>OX451739.1:231055468-232313883 GCA_948472305.1 Vicia faba | reverse complement strand
AAAGAAAACAGGGCAAAATCGCGGTTTCTCTCTGAAATCTTCTTCAACATTCGTTACATCAATCCTTCATCGTGTCAATTCTTTAGTTCAATTCAAATCGCAGCAAAGAAAACAGGGCAAAATCGCGGAAAGAGACAACGAGACAGAACTCATGGAACCATGCGTATCTGATTTCTATAGAGCTTTTGTTGATTTCTCGGTATCGTATTAAAGAACCACCTGAGTTCTCCGGCAGGTAATCTTCAAGCCTTGTACTACTTTGTATCGTTGTGTACAAAGAACTTTTAGAGTTCGAATCTGAACGGAACTGGAAATGATGAACAGCGGATGTTCATGAGTTTTCTGAAACAAAGTTGATGATGGTGAACTGATGGTGGCGAAATGATGCTCGACTACAACGGCCTTTGTCAGAGCTTCACATCAACAAGCAGCATATCGATGAGACGGCGGAATGTAACCATATTTTTAAACTATACTGCATCATATCATTTTTTTTATTCTTTATTCTTCTTTCTATGTTATTTTTAATAATTGAAATCTATAATAATTTGTGAATATTCTGGAAAAAATGGAGATGGATATGGTGATGCATGTGTGGATTGGATCGAAACAATATTTCCTGGGCCTATGGATGGCAATTTCTGGTACATCAGGATTTATGAACACAAATCTCTTATTGGACTGGGTTCAACTTGTGTTTAGTCCATATATAATTTATGGCAGCATACTTTTGAGTTGGGCTTGCACCTCCTGAAGTTTCATTTTTCATGCATTGTTTCAATTTCATTCTTTTAATTAATTAATTGATGTGATTGATTTTTTTTTGGTGAAATTGGTAAGTAAAAGAAATTTCGATGGAAGAATTTCAAGAAGGTTTCAAAGTAAGTTAAGAGCCTAATTTTTATCAAGGGAATTTAAGGAAGCTTCGATAGAGTTTTCTTATTGTTTGCGTGACTTTGAAGAGGCTATTGACCTTCTCCGTTAGGTATCATTGTGATTTTATTTTATTCCTCATTTTATGCATTGTCTTTTCGATTTCCTTGCCATGAGAAATAGGAATATAGATGCATATTTTACCGCTTTCTGATGTCATGAGAAGTAGGGTAGAGATGCATGTTCTGGAAGTCCCTTTGAGGAAAGTCGTTGTTTAAAGACCTGTAGAAGGAAATTCCTACTTGTGCTTGTTTATTATTTTGTGTGTGTTAAATTTGTGCCAAAGACCCATGAGAAGACATCCCATTCTCATTCCCTGTTGATTAAGTCCTCAGAGAAGGCAAGGTGAGTAGATGGTCTGTAATCGATCCCACCAATTTCTAGTCTGTGCCATTCATAGCTCACGCCGTGCGTTGATGCTACAAATTGTGGTGCTCCTGTTATCGAGTCCGTCAAGTGGAATACAGGGATCTACAACCAATCCCTCACGCTCTGTCATTAGCTCACGTGACGTGCATGTTGACACTTCGATGTGATCTCATTATTGTCTTCTATCACCTACCTCGATTCGTGATATCTTGGTTAGGTGTTTGGTCTCCCGTGACGATTCACTCACCTTTCATCTTTCTTGCCCCAGTAACGTGATACCGAGATTAAGAAATTCCTTATTCCCCCATTCTTACTTGCCTTGATAATTCAATATCTTGGTTAAGCCTTCCTTTATCCTACCTTGATTCCTCGATATCTTGGTCAGGTGTCCCACTTCTCTTGTCCTATCTCAATGATATGATATCATGGTCAAGCGTCCCTCTCCTTTCCTACCTTAGTGACACAGTACCTCGGTTAGGTGTGTGCTACTTGGGTGAGTGGATACTCCCCAAGCTTTGTGTGATGTGTGTTTACTTTTGTTGTGCATTTACATGCTCTTGTAGGATTTCTAGATCTAATCTTATGAAGTAAATTAAGATAGACCTTAGGTTGCAAACCATGTACAACCATATGGCCACCATTGTATGATAACATTAGGGTTAGAGATAGTCTCCCTTAGATGTTTTCTTCCCTTTTTGCATCTTGATTAAAACTAAAACCTTCTTTTTTCATTCAACTTCATAAAACACTCTAATAATACAAAAACCCTTTTCAAGGTAAAAAAACACCAACCAATTCAAACTTCATTTTGCCGCTTGGCTTTTCTTTTAAAATCTTTTTTTCAAGGTAAAAAACATACAACAAACCGAAACATGTGAGCCGAACTACATCGCTTTGACTTTTTCATTACACGAGGGAGTACGTAGGCACTAGGTTGCGGGGCCTAGGCGAGCGAAACTTTGTAAATATTCCTTCTTTTCCCCGTATTTTCTTTCGCATGCATTCCCTTTTAGCAGCAAGCTTTAGACATATATTTTTGCACACTCTTAGATGAGAGCAAACGAGAGTGGATCCTGTGGAGTATCACAGACGTGTGGGGTGCTAATACCTTCCCCTCGCATAACCAACTTCCTTACCTGTTCTTTTTGTCGTAAGACCATCTTATCTGTTTCTTTGGGATTCTCTCAATATCTTCCCTTCCTTCGGAATTAATAGAGTTCGGTGGAGACTCTGTATTTTTTTCATAGTGTGACAGTGAATAAATTAGACAGTGTCCATCCTGGCAAAGAAACCTCTCCCCATTCACCATAGAAGTCAAAAACCAATGATTCTGAAAATGATCATGAGGAACACCAAACCACAAACAAGAAAATTCTTGTCGATGAAGAACAAGATGCTACTAATCTCCACGGGGGGGCACACGTAATCCATGATGGGTGTTATACCCCAATTTTCGCCCCTAAGATCCCTCATCATACTTTGTACATCTCACACATAGCATTGCTCCCATGGTTACGGGATCGAAGAGCTTTTGGCATTAGGGTTTTTCTATATGGACTAAGGTTGTTACATTCTTCATGTTGATCCAGCTAGTAATCTTATCATTCTTGGTACGATATTAGGTTTTTGGATCTCAAGCATCATAGACACCTTCACTAGTAGGATTCCTCGAGATATAAGGTTGTCTTCATCAGAATTTCTTTGGGAAGAGTGCTTTAGAGTTTACGGTGTATTCAAGATTTCATCATGTCTTCATTAAGAATGTTCTGAAGTTGGGGTTTTGTTCCTCTCACTATCTTAAGCCTTCTTCATTAATGTACACTCAGAGCAAGATCATTTAGGGTTTCTCCTATATTATTCGGAGCTTGGTATTAGATCTTCAAAAAAGTTCATCGTGCTAGGTTTTTCTCCTTAAGGCTACAAGGATCACCATTTGTTCTTTATTGCAAGTTCATCAATCATGTAGATCCTCCCTTTTATTACTTGCTCTATGATTCATTTCTTTTCAAGAAGTCTAGAAGATTGAACCATGTTTCTCTTCTTGTGGTGAGACTTGTCGAATGATTAAGTGTGGCTCTGAGTTTTCAGAATGATATTTTGTTGATTAAAGAGCGAATATATATCATGGTAGGAGTTTAAGTACTTATTTATGATTAAGGTTTTGTTATCTTTTCGATTTCTCGATTGTTGGCAAGTTTCTTGAATTCAAGGCATTCATTATTTCTCATATGGGGTTATTTGTTCATTCACTTTCAAATTCAAATACAAGTGTGATTTCAAGGTCAAAAGTGCAAAGTTGGAAGGTTCGTGTATTTGGATTAACTAGAGCCTAAGGCATACCATTTCGGTTCGTTCCAAATAAAAGACTCCAAAACATGATTTCAAGTCGCATCCAAAGTTGTTAAGGATTATCGTCACTGTTTCAAGTTCAATTTGCAAGACATTATTCAATTAAGAGGCTTTGATATTCATGTCAAGTTCAACTTTCAAATGGAATTCAAGTTATAAGATAAATTCACTGAGGCAAATTCTAAGGATATAGATGAACCGTGTTTCATTCAAATATGATTCAAACAAGTGCAAGATTTAATTGCATACAATAAATTTGAGTTCAATACAAATATCCACAATTCCATTAAACCTTAAAACCTAGTCTGTTACACATTTCAAAACAATTCCAAAAGCTTGTAAACGGATCCAATTCTTGTACAAACATGTTGAACCAATTTACTTAAGTATATGAGCAGCAATGGCTCAAGGTCTCAATATCCACCCCTCCGACACAACCTGCATATCTGTTGAGATAAAGCCCAAATGCAGGTTTCTTCTTGTTTCAAGATTCGCATATGAAGAAACTGCTATCAAAAAGAGGGTAGCTCGCTTTGAATTCACCAAGCTCTGCCTTGTTCCAAACGTTAGGATCCGCCCTGCCCATGTTTAACCTTCAACCAAACCTGTAAGAATTATGCAGAACCTCACGTCAGTTCAATACAAAATTTCCACATAAAAGCTCCCCTGCAATAAAGTCGTTTCAAAATAAAACCAATTCATCTTGCCATGCTTTAACCAAAATCATGTTCATTCAGCTTTAAACCATACATTGCATCAGAACTTTATTGAACTCAAAAGGTATAAAATGGAAGAGAATCGAAAGCAAACAAATCAGAAATCCAGAGGTAATTTAGTAACCCAGAAAATCATAGTAAAAAGCAGATAACCAAAGCCTTGCATTAGGAGATAATAAAACTAGTTTCTCAAAAGTTTATAACAAACAGAGGGGGAGTTATATGACAGGGTCGTTCACAGCAGAAAAAAACAGCATGACAGAATAAAAAAAACAGAAGGAAAACTGAATAAAAAATCCCTTACAACTAACTAACTGATAACTGCCTCTAACATCCTAATTGTTTCTAACATGATTTAAATAACAGCCTAACCAATTACCCAACGAACCATAACAGAATTCCTTAACAGAATCGGAGAAAAAATAACAACGGGGAGGTATGTATAACAAACTGAGAAATTGAGGGGAGAGAGGGATAACAGAAAAAAGATACAAAAGGTAGAAGGAGGCCCTACCTGTCAGAATCTTGGTTCAACCCTTACTTGTTCATCTGGAACCTTCAAATATTCCACTTTCATCAATTATTCAACCTTCCCCTCCCTTCCACAATTCATCGTTCCCTTCAGAAAAAAAACTCTCTCTCAACAATTCTTCACCATTCTTCACCAATTCTCCAATCTCCATCTTCATGAATTTTGCATAACAATGCTTCATCCACCATCTCTCAAGGCATCAACAATCTTCAATCATCTTCATTCTCTTCATGATATCTAGATTCTCTTCTGCTCTAAGCCTCATCTATATTATCATCTTATTCAATCTTCAAGAACCTCCTCTTCATAACTGATTATTTCAACTGCTTCAATTTGCAAATCGCATATCAACATCATTTCAATAATAACCACTGTTTCACCTTCCATCATCATCATCATCATCTCCTTTGATCTTCTACAATCGACTCTTCTACTTCACTGAATCTATCTCATCGAAGGAATTGCAGTCGCGCCAAATTCTTGAAGACGAGAACGCTTCAGTCATCACCTTCATAGAAACGCGGAGTCGGTGATTTTGCATTTTTATCATCACGATTCACACAAAATTGCATAAGTATAGAAGTATAAGAACAATTCGAAGAAGATAAAGAAGGGTAATAAGGAAGCATATTATCTCACCTATAGTTTTCTATGCATCTACTTCGAAGCGATGAATTCAGGTTTTATAATCTTCCATTTTTCCTATGTAATCCATGTGCGGTTATCTTGAATATATCTCCAAGAAGTGTTGTCTGTTTAAGTCGTGGATTTGATCCTTCCGCGGTATATTTTCGGACCTATTGAGTTTTTAACAGACTCGAAGGAGATCGGATATGGTTGCATGGAGAGAGTGATGATGATGAAGCAACGAAGATGGAGGTAAGAAGCTAACAGCAGCGGGAACATCGGAGAAGCGATCTGCCGACGATTGAGAATGACGATAAGATGAATAGGGAGGTTTGTGCGCCACGCTTGAGAAGGACGAAGAGAAAAAAAAATGTGTCGCATCATGAGGAAGTAGGGGAAAGCTCGGCGCCGCTGGAGAAGACGAAGGAGAAAATCTCAGAAGTCCAACCGTCAATTTCTCTTTACCCTAATCCTCTTTCCATTTTCTATTCCTTTTATTTATTTGTTTTTTTTTTGTTCTGTTAAATTCAAGGGATATTTGATGATAATAGAATATAAAAAATGCTGAGACAATAACCTAAATAAAAAATAGTGAATTAGATTTGGAATAATTGGACCATGCTGGTAGATATGGACCGGAACATTACACTCTAAGCCCAAGAAAAAAATTTCTAACACTAGTGATTGTAAACAAAAAAACCTGTTGGGCTCATTGCATAGTTGGGCTTAGGAATGCTGATCTACACCTTTGTTCCAGCTTAACACCCCCTGACCCCTTTCTAATTCCTTGTTCTTTTAAATTTTGTTTTTTTAGTTTAGTTTTAAGTTCTTTTTTTTTACATAACAAAAATAATAAATAAAGTACATATAATAAAAAAACAATAAAAAATATATATTTTAGGATTGCCTTTTTTTATAGTGTAATAAACTACAAAAATCAACAAAGTTTTGTTAGATTTCTCATTTGATTTTTTGGAAATTAATTCCTAATTTTTTTTATTACTTGAAACCCGTGATTCACCTTTGCATGTTGAGTTGAGTCTTATGCAGGTTCATTGTTTGATATGCGGATGTGTTTAGATTCCAATTGTGATTTATTTTCACATCGATGAAATTTTGACACCTATTCCGAATATTCGATCTCTGACTGTTTGTTTGTTGATGCCAACTCGTGCAAAGTATTCTGGGTTTCTTTCCTTTGGTTGCGCTTTTTGTGGACTTTATTGTTCGTTTGGTATTATACTGCTTCCAATTTATTTTTCTATGCATTTATCACTTTCTAGATATCATGAGAAGTAGGAAATAAAGAGCGTGCGCTCGAAGTCGCTATTTAAAGACCTGTAGCAGACATTCCACACTTCATTTATTATATGTGTCGTGATTGTGTTTGTTTCCTTGGTTGTTGATCGATGAGTCACTCAATTTAGAAATTGAGACCACGACTTCGCTCTCAGTGCATGCTCCCTATAGGATTTTATCGCTTTCCTTTATTTCTGGTTAATCGATGAGTCACTCAATTTAGAAATTGAGATCACGACTTCGCTCTCATTGCATGTTCCCTATAGGATGTTTGTTAGACTTTCTTTTGCATGCTAACCTAGATAGGATCACTCATTGTATGATAACATTAGGTTAGATTTAGGTTAGTCTCCCTTTAGACTTTTTCTTTCCCCTTTTGCATTTTCATTAAAACAAAAATGTCTTTTCCTTGCAAACTTCAAGACACTTAAAGATAACTAATGAGAGTCATACCTTTGTTGAGTATGGAAAATAATAAGCGAGTTTCTTCTTGATCTTATTGTTCCTCCATTCTAAGCCTTGGTGTGGTTCAAATCTCAAAGACTTACTTCATGAATAAGTAGAGAAATGGCTAATATCTCTCTTTAAGATTAACTAGCCGTTATCTACAGCAAAAACACCAACCAACACGAACTCTCTTGCCCTTGGGCTTTTCTTTCAAAATTCTCTCCAAAAGGACATGTTAAGTCACTTCTATGTTGACGCGTAAGTCTCCAAAGGTCGAGTTACAATAGAAGGCGGGATTAATATTGTTCATTAAAAAATACAAACAAACAAAATACGTGAGTTAAACTACGGCGCTCTGATTCCTTAAAAGGGATACATAGGCATCTGGTCACGAGGCTCAGACGAGCAAAAATTTGTAAATATTTCCTTCTTTTCCCCGTGTTTTCTTTGCATACATTCCCTCTTAGTTTATAACTCTTAAGCATTAGATTGAACACACCCTTTGATTAGAATAACGAGAGTGGATCCTGTAGAGTACTATGGACGTGTGGGGTGCTAATACCTTCCCCTCGCGTAATCGACTCCCTTACCCAATCTCTCGGTCGTAAGACTTTGATTTCCCCTTTAGGTTTTTCTTCGATGATTTTCCTTTCCCTTTTATGGAATAAATAAATACTCGGTGGCGACTTCATTGATTTTACCGCTACAGAAAAATGGCGACTTCACTGGGGAATATGTGTCGACCAATTGCTGGTCCATACCGTGAGTCAATCCTAACTCCCGTTTTTATTTCTTAGGGTGTTTGTCATTTTGCTTTTATATCTTATTCATTTGTATATGTTTGAGCATGTGTTTATATTGCATATTTATTGTTATTTGTTATATTGTTATTTTGTTGGCTTCTCTATTTCTTTGTTGGGTGGGTGTTACTACTGAGGTAAAAGGCCCAGTACCCAGGATAGAGTGCACTAGGACACTAGGAATAGAGTGGGAGCATGACGGCTATAGGACATGGTCCGATTAGTGCAATCATGTCATATACCACGCTCAGATGAGGTTCAAATGGATTACTATTGACACCTACGTTTGTGGGTAAGGCGGTAGTATTTTCAGGCGGACCCGTGATTTTGAGTTACCTTTGACTTACCCTGACCTAGTATTTACCCGTGAGTAGGGAGGGAATAATATTTACAGGTACAGATGGTGACTATATATATGTTCTGCTGCTGACTTTGGTTCTCGGTATTCTGAATTGGTCCGAACTTTTTATCTTGTTATGTGTGATTGTGGTTCTATTATCAGCTCAGCAGCTATTCAGTACCGCAGAAGCTTTGATCCCATATGTTTTCTTACATAGCATGTTAATATAATTATTAGCATACATGTTATTTCATTTCCAAACATCATTTCTTTGACTCCAATTATTAAGCAAAAAAAATAAATATATATATATATATATATATATATATATATATATATATATATATATATATATATATATATATATATATATATATATATATATATATATATATATATATATATATATATATATGAACATTGAAAAAATAATAAATACTTGAAAAAATATATAATAATGTTGTGGCTTAATAACTGGAATCAAAGTGTATAGAATTTTGGAAATAAGAACGTGGCATTTGTATCGCATGTCATGTATCATTTTGCACTTGACTATGCATTTCATGGGTTGTCCAGAAGTCTTACCCGAGGTCCTCTGGTCTTCAGAATCAATTTGTCTCATCAATACAACACTCGTGCTAAGAGAAGATGGAAAACATTAAGCAACAGATCTTTGAACTCCGCAAAGAGGTAACTACTTTGAAAGATGATATGGAATATCTAACTGCTTTAGTTAAAACTTTGATTGCCGCCCAAGTCAATCCTTCTAGGAAGGAAGAAGAAATGGAAAAAGTCTTCACAGAAACTCTGAAATCATTCTTTCACAAGAAGGTGATAGTCAATGCATCCGGTGAGTTCCCAGAAAAGGCGAATGTGGGAGTGCTTCTAGAAGAGGATGTCTGAAAGGAATGTTTATCTGAAGATAGTGGCACAACTAGTGGTTCGAAAAAGTTTGATAATAACTTTTCCAAGAAGAGAACTAGAGGAAGAAACAATCATCGTTGGGATCAACATGTTTCTTCTGTCATCCATGTGTTTAATTTACCTCCTGTCGCTCCTTTTTGTTAACATAATCAGCAAATTCCTGATCAGAAGAAAGCTCAGTTTGATCCAATTCCAATGACTTATACAGAGTTGTTTCCTATCCTAATGCAGAGGAATTTGGTTCAGACCCGACCTCCACCAAAGATTCCTGAGAAGATACCTTGGTACTACAAAGTTGATTTGACTTACGCCTTTCATCAGGGAGCCCTTGGGCATAATATCGAATAATGTTATCTATTGAAAGATGAAGTCCAGAAATTGGTCAGAAGTGGTATCTTATCACTTAAGGATACTTTCCTTGAGGTTCAATCCAAGTCTTTGCCGAAGAATAAACGTGATTGAATAATGCACTGGAGTTTAAAGATGATTAGCTTTCTCATGTTTACTAGCAATTTTACTGATTCCTCATTTGTAATTCTTCTTGTTAATCATTGTACGGTTTGCATGTAAGAAATTGTTTACATTTGAATGATTATCTTAATACAATGAATATGTTTGTCTTGAAGAAGTCCATTCGTTTCACTCGTATTTATTTTTAATTTTAAATTGATTTTTACATTATGATACCAACTTGTTATCCATTCTCTTGCCTAAGCATAGATTGGAGGGGGTGATGAATTTAAAATAAATTTTTTTTGGTCGTATGCTTTTGAATAAAACTCTGTTGACGATATACAGGCATTGTTTCAAATTCCCAAACACCGGAGATATAAGGAATTGAAACCTTCGTTAACCCCTTTGAGCCTTGAAGTAGGAGTTTCTTTTCTATTCAGAAAAAACCCTCATTTTAACCCGGGGCAGGGTAGTGTTCAGTTAATTTGATTGAGCATTTGGAGCTCATTAGAAATGCACATCTATGGATACAATAATGGTTATCCTTCAAAAGATTGAGGAGACTCAAAATTGTAATGGCTAACTTTCACTTATCAAGAGTGTGCGTAAATTGATGATATCCCAATGAGTATATCTTGCACGTCAAGAAGTCAGTAGACGACGATATAACAATGGTTATCCCTTATATTCCAAGAAATAGGACAGTCACAATTCTTCCGATAAGTCAAAAATGACTCAACATCACGCGACATGTTCAAAAGGAAAGAAAAGGTAATATAAAAATGAATTAAAAAAATAAAATGAATAAGAAGTGATTAAAGAAAGAGACAAAAATCCCTGCTAAGTCGAAACTTGAAAAAACAAGTCGCTTAGGCAAAAGTCATGGCATCCCATTGGGCTTCATAGTCAAATTCAAAAAGAATTTGTCCAGGCAAAAGTTAAGGAAAATGATGGAAAGCCTGAAAGTCAAAAAAAGGATTACAAAATGGATATCCTTAGCAAAGAAATATGTCCCGTGATCAGACACTAAAATTAAAAATAAGTGATTGTCGTATCCAAAGAAAATCTCGGTTGTTTCCTCAACTGTCTCAAAATTTCTTTTGAGAGATGAATGTTCGGGTTGAATTAACTAAACTTAGGACTGGATAACATCATGAAGGGGTTGGTCACCAAATAACTTTGAGCCTTAAAATTCGTTTTTTCTAAAACCGTGAACCAGGCCACGTTACAACCCTCAAAAGTCCTAATTGAAACAAGCTTTATTTTGAAAGCGTACTTCAACGAGATAGCGTTTGCTGACTCTCATGAATTTTGCTAAAAAAATTTATGTTGGTATCATATTGTTGTACCCCAAAATTTTCCCTCCCATTTTTACTCAACAAATGTCAATTGAGGTCCCCAAGTTGCTCAAGGAAGTCCAAGAGTTGACCAGTCAAACTCTCTCCTAAGGCAGTATACCTCAAATTAGGGTTTCCCTTTTCATCAAGATGTGTGAACCACAAAGGACTCAAATGCTTTCCAAAGTCTTAATATTTTCCCAATATCACCCATGCCAAGTTTCAGGCCTTGCATAAGAAGTTTGCTCAGTCAACTGCTCAAATGCTTAAGAATCGACTATATCAGGTCAAAAGTCAAATGTGGCCCACATACAGTCAAACCTCAATATTTTTGGTCAACATCAACATTTTGAAGTGATTTCCATCATTTTATCAATGGTTGATCATGATTCCTCAAGGAATGCTCCAAATTCATCAAAACCCAAAAGTTGCTAAATTTGGGTTTCTCAAGAAAAGTCAACCAAATTTTGACCAAGCATAACTTCTTCATACTTTATCAAAAAATTTCCATACAAGGATCATTTTGAATAGGATGCAATTACCTACAATTCATCTTCATCCCTCAAGTTCAAAATATGCACTCATCAAAAGATAATAATTTTTACATTATAGGTCCTTTTGAAAAGTCAACAAAAACACCTTTTGGGTCAAAGCTTCATACATGAATATGGAAGATCCAATTGATATGAAACAAAAAGGGTTGGTTAGGGGACATCCTAAGCTTTCTAAAAAGTCAAAGAACACCTCTCTAGGGTCAAAATTGAGAGAGATATGCATTGTCAAAGTTGGCAATTTTTGGAAAACTGTCAAAAGTCAACATTGATCAAATTTGCATTTTTTCCAAAGGGGCCCATGTTTTCTTGCTTGAAACATGTTTCTAATAGGACCCACGACACCTGAGATTTTCCACCTATTATTTTATTACTTTTATCATTTATTTTGATTTTTTATTTATTTAAATCAAAATAAATCAAATTAAATGGTAAAATAATGAAAACAAATCAAATCTTGGGATTTTTGTGCACATTTGGAGTCTATGTACAGCTAACATGATGATCAATTTGTGCAAGACTCATTAGGGTTGGAAAAGATTGGATTGAAGCTTGTTTTAGAAAGATATAATACATGAATCAAATCAAATCATATTTTCATAATTCTTAAAGATATGATGCAATTTTATAACCCTAATTCAGTCTATTATATGTATACAACAATTGCAGATCAAAATACAAAGGTTAGCTGTCGTGAAAACACAAAACAAAGTTCCAAAAAAGTAACAAAAAGTGTTGGATCATTTTTGCATTTAGAGATCAATTCAAACCATTCCAACGCTGCTAATCGATTCTTAGACCTTCCCAGAAGCCAATTGGATCATCTGCAAGGCTTTAAACACTCAGAAACGCGAGTAATTGCTCTTACGGTTTGCCCTTAAACTCCAAACCGATTACTGTATTCCTAGCATCTTTAGCATGTTAAAGTCATATATTTGTAATCCTCATCATGTTTGCAAGCTAACTGTATTATTTAATTGCGTTTTTGAAGCCTATACATGTTGTTGCCATTGTTAGGGTTTACGTTTGCAATTTAGGGCTTTCTTACACATGTGAAATTAGCCAAAAAGAAGGGTACCAGGGTGTCCACGAGATCACCACGAATGGAGCTATGTATTTAGAAATCATTTATCATGCGTTTTGTGCATTTTTGAAATTTGAAGGGGCTATAGCTACAAATTTGTGTCTGTAGGTAAAAGTCTTTCCCCTAATATGATGGTTCCAGGGAGAAGACAATATGTGGCAGCCCACCATTGGTTCATTTGAATTTTGCGCGCCTTTCTGAATCCATTGCTTTGTTTTATTTTTTACATTTTTTATTCATTATATGTACAAGTTAATAAGTTAGCGCAAACAGTTGAGGAGCGTGCCTTTGATGTACACGTCCTGGGTTCGATCCCAGGCGTGTGCGTTTTATTATTTTCTTCATGCTTCTCTACAGATCCAGTGCAATGCTCCCTCACAAGCCTTCCATGCAACCTCAACGCCCAACCACTGGATGCACTGCTAGCCAGATCCAACGCTTCCAGCCATGAAGGACCATGAAGCACCTAAGGTAAACGTTGCACAGGATCCAGCGTGGTTGACTGGGCTCGGTTTAATGGGCTTGGAAATTCAGATTCTCACCCTCCAGAATTGCTAACAACACAGGCCCATATTCTTTTTTTTCTCAATTTATTTCTTTTATTTTAATTGTTTTGTTTAATTATTTTTCACCAAATTAATTACCTTTTTTTTAAATCATAAAATCAACAAATCACAAAAATACAAAAAAGAATTTTTTTAATAATAAATTATTTAATTTAATTAGTTAAGTTAGGTAAATTTAATTTTGTTTCATTTAAAATCAAATAGAATTTAGGTTTTAATTTTACAATTTATTTTTTTCTTTTCTCAAATAAAAAACCAAAAAACATACAAAATCTTTTTGTACAAAATATTTTATTTTTCTTGAAATTATTTAATTTAGTTTAGATTAGTTTAATTTAATTTCTTTCATAATTTAAAAACAATTAGAAATTAGGTTTAATTGATTTCTAATTTAAATGCTTTCTCAAATAAAAATCCACAAAAACACTTTTTATCTCAATTAGAGTTTTAGGTTATTTTTTCAACCGTCCTCGTATTTAATTTGCTGCGCACTTGTTAATTATTTTGCCATTATTTTGTAATTGCTCGAGGTTTGTAATAGTTAACCTAGGGTTTTTATTTACTGTTTAAATCCCCGATTTTTGGTCATGTAATTAGTTCCTGTGGTACGGTGGGAAAAATGACTTGAGATTTTGCGTTTTGTATTCGCACTTGTTCGGTTTAGCAAGAGTCGCCACCGACTTTTTATTTTATCCTAAAGGAAAGGTTTAAAAAGCACAGGAAAAACCTTTTGAGATGTTTCGTGGGTTCGGGGGGTAGATTATGAAAAGGGAAGGTATTAGCACCCTTTTCATCCATGGTTATCCATGGGCTCTTAGTTACTTGGTTTTAGATCACTTGCCTTGATTTTCGATTGCTTGAAAATGGTGTGTGTATGTGTGTGTTTTGAAAATGTTTTTTGAAATAGACGCCTTTGTTTCGGCAACCATTGTAATGACTCGTGTTTGAGTATATACAACGGTGTATATCTTTTCGAAAAGATGTTTCAAATGTTTTTGTTTTGAAAGTGTTTGTGGAGTGTGGTTTGTAAAATAGGCAAGTGTTTTTGCAAGTTTGATTCAAGTAACTAAGAGTTTATCTACCCCTAATGTACTCAAAGGTTTTTCTCATGTTTTTAACCCTTTTTAACAATTTTGTTCCACCATTGTATTTGGTGGGCAATCTTGCATTTATGATGTTTAACGGGACGGGCGCGGGTCATCGTATGGACCATGAATGCAATGGTGCCAAGTGTCTTTGGAAATTTGTTTGAAGGGACTATGATCATTCCGTTTAGGCAACTTTCGAAAGCGTCATCGAGGGACTTATGATCATTTGAATTGTTTTGCCAAAGAAACTCGACGTGCAAGCATGGCCCATTTTGGAAGGCAACACGTGGGATTACCCTAGGGGGTGCAAGTGTGATTGTGTATTGATTTAATGTATTTGTTTTTGTATTAGGTTATCTAGCGTTTGATTTTATGTACATACAACCCTAGGTCTAACCATGATATAATTCGAAAGCAGTAAATTGCGGGAATTTAAAGTCCTAAACTATTACAAATAGTATCCGGGAGTGGGGGTACAATTAGTTACAAATGGGGATGAGACTTAAATAGTTACAACCAAATCGAATCGCGATCAAATGTAAACAATGTAATATATAACAATGTATAATGTGTCAATGTAAAATGTATTGTAAATGTGTAAGTGTACGTATAAATGTATGTCAACGTATTTGTGTATTGCGTATGAGATTTATTTGCAAGTTGAGAAATATGAACTTAAATGCATTATTAAGTATGTTTGATTTAATTAAAAGAAAATAGTATGTTTTAAGTTCTATTCTTTTAGGTATAGAAAAAAATGTATTTTAATTAATTATGTATAAACAAGATATTGTAAGAAAATAAAAGAAAAGAATGTTTTACGTTTTAATTATATTATGTAATATCGTTTTATGTACAAATCAAAACAAGTTTTAATAAAATAAAAGAAAAAGTGTTTTAAATAATTCTAATTTTTATGTATTTTAGTATTTTTTATGTACAAAAAAGTTTTAATAAAATAAACAATGTTTAAACCTAGATAAAAAAAAGTCTAATATTTATTTTAAATGTGATAAACAAAATTTAATGAGATTAATGTATTATGTATTTTCTAAAATGTAACAATTAATAATATCTTAAAAAAGTGTTATTTTATTTAACAAAATATTATTTTTAAATGAGGTATAAAATGCTTATCACATTATTTTTATTCACAAACAAAATTATGTTAACTTGAATTCATAAAAGAAAAATATAATGTCATAGAAATGGTCAGTTTTTTTTGTTATGTAAAAAGGGAATGGGCTTAAGGGTGGATGCTGGCCCAAGCTGGAACCAAGGGAACAGAAGCAAAAAAGGGGGTTAATTGGAACGGGTTTAAGCCTTGTTGGGGGCGAACCGGCCCATTATGTCTCATACATTTTTGTGAGGGGTTTCAACATTATTGTTTTATTATGGGGAACGGATTAGGGTTGGGTTGATAGAAGCGCCGTTTTCGTCTTCACTTCCGTTCATCTTCTTCTTCGCTCATTTTCATGCCAGCTTCTGAGTTTCTTTCGTCCAAGGCCACCGGCGCCACCGTTCATCCTCCTCCTCACGCTCACTCAAACGGCGGTAAAAAGAGGTACGATTTCTTTCAACGCGTTAGGGGTTTTTGTTAGTTCCTCTTGCATGCTTAGTTTCTTTGTTTATTGATTCTGATTACATGTTTCTTTGGTTCGAGGTGCGTGAAGAGGGAGAGAAGTTATACCTTTCTGAGGAGACGGAGGAGGAATGAAGGTGGAGGCGCTCAGGCGGCTGGAGGCGAAGCTTGGCGATGCTGTGGACTGGCTTTGATAATCACGGTACTCTGTATTTGCCCCTTTTGCTAGGTTTTATGATGATCTTGAGAACCTAACTTTTGTCACTTCTTTCTTCTTCTTGTCTCTTTGCCTCGTTTCTGCTTGTGTATGCTTCTGTTGCTATATGCCTGAACCCTGAATACTTCTTTATCTTCTTCTGGTTGCCTTGATGCCTGCCTATGATGAAAACTTTCTGAGGCTTTTTGCGTTGCCTTTGAATACTTGTTGGTATTGAATTGAATGCTACGCTTGAGTTTGATTTGAATATTTGTATTATTGCTTTGTATCACCCTGTGATGAAGATATTCTGAGGGTGTTGGATTGAATCTGACCTTTGAATGCTTCGTCTGCTTATGAGATTTATTTGATGATGTTTGGATGGTGTTGAAAGGTTTGGACAGTTTGATGCTTTTTGACTTTGTTGGTTGATGCTTAGGTTTGACAGTTCGAGGGTTGTTTGCAGTTTACAGGTTATGGCCTATGGCTTTTTGTGCTTATAGTTTTGATGGACTGGTTTGTGTCTTTAGGCCATCACAGGTTTAGAACCCAGGCTTTGTGTTATATGCCTCAAACAGGTTGAAGGTTCAAGTGTTGGAAGACCTGCTTTACTGGTTTTTGGATATCAGTTTAGGCTTGTATGTTTTGAGTTTGTTGAATGCAGGGTCCTTTTGACAAGTGAAGGCTTTGGTGTTATATGCTCCAAAAAAGGTTCAGGGTTTGAATCCGGTTTGAAGGTTTAAGTATGGATAGATAATTCTGTTTCTTTTTCTTGACAGTTTTGTTTGTATTCTGATTTCTTCATATCTCTGCCTTCTGCCCCACTATTTTATTGCAGTTTTGTTTTTATATATCTTGTCCTCATGCTTAAACCTGTAAGCCTATTCTTTTCCTCTCTTCTTCTCTCTCCAGTACAACTTTAAGCATTAAAAAAATGTTTATGTTTGTACTTTGCTCTGAAAAGGCAACACTGGAAAATGATGATGTTTTACATTGCTTGCACTTGTTGCTTTGTTCTGCATACTTTATGTACCTCTTCCATATTGCCTGCTTCTTTGTGACAGTACTGAGTAGCCTTTTATTTGATATCTTGATATCTTTCCATATTTTGGACATTTTGACAGCTTTTGGCTTAGTTTGAATGTGAACTCAGTTTGGACTTTGTGGTTCAATTTGGATTTGGACTTTGTATTTGCACATGCTGTTTGTTTTGAACTATGCAGCTTTGTTTGACCCCTTTTGAATTTGTGCATTTTACAACTTTGTGCATTTCATGTTTAGCAAGCAATATTCATCCCTTTTTGTGAACCGGGAGAAATCCCGTGATTTGGAGAGAGGGCTAACTGATTCCAGTCAGTTGCCTTTAATGATGAACCCGAATTAACTGTCTGCTCTACATTTTGATTTATCTGCTTCTGACCTTTTCTTCTCTTCTTTGTTTTGCAGATAAAATTCCATGGAGCACTGGAGCAATGGACGGAAGATGGAGATTTAGGAATTTTCTTAAGATAGTTTTATTTCAATTTTAATTATTGTAATCATTATTAGAATACTTTGTAAATAAATACGGTACTCGAATAACAATTGTAACGAATAATTAAAGATGAATAAAATCCAATCTTTTATCAATTAATTCCTTTTCTTCTTCTCAATTATTTATTTTATTATTTATAATTCTTAAATTATAATAAAATGGAAATAAATTCCAATTATCTTAACTTAGAATAAATAAACAATTAAATAAACATTGTGGTTTTAGCATCGATCAATTAATAATCCTGGCGCTTCAAAAATCCAAAGCAAAGCACAGTCAATCACAACAACTGCCCAAATGTCTTTTCTCTTAATGATTCAATCAAACACTGCGGACTCAATCCAAATGACTCTTTTCACTGATTTAGTCAAACATTGCAAATTCAATCCAAATGTTTCAGTCCACATCTTAGGATAACTTGACAAGCACTGTAGAATTAAATCTTTCTGAGGAATCTGTGTACAAACCCTAGTTCTTGATTAAAAGTCAAAGAAGCGTCCGCCTGATCAAAACCTGAGCCGAAATCAACCAAACCCTAAGCAAACTGTTTGAACTATTCCAAAGCCATGAAAACCCTAATTTTGCCTGACTGATAACAAAAGTCTGTTTGACCGATTCTTGAGTCATTCTGAAAAATCAGGAAAAGCTCGAAGCTGTGATTTCTTATGGGAAAAATGCGAGGGCAAATTTTTGGGGTACAATAGTTGCCCCTGTTCAATCTTCTTGGACCTGAAGAGTTAGATTGGCAAGTTTGCCTTTCGCGACTCGAAGGTAAAAGGAGATTGGACACTAGAGTGCCCAGAAAATTTGCACTCGGCGATGTGATGGTAGAGGGAATGGGCTTACAGATGTCATTTGGTGATGGGATTAACGATGCCATCTAGGGATGTGATAGAATCTTGTCGGGGGATGGGCTTAGAGATGCCATCTGGAAATGGGCTTAAAGATGCCATTTGGTGACTGCTGGTAGGAGGATGGGCTTATAGATGCCATCTGGGAATGTTGAACTGCATGTCCTTGGTGAGTGGACGAGCATCAGAAAGGTATCCTTGTTTTGGAACGTCTCTGAACTGGGGGTCTGAACAAGCAATATATTGACATCCGTGTTTGGAGAATCCGTAAACTGTTTTCAGGAGTTGGAGTTGAATAAGCAATAGAGCAGCATCCGTTGTTGGGAAGCGTCCGTAAACTGTTTTCAGAAGTCTTGAAGTGGAGAAGGAACCGGTGTAGGGTTTCCTGATGATGAGTCCGTGTAAAACTGCATCTGGATGAATCTGGAATAAGTATCAGAATGTCGCCGTGTCCGGGTCACATCTGAACTATTTCTAGAAAGAATCTCGGAAGATGATGATTTTCGTTTGTCGACTGATCTTACCTGAAAAGGTAAAGAGTTAGTTGCATGCAATGTCATGATGCATGATGCAATGTATGTTATATCAATGTTTATGATATGAATGCGATGAATGCGCGTGTAAGCTGATGAGCTATCTTGCTGAGGATAGATGAATCCTGGATGGCTGAAGACAAAAGAATCTTGACTGCTGCCGGGGAGAACAATTCCTTGGCTGCTGCTGTGGAGGGAAATAATCTTCTGATCGTTGAAAATGAGAAGTCCTGGGACCACTGTTGGGGAATCAGAAGTTTGGGTTGTATGCCAATCTACTGGGGATTCCTGTCTTGAGGAGATCTTCACTGGAGAATATTCGAATATTCTGTGAGGAACTGAAAATGAGAGTCTTCACTCTGCTTGGGGATTGATAATTGGGAGTTTTAGCTCCGCTGGGGATATTGGAACTTGACTCTGAGGGGATATAGATTCTGGAAGGTTCTCTGGCTGGGGATCGCAAGAATCTTCTGACTACTGCAGGTGTTGATCTCGGGAATGGGCTTACAGATGCCATTTGGAGATAGGATGGATAGTTACTGGAAATGTGTTGAGTTGTAAGTTGAAAGAAGGAACCTGTGTAGGGTTTCCTGATGACGAGTCAGTGTAGAACTGCATCTTGGATTTGAGATCTGTATGAGTAGCAGAATGACTTCCGTGTCTGGAGTGTATCTGAAACTGTAACTAGGATCTGAATGAGTGACAGAATGGCTACCGTGTCTGGAGCGTATCTGAAACTCTATCTTCCGAAAGGTGATGAAGGAATTGCTGAACACTTTTGACATTCGAATGCCCCAAGTGGTGATGTAGATAAATTCCTGGCTTGTTACAGGTGTTAATCCATAATCAGTCGTCCACAGATATTTTCCTGGCTTGTTACAGGCGTTGATCTGGAACTTAAGAAAGGTAATAGAATGGCAATCGTGTCTGGAGCACATCTGGACCGTATCTTCCAACAGGTGATGAAGGAATTGCTGAACACTTTTGACATTCGAATGCCCCAAGTGGTGCTGATCTGGAATAAGTTACTGAATGTCGCCATCTCTGGGTCACATCTTGAACTATCTCTAGATCTTGATTTGTTCAGGGTCAGAAATTGGGAGTATCCAATTTTCTGAGGCTTCAAGGATGAGAGTCTTCATTCTTGAGGGTTAATTGTTATCTGGTCGTAATCCAGTCTTCACAATAACTTGCTAAGCTGTTATCCGGTTAAATCCGGGCTTCACGGCTTGTGCTGAAGATATACCACTATCTGGTCGATTCCAGGTTTCGTAGTATTCTTGACTGTTGTCTGGTCGTAGTCCAGGCTTCACAGAAACTTGTATTGCCATCTGGTCGTAATCCAGTCTTCACAATAACTTGCTAAGCTGTTATCCGGTCAAATCTGGGCTTCACGGCTTTGGTTAGAGGTATACTACTATCTGGTCGATTCCAGGCTTCGTAGTATTCTTGACTGCTGTCTGGTCGAAATCCAGGCTTCACAGAAGTTTGTATTGTTAACTGGTCGTAATCCAGGCTTCACGATAACTTGATAAGCTGCTATCCGGTCAAATCCGGGCTTTACGGCTTGTGTTGAAGATATACCACTATCTGGTTGATTCCAGGCTTCGTAGTATTCTTGACTGTTGTCTGGTCGTAATCCAGGCTTGGCGATTGTCTGACACTGTTATCCGGTCGCAGTCCGGCCTTCACAATATGCTGTAGAGATTAAGATGTTATCCGGTCGAGTCCGGGCTTCATAACTTGAATTCAGGAGATCCCATTATCTGGTCGTAATCCAGGCTTTGCAGTAATCTGACATTGTTATCCGGTCGTAGTCCGGTCTTCACAATGACTTGTAGGGATTAAGATGTTATCCGGTCGAATCCGAGTTTCATAGCATGCTCTGAGGGGATACCACTATCTGGTCGCAATCCAGGCTTTGCGGTAGCTTGACACTGTTATCCGGTCGTAGTCCGGTCTTTACAATGTACTGTAGCGATCAAGATACTATCCAGTCAAATCCGGGCTTCATAACTTGAATTTTGTGAGAATTTGATCTACGACGACTGTAACTTCCAACAGGTAATGAAGGAGTTGTTGAACACTTTTGACATTCGAATGCCCCAAGTGAAGATGAAGGAGACTTGCCCCCGAGTTCACTGAACTTTTGAGAGATTCATTGAAATCTTGACTGGACTACCCCAGGTTAATTGGATGGTGACATGTCATGCCCTCGGTTGATAGGAGACTTGTCGATGGAAGTGTCATCCTTTTGAAGTGATTGAGCTCACTGAGAGAATTTTCGTTCCTCCGAACATTCGTTGTATGGATTTCTTCACTGTCAAACAAAAATCCAAATGCAAACAGTGATATTCAAACAATGCAAAGTTTATGTTTGTCTCGAAGTTTTGAAAAATACGTTTTTTAGCAGAAAACTTTTTATAAGACCAATCAACACATGATTTAGAGCAAAGCCTTACAGGAGTCAGGATACCTTTGGTAACAGTATGCTTTCGAATTAACCCATGCTTCAATTAGGACTTTTGAAGGGTTGTAACGTGGCCTGGTTCACGGCTTAAGAAACAAAGGGTAAAGGCTCAAAGTGTATTTGTACCCACCCGCTCTTCGTGATGTTCTTCAATCCTAAGCTCAGTTAATTGCGCGTCGCCCTCTGTTTTGAGTTTGGAACAACTTTTCGGGTGATGGTTCACCGATTGAATTTGGGGAGACAGTCATCATCTCCTTTTTTTCTTTGCAACATTTTTCATGTTATTGAGGATTTGTAATGACCTCACTATTTTGATTTTGATTTGTTATCCCTAACTTTTGCCTGACTATTCCCGTTTTTTTGAGATTATAGTCAGCGGGATGCCCCAGCTTTCTTAAGCCTCCTTTACAGGTTTTGGCTCAGTGGGCTTTTTCTCTTTTTGAGAGATAATGACTGTCTATATGATAAGGAACCATCACTGTCTTTTGATTCCAAGGGAATTCTTTTCTTTTTTGACGTCGTTCGTTGTGTTACGAGCTGAGAGTTTGCGACTTCAATGCGCATTTTATTTTGAATTAACTGAGATACTACCCTTCCCCAGGTTTATATCAAAGGTTTTGATTGTTTAGAACAGAAAACTCCTACTTCTTTGGCTCGAAGGGGTTGACTAGGGATTATCTTCCTTATAACTCCAGTGTTTGGGAATCGAAAGAAATGCATGTACATCATCAGCAAGGTCCGTTCAAAAGCATACTGTATGAGATTATGGTATTGTTTCGCCATCCTCCTTCTAAAGGCTTGCAGCTTCTTATCAAGAGTCAAATATCATAAAGAAAGCATAAGAATAGTGAAAACGAATGGATGAATTCAAGACAAACATATGCAATGCATTAATGAAACAGAGTTTAACATCAACAGATAATTGTTTGAATAACAAAAGAAATTACAACTTCGAAAATTCAAATGAAGCAAAAGTCTTTCAGCTCGAGCTTTGTCACTCCAGGTGTGGACACCCTTAACGGAAGATTTTCATCTCGCCGTCTGGCATGAACTTCAACACTCCAATGTCGATCAGATCTTGAATCTTGTTCTTCAAGGCCCAACAGTCGTCAGTGTCGTGCCCCGGGCTGTAGGAGTGGTATACACAAAATGCATCGGGATGATAGTGAGGAGCGGAGGTATTTGGGTTCCGGATAGGATCCCTCAAAGCAGTCAGATTGACCTCCAACAAACGCTCTAGAATCAGAGATGACGGTATTTCAGTCTCTGTGAACCGTCTTCCCAACGTTTCTTATTTACGGCGATTACCCCGTTGACGCTGGCGAGGTTGTTGCTGGGCTTGTGACCCTGAAGCAAGTAAAGGAGCCTTCCCTTTGTCTTCTTGAGTGGATGGAGGCTGAGCGGTGACTTGCTCTTCAACCTCAGATGTTTTCCCCAATTAGTTGTTTTGAAGCAGTTGGCGGACGAGAACTCTGAGTTCCTCTTGTCTTTGAGACAGATCTTGGATGAGAGCCATCTGGCCCACCAACTGTCCCATCACTTGGATCCTCAATGTTGCCAAATCAAACTGCATCTCCGCAAGTTGATCACTCCTGGCATTGTTTGAATTCTCCAAGCCCTTTGTGAGGAGAGCTTTCATTTCCTCTTGCCCCAGAGACAAGTTCAAGAACATCTCCTGCAGCTGAGCAGTCTGGTCCTGGATATCCTTGACGGACCTTTCTAGAGCCATCTCTTACTGAAATAAACAGTAGGAGAGTAAGGAAACCTGAAAAAGGAAAGGTCGTCAAGATGCAATGCATGATATGCGGATGCATGCTTTTAAGGATCTCTTAGGGTAAACACAAGAGAATGTTAGAGGTTGAACTTTGATCTTGGATCGGAGAAATTTGCACCGGTGGATGCCTTTCCGCGAGAATCAAGCTCACCATGTCAAGTGGGTCATAGCCCCTGATTCAAGTTGTTGCACTTGATCTCTGATTGGAGAACTTTGTATCGGTGGATGTCTTTCCACGAGAATCAAGCTCACCATGTCAAGTGGGTCATAGCCACTGATTCAAGTTGTTGTACTTGATCTCTGATTGGAGAACTTTGTATCGGTGGATGTCTTTCCACGAGAATCAAGCTCACCATGTCAAGTGGGTCATAGCCACTGATTCAAGTTGTTGTACTTGATCTTCGACTGGCATTTGTTTAGAGGAGAAACCTCTTGCCCATGGTAGACGTCTGGTTCAACGTAACCCTGCATCAAAAGAACCCTCGAGATCCTTGAAAAGGTTATTGAAAATGCTATGGTATGATGTCATGATGTTATGTACATGTATGCAAAAAGCAAAATGAGCGTATATACAGGCAATCATATTCACACAAAGCAAAACAAGTCCTTAGGTTCAGGCTTTCATGGGGTTGTAGGTAAGTACCCTCTTGAAGTTAGTTGGCTCATCCTGTCCTGAAATAGAAACCGGGTTCTAAGGAGCTCCATATCATTGGATTGTTTTCTGTGTTCATTGTTTCGGTTTAGCCACTTAACTGGGGACCAAAATATTCTAAGAAAACAACCCTCAATGAGTGTAGTGTCGAGTATCTACCAACTTCGGACTGCACTAAAGTCGGTAATCTCACTACCCCTAAAAAGTCTAGGATGGTCAATTAAGGTTCTAAGAGTTCGTTAGTGCTTCACGACATCACTCAGCGGCCCCGTACTCTCCTTGATTGAACTCAAGGGTTACCGGTACTCACAAATATGTCACACTAACATAGCTTACTACTTCAACCGTGTCGGTATACCCCGCACAGTTCCCTCACAGTTTTATTGCTATTTACCTAAAAAGGTGCCCCAAATCCGGGTGTAGGATTTACAACAAACCCAAACAAGGACCCAAAGAGTAAAGCAATTAAGGCAATCAAAGCAAGAAAGTAAAGGTGATCTAAACCCTAAGGTAACCCCACTTTTAAATTTTTCCCCAGCAGAGTCGCCAGTTCTGTGGTATGGTGGGAGAACTGACTTGAGGTTTTGCGTTTTGTATTCGCACTTGTTCAGTTTAGCAAGAGTCGCCACCGACTTTTTATTTTATCCTAAAGGAAAGGTTAAAAAAGCACAGGAAAAACCTTTTGAGATGTTTCGTGGGTTCGTGGGGTAGATTATGAAAAGGGAAGGTATTAGCACCCTTTTCATCCATGGTTATCCATGGGCTCTTAGTTACTTGGTTTTAGATCACTTGCCTTGATTTTCGATTGCTTGAAAATGGTGTGTGTATGTGTGTGTTTTGAAAATGTTTTTTGAAATAGACGCCTTTGTTTCGGCAACCATTGTAATGACTCGTGTTTGAGTATATACAACAGTGTGTATCTTTTCGAAAAGATGTTTCAAATGTTTTTGTTTTGAAAGTGTTTGTGGAGTGTGGTTTGTAAAATAGGCAAGGGTTTTTGCAAGTTTGATTCAAGTAACTAAGAGTTTATCTACCCCTAATGTACTCAAAGGTTTTTCTCATGTTTTTAACCCTTTTTAACAATTTTGTTCCACCGTTGTATTTGGTGGGCAATCTTGCATTTAGGATGTTTAACGGGACGGACGCGGGTCATCGTATGGACCATGAATGCAATGGTGCCAAGTGTCTTTGGCAATTTGTTTGAAGGGACTATGATCATTCCGTTTAGGCATCTTTCGAAAGCGTCATCGAGGGACTTATGATCATTTGAATTGTTTTGCCAAAGAAACTCGACGTGCAAGCATGGCCCATTTTGGAAGGCAACACGTGGGATTACCCTAGGGGGTGCAAGTGTGATTGTGTATTGATTTCATGTATTTGTTTTTGTATTAGGTTATCTAGCGTTTGATTTTATGTACATACAACCCTAGGTCTAACCATGGTATAATTCGAAAGCAGTAAATTGCGGGAATTTAAAGTCCTAAACTATTACAAATAGTATCCGGGAGTGGGGGTACAATTAGTTACAAATGGGGATGAGACTTAAATAGTTACAACCAAATCGAATCGCGATCAAATGTAAACAATATAATATATAGCAATGTATAATGTGTCAATGTAAAATGTATTGTAAATGTGTAAGTGTACGTATAAATGTATGTCAACGTATTTGTGTATTGCGTATGAGATTTATTTGCAAGTTGAGAAATGTGAACTTAAATGCATTATTAAGTATGTTTGATTTAATTAAAAGAAAATAGTATGTTTTAAGTTCTATTCTTTTAGGTATAGAAAAAAATGTATTTTAATTAATTATGTATAAACAAGATATTGTAAGAAAATAAAAGAAAAGAATGTTTTACGTTTTAATTATATTATGTAATATCGTTTTATGTACAAATCAAAACAAGTTTTAATAAAATAAAAGAAAAAGTGTTTTAAATAATTCTAATTTTTATGTATTTTAGTATTTTTTATGTACAAAAAAGTTTTAATAAAATAAACAATGTTTAAACCTAGATAAAAAAAAGTCTAATATTTATTTTAAATGTGATAAACAAAATTTAATGAGATTAATGTATTATGTATTTTCTAAAATGTAACAATTAATAATATCTTAAAAAAGTGTTATTTTATTTAACAAAATATTTTTTTTAAATGAGGTATAAAATGCTTATCACATTATTTTTATTCACAAACAAAATTATGTTAACTTGAATTCATAAAAGAAAAATATAATGTCATAGAAATGGTCAGTTTTTTTTGTTATGTAAAAAGGGAATGGACTTAAGGGTGGATGCTGGCCCAAGCTGGAACCAAGGGAACAGAAGCAAAAAAGGGGGTTAATTGGAACGGGTTTAAGCCTTGTTGGGGGCGAACCGGCCCATCATGTCTCATACATTTTTGTGAGGGGTTTCAACGTTATTGTTTTATTATGGGGAACGGATTAGGGTTGGGTTGACAGAAGCGTCGTTTTCGTCTTCACTTCCGTTCATCTTCTTCTTCGCTCATTTTCATGCCAGATTCTGAGTTTCTTTCGTCCAAGGCCACCGGCGCCACCGTTCATCCTCCTCCTCACGCTCACTCAAACGGCGGTAAAAAGAGGTACGATTTCTTTCAACGCGTTAGGGGTTTTTGTTAGTTCCTCTTGCATGCTTAGTTTCTTCGTTTATTGATTCTGATTACATGTTTCTTTGGTTCGAGGTGCGTGAAGAGGGAGAGAAGTTATACCTTTCTGAGGAGACGGAGGAGGAATGAAGGTGGAAGCGCTGAGGCGGCTGGAGGCGAAGCTTGGCGATGCTGTGGACTGGATTTGATAATCACGGTACTCTGTATTTGCCCCTTTTGCTAGGTTTTATGATGATCTTGAGAACCTAACTTTTGTCACTTCTTTCTTCTTCTTGTCTCTTTGCCTCGTTTCTGCTTGTGTATGCTTCTGTTGCTATATGCCTGAACCCTGAATACTTCTTTATCTTCTTCTGGTTGCCTTGATTCCTGCCTATGATGAAAACTTTCTGAGGCTTTTTGCGTTGCCTTTGAATACTTGTTGGTATTGAATTGAATGCTACGCTTGAGTTTGATTTGAATATTTGTATTATTGCTTTGTATCACCCTGTGATGAAGATATTCTGAGGGTGTTGGCTTGAATCTGACCTTTGAATGCTTCGTCTGCTTATGAGATTTATTTGATGATGTTTGGATGGTGTTGAAAGGTTTGGACAATTTGATGCTTTTGACTTTGTTGGTTTATGCTTAGGTTTGACAGTTCGAGGGTTGATTGCAGTTTACAGGTTATGGCCTATGGATTTTTGTGCTTACAGTTTTGATGGACTGGTTTGTGTCTTTAGGCCATCACAGGTTTAGAACCCAGGCTTTGTGTTATATGCCTCAAACAGGTTGAAGGTTCAAGTGTTGGAAGACCTGCTTTACTGGTTTTTGGATATCAGTTTAGGCTTGTATGTTTTGAGTTTGTTGAATGCAGGGTCCTTTTGACAAGTGAAGGCTTTGGTGTTATATGCTCCAAAAAAGGTTCAGGGTTTGAATCCGGTTTGAAGGTTTAAGTGTGGATAGATAATTCTGTTTCTTTTTCTTGACAGTTTTGTTTGTATTCTGATTTCTTCATATCTCTGCCTTCTGCCCCACTGTTTTATTGCAGTTTTGTTTTTATATATCTTGTCCTCATGCCTAAACCTGTAAGCCTATTCTTTTCCTCTCTTCTTCTCTCTCCAGTACAGCTTTAAGCATTAAAAAAATGTTTATGTTTGTACTTTGCTCTGAAAAGGAAACACTGTAAAATGATGATGTTTTACATTGCTTGCACTTGTTGCTTTGTTCTGCATACTTTATGTACCTCTTCCATATTGCCTGCTTCTTTGTGACAGTACTGAGTAGCCTTTTGTTTGATATCTTGATATCTTTCCATATTTTGGACATTTTGACAGCTTTTGGCTTAGTTTGAATGTGAACTCAGTTTGGACTTTGTGGTTCAATTTGGATTTGGACTTTGTATTTGCACATGTTGTTTGTTTTGAACTATGCAGCTTTGTTTGACCCCTTTTGAATTTGTGCATTTTACAACTTTGTGCATTTCATGTTTAGCAAGCAATATTCATCCCTTTTTGTGAACCGGGAGAAATCCCGTGATTTGCAGAGAGGGCTAACTGATTCCAGTCAGTTACCTTTAATGATGAACCTGAATTTACTGTCTGCTCTAAATTTTGATTTATCTGCTTCTGACCTTTTCTTCTCTTCTTTGTTTTGCAGATAAAATTCCATGGAGCACTGGAGCAATGGACGGAAGATGAAGATTTAGGAATTTTCTTAAGATAGTTTTATTTCAATTTTAATTATTGTAATCATTATTAGAATACTTTGTAAATAAATACGGTACTCGAATAACAATTGTAACGAACAATTAAAGATGAATAAAATCCAATCTTTTATCAATTAATTCCTTTTCTTCTTCTCAATTATTTATTTTATTATTTATAATTCTTAAATTATAATAAAATGGAAATAAATTCCAATTATCTTAACTTAGAATAAATAAACAATTAAATAAACATTGTGGTTTTAGCATTGATCAATTAATAATCCTGGCGCTTCAAAAATCCAAAGCAAAGCACAGTCATTCACAACAACTGCCCAAATGTCTTTTCTCTTAATGATTCAATCAAACACTGCGGACTCAATCCAAATGACTCTTTTCACTGATTTAGTCAAACATTGCAAATTCAATCCAAATGTTTCAGTGCACATCTCAGGATAACTTGACAAGCACTGTAGAATTATATTGTGATACGGTGGGAGAACTGACTAGTGTTTTGCGTTCGTATTCGCACTTGTGCGGTTGAGCAAGAGTCGCCACCGACTTTTTACTTTATCCTAAAGGAAAGGTTAAAAAAGCACAGCAAAAACCTTTTGAGATATTTCGTGGGTTCGGGGGGTAGATTATGAAAAGGGAAGGTATTAGCACCCTTTTCATCCATGGTTATCCATGGGCTCTTAGTTACTTGGTTTTTTAGATCACTTGCCTTGTTTTTCGATTGCTTGAAAATGGTGTGTGTGTGGGTGCGTTTGAAAATGTTTTGGAAGAAGATGCCTTGTCTTAGGCGACCAACGTATTTGACTCATGTTTGAGTGTTTTACAAAAGTGTGTATCTTTTCGAAAAGATGTTTCAAATGTTTTTGAAAGTTTGTTTGAAAGTGTTGTGGATTGTGGTTTTTGAAAAGAAGGCAAGTGTTTTTGCAAATTGATCTCAAGTAACTAAGAGTTTTGTCTACCCTATTGTACTCAAAGGTTTTTGTCATGTTTTAACCCCTTTTGACAATTTTGTTTCACCATTGAATTTGGTGGACAATCTTGCGTTTTAGGAAGTTTATTCAGGACGGGCACGGGTCATCGTATGAACCATGAATGCAATGATGCCAAGTGTCTTTGGCAATTTGCTTTGAAGGGACTATGATCATTCCGTTTAGGCAACACTTTGAGACTTATGATCATTTGATTTTGTTTTGCCAAAGATACTCGACGTGCAAGCATGGCCCATTTTGGAAGGCAACATGTGGGATTACCCTAGGGGGTGCAAGTGTGATTGTGTATTGATTACATGTATTTGTCTTGTATTAGGTTATCTAACGTTTGATTTTATGTACATGCAAACCCTAGGTCTAACCATGGTATAATTGGAAAACTGTAAATTGCGGAATGTAAAATCTACGCTATTACAAAATAGTATCCGGGAGTGGGGGTATAAATGTATAAAAGGGGATGAGACTTATAGTATCCAATAAGTTACAACCAAATCGAATTTGCGATCAAAATGTAAATATCGAATATACAAGTATAAGATAAACAAATGTGTATAGGGCAATGTGAATGGATTTGCATTGTGTAAGTGTATAATGTGAAATATATTGTAAGTGTACAAGTATATGTGTATGTGGATATTTACAGGTGCGACAATATGAAATTAATGCGAGATTAGGGTATTTGACCTAGATATGTGTTTTAATGAATCTTTGATTTGTGTATTTTTAATATGTATAAAAGAAAAGTGTTTTAAATTAAATGCTCAAGTTTTAATTAAATTATGAAATGATGTATCATTGTTTATTATATACAAAAATGTTTTAATTAAGTGTTTTAAGAATTTTAATATTAGAAAAAAATATGTATTTTGTCTATTATGTACAAAGATATATTTTGATTAAAAAAGTTTTCAATTTTAATTATATGAAAAAAAGAGTATTTTATTATTTTATATACAAAAAGTATTAAATGTCCAAAATTAAATTATGTATGTTAAAAAGTATTTTTAAATTGTTATGTACAAAATGTTTTAAGAAATTAAATTATGCAAAAAAAAATGTATATTTATTTAGTATGTATAAAATATATTTTAATTAAAAGAGTAAATAAATAAAAAAAGAAGAAAGTATTTTCAATTTTTAATATATGACAAAATGTATTTTAATTATGACTAGGATTTTGTAAAGAATAAATAAAAAGAAAGTATTGTTTATATAATAAAAAAAAAGGGTTAGTATTAATGTTTTTGTTAAAAGAAAAAGAGGCATTTTAATGGGCTTAGGCGGGTTAGAGGCAAGATGGGGGGGTGAGAATTAAAATGTTTGGGCTTCAGGGAAATTTAACACGGGTCAGGCCCATGGTGTTGAAGCAACATTTTAGGGTTATTGAATTATTTGTTCATTTGATAACGCGTTAGGGTTTGGGACGGCGCCGTTCGTGCATTCGTTCATCGTCGTTTTCATCTTCATCATCCTGAGCGACTCCTCCATCCGGCCACCAGCGTCACCCCCCAAACCTCTCTTCCCTCCATGGCATGAGCTTCGTGTTCTCTTGATACAAGGTTTGTTTTCAATGTTTATGTTCCTTTTTCTTTTACGAATTGCATGCGTTGTTTTAATTTGAATTTTGATTCTTAAATCTGTATTACTATGGAGGTGGTGGAGAAGAAAGAGGGATAAGAGTTTACTACCTGACCTTGGAGAAGGAGGAGAGAAAAAAGGATGCGGCGCTCAGGAGGCCGGGACGGTCGAGGAGGACAGACGTTCGCGCTTTGAACTCCCGGTATCTTTTATCTGGTTGCTATTTTTTGCCTATGGTTTTGATGATGATTTTAACTGAAAAACCCTATCCTGAAATAGATTCACTCCTTTATCTTTTCTCTTCTACTACATGTTGCCTTTGAGCATTTGTATGCTTTTGAATATGCTGAGCTTGTTGCCTTGAATTGTTGTTGCTGGCCCTCTGAGATTGATATGCTTTGTTGAAATGCTTGCTTGCTTCTGATGAAAAGTCTCTGAATTCACTTCTTTCCTCTTCTTTATTGTCCACTTTGCCTTTGGATGTGTTTGCCTGTGATGAAGAAATTCTGAGGCCTAGAGTTTTGATGTTGTTGCCTATGTACCTTCTTTGATGTTTCTGTATACTCGTTAATGGCCAGTGATGATCACATCTGAGGCCTTTTTGATGGGTGGCCTCGAATGCTTGAGTGCTTGGTTAAGCTTGAAGTTGGACAGGTTTATGGTTATTTTGCTTTGAATACTGGCTTATGCAGGTTAGGCTTCTGTACAGGCTATGTGTTTTTGGTTTTTCTGAGATGCTTAGCAGGTTTTGTATATTTTCTGTTTTTTTGAGTTCTTTTCTTGACAGTTTGAGGGTCTTTGCAGGCTTTAGGTGTTTATGGTTTATGATGATTTGTGCTAATGCAGGTTTGGTTGTGATGGTTTTAGGAGGTTTCTGGATTGGTTTTAGAAATGCAGGTTGATGCTTGCTTTTGACCGGTTTATGTGGTTAGGCCGGTTGTTGGTTTTTAGGATGGGTTATGTGTTCGTGGTTTTGATGGTAAAGGTACAAGCTGTGCTCCAGGTTTGCTTAGCAGTTTTGGCTTTCTTTCATGCTTATCAGGTTTGCTTCAGTATGTAGTATATTTGCATCTCAGGTCCCTTTGGCTTAAAGGTACAGGCTTGGTTAAGTAGGAGGCCAGCTGTGTTTTTTTTTGCTTTGGGTTCAAATGCTGACAGTTTGTATATCTTCTTTTTTTCTTTATGCAGTGGGGAGTCCCTTTGTATTTTCTGTATATTCTCTTGTCTTTGTATCTCTCCTGCCTAAGCCTAAAGCCTGACCCTGCTTCTTATCTCTCTTCTTCTCACTTTCTTAGTACAGTTGAATATTATTATATGATTCTTTTTTGTACTATTTTCTGAAAGGGCTATTGATGGGAAATGATGATTTGAGAAAAGTTGCTTGCATATAGGATTTCCTCTGCATTTTTATCTTTTTTTGACAGCTTGCTACACTTTGTGATATCTTCCATATCTTTGCCAAATCTCCTTTTGACAGCTTGGGTAGATTTTTGTATTTTTTGACAGTAAGTTTGTACCTTTGGCTTTTGATAGAAAGTTGTAACTTGGATTTTTTCAGTTTGGTTTGAATTTGAAGTTTTAGATTTTGAAACTATGCAGTTTGATATTCTATGCATTTTGACATTTGCATTTTTTCAACTTTGCATAAAAATTCTTCCCTCTCTGTGAACCGGGAGAAATCCCGTGATTTGCAGAGAGGGTTAACTGATCCCAGTCAGTGGCCCTTAATGATGAGTCTAATTTTAACTGTCTTTTCCAATTTAACTGCTTTCTGACTTTTCCTTTTCTTTTTGCAGATGAAAAAAAATGGAGCACCGGAGCGAAGTGAAGAACGAAGAATTTAGAAATAAATAGAATAGTTTTTATTTTCAATTTAATTATTTGTAAACCATTATTATTTTAAATACTTCGTAATAAATACTTGTATCCAAATAATAATTGTAACAACTATTAAATATGAAATAAAAATTCCATTGATTTATTTAATTCTTTTCAAATCCTTTTCTTTAGTTATTTACTTGTTATTTATAATCCCTTAAATTAAATAAAATGAAAGTTAAATTTCAAGTATTTAATTCTTAGAACCATAAATAATCAACTAAACCTTGTTGATCAAAATAAATGAATTTGACGTCTCCATCATTCAAAGCAACGCACAGTCGAACACATAAACTGATCAGACGCAATCCTTTTTTTCCACTGATTCTTTGCCAAGCACTGTAATTCCAAACTGCACATCTTCTTTGACTGGCTCAAACGAAACAACATGAATTCAAACCAACTGCCCCCTCTTACTGATTAAATTAAAAACAATGCGAATTTAACCCGAATCTCGGAGTAAACTGCAAAGTGCTGTGGAATTTAAATCCTTCTGAGAATATGCCCATAAAACCTTAATTCTTGACTAAATGCCAGATAACGCTCGCCTGATCAAAATTGAACCAAAAATCATCCAAAACCCTAAGCCAATTGTGAAACAATCCAGAGTCCTGAAAATCAGTAAAAACCCTAATTTCGCTTGACTGACAAGAAAAGTCTGTTTGTCCGATTCTTGAGCCAGTTTGAAAAATCAGGAAAGGCTTGAAGCTGAGATTTCTTGGGGAAAAATGCGAGGGCAAATTTTGGGGTACAACAGTTGCCCCTGTTCAATTTTCTTGAACCTGAAGAGTTAGATTGGCAAGTTTGCCTTTCGTGACTTGAAGGTAAAAGAAAATTGGACACTAAAGTGCCCAAAAAATTTGCACTCGGCGATATGATGGTAGATGTGAATGGGCTTACAGATGCCATTTGGTGATGGGCTTAAAGATGCCATCTGGTGACTGCTGGTAGGAGGATGGGCGTATAGATGCCATCTGGAAATGTTGAACTGTATGTCAATGGTGAGTGGACGAGTATCAGAAGGGCCTCCATGTTTCGGAATATCTCTGAATTGGGGTCCGAACAAGCAACAGATTGGCGTCCATGTCTGGAGAATCTGTAAACTATTTTCAGGAGTTGGGATTGAATAAGCAATGGAGCAGCATCCGTTGTTGGGAAGCGTCCGTAAACTATTTTCAGAAGTCTAAACAAGTTGGTAGATTGACATCCGTTGTGGGGAAGAATCCGTAAACTGTTTTCAGAAGTTGCACCTGAACAAGTTGGTAGATTGACATCCGTTGTTGGGAAGAATCTGTAAACTGTTTTCAGGAATTGAGAAGAGTTTGAACAAGTTGGTAGATTGACATCCGTTGTGGGGAAGAATCTGTAAACTGTTTTCAGAAGTCTTGAAGTTGAAGAGGAACCGGTGTAAGGTTTCCTGCTGATGCGTCTGAATGAAGCTGGAATAGGTATCAGAATGTTGCCGTGTCCGGGTCACATCTGAACTATTTCTGGATGAATCTTGAGAGATGATCTGTGTCTGTCGACTGATCTTACCTGAAAAGCAAAGGGTTAATTGTATGCGATGTTATGATGCATGATGCAATATACGTGACATTAATGAATGTGATAAATGCGCATGTAAGTTGACGAGCTAATCTTGCTGAGGATACATGAATCCGAGATGGATGAAGATAAAAGCATCTTGATTGCTGCCGGGGAAAATAAATCCTTGGCTGCTGCTGGGGAAGAGAATTCCTGATGACCTCTACTGGGGAGTTCCAAACTAGTAGACTCATGCTGGGGAGGCCAGATTGAGAATCTTCAGCTTGGTGGGAAGTAACTCTGGCGACTTCACTGGGGAACTCAAGATTTGCCTTCCCAAAATTCTGTGGGGAGAAGGTTCACTGGTCTGGCTCCGCTGGGGATACTGAAGCTTAAACTCCGAGGGGAATTGAATTCCGGAGGATTCTCTGGCTGGGGATTTACAAAGATAAGTTACTGCTGGGGAATTTTGATGAACTCCGCTGGGGATAGGGAGAATTTTGGCGAGCGCGATCTTCCGTGGTGGTTAGTTTGAGAAGAATCTGAACAAGCGATAGGTTAACATCCGTTACTTGGAGAACCCGTGAACTATTTTCAGAAATCTCGAAGTTGAATCAGCAATAGAGCCGCATCCGTTGTTGGGAAGCGTCTGTAAACTAATTTCAGAGGTTGCATCTGAACAAGCTGATAGATTAACATCCGTTACTTGGGAAGAATCCATGAACTGTTTTCAGAAGTCTTGAAGTTGAATCAGCAATAGAGCCGCATCCGTTGTTGGGAAGCGTCCGTAAACTGTTTTCAACGGTTGAGAAGAGTCTGAACAAGTCGGTAGATTGACATCCGTTGTAGGGAAGAATCCGTAAACTTGTTTCAGAAGTCTTGAAGAGGAACCGGTGTAGGGCTTCCTGATGATGAGCTTGTGTAAAACTGCATCGGGTTTTGAACACTTTTGACATTCGAATGCCCCAAGTGGTGACGTAGATACATTCCTGGCTTATTACAGGTGTTGGTCTACAATCGGTCGTTCACAGATGTTTTCCTGGGTAGTTACAGGTATTGGTCTGGAATTCTTCAGACATGCCCTGGCTGGATACAGGAATCGAGTCTGGAAATGTGATAGCTGACAGATATGCCCTGGCTGGATACAGGAATCGAATCTTCAAACTCTTCAGACGTGCCCTGGATAGATACAGGAATCGAGTCTGGAAATGTAGTCAACAGATATGCCCTGGCTGGATACAGGAGTCGAATATGGAAATAGTCGTCAACAGATATGCCCTGGATGGATACAGGAATCGAATCTGGAATTGTAATGGTTGATAGATATGCCCTGGCTGGATGCAGGAATCGAATCTTCAACTCCTCAGACGTGCCCTGGCTAGGTACAGGAATCGAGTCTGGAAATATTGTAATTGATTTGTTGAACACTTTTGACATTCGAATGCCCCAAGTGGTGATGAAGGAATCTTGAATCAGATTACTCTGCATATTGAGAGATTTCTTGAAATCTTGACTGGACTGCCCCAGGTTAATTGGATTTTGAAAGATCTGTTGGACCTTGACTGGACTGCCCCAGGTTAATTGAATTTTGAAAGATCTGTTGGACCTTGACTGGACTGCCCCAGGTTAATTGAATTGTGACATGTCATGCCCCTTGTTGATAGGAGATTTGATGGAAGTGTTATCCTCTTGAAGTGATTTTGACTCACTGAGAGAGTTTTCGTTCCTCCGAACATTCGCTGTATGAATTTCTTCGCTGTCAAACAAAAAGGTCAAATGCAGACAGTGATATTCGAATAATGCAAAGTTTATGTTCGTCTCGAAGTTTTGAAAAATGCGTTTTTTAGCAGAAAACTTTTCATAAGACAAGTTAACACAAGACTTAGAGTAAAGCCCTACAGGAGTCAGGATACCTTTTGTAACAGTATGCTTTCGAACTAACCCATGCTTCAATTAGGACTTTTGAAGGGTTGTAACGTGGCCTGGTTCACGGTTTAAGAAACAAAGGATAAAGTCTCAAAGTATATTTGTACCCACCCGCTCTGCGTGATGTTCTTCAACCTAAGCTCAGTCAATTGCGCGTCACACTCCGTTTTGAGTTTCGAACGACTTTCGGGCGATGGTTCACCAGTTGAATTTTTGGGAGACAGTCATCATCTCCTTTTTCTTTTTCAACACTTTTCATGTTGTTGAGGATTTTGTAATGACCTCACTATTTTGATTTTGATTTGTTATCCCTAACTTTTGCCTGACTGTTACCGTTTTTCGGGATTACTGTCAGCGGGATGCCCCAGCTTTCTTAAGCCTCCTTTATAGGTTTTGGCTTGGCGGGCTTTTCTCTTTTGAGAGATTGACTGTCTATGTGATAGGGAACCACCCTTGTCTTTTGAATCCAAGGGAATGCTTTCTTTTTTGATGTTGTTCGTTGTGTTACGAACTGAGAGTTTGCGACTTTAATGCGCATTTTCTCTTGAATTAACTGAGATACTACCCTGCCCCAGGTTTATATCAAAGGTTTTGATTGTTTGGAATAGAAAACTCCTACTTCTTTGGCTCGAAGGGGTTGACTAGGGATTATCTTCCTTATAACTCCAGTGTTTGGGAATTGAAAGAAATGCCTGTACATCATCAGCAAGGTCTATTCAAAAGCATACTGTATAAGATCATGGTATTGTTTCGTCATCCTCCCTCTAAAGGCTCGCAACTTTTTATCAAGAGTCAAATATCATAAAGAAAAGCATAAGAGTAGTGAAACGAATGGATGAATTCAAGACAAACATATGCAATGCATTAATGAAAACAGAGTTTAACATCAACAGATAATTGTTTGACAGCAAAAGAAATTACAACTTTGAAAATTCAAAAAGAAGCAAAAGTCTTTCAGTTCGAGTTTCGTCACTTCAAGTGGAGAACCCTTTAACGAAAGATCTTCATCTCACCGTCTGGCATGAATTCCAGCACCCCAATGTTGATCAGATCTTGAATCTTGTTCTTCAAGGCCCAACAGTCGTTGGTGTCGTGTCCCGGGCTGTAGGAGTGGTAAACACAGAATGCGTCGGGATTATAGTGAGGAGAGGAGATATTGGGCTTCTGAGGAGGGTCCTTTACGGTAAGTAGGTTGACCTCCAACAGGCGCTTCAGTATGAAAAATGATGGTATTTCAGCCTCCGTGAACTGTCTTCCCGACTTTTCTTGCTTACGCCGACTGCCCCGTTGACGCTGGCGAGGTTGTTGATGGGATTGTGACCCTGAAGCAAGCAAAGGAGCTTTCCCCTTGTCTTCTTTAGTTGATGGAGGCTGAGCGGTGACTTGCTCTTCGACCTCAGATGTTTGCCCCAATTGGTTGTTTGGAAGCAGTTGGCGGACCAGAACTCTGAGTTCCTCTTGTCTTTGGGATAGGTCTTGGATAAGAGCCATCTGGCCCACCAACTGTCCCATCACTTGGGTCCTCAGTGTTGTCAGATCAAACTGCAGCTCCGCAATCTGATCACTCCTGGCATTGTTGGAACTTCCCAAGCCCTTGGTGAGGAGAGCTTTCATTTCTTCTTGCCCCAGAGACAAGTTCAGGAACATCTCCTGCAGCTGAGCAGTCTGGTCTTGGATGTCTCTGACAGACCTTTCTAGAGCCATCTCTTGCTGAAATAAACAGCAGGAGAGTAAGGAAACCTGAAAAAGGAAAGATTGTCAAAATGAAATGCATGATATGTGGATGCATGCTTTCAAGGGTCTCTTGGGGTAAACACAAGAAAATGTTAGAGGTTGAACTTTGCTCTTGGATTGGAGATCTCCGCACCGGTGGACGTCTTTCCACGAGAATCAAGCTCACCATGCCAAGTGGGTCATAGCCACTGATTCAAGTTGTTGATCTTGAACTTTGATTGGAGAGCTTTGTGTCGGTGGATGTCTTTCAACGAGGATCAAGCTCACCATGTCAAGTGGGTCATAACCACTGATTCAAGTTGTTGCACTTGGTCTTTGATTGGATTGGTTAGAGGAGAAACCTCTTGCCCCTGGATAGATGTCTGGTTCAACGTAACCCTGCATCAAAAGAACCCTCGAGATTCTTGAAATGGTTATTGAAAATGCTATGGTATCATGTCATGATGTTATGTACATGTATGCACAAGCAAGTGAGTGTATATACAGGCAAACATATTCACACAAAGCAAACAAGTCCTTAGGTTTAGGCTTGCATGAAGTTCAGGTACTACCCTCTTTCAGTTTGTTGGTTAAAACCTGTCTTATCAAAAGTAACCGGGTTCTGGAGGATCTCATATCATTGGCTACCCTCAATCGGTCATAACTCCAGCATCGCAACCTTTTCTCGCGGCCGGAACCATCTCGAGAGTTTAGCCTCAATGAGTGTAGCATACTGCTACTGTTCTAATGGCCAAGTTGGTCAATTTAGGGTTCTAAGGTCGGTTGGTGCTTAATGACTCCTTGGAAGACCCATATTCTCCCCGTCTCAACACGAGGGATATCGGTACAGACCAAGATGCCACACCAACGTAGCCACTGCTTCACCCATGTCGGTATACGCCGGACAGGTCCCTCACAGATTATGCTACCTAAAAGGGTATTCCCCAGATCCGGGTTAGGATCTATGAAACTCCGATACAAAGCCCACAAATGTAAAGCAAACAAAGCAATCAATTGAAAGTAAAGGTGATCTAAACCCTAAGGTAACCCCACTTTTAAGAATTTTCCCCAGCAGAGTCGCCAGTTCTGTGATACGGTGGGAGAACTGACTAGTGTTTTGCGTTCGTATTCGCACTTGTGCGGTTGAGCAAGAGTCGCCACCGACTTTTTACTTTATCCTAAAGGAAAGGTTAAAAAAGCACAGCAAAAACCTTTTGAGATATTTCGTGGGTTCGGGGGGTAGATTATGAAAAGGGAAGGTATTAGCACCCTTTTCATCCATGGTTATCCATGGGCTCTTAGTTACTTGGTTTTTTAGATCACTTGCCTTGTTTTTCGATTGCTTGAAAATGGTGTGTGTGTGGGTGCGTTTGAAAATGTTTTGGAAGAAGATGCCTTGTCTTAGGCGACCAACGTATTTGACTCATGTTTGAGTGTTTTACAAAAGTGTGTATCTTTTCGAAAAGATGTTTCAAATGTTTTTGAAAGTTTGTTTGAAAGTGTTGTGGATTGTGGTTTTTGAAAAGAAGGCAAGTGTTTTTGCAAATTGATCTCAAGTAACTAAGAGTTTTGTCTACCCTATTGTACTCAAAGGTTTTTGTCATGTTTTAACCCCTTTTGACAATTTTGTTTCACCATTGAATTTGGTGGACAATCTTGCGTTTTAGGAAGTTTATTCGGGACGGGCACGGGTCATCGTATGAACCATGAATGCAATGATGCCAAGTGTCTTTGGCAATTTGCTTTGAAGGGACTATGATCATTCCGTTTAGGCAACACTTTGAGACTTATGATCATTTGATTTTGTTTTGCCAAAGATACTCGACGTGCAAGCATGGCCCATTTTGGAAGGCAACATGTGGGATTACCCTAGGGGGTGCAAGTGTGATTGTGTATTGATTACATGTATTTGTCTTGTATTAGGTTATCTAACGTTTGATTTTATGTACATGCAAACCCTAGGTCTAACCATGGTATAATTGGAAAACTGTAAATTGCGAAATGTAAAATCTACGCTATTACAAAATAGTATCCGGGAGTGGGGGTATAAATGTACAAAAGGGGATGAGACTTATAGTATCCAATAAGTTACAACCAAATCGAATTTGCGATCAAAATGTAAATATCGAATATACAAGTATAAGATAAACAAATGTGTATAGGGCAATGTGAATGGATTTGCATTGTGTAAGTGTATAATGTGAAATATATTGTAAGTGTACAAGTATATGTGTATGTGGATATTTACAGGTGCGACAATATGAAATTAATGCGAGATTAGGGTATTTGACCTAGATATGTGTTTTAATGAATCTTTGATTTGTGTATTTTTAATATGTATAAAAGAAAAGTGTTTTAAATTAAATGCTCAAGTTTTAATTAAATTATGAAATGATGTATCATTGTTTATTATATACAAAAATGTTTCAATTAAGTGTTTTAAGAATTTTAATATTAGAAAAAAATATGTATTTTGTCTATTATGTACAAAGATATATTTTGATTTAAAAAGTTTTCAATTTTAATTATATGAAAAAAAGAGTATTTTATTACTTTATATACAAAAAGTATTAAATGTCCAAAATTAAATTATGTATGTTAAAAAGTATTTTTAAATTGTTATGTACAAAATGTTTTAAGAAATTAAATTATGCAAAAAAAAATGTATATTTATTTAGTATGTATAAAATATATTTTAATTAAAAGAGTAAATAAATAAAAAAAGAAGAAAGTATTTTCAATTTTTAATATATGACAAAATGTATTTTAATTATGACTAGGATTTTGTAAAGAATAAATAAAAAGAAAGTATTGTTTATATAATAAAAAAAAAGGGTTAGTATTAATGTTTTTGTTAAAAGAAAAAGAGGCATTTTAATGGGCTTAGGCGGGTTAGAGGCAAGATGGGGGGTGAGAATTAAAATGTTTGGGCTTCAGGGAAATTTAACACGGGTCAGGCACATGGTGTTGAAGCAACATTTTAGGGTTATTGAATTATTTGTTCATTTGATAACGCGTTAGGGTTTGGGACGACGCCGTTCGTGCATTCGTTCATCGTCGTTTTCATCTTCATCTTCCTGAGCGACTCCTCCATCCGGCCACCAGCGTCACCCCCCAAACCTCTCTTCCCTCCATGGCATGAGCTCCGTGTTCTCTTGATACAAGGTTTGTTTTCAACGTTTATGTTCCCTTTTCTTTTACGAATTGCATGCGTTGTTTTAATTTGAATTTTGATTCTTAAATCTGTATTACTATGGAGGCGGTGGAGAAGAAAGAGGGATACGAGTTTACTACCTGACCTTGGAGAAGGAGGAGAGAAAAAAGGATGCGGCGCTCAGGAGGCCGGGACGGTCGAGGAGGACAGACGTTCGCGCTTTGAACTTCCGGTATCTTTTATCTGGTTGCTATTTTTTGCCTATGGTTTTGATGATGATTTTAACTGAAAAACCCTATCCTGAAATAGATTCACTCCTTTATCTTTTCTCTTCTACTACATGTTGCCTTTGAGCATTTGTATGCTTTTGAATATGCTGAGCTTGTTGCCTTGAATTGTTGTTGCTGGCCCTCTGAGATTGATATGCTTTGTTGAAATGCTTGCTTGCTTCTGATGAAAAGTCTCTGAATTCACTTCTTTCCTCTTCTTTATTGTCCACTTTGCCTTTGGATGTGTTTGCCTGTGATGAAGAAATTCTAAGGCCTAGAGTTTTGATGTTGTTGCCTATGTACCTTCTTTGATGTTTCTGTATACTCGTTAATGGCCAGTGATGATCACATCTGAGGCCTTTTTGATGGGTGGCCTCGAATGCTTGAGTGCTTGGTTAAGCTTGAAGTTGGACAGGTTTATGGTTATTTTGCTTTGAATACTGGCTTATGCAGGTTAGGCTTCTGTACAGGCTATGTGTTTTTGGTTTTTCTGAGATGCTTAGCAGGTTTTGTATATTTTCTGTTTTTTTGAGTTCTTTTCTTGACAGTTTGAGGGTCTTTGCAGGCTTTAGGTGTTTATGGTTTATGATGATTTGTGCTAATGCAGGTTTGGTTGTGATGGTTTTAGGAGGTTTCTGGATTGGTTTTAGAAATGCAGGTTGATGCTTGCTTTTGACCGGTTTATGTGGTTAGGCCGGTTGTTGGTTTTTAGGATGGGTTATGTGTTCGTGGTTTTGATGGTAAAGGTACAAGCTGTGCTCCAGGTTTGCTTAGCAGTTTTGGCTTTCTTTCATGCTTATCAGGTTTGCTTCAGTATGTAGTATATTTGCATCTCAGGTCCCTTTGGCTTAAAGGTACAGGCTTGGTTAAGTAGGAGGCCAGCTGTGTTTTTTTTTGCTTTGGGTTCAAATGCTGACAATTTGTATATCTTCTTTTTTTCTTTATGCAGTGGGGAGTCCCTTTGTATTTTCTGTATATTCTCTTGTCTTTGTATCTCTCCTGCCTAAGCCTAAAGCCTGACCCTGCTTCTTATCTCTCTTCTTCTCACTTTCTTAGTACAGTTGAATATTATTATATGATTCTTTTTTGTACTATTTTCTGAAAGGGCTATTGATGGGAAATGATGATTTGAGAAAAGTTGCTTGCATATAGGATTCCCTCTGCATTTTTATCTTTTTTTGACAGCTTGCTACACTTTGTGATATCTTCCATATCTTTGCCAAATCTCCTTTTGACAGCTTGGGTAGATTTTTGTATTTTTTGACAGTAAGTTTGTACCTTTGGCTTTTGATAGAAAGTTGTAACTTGGATTTTTTCAGTTTGGTTTGAATTTGAAGTTTTAGATTTTGAAACTATGCAGTTTGATATTCTATGCATTTTGACATTTGCATTTTTTCAACTTTGCATAAAAATTCTTCCCTCTCTGTGAACCGGGAGAAATCCCGTGATTTGCAGAGAGGGTTAACTGATCCCAGTCAGTGGCCCTTAATGATGAGTCTAATTTTAACTGTCTTTTCCAATTTAACTGCTTTCTGACTTTTCCTTTTCTTTTTGCAGATGAAAAAAAATGGAGCACCGGAGCGAAGTGAAGAACGAAGAATTTAGAAATAAATAGAATAGTTTTTATTTTCAATTTAATTATTTGTAAACCATTATTATTTTAAATACTTCGTAATAAATACTTGTATCCAAATAATAATTGTAACAACTATTAAATATGAAATAAAAATTCCATTGATTTATTTAATTCTTTTCAAATCCTTTTCTTTAGTTATTTACTTGTTATTTATAATCCCTTAAATTAAATAAAATGAAAGTTAAATTTCAAGTATTTAATTCTTAGAACCATAAATAATCAACTAAACCTTGTTGATCAAAATAAATGAATTTGACGTCTCCATCATTCAAAGCAACGCACAGTCGAACACATAAACTGATCAGACGCAATCCTTTTTTTCCACTGATTCTTTGCCAAGCACTGTAATTCCAAACTGCACATCTTCTTTGACTGGCTCAAACGAAACAACATGAATTCAAACCAACTGCCCCCTCTTACTGATTAAATTAAAAACAATGCGAATTTAACCCGAATCTCGGAGTAAACTGCAAAGTGCTGTGGAATTTAAATCCTTCTGAGAATATGCCCATAAAACCTTAATTCTTGATTAAATGCCAGATAACGCTCGCCTGATCAAAATTGAACCAAAAATCATCCAAAACCCTAAGCCAACTGTGAAACAATCCAGAGTCCTGAAAATCAGTAAAAACCCTAATTTCGCTTGACTGACAAGAAAAGTCTGTTTGTCCGATTCTTGAGCCAGTTTGAAAAATCAGGAAAGGCTTGAAGCTGAGATTTCTTGGGGAAAAATGCGAGGGCAAATTTTGGGGTACAACATATATCTTTCTGAGGAATCTGTGTACAAACCCTAGTTCTTGATTATAAGTCAAAGAAGCGTCCGCTTGATCAAAACCTGAGCCAAAATCAACCAAACCCCAAGCAAACTGTTTGAACTATTCCAAAGCCATGAAAACCCTAATTTTGCCTGACTGATAAGAAAAGTCTGTTTGACCGATTCTTGAGCCAGTCTGAACAATCAGGAAAAGCTCGAAGCTGCGATTTCTTATGGGAAAAATGCGAGGGAAAATTTTTGGGGTACAACAGTTCCCCTCTCCGAAGCCTTGTAATAGCTAGGTTTTATTTTTCGCACTTTAAATTCCCGCATTCTTTAACTGTCTAGATGCATGGCTAATAGGATTGTATGAAAATAATGCTTGAAATTTAAAACGATAGATCACCTAATGTGCAAAGATTAAATAACTGAAAAAAGTTCACATGCACATATTCACTCCTAGGGTTTGCCTCACTACGGTTGCCTTCGGTGAACAGTCATTAAGTATAGGAAATTTTAATGGTCGCCCTCCTGTCTAAAAGATCAAATGTCCCATTCGAATGTTGCCTCGGAAATGTTGCCTCGAAAAGATCTTAAGACTCTAGGGTTACTACTAAGGTTTTCTAACTATTGCTTTAGTGATTACATTTTTCCCTTTTGAATGTCCCTTACAACTCTAATGATGGTGCTACCTATTCCTTAATAATGGGATAGTGCTGTCTAAAGGAAATAGAACGAACAATTATTTTTTCAAGTAGGTAGAATCTTAAGTACTTGCTCAACAAAATGTTTCACACCCAAACACCTTTCAAAACCAATTTTCAAAAAACAAACTTCATCACACCCTTGAGGACTGATAGAAGGGTTATCACGAAGTAAAACATTTTCAAAGCAAGCACGCACACAAGCAATTTTAAAAAAAGATGAGCAAGTACCTAAGAGCCCATGGAAAACCATGGATAGAAAGGGTGCTAACACCTTCCCTTTCTATAATCTACCCCCCGTACTCATAATATCTTGAAAAAGGGTTTTTTCTGTTCTTTTTCCTTTTCCATGATTGGATGAAATAAAAGTCGGTGGTGACTCTTGCTTACCGTGATATTTTGCAAACACAAAATGCAAAATGCAAACCAGTATTAAACAGCCGGTTCTGCCACCGTATCACAGAACTGGCTACTCTGTTGGGGAATTATATGAAGTGGAGTATACCTTAGGATCTAGGTCATTAAATTGCTTCTCTTGATTGTCTTGATTGCTTTACTTTCGAGGGTTTATTTGGGGTTACTATAGATCCTACACCCGGATCTGGGGAACACCTTTTAGGTAAGTAGAAATAAACTGTAAGGGAACTATGCTGGGGTATACCGACACGGTTAAAGCAGTAGCTACGTTGATGTGGCACTTTGGTTGGTACCGGTAACCCTTGAGTCAATCAGGAAGAGTACAGGGCCGCCGCGTGGTGTCGTGAAGCATCAACTGACCTTAGAACCTTTAATTGCACAACTTGGCCAATAGGACGTAGCGAGGTGTCCGACTTTGGTGTATTTCCAAGGTCGACAGATACTCGATGCTACACTCATTGAGGTCTCACTCTTGAGCTTTGTTTGGTTACGAGTCAATCGCCTATTGAACGAAGCTGGGAGAAAGATCAGTGATATTGAGATCCCTTTTAGAACCCGATTACTATTTATAGGACAGGTTGAACCAATCCAACTTCAAGAGGGTATGACCTTAAAAATCATGCAAGCCTTAAACCTAAGGACTTGATGTGAATTGTTTATTGTTTGCTATACCTGTGATTTTCTAACCTAATCATGACATCATAAGCATGGCATATCATGACTAACCATTTCAAGGATTCCCTAGGGCTCATTTTTGCTCTGTTTTTTAGGACATGGCATCTGCCCGTAGGAACACTATACAGATCAACCTTGTGAAAGTGTCTCTCCAACTAAAGGATCTGGCATTAAGGGTTCTTGAAGGTTCTCATTTCACTAGAAAGCATGGTCAGTTGCTCAATCTGGTCACTGCAAAACCTGATGAAGAGTTGTTAAAAGTGATGTTTCAGTTCTTTGATCAGGTGCACCATTGTTTCACCTTCCCGAATTATCAGTTAGTACCTACTATGGAGGAATTTTCTCAGTTATTGGGAGTACCTATTCTTGACCAGTTTCCTTTCAATGGTACCGAAGAACATCCAAAGCCTGAAGAAATTGCTAGAGCTCTGTCTTTACAATAGTCTGACATAGTGGAAAATTGGGAGACTAGAGGGAGTGTCCAAGGAATTCTGGTTAAGTTTCTATTTGAGAAGGCTTATCATTTTTGGTATACCTTAGATTTACAAGCTTTAGAAGAGGTGCTAGCACTTCTCGTATACGGGACTGTACTTTTCCCTAATGCTGATCAACTCGTAGATGTGAGCAAAATCAAGGTTTTCCTGTCTCATAATCCAGTACATACATTACTCGGGGATATTATGCACTCTCTGTGTGCTAAAGAGAAGGGGAACCCTCCTGTGTTGCACTCCTCTATTGGCTAGGTGGTTTATTTCGCACCTACCCAGGTCTGTTTTGAAGAATGAGTAGGGTTTGAAATGGTCTCACTGGCTGATTTCCCTTAAGCATTCAGACATTCATTGGTGTTCACGGTTCTCGGAAGATGTTACCATCATCGATCGCTGTGGTGAATTCCCTAATGTCCCCCTCTTAGGCATTAGGGGAGGAATCACATACAACCCTTGTTTGGCACTGCATCAGTTTGGTTATGCGAGAAGAGATGGTCCTCATGATACGCTTATCCAAGGAATCGCCTTTAATTATGAGAACGACGTTCAAGGCTATCGTAGAAGGTTCATAAAAGCTTGGGGCATGGTACATAAAATTGATAGCAAGACGCTAGGGCATAAGAATTACATTCCTTTTGAGCCTTATCTCCGGTGGGTACGAGCTCGCGCCAAAGCCTTAGGATTCCTTACCCAGTTGTCCTACCAATAATCGTGGAGTCAGCTACTGAAGGAGACACTACTTCACTTGGTCATCATCTCGATGTGCCAACCGATCATGAAGAGTTATAGAAGTCCTGGGTTCAACTCAAAGAGGAGCGGGACACATTTGAAGCTCAGTTCTATGCTAGCGAGAAGAAGGTCCTGAAGCTCACTAGGCTACTTCATGAAGAAAGGAACATAAATGCCTACATCGCGTCAAAGAGGATGCGCTCCTGGGAGGCCTGGTTTCTTTCTTTAATTTTGTTTTGTTTAATTATAAGCCTAAAAGGCATTCTTTGTAACAGTTTGAACTTATTAATGCAATTAATGTTTGTTTCTTTTGGTTAAACAAATCTGAGCCTTTAAGAATCCTTGAAATCATTGCACACACATCCCATCCATAGCATTGCATAAACAGGTACCATTACAGGTTTCTCATCTTCTTCGCTGTTTATTTCAGCAGAAATGTCTTCCGAACAAAGCATCAAGGACCTTCAGGCACAAAACGCCCAGTTCCAACAAATGTTCATAAGTCTGGCAAAAGGGTAGGAGGATCTGAAAGCCCTCATCCTGAAAGAGAAGAAGAAAAAGAAGAAAGATGTCGTTATTCTTAATATGGGCAGAAGGTTTAGAGAGCGGTTGAAGCGACAAACTGATCTGACCTCTTCATCTAAGGAAGGGGAGAATCAGGAAGAAGAGAAGGACCCTAGTCCTGCAGTCTCTGATAATCATACTGATTATAACGATGAACAATATCCTTCTGCTGAGGATAAATACAAACAGCTAGAAGACCGTCTGAGTGCCATGGAAGTTCAGAGGATACCTGGACTAGATTTCGAAGAACTGGGATTGGTGTCGGGAGTAGTCATCCCACAGAAGTTTAAAGCTCCAGCTTTTTCTAAGTATGATGGGGTGTCCTGCCTGAAACTCCATCTCCGTTATTATGTTAGGAAGATCCAGCCCCACACAGCTGATAGAAATCTGTGGGTTTACTTTTTTCAAGATAGTGTGTCAGGGACTCAACTTGAATGGTTCTACCAGCTCGAGGGAGAAAATATCCAAAACTAGGAAGATCTGGCTGCTGCTTTCTACAAGCAGTATCAGTATAATGCCGACCTTGCTCCCACTCGTACTCAACTCTAGAGTATGTCCATGGGTACAGGTGAAGGTTTTAAAGATTATGCATAAAAATGGAGAGATTTGGCTGGGAGAGTTCAACCCTCGTTGTCTGATAGGGAGTTGGTTGATATGTTTCTAGGGACGCTATCTGGTCCATTTTTCAACCATTTGATTGGCATCTCATCGGTTGGTTTCACTGAGCTGATCCTAACTGGGGAAAGAGTAGAAGCTGGGATTCGAAGTAGCAAAATACAGAAGGATGCCTCTTCAAGTTCAGTAAAGAAGCCTTTTGCTGGTAAGAAGGAAGCCAATGCCATCTATAGCCCGAGGGGTCAGAACAAGGCTGAATAACGTCAGACAGTAAGTGTCGTGATGATACTTAGACCTGCAGTTGCTCCACAATGCAACAATCAACAAAGGGTGGAAAGACCACAACGGCAATTTACCCGCATCAATATGACATTGGCTGAAGTTCTACCTCATCTGCTGAGATCCAACTTGGCAACCTTGAGAGAGGCTCCCAAGAATCCAAATACTACATCTCCCCGATATAATATGAATTCCCGGTGTGCCTATCATTCTGAGAGTCCTGGCCATGATACAAATGACTGTTGGGCGCTGAGAAACAAAATACAAGACTTGATTGAAGCCAAGGAGATAGATTCCGATGCTCCGGAGAAGCCAAATGTCATAACTGCTCCCATGCCTAAACACGGTCGTGGAGTTAATGTTGTTGATATTGATTTGTTCGTTACCTCTGTTGATGAAGTTTCTACTCCTCTCATGACTGTCAAGAAGAATTTGTTGTTGGTCGGTTTATTTTCGGGTTGTGGTGAAGGTTGCCACATGTGTTCGTTTCTACCCTCTGGTTTCCATTTGCTGAAGTTAGGTGTCCAACGCCTGATGGATAGCAAATAAATTCTATTCGAGAAAACATTGGTTCCTGTTATTCCATCTAAAGATGTCGCTGTTATAACTATTTCCGCCAATCCTTCCAAGGTTTCCTCGAGAATACCCGTTAGGATTACATTTGCTCCAAGAATTGCTCCGCTGATAATCACTGTTCCTGGTCCTATCCCGTATGTCTCGGATAAAGCTGTCCTGTGGCATTATGGTGCCGACATGTACTATCATGGCATCAAACAAGACTTGAAAGATGAAGAGGCTGATCCTGGTATTGGTAACATTGTTGGAACCAGCAAAGTTACCCGAAGTGGAAGGGTTTTCTCTCCCGAGATTTCCCCTAAGACTGTCAACAAGCCTATTGTCATTCCATCTGTTGTTCCTGCTAGTACATCTGCTACTCCAGTTATTACCCCTGTTGGTGAATCATCTGATACCCGCGGCAAGGAAATTTTAGGTGAGCCTGCCCGGACGGAGGCGCCTAAGAAAATTGTTGTGGAAGTCTCTAAGCAAGAAATAAAGGAAATACTGAAAATCATTAAGAAGAGCGACTACAATATGGTCGAGCAGCTGAGGTAGACCCTGTCAAAGATATACATGTTGTCTTTGTTGTTGTGATCTGAGGCCCATGCGAAGGCTTTAATTTCATTTCTCAAGACTGCGCATGTGCCGCAGGAAACTCCAGCTGATCAGTTCAAAGATTGTGTGGCCAACCTGACTGCTGATAATGGGCTGGGTTTTTCAGATGCGGATTTGACACCGAAAGGAAGGAAGCATAATGATACTCTGCATGTCTCAATTGAGTGCAGGGGAACCACTATGGCTCATGTGCTGGTAGATACTGGGTCTTCACTGAATGTTCTGCCAAAGAAGGTGTTGGACCAGTTGGATTGCGAGGGTTTGACTCTAAAGCCTAGTAACATTATGGTAATGGCTTTTGACAAATCGAAGAGAATGGTGCACGAGGAGGTGGATATCCCTGTCAGAGTGGGTTCTCAGACTTTTGGGTCCACTTTCTATGTGATGGATAGCAGGCCATCGTATTATTGTTTGCTGGGTCATCCTTGGATCTACGAGGCTGGGGCAGTCACCTCCACACTTCACCAAATGCTGAAATATCCGATGAAAGGAAAGATTGTCACAGTGCAGGGTGAAGAAGAATATATGACGATTCACCTCAACTCCTTCCGCTACGTAGAGATGGACGGAGAATTCATCGAAACTCCTTGTCATAATTTTGAAGAGGTACCTCAGATCTTGGCATCAACTAAAACTACTAGCAACAAACTTCCTTTGAAGATGGCTTCTCTCAAGGACGCCAAGACTGTGGTTGAACAAGGTGGGTGTGCCAATTGGGGTCAGCTCCCTGATTTCACTCATAAAACTGACAAATTTGGTTTGGGCTTTACTACAGGGGCTCAAAGGGTTGTTAGACGTGCTCGGGCTGGAGGACCTCCCCTACACATAGGCAATCGGGGAATTAACACCATTGAAGACAGTGAAGAGGAATCAGACATTGACAGCTGGATCTACCCAACTACCAACGGTGGACCGAGTAACTAGATGGCGAAGGACTTCATACCTGTTTCTTTTATTCCGCAGTAATTGACTTATTTGTTTTAAGATTTGTAATAAACAATTTGAAACTTTATGGCCCGGTGCCTTGCCTGAGGCACTTTGGCTTTGCTTGTGAGGGCTATTATTTTTCATTTCATAATCATTAATAAAGCATTGGACGTTTCTTGCATACAAATTTTGCGCTCCTTGTTTTTACTTTCTGTTTTTCACTTTATCAAAACAATTATTCTCTTACACACACTCACGTATCACAATGCAGATCCATATCCACTCTAGATCCCATTGATAACAGCTCTGCTATTGCCAGTTATGACTTCAAAAATCCGATCAACCAAGCCGAGGACGAAGGTGAGGATGATTGTGAGGTGCCTGGAGAACTTGCTAGACTACTACAGCAAGAAGAGAGGGCCATACAACCCCATGAAGAGTCGGTTGAGACAGTGAACTTGGGTACTGAGAAAGATAAAAAAAATGTTAAAATAGGTGCAAATATAGAGCTTAGCGTCAAATAGAGGTTGATATAAATGTTGCACAACTATGTTGAAATCTTCTCCTGGTCCTATGAAGACATGCCTGGTTTAGACACTGATATTGTGGTACACCGCCTGCCGACTAAAGAAGACTGTCCTCTGGTTAAACAGAAGGTTCATCGTATGCATCCCGAAATGTCAAAGAAGATCAAGGCCGAGGTCATGAAACAGTTCGATGCAGGATTCTTAGCTGTCACTTCGTATCCACAGTGGGTTGCTAACATTGTTCCGGTACCTAAGAAGGACGGTAAGGTACGGATATGTGTTGATTATAGAGATCTGAACAGGGCAAACCCCAAGGATGACTTCCCACTTCCTCACATCAATGTTCTAGTCGACAACACCGTGCAACACAAAATATTCTCCTTCATGGATGGTTTCTCTGGCTACAACCAGATCAAGATGGCTCCTGAAGACATGGAGAAGACAACCTTCGTCACACAGTGGGGCACTTTCTGCTACAAGGTGATGCCTTTTGGGTTGAATAATGCTGGGGCAACCTATCAGCGCGCCATGGTCTCTTTGTTTCACGATATGATTCACCATGAGATCGAAGTGTATGTGGATGACATGATATCCAGGTCTCAGACTGAGGAAGAGCATCTTGATCATCTCCAAAAGCTATTCGACAGATTGAAAACATACAAGCTGAGGTTGAACCCGAACAAGTGTACCTTCGGGGTAAGATCTGGAAAGCTTCTGGGATTTATCGTTAGTGATAAGGGTATTCAGGTAGACCCTGCAAAGGTAAAGGCCATACAAGATATGTTGGTTCCCCGTACAGAGAAGGAAGTTAGAGGTTTCTTGGGACGCCTGAATTATATCGCTAGATTCATTTCACATTTGACTACTACTTGTGAGCCAATCTTCAAGCTGCTGAAGAAAGATCAAGTGGTAAAGTGGAATGATGAATGCCAGGCCACTTTCGAAAGAATCAAGGAATACCTTCAAGAACCACCAATTCTGATGCCTCCATTTGAAGGAAGACCTTTGATATTATACTTGATAGTGCTAGACAATTCAATGGGGTGTGTGCTGGGACAGCATGACGAGTCTGGTCGAAAAGAGCACGCCATTTATTACCTTAGCAAAAATTTTACCGACTGTGAGACACGATACTCATTTCTCGAGAAAACTTGTTGCGCTTTGGCATGGGCTGCTCGCCGACTGAGACAGTATATGCTGACTCACACTACTTTGTTGATATCAAAGATGGATCCGATCAAGTATATTTTCGAGAAGCCCGCTCTCTCCGGAAGGATAGCAAGGTGGAAAATTATCTTAACCAAATACGAAATACAATATACAACCCAAAAAGCTATAAAGGGGAGTGTATTGGCTGATCATTTGGCTCATCAGGCCGTGGATGACTACCAATCCATGAATTTCGAGTTCCCGGACGAGAATATCAAGTCGGGGATCTGGTGATCAAATGTATCATACTGCCGCAAAGTGATCCCAGGGGAAAATGGAATCCCTCGTACGAAGGACCATTTATGGTTAAGAACATTTTCTTAGGAGGAGCTATGATTCTAACCACCATGGATGGTGACGACGTTCCTCACCCCGTCAATGCATACATAGTGAAAAGATACTACGCATAATCAAAGACCCGCTAGGTCGACTGGCCTAGGCAAAAATAAGGGTTTTCCGGCGAACCAAAAGGGTTCGAGCAAAATTAAGGGATGAAAATGAAAAAATTTATACACCCGGCAAGTCAAAAACCCGAAAGGGAGGCTTGGGAAAAAAAGGGTATCCCGGTGGATTGAAAACCCAAAAGGGAAATCCAGGCAAAAGTTAGGGACTGAAGCGTATCACTATGTCTCATTGGATCATCTTGCGACCAGACTTCGGTATCGACTATTAAGCTCGAACGGCGCCAATCAATCTGATCAACCTTTAGCCAAGTAGCAAAGTGATGAGACGCTTGAAGATATAAAGGCAATAGCAGAGTTGGAACCCAATGGGGTCGTTTCACATAGATTTTTTTATTTCCTTTACACAAATTGTATAATTTCTGTCTTTCGGCGGCATTCTCTTACTAGAGCGTCAACCTCTTTGTACAAAGTGCCTATTACAGGCCAACTTCAAAATCAATACAAGTCATTTTCACAAAAAAACTTCAATCTGTTTTTCTTTTTCTGTTTTGTTTTGCAAGAACGTCCAATGATTTATTTTTGATATATACATTTGAAAATGATTGCTGCTCATAAACATTTACATAAGAAATAAAAGACAATTACTCGTGATTCTAGAAACAGGAAAAAACAAGAAGTACCAAACCCGACGGTTACTCTGCCCCGCAGGCATCGAGATAAATTCAACTTGGGAACATGATTATTGGTACATACACTCCCCACAGAGTAAAAACACCCAAAAGGCATTGATGCCAGCTTTCTCGAAGCAGGACGTAATCACTCCCAGCCAAGGTTCATAATCGCGGGCAAGTTAGTAAAATTCATCCCCCAAGCAGAGTTTATTTCTACACATACAGAAGCTCCATCTCCAACAGAGCTCATCACCTCTAGCAACGGAATTTCATCCCCAGCTAAGTTTGTTCCTCCAGATCGGCAGGTCTACCAACAGAGTATCTCTTCCCCTAAGTTTGGTCCCCGCGGAGTTTATTCTCAAGCATCTTCTTCCCGACAGAATATTTACAAATCTCCAGTAACCGTTAGGGATTTATCTTCCCAGACACGAGCATACCCCGACAGCATTTCATGAACATACATCATGACATAAGCATATGTATCATATACAACATAATCTCATTTATTTGGAGAACATCATCTCACCCTGCATTTCATGCATCACATATAACTAACCCTGATATCTTTTCAGGAAAAGAGGAGTAGATTCAACAAATTCAGCAGTTATACATATCATATCTACAGACAACTAATGGAAACTCAGTTCCTGAAATCAAACGGGTAAACTAATCTACGTTATCGCTTCAAAGTAACCCTACTATCCAGGTTCCTTCTCACAGTCCTACTATCCAGGCTTTCATATCGAAGTAACCCTACTACCCAGGTTCCTTCTCACAACCCTACTATCCAGGCTTTCATATCGAAGTAACCCTACTACCCAGGTTCCTTCTCACAGCCCTACTATCCAGGCTATCATATCGAAGTAACCCTACTACCCAGGTTCCTTCTCACAGCCCTACTATCCAGGCTTTCATATCAAAGTAACCCTACTACCCAGGTTCCTTCTCATAGCCCTACTATCCAGGCTTTCATATCGAAATAACCCTACTATCCAGGTTCCTTCTCACAACCCTATTATTCAGGCTTTCATATCGAAGTAACCATACCATCCAGGTTCCTTCTCACAACCCTACTATCCAGGCTTTCATATCGAAGTAACCCTACTATCCAGGTTCCTTCTCACAGCCCTACTATCCAGGCTTTCGTTTCGAAGTAACCCTACTACCCAGGTTCCTTCTCACAGCCCTACTATCCAGGATTTCATTTCGAAAAAACCCTACTACCCAGGTTCCTTCTTACAACCCTACTATCCAGACTTTCATATCGAAGTAACCCTACTACCCAGGTTCCTTCTCACAGCCCTAATATCCAGGCTTTCATATCGAAGTAACCCTACTATCCAGGTTCCTTCTCATATCCCTACTATCCAGGCTTTCATATCGAAGTAACCCTACTACCCAGGTTCCTTCTCACAACCCTATTATCCAGGCTTTCATATCGAAGTAACCCTACTACCCAGGTTCCTTCTCACAGCCCTACTATCCAGGCTTTCATATCGAAGTAACCCTCTATCAAGGTTCCTTCTCACAGCCCTACTATCCATGCTTTCATATCGAAGTAACCCTACTACCCAGGTTCCTTCTCACAGCCCTACTATACAGGCTTTCATTTCGAAGAAACCCTACTATCCAGGTTCCTTCTCATAACCTTACTATCCAGGTTCCTTCTCTCTTATCTCCAGACGACAGTCCACAACACTGTAAGACCTGGACCTAATCAAACACGATTGGTTTTATATTTCCCCAGTAAGTCTCGGTGTAGCTTGTACCCTGACCAGACATGCAGTTCATTTTCGCTTCCTCAAGAAGAAGTTATTTCCCCAGTAGAGTAACGGACAATTGAAGCCCCTAAAATTCTATTTCTCCCAAGACAGATACCAACATTCCTCAACATATTCCTCCTCAACAACAGGAGCAGGGACTCTCGCCAAAGGAATATCTCAGGAAATCCACATTCTCTAGATGGCATCTTTAAGCCCATCTCCGACATCTCCGTCGCATCCAAGACGACATGTTTAAGTCCATCTCCGACAATCATCCATTATCGACCTCCAAATTGCATCTGTAAGCCCATTCTCGATATCACAAATCAAGTGCCACTTCATGCGAGTGCAAATTTCGGGGCACTCTAGTGTTCAATCATCTTCGACCTTCAGATCACGAAAGGCAGAGCAGCCAATCTACATCCTCAGGTCTAAAAAGATTGAACAGGGGAAATTGTTGTACCCCAAAAATTTCCCTCCCATTTTACTCAACAAATGTCAATTGAGGTCCCCAAGTTGCTCAAGGAAGTCCAAGAGTTGACTAGACAAACTCTCTCATAAGGCAGTATACCTCAAATTAGGGTTTCCCTTTTCATCAAGATGTGTGAAACACAAAGGACTCAAATTATTTCCAAGGTCTTAATATGTTCCCAAGATCATCCATGCCAAGTTTTAGGCCTTGCATAAGAAGTTTGCTCAGTCAACTGCTCAAATGCTTGAGAATCGACTGTATTAGGTCAAAAGTCAAATGTGGCCCACATACAGTTAAACCTCAAGATTTTTGGTTAACATAAACATTCTTAAGTGATTTCCATTATTTGATCAAGGGTTGATCATGATTCCTCAAGGAATGCTCCAAATTCATCAAAACCCAAAAGTTGCTAAATTAGGGTTTCTTAGGAAAAGTCAACCAAACTTTGACCAAGCATAACTTCTTCATACTTTATCAGAAATTTTCCATCCAAGGCTCATTTTGAAGAGGATGCAATTCCCTACAATTAATCTTCATCCCTCAAGTTCAAAAATATGCACTCATCAAAAGATATGAATTTTTACATTATAGGTCCTTTTGAAAAGTCAACAAAAACACCTTTTGGGTCAAAGCTTCATACATGAATATAGAAGATCCAATTGAGATGAAACCAAAAGGGTTGGTTAAGGGACATCCTAAGCTTTCTAAAAAGTTCAAGAACAAATCTCTAGGGTCAAAATTGAGAGAGATATGCATTGTCAAAGTTGGCAATTTTTGGAAAATTGTCAAAAGTTAACATTGATCAAATTTGCATTTTTTTTTCAAATAGGCCCAAGTTTTCTTGCTTGAAACATGTTTCTAATAGGACCCACGACCCCTGAGCTTTTCCACCTATTATTTTATTACTTTTATCATTTATTTTGATTTTTTATTCATTTAAATCAAAATAAATCAAATTAAATGGTAAAATAATGAAAACAAATCAAATCTTGGGATTTTTGTGCACATTTGGAGTCTATGTACAGCTAGCATGATGATCAATTCGTGCAAGACTCATTAGGGTTGGAAAAGATTGGATTGAAGCTTGTTTTAGAAAGATATCATACATGAATCAAATCAAATCACATTTTCATAATTCTCAAAGATATGATGCAATTTTATAACCCTAATTCAGTCTACTATATGTATACAACAATTGCATATCAAAATATAAAGGTTAGCAGTCGTGAAAACACAAAACAAAGTTCCAAAAAATTAACAAAAAGTGTTGGATCCTTTTTTAATTTAGAGATCAATTCAGACCATTCCAACGCTACTAATCGATTCTTGGACCTTCCCAGAAGCCAATTGGATTATTTGCAAGGCTTGAAACACCCAGAAACGCGCGTAATTGCTCTTACGGTTTTCCCTAAAACTCCATATTAATTACTGTATTCCTGGCATCTTTAGCATGTTAAAGGCATATATTTGTAATCCTCATCATGTTTGCAAGCTAACTGTATTATTTAATTGCGTTTTTGAAGCCTATACATGTTGTTGCCATTTTAGGGTTTACGTTTGCAATTTAGGGCTTTCTTACACAGGTGAAATCAGCCAAAAAGAAGGGTACCAGGGTGTCCACGAGATCACCACGAATGGAGCTATGTATTTAGAAATCATTTATCATGCGTTTTATGCATTTTTGAAATTTGCAGGGGCTATAGCTACAGATTTGTGTCTGTAGGTAAAAGTCTTTCCCCTAATACGACGGTTCCAGGGAGAAGACAATATGTGGCATCCCACCATTGGTTCATTTAAATTTTGCACGCCTTTCTGAATCCATTGCTTTGTTTTATTTATTACGTTTTTTATTCATTATATGTACAAGTTAATAAGTTAGCGCAGACGGTTGAGGAGCGTGCCTTTGATGTACACGTCCTGGGTTCAATCCCAGGCGTGTGCATTTTATTATTTTCTTCAAGCTTCTCTACAGATCTAGTGCAATGTTCCCTCACACTCCTTCCATGCAACCTCAACGCCCAACCACTGGATGAACTGTTAGCCAGATCCAACACTTCCAGCCATGAGGACCATGATGCACCTCAGGTCAATGTTGCACATGATCCAGCGTGGTTGACTGGGATCAGTTTAATGGGCTTGGAAATTCAGATTCTCACCCCCCAGAATTGCTAACAACACAGGCCCATATTCTTTTTTTCTCAATTTATTTCTTTTATTTTAATTGTTTTTTTTAATTATTTTTCACCAAATTAATTACCTTTTTTTAAAAATCATAAAATCAACAAATCACAAAAACACAAAAAAAAAGCATTTTTTTAATAATAAATTATTTAATTTAATTAGTTAAGTTAGGTAAATTTAAATTTGTTTCATTTAAAATCAAATAGAATTTAGGTTTTAATTTTACAATTTATTTTTTCTTTTCTCAAATAAAAAAACAAAAAACATATAAAATCTTTTTGTACAAAATATTTTATTTTTCTGGAAATTATTTAATTTAATTTAGATTAGTTTAATTTAATTTCTTTCATAATTTAAAAACAATTAGAAATTAGGTTTAATTGATTTCTAATTTAAATGCTTTCTCAAATAAAAATCCACAAAAACACTTTTTTTCTCAATTAGAGTTTTAGGTTATTTTTTCAACCGTCCTCGTATTTAATTCACCGTGCGCTTGTTAATTATTTTGCCATTATTTTGTAACTGCTCAGGATTTGTAATAGTTAACCTAGGGTTTTTATTTACTGTTTAAATCCTCGATTTTTGGTCATGTAATTAATTCCCCTCCCCGAAGCCTTGTAATAGCTAGGTTTTATTTTTCGCACTTTAAATTCCCGCAATCTTTAACTGTCTAGATGCATGGCTAATAGGATTGTATGAAAAGAATGCTTGAAATTTAAAACGGTAGATCACCTAATGTGTAGAGATTAAATAACTGAAAAAAGTTCACATGCACATATTCACTCCTAGGGTTTGCCTCACTACGGTTTCCTTCGGTAAACAGTCATTAAGCATAGGAAATTTTAGTGGTCTCCCTCCTGTCTAAAAGATCAAATGTCCCATTCGAATGTTGCCTCGGAAATGTTACCTCAGAAATGTTGCCTCGAAAAGATCTTAAGACTATAGGGTTACTACTAAGGTTTTATAACTATTGCTTTAGTGATTGCATTTGTCCCTTTCGAATGTCCCTTACAACTACAACGGCGGTGCTACCTACTCCTTAATAGTGGGATAGCGCTGTCTAAAGGAAATAGAACGAACAATTATTTTTTCGAGTAGGTAGAATCTTAAGTACTTGCTCAATAAAACATTTCACACCCAAACACCTTTCAAAACCCATTTTCAAAAAACAAACTTCGTCACACCCTTGAGGACTGATACAAGGGTTATCACGAAGTAAAACATTTTCAAAGCAAGCACACACACAAGAAATTTTAAAAAAAGATGAGCAAGTACCTAAGATCCCATGGAAAACCATGGATAGAAAGGGTGCTAACACCTTCCCTTTCTATAATCTACCCCTCGTACTCAGAATATCTCGAAAAAATGTTTTTTCTGTTCTTTTTCCTTTTCCATGATTGGAAGAAATAAAAGGCAGTGGCGACTCTTGCTTATCGCGACATTTTGAAAACACAAAATGCAAAATGCAAACCAGTATTAAATAGTCGGTTCTGCCACTGTATCACACATATGCTTTTGTTATCTTTGATAAAAATAAAAAAAATCAATTTTGCGTCCTGGATGGTGATTCATTCACAAGGTTTAGCAAAATATTTTCAATAAAATATTCAAGACTTACATAACTGTTGCATTAGAATTATCATTCTTAGAATAAATATTGTTCTGCTTGTAAAACCACTACTTGATATCAAAGAAGCTTACATTTGAGTATCAGCAAAGGGCGTATATCTAAGAAGAAGTTGTCGAGTAAATAAGATGCAACATTCAACTAATCTAGGGCAGTTTTGTCGAGATTCGATGAATCTCTAGGAACATTTTGGTTAGAAAATTATCTTAAAAGCATACAGCCAAGGGCAAGTTGTGAAAAATATCTCGACCAACACGGTAAACTTGTGACACCAAATTTGCTTCCAAGGGCATTTCTAAATTTTTGTCAAGGTAGTTACTATGTTCTTCCCCAAGCCGAAGATCTTCCTCGAGCAAGACTATTTCTCATGATCTGCCTTGTAGAGGTATGCATGGTTCCCTCTATGGTAGCTAACCAGTTAATGGGTTTCCTCCAGGCTGTGGTGTGGTATTGGGTTTGCAATCCCATTTTCTTCCCCAGTTAACTCTTGTTTCAGACTTTCTTCAAGTTGTTATTTGATGGTGGGTTTGTAATCCCATTCTCCCCAATCAAGTTTTGATTCAGATTTCTCCGACTGAGTGTAATTTCTTTTCGTGGTCGAATAGTGATCAAGCAGAGGTTGCAAAGTTACAAAGCATGTGCTTAGTTGTTGAATTCTTTCTCCCTTTGTGTTGAGAAGTAATCTCTAGCGGGATATTACGCCCTCCAGTTATGACATTGTCATTGTTGTGTACCTCTGAGCAATCGGACAAGGGTAATACACATTCTAAGAAGTTTTGAGATAAGCGCCTACTCCTTGGGTTTCTTTCGTTGTGCGCTGAGTTTGATTTAAAATCCCCATGAGCTGACCTATTACTATGATGTTAACTTCTTAATTCTCCAGGTGAATCGAGGAGGATGCTTCCCTCTAAAAGTTGATATTCCATGGAGTTTCATGATTTCTCTCCAGAAAAGTTTGCCCAACTATTATGCTTGATATTGAAGACTATATTTGGGATCTCTTCAATGTGCGCAGTTTCTTTTCCCCCAATGAAGTTAGCATAACAATCTCCAGTTGAGACATCAATGACATAGTTTTTCATCTTCCCCGACGAGGTCTGTATTGACATCCTCAGTTGAAGTATCGTTGATGTGGTTTTCATATTCCCTAGTGAAGTTAGTTTTGGATTCTCTAGTGAAGTCTAAACGATGAAGTTTTGACTTCCCCTATCGAAGTCTGTATGACATTCCCCAAGGAAACCTAGAGGAGTTTATTGTACCTCCTCAACTTTATTTGTTGCCAGTCAGATGGTGCTTTGGTTGTTTCTAAGCCAATGTCTTCTCAGTGAAGTTAAGACGTGAGATAGGACTTTGTTTCCTTATTTGATGCTTACCCTCTTGTGGAATCTGATCTTCATCCTAGATGTGACTTAGCCAAGTGTTATCTTCACCCAAAGTCAACATTGTCTGGTTATGCTAAGTGCATTATGGTTGTTTTGTCAGCATAGACAGAATAACATTCATACATTCATACATTCATATACACATCATGCATATATGAATTTAAAATTCATTACTCATTTTCATTCGTTGATGTTTTGTCAGCATATTATCTTCTTTGCAAAGTTATGTTATTCTCTCTCCAACAGAGTTGTCAACTTTAAACAGAAAGTGTATATCCTTTCAATTTCCCCACTGAGTTATCCCTCGTGGAAGAATTTTGCTTCAGCCTTCCTATTCAGTTCATTATCTGGATGGAGTGTGATCCCTTTTTGAGTTTATTTCTCACCAGGTGCTGTTTTGGTTGATTATTTCATTCCTGTTTATTTCTGGCTTGAATCTGTAGTCCCCGACAATATTATTATTCTGACTTCTGCAGGCTTCGAGCCTTGATTTTAGAATGTGCATTTATTTTGTACGCAAAGTTTTTGTTCTCCTCAACAGGAATGTATTAGTATTTCCCCAGGAAATTAAGCTTCATTCCTCGCCAGTATTATTACAATTCCTTCTTAAATAGCAAGCAGCAATTCTCTTTATTTGAGCAACCCATTCTTCCCAGTAAGTCTGTTAATGCCAGAGAAGATGTTTTTTTTCAATGAATGGTAATCTCGTCATTATGGGAGATAGTTCGTTGATGAAGATTGTTTTTCCAATGAATGGTAGCCTTGTCATTATGGGAGGTAGTTCGTTGCTGAGATGTTGTTACTCCAATGAATGGTAGTCTCTTCATTATGGGAGATAGTTCGTTGATGAAAATTTATTACTCTAAGGAATGGTAGTCTCGTCATTATCAGAGATAGTTCGTTGTTGAGTTTGGTTGTACTTCAATGATAAAGACAGTTCATTGAAATATTCTTACAGCAATATTTTACCCTTTCCAGGTGAAACATCTTGGTTAAAGAAGAAACTGAGATCAGTTAATGGCTTATAGTCAGGATCGAGGGGAAGTTTATCTAATTCTCCATCAAATGGTATCTCTTCGAGAAAGTTTCGCAAGAGAAGTTTGTTGTGAAATCTTTGCAAGTGGTAGTCTCTTTATTTGAGATAGCTTATATTGTTACCCTTTCCAGGTGAAACATCTTGGTTAAAGAAGAAATTGAGACCAGTTCGTGGCTTATGGTCAGGATCGAGGGGAAGTTTATCTGATTCTCCATCAAATGGTATCTCTCCGAGGAAGTTTCGCAAGAGAAGTTTGTTGAGAAATCTTTACAAGTGGTAGTCGCTTTGTTTGAGATAGCTTGTATTTTTACCCTTTACAGGTGAAATTTCTTGGTTAAAGAAGAAACTGAGACCATTTTGTGGCTTATAGTCAGGATCGAGGGGAAGTTTATCTGATTCTTTATCAAATGGTATCTCTCCGAGGAAGTTTCGCAAGAGAAGTTTGTTGCGAAATCTTTACAAGTGGTAGTCTCTTTATTTGAGATAGCTTGTATTTTTACCCTTTCCAGGTGAAACATCTTGGTTAAAGAAGAAACTGAGACCAGTTCGTGGCTTATAGTCAGGATCGAGGGGAAGTTTATTTGATTCTCCATCAAATGGTATCTCTCCGAAGAAGTTTCACAAGATAAGTTTGTTGAGAAATCTTTACAAGTGGTAGTCTCTTTATTTGAGATAGCTTGTATTTTTACCCCTTCCAGGTGAAATATCTTGGTTAAAGAAGAAACTGAGACCATTTTATGGCTTCTAGTCAGAATCGAGGGGAAGTTTATCTGATTCTCCATCAAATGGAATCTCTCCGAGGAAGTTTCGCAAGAGAAGTTTGTTGAGAAATCTTTACAAGTGTGTGATACGGTGGCAGAACCGACTGTTAATACTGGTTTGCATTTTGCGTTTTTTGTTCGCAAAATGTCGCGGTAAGCTAGAGTCGTCACCGACTTTTATTTTATCCAACAAGGAAAATGAAAAAGAATAGAAAAAACCTTTTTTCGAGGTATTCTGAGTGCGGGTAGATTATAGAAAGGGAAGGTATTAGCACTCTTTCTATCCGTTGTTTTCCACGGGCTCTTAGGTACTTGCTCATTTTTCAAATTGCTTGTGTGTGCTTGTTTTGAAAGTGTTTTACTTTGTGATAACCCTTGTATCAGTCCTCAAGGATGTGACGAAGTTGTTTTGAAAATTTGTTTTGAATAGGTGTTTGTGTGAAAAGTTTTTATTGAGCAAGTACTTAAGATTCTACCTACTCGAAAAAAGAGATTGTTCATTCTATTTCCTTTAGACAGCGCTATCCTACTATTAAGGAGTAGGTAGCACCATCGTTGGAGTTGTAAGGGACATTCGAAAGGGACGAAATGGTCATTGAAGGCAACATGTAAGGATACCTTAGCAGTTAGAAGGGACTGTCATCATATATTCGTAGGCAACATCGAGGGACAAGATCATTTCTCATAGGCAACTCAAGGGACGTTAAGGGACTATGATCTTTATGATGACTTTTAGATTGAGGGTCTTTTTCTAAGATATCCCTACATTCGAGGGACACGACCATAATTCTGAGGCAACCAAGTGAGGCAAACCCTAGGAGTGAGCATGTGCGAGTGTAATTTTCAGTTAATTTATCTTTGCACATTTAGGGTTTTCTACCGTATTAATTTTCAGTTTGTCTTTCCATACCATCCTATTAACATACATCTAAGCAGTTTATAGTTTGCGGAATTAAAAGCAAGAAAGTTTAAAGTCCTAGCTATTACAAGGCTTTTGCAGATACATAATTATTTCGGACTGAAAATAAAAAGGCGGAATTTAAACCCTAATTACTATTACAACCTCGAAAAAGTTACAATAATAATAAAAGGAAATTAAAAAATACGCGCGGCGAATTAAATGCGAGAATAATTTAGGAAACCTAAAAAATCTAATTGAAAAAAGATTTAGGTTAGTTTTTTTTTTAGAAAAATTAATTAGGTTATGTACAAATTAAAACCCTAATTTCTAATTAATTTAAATTTTAAAAAAAAGGAATTAAATTTGCCCTAAATTAAATTAAACTAATTAATTAAGGAAATAAAATATTTTTATGAAGAAAAAAAATGATTTTTATGTTTTTTTGATGATTTTTTGATTAAATAAAAAATAATGATTTTTTGGTGTTATTTTAATAAAGGAAAATAATTAGTAAAACAATTTAAAAAAATTAAAATAGAAAAGAAAAGAATGGGTCTGTGTTGTGCCAGCCTGAGAGTGCACCACAGTCCTTCATTGTTTGAGGCATTGGATCTGAATTATTGATACATCCAATGGCCAGATGGTGGTAGCGCATGGTAGGTGTTTTGGATGATGATGCATTGAATCTGTAGAAACAAAGTAAGAAAACAAAATTTACTGGGATGGTTAGTTGTATATATAATAACATAAATAAAATATAAAGGAAATAAAGTGGTATTTCCAAAATGCGCGCGTGATTCAAATTAATCAATAGGATTCTTACACCTAATTGTCTTCTTCCCCATAACTGTTGTTTTTGGCCACACTTTTACCTACAGTCGTTTCCGTCACTAAAGACTATAGTGACGGATTTTGTTCGTAGCCATAAACCTGTAAAATTCAAAAAAACACAGCACAAGCAGAATAAATTCAAAACAAAGACATGGATCAACTGCAAATCATCTCCTGAGCACGATAGTACCCCTAATTTTGTCCAATTTTGCCTTTATATAGAATTCCCAATTTGGGACCTCAAAACCCTTACAATGGCATCGTGCCATTCCTGCAGTTAAACTTCAATCAAACCAATAAAAAACATTGCAAATATGATAACAAGCATGTATATATGATCAAAACATGTTTATGATGGATAAATCATTAAAAACAAATCTTGAAAAAAGATGCAAACTGTGGCACTGTGACGCATGATTTCTGAAGGTTTTAAGGCTTGGGGATGATTGGAATGGCTTCAGAACACGTCCGGGAAAAAATTGTTGGCTTTGGAATTACTTGAAACAGACTATGGAAGAGAATACGATATGCACTTTTTCTTCCAAAATTTGCAATTTCTTCCCCTTGTTTTCATGAGCCCAAACCCTTTTTTATGCTTTAGAGATGTTAGGTATATGTGATAGAATGATTTAGGTCAACAAAAACTGATCATATCTTTGCAAATTATGGAGATTTGATTTCATTCTTTGCCTTGTATGTTTTGTTTCCAAAATAGACCAAATTAAGATCTTTTCCAATCAATTAGCTCTTGCACGAATTTTTTGATTTGCTAGCTGTTCATGGACTCATAATATGCTCATAAAATCAAATCTTTGATTTTATTTGATTATTCTACTATTTAAATTGATTTATTTTGATTTAAATGGATAAAAAAATCAAAATAAATAATAAAAATAATAAAATAATAGGTGGATAAGCTCAGGGGTCATGGGCCATCTTAGGAACAAGTTTCAAACAAGAAAACATGGCCCATTTGGAAAAAAATGTCATTTTGATCAATATTGACTTCATGCACATTTCCAAAAATTGGTCAATTTTGACAATACATATCTCCCTAAATTTTAACCCTAAGGTGTTCTTGGACTTTTTATAAAGCTTAGGATGTCCCCTAAACAACCCTTTTGGTTTCCTCTCAATTGGGTCTTCCATGTTCATGTAAGAAGCTTTGACCCAAAAGGTGTTTTTGTTGACTTTTCAAAAGGACCTATAATGTAAAAATTCATATCTTTTGATGAGTGCATATTTTGAACTTGGGGTATGAAGATGAGTTATAGGGAATTGAATTCTCTTCAAAATGAACCTTGGATGGAAAATGTCTGATAAAGTATGAAGAAGTTATGCCTGGTCAAAGTTTGGTTGACTTTTCCTAAGAAACCCTAATTTAGCAACTTTTGGGTTTTGATGAATTTAGGGAATTCTTTGAAAAATCATGATAAAACCTTGATCAAATGATGAAAGTCACTTCAAAATGTGGAAGTTGACCAAAAATCTTAAAGTTTGACTGTATGTGGGCCACAATTGACTTTTGACCTAATATAGTCGATTCTCAAGCATCTAAGCAGTTCAATGAGAAAACTTCTTGTGCAGTGCTTGAAATTTTACATGGATGGTCTTGATAACATATTAGGACCATGGAGAGCATATGAGGTCTTTGGAGTCCACCTATCTTAATGAAAATGGAAACCCTAATTTGGGACACACTGCCTTGGGAGAGAGTTTGTCTGGTCACCTCTTGGGCAAACTTGAGCAAATTGAGGATCTCTAGGAGTATGTATTGAGTAAAATGTGAGGGCAAATTTTGGGGTACAACAGCTGCCCTTGATCAATCTTCTTAAACCTGAGGATGTAGATTGGCTTGTCTGCCTTTCGTAATCTGAAGGTGGAAGATGATTGAACACTAGAGTGCCCAGAAATTTGCACTCGCCTGAAGTGATACTTGATTTGATGATGTCGGGAATGGGCTTACAGATGCCATTTGAAGAAGATGACAGAAGATTGTCGGGGATGGGCTTAAAGATGCCATCTAGAGGATGTTGATTTCCTGATACATTCCTTTGATGAGAGTCCCTGCTCCTGTCGTTGAGGAGGAATTTATTGAGGAATGTTGGTATCTATCTTGGGAGAAATAGAATTTTAGGAGCTTCAGTTGTCCGTTACTCTATTGGGGAATTAACTCTGGCTTGAGGAAGCGGAAGTGAACTGTATATCTGGTCAGGGTACAAGCTGCACCGTGATTTACTGGGGAAATGTGAAACTAATCGTGTTTGATCAGGTCTAGGTCTTACAGTGTTGTGGACTATCGTCTGGAGGTAAGAGAAAAGAAACCTGGATGGTAAGGTTATGAGAAGGAACCTGAATAGTAGGGGTTACTTCGAAGTGAAAGCCTGGATAATAGGGCTGTGAGAAGGAACCTGGGTCGTAGGGTTTCTTTGAAATGAATGCCCTATATAGTAGAGCTTATAGGAAGGAACCTGGATAAGGTTGCTTCATGAGGATTTTGGGTAAAACTACATCTGAACCAAGAAGGAACCTGGGTAAGGTTGCTTTGTGAGGAGTTTGGGTAAAACTGCATCTGAACCGAGAAGGAACCTAAGTAAGGTTGCTTCAGGATAAGTTTGAGTGAAACTTCAGAAGGAACCTGTGTAAGGTTGCTCGTGATGAGTCTTTGTAGGTGTTGTACCCCAAAATTTGCCCTCCCATATTCTCCAAGAAATTGCAAAGTCTAGCTTCAAATCTCCCCAAGGGTTGCACAGTGCAAGGGTCTCCTAAACAGTCAAGATTAGGGTTTTTGTTCTGATCAAGAAAATGAAGTTTTCAAGGGCCCAATCAAGTCCCACATGCCTACAAATATGGTCAAGCATCCTCATACCAAGTTTCAAGACTTTCAGCACAAAATTGCACAGTCAAAAACCCTAATTGCACTACAGTCAACTGTAGGGGCAAAATGGTCATTTGACAGTCAAAAGCTCAAATTTTTGGTCAACATATTATTTTGAAGCCACAAACATCATTTGATCAATGCTTGATCATGATTCTCAAAGCTTGGCTCAAAAATCATCAAGATGCAAAAGTTGCAAAAGGAGGCTATTGTTGTATATAGCTCCCGGAGACCAGAGCGACCTAAGCGCCGCCAATCTGTCAGTGCGGTAATGATTGCCAAGCCTGCTGCCGCTCCTCGGCCGACCAATCCTCAAAGGGCTGAGAGACCCCAGAGAGAGTTTACCCGGTTGAGTATGACCTTATCACAGATCTTACCACAGTTGCTCTCGACCAATTTAGTGACTGTCAGGGAGGCTCTGAAGTTCCCCAATACTACATCTCCCAAGTACAACCCGAATGCCCGTTGTGCCTACCATTCTGATGGCCCGGGGCACTCCACTGATGACTGTTGGGCATTAAGGAACAAGCTGCAGGACCTTATTGATGCCAAGGAGGTACAGTTTGAGGCATCTGAGAAGCCTAATGTAGTGACAGCTCCCCTGCCTGCTCATGGAGTGAATGCTATTGGGGACGAAGAGGAAGTGGATGAAGCTGAGTTTGATAGCTGGATCTACCCGGCAACCGACAGTGGACTTAACAATTGGAGTGCAAAGGACAACTTATCTATTTCTCTTGTTACTAAGTAATGAATTCCTATGTTTTTGGTATCTGTAATAAACAATAAATAAACTCTATGGCCCGGTGTCTTACCCGGGGCACCGTGGTTCTATTTGTGAGGGCATATAAATTGTCATTTCATATATCATAAATGAAAGTATTGGACGTTTTTCACATTTCAAATTTCGCGCTCCTTTTCTTTCCTTTCTTTACATATTGCAAAACAGCTGTATTTACACACACTCACTCATACAGGTTTCAATCCACTCTGGATCTCACTGGTAACGACTCTGCTACTGCCAGTTATGACTTCGAAAATCCGATCAACTTAGCCGAAGACGAAGGTGAAGATGATTGCGAAGTGCCTGGCAAGCTTGCAAGACTGTTACTTCAGGAAGAGAGGGCAATTCAACCCCATGAAGATCCAGTGGAAACAATAAACTTAGGTACTGAAGAAGACAGGAAAGGGGTAAAGATTGGTGCCAACCTAGAGCTCAGCGTGAAGCAACGATTGACTCAAATGCTGCATGATTATATGGAGATCTTTGCCTGGTCCTACGAAGACATGCCCGGGTTGGATACCGACATTGTGGTCCATCACTTGCCAACTAAGGAAGACTGCCCTCCGGTTAAGCAAAAGGTCCGCCGTATGCGTCCAGAGATGTCGGAGAAGATTAAAGCCGAGGTTATGAAGCAGTTTGATGCTGGGTTCCTTGCAGTAACTTATTACCCTCAGTGGGTTGCTAATGTGGTGCCGGTACCTAAGAAGGACGGTAAAGTCAGAATGTGTGTCGACTACAGGGATCTGAACAGGGCCAGCCCCAAAGATGACTTCCCTTTACCTCACATTGATGTCCTTGTTGATAATACAGCTCAGCATAAGGTGTTCTCTTTCATGGATGGTTTTTCAGGCTACAATCAGATCAAGATGGCTCCTGAAGACATGGAAAAGACTACATTTGTTACTAAGTGGGGCACCTTCTGCTACAAGGTCATGCCTTTTGGACTAAAGAACGCTGGGGCAACCTACCAACGTGCCATGGTTGCTTTATTTCATGATATGATCCATCATGAGATAGAAGTGTATGTTGACGACATGATCGCAAGGTCCCAAACTGAGGAAGAACACCTTGATCATCTGCAGAAACTGTTTGACCGTCTGAAATTGTACAAGCTGAGGTTGAACCCGAACAAGTGCACCTTCGGGGTAAGATCTGGGAAGTTGCTAGGCTTCGTTGTAAGCGACAAGGGTATTCAAGTGGACCCTGCCAAGGTTAAAGCTATTCAAGAGATGCCAGTTCCCAGAACAGAGAAGGAAGTCAGAGGCTTTTTAGGACGCCTGAATTACATTGCTCGGTTCATCTCACACCTGACTGCTACCTGTGAGCCAATCTTCAAGCTGCTGAAGAAAGATCAGGTAGTACGTTGGAACGATGAATGTCAGGCTGCTTTTGACAGAATCAAAGAGTATCTCCAAGAACCACCTATCCTTATGCCACCGGTTGAAGGGAGACCTCTGATACTATATCTAACAGTGCTTGACAACTCAATGGGGTGTGTGTTGGGGCAGCATGACGAGTCTGGCCGAAAAGAGCATGCCATTTATTACCTTAGCAAAAAGTTTACCGACTGTGAGACCCGATACTCACTGCTTGAGAAAACTTGCTGCGCTTTGGTATGGGCTGCTCGCCGGCTGAGACAGTATATGCTGACTCACACTACCTTATTGATCTCAAAGATGGATCCTATAAAATACATATTCGAAAAACCTGCCCTGTCTGGGAGAATTGCAAGATGGCAGATGATCTTGACAGAATACGACATTCAGTACACAACCCAGAAAGCCATCAAGGGAAGTGTATTGGCAGACCACTTGGCACATCAGGCCGTAGATGACTATCAGTCAATGAACTTCGAGTTTCCGGATGAAAGCATCATGATAGTGACTGATTGTGAAGTACCTGGACCGGATGAAGGACCTGAACCAGGATCCCGATGGTCTATGCACTTTGACGGAGCCTCCAATGCTTTGGGTAACGGTATCGGCGCCATAATCATATCCCCTCAAGGCACTCATACTCCACTCACTGCCCGGCTATGTTTCAATTGCACCAACAACATGGCGGAGTATGAGGCGTGTATCATGGGACTCAAAGCTGCAATTGACTTAAGGATCAAGTTTTTGAGTGTCTTCGGAGATTCCGCTCTCGTGATCAACCAAATCAAAGGCGAGTGGGATACGAAACACCCGAATCTTATTCCTTACAAAGAATGTGTGTTGACAATGATCCCCCACTTCACAGAGATAACCTTTGAACATTTCCCGAGAGAGGATAATCAGTTAGCGGACGCGTTAGCTACGATGTCTTCTATGTTCAAAGTCAAGTGGGATAATGAGGCTCCCCGGATCATCATCTGGAAACTGGACGAACCGGCATACTGTTGTGATCTCGAGACTGAATTGGTGACTGAGAAGCCTTGGTACCATGAGGTGAAGAGATATCTGGAAACTCAGGAATACCCTGAAGGTGCCTCTGTCAACGATAAGAAGTTCCTGAGAAGGTTCGCGGCAAAGTTCTTCCTTAGCAACGACATCTTGTACAAGCGAAACCATGATTCAACCTTACTGCGTTGTGTGGATAAGACGGAAGCAGAAAGGATCATGGAAGAGCTACATGAAGGGACCTTCGGTACACATTCCAGTGGGCATACAATGGCAAAAAAGATCCTTCGGGCAGGGTATTACTGGTCCACAATGGAAGCTGATTGTTACCAACATTCTCGGACGTGTCACAAATGCCAGGTTTATGCAGACAAGGTGCATGTTCCTCCAGTTCCTCTGAATGTCCTGACTGCACCTTGGCCTTTTGCAATGTGGGGCATTGACATGATTGGTGAGATCAGACCTACGGCATCTAACGGGCACTGCTTCATCCTTGTAGCGATTGATTACTTTACAAAATGGGTCGAAGCAGCATCCTATGCTACGGTAACCAAGACTGTTGTGGCACGGTTCATTCGGCATAACCTGATCTGCCGATACGGCGTCCCTGAGAGAATTATTACAGATAACGGTACCAATCTGAATAACAAGATGATCACTGAGCTCTGCGAACAGTTCAAAATACAGCACCACAATTCTTCTCCTTACAGACCGAAGATGAATGGGGCTGTAGAAGCAGCAAATAAAAATATCAAGAAAATCGTGCAGAAGATGACAGTGACTTATAAAGATTGGCACGAGATGTTACCGTTCGCTCTACATGGGTACCGTACCTCAGCTAGGACGTCAACCGGGGCAACTCCTTTCTCTCTGGTTTATGGTATGGAGGCAATCTTACCGATCGAAGTGCAAATACCATCTCTCCGGATAATGAAGGATGCAAATCTGAACGAGGATGATTGGATTCAGACACGACTTGATCAGCTCAACCTCATTGATGAAAAGAGACTTGCTGCTATCTGCCATGGTCAGACGTACCAGAAACGGATGATCAGGGCTTTTAACAAAAAGGTCAGACCACAGGAATATCAAGTTGGGGATTTGGTAATCAAGCGAATCATCCTTCCTCAGAGTGATCCAAGGGGCAAATGGACCCCTACGTACGAAGGGCCATTTGTGGTTAAACATGTGTTCTCAGGAGGAGCCATGATTCTAACCAACATGGACGGTGACGACCTTCCTCACCCCGCCAATGCAGACATAGTAAAAAGATACTACGCATAAAAAGACCCGCTAGGCTGACATGCCTAGGCAAAAATTAGGGCTTCCCGTCGAACCAAAAGGGTTCGGGAAAAATGAAGGGATGAAATGAAAAAAATCTGTACACCCGGCAAGTCGAAAACCTGAAAAGGCGGCTTGGGCAAAAATGGGTATCCCGGTGGACTGAAAACCCGAAAGGGCGGTCCAGGCAAAAATTAGGGATAAAAGCGTAATACTATGTCTCATTGATCACTTTGCATCCAGAATCCGGTATCTACATCAAGTTCATACGGTATCGATCAGTCAGCTTCATCTTCGTTTAGGTCATCAAGTGATGAGATGCTCGGAGATATAACGGCAATAGCAGAGTTGAAACCCAGTGGGATCATTCATATTTCACACAGCAGTTTTATTTTCTTTTGTACAAAACTTGTATAAATTCTTTGTTCGGCGGCGTTCTCTTACTAGGACGTCAGCCTCTTGTACACAAAACGCTTATTTTCGGGCTATTCAAAAATCAATACAAATATACTTTTCAGTTAAACGTGCCAATTGTTTTTCTTTTTCTGTTTTGTTTTGCGAAGAACGTCCAAGGTTCAATTTGTGATATATGCATTGACAATAATTTGCTAGCTCATAAATATTTGCATACGAAACAAAGGATTAATTACAGGTAACATTAGAAACAGGGGCAATAAAGAGTTGTCTAAGCAATCTAATTGTTCTATCCTCCAAGGTACCAAGGTAGGTTCAGCTAAAGAACATAACCAGATATCCTAATTCCCCAGAGAGTGAGCCAGCAAGTCAGTGCACTCTTCTCCAAGTAAAATTATCAAACTTAAGGAAGTTGGGTGTCCTCCAGCAGATCTCAACATTCCCCAGCAGTACATGCATTCTTAACAAGCATCCCCGGCAGTCTTGGCCTAAAGATTGTTCCCCGGCGATATCCCAAACATTCAGTGGTGTCACTTCCCCCGATACATCTCAAAACTTCCCCAGGAGAATCCAATCCAGTTTCCCCCGGAAAGTTGGAAGTCATCTCCCCAAGCAGTAAGCCTATCCCCAGTAGATTCTGGAAGCTTATCCCCTCGCAGAGCACGAACGCGTCGTCCGGCTTTATTTAAAAGAGTTATTTCCTTAACAGGATATAACTGGGTTATCCTCAGCCAAAAGCCACGGAAAGAGCGTCCTCGACAGAGTCTTCTTATCCCCAGCGAAGTCCATTAACACTTCCAACCCAACAAGATATCCCCAGCAAGTTGTTATCAAAACTCAACAAAGTATCTCTCTCCCCACAGAGTATCGCTTCCCAGCATGGTCGCTAGAGTATCTTTTCTCCCCACAGAATCTTCCATTTGCCAAGTTTAGTCCGCAACGGAGTCATCTTCTCCTACCGGTATTCTTGCAATTATCATCCCCAGCGGAAGCAAAATCTATTCTCAAACATCAGCCCAGGATATGACTTCCCGGCACCCGTCAAGGATTTAATTTCCTAGACGAAAACATACATTCATAAAACATCACATACATCATTATAGCATGCATGGACGCATTATACAAATCTCATTTATGTTGAGAACATCATTGCTTGATCCATATCATGCATTGCATATGACTGACCTTTACCTTTCAGGAAAGATGCAGTTGAAATTCTCAATCATATTTCAAGACCTAGACCGGTTCAGTTAATCGACTCCAAAGATTTCTTATCCAGCCCCAGGTCTTCAATAATTTCTATGTTATTTTTCATCTAACATTCACATGCAGCGCCTAAGTTAAAGATCATGATGCACTCTCAGAATCTAGCGTACACGCGTCCAGTTCCATCAGATCCAAGGCCATGGCTTGAGGTGCATGGTGAGTCCCCAGTCAACGCGCCACACGTTACTCAAAAAAAGTCCACCAGGCCTTGCTAAATGGGCCAGATTTGCTAAAGGCCAAACCTCCAAATTAGGGGCTTCACCCCCTTAGGTTTTTTTGCAATTTTCTTTCTTTTCTTTGATCTTTTTTTTATTATTTTTATATTCTTTTAATTGTTGCTTTATTTTAATTAATTAATATTTTCAAAAATATAAAAATACCCAAAAAAATCAGAAAAAGATAAAAAATAATAATTTTATTTTAGTATTAATTTTGTAAATAAATCCCTTAATTAATTTAGATTTAATTTTAGGTTATAATTTAATTCTTTTTCACAATAAACCAAAAAATAATAAAAATAGATTTTTAACACTTTTTATCCTTTTTTTAATTAATTAAATATTTTATCATCAATTATTAATTTTGTAAATAAATTTTATAATTAATTAGTTTTAATTCTAGGTTTTAACTTTAATGCATTTTCTTTAACAAATTAAAAACAATTAGAATTAGAATTAATTATTTGACTTTTAATTAATTTAATTTTCTTTAATGTCATAAATATAAAAAAACATAAAAATAAGTCATTTCTTTTATTTAATTTAATTATTTTAATAGTTTTATTTTAATTCCTTAAAGGGTCCAACGCCCTCGCATTCGATCATATTTTCCTTTTTTTCGCGCATTTTATTTATTTTTGTTGTGAATATAATGTACTTGTTCCAAAGCCCTGTAATAGCTATTAGACATTTATTTTCTGCACTTTATTTTAAATCGGGTCTGGATTAATTTGGCGTTGTAGACCCGCGCCTTTGTAATAGCGTAGGACCTTTTATCTTTTCCGCACTTTAAATTCCCGCACCTTTAACTGCTAAACAATAACATGAAAGAATGAATGCCCAAAAATAAAATCAAAACGTAGATCACCAATGCATGACAAGACAAACCATAAACTGAAAATAACACACAATTCACACACCACCCCTAGGGTACGCTTCACTGTTGCCTTGCCCCTCGAAAGGTGGTCGTCGAGTAGACGATGTCTTAGTAAGTCCTCATGATCCGGGAACCTGGCATGAGGGTAGCTTCTAAGGTGTCTTCCCATTGCTCTGGTGATCACCATGTCCCGAACCTCGAATTGACCCGAACACCTCCAACAGTGGTGCTACCTACCTCTCAATGGTGGGATGGCACTACTTTAAAGGACATTTACACAGACGAATTCCTTAGGGTAGGTAGATTCTCATAGATACTTGCTCTTTTCAAAAACAAACAAAATACTTTTCACACCTACACTTTCTAAAAGTTTTCAAACAAATTTTTCATACACTCTTGAGGACAGATACAAGAGTTACTTAGAGATTTTTCAAACGAAACTTTTTCAAAAACCCACTCACCTTGAAAAGCAAACACTTTTGAAAACACAATGAGAAAGTATCTAAGAGCCCATGGATAACCATGGATAGAAAGGGTGCTAACACCTTCCCTTTCTATAATCTACCTCCCGAACCGAGAGCAATCTCTATAAGGAATTTTTCTGTGCTTTTGTCCTTTCCATTTGGAGAAAATAAAAGACGGTGGCGACTCTTGCTTACCGCGACATTTCGCGAAACCAGCTAAAAAACAGTCAGTTCCAGATCCACCGATCACAGAACTGGCGACTCTGCTGGGGAAACTTATAAAGTGAGGTGTACCTTAGGACTAAGATCACTGTGTTTTCAATTGCTTTGACTTGTTTGCTTTAAATTGTGGGACTGTCTTGGGAGTTCTATAGATCATAACCCGGATCTAGGGATACCTTCTTAGAAAGTAGAAACAAGGCTGTGAGGGAACTGTGCGGGGTATACCGACATGGTTGAAGCAGTCTACTACGTTGATGTGGCACTTTGGTGTGTACCGGTAACCCTTGAGTCAATCAAGGAGAGTACAGGGCCTCCGCGTGGTGTCGTGAAGCATCAACAGACCTTAGGAACCTTAATTGAACCATCTTGGCCTCTTTAGGGTAGTGAGATGACTACTTTGGTGTACTCCGAAGTCGGTTGATACTCGATACTACACTCAATTGAGGGTTGTTTTCTTGGGATATTTTGATCGCCAGTCAGTGGCCAAATCGAAACGATGAACAATGAAAGCAATCCAATGATATTGAGATCCTTAGAACCCGGTTACTTTAATAGGACAGGTTTGAGCCCACCAACTTCAAGAGGGTAATACCCAGACCCCATGCTGGCCTCAACTCTAAGGGCTTGTCTTGTGTGACTTGTGTGCCTTACATGTTTGCCTTTGTAAATATTTGTGGTGTGTTTAATCATAGCATCATAACATCATACAGCATCATATGCATCCACTAACCATTTCACGGGTTCGAATCTTCATCTTTGTTCTTGTTTTGTAGGACATGGAAACTATCCGCAGAAAGACAATTCAGATCAACCTCATAAGGGTCCCTCCTCAGCTTAAGGAGCTTACATCCAGGATTCTCAAGAACTCGTCATTCAGTGAAAGGCATGGTAGACTCATCAGCTTGGTCGATACCAATATTGAAGAAGAGATGGTGAAGGTCCTTTTCCAATTCTTTGACCCTCTGCATCACTGTTTTACTTTCCCGGATTATCAGCTGGTGCCTACTCTAGAAGAGTTTTCCCAGCTTCTGAAGATTCCCATTCTCAATCAACTACCCTACAACGGTACGGAAAGGGAACCAAAACTTGAAGAAGTGGCTAAAGCATTATGCCTACAACCATCTGACATCAAGGGGCATTGGGAAGCCAAAAATGGTATCAAAGGATTCTTGGCAAAGTTTCTGTTTGAGAAGGCCCAAGAGTGTTGGAATTCCCTTGACCTACAAGCCTTTGAAGAAGTTGTAGCCCTCCTTGTCTATGGGTTGGTGTTGTTCCCTAAACCAGATCAGATTATAGATATCAGTGCTGTCAAGGTCTTCATGTCCAGGAATCCTATACCTACGTTGCTGGGGGACATCCTTCACTCATGTTACACTCGAACCATGAGAAAAAGGGGTGTTCTTATGTGCTGCACTTCCCTCCTGGGAAGGTGGTTTATTTCGCACCTTCCGCAATCGATTTTGAAGAACGAGCGAGGTTTGAGGTGGTCACAACGGTTGATGACTCTTACACATGCAGATATACATTGGTGTTCTCGGTCCAGAGAGGATGTCACTATCATTGATCGTTGTGGGGAGTACCCTAATGTTCCTTTACTTGGAATCAAAGGAGGTATTACTTACAACCCGTGCCTGGCTTGGAGACAGTTTGGTTATGCTCGGAAAGATGGCCCTCATGAGATGTTAATTCCTGACATAGTTTTTGACTTCGACAAGGATACGCAAGGACTTCGCCAGAAATTTATCAAATCTTGGAGGATGCCCAGCAAAATAGACAGCAAGACCCTGGGGCACAGGAACTCCATCCCATTGGAGCCTTATCTCAAATGGGTATGAGCCCGTTCCCAGAAGCTGGTGATGCCATATCCTCATGTTCTCCCCGTGATCAAAGAGCCAGACTTGGAAGGAGAGGTGTCCTACACCATTCAACATCCTGACATGCCCACGTCCTGGGAAGAGATGCAGAAGAGTTGGATCCAGCTTAAGGAAGAACGGGATTCTCTGGAAACCAATCTACACGCCAGTGAGAAAAAGGTCCTGGAGCTCACCCGCCTACTGCACGAGGAAAGGAATCTCAATACCTATATTGCTCCGAAGAGGATGCGTAGTGTCTTTTGGGACTGATCTGTTTTGTAATGTTTGCCAATGAGGCTTTAATGTACTGAACAATTATTTTCTTAATAATAACGTGTGTTCCTTTTGGTCTACAACAAATTTGAATTTTCGAACCCTTTGAATGCATTGCATAAACACATATCATTCATCATATGCATCACAGGTACTCTTCTTTTCAGGTTGCTGACTGTTCTTCGCTGTTTATTTCAGCATCATGAACCCTGAATCATCAACCGAGGCATCTATCAAGGCTCTCCAGGCGCAGAACGCCCAATTTCAGGAGCTGATCAAAGGTTTGGCTCAAGGCCAACAAGAGTTGAAGACCATGCTTCTGAAGAAGAATAAGAAGAAGAGGAGGACTGTGCTATTTAACACTGGGCGCAGACTCAGGAACACCTTGCGAAATGAGGCTGAGAGGACTACTCCGTCTGTGGGGGAAGGTAGTCACCAAGAAGGGGAGGTCCCTACTCCTGTGGTCTCTGACACTGAAACAGACTTCAACGACGAACAGTACCCTCCTACTGAAGACCGGTACAAGCAGCTGGAGGATAGATTAAAGGCTATGGAAATTCAGCGTGTGCCTGGACTGGATTTCGGAGACTTGGGGTTATCTACTGGGGTGGTGATTCCACACAAGTTCAAGGCACCTGCCTTTGTGAAGTATGACGGGGCTTCCTGTCCCAAGATGCACCTCCGTTCTTATGTAAGGAAGATCCAGCCTTACACAGCAGACAAGAACCTTTGGATCCACTTCTTCCAGGAGAGTCTTTCAGGGACTCACCTCGAATGGTTCTATCAGCTGGATGGAATCAACATTCATAACTGGGAGGATCTGGCCACTGCTTTTTACAAGCAGTATCAATATAATTCCGACCTCGCTCCTACGCGTACCCAGCTCCAGGGTATGTCGCTAGGGTCGGGTGAAGGTTTTAAGGAGTACGCCCAGAAATGGAGAGATCTGGCTGGCAGGGTGCAGCCACCATTGACAGACCGGGAGCTGGTGGATATGTTTTTAGGGACCCTATCTGGTCCATTTTTCAATCATCTCATTGGTAATTCCTCTGCTGGGTTTACTGATCTGATCCTGACTGGTGAGAGGATCGAGGCAGGTATAAAATCGGGGAAGATACAAAAGGTTGCCTCCTCCAATGCTGAAAAGAAACCCTTCAAAAAGGAGGCTAGTGCTGTATATAGCTCCCGGAGACCAGAGCGACCTGAGCGCCGCCAATCTGTCAGTGCGGTAATGATTGCCAAGCCTGCTGCCGCTCCTCGGCCGACCAATCCTCAAAGGGCTGAGAGACCCCGGAGAGAGTTTACCCGGTTGAGTATGACCTTATCACAGATCTTACCACAGTTGCTCTCGACCAATTTAGTGACTGTCAGGGAGGCTCCGAAGTTCCCCAATACTACATCTCCCAAGTACAACCCGAATGCCCGTTGTGCCTACCATTCTGATGGCCCGGGGCACTCCACTGATGACTGTTGGGCATTAAGGAACAAGCTGCAGGACCTTATTGACGCCAAGGAGGTACAGTTTGAGGCATCTGAGAAGCCTAATGTAGTGACAGCTCCCCTGCCTGCTCATGGAGTGAATGCTATTGGGGACGAAGAGGAAGTGGATGAAGCTGAGTTTGATAGCTGGATCTACCCGGCAACCGACAGTGGACTTAACAATTGGAGTGCAAAGGACAACTTATCTATTTCTCTTGTTACTAAGTAATGAATTCCTATGTTTTTGGTATCTGTAATAAACAATAAATAAACTCTATGGCCCGGTGTCTTACCCGGGGCACCGTGGTTCTATTTGTGAGGGCATATAAATTGTCATTTCATATATCATAAATGAAAGTATTGGACGTTTTTCACATTTCAAATTTCGCGCTCCTTTTCTTTCCTTTCTTTACATATTGCAAAACAGCTGTATTTACACACACTCACTCATACAGGTTTCAATCCACTCTGGATCTCACTGGTAACGACTCTGCTACTGCCAGTTATGACTTCGAAAATCCGATCAACTTAGCCGAAGACGAAGGTGAAGATGATTGCGAAGTGCCTGGCAAGCTTGCAAGACTGTTACTTCAGGAAGAGAGGGCAATTCAACCCCATGAAGATCCAGTGGAAACAATAAACTTAGGTACTGAAGAAGACAGGAAAGGGGTAAAGATTGGTGCCAACCTAGAGCTCAGCGTGAAGCAACGGTTGACTCAAATGCTGCATGATTATATGGAGATCTTTGCCTGGTCCTACGAAGACATGCCCGGGTTGGATACCGACATTGTGGTCCATCACTTGCCAACTAAGGAAGACTGCCCTCCGGTTAAGCAAAAGGTCCGCCGTATGCGTCCAGAGATGTCGGAGAAGATTAAAGCCGAGGTTATGAAGCAGTTTGATGCTGGGTTCCTTGCAGTAACTTCTTAACCTCAGTGGGTTGCTAATGTGGTGCCGGTACCTAAGAAGGACGGTAAAGTCAGAATGTGTGTCGACTACAGGGATCTGAACAGGGCCAGCCCCAAAGATGACTTCCCTCTACCTCACATTGATGTCCTTGTTGATAATACAGCTCAGCATAAGGTGTTCTCTTTCATGGATGGTTTTTCAGGCTACAATCAGATCAAGATGGCTCCTGAAGACATGGAAAAGACTACATTTGTTACTCAGTGGGGCACCTTCTGCTACAAGGTCATGCCTTTTGGACTAAAGAACGCTGGGGCAACCTACCAACGTGCCATGGTTGCTTTATTTCATGATATGATCCATCATGAGATAGAAGTGTATGTTGACGACATGATCGCAAGGTCCCAAACTGAGGAAGAACACCTTGATCATCTGCAGAAACTGTTTGACCGTCTGAAATTGTACAAGCTGAGGTTGAACCCGAACAAGTGCACCTTCGGGGTAAGATCTGGGAAGTTGCTAGGCTTCGTTGTAAGCGACAAGGGTATTCAAGTGGACCCTGCCAAGGTTAAAGCTATTCAAGAGATGCCAGTTCCCAGAACAGAGAAGGAAGTCAGAGGCTTTTTAGGACGCCTGAATTACATTGCTCGGTTCATCTCACACCTGACTGCTACCTGTGAGCCAATCTTCAAGCTGCTGAAGAAAGATCAGGTAGTACGTTGGAACGATGAATGTCAGGCTGCTTTTGACAGAATCAAAGAGTATCTCCAAGAACCACCTATCCTTATGCCACCGGTTGAAGGGAGACCTCTGATACTATATCTAACAGTGCTTGACAACTCAATGGGGTGTGTGTTGGGGCAGCATGACGAGTCTGGCCGAAAAGAGCATGCCATTTATTACCTTAGCAAAAAGTTTACCGACTGTGAGACCCGATACTCACTGCTTGAGAAAACTTGCTGCGCTTTGGTATGGGCTGCTCGCCGGCTGAGACAGTATATGCTGACTCACACTACCTTATTGATCTCAAAGATGGATCCTATAAAATACATATTCGAAAAACCTGCCCTGTCTGGGAGAATTGCAAGATGGCAGATGATCTTGACAGAATACGACATTCAGTACACAACCCAGAAAGCCATCAAGGGAAGTGTATTGGCAGACCACTTGGCACATCAGGCCGTAGATGACTATCAGTCAATGAACTTCGAGTTTCCGGATGAAAGCATCATGATAGTGACTGATTGTGAAGTACCTGGACCGGATGAAGGACCTGAACCAGGATCCCGATGGTCTATGCACTTTGACGGAGCCTCCAATGCTTTGGGTAACGGTATCGGCGCCATAATCATATCCCCTCAAGGCACTCATACTCCACTCACTGCCCGGCTATGTTTCAATTGCACCAACAACATGGCGGAGTATGAGGCGTGTATCATGGGACTCAAAGCTGCAATTGACTTAAGGATCAAGTTTTTGAGTGTCTTCGGAGATTCCGCTCTCGTGATCAACCAAATCAAAGGCGAGTGGGATACGAAACACCCGAATCTTATTCCTTACAAAGAATGTGTGTTGACAATGATCCCCCACTTCACAGAGATAACCTTTGAACATTTCCCGAGAGAGGAGAATCAGTTAGCGGACGCGTTAGCTACGATGTCTTCTATGTTCAAAGTCAAGTGGGATAATGAGGCTCCCCGGATCATCATCTGGAAACTGGACGAACCGGCATACTGTTGTGATCTCGAGACTGAATTGGTGACTGAGAAGCCTTGGTACCATGAGGTGAAGAGATATCTGGAAACTCAGGAATACCCTGAAGGTGCCTCTGTCAACGATAAGAAGTTCCTGAGAAGGTTCGCGGCAAAGTTCTTCCTTAGCAACGACATCTTGTACAAGCGAAACCATGATTCAACCTTACTGCATTGTGTGGATAAGACGGAAGCAGAAAGGATCATGGAAGAGCTACATGAAGGGACCTTCGGTACACATTCCAGTGGGCATACAATGGCAAAAAAGATCCTTCGGGAAGGGTATTACTGGTCCACAATGGAAGCTAATTGTTACCAACATTCTCGGACGTGTCACAAATGCCAGGTTTATGCAGACAAGGTGCATGTTCCTCCAGTTCCTCTGAATGTCCTGACTGCACCTTGGCCTTTTGCAATGTGGGGCATTGACATGATTGGTGAGATCAGACCTACGGCATCTAACGGGCACTGCTTCATCCTTGTAGCGATTGATTACTTTACAAAATGGGTCGAAGCAGCATCCTATGCTACGGTAACCAAGACTGTTGTGGCACGGTTCATTCGGCATAACCTGATCTGCCGATACGGCGTCCCTGAGAGAATTATTACAGATAACGGTACCAATCTGAATAACAAGATGATCACTGAGCTCTGCGAACAGTTCAAAATACAGCACCACAATTCTTCTCCTTACAGACCGAAGATGAATGGGGCTGTAGAAGCAGCAAATAAAAATATCAAGAAAATCGTGCAGAAGATGACAGTGACTTATAAAGATTGGCACAAGATGTTACCGTTCGCTCTACATGGGTACCGTACCTCAGCTAGGACGTCAACCGGGGAAACTCCTTTCTCTCTGGTTTATGGTATGGAGGCAATCTTACCGATCGAAGTGCAAATACCATCTCTCCGGATAATGAAGGATGCAAATCTGAACGAGGATGATTGGATTCAGACACGACTTGATCAGCTCAACCTCATTGATGAAAAGAGACTTGCTGCTATCTGCCATGGTCAGACGTACCAGAAACGGATGATCAGGGCTTTTAACAAAAAGGTCAGACCACAGGAATATCAAGTTGGGGATTTGGTAATCAAGCGAATCATCCTTCCTCAGAGTGATCCAAGGGGCAAATGGACCCCTACGTACGAAGGGCCATTTGTGGTTAAACATGTGTTCTCAGGAGGAGCCATGATTCTAACCAACATGGACGGTGACGACCTTCCTCACCCCGCCAATGCAGACATAGTAAAAAGATACTACGCATAAAAAGACCCGCTAGGCTGACATGCCTAGGCAAAAATTAGGGCTTCCCGTCGAACCAAAAGGGTTCGGGCAAAATGAAGGGATGAAATGAAAAAAATCTGTACACCCGGCAAGTCGAAAACCTGAAAAGGCGGCTTGGGCAAAAATGGGTATCCCGGTGGACTGAAAACCCGAAAGGGCGGTCCAGGCAAAAATTAAGGATAAAAGCGTAATACTATGTCTCATTGATCACTTTGCATCCAGAATCCGGTATCTACATCAAGTTCATACGGTATCGATCAGTCAGCTTCATCTTCGTTTAGGTCATCAAGTGATGAGATGCTCGGAGATATAACGGCAATAGCAGAGTTGAAACCCAGTGGGATCATTCATATTTCACACAGCAGTTTTATTTTCTTTTGTACAAAACTTGTATAAATTCTTTGTTCGGCGGCGTTCTCTTACTAGGACGTCAGCCTCTTGTACACAAAACGCCTATTTTCGGGCTATTCAAAAATCAATACAAATATACTTTTCAGTTAAACGTGCCAATTGTTTTTCTTTTTCTGTTTTGTTTTGCGAAGAACGTCCAAGGTTCAATTTGTGATATATGCATTGACAATAATTTGCTAGCTCATAAATATTTGCATACGAAACAAAGGATTAATTACAGGTAACATTAGAAACAGGGGCAATAAAGAGTTGTCTAAGCAATCTAATTGTTCTATCCTCCAAGGTACCAAGGTAGGTTCAGCTAAAGAACATAACCAGATATCCTAATTCCCCAGAGAGTGAGCCAGCAAGTCAGTGCACTCTTCTCCAAGTAAAATTATCAAACTTAAGGAAGTTGGGTGTCCTCCAGCAGATCTCAACATTCCCCAGCAGTACATGCATTCTTAACAAGCATCCCCGGCAGTCTTGGCCTAAAGATTGTTCCCCGGCGATATCCCAAATATTCAGTGGTGTCACTTCCCCCGATACATCTCAAAACTTCCCCAGGAGAATCCAATCCAGTTTCCCCCGGAAAGTTGGAAGTCATCTCCCCAAGCAGTAAGCCTATCCCCAGTAGATTCTGGAAGCTTATCCCCTCGCAGAGCACGAACGCGTCGTCCGGCTTTATTTAAAAGAGTTATTTCCTTAACAGGATATAACTGGGTTATCCTCAGCCAAAAGCCACGGAAAGAGCGTCCTCGACAGAGTCTTCTTATCCCCAGCGAAGTCCATTAACACTTCCAACCCAACAAGATATCCCCAGCAAGTTGTTATCAAAACTCAACAAAGTATCTCTCTCCCCACAGAGTATCGCTTCCCAGCATGGTCGCTAGAGTATCTTTTCTCCCCACAGAATCTTCCATTTGCCAAGTTTAGTCCGCAACGGAGTCATCTTCTCCTACCGGTATTCTTGCAATTATCATCCCCAGCGGAAGCAAAATCTATTCTCAAACATCAGCCCAGGATATGACTTCCCGGCACCCGTCAAGGATTTAATTTCCTAGACGAAAACATACATTCATAAAACATCACATACATCATTATAGCATGCATGGACGCATTATACAAATCTCATTTATGTTGAGAACATCATTGCTTGATCCATATCATGCATTGCATATGACTGACCTTTACCTTTCAGGAAAGATGCAGTTGAAATTCTCAATCATATTTCAAGACCTAGACCGGTTCAGTTAATCGACTCCAAAGATTTCTTATCCAGCCCCAGGTCTTCAATAATTTCTATGTTATTTTTCATCTAACATTCACATGCAGCGCCTAAGTTAAAGATCATGATGCACTCTCAGAATCTAGCGTACACGCGTCCAGTTCCATCAGATCCAAGGCCATGGCTTGAGGTGCATGGTGAGTCCCCAGTCAACGCGCCACACGTTACTCAAAAAAAGTCCACCAGGCCTTGCTAAATGGGCCAGATTTGCTAAAGGCCAAACCTCCAAATTAGGGGCTTCACCCCCTTAGGTTTTTTTGCAATTTTCTTTCTTTTCTTTGATCTTTTTTTTATTATTTTTATATTCTTTTAATTGTTGCTTTATTTTAATTAATTAATATTTTCAAAAATATAAAAATACCCAAAAAAATCAGAAAAAGATAAAAAATAATAATTTTATTTTAGTATTAATTTTGTAAATAAATCCCTTAATTAATTTAGATTTAATTTTAGGTTATAATTTAATTCTTTTTCACAATAAACCAAAAAATAATAAAAATAGATTTTTAACACTTTTTATCCTTTTTTAATTAATTAAATATTTTATCATCAATTATTAATTTTGTAAATAAATTTTATAATTAATTAGTTTTAATTCTAGGTTTTAACTTTAATGCATTTTCTTTAACAAATTAAAAACAATTAGAATTAGAATTAATTATTTGACTTTTAATTAATTTAATTTTCTTTAATGTCATAAATATAAAAAAACATAAAAATAAGTCATTTCTTTTATTTAATTTAATTATTTTAATAGTTTTATTTTAATTCCTTAAAGGGTCCAACGCCCTCGCATTCGATCATATTTTCCTTTTTTTCGCGCATTTTATTTATTTTTGTTGTGAATATAATGTACTTGTTCCAAAGCCCTGTAATAGCTATTAGACATTTATTTTCTGCACTTTATTTTAAATCGGGTCTGGATTAATTTGGCGTTGTAGACCCGCGCCTTTGTAATAGCGTAGGACCTTTTATCTTTTCCGCACTTTAAATTCCCGCACCTTTAACTGCTAAACAATAACATGAAAGAATGAATGCCCAAAAATAAAATCAAAACGTAGATCACCAATGCATGACAAGACAAACCATAAACTGAAAATAACACACAATTCACACACCACCCCTAGGGTACGCTTCACTGTTGCCTTGCCCCTCGAAAGGTGGTCGTCGAGTAGACGATGTCTTAGTAAGTCCTCATGATCCGGGAACCTGGCATGAGGGTAGCTTCTAAGGTGTCTTCCCATTGCTCTGGTGATCACCATGTCCCGAACCTCGAATTGACCCGAACACCTCCAACAGTGGTGCTACCTACCTCTCAATGGTGGGATGGCACTACTTTAAAGGACATTTACACAGACGAATTCCTTAGGGTAGGTAGATTCTCATAGATACTTGCTCTTTTCAAAAACAAACAAAATACTTTTCACACCTACACTTTCTAAAAGTTTTCAAACAAATTTTTCATACACTCTTGAGGACAGATACAAGAGTTACTTAGAGATTTTTCAAACGAAACTTTTTCAAAAACCCACTCACCTTGAAAAGCAAACACTTTTGAAAACACAATGAGCAAGTATCTAAGAGCCCATGGATAACCATGGATAGAAAGGGTGCTAACACCTTCCCTTTCTATAATCTACCTCCCGAACCGAGAGCAATCTCTATAAGGAATTTTTCTGTGCTTTTGTCCTTTCCATTTGGAGAAAATAAAAGACGGTGGCGACTCTTGCTTACCGCGACATTTCGCGAAACCAGCTAAAAAACAGTCAGTTCCAGATCCACCGATCACAGTAGGGCTTTAGGAGGAACCTGGGTAGGGTTACTTCGGGATTGAAATTCTGGCTGCAGATACTCAATGTCACGTTCAATGTTATGACACCGTATCTGACTTACTATATGACAGTAAATACACAAACAATAAAGAACACAGTCAATTGTTTACCCAGTTCAGTGTGCAACAACACCTACTCTGGGGGCTACCAAGCCAGGGAGGAAATCCACTATAAGAGATGTTAATTCAGGAATAAACCAACCAGTTTATCTCCTTCACTTAAGACCTACCCAATGCAATTTCAATCTAAGTACAACTTAAACCTGAGTTCCTACTCACTCCCCCTCAATCACAGCAGTGATACATAAAACAATTTGACTAATAAATTGATGAAGACACTCTTCAAAAACATACACTTGATTAAGCTTCACAGCTTTTTAATCAAGCAACACAACCACTCTTGCTTCACAGCTTTGAGTGATACACAAACTTAACTTGACTCTGCTTCACAGCTTTAGTCAAGAAACATTCAAACACTCTTACTTCAAAGCTTTGAGTGCTACACAACCCTTACAATTAAAAACCTATTCCAAGTCACTTATCACAATGATAATTGCTTGGAGTACAATAATTAAACCTATACAGTTTACAAATGATCTTCAGACCAAGAAGGGATTACTTGCAAAACAGCAGCTCTGTTGAATATATAGCAGCTGCAACTTCAGTTAGGGTTTCCACAAAAACCTAGGGTTAATTCCGTTTGACCTTAAGACTAGGTCACAGGACTTTATTAACCAGGTTAGGGTTGAGCTAGGTTAACCCTCAGAAAACGCAGGATTCTGTTCTGGAAAGACTGAGTTATTTTCCTGAAAAAACTCAGAATTAACCAACCTGCAAACTTGTTAGTTCAAAACAGGATGTCTTAACATCTGTTATGACATCTGAGGAACCTGTCTACTGATTTAGGAAAATGTGATCATTTTGCAAAATGCTCAGATACACACTTATAAACATCAGTACCTGAATGACAATATTTTTCTACAAAGGTACCTAATGAATCAGTACAAACTAAACTAGAATGTTATGACATCAGTCATGACATTCACACATACACTTGGGTTTTACCAAAAATGCAAGCCAATACCTAAACACCTACAAACTCCCCCTTTGGCAGATTTTTGGCTAAAGACCCTAAGCAATCAGAGATAGATAGCAGCAGAAAGAAATGACTGCAGAAAAATAGAATGTCTAATTGAGCAAGTACTAATTAAGTAAGTACCAAAATATTCTCCCCCTCTTTAGCCACAAATGGGCCAAAGATACATGTTCATAAAGATTATACAGTTATCCATAACAAATAATAAGAGCAGCAGCAGAAAAAAAACTGAACACACTTCCAAACTCCACCAGATATCAGTACCAACCAGCAACACCACCAAACAACAACCAACCTTTAAGCACTGTCATCAGACTCAGAGGAGCTAGTTTCTTCAATGTTGAGATGACCTTCAGCTTCTACACCTTCTTCCCTTCTGTTTCCTTCAGCTTCCTCCTTTTCTAACCTGGCAATTAGGATTTCTAGGGTCTTTTTCCTAGCATCCAGCTCTTTGCAAGTCTCTTTTAAAACAGCTATGACATCAGATGTCTTGGACTGGGTTTTCACAGACGATGTCTCAGCTGATGTTATGACAATATCTGGAGCATGAGATCCCTGAAACAGTTTGTAGTGCAGGCCAAGGGCAGGAGCTCTTTTGCAGGCTGTATCTCTTACCACAAGGATATCAGGGTATTGTGCAAGGATAATTCCACAAAGGAGGGAGGGAAAGGCGATTGGTCCTTTGACAGCATAACTACCAGCATGCTTTAAAGTTTGTTCAAAGATGTACCTGCCATAGTCAAAAGCAGTCTTGGTTCCCACAGCATAAATAAATCTCCCCAATCCTATGGAGATAGTTGATTTATGATTTGTAGGCACCCAGTTGGCTGCACCTATCTTATGCAGGATGGCAAAATTCATGCTGAGTTTGCTGGCATTCAGCTTGCCTTTCAAGGGCCAGCACTTCACTTGCCTGGCTATGATGGTTTGACAAACTTCATTGTCAGTGGCCTCCAGATCAGGACAATCCTCATTTGTTCTTCCAAGAAACTTGTTAATTCCTGATGGAGAGAACTTGACCCTTCTTCCTCTAACAAAAACACTTTCAAAGTCAGCTGACCTTCCATCAGCACAATCATTAGACAAGTTCACTACAAACTCCTTGACCAGATTTTCATAACATTTGTTAAATTTTATCACTGTCTTCATCAGTCCAGCATTCTTGATCAGGTCCATGATGTCTTTGCACTCCAAGGCATCATTGTTGAGTTCTCTTTCTAAAGCTATTCTCTTTAAGCAAACATACTTCCATCTGTTTGCATTGTCAGGATGATGAAAAGAGATGTTGTCTGTTGGGACTTCAGGCACTCTAGCAATTTTGCTGGAGGGGAGCTTCCTTCTAATAGGAATTTCTTCAGCATCAATCTCAAATTCTGATTCCTCATCAGAATCAGAAGATTCAGGTTCTTTTCTCTTCTTTGAGATTGGTTGTCTAGCAGTATGCACTTGGGCCTTCTTCCCTTTTGTCTGAATACTTTTCTCAGCCATGCCTTCAGCCTTGGATTTCTTAACAGCAGGTTTATCATTCTGATTTCCTTTTCTTTTCATCAATCTCCTAGCTATGCTAGGGTTTACATTGGCAATCAGATCATTATCTGAGTAATCCTCATCCACATCAATGATAGGTGGATCAGCAGTCTTTTCTGAGGAGTTCTGAATGTTGTCTTTTTGTGTCACAACATTCTCAGAGACATCTACATTCTCAGAGATGTCCACATTTGGGCTTTCTGATTGATTTAAAGGGACATAAATCCCCGGTACAGGTTTGTTTCCGCTTAGTATACTAGTAACAAGCCTAGTAATAGCTTGATGAACTTGAACTGATCCTTCTCTATTTGGAACAGAAGAAGAAGGATGAGAAGGATTACCAGAGGCTGCACCTTGAGCTCTTCCTGCATGTCTGGTTCTTAGCTTTTTGACTTTGGCTGGGTCAGTTGCCATCTCCCTGAGAGGAGTGACCTCAAGAACTTCAGATTCTATGCATATGGTGATTGCTCTATAGTCTTGGTCAGATGATGAGGATGATGAGGATGATGAAGTCGCCTTGGTTGAAGATGATGTCTGAGACATTTTGATTGACTTTGAGTACCAGTGGTAATTTGAGGAAACTCTTTGATTGAGAGGAGGGAACAGGTTGTAAAGACGAGAGAGGTAGGAGGCAAAAGAGAGTCTTTTCAACTTCTTAAGGATTTTGAAAGAATTGGGAAAGCATATGATTAACCCACTAAAAATAGACTTAATAAAATTAACTCCTTCAACCCTTGTTTTAAGCAAAATTAATTGCTATAATTTCTCATGTTGGTAAATACCCAACCTGTCCCTCAAGTTTTCAAGTTTATTTCCAACAAGAGCCTTGGTAGAAGAATCAGTCAGCTGAAGCTTAAAGATACCATGTTCCAGTTTAAATGACTTCTTCTTTACAAAGTCAATGTGCTTGTTCCTGTTATGCTGAATAGGGTTTAAGGAAATATTGATTGTATTCAGATTGTCACAACACAATGTCACAACATCTTGTGAGACATTATACTCAGTGAGCATCTGTTTTGACCAGATATTTTGAGCACAATTATTCCTTGCAGCAACTATTTCCGCACAGAGTTGGGAAGGCATTCTTTTGATATGAATCATAGTTCTGGTTGATTCTTGAATGATTTTCTTTTTATCCAGTCCATTTTGATGGAGAGTTATAGGAGAGGAGACTTCAAGCCTCATTTCTTCAGGGAAACAGAATTTATTAGACTTGTTATTTCCAACATCCTTGTCAAGATAACTTATGGTTCTGACAACACATCCTTCTTCAAGTTTATTTGCCACATCACAGCCATTATCAACCTGTAGTTTTGGAGTCCTTCTGACTGCATCCATAGAGGTAGCTCTTTTCATTCTTCTTAGATGAAGATGACCAAGCTTATGTTGCCACAGTTTCATCTCTTTTTCTTCTTTGGTAATTGGACATATAGTGGAGTTATCAGTGTTCTCAGGCTGCCACAAGTAGCAATTATCTTTGGATCTGATTCCTCTCATTACAACTTCTAGTTTTTCATTAATTACTAGACATTCAGATTTTGAGAAGTTGACCTTGAATCCTAGATCACATAATTGACTGATACTAATGAGATTAGCAGTCAACCCTTTTACCAGCAGTACTTTATTCAGACTTGGAACTCCAGGGCAGTCCAAATTACCAACTCCTTTGACTTCACCTTTAGCACCATCTCCAAAGGTCACAAAACTGGTGGTGTGAGGCTTAAAATTATTGAGGAGATTTTTGATTCCAGTCATGTGTCTGGAACATCCACTGTCAAAGTACCAGCCTTCCTTTGCAGACACTCTCAGGGAAGTATGGGCTATCAGGGCAGTAGCCTTTTTCTTCCAATGAGGAGTATGTGGTACCCTTTTTGGCTTAGGTTTAGAACCTGAGTTTTGATTAGGGTATCCATGAAATTTGAAGCAGAAGGGCTTTATGTGTCCATACCTCCCACAATGATGACATCTCCATCTTTGGTATTTTTTCTTCATGTATTTCTGATGTTGAGAGTTGTGTTGAGACATCTGCTTTGACAATTGTTTAACATGCCTGATCTTCTTGTCTGCACCCGATTTCTTAGCTTCCACAAATCCTAGACCAGATTTGTTTCCCACATTTTGTCCAACTTGAAGGATCTCTTCCAATTTATCTGATCCATTGGTCAACATCTTGACAGATTTTGTCATTTGGTTCAGTTGTGAGTTCAGTAATTGAACTTCCCCTTCTAGGTGACTTATAGTTTCAAGATCTGCCCTTTTTTCAGCCTCCAGCTTTATAATGAGTTTTGATTGTTTCTCATTCTGCACACAGACTTCAGCACTTCTGATACACAATTTCTTGTAGGTATCAGCCAGTTCTTCAAATGTCACTTCTTCATCACTAGTGTCACTTTCAGAAGTACAAACACTAGTTAGAGCAGTAACTAGTTTGGCAGATTCTTCTTCAGAATTACTTTCTGAATCATAGTCAGACCAAGTAACAGTCATTCCTTTCTTTTGTTTCTTAAGAAAGGTAGGACATTCAGCTCGAATATGTCCATATCCTTCACATCCATGGCATTGAATACCTCTGCCTTGGTTTCCCTTTTCTTCTGACCTTGGTCTTCTGCTGGAACTGTCAATGTCAGAGGGAATGTTATGAACATTAGACCTTGACTTTGGATCCATTCTTTTGATGAGCTTGTTGAACTGTCTTCCAAGCATGGCAATAGCTTCTGAAATATTTTCTTCTTCATCCTCCTTGTTTTCAACATCAGTGTTGGATACAAGTGCTATGCTTTTGTTCTTCTTGTCACCATTATCAGTGATCCCCATCTCAAAAGTCTGAAGAGACCCAATAAGTTCATCCACTTTCAACTTGCTAATGTCCTGGGCTTCCTCTATGGCAGTTACCTTCATTGCAAATCTTTTAGGCAAGGATCTGAGAATCTTCCTCACCAGTTTTTCTTCTGACATCTTTTCTCCCAGTGCTCCTGAGGTGTTGGCAATCTCCAAGATGTTCATGTGAAACTCATGAATGGTTTCATCTTCCATCATTTTTAGATTCTCAAACTTGGTAGTCAACATCTGAAGCCTTGACATTTTTACTTTGGAAGTGCCCTCATGAGTAGTTTTGAGAGTGTCCCAAACTTCCTTGGCCAGTTCATATTGATGTACTAGTCTGAAAATGTTTCTATCAATTCCATTGAACAAGGCATTTAAAGCTTTGGAATTTCCCAGGGCTAACTCATCTTCTTCTTTACTCCAATCTTCCTCAGGCTTCAGACTGATTGTCCCATCTTTCTCAGTTATGGTGGGATGGATCCATCCTTTGTCAGCAGCTCTCCAAGCCTTTTTGTCCAGAGATTTTAAGAAGGCAATCATACGAGGTTTCCAGTAGTCATAGTTAGTTCCATCCAGAATGGGTGGTCTATTTCCAAAAACTCCTTCTTTGTCCATAGTGCCAGAAAGTGATATCCCTAGATCTCACCCAGTAATACAGACAGGGTGCCTGCTCTGATGCCAATTGAAATTCTGGCTGCAGATACTCAATGTCACGTTCAATGTTATGACACCGTATCTGACTTACTATATGACAGTAAATACAAAAACAATAAAGAACACAGTCAATTGTTTACCCAGTTCAGTGTGCAACAACACCTACTTTGGGGGCTACCAAGCCAGGGAGGAAATCCACTATAAGAGATGTTAATTCAGGAATAAACCAACCAGTTTATCTCCTTCACTTAAGACCTACCCAATGCAATTTCAATCTAAGTACAACTTAAACCTGAGTTCCTACTCACTCCCCCTCAATCACAGCAGTGATACATAAAACAATTTGACTAATGAATTGATGAAGACACTCTTCAAAAACATACACTTGATTAAGCTTCACAGTTTTTTAATCAAGCAACACAACCACTCTTGCTTCACAGCTTTGAGTGATACACAAACTTAACTTGACTCTGCTTCACAGCTTTAGTCAAGAAACATTCAAACACTCTTGCTTCAAAGCTTTGAGTGCTACACAACCCTTACAATTAAAAACCTATTCCAAGTCACTTATCACAATGATAATTGCTTGGAGTACAATAATTAAACCTATACAGTTTACAAATGATCTTCAGACCAAGAAGGGATTACTTGCAAAACAGCAGCTCTGTTGAATATATAGCAGCTGCAACTTCAGTTAGGGTTTCCACAAAAACCTAGGGTTAATTCCGTTTGACCTTAAGACTAGGTCACAGGACTTTATTAACCAGGTTAGGGTTGAGCTAGGTTAACCCTCAGAAAACGCAGGATTCTGTTCTGGAAAGACTGAGTTATTTTCCTGAAAAAACTCAGAATTAACCAACCTGCAAACCTGTTAGTTCAGAACAGGATGTCTTAACATCTGTTATGACATCTGAGGAACCTGTCTACTGATTTAGGAAAATGTGATCATTTTGCAAAATGCTCAGATACACACTTATAAACATCAGTACCTGAATGACAATATTTTTCTGCAAAGGTACCTAATGAATCAGTACAAACTAAACTAGAATGTTATGACATCAGTCATGACATTCACACATACACTTGGGTTTTACCAAAAATGCAAGCCAATACCTAAACACCTACAGGGATAAGTCCATGTAAAACTCCGGAAGGAACCTGGGTAAGGTTACTTTGGGCTAAGTCTGTGTAAAACTTCAGGAGGAACCTGGGTAAGGTTACTTTGTGATAAGTTCGTGAAAAACTTCAGAAGGAACCTGGGTAAGGTTACTTTGTGATAAGTTCATGTAAAATTTCAGAAGGAACCTGGGTAAGGTTACTTTGGGATAAGTTCATGTAAAACTTCAAGAGGAACCTGGGTAAGGTTACTTTGTGATAAGTTCGTGTAAAACTTCAGAAGGAATCTGGGTAAGGTTAATTTGGGATAAGTTCGTGTAAAACTTCATTCGGAAATGTATGAGAAAGGACCCGTGTAAGATTTTTCAGGATAAACCCGTGTGAAGCTGCATTTAGGAGAAACCCGTGTAAGATTGCTTCGTGACGAACCCGGGTAAAGCTGCATTTGATCGTGCAGATAATTACTCTATTTAGTTTCAGGAGCTAATCTTGAACTTGCTGGAAGTTGTTGATGATAACCATCTTTCCTGAAAAGGTACATGATTAATCGTATATGATGCATGGAATGCGTTGTATGATGACGTTCTCAAAATAAATGAGATTATGTTGTATGCAATATGTATGCGCACGTCATGATATATGAACATGAAATGCTATTGTGACATATCCGAGTGGGAAAATAAATCCCTGACCGCTGCTGGAGAGTAACAAAAATTGAGTTCCTGACCGTCGTAGAAAAAGTGGTTCTTCTACTCCCGCGGGAGATGGTGAACCGGAGATAACTATGCTAGGGATTTGCCCCTTGTTTACGGATATTCTGCCGAGGAGAGACTTTTCTTGAGAACAACTCTACGAGGGAATAACTTTGTTGGGGATGAGCTTCCGCATTCAGAGAAATAAACTCTGCTGGGGAGAAAACTATATGAACCGCTTGCGATTACAAACTTCGGCTGGGGAATATAGACGCCGGCTCTCCGAAAGAGCTTGGCTAGGGAAAGTAACCCCTGTTTGGGGAGGCAGAGATCAAAACTTTGGTTTCCTTTTCTCTGTGGGGAGTGTAGATATTACTGGGACGTGTGTTGAGGATATGACAATGACTTTGCATTAAGACTTTTCTACCCTTGTACCTGCTGGAGAAAGTGTTTGCGGCGGCCTTATGGATTGAGTGTTATCCCAACTTATGAGGTGCTTGGTACCTATCGATCAGAATGATAAGTCTTCTATTGATAGGCAAGTGACAATATGACGGGACATATTCGTACTCTTTAACCCCTAACTTTTGCTTGGACTGTCTTTTCAGATTTTTAGTCCATCGGGATACCCCTTTTTTTTGCCCAAGCTGCCCTTTCGAGTTTTAGACTTTCCGGGTGTACAATATTTTATGTATATCCCTAACTTTTTCCCGAACCTTTTTTGGTTCACTGGGATGCCCTTATTTTTGCCTAGGACAATCAACCTAGCGGGTCTTTGTTCATGCATGGTATTTTCCGACTATGTCCATGTTCACTGGGTACAAAGAATTGTCACTGTCCATAGTAGTAAGTGTTCCCACACCACCAGAAGATGTTTGTTTGATCGTACAGGATTCGTTGTTGGAATTCATGCACAATGCCCCAAGTGATTCAGATGGAGATCTGCCCCTGGCTATTTGGCATCTTTGAGAGATTCCTTGAATCTTGACTTGACTGCCCCAGATAATGGACAATGATCATGTCGTGCCCCCTTGGTTGGAAGTGTTTTCCACTTGAGGTGATCCTTTTTATTGAGAAGGTTTTTGTTCACTGGATATTCGTCATGCGAATTTCTCTGCTGTTGAACAAATAGTCATATGCAAACAATATTATTTTAAGAATGCAAAGCTTATGTCTGTCTTGAGGTTTTGAAAATGCAGTTTTTTTTAGTAAAATAGAATTTTGAAAAGATGTGATATCAACTCAGGATTTATAGCAAGTCCTACAGGAGTCGGGATACCTTTTATAACAATATGCTTTCGAACTAACCCATGCTTCAGCTAGGACTTTTAAGGGTTATAACGTGGCCTGGTTCACGGTTTAACAAACAAAGGATAAAGGCTCCAATTTTATTTGTACCCACCTGTTCTTCGTGATGTTCTTCGATCCTATGCTCAGTTAATTGTGCATTTAGATCCCCTTTGAGTCTTTGCTCTGATATTCCAGTGATGGTTCGGATACTGACAATTTATTTTGAATAGGCAGTCATTTTTTTGTTGAGTGTTTGTAGGACCTCTTTCTTTTTTATTTTATTATCCTTGTCTTTTGCCTGAACTATTTCTTTTTGTGATTACCGTCAGCGTGATGCCCCTGTTTTTTCTTAAGTCTCCTTCATAGGTTTTGACTTAATGGGCTTTTATTTCGAGAGATAATGACTGCCTGTCTTGACGATTATAGGGAACCATCACCGTCTTTTGTTTTGGAAGGACGTCTTTGATGCCATTCATTGTGCACTTGGATTAACTGAGAAAACTATCCTGCCCCAGGTTATGATTAAGGGTTTTAATTTATGTGAAAATAAAAACTCCTACTTCTTAGGCTCAAAGGGGTTGACTAGGGATTATCTTCCTTATTACTCCACTATTTAGGATTTGAAACAACGCCTATACATCGTCAGCAAGGTCTATCCAAAAGCACAATGTAGAGATTATGTTATCATTTTCGTCATCCTCCCTCTAAAGGCTTACAGTTTTTTTAGTCGAGAGTTGAATATCACGAAAAGGAAATATAAAGCAATTTAAGCATAATGAAAATAAATTAATTCAAGACAGACATGTGTAATGCATCAATGAAATAATAAAGTTTGACATGACAATAATTGTTCGAATAAGCAAAGAAAATACAACTTCAGAATTCAAATGAACAAAAATGCTTTCAATCCTAGCCATGTTTTGGCAAGGGAGCAGTGATCACGTTGGTAGTCTCAGGAGGGTCGAATTCGATCTCCTTGGCATCAATCATATTTTGAATCTTGTATTTCAGCGCTCAACAATCGTTAGTATCGTTCCCCAGGCTACCAGAATGGTAAGCACACCTTGCATCTGGGTTGTAGTTAGGAGAAGAAGTCTTAGGGTTCGGATGAGGGTTTATCACCGTAATCAGATTCATCTTTAACATGTGTTGCAATGCTTGTGACAGTGGCATGTTGATTTGGGTGAACTACCTTTGAGGTCTTTCCACCCTTGGCTGATTGTTTTGTTGTTGTGGTCGTTGTGTGCATGCCGAATTAGAGATCAACACTGCCCCTACAGATTGGTGGTAGTCTACCTTGCTACGCCCCTTCTGGTCGTGCACAACATTGGCTTCCCTCTTGCCACCAAATGACTTATTCTATGTACTCAAAGGGGTATTTTTCTGGATCTTACCACTCCGGATCCCAACTTCTACTCTTTCTCCAGTCAGAATTAGCTCAGTGAAACCCGCTGACGAGCTACCGATCAAATGATTAAAAAATGGACCAGATAGCGTATCTAGAAACATATCAACCAACTCCCTATCAGACAACGGGGGTTGGACTCTTCCAGCCAAGTCTCTCCACTTTTGGGCATAGTCTTTGAAGCCTTCACTTGCCCCCATGGACATACTCTGGAGTTGAGTACGAGTAGGAGCAAGGTCGGCATTATATTGATACTTCTTATAGAAAGCAGCAGCCAGATCTTCCCAATTTTGGACATTGGCTCTCTCCAGTTGATAGAACCATTCAAGCTGAGTCCCTGACAGACTATCTTGAAAGAAATAAACCCACAAATTTGTATCAGCGGTGTGGGGCTGGATCTTTCTGACATAAGAGCGGAGATGGAGTTTTGGGCAGGACACCCCATCATACTTAGCAAAAACTGGAGCTTTGAACTTCTGCGGGATGACCATTCCCGACACCAATCCCAATTATTCAAAATCCAACCCAGGTATCCTCTAGACCTCCATAACATTCAAGTGATCTTCCAATTGCTTGTATCTATCCTCAGCAGGAGGATATTGCTCATCATTGTAGTTGGTATCATTGTCAGAAAATGCAGGACTGGGGTCCTTCTCCCCTGTCTCTTCTTCTTGGTTCTCCCCTTCCTTAGATGAAGAGGTCAGATCGACTTGTTGCTTCAACGGCCCTCTAAACCTTCTGCCTATATTCAGAACACCAGAAGCCTTCTTCTTTTTCTTTTTCTCTTTCAGGATGAGGTCTTTCAGATCCTCCTTCCCTTTTGCCAGATTTACGAACATTTGCTGGAACTGGGCGTTTTGTGCCTGAAGGTCCTTAATGCTTTGTTCGGAAGACATTTTTGCTAAAATAAACAGCGAAGAAGATGAGAAACTTGTAATGGTACCTGTAATGATGTGTATGATATGCATGCAATGTTTTCAAGGATCTCGCGGGGTAAATAAGAAACTGTTAGAATTTGAAATCAACATTAATTGAAGAAACTTCGTGTCGTTAAGAGTCCTTCTTCAAGAGTCAAGCTCACCATATCGAGTGAGTCATAGCCCCTGACTCAAGATCCTTTTACAACATTGGCTAGAGGAAAATAAATCCCCTTTCCCCTTGCTAGACGTCTGGTTCGCCATGACCTACATCACAGACCCTTGAGATCCTTGAAATGGTTAGTATGATATGTCATGTTTATGATGTCATGATGTCATGATTATATTGAGAAATCACAGGTATAACAAGCACAAACAAATCACACCAAGTCCTTAGGTTTAAGGCTTGCTTGAGTTTAAGGTAGTACCCTCTTGAAGTTGGATTGGTTCATCTTGTCCTATAAATAGTAACCGGGTTCTAAGGGATCTCAATATCATTGACCATCCTTTATCGGGCATTGTCTCAGCTCAAGCAATCTTTTCTTGCGGCCGAAATATCTCGAAAGTCTGATCTTAATGAGTGTAGCATCGAGTATCAACCAATCCTTGGCTCTATACTGAAGCCGGCTATCTAACTACTTTCTAATGGCCAAGTTTGTTCAACTAAGGTTCTAAGGTTCGTTAGTGCTTCACGACACCACGCGGTGGCCCCATATTCTCCTTGTTTCCCCACGAAGGATATCGGTACCAACCAAAGTGCCACACCAACACAGTCATCGCTTAAACCATATCAGTCTACGCCGTACAGTCTCCACGGTCTATTGTTGTTTACCTAAAAAATGCCCCCAGATCCGGGTGTAGGATCTATAGTAACCCAAGCAATAACCCTTAAATTTAAAGTAGGCAAGGCAAAACAAGAAAGCAATTTTAAAATGACCTAGATCCTAAGGTAAACCCCACTTTATATTTACATCCCCAGCAAATTCGCCAGTTCTGTGATACGGTGGCAGAACCGACTGTTAATACTGGTTTGCATTTTGCGTTTTTTGTTCGCAAAATGTCGCGGTAAGCTAGAGTCGCCACTGACTTTCATTTTATCCAACAAGGAAAAGGAAAAAGAACAGAAAAAACCTGTTTTCGAGATATTCTGAGTGCGGGGGGGGGGGGGGGGGGGGGGGGGGAGGGTAGATTATAGAAAGGGAAGGTATTAACACCCTTTCTATCCGTGATTTTCCACGGGCTCTTAGGTACTTACTCATTTTTCAAATTGCTTGTGTGTGCTTGTTTTGAAAGTGTTTTACTTCATGATAACCCTTGTATCAATCCTCAAGGATGTGACGAATTTGTTTTGAAAATTAGTTTTGAATAGGTGTTTGTGTGAAAAGTTTTTATTGAGCAAGTACTTAAGATTCTACCTACTCGAAAAAAAGATTGTTCGTTCTATTTCCTTTAGACAACGCTATCCTACTATTAAGGAGTAGGTAGCACCGTCGTTGGAGTTGTAAGGGACATTCGAAAGGGACGAAATGGTCATTGAAGACTACATGTAAGGATACCTTAGCAGTTCGAAGGGACTGTCATCATATATTCGTAGGCAACATCGAGGGACAAGATCATTTCTCGTAGGTAACTCGAGGGACGTTAAGGGACTATGATCTTTATGATGACTTTTAGATTGAGGGTCTTTTGCTAAGATATCCCTACGTTAGAGGGGCATGGCCATTATTTCCGAGGCAACCAAGTGAGATAAACCCTAGGAGTGAGCATGTGTGAGTGTAATTTTCAGTTAATTTATCTTTGCGCATTTAGGGTTTTCTACCGTATTAATTTTCAGTTTGTCTTTCCATACAATCCTATTAACATACATCTAAGCAATTTATAGTTCGCTGAATTAAAAGCAAGAAAGTTTAAAGTCCTAGCTATTACAAGGATTTTGCAGATACATAATTATTTTGGACTGAAAATAAAAAGGCGAAATTTAAACCCTAATTACTATTACAACCTCAAAACAGTTACAATAATAATAAAAGGAAATTAAAAAATGCGCGCGGCGAATTAAATGCGAGAATAATTTAGGAAACCTAAAAAATCTAATTGAAAAAAGATTTAGGTTAGTTTTTTTTGAGAAAAATTAATTAGGTTATGTACAAATTAAAACCCTAATTTCTAATTAATTTAAATTATGAAAAAGGAATTAAATTTGCCCTAAATTAAATTAAACTAATTAATTAAGGAAATAAAATATTTTTATGAAAAAAATGATTTTTATGTTTTTTTGATGATTTTTTGATTAAATAAAAAATAATAATATTTTGGTGTTATTTTAATAAAGGAAAATAATTAGTAAAACAATTAAAAAAATTAAAATAGAAAAGAAAAGAATGGGCCTGTGTTGTGCGAGCCTGAGAGTGCACCATAGTCCTTCATTGTTTGAGGCGTTGGATCTGAATTATTGATACATCCAATGGCCAGATGGTGGTAGTGCATGGTAGGCATTTTGGATGATGATGCTTTGAATCTGTAGAAACAAAGTAAGAAAACAAAATTTGTTGGGATAGTTAGTTGTATATATAATAACATAAATAAAATATAAAGGATTCTGCCACCTAATTGTCTTCTTCCCCATAACTGTTGTTTTTTGCCACACTTTTACCTACAGTCGTTTCCGTCACTAAAGGCTATAGTGACAGATTTTGTTCGTAGCCATAAACCTGTAAAATTCAAAAAAACGCAGCACAAGCAGAATAAATTCAAACCAAAGACATGGATCAACTGCAAATCATCTCCTGAGCACGATAGTACCCCCTATATTTGTCCAATTTTGCCTTTATATAGAATTCCCAATTTGGGACCTCAAAACCCTAACAATGGCATCGTGCCACTCCTGCACTTAAACTTCAATCAAACCAATCAAAAACATTACAAATATGATAGCAAGCATGGATATATGATCAAAACATGTTTATGATGGATAAATCATTGAAAATGAATCTTGAAAAAAATATGCAAACCGTGACACTGTGAGGCGTGATTTATGAAGGTTTTAAGGCTTGAGGATGATTGGAATGGCTTCAGAACACATCTAGGAACAGATTGTTGGCTTTGGAATTACTTGAAACGGCCTATGGAAGAGAATACGGTATGCACTTTTTATTCAAAAATTTGCAATTTCTTCCCCTTGTTTTCACGACCCCAAACTCTTTTTTATGCTTTAGAGATGCTAGGTATATGTGATAGAATGATTTAGGTCAACTAAAACTGATCATATCTTTGCAAATTATGGATATTTGATTTCATTTTTTGCCTTGTATGATTTGTTTCCAAAATAGACCAAATTAAGATCTTTTCCAATCAATTATCTCTTGCACGAATTTTTTGATTTGCTAGCTGTTCATGGACTCATAATATGCTCATAAAATCAAATCTTTGATTTTATTTGATTATTCTACTATTTAAATTGATTTATTTTGATTTAAATGGATAAAAAATCAAAATAAATAATAAAAATAATAAAATAATAGGTGGATAAGATCGGGGGTCGTGGGCCATCTTAGGAACAAGTTTCAAACAAGAAAACATGGGCCCATTTGGAAAAAAAGTCATTTTGATCAATATTGACTTCATGCACATTTCCAAAAATTGGTCAATTTTGACAATACATATCTCCCTCAATTTTAACCCTAAGAAGGTGTTCTTGGACTTTTTAGAAAGCTTAGGATGTCCCCTAAACAACCCTTTTGGTTTCCTCTCAATTAAGTCTTCTATGTTAATGTAAGAAGCTTTGACCCAAAAGGTGTTTTTGTTGACTTTTCAAAAGGACCTATAATGTAGAAATTCATATCTTTTGATGAGTGCATATTTTGAACTTGGGGGCTGAAGATGAGTTGTAGGGAATTGCATTATCTTCAAAATGAACCTTGGATGGAAAATGTCTGATAAAGTATGAAGAAGTTATGCCTGGTTAAAGTTTGGTTGACTTTTCCTGAGTAACCCTAATTTAGCAACTTTTGGGTTTTGATGAATTTAGGGAATTCCTTGAAGAATCATGATCAAACCTTGATCAAATGATGAAAGTCACTTCAAAATGTAGAAGTTGACCAAAAATATTGAAGTTTGACTGTATGTGGGCCACATTTGACTTTTGACCTAATACAGTCGATTCTCAAGCATCTGAGCAGTTGACTGAGCAAACTTCTTGTGCAGTGCTTGAAATTTGACATGGAGGGTCTTGAGAACATATTAGGATCATGGAGAGCATATTAGGTCTTTTGAGTCCACATATCTTAATGAAAATGGAAACCCTAATTTGGGACACACTGCCTTAGGAGAGAGTTTGTTTGGTCACTTCTTAGGCAAACTTGAGCAAATTGAGGACCTCTAGGAGTATTTATTGAGTAAAATGTGAGGGAAAATTTTGGGGTACAACAAAGTGGTTGTCTATTTATTTAAGATAGCTTATATTTTTACCCTTTCCAGGTGAAATATCTTGGTTAAAGAAGAAACTGAGACCATTTTGTGGCTTATAGTCAGGATCGATGGGAATTTTATCTGATTCTCCATCAAATGGTATCTCTTCGAGGAAGTTTCGCAAGAGAAGTTTGTTGAGAAATATTTACAAGTTGTAGTTTCTTTATTTGAGATATCTTGTATTTTTACCCTTTCCAGGTGAAATATCTTGGTTAAAGAAGAAATTGAGACCAGTGTGTGGCTTATGGTCAAGATCGAGGGGAAATTTATCTGACTCTCCATCAAATGGTATCTCTTTGATGAAGTTTCACAAGAGAAGTTTGTTGAGAAATTATTGCAAAGTCGGTAGTTCACCTTCAGTAAAAGCTGGTGTATTCTCTTTTCTCCCTACCTTCAGTGGAAGTCGGTATGTCTTCCTTCAATAGAAGTTAGTAGTCATATTCAGTGCAAGTCGGTAGTTCACCTTCAACAAACGTTGGTGTATCTTCTTTTCTCTCTACCTTTAGTAAAAGTCGGTAGCTCACCTTCAATAAAAGTCGGTGCATCTTTTGAGTCTTCACCTTCAGTTAAAGTCGGTATTGTCTCTATATGTCTGCCTTCAGTGGAAGTCGGTAGTTCACCTTCAACAAAAGTTTATGTATCTTCTTTTCTCTCTACCTTCAGTAAAAGTCGGTAGCTCACCTTCAGTAAAAGTCGATGCATCTTTTGAGTCGTCACCTTCAGTAAAAGTCGGTATTGTATCTATATGTATGTCTTTAGTGGAAGTCGGTAGTTCCCCTTCAGTAAACATTGGTGTATCTTCTTTTCTCTCTACCTTCAGTAAAAGTCGGTAGCTCACCTTCAGTAGAAGTCAGTGCATCTTTTGAGTCATCACCTTCAGTAAAAGTTGGTATTGTCTCTATATGTCTGCCTTCACTAGAAGTCGGTAGTTCACCTTCAGTAAACGTCAGTGTATCTTCTGTTTCTTTACCTTCAATAAAAGTTAGTATTGTCCTATGTTTTTTCTACCTTCATTCTTGAGTGGGTAGTTCATTACCATTCTTAGGTAAGATTGATCTCTTCCTCCTCGTTGGACCTTACTCCGATTGAGTTGAGTTGTTTCCATCAATACGTGCTAATGCCAAATCTTTGATTACCAGGCATAAGCACTGATACCAAGCATTCACTTACTAATCTAGGTATTTATGTTTATCGTCATCTCTGAGCGGGTATTATCTTCACCATTTCTATTCGCGCCCTTCTGTTTAGCAGTTTTCGATCCTCTGTGTTGATGTTACTCTCTTTTTTCTATCTCCTCTATGAGTGGATAGTTCACAGTTCTCGGTTAACCATTGTTATCCTTATTTTTTTGATTTGATGTTATTTGATCTCTTCTCTATACCTTACCATAGTGAAGTTGAGTCTTCTTTTCCCCATCAGAGTCGATTTGTTTCCAATAGATTCAAATTTCTATCCCCAGAGTCGTGTTGTCCCCCAGAGATTTACTTTCCTGATCGACTTCTTTTTGTTAAGTCTTTTGATTTTATTTTCATTTCTCCAGTGTGTCTTATTCGCGTGCATGAAGTTTATATTTTACATCCATAATCATAAGCATCGCACGACATCTTAGGGCCAAAAATAGGGCTTGTTTTGTATTTAAGTATCTTCAATCGTGTCAAAACGAAGATTTTTACCTTCGTATCTCCGGATAAAAGACACTTAAATAAGGGCAACAGTTATACCCCAATTTTTGCCCCTAAGATCCCTCATCATACTATGTACATCTCACACATAGCATTGGTCCCATGGTTACGGGATCGAAGAGCTTTTGGCATTAGGGTTTTTCTCTGTGGACTAAGGTTGTCACATTCTTCATGTTGATCCAGATAGTACTCTTATCATTCTTGGTACGATATTAGAGTTTTGGATCTCAAGTATCATAGACGCCTTCGCTAGCAGGATTCCTCGAGATATAAGGTTGTCTTCATCAGAATTTCTTCGGGAAGAGTGCTTTAGAGTTTACCATGTGTTCAAGATTTCATCATGTCTTCATTGAGAATGTTCTGAAGTCAGGGTTTTGTTCCTCTCACTATCTTAAGCCTTCTTCATTAATGTACACTCAGAGCAATATCATTTAGGGTTTCTCCTATCTTATTTGGAGCTTGGCATTAGATCTTCAACAGAAGTTCATCGTGCTAGGTTTTTCACCTTAAGGCTACAAGGATCACCATCTGTTCTTTATTGCAAGTTCATCAATCATGTAGATCCTCCCTTTTATTACTTGCTATATGATTCATTTCTTTTCAAGAAGTCTAGAAGATTGGACCATGTTTCTCTTCTTGTGGTGAGACTTTCCAAATTATTAAGTGTGGCTTTGGGTTTTCAGCATGATATTTTGTTGATTAAAGAGCAAATATATATCATGGTAGGAGTTTAAGGACTTCTTTTTGATCAAGGTTTTGTTATCTTTTCGATTTCTCGATTGTTGGCAAATTGCTTGAATTCAAGGCATTCATTATTTCTCATATGGGGTTATTTGTTCATTCACTTTCAAATTCAAATACAAGTGCGATTTCAAGGTCAAAAGTGAAAAGTTGGAAGGTTCATGTATTTGGATTAACTAGAGCCTAAGGAATACCATTTTGGTTCGTTCCAAATTCAAGACTCCAAAACATGATTTCAAGTCGCATCCATAGTTGTTTAGGATTATTGGTCACTATTTCAAGTTCAATTTGCAAGACAATATTCAATTAAGAGGCTTTGATATTCATGTCAAGTTCAACTTTCAAATGGCATTCAAGTTACAAGATAAATTCAAGGAGGAAAATTCTAAGGATCTAGATGAACTGTGTTTCATTCAAATATGATTCAAACAAGTGCAAGATTTAATTGCATGCAGTAAATTTGAGTTCAATACAAATATCCACAATTCCATTAAACCTTAAAACCTAGTCTGTTACACATTTCAAAACAATTCCAAAAGCTTGTAATCAGATCCAAATCTTGTACAAACATGTTGAACCAATTTACTTAAGTATATGAGAAACAATGGCTCAAGGTCTCAATATCCACGCCTCCGACACAACCTGCATATCTGTTGAGATAAAGCCCAAATGCAGGTTTCTTCTTGTTTCAAGATTCGCATATGAAGAAACTGCTATCAAAAAGAGGGTAACTCGCTTTAAATGCCCCAAGCCTTGCCCTGTTCCAAATGTTAAGATCCGCCCTGCCCCTGTTTAACCTTCAACCAAACCTGCAAGAATTATGCAGAACCTCACGTCAGTTCAATACAGAATTTCAACATAAAAGCTCCCCTGCAATAAATTCGGTTCAAAATATAAACAATCCATCTTGCCATGCTTTAACCAAAAAGCAAACTAATCAGAAATCCCTTACAAAGAGGGTAACTCGCTTTAAATGCACCAAGCCTTGCCCTGTTCCAAATGTTAAGATCTGCCCTGCCCCTGTTTAACCTTCAACCAAACCTGCAAGAATTATGCAGAACCTCACGTCAGTTCAATACAGAATTTCAACATAAAAGCTCCCCTGTAATAAATTTGGTTCAAAATATAAACAATCCGTCTTGCCATGCTTTAACCAAAAAGCAAACTAATCAGAAATCCAGAGGGAATTTAGTAACCTAGAAAATCATAGTAAAAAGCAGATAACCAAAGCCTTGCATTAGGAGATAATAAAACTAGTTTCTCAACAGTTTATAAAAAACAGAGGGGAATTATATGACAGGGTCTTTCACAACAGAAAAAAAAACAGCATGACAGAATAAAAAAAAACAGAAGGAAAATTGAATAAAAAATCCCTTACAACTAAATAACGGATAGCTACCTCTAACCTCCTAATTATTTCTAACAAAATTTCAATAACGGCCTAACCAATTACCCAACGAACCATAACAGAATTCCTTAACAAAATTAGAGAAAAAAATAACAACGGGGAGATATGTATAACAAACTGAGAAATTGAGGGGAGAGAGGGATAACAGAAAAAAGATACAGAAGGTAGAAGGAGGCTCTACCTGTCAGCATCTTGGTTCAACCCTTGCTTGTTCATCTGGAACCTTCAAATCTTCCACTTTCATCAATTATTCAACCTTCCTCTCCCTTCCACAATTCATCGTTCCCTTCAGAAAAAAACTCTCTCTCAGCAATTCTTCACCATTCTTCACCAATTCTCCAATCTCCATCTTCATGAATTTTGCATAACAGTGCTTCATCCACAACCTCTCAAGGCTTTAACAATCTTCAATCATCTTCATTCTATGAAGGATCTCTTAACTTCTTCTACTCTAAGCCTCATCTATAATATCATCTTATTCAATCTTCAAGAACCTCCTCTCTATAACTGACTATTTCAACTGCTTCAATTTGTAAATCGCATATCACCGTCATTGCAACAATAACCACTGTTTCACCTTGTTGTACCCCAAAATTTGCCCTCCCATATTCTTCAAAGAATTGCCAAGTCATGCTTCAAAATTCCCCAAGGGCCACACAGTCAACCATCCTCCTAAGCCAGTCAAACTAGGGTTTTGGTTCTCACAAGGAAGCTGAAGTTTTCAAGGGCTCAATCAAGTCTCCTATGCTCATACACATTGTCAAGTACCTACATGTCAAGTTTCAAGGCTCACAAGGTCAAGTTGCACAGTCAAAAACCCTAATTGCACTACAGTCAACTGCAGGGGCAAAATGGTCATTTGACAGTCAAAAGTTCAAATTTTTGGTCAACATCTCATTTTGAAGCCACAAACATCATTTGATCAATGCTTGATCATGATTCTCAAAGCTTGGCTCAAAAATCATCAAGATGCAAAAGTTTCTATTTTTGGACAGCTGAAAAGTCAACTGTAACTTGACCAAGGCATAACTTTTTCATGGTTCATCAGAAAAATCCCATCCTTGCTCATTTTGAAGGGGAAGACATTTCCTACAACTCATCTTCACACTCCAAGTCCAAGAAATGCTCTCACAAAAAGTTATCAATTTCAACATTATAGGTCATTTTCAAAAGTCAACAAAAAGGGACTTTAAGTCAAAGGCCATAACTTGAGATTGGTAAATCAAAATGACATGGGACCAAGGACATTGTTTAGAGGACTTCAAGACCTTTCTAAAATGTCCAAGAACATGATCAAAGCTTAAAAATTGAGCAAGATATGCATTGGAGAAGTTGGGAAATTTTTGTGAAATGGCCAAAATCATTTATCCTTGAAATTTCATTTTTTGACAAAAGGGGCCCACTTTTTTCACTTGAATTAACTTGGCCATGCTTCCCACGTGTCCCACCTTTTATTTCAAATTTTTTAATTAATTTTTTCATTTTTTATTGATTTTATTAGATTTAATTAATTTTAAATCTTTTAAATCAATGGAAAATCAAAAAGCCTAATTAAAAGAGTATATTTGACTTTTATGGATCTTGAATCACCTTTAAACAGATGCCAAATCCGTGCAAAAGGTTAATTGAAGCAAGAATTCAAAATGAGGCAAAAATGAAAGGTGTGTTAATGGAGGTTTATGTCAAAATCCTAGGCATCAATGCAAGGCATTATTGGCCATAATTCTCATTCATACACATTGCCTAAGGTATATACAAGTGATCAGAAACCAAATGGAGGAAAAAGCTGCGCAGGAACATTGAGAGCAAACTTGCATTTTGGCCAAGATTTTTGAAAACTGAAAACACTTCTAGAGCCCGTTTCAACCTCTCATTCTCATCCAAACAAGTTGCTGACACCTTAAGGAAACTATAGCCATCAAATTCAGACCTTCAAACGCCAAGAACAGGTATAACCAAGTCCAACTTTCCTTGAAATTTTTGGTATTCGCATTTCAATATTCATGCCATATTTATCATTTTTGATCATGGATTTGGACTGATATGATTGTTCTGAAGCTGTTAGCATGATTCAATTGGGTTTTCCAAGCCTATGCACGATTTCACCATGAACAAAAGCTAGGGTTCCTGAAGCTTAAAATTAGGGCTTTAGTTATGTGGAAAAATTGGACCTTAACACCGGCATGAATGAAATCGTAGCAACATGAGGATTCCATTTTTGTTGTCGCGCTCAATTTATGTTTAGGCATGGCCTATTCGCTATTTTTCAAATAGCTTGAGTTTTGGGGGGGTTCAAAACCCCCGCTATTTCATTTTCATTACAGGTACATTGGGGAAGATGACTGTGTGTCACGCTGTGAATGGCTGGTTTGAATCCAGCGCGCGCTTTTTTTTATTTTATGACACTAACATGTATTTTCTTTTATATTATTTGTTTCTTATATAATATACAAGGCGCGTTAAATGGCTCAGTGGCAGGCATAGGCGTTGGCAAACTACAGGACCTGGGTTCGAGCCCCAGGTCCCTCACTATTTCCATGTTATTTTTCATGTGATGTTTCCATGCAGTTTCAATGATTGAATACCATCATACGTCCCTCCATCAAGCCGTCCATTTGGTCAGTCTCATTCATCCAAGGGTTCAGATCTAAGGAACATGATGGGTCCTAGTCAAAGCTACCACACGTGGCCTGAAAAAGTCAACAAGGCCTCCAGTAATGGGCCAGAAATTGCTGGGCCAACCTCCAAATTAGGGGCTTCACCCCCTTAGGTTTTGCAATTTTCTTTACATTCTTTGTTTTTTATTATTTTTATATTCTTTTAATTATTGCCTTCTTTTAATTAATTAATATTTTCATGACATATAAAAAACACAAAAAAATCAGAAAAGATAAAAATAATAAATATTTTATTTTAGTATTAATTTTGTAAATAAATCCCATAATAAATTTAGTTTTAATTTTAGTTTGTTAATTTAATTCTTTTTCTCAATAACCAAAAATAACAAAAAAATAGACCTTTAGCACTTTTTATCTTTTTTTAATTAATTAAATATTTTTATTATAAGTATCATTAACCATTAATTTTGTAAATAAATTTTATAATTAATTAGTTTTAATTCTAGGTTTTAACTTTAATGCATTTTCTTTAATAAATTAAAAAAAATAGTTAGAACTAGAATTATTTGACTTTTAATTCCAATTTAATTTTTTCTTTAATGTCATAAATACAAAAAAAAAACATAAAAAAAATAAGTTCTTTCTTTTTATTTAACTTAATTATTTTAATAATTTTATTTTAATTCCTTCAAAGGGTTCAACGCCCTCGCATTCGATTATATTCTCTTTTCGCGCGTTTTATTTATTTCTTTGATGTAAATATAATGTACTTGTTCCAAAGCCCTGTAATAGTTAATTAGGCATTTATTTTCTGCACTTTATTTTAAATCGGGTCTGGATTAATTTGGCGTTGTAGACTCGCGCCTTTGTAATAGCGTAGGACCTTTTATCCTTCCCGCACCTTTAACTGTTAAACAATAACATGAAAGAATGAATGCCCAAAAATAAAATCAAAGCGTAGATCACCAATACATGACAAAAGACAAAATAAATGAACATGACACACAAATCACACACCACCCCTAGGGTACGCCTCACTGTTGCCTTGCCTCGAAAGGTGATCGTCGAGTAGAGGATGTCTTAGTAAGTCCTCATGATCCGGGAACCTGGCATGAGGGTAGCTTCTAAGGTATCTTCCTATTGCTCTGGTGATCACCATGTCCCGAACCTTCGAATTGACCCGAATACCTCCAACGGTGGTGCTACCTACCTCTCAATGGTGGGATGGCACTACTTTAAAGGACATTTACACAGACGAATTCCTTAGGGTAGGTAGGTTCTCGTAGATACTTGCTCTAACTTCAAAACAAATCAAAAAAAATACTTTTCACACCGACACATTTTCAAAAGCTTTTAAAAGCAATTTTTCAAACACTCTTGAGGACCGATACAAGAGTCGAACTGGAATTTTCAAAGAAACTTTTTTAAAACCCACAGTTGAAAAGCAAGCAAACCATTTTTGAAAACACAATGAGCAAGTATCTAAGAGCCCATGGATAACCATGGATAGAAAGGGTGCTAACACCTTCCCTTTCTATAACCTACCTCCCGAACCGAGAGCAATCTCTTTAAGGAATTTTTCTGTGCTTTTGTCCTTTCCATTTGGAGAAAATAAAAGACGGTGGCGACTCTTGCTTCCGCGACATTTCGCGAACCAGCGTTAAACAGTCAGTTCCAGATCCACCGATCACACACCTTCCATCATCATCATCTCCTTTGATCTTCTACAATTAACTCTTCTACTTCACTGAATCTGTCTCATCGAAGGAATCGTAGCCGCGCCAAATTCGTGAAGACGAGAACGCTTCAGTCATCACCTTCATAGAAACGCGGAGTCGGTGATTCTGCATTTTTATCATCACGATTCACACAAAATTGCATAAGTATAGAAGTAGAAGAACAAGTCGAAGAAGATAAAGAAGGGTAATAAGGCAGCATATTATCTCACCTCTGGTTTTCTATGCATCCACTTCGAAGCGGTGAATTCAGGTTTTATAATCTTCCATTTTTCCTATGTAATCCATGTGATTTTATCTTGAATATATCTCCAAGCAGTGTTGTCTGTTTAAGTCGTGGAGTCGATTCTTCCGCGGTATATTTTTGGACTTATTGAGTTCTTAACAGACTTGAGGGAGATCGGAGATGGTCGCATGGAGAGAGTGATGATGATGAAGCGACAAAGATGGAGGTGAGAAACTAACAGCGGCGGGAACATCAGAGAAGCAATCTATCAACGATTGAGAACGATGATAGGATGAAGAGGGAGGTTTGTGCACCGTGCTTGAGAAGGACGAAGAGAGAAAAAAATGCGTCGCATCATGAAGAAGTAGGGGAAAGCTCGGCGCCACTGGAGAAGACGAAGGAGAAAATCTCAGAAGTACAACCGTCAATTTCTCTTTACCCTAATCCTCTTTCCATTTTCTATTCCTTTTATTTATTTGTTATTTTTTTGTTCTATTATATTCAAAGGATATTTGATGATAATAGAATAAAAAAAAGGCTGAGACAATAACCTAAATAAAAAAATAGTGAATTAGATTTGGAATAATTGGACCATGCTGGTAGATATGGACCGGAACATTACCCTCTAAGCCCAAGAAAAAAATTTCTAACACTAGTGATTATAAACAAAAACCTGTTGGGCTCATTGCAAAATTGGGCTTAGAAATGCTGATCTACACCTCTGTTCCAGCTTAACACCCCCTGGCCCCTTTCTAATTCCTTGTTCTTTTAAATTTTGTTTTTTTTAGTTTAGTTTTAAGTTTTTTTTTTTACATAACAAAAATAATAAATAAAATGTATATAATAAAAAAACAATAAAAAATATATATTTTAGGATTGCCTTTTTTTTAGTGTAATAAACTATAAAAATCAACAAAGTTTTGTTAGATTTCTCATTTGATTTTTTGGAAATTAATTCCTAATTTTTTTTTATTACTTGAAACCTGTGATTCATATTTGCATGTTCAATTGAGTCTTATGCAGGTTCATTGTTTGATATGCGGTTGTGTTTGGATTCCGATTGTTATTTATTTTCATATCGATGAAATTTCGACACCTATTATGAGTATTCGATCTCTGGCTGTTTGTTTGTTGATGTCAGCTCATGCAAAGTATTATGGGTTTCTTTCCTTTGGTTGTGCTTTTTGCGGGCTTTATTGTTCGTTTGGTATTATACTGCTTCCAATTTATTTTTCTGCGTATTTATTACTTTGTAGATATCATGAGAAGTAGGAAATAAAGAGCGTGTGCTCGAAGTCGCTGTTTAAAGACCTGTAGCAGACATTCCGCACTTCATTTATTATATGTGTCGTGGTTGTGTTTGTTTCCTTGGTTGTTGATCGATAAGTCACTCAATTTAGAAATTGAGATCGCGACTTCGCTCTCAGTGCATGATCCCTATAGGATTTTAACTCTTTCCTTTATTTCTGGTTGATCGATGAGTCACTCAATTTAGAAATTGAGATCACGACTTCGCTCTCATAGCATGTTCCATATAGGATGCTTGTTAGACTTTCTTTGACATGATAACCTAGATAGGATCACTCATTGTATGACAACATTAGGTTAGATTTAGGTTAGTCTCTGTTGTACCCCAAAATTTGCCCTCCCATATTCTTCAAAGTTTTGACAAGCATCATCTCAATTTGCTCAAGTCTACTCAAGGGTTTGCATAGTCAAACCATCCTCCTAAGCCAGTCAAAATTAGGGTTTTGGTTCTTGCAAGGAAGATGAGGTTTTCAAGGGCTGAATCAAATCCCATAGTCCTATACACATTGTCAAGCATCTACATGCCAAGTTTCAAGGCTCACAGCATCAAGTTGCACAGTCAAAAGCCCTAATTGCTTCACAATCAACTATAGGGGTAAAATGGTCATTTTACAGTCAAAAGTCAAAAATTTTGGTCAACATCTTATTTTGAAGCCACAATCATCATTTGATCAATTCTTTATCATGATTCCACAAGAATGGCTCAAAAATCATCAAGATGCAAAAGTTTCCATTTTTGGACAGCTGAAGAGTCAACTGTAACTTGACCAAGGCATAACTTTTTCATGGTTCATCATAAAAATCCCATCCAATGCTCATTTTGAAGGGGATGACATTTCCTACAACTCATCTTCACATTCCAAATCCAATAAATGCTCTCACAAAAAGTTATCAATTTCAACATTATAGGTTATTTTCAAAAGTCAACAAAAAGGCATTTTAAGTCAAAGACCATAACTTGAGATTGGTAAATCAAAATGACATGGGATCAAAGGAATTGGTTAGAGGACTTCAAGACCTTTCCAACATGTCCAAGAACATGTTCATATGATCAAAATTGAGCAAGATATGCATTGGAGAAGTTGGGAAATTTTTGTGAAATGGCAAAAGTCAATTATCCCTAAAACTTCAATTTTTTACAAAAGGGCCCACTTTCTTCCACTTGATTCAGCCTTGTCATGCCATACACGTGTCCCATGCTTAATTTCAAGATCAAACATTTATTTTTCTATTTTATTTAATTTTTATTGATTTAATTCATTTTAAATCCATAATAATTCAAATAAAATCCAAAAATTAATGGAGTGGCATCTTTATGGTTTGAATAGCTTTTATGTGTCATGAGCCAGCTACCAAATTCGTGCCAAGCCATTTTGAGCATAAAATCCAAGTTTTGCTCCAAGTATGGAATGTTCTTCAATGGTGTTAAAACAAGAATCCAAAACTTAATTGCACAAGGTTAAGGCTCATCATATCACCTAATTTTCATTCATACCTACATATGCAAGCAGTACAAACCTCATTCACGACCTAGAAATCACTGAAACGGCCAGAGCAAAAGTGCAAAGTTGTCAAAAAAGTGTGAGACCAAAAACATAGTTGCATACATTTCCAGATCAAACTAAGCACGTGGCCCTCTTCTTTGCCATCCCCTGAAGCCAACACGACCCTTGCCAAGGCTTAAGACTCTCTACATAGCGCTGTAAGTTCTTCCAAACTCACCCCTGTACACGAAAATTGAACTCTCTATCCTTGCATTGTTTCTCAAAAATATTGCCATAATCATGCTCCTTGTTTGATTTCTGACGTAACCATAATATTCAATTTCATTTTTAGGCATTGTATGATGATACCCGTACCTAGGGTTCATTTGTGTGTTTTTTAGGCATTTTGTTTTCAGGGGAAATCAAGAGAAATCATAAGCATGGATGAATCCAGGGGACTTGGACGAGACCAACCATGGTCTTAGAATGGATTTTTGAGGCCTAGGGACGATTCTAAGCATAGCCTACGAAACTACCTGCGGATAAAAATCCGTAGGTAAATAACCAGGGATTTTGATGAAGAAGATGATGATGCGTCACTATGTGATTGGCTGGTTTCAAACAAACGCGCATTTTTTTATTTTTTAAGCATATGTGTTGATTCACTAATATATTAACCATTGCTTATTATTATTTCAATTGAGACGTGTAGCTCAGATGGTCAAGGCGTGCAAGCATAATCCCTGGGACCTGGGTTCGAACCCCAGGTCCCCCCAAAATTATTATTTCTTGTTTTTCTTCACATAATTGTATGCAGGGCTCAAAAGAAATTTCACCATACACCTCCAGTTCACAAAGCGCCATGTGGCCTCAAGTGTGGATCATGTGGCCAAAGATGATGACCACCATGCACCTTGGTCAAAGCACACGCAGCCAATTGCAAAAATTCAACAAGGCTTGAGATAATGGGCCTCACAATTCCAGAATTTACCCCCATTCTGGGCCCAGAACCCCCCTTTGGTTCATTCTTTTTTTTATTTTATTTCTTTTATTTTGTTTGTTTATTAATTATTTTTCTAGTTATTATTTATTATCACTAAAACTAATTAATTAACATTTTCATAATAAATTTATAAAAACTAAAAAATGTAAATATTTTATTTTTATTAATTTCACTTAGGTTTAATTATTTTGTAAATAAATACTAACTTAAATTAATTTAGTTTAATTAGGTTTAAATTTTAATTTTCTTTTTACAATAAATAAAATTATTTAGACTTAGGTTTTTCTTTTGACACTTTTAATTTCCTTTTTTTATCTTATTTCATTAAAAACATAAAAACACAAAAACATTTTTTCTTTTAATAAATTAATTAATTAGTAATTAGTTTTAATATTGATTAATTGCAAAAAGGACAAATCTCATTCTTTCTCAAAAAAGGGTCAAAACCCTAGGACGTTCCCGATTCAATCTTTCGCGCGTATTTATTTTTTAATTCATTATTTTGTATCTGCTCAGGAAATGTAATAATTAGTTAGAACTTTACCGCTTTATTTACTTTTCTCGCACTTTATTTCCAAACGGGTTTTTGTTTTTGGCGATGTATAGACCCGCGCCTTGTAATAGTTAGATTTACCTTTTCCGCACTTTATTTTCCGCACTCTTAACTGTTAAAAAATGCATGAAAGACTTGTATGGCAAATAAAACCAATCCGTAGCTCACAAATAACATGTACAAGATAAACATTAACTGAATTCAACACACATGGACATGCCACTCTTAGGGTACGCCTCACTGGTTGCCTCGACGTGGTCATCAAGTATAGGGTGTCTTAGAGGTCGCCCTCCTGTCTAAGATCCAGTTGCCTCGAAACGGTTGCCTCGGATAAAAAAGGATCTAGGACGTTAGGGTTACCACTAAGATGTCCTACCATTGCTTCGGTGACCACACATGTCCCTTATCATCGAATTGACCCGAATACCTCCAACGACGGTGCTACCTACCTCTCAATGGTGGGATAGCACTATCTAAAGGACTCTTACACAGCCTAATTCCTTAGAGTAGGTAGATTTCTCTCAAGTACTTGCTCTCTTCAAAACAAACAAAAATACTTTTTGCACCCACACTTTCAAAAAGTTTTCAAACAAATTTTTCATACACTCTTGAGGACAGACACAAGAGTTACTTAGAAATTTTTCAAACAAAACTTTTTTTCAAAATCCACAAACACTTGAAAAGCAAACAAATTTTGAAAACATAAGAGCAAGTACCTAAGAGCCCGTGGATAACCACGGATAGAAAGGATGCTAACACCTTCCCTTTCTATAAATCTACCTCCCGAACCGAGAAACATTCTCAAAGAAGGAATTTTGCTGTGCTTTTGTCTTTTCCATGTTGGAGAACATAAAAGACGGTGGCGACTCTTGCTTACCGCGAAATTTCGCGAACCAGCTTAAAAAACAGTCAGTTCTATTTCCACCGATCACAGAACTGGCGACTCTGCTGGGGACTTTTATAAGTGAGGTGTACCTTAGGATTAGACCACTCTTACGTTTTCAATTGCTTGCTTTGCTTGATTTAATATTGTGGGTTTGTCTTGGAGTTTCATAGATCCTAACCCGGATCTGGGGGATACCTTTTAGAAAGTAGCAACAAAACTGTGAGGGAACTGTGCGGGGTATACCGACACGGTTGAAGCAGTTTGCTACGTTGATGTGGCACTTTGGTTAGTACCGGTAACCCTTGAGTCAAGTCAAGGAGAGTACGGGGCCGCCGCGTGGTGTCGTGAAGCATCAACTGACCTTAGGAACCTTACTTGACCATCCTGGCCTCTTTAGGGTAGTGAGATAACCGACTTTGGTGCAGTCCAAAGTTGGTTGATACTCGATACTACACTCATTGAGGGTTGTTTTCTTGGAATATTTTGATCGCCAGTTTAGTGGCTAAATCAAAACAATGAACACAGAAAACAACCCAATGATATTGAGCTCCTTAGAACCCGGTTACCTTTGATAGGACAGGTTTTTGAGCCCACCAACTTCAAGAGGGTAGTACCTAGACTTCATGCTGGCCTAAACTTTAAGGGTTGTCTGGTGTGACTTGTGTGCCTTATCATGTTTGACTTTTGTGAATACTTGTAGTGTATCCTTATCATAACATCATGACATCATACAACATCATATGCATCCACTAACCACTTCAAGGTTTCGAATCTTCATCTTTGTTCTTGTTTTATAGGACATGGAAACTATCCGCAGAAAGACAATTCAGATCAACCTTGTAAGGGTCCCTTCTCAGCTTAAGGAACTTACATCCAGGATTCCCGAGAACTCCTCCTTCAGTGAAAGGCATGGTAGACTCATCAGCTTGGTTAACACCAACATTGAAGAAGATATGATAAAAGTCCTATTCCAGTTCTTTGACCCTTTGCACCACTGCTTTACTTTCCCGGATTACCAATTGGTGCCTACCTTGGAAGAGTTTTCCCAGCTTCTGAAGGCCCCTATCCTTAGTCAACTACCCTACAACGGTACAGAAAAGGAGCCAAAACTTGAAGAGGTTTCTAAAGCATTATGCCTACAACCATCTGACATCAAGGGGCATTGGGAAACCAGAAGTGGTATTAAAGGATTCTTGGCAAAGTTCCTGTTTGAGAAGGCCCAAGAATGTTGGAATTCCCTTGACTTACAAGCCTTTGAAGAAGTTGTGGCACTCCTTGTCTATGGGTTGGTGTTGTTCCCGAATCCAGATCAGCTTATAGATATCAATGCTGTCAAGATCTTCATGTCCAAGAATCCCATACCTACGTTGCTTGGGGACATCCTCCACTCATGTTACACTCGAACCATGGGAAAAAGAGGTGTTCTCATGTGCTGCACTCCTCTCCTGGCAAGGTGGTTTATTTCGCACCTTCCACAATCAGTTTTGAAGAACGAGCGGGGTTTGAGATGGTCACAACGATTAATGGCTCTCACACATGCTGATATACATTGGTGTTCTCGGTCCAGAGAAAATGTCACTATCATTGATCATTGCGGAGAGTTTCCTAATGTTCCTTTACTTGGAATTAGAGTAGGCATTACTTACAACCCATGTCTGGCTTTGAGACAGTTTGGATATGCTCGGAGGGATGGCCCTCATGACATGTTGATTCCTGACGTAGTTTTTGACTTCGACAATGATGCACAAGGACTTCGCCAGAGATTCATCAGAGCTTGGAGGATGCCCAACAAGGTGGATAGCAAGACGCTGGGGCACAAGAACTCCATCCCCCTGGAGCCTTATCTCAAGTGGGTACGAGCCCGCTCCCAGAAGTTGGTGATGCCATATCCTCATGTTCTCCCCGTGATCAAAGAGCCAGTTGTGGAAGGAGAGGTGCCCTACACCATTCAACATCCTGACATGCCAACATCTTGGGAAGAAATGCAAAAAAGCTGGATCCAACTCAAGGAAGAACAGAGTTCTCTTGAAACCAGTCTACATGCCAGTGAGAAGAAGGTCTTGGAGCTCACCCGCCTACTGCACAAGGAAAAGACTCTCAACACCTACATCGCTCCAAAGAGGATGCGCAGTGTCTTTTGGGATTAATTATTTTGTAATGTTTTGCCCATGAGGCCCTGATGTACTGAACAGATTATTTCTTAATACAACGTGTGTTCCTTTTTGTCTACAACGAATTTGAGCTTTCGAACCCTTGAATGCATTGCATAAATAGCATATCATGCATCATGTGCATAACAGGTACTCTTTTTCTACAAGTTGCTTAATCTTCTTCACTGTTTATTTCAGCAGTCATCATGAATCCTGAACCTACTACAGAGCAAGCTATCAAGGCCCTCCAGGCCCAGAACACCCAGTCCCAGGAGCTGGTCATGAGCTTAGCCCAAGGGAAACAGGAGTTGAAAACTCTGCTCTTGAAGGAGAAGAAGAAGAAGAAGAGGAGGACTGTGCTGTTTAACACTGGACGGAGGTTTGGGAATACACTGCAGAATGAGGCTGATCAGGCTACTTCCTCTGCAGAGAAGGATAGTCCCCAAGGGAGAGAGGTTCCTAGTCCTGTGGTCTCCGACAACGAGACAAATTTCAATGATGAACAGTACCCTCCTGCTGAGGACAGGTACAAACGGCTAGAGGACCGGTTAAATGCTATGGAGATTCAACGCGTGCCTGGGTTGGATTTTGGAGATCTAGGTTTATCTTCTGGGGTGGTGATCCCACACAAGTTCAAGGCGCCTGCCTTTGTGAAGTACGACGGGGCTTCCTGTCCTAAGCTTCACCTCCGTTCTTATGTAAGGAAAATCCAACCTTACACTGCAGACAAGAACCTATGGATCCATTTCTTCCAGGATAGCCTTTCAGGGGCTCAACTCGAGTGGTTCTATCAGCTGGATGGAACCAGTATTCGAAACTGGGAGGACTTGGCTACTGCTTTTTATAAGCAGTATCAGTACAATTCCAACCTCGCTCCTACGCGTACCCAGCTCCAGGGTATGTCACTAGGAACGGGCGAAGGTTTTAAGGAGTACGCGCAGAAGTGGAGAGACCTGGCTGGCAGGGTGCAGCCACCGTTGACTGACTATGAACTTGTGGACATGTTCTTGGGGACCCTGTCTGGTCCATTCTTTAACCACCTGATTGGTAATTCTTCTGCTGGGTTCACAGACCTGATCCTGACTGGTGAGAGGATAGAAGCTGGTATAAAGTCGGGGAAGATACAGAAAGGTGCCTCCTCGAGTACTGAAAAGAAGCCCTTCAAGAAGGAAGCTAGTGTTGTCTATGGTCCCAGAAGACAAAAGAAACTGGAACGCCGCCAAGCTGTCAACGCAGTGGTTATTTCTAAGCCTGCTACTGCTCCTCAGCAATACAACCAACCTAGGGGTGAGAGACCCAAAAGGTAGTACACTCGACTTAGTATGACCCTCTCTCAGATATTGCCGCAACTACTGTCAACCAATCTGGTAACTGTCAAAGAAGCTCCGAAGGTAGTAAACACAACCTCTCCAAAGTACAACCCCAACGCCCGTTGCGCTTATCACTCTGATAGCCCGGGGCATTCTACTGATGATTGTTGGGCTCTAAGGAATAAGGTTCAAGACCTTATTGATGCTAAGGAAATACAGTTCGAGGCGCCCGAAAGGCCCAATGTTGTGACTGCTCCCATGCCCCAGCATGGAGTGAATGCCGTGGAAGAGGACCTGTATGTGGCCTCTGTAGAAGATATTGTTACCCCGTTGTTGACTATCAAAAGGAACCTGTTGCTAGCCGGTTTATTTCCGGGATGTAGTAAAGGTTGCCTTATATGTTCAGTTTCACCTGCTGGTTGTCCTTTATTGAAGTCAGGCGTCAAAAACCTGATGGATAGCAAAGAGATCTTGTTCAAGAAGATTGTTGTTCCTGCTGTCCCTACCGAAGAAGTTTCTATCGTCACTATTTTCAACAAACCTCCCAAGGCTCCCTCAAAGAAGCCTGTCAAAATCATGCCTGCTCACAAGATTGCACCTATCATTATCACCGTTCCGGGGCCCATCCCCTATAAATCTGACAAAGTTGTCCCGTGGCACTATGGGGCAGATGTTTATGTTTTGGGAGTAAAACAAGAGTTTGATACTAGTACCGGTGTCAGCAACATCACCGGGCCTGCCAAGGTTACTCGTAGTGGTAGGCTGTTCTCACCAGATATTGCGTCACCGACAATTCAGAGACCTCTTGTCATCACACCTGCCAGTGTGCCTGCTTCCCTTCCTGACCAAGTTCCTGTTTCTACCCCTGCTGCCGAGTCATCTGACGCTCGGGGCAAAGGGATTGCTACTGATGTGCCTTCCCGGACGGAGGCACCGAAGACCAATGTTGAAGCTTCCAAGCAAGAGATGGAAGAGATCCTCAAGATTATCAAGAAGAGTGATTTCAACGTCGTTTAGAAGCTGGGGCACACCCCATCTAAAATTTCTATGCTATCACTGTTATTGTGTTAAGAGGCCCATGCCAAGGCCCTGATTTACTTCCTGAAGACGGCCCATGTGCCACAAGAAACGTCTGCTGATCAATTCACCGATTGCATGGCCAACTTGACTGCTGATAATGGGTTGGGTTTCTCTGAAGCCGATCTGACTGCCAAAGGAAAGAACCATAACGACGCCCTGCATGTCTCCATTGAATGCAGGGGCACTACTCTTGCCCATGTGTTGGTAGACACCGGTTCTTCATTGAACGTATTACCCAAGAAGGCCTTAGACAGGTTGGATTGTGAGGGTTTAGAGCTCAAGCCTAGTAACATTGTTGTCTGGGCCTTTGACGGGTCGAAGAGGATGGTACATGGCGAAGTTGACATTCCAATCCGGGTTGGTTCTCGAGTTTTTGATTCTACTTTCTATGTGATGGACATTCGTCCATCCTATTCTTGTTTGCTGGGTCATCCTTGGATCCACAAGGCTGGAGCTGTGACCTCCACATTACATCAGAAGCTTAAGTACCCGGTCAGAGGGAAGATCGTAACAGTTCAAGGGGAGGAAGAATATATGGTCAGCCACCTCAACTCGTTCCGGTATGTAGAGATGGATGGGGAGTTCATTGAGACCCCCTTTCAACACTTTGAGGAGGTGCCTCAGACATTGGCAGCAGCGGAGACTGTGACTGAAGAGGGTTCTCCTTTGAAGATGGCTTCCCTAAAGGATGCCCGGGCTGTGATTGAGAAAGGTGAGTGTGCAAACTGGGGCCGACTTCCTGATTTCACTCCGAAGACTGACAAATTTGGTTTGGGTTTCACTGTAGAGGCTCAGAGGGCTGTGCGTAAGGACAGGATTGGAAGACCTCCTGTATTCATCACCAACCTGGGAGTAAATGCTATTGAGGACGAAGCGGACGAATCTGAATTTGACAGCTGGATCTACCCAACACCCAACGGTGGACCAAGCAACTGGACTGCAAAAGACTTTACACCTATTACTTTTGTCACTCAGTAATGAACTCCTTTGTTTTAAATTTGTAACGAACAATAATTTGAAACTCTATGGCCCAGTGTCTTACCCGGGGCACCGTGGCTTCATTTGTGAGGGCTTTTGTGTGTCACTTCCATATATCATTAATAAAAGCATTGGACGTTTTTACATTTCAAATCTTGCGCTCCTTTTATTTCTTTATATATTGCAAAACAGCTATATTTACACACACTCACTTATACAGGTTCCAATCCACTCTGGATCTCACTGGTAACGACTCTGCTACTGCCAGTTATGACTTCGAAAATCCGATCAACTTAGCCGAAGACGAAGGTGAAGATGATTGTGAAGTGCCTGGTGAGCTTGCAAGACTGCTACTCCAGGAAGAGAGGTGAAATTCTGGCTGCAGATACTCAATGTCACGTTCAATGTTATGACACCGTATATGACTTACTATATGACAGTAAATACAAAAGCAATAAAGAACACAGTCAATTGTTTACCCAGTTCAGTGTGCAACAACACCTACTCTGGGGGCTACCAAGCCAGGGAGAGAATCCACTATAAGAGATGTTAATTCAGGAATAAACCAACCAGTTTATCTCCTTCACTTAAGACCTACCCAATGCAATTCTAATCTAAGTACAACTTAAACCTGAGTTCCTACTCACTCCCCCTCAATCACAGTAGTGATACATAAACCAATTTTGACTTAAGAATTGATGAAGACACTCTTCAAAAACACACACTTGATTAAGCTTCACAGCTTTTTAATCAAGCAACACAATCACTCGTGCTTCACAGCTTTGAGAGATGTACACAACTAACTTGACTCTGCTTCACAGCTTTAGTCAAGGAACATTCAAACACTCTTGCTTCAAAGCTTTGAGTGCTACACAATCCTTACAAATAGAAACCTATTCCAAGGCACTTATCACAATGATAATTGCTTGGAGTACAATAATCAAATCTATACAGATTACAAATTGATCTTCTAATCAATCGGCAGGGATCCTTGAAAAACAGCAGCTCTGTTGAATATATAGCAGCTGCAACTTCAGTTAGGGTTTCCAAAAACCTAGGGATAATTCCTTTTGACCTAAAGACCAGGTCACAGGACTTTATTAACCAGATTAGGGTTGAGCTAGGTTACCCCTCAGAAAACGTAGGATTCTGTTCAGGAAGGACTGAGTTATTTCCTGAAAAAACTCAGACTTATCCAATCCTGCAATCCTGTTAGTTCAGAACAGGATGTCATAACATCTGTTATGACATCTGAGAAAACCTGTCTACTGATTTAGCAAAATGTGATCATTTTGCAAAATGCTCAGATACACACTTATAAACATCAGTATTTGAATTACAATATTTTTCTGCAAAGGTACCTACTGAGTCAGTACAAACTGAACTAGAATGTTATGACATCAGTCATGACATTCACACATACACTTGGGATTTACCAAAAATGCAAGCCAATACCTAAACACCTACAAACTCCCCCTTTGGCAGATTTTTGGCTAAAGACCCTAAAACAATCAGAGATAGATAGCAGCAGAAATAAGTGACAGCAGAAAAATAGAATGTCAAGTACTAATTAAGTAAGTACCAAAATATTCTCCCCCTCTTTAGCCACAAATGGGCCAAAGATACATGTTCAGAAAATTTTACAGTTATCCAAAACAAAATAATAAGATCAGCAGTAGACAGCAACAAAACACACTTCCAAACTCCACCAGCAACACCACCAAGCAGCAATCAACCTTCAAGCACTGTCATCAGACTCAGAGGAGCTAGTTTCTTCAATGTTGAGTTGTCCTTCAGCTTCTACACCTTCTTCCCTTCTGCTTTCTTCAGCTTCCTCCTTTTCTAGCCTGGCAATTAGAATTTCTAGGGTCCTTTTTCTAGCATCCAGCTCTTTGCAAGTTTCTTTTAAGACACCTATGACATCTGATGTCTTGGACTGGGTCTTTACAGACGATGTCTCAGCTGATGTTATGACAATGTCTGGAGCATGAGATCCCTGAAACAGTTTGTAGTACAGGCCAATGGCAGGAGCTCTTTTGCAGACTGTATCTCTTGCTACAAGGATATCAGGGTATTGTGCAAGGATGATTCCACAAAGGAGGGAGGGAAAGGCAATTGGTCCTTTGACAGCATAACTGCCAGCATGCTTTAAAGTTTGTTCAAAGATGTACCTTCCATAGTCAAAGGCAGTCTTGGTTCCTACAGCATAGATAAATCTCCCCAATCCTGTGGAGATAGTTGATTTGTGATTTGTAGGCACCCAGTTTGCTGCACCTATTTTATGCAAGATGGCAAATTTCATGCTGAGTTTACTAGCATTCAGCTTCCCTTTCAATGGCCAGCACTTTACTTGCCTGGCTGTGATGGTTAAACAAACTTCATTGTCAGTTGCCTCTAGATCAGGACAATCCTTATTTGTTCTTCCAAGAAACTTGTTGATTTCTGATGGAGAGAACTTGACCCTTCTTCCTCTAACAAAGACACTTTCAAAGTCAGCTGACCTTCCATCAGCACAATCATTTGACATGTTCACTACAAACTCCTTAACCAGATTTTCATAACATTTGTTAAACTTTATCACTGTTTTGATTAGATCCATGATGTCTTTGCACTCCAAGGCATCATTGTTGAGTTCTCTCTCCAAGGCTATTCTCTTTAAGCAAACATACTTCCATCTGTTTGCATTGTCAGGATGATGAAAGGAGATGTTGTCTGTTGGCACTTCAGGCACTCTAGCAATCTTGCTGGAGGGGAGCTTCCTTCTGATGGGAGTTTCTTCAATATCAATCTCAAATTCTGATTCATCATCAGAATCAGAAGTTTCAGGTTCTTTACTTTTCTTAGAGATTGGTTGTCTAGCAGTCTGCACCTGTGCCTTCTTCCCTTTTGTCTGAATACTTTTCTCAGCCATCCCTTCAGCCTTGGATTTCTTAGCATCAGGTTTATCATTCTGACTACTCTTTCTTTTCATCAATCTCCTAGAAATGCTAGGGTTCACATTAGCAATCAGTTCATTATCTGAGTAATCTTCATCCACATCAATGATAGGTGGATCAGCAGCCTTTTCAGAGGGGTTCTGAATGTTGTCTTTTGGTGTCACAACATCCTCAGTGACATCTATATTTTCAGAACCTTCCACATTTAGACTTTCTGATTGATTTAAAGGGATAGAAATCCCCGGTACAGATTGGTTGCCACTCAGTATGCTAGTAACCAGCCTAGCAATAGCTTGGTGTACTTGAACTGATCCTTCTCTATTAGGTACAGAAGACGAAGGATGAGAAGAATTACCAGAGGCTATAGCTTGAGCTCTTCCTGCATGTCTGGTTCTGAGCTTTTTTACTCTGGCTGGGTCAGTTGCCATCTCCCTGAGAGGAGTGACCTCCAGAACTTCAGATTCTATGCATGTAGTGATTGCCCTAGAATCTTGGTCAGATGATGACGATGATGAGGAAGACGAAGCCGCTATGGTGGAAGACGATGTCTGAGACATTTTGATTGACTTTGAGTAATAGTAGCAGTTTGAGAAAAATCTTTGATTGGGAGGAGGAAACAGGTTGCAAGGATGAGAGAGGTAGGGGGTAAAAGGGAGTCTCTTCAACTTCTTAAAGCTTTTGAAGGAATTGTGAAAGAATATGATTAACCCACTAAATATAGACTTAATAAAATTAATCCCTTCAACCCTTGTTTTAAGCAAAACTAATTGCTATAATTTCTCATGTTGGTGAATACCCAACCTGCCCCTCAAATTTTCAAGTTTATTTCCAACAAGAGCCTTGGTAGAAGAGTCAGTCAGCTGAAGCTTAGAGAAACTATGTTCCAGTTTAAATGACTTCTTCTCTTCAAAGTCAATAGGGTTCAAGGAAATGTTGAATGTTTTCAGATTGTCACAACACAATGTCACAACATCTTGTGTAACATTGTACTCAGGGAGCATCTGTTTTGACCAGATGTTTTGAGAACAGAATTTATGAGACTTGTTATTTCCAACATCCTTGTCAAGATGACTTAAGGTTCTGACAACACATTCTTCTTCAAGTTTATTTCCCACATCACAGATATCATCAACCTGTAGTTTTGGAGTTCTTCTGACAGTTTCCATAGAGATAGCTCTCTTCATTCTTCTTAGATGAAGGAGACCAAGCTTATGCTGCCACAGTTTCACCTCTTTTTCTTCTTTTGCAATGGAATACACAGATGAGGAATTAGTGTTCTCAGCCTCCCACAAGTAGCAGTTGTCTTTGGATCTGACTCCTTTCATTACTATCTCTTGTTTGTCATTGATTACAAGGCATTCAGATTTTGATAAATTGACCTTGAATCCTAGATCACACAGTTGACTGATACTAATGAGATTAGCGGTCAGTCCTTTCACCAGCAGTACTTCATTCAGACTTGGAACTCCAGGGCAGTCCAAATCACCAACTCCTTTGATTTCACCTTTAGCCCCATCTCCAAAGGTCACAAAACTGGTGGTGTGAGGCTTAACATTATTGAGGAGGTTCTTGATTCCAGTCATATGTCTGGAACATCCACTGTCAAAGTACCAGTCTTCCTTTGCAGAGACCCTCAGGGAAGTGTGAGCTATCAGTGCAGTAGCCTTTTTCTTCCATTGAGGAGCATGTGGTACCTTTTTAGACTTAGGTTTGACACCTGAGATCTGATTAGGGTATCCATGTAATCTGAAGCAGAAGGGCTTTATGTGGCCATATCTACCACAATGATGGCATTTCCATCTTTGGTACCTTTTCTTCATATGTCTCTGTTCCTGATGTTGAGAGTTGTGTTGAGACATCCGTTTTGACATTTGCTTACCAGTACCAGATTTCTTTGCTTCCATAAATCCTAGTCCAGATTTATTTCCCACATTTTGTCCAACCTGAAGGATCTCTTCCAATTTGTCTGTTCCATTGGTCAACATCTTGACAGATTTGGTCATTTGATTCAGTTGTGAGTTCAGCAGTTGAACTTCTCCTTCTAGATGACTTATAGTTTCAAGATTTGCCCTTTTTTCAGCCTCCAGCTTTATAATGAGTTTTGATTGTTTCTCATTCTGCACACAGACTTCAGCACTTCTGATACACAATTTCTTGTAGGTATCAGCCAGTTCTTCAAATGTCACTTCTTCATCACTAGTGTCACTTTCAGAAGTACAAACACTAGTTAGGGCAGTAACTAGTTTGGCAGATTCTTCTTCAGAATTACTTTCTGAATCATAGTCAGACCAAGTAACAGTCATTCCTTTCTTTTGCTTCTTAAGAAAGGTAGGACATTCAGCTCGAATATGTCCATATCCTTCACATCCATGGCATTGAATACCTCTGCCTTGGTTTCCCTTATCTTCTGACCTTGGTCTTCTGCTGGAACTGTCAATGTCAGAGGGAATGTTATGAACATTAGACCTTGACTTTGGGTCCATTCTTTTGATGAGCCTGTTGAACTGTCTTCCAAGCATGGCAATAGCTTCTGATATGTTTTCTTCTTCATCCTCCTTGTATTCAACATCAGTGTTGGATACAAGTGCTATGCTTTTGTTCTTCTTGTCACCATTATCAGTGATCCCCATCTCAAAAGTCTGAAGAGACCCAATAAGTTCATCCACTTTCAACTTGCTAATGTCCTGGGCTTCCTCTATGGCAGTTACCTTCATTGCAAATCTTTTAGGCAAGGATCTGAGAATCTTCCTCACCAGTTTTTCTTCTGACATCTTTTCTCCCAGTGCTCCTGAGGTGTTGGCAATCTCCAAGATGTTCATGTGAAACTCATGAATGGTTTCATCTTCCATCATTTTTAGATTCTCAAATTTTGTAGTCAACATCTGAAGCCTTGACATTTTTACTTTGGAAGTACCCTCATGAGTAGTTTTGAGAGTGTCCCAAACTTCCTTGGCCAGTTCATATTGATGTACTAGTCTGAAAATGTTTCTATCAATTCCATTGAACAAGGCATTTAAAGCTTTTGAATTTCCCAGAGCTAACTCATCTTCTTCTTTACTCCAATCTTCCTCAGGCTTCAGACTGATTGTCCCATCTATCTCAGTTATGGTGGGATGAATCCATCCTTTGTCAGCAGCTCTCCAAGCCTTTTTGTCCAGAGATTTTAGGAAGGCAATCATACGAGGTTTCCAGTAGTCATAATTGGTTCCGTCCAGAATGGGTGGTCTATTTCTAAAAACTCCTTCTTTGTCCATAGTGCCAGAAAGTGATATCCCTAGATCTCACGCAGTAATACAGGCAGGGTGCCTGCTCTGATGCCAATTGAAATTCTGGCTGCAGATACTCAAAGTCACGTTCAATGTTATGACACCATATCTGACTTACTATATGACAGTAAATACAAAAGCAATAAAGAACACAGTCAATTGTTTACCCAGTTCAGTGTGCAACAACACCTACTCTGGGGGCTACCAAGCCAGGGAGAGAATCCACTATAAGAGATGTTAATTCAGGAATAAACCAACCAGTTTATCTCCTTCACTTAAGACCTACCCAATGCAATTCTAATCTAAGTACAACTTAAACCTGAGTTCCTACTCACTCCCCCTCAATCACAGCAGTGATACATAAACCAATTTTGACTTAAGAATTGATGAAGACACTCTTCAAAAACACACACTTGATTAAGCTTCACAGCTTTTTAATCAAGCAACACAATCACTCGTGCTTCACAGATTTGAGAGATGTACACAACTAACTTGACTCTGCTTCACAGCTTTAGTCAAGGAACATTCAAACACTCTTGCTTCAAAGCTTTGAGTGCTACACAACCCTTACAAATAGAAACCTATTCCAAGGCACTTATCACAATGATAATTGCTTGGAGTACAATAATCAAATCTATACAGATTACAAATTGATCTTCTAATCAATCGGCAGGGATCCTTGAAAAACAGCAGCTCTGTTGAATATATAGCAGCTGCAACTTCAGTTAGGGTTTCCAAAAACCTAGGGATAATTCTGTTTGACCTAAAGACCAGGTCACAGGACTTTATTAACCAGATTAGGGTTGAGCTAGGTTACCCCTCAGAAAACGCAGGATTCTGTTCAGGAAGGACTGAGTTATTTCCTGAAAAAACTCAGACTTATCCAATCCTGCAATCCTGTTAGTTCAGAACAGGATGTCATAACATCTGTTATGACATCTGAGAAAACCTGTCTACTGATTTAGCAAAATGTGATCATTTTGCAAAATGCTCAGATACACACTTATAAACATCAGTATTTGAATTACAATATTTTTCTGCAAAGGTACCTACTGAGTCAGTACAAACTGAACTAGAATGTTATGACATCAGTCATGACATTCACACATACACTTGGGATTTACCAAAAATGCAAGCCAATACCTAAACACCTACAAGAGGGCCATTCAGCCACATGAAGAGCCAGTGGAAACAGTAAATCTAGGTACTGAGATAGACAGAAAGGAAGTCAAGATTGGTTCCAATCTAGAGCTCAGTGTGAAACAATGGTTGATTCAGATGCTGCATGACTATGTGGAAATCTTTGCCTGGTCTTACGAAGACATGCCTGGGTTGGATACTGACATTGTGGTTCATCACCTGCCTACCAAGGAAGAATGCCCTCCGGTTAAACAGAAGGTCCGCCGTATGCGTCCAGAGATGTCCGAGAAAATCAAAGCTGAGGTGATGAAACAATTTGATGCCGGTTTTCTAGCAGTGACTTCTTACCCTCAGTGGGTTGCCAACGTATTTCCATTGCCGAAGAAGGATGGTAAGGTCCGAATGTGTGTTGACTACAGGGATTTGAACAGGGCAAGCCCCATGGATGATTTCCCTCTGCCTCACATCGACGTTCTGGTTGACAACACTGCTCAGCATAAGGTGTTCTCCTTCATGGATGGGTTCTCAGGTTATAATCAAATTAAGATGGCTCCTGAAGACATAGAGAAGACCACCTTTGTTACTCAGTGGGGCACCTTTTGCTACAAGGTCATGCCTTTTGGGTTGAAAAATGTTGGGGCAACCTACCAACGTGCCATGGTTGCTTTATTTCATGACATGATCCATCATGAGATTGAAGTATATGTCGATGTTATGATTGCAAGGTCTCAAACTGAGGAGGAACACCTTGACCATCTGCAGAAACTGGTTGACCGTCTGAAGTTGTACAAGCTGAGGTTGAACCCGAACAAGTGCACCTTTGGGGTGAGATCTGGAAAATTGTTAGGCTTCGTCGTGAGCGACAAAGGTATTCAAGTGGACCCTGCCAAAGTGAAAGCCATACAAGAGATTCCAGTTCCCAAGACAGAGAAAGAAGTCAGAGGCTTTCTAGGACGGCTGAACTACATTGCCCGATTCATCTCACATCTAACTGCTACCTGTGAACCAATCTTCAAGCTGCTGAAGAAAGATCAAGTAGTACGTTGGAACAATGAATGTCAGGCTGCTTTCGACAGAATCAAAGAGTATCTCCAAGAACCACCCATTCTTATGCCACCGGTTGAAGGGAGACCTCTAATCTTATACTTGACAGTGCTTGACAGCTCAATGGGGTGTGTGCTGGGGCAGCATGACGAGTCTGGCCGAAAAGAGCACGCCATTTATTACCTTAGCAAAAAGTTTACCGACTGTGATACCCGATACTCACTGCTCGAGAAAACTTGTTGCGCTTTAGTATGGGCTGCTCGCCGGCTGAGACAGTATATGTTGACTCACACTACTCTGTTGATTTCTAAAATGGATCCCATCAAGTATATCTTTGAAAAGCCCGCCTTGTCCGGAAGAATAGCAAGATGGTAAATGATCTTGACCGAATACGACATCCAGTACACTACGCAAAAAGCAATCAAGGGAAGTGTATTGGCAGACCATTTGGCACACCAGGCAGTGGACGACTACCAATCTATGAACTTTGAGTTTCCAGACGAGAATATCATGGTAGTGACTGATTGTGAAATACCTGGATCGGATGAAGGACCTGAGGAAGGATCCTGATGGTCTATGCACTTTGACGGAGCCTCAAATGCTTTGGGTAACGGTATTGGCACCGTGATCATATCCTCTAAAGGCACTCATACTCCACTCACTGCCCGTCTATGTTTCAACTGCACCAACAACATGGCGGAGTATGAGGCATGCATCATGGGTCTTCAAGCTGCAATTGACTTAAGGATCAAGTTTCTGAGTGTCTTCGGAGATTCCGCTCTCGTGATCAATCAGATCAAAGGCGAGTGGGATACGAAACACCCAAATATAATTCCTTACAAAGAGTATGTGTTGACGTTGATTCCCCACTTTGAGGAGATAACTTTTGAACACTTCCCAAGAGAGGAGAATCAGTTGGCGGACGCGCTGGCTACAATGTCTTCTATGTTCAAAGTCAAATGGGATAACGAAGCTCCCCTGATCATTATCTGGAAATTAGATGAAACTGCACATTGCTGTGATCTCGAGGCTGAAGAGGTAACTGAGAAACCTTGGTATCATGAAGTGAAGAGGTACTTGGAAGCTCAAGATTACCCTGAAGGCGCATCTGTTAATGACAAGAAGTTTCTGAGAAGGTTCGCGGCAAAATTCTTCCTCAGTAACGGCATTCTTTACAAACGAAACCATGATTCAACCTTACTGCATTGTGTGGATAAGACTGAAGCAGAGAGGATCATGACAGAGCTGCATGAAGGTACCTTCGGAACGCATTCCAGTGGACATACCATGGCAAAGAAAATCCTTCGGGCAGGATATTTCTGGTCCACAATGGAAGCCGACTGTTACCAACATTCTCGGACATGTCACAAATGCCAGATTTACGCTGATAAGGTGCAGGTTCCTCCAGTTCCTCTGAACGTCTTGACAGCACCTTGGCCTTTTGCAATGTCGGGCATTGATATGATCGGTGAGATCAGACCTACGACATCCAACGGGCATCGCTTCATCCTGGTAGCGATCGATTACTTTACGAAGTGGTTGAGGCAGCTTCCTATGCTACTGTAACCAAGAATGTAGTGGCACGGTTCATTCGGCACAACCTGATCTGTCGATATGGCGTCCCGGAAAGGATCATTACGGATAATGGTACCAATCTTAACAACAAGATGATCAATGAGCTCTGCGAGCAATTCAAGATACAGCACCATAACTCTTCTCCCTACCGGCCGAAGATGAATGGGGCTGTCGAAGCGGCAAATAAGAATATCAAGAAGATTGTGCAGAAGATGACAGTGACGTACAAAGATTGGCACGAGATGTTACCATTTGCTCTTCACGGGTACCGTACCTTAGCAAGGACGTCAACAGGGGCAACACCCTTTTCCTTGGTCTATGGCATGGAGGCAGTCTTGCCTATTGAAGTCCAGATACCCTCTCTCCGGATAATGAAGGATGCAGGTTTGAGCGAAGATGACTGGATCCAGACTCGACTTGATCAATTAAATCTAATTGACGAAAAGAGACTCACTGCTATTTGCCATGGTCAAACGTACCAAAAACGGATGATTAGGGCATTTAACAAGAAAGTCAGACGACAAGAGTATCAAGTCGGAGACCTAGTAATCAAGCGCATCATTCTTCCTCAAAGTGATCCCAGGGGCAAATGGACCCCTACGTACGAAGGGCCATTTGTGGTTAAATATATCTTCTCAGGAGGAGCTATGATTCTAACCACCATGGATGGTGACGACCTTCCTCACCCCGCCAATGTAGACATAGTAAAAAGATACTACGCATGACTAAAGACCCGCTAGGTTGACACACCTAGGCAAAAATAAGGGCTTCCCTGTGAACCAAAAGGGTTTGGGCAAAAATAAGGGCTTCCCTGCGAACCAAAAGGGTTTGGGCAAAAATAAGGGATGAAATGAAAAAAAATCTGTACACCCGGCAAGTCGAAAACCTGAAAAGGCGGCTTGGGCAAAAATGGGTATCCCGGTGGACTGAAAACCCGAAAGGGCGGTCCAGGCAAAAGTTAGGGATAAGCGTAATACTATGTCTCATTGGATCACCTTGCATCCAGAATCCGGCATCAACTATCGGGCTCAGACGGCACCAGTCAATTGGCTTCATCTTCAACTAAGCAGCAAAGTGATGAGACACTTGAAGACATAAAGGCAATAGCAGAATTGGAACCCAGTGGGATTATTCTTTTCACATAGCTGTTTTATTTTTTACTTTTCAAAATTGTATAAAATTCGTTGTTCGGCGGCGTTCTCTTACTAGGACGTCAGCCTCTTGTACATAAACGCCTACTTACAGGCAAATTTCAAAATCAATACAAATTCACTTTACCAGACAAATTGCCAATTGTTTTTCCTTTTTCTGTTTTGTCTTGCGAAGAACGTCCAACGTTCATTTTTGATATATGCATTTGACATTAATTTCTAATCATAAATACTTGCATACGAAACAAAGGGCTAATTACAGGTGACATCAGAAACAGGGACAATAATGAATTGTATAAGCGATCTAGTTGCTCTGTCCACCAAGGTACCAAGGTAGGTTCGGCTGAAGAATTTGACCAAGCTACCGTCACTCCCCGCAAGGTAAGACAGATTTCAGCAATACTCTCCTCAAGCAGAGTTGGTCTCCCATCAGCCCTAAAAGGCACAGTATCCCTAGCAAGTCAGCAATACTCTCCCCAAGCAGAGTTAGCCTACTGACAGCCTTAAGAAAGTTGGGTATCCCCAGAAGATCTCAACATTCCCCAGCGGAGTATACAGAGGTTCCTAATCAAGCATCCCCGGAAGTCTTAATATAAGATTGATCCCCGGTGGAATACAAGACACCCTAGCGGAGCCACTCCCCAGTACAGTCCAAAAAGTTTCCCCAGGAAAGTTGAATTATACTTCCCAGTAGATCCTGGAAGCTTATCCCCAGTAGATTCTGGAAGCTTGTCCCCTGCAGAGTACATATATCTCCCCGGCTTTATTCAGAAGATTATTCCCCACCAGAGCTTATAACTGGGTTATCCTCAGCTAATTACCACGGAAAAATCGTCCTCGGCGAGGTTCTTCCCATCCCCCAGCGGAGTTCATCAAATCCCAACAAAACATATCAACAGAATCCCCAGCGGAGTTATCATCAAACCTCAGCGAAGTATCTCTTCCCCACAGAGTAATTTCCCGCAGAGTAATCTCTCCAACAAGTTTATTCCCCAACGGAGTCATCTTCTCCTACCGGTTTATTCTTGCAATCATCATCCCCAGCGGAAACAAAGAACTCTGCTCTTCAAACGTCAGCCCAGGAGTTAACTTCCCGACGTTCGTCAAGGATTTATTTTCCCAGACGAAAACACATTCATAAACGTATCACATTTCATACATCCTTCTTACATACATGATAAAGTGCATACTACACTACCTCTGAACATCATGACATCATGCATTTCATACATCATGACATTGCGTACAACTGATGTTTTGCCTTTTTAGGAAAAAGGTCCATCCAAAGATGATTACTATCAACTGTCGCAATTCCAGATTCGATACCTGTATCCATCCAGGGCATATCTGTGAGTGACTGATTGTAGATTCGATACCTGTATCCAGCCAGGGCATGTCTGCATGAAGAGTTTAGAGATTCGATTCCTGTATCCAGCCAGGGCATATCTGTAGACGACCAATTCCAGATTCGATACTTGTATCTAGCCAGGGCATATCTGTGAGTAACTGATTGTAGATTCGACACTTGTATCCAGCCAGGGCATATCTACATGAAGAGTTTAGAGATTCGATACCTGTATCCAGCCATGGCATATCTGTAGACGACTAATTCCAGATTTGATACCTGTATCCAGCCAGGGCATATCTATGAGTAACTAATTGTAGATTCGATACCTGTATCCAGCCAGGGCATGTCTGCATGAAGAGTTTAGAGATTCGATTCCTGTATCATGCCAGGGCATATCTGTAGACGACTAATCCCAGATTTGATTCTTGTATCTAGCCAGGGCATATCTGTGAGTAACTGATTGTAGATTCAATTCCTGTATCTAGCCAGGGCATGTCTGCATGAAGAGTTTAGAGATTCGATTCCTGTATCTAGCCAGGGCATATCTGTAGACGACTAATTCCATATTCGATTCCTGTATCTAGCCAGGGCATATCTGTGAGTAACTGATTGAAGATTCGATTCCTGTATCTAGCCAGGGCATGTCTGCATGAAGAGTTTAAAGATTCGATTCCTGTATCCAGCCAGGGCACATTTGTAGACGACTAATTCCAGATTTGATATCTGTATCCATCCAGGGCATATCTGTGAGTGATTTGATTGTGGATTCGATACCTGTATCTAGTCAGGGCATATCTGCATTAAGAGTTTGAAGATCAACCCCTGTAACAGGCCAGGAAACCATCTTTCTTTCTCAAGTACGCAAGTTCTCGCTAAGGAATCTCTTACGCGATCGAGACCTTCAGATGGCATCTATAAGCCCATCTCCACAACTATCCACCACATTTCCAAATGGCATCTATAAGCCCATTCCCGACAAGGTTCTGTCACACTTCCAGATGGCATCTATAAGCCCATCCTCCTATCCATCATCTCTCCAAATGGCATCTATAAGCCCATTCCCGCCATCACACTGCTGATATTCTACTATGTGAGTGCAAATTTCTGGGCACTCTAGTGTTCAATCATCTTCCACCTTCGGATCACGAAAGGCACACAAGCCAATCTACATCCTCAGGTCTAAGAAGATTGAACAGGGGCAATTGTTGTACCCCAAAATTTTCCCTCCCATATTCTTCAAAGTTTTGACAAGCATCATCTCAATTTGCTCAAGTCTACTCAAGGGTTTGCACAGTCAAACCATCCTCCTAAGCCAGTCAAAATTAGGGTTTTGGTTCTTGCAAGGAATTTGAGGTTTTCAAGGGCTCAATCAAATCCCATAGGCCTATACACATTGTCAAGCATCTACATGCCAAGTTTCAAGGCTCACAACATCAAGTTGCACAGTCAAAAGCCCTAATTGCTTCACAATCAACTGTAGGGGTAAAATGGTAATTTTACAGTCAAAAGTCAAAATTTTTGGTCAACATCTTATTTTGAAGCCACAATCATCATTTGATCAAGTCTTGATCATGATTCCACAAGAATGGCTCAAAAATCATCAAGATGCAAAAGTTTCCATTTTTGGACAGCTGAAAAGTCAACTGTAACTTGACCAAGGCATAACTTTTTCATGGTTCATCAGAAAAATCCCATCCAATGCTCATTTTGAAGGGGATGACATTTCCTACAACTCATCTTCACATTCCAAATCGAAGAAATGCTCTCACAAAAAGTTATCAATTTCAACATTATAGGTCATTTTCAAAAGTCAACAAAAAGGCATTTTAAGTCAAAGACCATAACTTGAGATTGGTAAATCAAAATGACATGGGACCAAAGGCATTGGTTAGAGGACTTCAATACATTTCCAAAATGTCCAAGAACATGTTCATATGATCAAAATTGAGCAAGATATGCATTGGAGAAGTTGGGAAATTTTTGTGAAATGGCAAAAGTCAACTATCAATAAAACTTCAATTTTTGACAAAAGGGCCCACTTTCTTCCACTTGATTCAGCCTTGTCATGCCATACACGTGTCCCATGCTTAATTTCAAGATCAAACATTTATTTTTCTATTTTATTTAATTTTTATTGATTTAATTCATTTTAAATCCATAATAATTCAAATAAAATCCAAAAATTAATGGAGTGGCATCTTTATGGTTTGAATAGCTTTTATGTGTCATGAGCCAACTACCAAATTCGTTCCAAGCCATTTTGAGCATAAAATCCAAGTTTTGCTCCAAGTATGGAATGTTCTTCAATGGTGTTAAAACAAGAATCCAAAACTTAATTGCACAAGGTTAAGGCTCATCATATCACCTAATTCTCATTCATACCTACATATGCAAGCAGTACAAACCTCATTCACGACCTAGAGATCACTGAAACGGCCAGAGCAAAAGTGCAAAGTTGTCAAAAAAGTGTGAGACCAAAAACATAGTTGCAGACATTTCCAGATCAAACTAAGCACGTGACCCTCTTCTTTGCCATCCCCTGAAGCCAACACGACCCTTGCCAAGGCTTAAGACTCTCTACACAATGCTGTAAGTTCTTCCAAACTCACCCCTGTACGCGAAAATTGAACTCTCTATCCTTGCATTGTTTCTCAAAAATATTGGCATAATCATGCTTCTTGTTTGATTTCTGACGTAACCATAATATTCAATTTCATTTTTAGGCATTGTATGATGATACCCGTACCTAGGGTTCATTTGTGTGTTTTTTAGGCATTTTGTTTTCAGGGGAAATCAAGAGAAATCATAAGCATGGATGAATCCAGGGGACTTGGACGAGACCAACCATGGTCTTAGAATGGATTTTTGAGGCCTAGGGACGATTCTAAGCATAGCCTACGAAACTACCTGCGGATAAAAATCCGCAGGTAAATAACCAGGGATTTTGATGAAGAAGATGATGATGCGTCACTATGTGATTGGCTGGTTTCAAACAAACGCGCGTTTTTTTATTTTTTAAGCATATGTGTTGATTCACTAATATATTAACCATTGCTTATTATTATTTCAATTGAGACGTGTAGCTCAGATGGTCAAGGCGTGCAAGCATAATCCCTGGGACCTGGGTTCGAACCCCAGGTCCCCCCAAAATTATTATTTCTTGTTTTTCTTCACATAATTGTGTGCAGGGCTCAAAAGAAATTTCACCATACACCTCCAGTTCACAAAGCGCCATGTGGCCTCAAGTGTGGATCATGTGGCCAAAGATGATGACCACCATGCACCTTGGTCAAAACACACGCAGCCAATTGCAAAAAGTCAATAAGGCTTGAGATAATGGGCCTCACAAATCCAGAATTTACCCCCATTCTGGGCCCAGAACCCCCCTTTGGTTCATTTTTTTTTATTTCTTTTATTTTGTTTGTTTATTAATTATTTTTCTAGTTATTATTTATTATCACTAAAACTAATTAATTAACATTTTCATAATAAATTTATAAAAACTAAAAAATGTAAATATTTTATTTTTATTAATTTCACTTAGGTTTAATTATTTTGTAAATAAATACTAACTTAAATTAATTTAGTTTAATTAGGTTTAAATTTTAATTTTCTTTTTACAATAAATAAAATTATTTAGACTTAGGTTTTTCTTTTGACACTTTTAATTTCCTTTTTTTATCTTATTTCATTAAAAACATAAAAACACAAAAACATTTTTTCTTTTAATAAATTAATTAATTAGTAATTAGTTTTAATTTTGATTAATTGCAAAAAGGACAAATCTCATTCTTTCTCAAAAAAGGGTCAAAACCCTAGGACGTTCCCGATTCAATCTTTCGCGCGTATTTATTTTTTAATTCATTATTTTGTATCTGCTCAGGAAATGTAATAATTAGTTAGAACTTTACCGCTTTATTTACTTTTCTCGCACTTTATTTCCAAACGGGTTTTTGTTTTTGGCGATGTATAGACCCGCGCCTTGTAATAGTTAGATTTACCTTTTCCGCACTCTTAACTGTTAAAAAATGCATGAAAGACTTGTATGGCAAATAAAACCAATCCGTAGCTCACAAATAACATGTACAAGATAAACATTAACTGAATTCAACACACATGCACATGCCACTCTTAGGGTACGCCTCACTGGTTGCCTCGACGTGGTCGTCAAGTATAGGGTGTCTTAGAGGTCGCCCTCCTGTCTAAGATCCAGTTGCCTCGAAACGGTTGTCTCGGATAAAAAAGGATCTAGGACGTTAGGGTTACCACTAAGATGTCCTACCATTGCTTCGGTGACCACACATGTCCCTTATCATCGAATTGACCCGAATACCTCCAACGACGGTGCTACCTACTTCTCAATGGTGGGATAGCACTATCTAAAGGACTCTTACACAGCCTAATTCCTTAGAGTAGGTAGATTTCTCTCAAGTACTTGCTCTCTTCAAAACAAACAAAAATACTTTTTGTACCCACACTTTCAAAAAGTTTTCAAACAAATTTTTCATACACTCTTGAGGACAGACACAAGAGTTACTTAGAAATTTTTCAAACGAAACTTTTTTTCAAAACCCACACACACTTGAAAAGCAAACAAATTTTGAAAACATAAGAGCAAGTACCTAAGAGCCCGTGGATAACCACGGATAGAAATGGTGTTAACACCTTCCCTTTCTATAAATCTACCTCCCGAACCGAGAAACATTCTCAAAGAAGGAATTTTGCTGTGCTTTTGTCCTTTCCATGTTGGAGAACATAAAAGACGGTGGCGACTCTTGCTTACCGCGACATTTCGCGAACCAGCTTAAAAAACAGTCAGTTCTATTTCCACCGATCACAGTCTCCCTTTAGACTTTTTCTTTCCCCTTTTGCATTTGCATTAAAACAAAAACGTCTTTTCCTTGCAAACTTCAAGACACTTAAAGATAATTAATTAGAGTCATACCTTTGTCGAGTATGGGAAATGATAAGCGAGTTTCTTCTCGATCTTATTGTTCCTCCATTCTAAGCCTTGGTGTGGTACAAATCTCAAAGACTTACTTTATGAATAAGTAGAGAAATGGATAATACCTCTCTCTTGAGATTAACTAGTCGTTATCTGCAGCAAAAACACCAACCAACACGAACTCTTTTGCCCTTGGGCTTTTCTTTCAAAATTCTTTCTAAAAGGACATGTTAAGTCACATCTGTGTTGACGCGTAAGTCTCTAAAGGCCGAGTTACGACAAAAGGCGAGATTAATATTGTTCATTAAAAAATACAAACAAACAAAATATGTGAGCCGAACTACGGCGCTCTGATTCCTTAAAAGGGATACGTAGGCATCTGGTCACGGGGCTCAACCGAGCGAAAATTTGTAAATATTTCCTTCGTTTCTCTGTGTTTTCTTTGCATGCATTCCCTCTTAGTTTATAACTCTTAAGCATTAGATTGAACACACCCTTTGATTAGAATAACGAGAGTGGATCCCGTAGAGTACTATGGACGTGTGGGGTGCTAATACCTTCCCCTCGCGTAATCGACTCGCTTACCCAATCTCTCGGTCGTAAGACTTTGATTTTCCCTTTAGGTTTTTCTTCGATGATTTTCCTTTCCCTTTTATGGAATAAATAAATACTCGGTGGCGACTTTATTGATTTTACCGCTACAACAGGCTCTCAGTGGAAATCAAAGACCTCTACGAGAGATAACACCTGATCCTTAACGAACTCTCTGTGAAAACAAAAGACCTTCATAAGAAACGTCGCGTAATCCTAACCAAATCCTCGTGTTGGTAAACTCAGAAAAAGAATTCATATCAAAACAATTAAAAAATATTGTTTTTAAACGTATAAACTACATATCGAATGATAAAGAAAATATACATTCAATAAAATTAAAATGATAAAGAAAAATAAACAAATAATTTTATTTTCGTTCAAAGGAAGATATTCTCTCTCTCTCTCTCTCTCTCTATATATATATATATATATATATATATATATATATATATATATATATATATATATATATATATATATATATATATATATATATATATATATATATATATATATATATATATATATATATATATATATATATATATATATATATATATATATATATATATATATATATATAATACATTAATTTTAAAAATAAATATTTATTTATAATAAAAACCCGAAAGAATTTTTTATTTATTTTTAACTTTAAGTTTTGTCCAAAATTCAACAAATTCAAATCCCTATATTTAAGATGATTGATATGATTAAAATAGGAGAAAATTGTTAATGTATTGATTGTGTAATAAAATTTTAGACTTTTCAATTCATTATAATTATATATTTAATTAAATCTTTTTTTTAAATTTTTTATTAATATAATATAATATTTATTTTTTATTGAATGACAGTGTAAAATTATTTTATATCATAAATACCTTTCAACTCTTAAAATTGTAAAAATAACAATAATATATGTTTTTGACAAGGTAATAAAAAAAACATATTTTGCCCTTTTGAGGACAGTCGATATAATTAAAATAGTACAAAAACAATAATGTGTGTTTTTGAAAAAGTAAGTCGATATAATTAAAATAGTACAAAAACAATAATGTGTGTTTTTGAAAAAGTAATAAAATGAAAATTCTATATAATTCTTTAATTGTACGGTCCAATTCATTCATTGGAAATCTCATTTAAGGAATATATTTGGATAAAACATTAATAACATTAATTTATTTTTTCTTTTCCTTTTGAAAAATAAAAATAAACGGATTCTATTTCTAAGAACTAAGATAATTTTGGCAGTATACATTGGTGATATCTCTCACTGCCACGTATACCATCGATGTCCCATGGACGACGTATCATATAATCTTTTCGTTCTTTTTTTAAGTGTTATTTTTTCATTTTTAAACATACTAAAAATGTTAATCATTATAATTAGTTTTTAAATAATAATTTTCTTTTTATCTATAATACTCATAATTATTCATCACATATATTTAATTTTTTCTCTCAACAATAAATAATTAAAAGTAATTTTAACAAAACTGTAATTAATTATATTTTGAACTTTAAGTCACACTTAAAAATGAGATTAATTTTAATCTTTTATTTAAAGTATGATTAAATATCTATAAATATAAATTATTGCAACTTTTTCCTTCTTTGTTACATTTGGAAAAATTGGTGAAGTTGTTAAGACATAATAGCGTGTTTAGTACCAACTAGTGAAAATGAAAAGATGATGTTTTGTTTTGGTACTTAATTGTGGGTTAGGTACATTATAAATAAGGGTAATGTTAACATGTATTTTAAGGGTATATGGTAAAAAAATTATTATTAAAAAATTTATTTTATATAAAATATAAAATAAAATTAATTATATATTTGTAATAAATCTATCGTATAAGAAAACATGTCTTTTTCCTTTACAATTATTTTTGGTAGTTAATATTCTTATTTTTTCTTCTCATTAAATCTTATTTTTCCTCCTCATTAATTGCTTTTTCCTCCAACCTCATCTCCAGCGCGTCGTTCACCCTTCTGTTATACCAAGAATCATTTTCCTCCCCTCCATCGTGGGCTCACTCTTCTATTTCACCCTTCTGCTATACTTTGCAACAATTCCTTTTTCCTCCAACCTCATTTCCATCGCGGACTCACCCTTTTGTTGCACCAAGAACCGTTTTCCTCTGTCATTTACTTTGCAACCATTACAATAACCCTCCCAAAACCGTTTCGTAACTCCTTCATCCTGCAACCATCTAAATCATCATGGCTATAACCCTATTTATATCATCCCACATCTTCCTTATCAGTATCATTTTCTTCATAGAATATAGCAAGACAATATGGCCAGACCTGTGGAGAAAATAAGTGACATCAATGACAACAAAGAATTATGGAAACTGGCAGTCAGGGTGCATCACAGATGGAACGTTGTCTCCAACAACAAAGTTCATTTTGAGATGATTTTTGTTGACAAAGCTGTAGTTTTTATTGTCTTTCCTTGTGCGTGAATGTTTTCCATGCTCAATTTATTCGATTTAATAATTTTCTATTTATGTATATGTGTAATGCAGGGTGGTGACATACATGTTGTTGTCCCAGCAGCCCATATGTCTCTGTTTGATAAAAAAACTCGCATTGGGTCGTACTTACACGGTATCTAACTTTAAGGTTCATACTAATGTATTGTCTTTCAAATCGTCGTCGCACAAATTTATGCTCAAGTTTACTGGAGGAACGTCTGTTGGGGATGAAAACGGACATGAGATTCTGGCCAAATCGATTGTGTGTACAACTTTTACTGACATAATCACTGGAAATTTTGAAAAGGATCTGCTGCTAGGTGAAATGATCTTAATGATGTTTAATTTTTGTTCTTCTATATGATGTTATTATTTAACTCTTGTGTCGATGATGTTTTTGTTCATATGTCATTGAAATGGTTGAGAGTATTGGGTATGGACAGACTCAGACAGGCAACAAGAAACAACAAGTTAATATGGTATTGAGGGACCACATGTTTGTGTTATGCAGGAATCAGTTTTCTTTTATTATGATACATTTCCTATAATGTTTTAACCGACTTTGATGGATTTTTTGGCTAGCAACAACACTTTGAACTGCACCCTTTGGGAGTCTTATGTTGAACAATTCGTCAAGTATAACCAGGATCGGGCCGATGCGTCTGTCCCAATTGTTGTTTTGCTTCAATATGCAAAAGTGAAGGAAGAGGGTTAGATGTTTAACTTGGTTATTGCTTAATCAGTAACTTGCATTTACTGAAAATTGTGTCTTACTGTGTGAATGTAGGAAAGTATCCACTATCAGTGACAAACACCTATCATGTAACTATGTTGTGCCTCGATGCTGATTTTCCTCTGGTGAAAGAGTTTATAGACCGATAGAGTAATTGTGTGACTTATAAATGTTGGATTACTCATTATTTTACTTGGTGATTTTATATTTTCTATTATATGTGCAACATGCCTAAAGACAATATTGTAACTGTATCCGACTAGTTGGGCTGTAATTCTCAACTCTCATCTCAAAGTTCTAAAAATTCACAACCAACTCCTGTGCAAAAATTGCTTTATAAGGCCGTTGTTTTGCTTATCGCTGACATTATCAAACTTCATGATGTATGCATTACTTTGCTTTGACCTTATTCTTTATTATTTCATATGTGATGTTACATGCGTGTTTCTAATTTAGTGTTTATTTTGTGTTATGTCTCTGCAGATCACATTTTGTGCTACTGTGGCTGAAACAAAAGTTTTGGTTGCGTCTCCTTTTGGTTGGTATTACCGTGCTTGCCATCTCTGCCCTTGCATTGCACGTGGTGACATTCCTCCCTTTGAGTGTGAGGCTGGTCATTCGAATGAGGCAGGGCTATTTAGGTTTTATCCCTTGCTCTTTGCCAATTAACTTTGATATGATGCTTAATCTCTCTTATGTATGTAATCGTACTTATTATCCCGTTTTACGTTTCATTTTCCAGGTACAAAATTGAGATCGAGGTTGCTTATGCAGGAAATAGCTGTAACTTTGTATTTTGGAACAGAAAATGTGAACTGCTTTTGGGTGTATCTGCTTCTCAGTTGCGTCATACTATGACCCAAGTTAGTACCATGAATCACATTGATTAATTTTTCCACCATGTTTAAAACCTGACTCTGATTATTTGTGATACTTCTTATACAGGCTGGAATTCATGACGCGTTAGAATTTCCATTTGCGCTTGATCAGATGTTGAATTTGGAGTTGGCCTTTAAGGTCAAGTGGCAGTCGTGTTGGAAGAATTGTTCGGTTGTTATGCTGCTAAAAAATGACCCTTTCATTAAAGAGATTAAAGGTCCATGGGAAGCAATTGAGGTATGAAACATCCATCTGCCATTTCTATTATGTTATTCTAATGTTCCGATCCCTCCTATAAAAATAGAGCCGCTACAGGTATTTGTCGCACTATACTTTTTTGTTGCTTCTTTGTTTAATTGATTATATGTTATATGTTATAGCTACTATTAATTGTCATTAGGTTAAATAAAGCGTTGATGAAGCCAAAACGGATGCTCCCGAAGAATCCGATGTCGTAGCGGTAAACTTCATTGTTCTTTCATGTTTGTGACTGATTATCATATATGTACAAATGTTCTTTTATCCCTATAATTTATAAGTTTTGTCACTTTGATAAACAACAGGACATCGAGATCACATTTGAGCATAAACCGGGTCTGTTAGAACAATGTTTGAATCTACTACCCTATATTTGAGTTTTGATGATAACAAAGTGAAAAGATATAGTATTTATATGTTTCATGTTTGAACTATATGCTGCCTAAAATTACTATGCTCTGACTTGCAGATACGCTGATTAAAATAAGCAAGATCACTTATTCAGCATCAGAATTTGATTTCATACACCAGCATCAGAAGTTGCTGAATCAGAACGTCAAGATCAGATGATCAACTCACGTACATGCTGAAGCTTGATGAACAGAACTGCGCGTAAACACTCTGATACAGAAACACAATAGTTCATCAGCAGCGAAGCAGAATCAGAATGAGCCAAGCCAGAACGTGCATTGAAGAAGCAACGGTACTGTGCGTTGAAAGCTAATCAATTCCAACGGCATCATTCTAGACAAGATCTGCTCAAAAAGGAAAGCTTGTTATTAGCATTGAATCAAGAATATTGCATTCAACGTTCATCTTTCTCAAGTGCTATATAAACAAGGCTTCGAAGATTATAATGGCTAATGCTCTCAAAATCTCTACACGCACAAAGCTGAACCATAATCTTCACTCTACCAGTTTTGCTAAACCAAACTCTGATATTCATTATTGTTTAGCAATCTAGTTTCTAAGCTTAATTTGTGTATACATCACAGTTGTGATAAAGTTTTGTAGAAAACATTCACACACATTGTTTTATACCTTTGTAAGAAAGTGTTGCCTTAACAAACCGGATTGTGGTTTGAATCAAGAAGGCTTTAGCAGTTGTTAAAGCAGTCTGTAATATTCAGTTGAATATAGTGAATTAAGACCTCGTTGGAGAGAGGCGAAATCACCTTGACGGGTGGACTGGAGTAGTTTGAGATCAAACGAACCAGGATAAAAATATCTTGTCAATTGCCTTAAGATTTCAGTTTTACAATTCAACCCCCCCTTCTTGTGTTTTTCACCCCTTCAATTGGCATCAGAGCGCCTGGTTCTGAGCTAAAACACTTAACCGTGTCAGTACAAGATCCAGCGTCAGAAAAACACAATGGCAGGAAACAACTCTCACTTCAGCAATGACAACAATGAGGACAGAGACAGATTCAGCGGCAAACCTCCAGTCTTTGATGGAGAAAACTTTGATTACTGGAAAGACAGAATTGAAAGCTTCTTTCTAGCACATGATGCTGATCTGTGGGATATGGTGACAGATGGATACACGCACCCTGTGAATGCAAGTGGTCAGAAGATTGATAGAAAATCAATGACTGATCAACAAAAGCGTGATTTCAAGAATCACCATAAGGCCAGAACCATCCTCCTCAGTGCCATCTCCTATACTGAGTATGAAAAGATCTCCAACAGAGACACAGCTAAGAACATCTTTGATTCTCTCAGAATGACGCATGAGGGCAACGTTCAAGTCAAAGAAACAAAAGCTCTGGCGCTCATTCAGAAGTATGAGGCGTTCAAAATGGAAGAATCTGAATCCATTGAAACTATGTTCTCTAGATTCCAGATTCTGGTAGCTGGTCTCAAAGTTCTGGACAAAGGATACTCTACTGCTGACCATGTCAAGAAGATAATCAGAAGTTTACCCAAGCAGTGGAGGCCTATGGTTACTGCTCTGAAGCTAGCGAAAGATCTCAACAAAATCACTCTGGAGGAACTTATAAGCTCCCTCAGAAGTCATGAGATAGAGCTAGAAGCTGATGAGCCTCAGAAGCAAGGTAAGCCTTTAGCATTAAAATCTAACAAAAAATTTGAGTCTAAAGTTTTGCAGGCAGTTGAAGAAACATCTGATGGATCCTCATCAGAAGAAGACGAACTTTCCCTTCTCTCCAGAAGAGTAAATCAACTGTGGAAGCAAAGATAAAGGAAGTTCAGGAATCCCAGAAGATCTGATCAGAACGAGTCTTCTTCCAGATACAGAAGGACAGATTCTTCCTCTGGATACAGAAGATCTGAAGGCTCCTCCAGTAGAAAGAAGCCAAACACAAAAGACATCATCTGCTACGAGTGCAATGAACAAGGACACTACAAGAGTGACTGCCCAAAGCTTCAGAGGGAAAAGCCCAAAAAGAAGTTTGGAAGAGAGAAGAAGAAAAGTCTCATGGCCACATGGGATGACTCTGACTCGTCTGAAGCTGACTCAGAATCAGATGATGAAAGGGCAAACATAGCGCTCATGGCTAACATTCCAGATGATAGTGAAGCTTCTGAATCAGACTCAGAATCAGACACAGAAGAGGTATTTCCTAACTTCGCTGTTAATTTTACAAAGGCTGAACTTGCTGAAAGCCTTAATGAGATTCTGGAACGTTATCAGCAGATTAGAGCTAAATTCAGAGACCTGAAAAGGAATCTTGAATCTGACTCTAATAAGTCTGAGAGTCTCAAATTGGAAAACTCTGAGCTGAGAGATAAAATTTCAAAATTAGAAAACTCTTTGCAAAACTCTCAGAAGGAACCAATTTCTGAAACTCCCAGCAACGCTGATGAGATCATCAAGGAGTATGATCATAGTTTCCAGAAGTTCTTAGCTAAAAGCATAGATAGAAGCAAAATGGCTTCAATGATCTATGGAGTTAGCAGAAACGGCAGGAAAGGAATAGGATACCTAGGTAAGGTTCCTACACCAAAGAATGTCATGGATTTAACCATTAAACACACTCCTTTAAACTCACACTTTGTGTATGGTCACACACATGACATCAAATATACTAGCAGTAAGCACTCTGTGAAACCAAAATTCAACCAGAGTTTTGGTAAAACTAACAAATCAGGACCCAAGAAGATCTGGGTACCTAAGGATAAAATAATACATGTTGCAGATATCTTTAGCAGCAAGTCAGAAACACCAGTCATGGTACCTGGACTCTGGCTGCTCACGACACATGACGGGAAGAAGGCATATGTTCCAAAGCCTGGAACTTAAGCCTGGAGGCCACGTTGGCTTTGGAGGCAATCAGAGGGGAAAGATCATTGGCTCTGGAACTGTAGGTAATGGAAATCTTCCCTCTATTAATAATGTTCTGCTAGTAGATGGATTGATGCATAATCTGTTATCCATAAGTCAATTAAGTGATAACGGTTATGATATAATCTTTAATCAAAAATCATGTAAAGCTGTTAGTCAGAAAGATGGGACTATCCTGTTTAATGGAAAGAGGAAAAACAACATTTATAAAATCAAACTTTCTGAACTAAAGAGTCAGAACGTAAAATGTCTTCTGTCTGTTAACAACGAGCAGTGGATCTGGCACAGAAGATTGGGGCATGTTAGTATGAGAAGAATATCTCAGATTAACAAACTCAATCTGGTCAGAGGACTTCCTAATCTGAAGTTCAATTCAGATGCTCTGTGTGAAGCATGTCAGAAAGGCAAATTTGCAAAACCTTCTTTTAAATCCAAAAATGTTGTTTCTACCTCTAAGCCATTAGAACTTCTGCACATTGACTTATTTGGACCAGTTAAAACTGCTTCAGTCAGTGGTAAGAAGTATGGGTTAGTAATCGTAGATGACTATAGCAGATGGACATGGGTAAAGTTCTTAAGACACAAGGACGAGTCACACTCTGTGTTTGTTACCTTCTGTAACCAAGTTCAGAATGAAAAAGATCTTAGAATCGTTAAAGTCAGAAGTGATCATGGTGGAGAATTTGAAAATAAAGATTTTGAGTCATTCTTTAATGACAAAGGCATTCTGCATGATTTCTCTTGTCCTAGAACTCCCCAACAAAATGGAGTTGTAGAACGAAAGAACAAAACATTGCAAGAAATGGCCAGAACCATGATCAATGAGACAAACGTTGCTAAGACTTTCTGGGCAGAGGCAATAAACACAGCGTGCTACATTCAGAATAGAATCTCAATAAGACCTATTCTGGAAAAGACTCCATATGAATTGTGGAAGAACAGAAAGCCCAACATTTCATATTTTCATCCATTTGGATGTACTTGCTTTATATTGAATACGAAGAATTATTTGAACAAGTTTGATTCTAAGGCACAGAAGTGTATTATGTTAGGATACTCTGAACGCTCAAGAGGGTACAGAGTATACAATACAGAAACACAGATTGTGGAAGAATCAATCAGTGTTCGTTTTGATGATAAGCTTGACTCTGAAAAGTCAAAGCAGAATGAAATTTTTGCAGGTATAGAAATTGAATTTGCAGGTTCTGAAGACAAGTCATCAGAAGCTCTCAACACAGACATTCCTTCAACGTCTGAAAGAAGCAATGCTAGAAATCCTACAACTGCTGCTGATCAACCTCAGAAGAGATTACCCAAAAGCAGTTTGGATCACCCAGAAGAGACTATCCTAGGAAGAAAGGAAGACCCAATCAGAACAAGAGCAAGCTTCAGAAACTCTGAAGAAACTCTTATGGGACTTGTGTCTCTGATTGAACCTTCTTCTATTGATGAAGCACTTCTGGATAATGACTGGATTCTGGCAATGCAAGAAGAGCTGAATCAATTCACCAGAAACGACGTATGGGATCTCGTTCCCAGACCAAAAGGATTCAATGTCATTGGAACAAGATGGGTGTTCAGAAACAAGTTAAATGAACAAGGTGAAGTCATCAGAAACAAAGCACGACTGGTTGCACAAGGTTATAGTCAGCAAGAGGGGATAGACTATACAGAAACCTTTGCCCCAGTCGCCAGGTTAGAATCTATCAGACTTTTAATTTCATTTGCTGTTAATAGAGGCATCACTCTGTATCAGATGGATGTCAAAAGTGCATTCTTAAATGGTTATATAGAAGAAGAAGTTTATGTTCACCAACCCCCAGGTTTTGAAAATACAAAACATCCAGAACATGTTTTCAAACTAAAGAAGTCACTGTATGGTCTGAAACAAGCTCCCAGAGCTTGGTATGAAAGGCTAAGTAACTTTCTGCTTGAAAATGAATTCACCAGAGGGAAAGTGGACACTACTCTATTCTGTAAAACAGTTAAGAGTGACATTTTAGTCTGTCAAATTTATGTTGATGATATCATTTTTGGTTCTACTAATCCTTCTCTTGGAAGAAAATTTGCTAAGTGTATGCAGGCAGAATTTGAGATGAGCCTCATGGGGGAACTGAAATTCTTTCTAGGAATTCAGATCAATCAAACTCCAGAAGGAACTTACATTCATCAGAGCAAATACATCAGAGATCTTCTGAAGAAGTTTGACCTCTCAGAATGTAAGCCATCAAAGATTCCAATGCATCCCACGTGCATTCTGGAAAGAGAAGAGGTAAGCAAAAGTGTAGAACAAAAAGTCTACAGAGGTATGATTGGCTCTCTCCTTTATCTGACAGCTTCAAGACCTGATATCTTATTCAGCGTATGTATCTGTGCTAGATTCCAATCAGATCCTAGAGAATCTCACTTAACAGTTGTTAAGCGAATTTTCAAGTATCTGAAAGGTACTACTAATCTGGGTTTGTTTTATAGAAAATCTAGTGATTACAGCTTAGTAGGCTACTGTGATGCTGATTTTGCTGGAGACAGAGTGGAACGTAAAAGTACTTCTGGAAGCTGCCAGTTTCTGGGAGAAAATCTGATCTCGTGGTCCAGCAAAAGGCAGTCAACAATTGCTCTGTCAACAGCAGAAGCTGAGTACATAGCAGCAGCAGGATGTAGCACACAAATGCTCTGGATGAAAAGTCAGCTTGAAGACTTCCAGATTTTTGAGAGTAACATTCCTATACTTTGTGATAATACTTCTGCTATTTGCTTAAGTAAGAATCCTATTTTACATTCTAGAGCTAAGCATATAGAAATAAAACATCATTTCATTAGGGACTACATTCAGAAAGGTATTTTAAACTTAAAATTTATAGATACAGACCATCAATGGGCTGATATCTTTACTAAACCCCTTTCAGAAGATAGGTTTAATTTCATTCTGAAACATCTCAGCATGAAAGTATGCCCAGAGTGAAAATGTTTTAATTCCATATTTTTACCTTCAGAATGTAATTATTTTACTGTGAACTTCTGATCAATCTCCTTTCAGAAAGATAGAACATGCAGATTGTATCAGATGCAAGTCTAAAGATCTGAGAGTCTAATCTCAAAAACAGACGTGCTGATCACTACATCAAACAAGTGTCATCCAATCATCAGCAAATCTCTGAAGCAGAACGCGTGCACGCTTCTGAGAAGGCAAAGCGCTGATTGGGTGCATTGAGACACATGTCTGGTAACCGTTTTTAAGTATCTTTCTCAAATCCCCCAAAATCAGCAAGCATTTAATGAAAAGTAATCACGCTTGTTAAATCGCAATCATTATTTTTTTCTCTCTCTTAAAAACGTTTATTTTTTCAAAATAATTTTGAAAAACTCTATTTAAGCACATTAATCCTTCATTCTTATTCTTTACGCTTTCTCATAATCACTCAAGCATTTTCTGCATATTTCTGAGTTTATCTCCTACAAACCTTTTTCTCTCAATTCATTCTCAAAGCTTTTTTAGTGTGAACAATGGCATCCTCCAGCATTCCTGTTTTGACTGTTTTGTAATGTTCTCTTGCTGTGATTCTGAACTATCTTAATATAATTAGTTTTTCTGATCAAATTGTTTTAGCACATCACCAACACTTTTTGATTGCTGACAAAAAGGGGGAGAACAAGAATGATATTTAAATCAATAACGGCTAACTAGACAGAAATTCTCAAACATTCTAACTCTATTACTTGAAATGTTTTTCTGTTTTGTTTTAAGTCTACAGGCACAAGGAAGCTCCTGAACACTATGAAGACTAGAAGTTCTGATCAATGTTGCTCTGATCAAATATGAAGTTCTGATCGACCTAATACTCTGATCCAAAGCAAAGCTCTGACAGGAAAAGCTCTGAAGCTCTGCTCTCTGATAAGTCAAAGACTCTTATAATCTGATGTCCAAAGAAAGAAAAAGATTTGATCCTGAAGAACACGTATATCAAAGGGAAGTAACAAACTCAGGGGGAGTATCTCTTAACTCTGATTTCTCCTTACTTCTTAACTCTGAAACATTTCCCAGATACCTTTTCACGTTATTTTTCATTTAAAATATCTAGTTTTTGTCATCATCAAAAAGGGGGAGATTGTTAGAACAATGTTTGAATCTACTACCCTATATTTGAGTTTTGATGATAACAAAGTGAAAAGATATAGTATTTATATGTTTCATGTTTGAACTATATGCTGCCTAAAATTACTATGCTCTGACTTGCAGATATGCTGATTAAAATAAGCAAGATCACTTATTCAGCATCAGAATTTGATTTCATACACCAGCATCAGAAGTTGCTGAATCAGAACGTCAAGATCAGATGATCAACTCACCTACATGCTGAAGCTTGATGAACAGAACTGCGCGTAAACACTCTGATACAGAAACACAATAGTTCATCAGCAGCGAAGCAGAATCAGAATGAGCCAAGCCAGAACGTGCATTGAAGAAGCAACGGTACTGTGCATTGAAAGCTAATCAATTCCAACGGCATCATTCTAGACAAGATCTGCTCAAAAAGGAAAGCTTGTTATTAGCATTGAATCAAGAATATTGCATTCAACGTTCATCTTTCTCAAGTGCTATATAAACAAGGCTTCGAAGATTATAATGGCTAATGCTCTCAAAATCTCTACACGCACAAAGCTGAACCATAATCTTCACTCTACCAGTTTTGCTAAACCAAACTCTGATATTCATTATTGTTTAGCAATCTAGTTTCTAAGCTTAATTTGTGTATACATCACAGTTGTGATAAAGTTTTGTAGAAAACATTCACACACATTGTTTTATACCTTTGTAAGAAAGTGTTGCCTTGACAAACCGGATTGTGGTTTGAATCAAGAAGGCTTTAGCAGTTGTTAAAGCAGTCTGTAATATTCAGTTGAATATAGTGAATTAAGACCTCGTTGGAGAGAGGCGAAATCACCTTGACGGGTGGACTGGAGTAGTTTGAGATCAAACGAACCAGGATAAAAATATCTTGTCAATTGCCTTAAGATTTCAGTTTTACAATTCAACCCCCCCTTCTTGTGTTTTTCACCCCTTCAGGGTCCAACAACACCTGCTGGAAAAAGACAACTCTCGGGTGGATCAAGCGAATCAACCATCTTTGAAGGATTTTGTGACGGAGAACTGTCGTCGAACAAGCTTAAAAACATTATTAAGTTGGAAAAGGATGAATGGGCAATGATATAGTTTCTTATGTGTCTTATGTTTCTTATTTTGGTTTCGTATTTCTTTTCATTTTTTATTTGGATATGTAACAACTGACTTAAGTTACCTTGTATTGTAATAACTTCGTTTATTATGGACAAGCTTATGTTATATATTGTGTTGTTTTTGGATAATTATGCGTGACACTTTCACGGTAGTTGTATTTACAAGTTATTGTTGTGCTACTACTTCTATTAAACACATTAGTGTCTGTTGTACCCCAAAATTTGCCCTCCCATTTCCTCAACATTTTCTCATCACAAGACATTTAAAGATCAAGATACAATTAGGGTTTCCTCTGCTCAAGACTTCTCCTTGCACTGTGGACTCAAATTAGGGTTTGTGCTTGCACAAAGATGTTTTGACCTAAAATGCCTAAGATGACTTTCATGCTTCATATTGGACTCCCAAGTTTACCCATACCAAGTTTCAGGTCTTGATTCCAAGTTTTACCCAGTCAATTGGACAGTTGACCTAGAAATCAGCTGTATTGGGGAAAAAGTCAACTGTGGCCAATTGACAGTCAAACCTCATGAAATTTGATCCACATCAACATTTTGAATTCATATGAACCATTTGATCAAGTTTGGATCACAATTCCACAAGAAATTTGATCAGATCACCAAAAGGGCAAAATGGTCATTTTTAGGGTTTTGATTGCACAAAGGCAATTTTTGACTGTTTGACCTAGCCAATGGCAAACCAAGTTCACCTATGGACTCAAGGACCCCATGGAATTATCTTGACATGTTCATCAAGCTCAAAAGATCCCAAGTACACAAGATTGATAGTTGAATTTCCCAGTCAATTGATCAATTTTGACTGTATACTGAAAAGTCAAACTTTGACTTTTTGGTCAAAATCAAGAGTCAAGATTCATTTTTCATCAAAACATGCCAAATCATGAAACTTGTTCACCAAGAAATCACAAAATGCAAATTAGGGTTTGAAAATGGAATTTTTCATAACTTAGAATTTTTCTAAGTTATGAAAAACCCTAATTTTTCCCAACTTTGCCCCATCTTTTCACCATGATCCATTTGGATTCAAACAAAAGTCAAAACATGAAAGTTGTAGCTTATTACATAATCTACAACTTTGATTCACAAAGTTTTCTCATTTGAAGCTTGTATCTCAAGTTATAATTTTTTGAATAAGGGCACTAAACCATCATTTAACTTAGTGAAATTTGACCTATTTTGACAAGGTTTTCTACCCTACTTCAAGGCCACTTTTCATACCCTTCCACTTGGAATTTTGATTTGCATTTCAAAGATGGATTGTAGTACACATTCCAAGCTTTCCAAAATGTCCAAGAACTCATCAAACAACCTCATAACTTGAGAGATTCGAATTTCACAAGTTGGCAAAATTTCACTTTTGTTCTTCATCAAGACATGTTCACAAACTTGCAAATTTGAATTCAGTTTGCTTTATGCTTAATTACAGGTCCTTGAACCAATCCATACTCAATAATTTAATGCATATTCAATGTGTTAAGGTCATGTTCTTTGTGTTCTAACATTGCATAATGGTTTAATCCTAAACTAGATAAAGTGGAATTTCCATTTTTGAAAAGTTTAGCTTTATGTCAAGTTTGTAATCCAACAAGTACATAGAAGATCTGCTTAGCACAAGATTATGGGCATAACACACTGATCAAGAGGAGTTGATGCAGCACATTAGGGGGTCCTATACTGACCTAGAACACCAATTTGCTTTTGGTAGCTTAAGTGTGAAGAAAGGTCCATAACATATGCTATCTCTCATATCAGCAAAAGAACACAGCACAAAAGATATCAAACACATTCCATAGACCACATTCAGGCTTTTGCACGAGCCATTGCCCTTTCAAACCCTCTCCATCTCAGAATCATCCTCAAACTGCACAAACAGGGGTGCCCCTGCAGTTTGAGTGCAATCTCTCAATCCCTTCAAGCATTTTGATCAAAACCTGTTCCTCTACCTTCCTTACAACATATGCAAGCTATCCAGAAGCTAAGGCACGATCTGTAGTTGCTCTACCCACTTCCACCATTTTCACATCTTTGACTTGCAGGTGAAGTTCTATAGCTTGATACAAGAAGGTTCAAGACAAAGTAAGCATTGAAAAAGCATCCCTGGACCTCAAGGAAGCTTTTCCAATCATTACATTGCACTGAAAGTCTCTCATTCTCCACATAGAAGTTCAACTGCACAGGTAAAAGTTTGAATTCGTATCTCCCTTATTAGGCATCTTTAGTCTTAAGTTTGTGAAGAAACAAGGTCCTACTCATAGCCCTGAACATGTACATAGCTTTACTTTTCATTTCTTTTATCTGAGTAGAGAGAATTTGAGCTCTGAAAATGGTAGAAAAATTAGGTCAGAAAAGAGGGGGAGAGAAATTCTCCCTCATCTTAGAGAGATAGGTCAAGTTCTTTATATGGTTAGAACCGTCTCTTCATGCTTAACATCTTTTGTGTTGGAAGTTTGTTCAAAAAATCAAGGAATCAGGAGTTAGACATTGAAGCAAGAGGCGCGCGTTTTTTCAAAAGTTTGAAGCTGGAGGTTGAAGACAGTGTTTCATTGGGCTGGGCTTTTGTTGTCCTTTCTTTTCACACCATCCTTTTTGGCTTACACCCCCCTGAGCCCATTTACTCATTTTTTGACATTTTTGACTTTTTCCTTTTTTGCTGACTTTGTTTATTTTTCCTCATGCCATTTAAAAATTAAAAATATTTTTTCCATCATTTTTTGCATTTATTGCATATTTATTTGTTTATTTTCTTAGTTTATACATAAACATATATATTTGATTATTAGAATAAATGTAAAAATAATGTAAATACACTTTTTATTTTCCTTTACTTTCTGAAAATATTTCACACAAAAAAATACCCTTTTTTATTTTATTTATTAAAATATTAAATAAATATTTATTTTTAGAATAATACATATTTAGGGTTATATACATATATATATGTGATTATTAATATATTTAAGACAAAAATACAAAAATACTTGATTTTTTTATTTTATTAATATTTGATATAAAAATACCTTTTTTCACAATACACTTCATTTTATGTTATTTTTATAAATAATAAATAAATAATTGTATTAAATTAGAAAATAATACCTTTTTCTTTAAAATTAGGGTTTTTACCCTAAGTTCAAAATACTCAAAAAAATAATACATTTTTATTTTTCTATTTCTTTTACATAAATAATGTTTTCTCATACACATCAAAAACTTTCCTTTTTGCATTTCATATATTTATTTAATTTACATTTAATTATGCATTGCAAATATCCAATTGATGTAATAATTTAGATTTAAATTCTTGTCAATATCCCCATTTGAACATTTGTACCCCCCTTCCCATATTTGGTTTTGTAATAGCTTAGTAATTTTAATTTCGCACTTTATTGCTTTCTAATAATAACATGTTAGAATTAGGGTTTGTATGCGAAAAACGATAAAAAATAGTTTGACCTAATACAAGATAAGCAAGCATGAAAATGGACACACAAATCACACTTGCACCCCCTAGGGTATTCCACTTGTTGCCTTCAAATAAATGGGCCATATTGTATGTTGAACTTCTTTGGGCAAAGCAAACAATTTGAATGATCATAGTCCCTCGATAAAAACTTTTCAAAAAACAAATGATCAAGTCCCTTAGAGAAATTGCCCAAAGACATTTAACGTCGTTGCAATTATGGTCTAAAACGATGACCCGCGCCTGTCCCTCTCACATCCTAACACAAGGTTGCCCACCAAATACAATGGTGGAGCAAACTTGTTAAAAGGGTTAAAGTATAGCAATGATCTTTTGAGAAATTTAGGAGTAGATAACCTCTTAGTTACTTGAATCAACTTGCCAAAACAAAACACTTGCCTAATTTCAAAATCACACCTTACAACACTTTCAAAACAAAAACTTTCAAAACAAAATGAAAAACCTTTTTCAAAAGACATACATCTTTGTATACATCCCCACATGGATCATTACAAAGGTTGCCACCACATTGGCCTCTTTTCAAAAAAACATTTTCAAAACCCACACACTCAAGCACCATTTAAAACAATTGAAAACAAAAGGCAAGTGATCTAAGCAAGTAACTAAGAGCCCATGGATAACCATGGATAGAAAGGGTGCTAATACCTTCCCTTTCTATAATCTACTCCCCGAACCCAAGAAAACATCTCAAAAAGGTTTTTGCTGTGCTTTTTAACCTTTCCTTAGGATAAAGTAAAAAGTCGGTGGCGACTCTTGCTAACCGCAACATTTGCGAATACGAACGCAAACCTCAAGTCAGTTCTCCCACCGTATCACAGAACTGGCGACTCAGCTGGGGACTACTTAAAAGTGGAGTAACCTTAGGGTTTAGATCACCTTTGTTTTCAATTGTTTGCTTTGTTTGCTTTTATATTTGTGGGCTTTGCATCGGAGTTTCATAGATCCTAACCCGGATCTGGGAAATACCCTTTTTAGGTAGCATAATCTGTGAGGGACCTGTCCGGCGTAGACCGACATGGGTGAAGCAGTGGCTACGTTGGTGTGGCATCTTAGTCTGTACCTATATCCCTTGTGTTGTAACGGGGAGAATATAGGTCTTCTAAGGGGTCATTAAACACCAACCAACCTTAGAACCCTAAATTGACCAACTTGGCTATTAGGACAGTAGCAGTATGCTACACTCATTGAGGCTAAACTCTCGAGATGGTTCTGGCCGCGAGAAAAGATTGCGATGCTGGAGTTATGACCGATTGAGGGTAGCCAATGATTTGAGATCCTCTAGAACCCGGTTACTTTTGATAGGACATGTTTTAACCAACAAAACCCAAAGAGGGTAATACCTGAAACTCATGCTGGCCTGAAACCTAAGGGTGTCTTGTGTGACTTGTGTGCTTTATCTGCCTATGTGAATACTTGTGATGTGCTTCATCATAGCATCATGCCATCATACCATTGCATGCATAAAAAGCTAACCCATTTCAAAGACAAAAAGGTTTCATCTTTGCTCTGTTTTGTAGGACATTATGATGCCCGTGCGTAGAAATACTATCCGGTTCAACTTTGTTCGTTCACCTGAGTTGCTTGATGAGTTGGTTAGCAGAATTCCAAACACTACCTCCTTCATCAACAGACATGGTTCTCTCCTTGGCTTGATCACTGCAAAATGGGACCAACAACTGATAAGTGTTCTGACCCAGTTTTATGACCCTCTGCATCATTGTTTCACCTTTCAAGACTTCCAGCTGGTTCCTACCCTGGAAGAGTTCTCTTATTTGCTTGGGATCCCTGTCTTGGAACAAACTCCATTCACTGGTTTGGAAAAGATTCCTAGGCCTGAAGAGATTGCTGCAATTCTCCCCTTGACCAAAGAAGAGGTATTGTCCAACTGGGAAACTAGAAATGGGATCAAGGGCTTTTTGGTCAAATTTCTGGTTGGCAAGGCTAATGATTTCTGGAATGACTTGGACTTCAAGGCGTACGAGGATATTCTGGCTCTTTTGATCTATGGTCTGGTATTGTTTCCCAACCCTGACACCTTCATCAGTATCCATGTCATAAGAATCTTCATGTCTCGGAATCCGGTACCCACTCTCTTGGGTGACATTCTACAACAACTCTATGCTCGTACTGCTCGAAAACGGGGGACTCCGTGGTGTTGTGCTCCTTTGCTGGTAAGGTGGTTTATTTCGCACCTTCCTAAGTCCGTGCTGAAGAATGAAGAAGGAAAAGGTTGGGCTCGGAGGTTAATGTCTCTCACAGATAAGGATATCACTTGGACTCTCAGAGGCTTGGATGAGGTAGCTGTTATCGACCGTTGCGGAGAATACCCTAATGTCCCGTTGATTGGTATCCAAGGAGGAATCTCTTACAATCCATGTTTAGCTCTCCGTCAGTTTGGAAGAGCCAGAGGAGATGGGCCTCATGAAATGCTGGTTCCTCACTTCCATTTTGAGTTTCAGGCAGGCAGTGACAAACTACGCCAGGGATTCATTAGAGCTTGGGACAGAATCCACAAAGCTGACCCACATGAGTTAGGACCAAAGACTTCTTTACCATTGGAGCCCTATTGCAAATGGGTCCGCATCCGTGCTCAGAAGTTAGGTATGCCGTACGAAGCTGTCAGACCAATCATCCTTGAAACTCCTGATGAAGATGGGGTTCCTCCAACTGTCCTCCCTCCTCAGATACCTACTGATTTTGACACCATGAAGAGATCTTGGGCACAGCTAAAGGAAGAACGGGATTTCTATCGGGAGAAGTTCAACGAGCAGGAAAGGAAGGTCCAAAGGCTGACTAAGCAATTGGAGGAAGAACGTGTCCTGAACAACTACATCAGCACTGAGAGGAGGAGGCCATGGGAGCATTGATGAGCTTTGATTATTTCCTTTTGTAGTCTTATTTCCTTTTCCGTATTTTTCATTCCTGTAATGCCTAAGGGAAAATTGTTGAACAATTGAAAAGTTTTAATCTAATGAAGTGTGTTTCCTTTTTGTCTACAAAGTTGAATCTTATTTGTCTTTGAAAACATAAAACATACGCATTCCATTACACCATATGCATAGCAGGTACCCTATTTCACAGGTTGCTTAATCTTCTTCGCTGTTTGTTTGCACAGTCATCATGAATCCGGAATCATCCAGTGAGCAAGCAATCAAGGCCCTTCAGGCCCAAAGTGCACAGTTTCAAGAGATGGTCCTAAGCCTAGCCCAGGGTCAGCAAGAGTTGAAGACTCTACTCCTGAAGAAGAAGAAGGAAAAGAGGACGGCGATGTTCAACACCGGACGCAGATTTGGGAACACACTCCACAATGAAGCTGATCCAACCACTTCTTCTGCTGAGAAAAACAGTCCCCAGGGGGGAGGAGCTCCTAGTCCCGCAGTCTCCGACAACGAGACGGACTATAACGATGAACAATACCCACCTGCTGCTGACAGATACAAACAATTGGAGGACCGCTTGAGCGCTATGGAAATTCAGAACGTGCCGGGACTGGATTTCGGAGATTTGGGATTATCTTCTGGAGTAGTAATTCCACACAAGTTTAAGGCGCCTGCCTTCGCCAAGTATGATGGGGTCTCCTGCCCAAAGCTGCATCTGAGGTCGTATGTAAGGAAAATCCAACCTTACACGGCGGATAAGAACCTCTGGATTCACTTCTTCCAAGACAGCCTCTCGGGGTCACAACTTGAATGGTTCTACCAATTGGACGGAGCTAGCATCCGGCACTGGGAAGATTTGGCAACTGCGTTTTACAGACAATACCAATACAATTCTGATCTCGCTCCTACGCGTACCCAACTTCAGGGTATGTCTCTAGGGACGGGTGAAGGGTTCAAAGAGTACGCTCAAAAATGGAGAGATTTGGCTGGCAGGGTGCAGCCTCCATTAACTGATCGAGAGCTGGTTGATATGTTTCTGGGAACGCTGTCTGGTCCGTTTTTCAATCATTTGGTTGGTAACTCCTCCGCTGGGTTCACAGATTTGATATTAACAGGAGAAAGAATTGAAGCTGGTATCAGGTCAGGCAAGATACAGAAAGCTGCCTCTACAAGTGCTGAGAAGAGGCCGTTTAAGAAAGAAGCAAGTGCCGTCTATGGCCCTAGAAGACAAGTCAAGCCCGAAAGTCGCCAAGCCGTCAACGCTTTGGTCATCTCTAAACCTGTTGCTGCTCCTCAGCAGTACAATCAACAGAGAAGTGAAAGGCCCAAGAGGCAGTATACCCGATTGAGTATGACATTATCTCAAATTTTACCCCAACTGTTATCCACCAACCTGGTGACCCTCAAAGAAGCTCCTAAAGTCGTCAACACTGCGTCTCCTAAATACAACCCAAATGCCCGGTGTGCTTATCATTCTGATAGTCCCGGGCACACTACTGATGATTGCTGGGCCTTGAGAAACAAAGTGCAAGATCTAATTGACGCAAAAGAAATTCAGTTTGAAGCGCCGGAAAGACCGAATGTTGTAACGGCTCCTATGCCCCAGCATAGGGTAAATGCCATTGAGGAAGAAGTGTACGCTGTTTCGGTAGATGAAGTTGTTACCCCTTTGAAGACTGTTAAGAAGAACCTACTGCGGGCCGGTTTATTTCCGGGTTGCGGCGAAGGTTGCCCATTCTTTGCTATTTCCCTATCTGATTGTCCCTTGCTAAGGTTAGGCATCCAAGGCCTAATGGATAGCAAGGAGATTCTATTCAAAAAGACTGCTGTTCATTTGGTTCCGATGAAAGAAGTGTCCGTGATTACCATCTTCAAAAATCCAATCAAGGCTCCCCCAAAGAAGCCTATTCAAATCTTGACAGTTGCGCCTGTGATCATTACTGTTCCAGGACCCCTCTCCTACGTATCTGATAAAGCTGTCCCCTGGCATTATGGGGCAGACGTATATGTAAATGGAATCAAGCAAGAATTTGATGCTAGTGCCAGTATCTGCGATATCACCGGTCCAGCTAAAGTCACCCGCAGTGGCAGGCTCTTCTCGCCTGACATTGCGCCTCCCGCTATTCGAAAACCCCTCCTCATAAAACCTGCAAGTTTACCAAGTCCTGTTGCTGATCAAATTGTGTCCCCTGCTGCCGAGTCATCAAATGCTCGGGGTAAAGGGATTGAAGAAGAGCCTGCCCGGATGGAGGCACCAATACCCGTGAATGCTGAGGCCTCCCGACAAGAAATGGAGGAGATTCTGAAAATAATAAAGAAAAGTGATTTTAATGTTGTCGAGCAGTTGGGGCATACACCCTCCAAGATCTCCCTGCTTTCCTTATTACTATGTTCCGAGGCCCACGCTAAGGCATTAATCTCATTTCTCAAGACGGCCCATGTGCCGCAAGAGACGTCTGCAGTCCAGTTCACTGACTGCATAGCAAATCTGACGGCGGACAACGGCTTGGGCTTTTCAGATGCTGACCTAACCGCAAAAGGGAGAGACCACAATGATGCCCTGCATGTCTCTATTGAATGCAGGGGCACTACTCTGGCACATGTATTGGTGGACACTGGTTCTTCTTTGAATGTTCTTCCGAAAAAGGCTTTAGATCGTCTGGATTATGAGGGCCTGGAGTTGAAACCCAGCAATATCATCGTCAGAGCCTTTGACGGTTCCAAGAGGATGGTTCATGGAGAGGTTAACATCCCTATTCGTGTGGGCTCTCAAGTGTTTGACTCTACCTTTTACGTGATGGATATACGTCCATCGTACTCCTGTCTGTTGGGTCGACCTTGGATCCACAAAGCTGGGGCAGTGACCTCCACCTTGCACCAAAAGCTGAAGTATCCCGTCAGGGGAAAAATTGTCACTGTGCAAGGAGAAGAGGAGTATATGGTGAGCCATTTGAACTCCTTCAGGTACATCGAGATGGACGGAGAATTTATTGAAACTCCCTTCCAACATTTCGAGGAGGTACATCCAATTTCAGCAGCTGCGGAGACAATGGCCGAAGAGAATGATTCCCTGAAGATGGTTTCCCTAAGGGATGCCCGGGCTGTGGTTCAGAAAGGCAATGGTGCACACTGGGGTCAGCTTCCTGATTTCACTCAGAAGAACGACAAGTTTGGGCTAGGCTTTACTGCAGAGGCTCAGAAGGCGGTGCGCAAAGAGAAGATTGGAAAGGCTCCGGTGTTTATTTCCAGCTCAAGGGTGAACGCTATTGAGGAAGATGTGGAGGAAGTTGAGTTCGATAGTTGGATCTACCCGACTGCCAGCGACGGACCAAGCAACTGGACAGCAAAGGATTTTACCCCTATCACATTTGTCACACAGTAATTGATTTCTTTTGATTTCCAAATCTGTAACAAACAATATGTTAAAACTCTGTTGGCTCGGTGTCCTGCCCGGGACATCGTAGCTCCATTTGTGAGGGCTTTTTGTATGACATTTTCATATATCATCAATCAAAACATTGGACGTTTGTTGCATTTCAAATCTTGTGCTCCTTTTCTTTCTGTGTTATACATATTGCAAAACAGCTATATTTACACACACTCACTTATACAGGTTTCAATCCACTCTGGATCTCACTGGCAACAGCTCTGCTACCGCCAGTTATGACTTCGACAATCCGATCAACTTGGCCGAAGACGAAGGTGAAGATGATTGCGAAGTGCCTGGTGAACTCGCAAGACTGCTACTACAGGAAGAGAGGGCTATTCAACCACATGAAGAGCCTGTGGAGACAATTAACTTGGGTACTGAGACAGATAGGAAAGAGGTCAAGATTGGTGCCAATCTAGAGCTCAGCGTGAAGCAACGATTGATCCAGATGCTACAAGACTACATGGAGATCTTTGCTTGGTCCTATGAAGATATGCCCGGTTTGGATGCCGACATTGTAGTTCACCATCTGCCAACCAAGGAAGATTGCCCTCCAGTAAAGCAAAAAGTTCGACGAATGCGTCCAGAGATGTCTGAGAAGATTAAAGCTGAGGTGATGAAACAGTTTGATGCGGGTTTCCTTGCAGTAACTTCTTACCCTCAGTGGGTTGCCAATGTTGTGCCAGTGCCGAAGAAGGACGGTAAAGTCAGAATGTGTGTTGACTACAGGGATCTGAACAGGGCCAGCCCCAAGGATGATTTCCCCCTACCTCACATCGATGTCCTTGTTGATAATACAGCTCAACACAAGGTGTTCTCCTTCATGGATGGCTTCTCAGGGTATAATCAGATCAAGATGGCTCCTGAAGATATGGAGAAGACTACATTTGTAACTCAGTGGGGGACCTTCTGTTATAAGGTCATGCCATTCGGATTGAAAAATGCTGGGGCAACCTATCAGCGTGCCATGGTTGCTTTATTTCATGATATGATCCATCATGAGATTGAAGTATACGTTGATGACATGATTGCAAGGTCTCAAACTGAGGAGGAACACCTTGATCATCTGAGGAAGTTGTTTGACCGACTCAAGTTGTACAAGCTGAGATTGAATCCCAACAAATGCACCTTCGGGGTGAGGTCCGGAAAATTGCTAGGTTTCATTGTAAGTGATAAAGGTATCCAGGTGGACCCTGCCAAGGTTAAAGCTATTCAAGAGATGCCGACCCCAAAAACAGAGAAAGAAGTCAGAGGCTTCCTAGGACGACTGAATTACATTGCCCGATTCATCTCACATCTGACTGCTACTTGTAAGCCAATCTTCAAATTACTGAAGAAAGATCAAGTGGTACGCTGGAATGATGAATGTCAGGCCGCCTTTGAAAGAATAAAGGAATATCTCCAAGAGCCACCCATTCTTATGCCACCGGTGGAAGGAAGACCTCTGATACTTTACTTGACAGTGCTTGATAATTCAATGGGGTGTGTGCTGGGACAGCATGACGAGTCTGGCCGAAAAGAGCACGCTATTTATTACTTGAGCAAAAAGTTTACCGACTGTGAGTCTCGTTACTCACTGCTTGAGAAAACTTGCTGCGCTCTTGTATGGGCTGCTCGCCGGCTGAGACAGTATATGCTGACTCACACTACTTTATTGATTTCAAAGATGGATCCCATCAAGTACATATTTGAAAAGCCCGCTCTGTCTGGGAGAATAGCGAGATGGCAAATGATCTTAACAGAATATGATATCCAGTATACAACTCAGAAAGCAATTAAGGGAAGTGTACTGGCTGATCATTTGGCACACCAACCTGTGGACGATTATCAATCATTGAACTTTGATTTTCCGGACGAAGACATCATGGTGGTAACTGACTGTGAAGTACCTGGACCGGATGAAGGACCTGAGGAAGGATCCCGATGGTCTATGCATTTTGACGGAGCCTCCAATGCTTTGGGTAACGGCGTCGGCGCTGTAATCATATCTCCCAAGGGGACTCATACTCCACTCACCGCCCGATTATGTTTCAGCTGCACCAACAACATGGCAGAATATGAGGCATGTATCATGGGTCTACAAGCTGCAATCGATTTGAGGATCAAGTTTCTAAGTGTCTTCGGAGATTCCGCTCTCGTGATCAATCAGATCAAGGGCGAGTGGGATACGAAACACCCGAATCTTATTCCTTACAAGGAGTATGTGTCGACCTTGCTCCCTCACTTTGAAGAAATAACTTTTGAGCATTTCCCCAGAGAGGAAAATCAGCTAGCGGACGCACTAGCCACGATGTCTTCGATGTTCAAAGTTAAATGGGACAATGAGGCTCCCCAAATCATAATCTGGAAGTTGGATGAACCGGCATACTGCTGCGAGCTCGAGGCCGAGAAGGTGACTGAAAAACCCTGGTATCACGAGGTGAAGAGGTACTTGGAAGCTCAGGAATACCCTGAAGGTGCATCTGTCAACGACAAGAAGTTCATGAGGAGGTTTGCTGCAAAATTCTTCCTCAGCAACGGCGTTCTCTACAAACGGAATCATGATTCAACTCTGTTACGTTGTGTGGATAAGGCTGAAGCAGAGAAAATTATGATGGAACTGCATGAAGGAACATTTGGAACCCATTCCAGTGGACACACCATGGCTAAGAAAATCCTTCGGGCAGGATATTTCTGGTCCACGATGGAAGCCGATTGTTACCAACACTCCCGAACTTGTCATAAATGCCAAATCTATGCTGACAAGGTGCATATCCCTCCGGTTCCTTTGAATGTCCTGACGGCACCTTGGCCTTTCGCAATGTGGGGCATCGATATGATCGGTGAGATCCGACCAACGGCATCCAATGGGCATCGTTTCATCTTGGTGGCGATCGATTACTTCACGAAATGGGTTGAGGCAGCTTCATATGCCACGGTAACCAAGAGCGTCGTGGCGCGTTTCATCCGGCATAATCTGATATGTCGGTACGGTGTCCCGGAAAGAATCATTACGGACAACGGTACCAATCTCAATAACAAAATGATCACTGAACTCTGTGAACAATTCAAGATACAACACCACAATTCTTCTCCCTACCGGCCGAAGATGAATGGGGCTGTAGAGGCAGCCAATAAAAATATCAAGAAAATTGTGCAGAAGATGACAGTGACCTATAAAGATTGGCACGAGATGTTACCGTTCGCTCTTCATGGGTACCGCACCTCAGCAAGGACATCGACCGGGGCAACTCCTTTCTCCTTGGTCTATGGCATGGAGGCAGTCTTGCCAATCGAGATCCAGATACCCTCTCTCCGAATAATGAAGGATGCAGACTTGAATGAAGATGATTGGATCCAAACTCGACTTGATCAACTAAATCTGATTGACGAAAAGAGGCTCACTGCTATCTGTCATGGTCAAACGTATCAGAAACGGATGATCAGGGCATTTAACAAGAAAGTCAGACCGCAAGAGTATCAAGTTGGGGACCTGGTAATCAAACGCATCATCCTTCCTCAAAGTGATCCCCGGGGCAAATGGACCCCTACTTATGAAGGGCCATTTGTGGTTAAACGTGTGTTCTCAGGAGGAGCCATGATCCTAACCACCATGGATGGCGACGACCTTCCTCACCCCGCCAATGCAGACATAGTGAAAAAATACTACGCATAAATAAAAGACCCGCTAGGTTGACATACCTAGGCAAAAATAAGGGCTTCCCGGCGAACCAAAAGGGTTCGGGCAAAAATAAGGGATGAAATGAAAAAATCTGTACACCCGGTAAGTCGAAAACCTGAAAGGGCGGCTTGGGCAAAAATGGGTATCCCGGTGGACCGAAAACCCGAAAGGGCGGTCCAGGCAAAAGTTAGGGATAAAAGCGTAACACTATGTCTCATTGGATCACTTCGCGTCCGGAATTCGGCATCAACTATCTGGCTCCAGATTTCGGCATTGACCAATCGGCTTCATCTTCAACTAAGCAACAAAGCGATGAGACATCCGAAGACATAAAGGCAATAGCAGAGTTGGAACCCAGTGGGATTGTTCACATAGCTGTTTTGTTTTCTTTTTCAAATTGTAAATTCTATACTTTTTGGCGATGTCCTCTTACTAGGATATCAGCCTCTTGTACAAAAAACGCTTATTCGCAGGCAAAGTTTAAATCAATACAAGTTCACTTGTCCATACAAATTGCCATTGTTTTTCTTTTTCTGTTTTGTCTTGCGAAGAACGTCCAATGTTCATTTTTGATATATGCATTTGACATTAAATTGCTGATTCATAAATGTTTGCATATGAAAAAAGAGATTAATTACAAGTGACATCAAGGACAGGGGCAATGTGGAGTTGCCTAATGCGGTCTAGTTGTTTTGTCCACCAAGGCACCAAGGTAGGTTCAACTGAAAATGTGGCCAAATCATCTTAACTCCCCGCAGAGTAAAACAAAGTTCAGCAGCACTTCCCCCAAGCAGGAGTCGATTCCCCGTCGATCCTGAAAAAGGCACAACCTTCCCCGGCAGGTCTTAAAAGCTCATCCCCAGTAGATTCTGCGAGCTTATCCCCGGCGAAGTACGAACGTCTCGCCCAAGTTTTATTTAGAGTTATTTCCTCACAAGGACTTATAACTGGGTTATCCTCAGCTAAAAGCCACGGAAGACCGTTCTCGGCAAAAGTTCCTTCAATCCCCAGCGAAGTCTATCTTTGGTATTCCCAAGCAGAGTTTATCTTTGGGGTTCCCCAGCGGAGTTTATCATCATTATCCTCAGCGGAATCCATCGTTAAAGTCCTCAGCAGGCCTCTCATCAGAGCTTCGGCCAAGTATCTCTTCCGCAAAGCAGCTTCCCGGCCATTCGTCAAGGATTTATTTTCCTAAGATGAAATTACACTCATAAACATTTCACATTTTCATACATCTTGCTTACATACATGATGAAACACATACAACATCAAATGTTGAACATCATGACATCCTGCATATCATACATCATGACATTGCATACAGCTTACGTCTTTGCCTTTTCAGGAAAAAGACAATCTCAAAAACGACTACCTTCAACTGTCACAATTCCAGATTCGATACCTGTATCTAGCCAGGGCACATCTGAGAGTGATCAGTTTCCAGACTCGATTCCTGTATCTAGCCAGGGCACGTCTGAAGAGTTCAAAGATTCGACTCCTGTATCCAGCCAGGACACATCTATCAACTACAACAGTTCCAGATTCGATTCCTGTATCCGGCCAGGGCATATCTGTTGACCACATTTCCAGACTCGATTCCTGTATCTAGCCAGGGCACGTCTGCAGAGTTCAAAGATTTGACTCCTGTATCCAGCCAGGGCATATCTATTGACGACTATTTCCAGATTCGACTCCTGTATCCAGCCAGGGCATATCTATTGACGACTATTTCCAGATCCGACTCCTGTATCTAGCCAGGGCACATCTGTGAGCAACCGATTGCAGATTCAATACCTGTATCTAGCCAGGGCATATCTGCATAAGGAGACTGAAGATCAAACACCTGTAACAAGCCAGGAAAACATCTGTCTTTCCTAAATACACAAGTTCTCGCTAAGGAATCTCTTATGCGATCAACATTTCCAAATGGCATCTATAAGCCCATTCCCGACAAAGTTCTGTCACGTCTCCAGATGGCATCTATAAGCCCATCTCCCTATCCACCATCTCTCCAAATGGCATCTATAAGCCCATTCCCGACACCACATTGTTGAGACTCCAGCATGCGAGTGCAAATTTCCGGGCACTCTAGTGTCCAATCTCCTTTTACCCTCGAGTCACGAAAGGCAAACTTGCCAATCTAACTCTTCAGGTCCAAGAAGATTGAACAGGGGCAACTGTTGTACCCCAAAATTTTCCCTCCCATTTCCTCAACATTTTCTCATCACAAGACATTTAAAGATCAAGATACAATTAGGGTTTCCTCTGCTCAAGACTTCTCCTTGCACTGTGGACTCAAATTAGGGTTTGTGCTTGCACAAAGATGTTTTGACCTAAAATGCCTAAGATGACTTTCATGCTTCATATTGGACTCCCAAGTTTACCCATACCAAGTTTCAGGTCTTGATTCCAAGTTTTACCCAGTCAATTGGACAGTTGACCTAGAAATCAGCTGTATTGGGGAAAAAGTCAACTGTGGCCAATTGACAGTCAAACCTCATGAAATTTGATCCACATCAACATTTTGAATTCATATGAACCATTTGATCAAGTTTGGATCACAATTCCACAAGAAATTTGATCAGATCACCAAAAGGGCAAAATGGTCATTTTTAGGGTTTTGACTGCACAAAGGCAATTTTTGACTGTTTGACCTAGACAATGGCAAACCAAGTTCACCTATGGACTCAAGGACCCCATGGAATCATCTTGACATGTTCATCAAGCTCAAAAGATCCCAAGTACACAAGATTGATAGTTGAATTTCCCAGTCAATTGATCAATTTTGACTGTATACTGAAAAGTCAAACTTTGACTTTTTGGTCAAAATCAAGAGTCAAGATTCATTTTTCATCAAAACATGCCAAATCATGAAACTTGTTCACCAAGAAATCACAAAATGCAAATTAGGGTTTGAAAATGGAATTTTTCATAACTTAGAATTTTTCTAAGTTATGAAAAACCCTAATTTTTCCCAACTTTGCCCCATCTTTTCACCATGATCCATTTGGATTCAAACAAAAGTCAAAACATGAAAGTTGTAGCTTATTACATAATCTACAACTTTGATTCACAAAGTTTTCTCATTTGAAGCTTGTATCTCAAGTTATAATTTTTTGAATAAGGGCACTAAACCATCATTTAACTTAGTGAAATTTGACCTATTTTGACAAGGTTTTCTACCCTACTTCAAGGCCACTTTTCATACCCTTCCACTTGGAATTTTGATTTTCATTTCAAAGATGGATTGTAGTACACATTCCAAGCTTTCCAAAATGTCCAAGAACTCATCAAACAACCTCATAACTTGAGAGATTCGAATTTCACAAGTTGGCAAAAATTCACTTTTGTTCTTCATCAAGACATGTTCACAAACTTGCAAATTTGAATTCAGTTTGCTTTATGCTTAATTACAGGTCCTTGAACCAATCCATACTCAATAATTTAATGCATATTCAATGTGTTAAGGTCATGTTCTTTGTGTTCTAACATTGCATAATGGTTTAATCCTAAACTAGATAAAGTGGAATTTCCATTTTTGAAAAGTTTAGCTTTATGTCAAGTTTGTAATCCAACAAGTACATAGAAGATCTGCTTAGCACAAGATTATGGGCATAACACACTGATCAAGAGGAGTTGATGCAGCACATTAGGGGGTCCTATACTGACCTAGAACACCAATTTGCTTTTGGTAGCTTAAGTGTGAAGAAAGGTCCATAACATATGCTATCTCTCATATCAGCAAAAGAACACAGCACAAAAGATATCAAACACATTCCATAGACCACATTCAGGCTTTTGCACGAGCCATTGCCCTTTCAAACCCTCTCCATCTCAGAATCATCCTCAAACTGCACAAACAGGGGTGCCCCTGCAGTTTGAGTGCAATCTCTCAATCCCTTCAAGCATTTTGATCAAAACCTGTTCCTCTACCTTCCTTACAACATATGCAAGCTATCCAGAAGCTAAGGCACGATCTGTAGTTGCTCTACCCACTTCCACCATTTTCACATCTTTGACTTGCAGGTGAAGTTCTATAGCTTGATACAAGAAGGTTCAAGACAAAGTAAGCATTGAAAAAGCATCCCTGGACCTCAAGGAAGCTTTTCCAATCATTACATTGCACTGAAAGTCTCTCATTCTCCACATAGAAGTTCAACTGCACAGGTAAAAGTTTGAATTCGTATCTCCCTTATTAGGCATCTTTAGTCTTAAGTTTGTGAAGAAACAAGGTCCTACTCATAGCCCTGAACATGTACATAGCTTTACTTTTCATTTCTTTTATCTGAGTAGAGAGAATTTGAGCTCTGAAAATGGTAGAAAAATTAGGTCAGAAAAGAGGGGGAGAGAAATTCTCCCTCATCTTAGAGAGATAGGTCAAGTTCTTTATATGGTTAGAACCGTCTCTTCATGCTTAACATCTTTTGTGTTGGAAGTTTGTTCAAAAAATCAAGGAATCAGGAGTTAGACATTGAAGCAAGAGGCGCGCGTTTTTTCAAAAGTTTGAAGCTGGAGGTTGAAGACAGTGTTTCATTGGGCTGGGCTTTTGTTGTCCTTTCTTTTCACACCATCCTTTTTGGCTTACACCCCCCTGAGCCCATTTACTCATTTTTTGACATTTTTGACTTTTTCCTTTTTTGCTGACTTTGTTTATTTTTCCTCATGCCATTTAAAAATTAAAAATATTTTTTCCATCATTTTTTGCATTTATTGCATATTTATTTGTTTATTTTCTTAGTTTATACATAAACATATATATTTGATTATTAGAATAAATGTAAAAATAATGTAAATACACTTTTTATTTTCCTTTACTTTCTGAAAATATTTCACACAAAAAAATACCCTTTTTTATTTTATTTATTAAAATATTAAATAAATATTTATTTTTAGAATAATACATATTTAGGGTTATATACATATATATATGTGATTATTAATATATTTAAGACAAAAATACAAAAATACTTGATTTTTTTATTTTATTAATATTTGATATAAAAATACCTTTTTTCACAATACACTTCATTTTATGTTATTTTTATAAATAATAAATAAATAATTGTATTAAATTAGAAAATAATACCTTTTTCTTTAAAATTAGGGTTTTTACCCTAAGTTCAAAATACTCAAAAAAATAATACATTTTTATTTTTCTATTTCTTTTACATAAATAATGTTTTCTCATACACATCAAAAACTTTCCTTTTTGCATTTCATATATTTATTTAATTTACATTTAATTATGCATTGCAAATATCCAATTGATGTAATAATTTAGATTTAAATTCTTGTCAATATCCCCATTTGAACATTTGTACCCCCCTTCCCATATTTGGTTTTGTAATAGCTTAGTAATTTTAATTTCGCACTTTATTGCTTTCTAATAATAACATGTTAGAATTAGGGTTTGTATGCGAAAAACGATAAAAAATAGTTTGACCTAATACAAGATAAGCAAGCATGAAAATGGACACACAAATCACACTTGCACCCCCTAGGGTATTCCACTTGTTGCCTTCAAATAAATGGGCCATATTGTATGTTGAACTTCTTTGGGCAAAGCAAACAATTTGAATGATCATAGTCCCTCGATAAAAACTTTTCAAAAAACAAATGATCAAGTCCCTTAGAGAAATTGCCCAAAGACATTTAACGTCGTTGCAATTATGGTCTAAAACGATGACCCGCGCCTGTCCCTCTCACATCCTAACACAAGGTTGCCCACCAAATACAATGGTGGAGCAAACTTGTTAAAAGGGTTAAAGTATAGCAATGATCTTTTGAGAAATTTAGGAGTAGATAACCTCTTAGTTACTTGAATCAACTTGCCAAAACAAAACACTTGCCTAATTTCAAAATCACACCTTACAACACTTTCAAAACAAAATGAAAAACCTTTTTCAAAAGACATACATCTTTGTATACATCCCCACATGGATCATTACAAAGGTTGCCACCACATTGGCCTCTTTTCAAAAAAACATTTTCAAAACCCACACACTCAAGCACCATTTAAAACAATTGAAAACAAAAGGCAAGTGATCTAAGCAAGTAACTAAGAGCCCATGGATAACCATGGATAGAAAGGGTGCTAATACCTTCCCTTTCTATAATCTACTCCCCGAACCCAAGAAAACATCTCAAAAAGGTTTTTGCTGTGCTTTTTAACCTTTCCTTAGGATAAAGTAAAAAGTCGGTGGCGACTCTTGCTAACCGCAACATTTGCGAATACGAACGCAAACCTCAAGTCAGTTCTCCCACCGTATCACAGACATTTTCTCAACTGCTGCTGACAGATACAAACAATTGGAGGACCGCTTGAGCGCTATGGAAATTCAGAACGTGCCGGGACTGGATTTCGGAGATTTGGGATTATCTTCTGGAGTAGTAATTCCACACAAGTTTAAGGCGCCTGCCTTCGCCAAGTATGATGGGGTCTCCTGCCCAAAGCTGCATCTGAGGTCGTATGTAAGGAAAATCCAACCTTACACGGCGGATAAGAACCTCTGGATTCACTTCTTCCAAGACAGCCTCTCGGGGTCACAACTTGAATGGTTCTACCAATTGGACGGAGCTAGCATCCGGCACTGGGAAGATTTGGCAACTGCGTTTTACAGACAATACCAATACAATTCTGATCTCGCTCCTACGCGTACCCAACTTCAGGGTATGTCTCTAGGGACGGGTGAAGGGTTCAAAGAGTACGCTCAAAAATGGAGAGATTTGGCTGGCAGGGTGCAGCCTCCATTAACTGATCGAGAGCTGGTTGATATGTTTCTGGGAACGCTGTCTGGTCCGTTTTTCAATCATTTGGTTGGTAACTCCTCCGCTGGGTTCACAGATTTGATATTAACAGGAGAAAGAATTGAAGCTGGTATCAGGTCAGGCAAGATACAGAAAGCTGCCTCTACAAGTGCTGAGAAGAGGCCGTTTAAGAAAGAAGCAAGTGCCGTCTATGGCCCTAGAAGACAAGTCAAGCCCGAAAGTCGCCAAGCCGTCAACGCTTTGGTCATCTCTAAACCTGTTGCTGCTCCTCAGCAGTACAATCAACAGAGAAGTGAAAGGCCCAAGAGGCAGTATACCCGATTGAGTATGACATTATCTCAAATTTTACCCCAACTGTTATCCACCAACCTGGTGACCCTCAAAGAAGCTCCTAAAGTCGTCAACACTGCGTCTCCTAAATACAACCCAAATGCCCGGTGTGCTTATCATTCTGATAGTCCCGGGCACACTACTGATGATTGCTGGGCCTTGAGAAACAAAGTGCAAGATCTAATTGACGCAAAAGAAATTCAGTTTGAAGCGCCGGAAAGACCGAATGTTGTAACGGCTCCTATGCCCCAGCATAGGGTAAATGCCATTGAGGAAGAAGTGTACGCTGTTTCGGTAGATGAAGTTGTTACCCCTTTGAAGACTGTTAAGAAGAACCTACTGCGGGCCGGTTTATTTCCGGGTTGCGGCGAAGGTTGCCCATTCTGTGCTATTTCCCTATCTGATTGTCCCTTGCTAAGGTTAGGCATCCAAGGCCTAATGGATAGCAAGGAGATTCTATTCAAAAAGACTGCTGTTCATTTGGTTCCGATGAAAGAAGTGTCCGTGATTACCATCTTCAAAAATCCAATCAAGGCTCCCCCAAAGAAGCCTATTCAAATCTTGACAGTTGCGCCTGTGATCATTACTGTTCCAGGACCCCTCTCCTACGTATCTGATAAAGCTGTCCCCTGGCATTATGGGGCAGACGTATATGTAAATGGAATCAAGCAAGAATTTGATGCTAGTGCCAGTATCTGCGATATCACCGGTCCAGCTAAAGTCACCCGCAGTGGCAGGCTCTTCTCGCCTGACATTGCGCCTCCCGCTATTCGAAAACCCCTCCTCATAAAACCTGCAAGTTTACCAAGTCCTGTTGCTGATCAAATTGTGTCCCCTGCTGCCGAGTCATCAAATGCTCGGGGAAAAGGGATTGAAGAAGAGCCTGCCCGGATGGAGGCACCAATACCCGTGAATGCTGAGGCCTCCCGACAAGAAATGGAGGAGATTCTGAAAATAATAAAGAAAAGTGATTTTAATGTTGTCGAGCAGTTGGGGCATACACCCTCCAAGATCTCCCTGCTTTCCTTATTACTATGTTCCGAGGCCCACGCTAAGGCATTAATCTCATTTCTCAAGACGGCCCATGTGCCGCAAGAGACGTCTGCAGTCCAGTTCACTGACTGCATAGCAAATCTGACGGCGGACAACGGCTTGGGCTTTTCAGATGCTGACCTAACCGCAAAAGGGAGAGACCACAATGATGCCCTGCATGTCTCTATTGAATGCAGGGGCACTACTCTGGCACATGTATTGGTGGACACTGGTTCTTCTTTGAATGTTCTTCCGAAAAAGGCTTTAGATCGTCTGGATTATGAGGGCCTGGAGTTGAAACCCAGCAATATCATCGTCAGAGCCTTTGACGGTTCCAAGAGGATGGTTCATGGAGAGGTTAACATCCCTATTCGTGTGGGCTCTCAAGTGTTTGACTCTACCTTTTACGTGATGGATATACGTCCATCGTACTCCTGTCTGTTGGGTCGACCTTGGATCCACAAAGCTGGGGCAGTGACCTCCACCTTGCACCAAAAGCTGAAGTATCCCGTCAGGGGAAAAATTGTCACTGTTCAAGGAGAAGAGGAGTATATGGTGAGCCATTTGAACTCCTTCAGGTACATCGAGATGGACGGAGAATTTATTGAAACTCCCTTCCAACATTTCGAGGAGGTACATCCAATTTCAGCAGCTGCGGAGACAATGGCCGAAGAGAATGATTCCATGAAGATGGTTTCCCTAAGGGATGCCCGGGCTGTGGTTCAGAAAGGCAATGGTGCACACTGGGGTCAGCTTCCTGATTTCACTCAGAAGAACGACAAGTTTGGGCTAGGCTTTACTGCAGAGGCTCAGAAGGCGGTGCGCAAAGAGAAGATTGGAAAGGCTCCGGTGTTTATTTCCAGCTCAAGGGTGAACGCTATTGAGGAAGATGTGGAGGAAGTTGAGTTCGATAGTTGGATCTACCCGACTACCAGCGACGGACCAAGCAACTGGACAGCAAAGGATTTTACCCCTATCACATTTGTCACACAGTAATTGATTTCTTTTGATTTCCAAATCTGTAACAAACAATATGTTAAAACTCTGTTGGCTCGGTGTCCTGCCCGGGACATCGTAGCTCCATTTGTGAGGGCTTTTTGTATGACATTTTCATATATCATCAATCAAAACATTGGACGTTTGTTGCATTTCAAATCTTGTGCTCCTTTTCTTTCTGTGTTATACATATTGCAAAACAGCTATATTTACACACACTCACTTATACAGGTTTCAATCCACTCTGGATCTCACTGGCAACAGCTCTGCTACCGCCAGTTATGACTTCGACAATCCGATCAACTTGGCCGAAGACGAAGGTGAAGATGATTGCGAAGTGCCTGGTGAACTCGCAAGACTGCTACTACAGGAAGAGAGGGCTATTCAACCACATGAAGAGCCTGTGGAGACAATTAACTTGGGTACTGAGACAGATAGGAAAGAGGTCAAGATTGGTGCCAATCTAGAGCTCAGCGTGAAGCAACGATTGATCCAGATGCTACAAGACTACATGGAGATCTTTGCTTGGTCCTATGAAGATATGCCCGGTTTGGATGTCGACATTGTAGTTCACCATCTGCCAACCAAGGAAGATTGCCCTCCAGTAAAGCAAAAAGTTCGACGAATGCGTCCAGAGATGTCTGAGAAGATTAAAGCTGAGGTGATGAAACAGTTTGATGCGGGTTTCCTTGCAGTAACTTCTTACCCTCAGTGGGTTGCCAATGTTGTGCCAGTGCCGAAGAAGGACGGTAAAGTCAGAATGTGTGTCGACTACAGGGATCTGAACAGGGCCAGCCCCAAGGATGATTTCCCCCTACCTCACATCGATGTCCTTGTTGATAATACAGCTCAACACAAGGTGTTCTCCTTCACGGATGGCTTCTCAGGGTATAATCAGATCAAGATGGCTCCTGAAGATATGGAGAAGACTACATTTGTAACTCAGTGGGGGACCTTCTGTTATAAGGTCATGCCATTCGGATTGAAAAATGCTGGGGCAACCTATCAGCGTGCCATGGTTGCTTTATTTCATGATATGATCCATCATGAGATTGAAGTATACGTTGATGACATGATTGCAAGGTCTCAAACTGAGGAGGAACACCTTGATCATCTGAGGAAGTTGTTTGACCGACTCAAGTTGTACAAGCTGAGATTGAATCCCAACAAATGCACCTTCGGGGTGAGGTCCGGAAAATTGCTAGGTTTCATTGTAAGTGATAAAGGTATCCAGGTGGACCCTGCCAAGGTTAAAGCTATTCAAGAGATGCCGACCCCAAAAACAGAGAAAGAAGTCAGAGGCTTCCTAGGACGACTGAATTACATTGCCCGATTCATCTCACATCTGACTGCTACTTGTAAGCCAATCTTCAAATTACTGAAGAAAGATCAAGTGGTACGCTGGAATGATGAATGTCAGGCCGCCTTTGAAAGAATAAAGGAATATCTCCAAGAGCCACCCATTCTTATGCCACCGGTGGAAGGAAGACCTCTGATACTTTACTTGACAGTGCTTGATAATTCAATGGGGTGTGTGCTGGGACAGCATGACGAGTCTGGCCGAAAAGAGCACGCTATTTATTACTTGAGCAAAAAGTTTACCGACTGTGAGTCTCGTTACTCACTGCTTGAGAAAACTTGCTGCGCTCTTGTATGGGCTGCTCGCCGGCTGAGACAGTATATGCTGACTCACACTACTTTATTGATTTCAAAGATGGATCCCATCAAGTACATATTTGAAAAGCCCGCTCTGTCTGGGAGAATAGCGAGATGGCAAATGATCTTAACAGAATATGATATCCAGTATACAACTCAGAAAGCAATTAAGGGAAGTGTACTGGCTGATCATTTGGCACACCAACCTGTGGACGATTATCAATCATTGAACTTTGATTTTCCGGACGAAGACATCATGGTGGTAACTGACTGTGAAGTACCTGGACCGGATGAAGGACCTGAGGAAGGATCCCGATGGTCTATGCATTTTGACGGAGCCTCCAATGCTTTGGGTAACGGCGTCGGCGCTGTAATCATATCTCCCAAGGGGACTCATACTCCACTCACCACCCGATTATGTTTCAGCTGCACCAACAACATGGCAGAATATGAGGCATGTATCATGGGTCTACAAGCTGCAATCGATTTGAGGATCAAGTTTCTAAGTGTCTTCGGAGATTCCTCTCTCGTGATCAATCAGATCAAGGGCGAGTGGGATACGAAACACCCGAATCTTATTCCTTACAAGGAGTATGTGTCGACCTTGCTCCCTCACTTTGAAGAAATAACTTTTGAGCATTTCCCCAGAGAGGAAAATCAGCTAGCGGACGCACTAGCCACGATGTCTTCGATGTTCAAAGTTAAATGGGACAATGAGGCTCCCCAAATCATAATCTGGAAGTTGGATGAACCGGCATACTGCTGCGAGCTCGAGGCCGAGAAGGTGACTGAAAAACCCTGGTATCACGAGGTGAAGAGGTACTTGGAAGCTCAGGAATACCCTGAAGGTGCATCTGTCAACGACAAGAAGTTCATGAGGAGGTTTGCTGCAAAATTCTTCCTCAGCAACGGCGTTCTCTACAAACGGAATCATGATTCAACTCTGTTACGTTGTGTGGATAAGGCTGAAGCAGAGAAAATTATGATGGAACTGCATGAAGGAACATTTGGAACCCATTCCAGTGGACACACCATGGCTAAGAAAATCCTTCGGGCAGGATATTTCTGGTCCACGATGGAAGCTGATTGTTACCAACACTCCCGAACTTGTCATAAATGCCAAATCTATGCTGACAAGGTGCATATCCCTCCGGTTCCTTTGAATGTCCTGACGGCACCTTGGCCTTTCGCAATGTGGGGCATCGATATGATCGGTGAGATCCGACCAACGGCATCCAATGGGCATCGTTTCATCTTGGTGGCGATCGATTACTTCACGAAATGGGTTGAGGCAGCTTCATATGCCACGGTAACCAAGAGCGTCGTGGCGCGTTTCATCCGGCATAATCTGATATGTCGGTACGGTGTCCCGGAAAGAATCATTACGGACAACGGTACCAATCTCAATAACAAAATGATCACTGAACTCTGTGAACAATTCAAGATACAACACCACAATTCTTCTCCCTACCGGCCGAAGATGAATGGGGCTGTAGAGGCAGCCAATAAAAATATCAAGAAAATTGTGCAGAAGATGACAGTGACCTATAAAGATTGGCACGAGATGTTACCGTTCGCTCTTCATGGGTACCGCACCTCAGCAAGGACATCGACCGGGGCAACTCCTTTCTCCTTGGTCTATGGCATGGAGGCAGTCTTGCCAATCGAGATCCAGATACCCTCTCTCCGAATAATGAAGGATGCAGACTTGAATGAAGATGATTGGATCCAAACTCGACTTGATCAACTAAATCTGATTGACGAAAAGAGGCTCACTGCTATCTGTCATGGTCAAACGTATCAGAAACGGATGATCAGGGCATTTAACAAGAAAGTCAGACCGCAAGAGTATCAAGTTGGGGACCTGGTAATCAAACGCATCATCCTTCCTCAAAGTGATCCCCGGGGCAAATGGACCCCTACTTATGAAGGGCCATTTGTGGTTAAACGTGTGTTCTCAGGAGGAGCCATGATCCTAACCACCATGGATGGCGACGACCTTCCTCACCCCGCCAATGCAGACATAGTGAAAAAATACTACGCATAAATAAAAGACCCGCTAGGTTGACATACCTAGGCAAAAATAAGGGCTTCCCGGCGAACCAAAAGGGTTCGGGCAAAAATAAGGGATGAAATGAAAAAATCTGTACACCCGGTAAGTCGAAAACCTGAAAGGGCGGCTTGGGCAAAAATGGGTATCCCGGTGGACCGAAAACCCGAAAGGGCGGTCCAGGCAAAAGTTAGGGATAAAAGCGTAACACTATGTCTCATTGGATCACTTCGCGTCCGGAATTCGGCATCAACTATCTGGCTCCAGATTTCGGCATTGACCAATCGGCTTCATCTTCAACTAAGCAACAAAGCGATGAGACATCCGAAGACATAAAGGCAATAGCAGAGTTGGAACCCAGTGGGATTGTTCACATAGCTGTTTTGTTTTCTTTTTCAAATTGTAAATTCTATACTTTTTGGCGATGTCCTCTTACTAGGATATCAGCCTCTTGTACAAAAACGCTTATTCGCAGGCAAAGTTTAAATCAATACAAGTTCACTTGTCCATACAAATTGCCATTGTTTTTCTTTTTCTGTTTTGTCTTGCGAAGAACGTCCAATGTTCATTTTTGATATATGCATTTGACATTAAATTGCTGATTCATAAATGTTTGCATATGAAAAAAGAGATTAATTACAAGTGACATCAAGGACAGGGGCAATGTGGAGTTGCCTAATGCGGTCTAGTTGTTTTGTCCACCAAGGCACCAAGGTAGGTTCAACTGAAAATGTGGCCAAATCATCTTAACTCCCCGCAGAGTAAAACAAAGTTCAGCAGCACTTCCCCCAAGCAGGAGTCGATTCCCCGTCGATCCTGAAAAAGGCACAACCTTCCCCGGCAGGTCTTAAAAGCTCATCCCCAGTAGATTCTGCGAGCTTATCCCCGGCGAAGTACGAACGTCTCGCCCAAGTTTTATTTAGAGTTATTTCCTCACAAGGACTTATAACTGGGTTATCCTCAGCTAAAAGCCACGGAAGACCGTTCTCGGCAAAAGTTCCTTCAATCCCCAGCGAAGTCTATCTTTGGTATTCCCAAGCAGAGTTTATCTTTGGGGTTCCCCAGCGGAGTTTATCATCATTATCCTCAGCGGAATCCATCGTTAAAGTCCTCAGCAGGCCTCTCATCAGAGCTTCGGCCAAGTATCTCTTCCGTAAAGCAGCTTCCCGGCCATTCGTCAAGGATTTATTTTCCTAAGATGAAATTACACTCATAAACATTTCACATTTTCATACATCTTGCTTACATACATGATGAAACACATACAACATCAAATGTTGAACATCATGACATCCTGCATATCATACATCATGACATTGCATACAGCTTACGTCTTTGCCTTTTCAGGAAAAAGACAATCTCAAAAACGACTACCTTCAACTGTCACAATTCCAGATTCGATACCTGTATCTAGCCAGGGCACATCTGAGAGTGATCAGTTTCCAGACTCGATTCCTGTATCTAGCCAAGGCACGTCTGAAGAGTTCAAAGATTCGACTCCTGTATCCAGCCAGGACACATCTATCAACTACAACAGTTCCAGATTCGATTCCTGTATCCGGCCAGGACATATCTGTTGACCACATTTCCAGACTCGATTCCTGTGTCTAGCCAGGGCACGTCTGCAGAGTTCAAAGATTTGACTCCTGTATCCAGCCAGGGCATATCTATTGACGACTATTTCCAGATTCGACTCCTGTATCCAGCCAGGGCATATCTATTGACGACTATTTCCAGATCCGACTCCTGTATCTAGCCAGGGCACATCTGTGAGCAACCGATTGCAGATTCAATACCTGTATCTAGCCAGGGCATATCTGCATAAGGAGACTGAAGATCAAACACCTGTAACAAGCCAGGAAAACATCTGTCTTTCCTAAATACACAAGTTCTCGCTAAGGAATCTCTTATGCGATCAACATTTCCAAATGGCATCTATAAGCCCATTCCCGACAAAGTTCTGTCACGTCTCCAGATGGCATCTATAAGCCCATCTCCCTATCCACCATCTCTCCAAATGGCATCTATAAGCCCATTCCCGACACCACATTGTTGAGACTCCAGCATGCGAGTGCAAATTTCCGGGCACTCTAGTGTCCAATCTCCTTTTACCCTCGAGTCACGAAAGGCAAACTTGCCAATCTAACTCTTCAGGTCCAAGAAGATTGAACAGGGGCAACTGTTGTACCCCAAAATTTGCCCTCCCATTTCCTCAACATTTTCTCATCACAAGACATTTAAAGATCAAGATACAATTAGGGTTTCCTCTGCTCAAGACTTCTCCTTGCACTGTGGACTCAAATTAGGGTTTGTGCTTGCACAAAGATGTTTTGACCTAAAATGCCTAAGATGACTTTCATGCTTCATATTGGACTCCCAAGTTTACCCATACCAAGTTTCAGGTCTTGATTCCAAGTTTTACCCAGTCAATTGGACAGTTGACCTAGAAATCAGTTGTATTGGGGAAAAAGTCAACTGTGGCCAATTGACAGTCAAACCTCATGAAATTTGATCCACATCAACATTTTGAATTCATATGAACCATTTGATCAAGTTTGGATCACAATTCCACAAGAAATTTGATCAGATCACCAAAAGGGCAAAATGGTCATTTTTAGGGTTTTGACTGCACAAAGGCAATTTTTGACTGTTTGACCTAGCCAATGGCAAACCAAGTTCACCTATGGACTCAAGGACCCCATGGAATTATCTTGACATGTTCATCAAGCTCAAAAGATCCCAAGTACACAAGATTGATAGTTGAATTTCCCAGTCAATTGATCAATTTTGACTGTATACTGAAAAGTCAAACTTTGACTTTTTGGTCAAAATCAAGAGTCAAGATTCATTTTTCATCAAAACATGCCAAATCATGAAACTTGTTCACCAAGAAATCACAAAATGCAAATTAGGGTTTGAAAATGGAATTTTTCATAACTTAGAATTTTTCTAAGTTATGAAAAACCCTAATTTTTCCCAACTTTGCCCCATCTTTTCACCATGATCCATTTGGATTCAAACAAAAGTCAAAACATGAAAGTTGTAGCTTATTACATAATCTACAACTTTGATTCACAAATGATCCAGTTCTGTGATACGGTGGGAGAACTGACTTGAGGTTTGCGTTCGTATTCGCAAATGTTGCGGTTAGCAAGAGTCGCCACCGACTTTTTACTTTATCCTAAGGAAAGGTTAAAAAGCACAGCAAAAACCTTTTTGAGATGTTTTCTTGGGTTCGGGGAGTAGATTATAGAAAGGGAAGGTATTAGCACCCTTTCTATCCATGGTTATCCATGGGCTCTTAGTTACTTGCTTAGATCACTTGCCTTTTGTTTTCAATTGTTTTAAATGGTGCTTGAGTGTGTGGGTTTTGAAAATGTTTTTTTGAAAAGAGGCCAATGTGGTGGCAACCTTTGTAATGATCCATGTGGGGATGTATACAAAGATGTATGTCTTTTGAAAAAGGTTTTTCATTTTGTTTTGAAAGTTTTTGTTTTGAAAGTGTTGTAAGGTGTGATTTTGAAATTAGGCAAGTGTTTTGTTTTGGCAAGTTGATTCAAGTAACTAAGAGGTTATCTACTCCTAAATTTCTCAAAAGATCATTGCTATAATTTAACCCTTTTAACAAGTTTGCTCCACCATTGTATTTGGTGGGCAACCTTGTGTTAGGATGTGAGAGGGACAGGCGCGGGTCATCGTTTTAGACCATAATTGCAACGACGTTAAATGTCTTTGGGCAATTTCTCTAAGGGACTTGATCATTTGTTTTTTGAAAAGTTTTTATCGAGGGACTATGATCATTCAAATTGTTTGCTTTGCCCAAAGAAGTTCAACATACAATATGGCCCATTTATTTGAAGGCAACAAGTGGAATACCCTAGGGGGTGCAAGTGTGATTTGTGTGTCCATTTTCATGCTTGCTTATCTTTTATTAGGTCAAACTATTTTTTATCGTTTTTCGCATACAAACCCTAATTCTAACATGTTATTATTAGAAAGCAATAAAGTGCGAAATTAAAATTACTAAGCTATTACAAAACCAAATATGGGAAGGGGGGTACAAATGTTCAAATGGGGATATTGACAAGAATTTAAATCTAAATTATTACATCAATTGGATATTTGCAATGCATAATTAAATGTAAATTAAATAAATATATGAAATGCAAAAAGGAAAGTTTTTGATGTGTATGAGAAAACATTATTTATGTAAAAGAAATAGAAAAATAAAAATGTATTATTTTTTTGAGTATTTTGAACTTAGGGTAAAAACCCTAATTTTAAAGAAAAAGGTATTATTTTCTAATTTAATACAATTATTTATTTATTATTTATAAAAATAACATAAAATGAAGTGTATTGTGAAAAAAGGTATTTTTATATCAAATATTAATAAAATAAAAAAATCAAGTATTTTTGTATTTTTGTCTTAAATATATTAATAATCACATATATATATGTATATAACCCTAAATATGTATTATTCTAAAAATAAATATTTATTTAATATTTTAATAAATAAAATAAAAAAGGGTATTTTTTTGTGTGAAATATTTTCAGAAAGTAAAGGAAAATAAAAAGTGTATTTACATTATTTTTACATTTATTCTAATAATCAAATATATATGTTTATGTATAAACTAAGAAAATAAACAAATAAATATGCAATAAATGCAAAAAATGATGGAAAAAATATTTTTAATTTTTAAATGGCATGAGGAAAAATAAACAAAGTCAGCAAAAAAGGAAAAAGTCAAAAATGTCAAAAAATGAGTAAATGGGCTCAGGGGGGTGTAAGCCAAAAAGGATGGTGTGAAAAGAAAGGACAACAAAAGCCCAGCCCAATGAAACACTGTCTTCAACCTCCAGCTTCAAACTTTTGAAAAAACGCGCGCCTCTTGCTTCAATGTCTAACTCCTGATTCCTTGATTTTTTGAACAAACTTCCAACACAAAAGATGTTAAGCATGAAGAGACGGTTCTAACCATATAAAGAACTTGACCTATCTCTCTAAGATGAGGGAGAATTTCTCTCCCCCTCTTTTCTGACCTAATTTTTCTACCATTTTCAGAGCTCAAATTCTCTCTACTCAGATAAAAGAAATGAAAAGTAAAGCTATGTACATGTTCAGGGCTATGAGTAGGACCTTGTTTCTTCACAAACTTAAGACTAAAGATGCCTAATAAGGGAGATACGAATTCAAACTTTTACCTGTGCAGTTGAACTTCTATGTGGAGAATGAGAGACTTTCAGTGCAATGTAATGATTGGAAAAGCTTCCTTGAGGTCCAGGGATGCTTTTTCAATGCTTACTTTGTCTTGAACCTTCTTGTATCAAGCTATAGAACTTCACCTGCAAGTCAAAGATGTGAAAATGGTGGAAGTGGGTAGAGCAACTACAGATCGTGCCTTAGCTTCTGGATAGCTTGCATATGTTGTAAGGAAGGTAGAGGAACAGGTTTTGATCAAAATGCTTGAAGGGATTGAGAGATTGCACTCAAACTGCAGGGGCACCCCTGTTTGTGCAGTTTGAGGATGATTCTGAGATGGAGAGGGTTTGAAAGGGCAATGGCTCGTGCAAAAGCCTGAATGTGGTCTATGGAATGTGTTTGATATCTTTTGTGCTGTGTTCTTTTGCTGATATGAGAGATAGCATATGTTATGGACCTTTCTTCACACTTAAGCTACCAAAAGCAAATTGGTGTTCTAGGTCAGTATAGGACCCCCTAATGTGCTGCATCAACTCCTCTTGATCAGTGTGTTATGCCCATAATCTTGTGCTAAGCAGATCTTCTATGTACTTGTTGGATTACAAACTTGACATAAAGCTAAACTTTTCAAAAATGGAAATTCCACTTTATCTAGTTTAGGATTAAACCATTATACAATGTTAGAACACAAAGAACATGACCTTAACACATTGAATATGCATTAAATTATTGAGTATGGATTGGTTCAAGGACCTGTAATTAAGCATAAAGCAAACTGAATTCAAATTTGCAAGTTTGTGAACATGTCTTGATGAAGAACAAAAGTGAATTTTTGCCAACTTGTGAAATTCGAATCTCTCAAGTTATGAGGTTGTTTGATGAGTTCTTGGACATTTTGGAAAGCTTGGAATGTGTACTACAATCCATCTTTGAAATGCAAATCAAAATTCCAAGTGGAAGGGTATGAAAAGTGGCCTTGAAGTAGGGTAGAAAACCTTGTCAAAATAGGTCAAATTTCACTAAGTTAAATGATGGTTTAGTGCCCTTATTCAAAAAATTATAACTTGAGATACAAGCTTCAAATGAGAAAACTTTGTGAATCAAAGTTGTAGATTATGTAATAAGCTACAACTTTCATGTTTTGACTTTTGTTTGAATCCAAATGGATCATGGTGAAAAGATGGGGCAAAGTTGGGAAAAATTAGGGTTTTTCATAACTTAGAAAAATTCTAAGTTATGAAAAATTCCATTTTCAAACCCTAATTTGCATTTTGTGATTTCTTGGTGAACAAGTTTCATGATTTGGCATGTTTTGATGAAAAATGAATCTTGACTCTTGATTTTGACCAAAAAGTCAAAGTTTGACTTTTCAGTATACAGTCAAAATTGATCAATTGACTGGGAAATTCAACTATCAATCTTGTGTACTTGGGATCTTTTGAGCTTGATGAACATGTCAAGATAATTCCATGGGGTCCTTGAGTCCATAGGTGAACTTGGTTTGCCATTGGCTAGGTCAAACAGTCAAAAATTGCCTTTGTGCAGTCAGAAAAGGCTCTGACGATGATATTGCTGGGTTTCAACTCCAGGCCCTCATAATCCAGACGATCTAAAGCCTTTTTCGGAAGAACATTCAAAGAAGAACCAGTGTCCACCAATACATGTGCCAGAGTAGTGCCCCTGCATTCAATAGAGACATGCAGGGCATCATTGTGGTCTGTCCCAATGATTTGAGATCCTCTAGAACCCGGTTACTTTTGATAGGACAGGTTTTAACCAACAAAACCCAAAGAGGGTAATACCTGAAACTCATGCTGGCCTGAAACCTAAGGGTGTCTTGTGTGACTTGTGTGCTTTATCTGCCTATGTGAATACTTGTGATGTGCTTCATCATAGCATCATGCCATCATACCATTGCATGCATAAAAAGCTAACCCATTTCAAAGACAAAAAGGTTTCATCTTTGCTCTGTTTTGTAGGACATTATGATGCCCGTGCGTAGAAATACTATCCGGTTCAACTTTGTTCGTTCACCTGAGTTGCTTGATGAGTTGGTTAGCAGAATTCCAAACACTACCTCCTTCATCAACAGACATGGTTCTCTCCTTGGCTTGATCACTGCAAAATGGGACCAACAACTGATAAGTGTTCTGACCCAGTTTTATGACCCTCTGCATCATTGTTTCACCTTTCAAGACTTCCAGCTGGTTCCTACCCTGGAAGAGTTCTCTTATTTGCTTGGGATCCCTGTCTTGGAACAAACTCCATTCACTGGTTTGGAAAAGATTCCTAGGCCTGAAGAGATTGCTGCAATTCTCCCCTTGACCAAAGAAGAGGTATTGTCCAACTGGGAAACTAGAAATGGGATCAAGGGCTTTTTGGTCAAATTTCTGGTTGGCAAGGCTAATGATTTCTGGAATGACTTGGACTTCAAGGCGTACGAGGATATTCTGGCTCTTTTGATCTATGGTCTGGTATTGTTTCCCAACCCTGACACCTTCATCAGTATCCATGTCATAAGAATCTTCATGTCTCGGAATCCGGTACCCACTCTCTTGGGTGACATTCTACAACAACTCTATGCTCGTACTGCTCGAAAACGGGGGACTCCGTGGTGTTGTGCTCCTTTGCTGGTAAGGTGGTTTATTTCGCACCTTCCTAAGTCCGTGCTGAAGAATGAAGAAGGAAAAGGTTGGGCTCGGAGGTTAATGTCTCTCACAGATAAGGATATCACTTGGACTCTCAGAGGCTTGGATGAGGTAGCTGTTATCGACCGTTGCGGAGAATACCCTAATGTCCCGTTGATTGGTATCCAAGGAGGAATCTCTTACAATCCATGTTTAGCTCTCCGTCAGTTTGGAAGAGCCAGAGGAGATGGGCCTCATGAAATGCTGGTTCCTCACTTCCATTTTGAGTTTCAGGCAGGCAGTGACAAACTACGCCAGGGATTCATTAGAGCTTGGGACAGAATCCACAAAGCTGACCCACATGAGTTAGGACCAAAGACTTCTTTACCATTGGAGCCCTATTGCAAATGGGTCCGCATCCGTGCTCAGAAGTTAGGTATGCCGTACGAAGCTGTCAGACCAATCATCCTTGAAACTCCTGATGAAGATGGGGTTCCTCCAACTGTCCTCCCTCCTCAGATACCTACTGATTTTGACACCATGAAGAGATCTTGGGCACAGCTAAAGGAAGAACGGGATTTCTATCGGGAGAAGTTCAACGAGCAGGAAAGGAAGGTCCAAAGGCTGACTAAGCAATTGGAGGAAGAACGTGTCCTGAACAACTACATCAGCACTGAGAGGAGGAGGCCATGGGAGCATTGATGAGCTTTGATTATTTCCTTTTGTAGTCTTATTTCCTTTTCCGTATTTTTCATTCCTGTAATGCCTAAGGGCAAATTGTTGAACAATTGAAAAGTTTTAATCTAATGAAGTGTGTTTCCTTTTTGTCTACAAAGTTGAATCTTATTTGTCTTTGAAAACATAAAACATACGCATTCCATTACACCATATGCATAGCAGGTACCCTATTTCACAGGTTGCTTAATCTTCTTCGCTGTTTGTTTGCACAGTCATCATGAATCCAGAATCATCCAGTGAGCAAGCAATCAAGGCCCTTCAGGCCCAAAGTGCACAGTTTCAAGAGATGGTCCTAAGCCTAGCCCAGGGTCAGCAAGAGTTGAAGACTCTACTCCTGAAGAAGAAGAAGGAAAAGAGGACGGCGATGTTCAACACCGGACGCAGATTTGGGAACACACTCCACAATGAAGCTGATCCAACCACTTCTTCTGCTGAGAAAAACAGTCCCCAGGGGGGAGGAGCTCCTAGTCCCGCAGTCTCCGACAACGAGACGGACTATAACGATGAACAATACCCACCTGCTGCTGACAAATACAAACAATTGGAGGACCGCTTGAGCGCTATGGAAATTCAGAACGTGCCGGGACTGGATTTCGGAGATTTGGGATTATCTTCTGGAGTAGTAATTCCACACAAGTTTAAGGCGCCTGCCTTCGCCAAGTATGATGGGGTCTCCTGCCCAAAGCTGCATCTGAGGTCGTATGTAAGGAAAATCCAACCTTACACGGCGGATAAGAACCTCTGGATTCACTTCTTCCAAGACAGCCTCTCGGGGTCACAACTTGAATGGTTCTACCAATTGGACGGAGCTAGCATCCGGCACTGGGAAGATTTGGCAACTGCGTTTTACAGACAATACCAATACAATTCTGATCTCGCTCCTACGCGTACCCAACTTCAGGGTATGTCTCTAGGGACGGGTGAAGGGTTCAAAGAGTACGCTCAAAAATGGAGAGATTTGGCTGGCAGGGTGCAGCCTCCATTAACTGATCGAGAGCTGGTTGATATGTTTCTGGGAACGCTGTCTGGTCCGTTTTTCAATCATTTGGTTGGTAACTCCTCCGCTGGGTTCACAGATTTGATATTAACAGGAGAAAGAATTGAAGCTGGTATCAGGTCAGGCAAGATACAGAAAGCTGCCTCTACAAGTGCTGAGAAGAGGCCGTTTAAGAAAGAAGCAAGTGCCGTCTATGGCCCTAGAAGACAAGTCAAGCCCGAAAGTCGCCAAGCCGTCAACGCTTTGGTCATCTCTAAACCTGTTGCTGCTCTTCAGCAGTACAATCAACAGAGAAGTGAAAGGCCCAAGAGGCAGTATACCCGATTGAGTATGACATTATCTCAAATTTTACCCCAACTGTTATCCACCAACCTGGTGACCCTCAAAGAAGCTCCTAAAGTCGTCAACACTGCGTCTCCTAAATACAACCCAAATGCCCGGTGTGCTTATCATTCTGATAGTCCCGGGCACACTACTGATGATTGCTGGGCCTTGAGAAACAAAGTGCAAGATCTAATTGACGCAAAAGAAATTCAGTTTGAAGCGCCGGAAAGACCGAATGTTGTAACGGCTCCTATGCCCCAGCATAGGGTAAATGCCATTGAGGAAGAAGTGTACGCTGTTTCGGTAGATGAAGTTGTTACCCCTTTGAAGACTGTTAAGAAGAACCTACTGCGGGCCGGTTTATTTCCGGGTTGCGGCGAAGGTTGCCCATTCTGTGCTATTTCCCTATCTGATTGTCCCTTGCTAAGGTTAGGCATCCAAGGCCTAATGGATAGCAAGGAGATTCTATTCAAAAAGACTGCTGTTCATTTGGTTCCGATGAAAGAAGTGTCCGTGATTACCATCTTCAAAAATCCAATCAAGGCTCCCCCAAAGAAGCCTATTCAAATCTTGACAGTTGCGCCTGTGATCATTACTGTTCCAGGACCCCTCTCCTACGTATCTGATAAAGCTGTCCCCTGGCATTATGGGGCAGACGTATATGTAAATGGAATCAAGCAAGAATTTGATGCTAGTGCCAGTATCTGCGATATCACCGGTCCAGCTAAAGTCACCCGCAGTGGCAGGCTCTTCTCGCCTGACATTGCGCCTCCCGCTATTCGAAAACCCCTCCTCATAAAACCTGCAAGTTTACCAAGTCCTGTTGCTGATCAAATTGTGTCCCCTGCTGCCGAGTCATCAAATGCTCGGGGCAAAGGGATTGAAGAAGAGCCTGCCCGGATGGAGGCACCAATACCCGTGAATGCTGAGGCCTCCCGACAAGAAATGGAGGAGATTCTGAAAATAATAAAGAAAAGTGATTTTAATGTTGTCGAGCAGTTGGGGCATACACCCTCCAAGATCTCCCTGCTTTCCTTATTACTATGTTCCGAGGCCCACGCTAAGGCATTAATCTCATTTCTCAAGACGGCCCATGTGCCGCAAGAGACGTCTGCAGTCCAGTTCACTGACTGCATAGCAAATCTGACGGCGGACAACGGCTTGGGCTTTTCAGATGCTGACCTAACCGCAAAAGGGAGAGACCACAATGATGCCCTGCATGTCTCTATTGAATGCATGGGCACTACTCTGGCACATGTATTGGTGGACACTGGTTCTTCTTTGAATGTTCTTCCGAAAAAGGCTTTAGATCGTCTGGATTATGAGGGCCTGGAGTTGAAACCCAGCAATATCATTGTCAGAGCCTTTGACGGTTCCAAGAGGATGGTTCATGGAGAGGTTAACATCCCTATTCGTGTGGGCTCTCAAGTGTTTGACTCTACCTTTTACGTGATGGATATACGTCCATCGTACTCCTGTCTGTTGGGTCGACCTTGGATCCACAAAGCTGGGGCAGTGACCTCCACCTTGCACCAAAAGCTGAAGTATCCCGTCAGGGGAAAAATTGTCACTGTGCAAGGAGAAGAGGAGTATATGGTGAGCCATTTGAACTCCTTCAGGTACATCGAGATGGACGGAGAATTTATTGAAACTCCCTTCCAACATTTCGAGGAGGTACATCCAATTTCAGCAGCTGCGGAGACAATGGCCGAAGAGAATGATTCCCTGAAGATGGTTTCCCTAAGGGATGCCCGGGCTGTGGTTCAGAAAGGCAATGGTGCACACTGGGGTCAGCTTCCTGATTTCACTCAGAAGAACGACAAGTTTGGGCTAGGCTTTACTGCAGAGGCTCAGAAGGCGGTGCGCAAAGAGAAGATTGGAAAGGCTCCGGTGTTTATTTCCAGCTCAAGGGTGAACGCTATTGAGGAAGATGTGGAGGAAGTTGAGTTCGATAGTTGGATCTACCCGACTGCCAGCGACGGACCAAGCAACTGGACAGCAAAGGATTTTACCCCTATCACATTTGTCACACAGTAATTGATTTCTTTTGATTTCCAAATCTGTAACAAACAATATGTTAAAACTCTGTTGGCTCGGTGTCCTGCCCGGGACATCGTAGCTCCATTTGTGAGGGCTTTTTGTATGACATTTTCATATATCATCAATCAAAACATTGGACGTTTGTTGCATTTCAAATCTTGTGCTCCTTTTCTTTCTGTGTTATACATATTGCAAAACAGCTATATTTACACACACTCACTTATACAGGTTTCAATCCACTCTGGATCTCACTGGCAACAGCTCTGCTACCGCCAGTTATGACTTCGACAATCCGATCAACTTGGCCGAAGACGAAGGTGAAGATGATTGTGAAGTGCCTGGTGAACTCGCAAGACTGCTACTACAGGAAGAGAGGGCTATTCAACCACATGAAGAGCCTGTGGAGACAATTAACTTGGGTACTGAGACAGATAGGAAAGAGGTCAAGATTGGTGCCAATCTAGAGCTCAGCGTGAAGCAACGATTGATCCAGATGCTACAAGACTACATGGAGATCTTTTCTTGGTCCTATGAAGATATGCCCGGTTTGGATGCCGACATTGTAGTTCACCATCTGCCAACCAAGGAAGATTGCCCTCCAGTAAAGCAAAAAGTTCGACGAATGCGTCCAGAGATGTCTGAGAAGATTAAAGTTGAGGTGATGAAACAGTTTGATGCGGGTTTCCTTGCAGTAACTTCTTACCCTCAGTGGGTTGCCAATGTTGTGCCAGTGCCGAAGAAGGACGGTAAAGTCAGAATGTGTGTCGACTACAGGGATCTGAACAGGGCCAGCCCCAAGGATGATTTCCCCCTACCTCACATCGATGTCCTTGTTGATAATACAGCTCAACACAAGGTGTTCTCCTTCATGGATGGCTTCTCAGGGTATAATCAGATCAAGATGGCTCCTGAAGATATGGAGAAGACTACATTTGTAACTCAGTGGGGGACCTTCTGTTATAAGGTCATGCCATTCGGATTGAAAAATGCTGGGGCAACCTATCAGCGTGCCATGGTTGCTTTATTTCATGATATGATCCATCATGAGATTGAAGTATACGTTGATGACATGATTGCAAGGTCTCAAACTGAGGAGGAACACCTTGATCATCTGAGGAAGTTGTTTGACCGACTCAAGTTGTACAAGCTGAGATTGAATCCCAACAAATGCACCTTCGGGGTGAGGTCCGGAAAATTGCTAGGTTTCATTGTAAGTGATAAAGGTATCCAGGTGGACCCTGCCAAGGTTAAAGCTATTCAAGAGATGCCGACCCCAAAAACAGAGAAAGAAGTCAGAGGCTTCCTAGGACGACTGAATTACATTGCCCGATTCATCTCACATCTGACTGCTACTTGTAAGCCAATCTTCAAATTACTGAAGAAAGATCAAGTGGTACGCTGGAATGATGAATGTCAGGCCGCCTTTGAAAGAATAAAGGAATATCTCCAAGAGCCACCCATTCTTATGCCACCGGTGGAAGGAAGACCTCTGATACTTTACTTGACAGTGCTTGATAATTCAATGGGGTGTGTGCTGGGACAGCATGACGAGTCTGGCCGAAAAGAGCACGCTATTTATTACTTGAGCAAAAAGTTTACCGACTGTGAGTCTCGTTACTCACTGCTTGAGAAAACTTGCTGCGCTCTTGTATGGGCTGCTCGCCGGCTGAGACAGTATATGCTGACTCACACTACTTTATTGATTTCAAAGATGGATCCCATCAAGTACATATTTGAAAAGCCCGCTCTGTCTGGGAGAATAGCGAGATGGCAAATGATCTTAACAGAATATGATATCCAGTATACAACTCAGAAAGCAATTAAGGGAAGTGTACTGGCTGATCATTTGGCACACCAACCTGTGGACGATTATCAATCATTGAACTTTGATTTTCCGGACGAAGACATCATGGTGGTAACTGACTGTGAAGTACCTGGACCGGATGAAGGACCTGAGGAAGGATCCCGATGGTCTATGCATTTTGACGGAGCCTCCAATGCTTTGGGTAACGGCGTCGGCGCTGTAATCATATCTCCCAAGGGGACTCATACTCCACTCACCGCCCGATTATGTTTCAGCTGCACCAACAACATGGCAGAATATGAGGCATGTATCATGGGTCTACAAGCTGCAATCGATTTGAGGATCAAGTTTCTAAGTGTCTTCGGAGATTCCGCTCTCGTGATCAATCAGATCAAGGGCGAGTGGGATACGAAACACCCGAATCTTATTCCTTACAAGGAGTATGTGTCGACCTTGCTCCCTCACTTTGAAGAAATAACTTTTGAGCATTTCCCCAGAGAGGAAAATCAGCTAGCGGACGCACTAGCCACGATGTCTTCGATGTTCAAAGTTAAATGGGACAATGAGGCTCCCCAAATCATAATCTGGAAGTTGGATGAACCGGCATACTGCTGCGAGCTCGAGGCCGAGAAGGTGACTGAAAAACCCTGGTATCACGAGGTGAAGAGGTACTTGGAAGCTCAGGAATACCCTGAAGGTGCATCTGTCAACGACAAGAAGTTCATGAGGAGGTTTGCTGCAAAATTCTTCCTCAGCAACGGCGTTCTCTACAAACGGAATCATGATTCAACTCTGTTACGTTGTGTGGATAAGGCTGAAGCAGAGAAAATTATGATGGAACTGCATGAAGGAACATTTGGAACCCATTCCAGTGGACACACCATGGCTAAGAAAATCCTTCGGGCAGGATATTTCTGGTCCACGATGGAAGCCGATTGTTACCAACACTCCCGAACTTGTCATAAATGCCAAATCTATGCTGACAAGGTGCATATCCCTCCGGTTCCTTTGAATGTCCTGACGGCACCTTGGCCTTTCGCAATGTGGGGCATCGATATGATCGGTGAGATCCGACCAACGGCATCCAATGGGCATCGTTTCATCTTGGTGGCGATCGATTACTTCACGAAATGGGTTGAGGCAGCTTCATATGCCACGGTAACCAAGAGCGTCGTGGCGCGTTTCATCCGGCATAATCTGATATGTCGGTACGGTGTCCCGGAAAGAATCATTACGGACAACGGTACCAATCTCAATAACAAAATGATCACTGAACTCTGTGAACAATTCAAGATACAACACCACAATTCTTCTCCCTACCGGCCGAAGATGAATGGGGCTGTAGAGGCAGCCAATAAAAATATCAAGAAAATTGTGCAGAAGATGACAGTGACCTATAAAGATTGGCACGAGATGTTACCGTTCGCTCTTCATGGGTACCGCACCTCAGCAAGGACATCGACCGGGGTAACTCCTTTCTCCTTGGTCTATGGCATGGAGGCAGTCTTGCCAATCGAGATCCAGATACCCTCTCTCCGAATAATGAAGGATGCAGACTTGAATGAAGATGATTGGATCCAAACTCGACTTGATCAACTAAATCTGATTGACGAAAAGAGGCTCACTGCTATCTGTCATGGTCAAACGTATCAGAAATGGATGATCAGGGCATTTAACAAGAAAGTCAGACCGCAAGAGTATCAAGTTGGGGACCTGGTAATCAAACGCATCATCCTTCCTCAAAGTGATCCCCGGGGCAAATGGACCCCTACTTATGAAGGGCCATTTGTGGTTAAACGTGTGTTCTCAGGAGGAGCCATGATCCTAACCACCATGGATGGCGACGACCTTCCTCACCCCGCCAATGCAGACATAGTGAAAAAATACTACGCATAAATAAAAGACCCGCTAGGTTGACATACCTAGGCAAAAATAAGGGCTTCCCGGCGAACCAAAAGGGTTCGGGCAAAAATAAGGGATGAAATGAAAAAATCTGTACACCCGGTAAGTCGAAAACCTGAAAGGGCGGCTTGGGCAAAAATGGGTATCCCGGTGGACCGAAAACCCGAAAGGGCGGTCCAGGCAAAAGTTAGGGATAAAAGCGTAACACTATGTCTCATTGGATCACTTCGCGTCCGGAATTCGGCATCAACTATCTGGCTCCAGATTTCGGCATTGACCAATCGGCTTCATCTTCAACTAAGCAACAAAGCGATGAGACATCCGAAGACATAAAGGCAATAGCAGAGTTGGAACCCAGTGGGATTGTTCACATAGCTGTTTTGTTTTCTTTTTCAAATTGTAAATTCTATACTTTTTGGCGATGTCCTCTTACTAGGATATCAGCCTCTTGTACAAAAAACGCTTATTCGCAGGCAAAGTTTAAATCAATACAAGTTCACTTGTCCATACAAATTGCCATTGTTTTTCTTTTTCTGTTTTGTCTTGCGAAGAACGTCCAATGTTCATTTTTGATATATGCATTTGACATTAAATTGCTGATTCATAAATGTTTGCATATGAAAAAAGAGATTAATTACAAGTGACATCAAGGACAGGGGCAATGTGGAGTTGCCTAATGCGGTCTAGTTGTTTTGTCCACCAAGGCACCAAGGTAGGTTCAACTGAAAATGTGGCCAAATCATCTTAACTCCCCGCAGAGTAAAACAAAGTTCAGCAGCACTTCCCCCAAGCAGGAGTCGATTCCCCGTCGATCCTGAAAAAGGCACAACCTTCCCCGGCAGGTCTTAAAAGCTCATCCCCAGTAGATTCTGCGAGCTTATCCCCGGCGAAGTACGAACGTCTCGCCCAAGTTTTATTTAGAGTTATTTCCTCACAAGGACTTATAACTGGGTTATCCTCAGCTAAAAGCCACGGAAGACCGTTCTCGGCAAAAGTTCCTTCAATCCCCAGCGAAGTCTATCTTTGGTATTCCCAAGCAGAGTTTATCTTTGGGGTTCCCCAGCGGAGTTTATCATCATTATCCTCAGCGGAATCCATCGTTAAAGTCCTCAGCAGGCCTCTCATCAGAGCTTCGGCCAAGTATCTCTTCCGCAAAGCAGCTTCCCGGCCATTCGTCAAGGATTTATTTTCCTAAGATGAAATTACACTCATAAACATTTCACATTTTCATACATCTTGCTTACATACATGATGAAACACATACAACATCAAATGTTGAACATCATGACATCCTGCATATCATACATCATGACATTGCATACAGCTTACGTCTTTGCCTTTTCAGGAAAAAGACAATCTCAAAAACGACTACCTTCAACTGTCACAATTCCAGATTCGATACCTGTATCTAGCCAGGGCACATCTGAGAGTGATCAGTTTCCAGACTCGATTCCTGTATCTAGCCAGGGCACGTCTGAAGAGTTCAAAGATTCGACTCCTGTATCCAGCCAGGACACATCTATCAACTACAACAGTTCCAGATTCGATTCCTGTATCCGGCCAGGGCATATCTGTTGACCACATTTCCAGACTCGATTCCTGTATCTAGCCAGGGCACGTCTGCAGAGTTCAAAGATTTGACTCCTGTATCCAGCCAGGGCATATCTATTGACGACTATTTCCAGATTCGACTCCTGTATCCAGCCAGGGCATATCTATTGACGACTATTTCCAGATCCGACTCCTGTATCTAGCCAGGGCACATCTGTGAGCAACCGATTGCAGATTAAATACCTGTATCTAGCCAGGGCATATCTGCATAAGGAGACTGAAGATCAAACACCTGTAACAAGCCAGGAAAACATCTGTCTTTCCTAAATACACAAGTTCTCGCTAAGGAATCTCTTATGCGATCAACATTTCCAAATGGCATCTATAAGCCCATTCCCGACAAAGTTCTGTCACGTCTCCAGATGGCATCTATAAGCCCATCTCCCTATCCACCATCTCTCCAAATGGCATCTATAAGCCCATTCCCGACACCACATTGTTGAGACTCCAGCATGCGAGTGCAAATTTCCGGGCACTCTAGTGTCCAATCTCCTTTTACCCTCGAGTCACGAAAGGCAAACTTGCCAATCTAACTCTTCAGGTCCAAGAAGATTGAACAGGGGCAACTGTTGTACCCCAAAATTTGCCCTCCCATTTCCTCAACATTTTCTCATCACAAGACATTTAAAGATCAAGATACAATTAGGGTTTCCTCTGCTCAAGACTTCTCCTTGCACTGTGGACTCAAATTAGGGTTTGTGCTTGCACAAAGATGTTTTGACCTAAAATGCCTAAGATGACTTTCATGCTTCATATTGGACTCCCAAGTTTACCCATACCAAGTTTCAGGTCTTGATTCCAAGTTTTACCCAGTCAATTGGACAGTTGACCTAGAAATCAGCTGTATTGGGGAAAAAGTCAACTGTGGCCAATTGACAGTCAAACCTCATGAAATTTGATCCACATCAACATTTTGAATTCATATGAACCATTTGATCAAGTTTGGATCACAATTCCACAAGAAATTTGATCAGATCACCAAAAGGGCAAAATGGTCATTTTTAGGGTTTTGACTGCACAAAGGCAATTTTTGACTGTTTGACCTAGCCAATGGCAAACCAAGTTCACCTATGGACTCAAGGACCCCATGGAATTATCTTGACATGTTCATCAAGCTCAAAAGATCCCAAGTACACAAGATTGATAGTTGAATTTCCCAGTCAATTGATCAATTTTGACTGTATACTGAAAAGTCAAACTTTGACTTTTTGGTCAAAATCAAGAGTCAAGATTCATTTTTCATCAAAACATGCCAAATCATGAAACTTGTTCACCAAGAAATCACAAAATGCAAATTAGGGTTTGAAAATGGAATTTTTCATAACTTAGAATTTTTCTAAGTTATGAAAAACCCTAATTTTTCCCAACTTTGCCCCATCTTTTCACCATGATCCATTTGGATTCAAACAAAAGTCAAAACATGAAAGTTGTAGCTTATTACATAATATACAACTTTGATTCACAAAGTTTTCTCATTTGAAGCTTGTATCTCAAGTTATAATTTTTTGAATAAGGGCACTAAACCATCATTTAACTTAGTGAAATTTGACCTATTTTGACAAGGTTTTCTACCCTACTTCAAGGCCACTTTTCATACCCTTCCACTTGGAATTTTGATTTGCATTTCAAAGATGGATTGTAGTACACATTCCAAGCTTTCCAAAATGTCCAAGAACTCATCAAACAACCTCATAACTTGAGAGATTCGAATTTCACAAGTTGGCAAAAATTCACTTTTGTTCTTCATCAAGACATGTTCACAAACTTGCAAATTTGAATTCAGTTTGCTTTATGCTTAATTACAGGTCCTTGAACCAATCCATACTCAATAATTTAATGCATATTCAATGTGTTAAGGTCATGTTCTTTGTGTTCTAACATTGCATAATGGTTTAATCCTAAACTAGATAAAGTGGAATTTCCATTTTTGAAAAGTTTAGCTTTATGTCAAGTTTGTAATCCAACAAGTACATAGAAGATCTGCTTAGCACAAGATTATGGGCATAACACACTGATCAAGAGGAGTTGATGCAGCACATTAGGGGGTCCTATACTGACCTAGAACACCAATTTGCTTTTGGTAGCTTAAGTGTGAAGAAAGGTCCATAACATATGCTATCTCTCATATCAGCAAAAGAACACAGCACAAAAGATATCAAACACATTCCATAGACCACATTCAGGCTTTTGCACGAGCCATTGCCCTTTCAAACCCTCTCCATCTCAGAATCATCCTCAAACTGCACAAACAGGGGTGCCCCTGCAGTTTGAGTGCAATCTCTCAATCCCTTCAAGCATTTTGATCAAAACCTGTTCCTCTACCTTCCTTACAACATATGCAAGCTATCCAGAAGCTAAGGCACGATCTGTAGTTGCTCTACCCACTTCCACCATTTTCACATCTTTGACTTGCAGGTGAAGTTCTATAGCTTGATACAAGAAGGTTCAAGACAAAGTAAGCATTGAAAAAGCATCCCTGGACCTCAAGGAAGCTTTTCCAATCATTACATTGCACTGAAAGTCTCTCATTCTCCACATAGAAGTTCAACTGCACAGGTAAAAGTTTGAATTCGTATCTCCCTTATTAGGCATCTTTAGTCTTAAGTTTGTGAAGAAACAAGGTCCTACTCATAGCCCTGAACATGTACATAGCTTTACTTTTCATTTCTTTTATCTGAGTAGAGAGAATTTGAGCTCTGAAAATGGTAGAAAAATTAGGTCAGAAAAGAGGGGGAGAGAAATTCTCCCTCATCTTAGAGAGATAGGTCAAGTTCTTTATATGGTTAGAACCGTCTCTTCATGCTTAACATCTTTTGTGTTGGAAGTTTGTTCAAAAAATCAAGGAATCAGGAGTTAGACATTGAAGCAAGAGGCGCGCGTTTTTTCAAAAGTTTGAAGCTGGAGGTTGAAGACAGTGTTTCATTGGGCTGGGCTTTTGTTGTCCTTTCTTTTCACACCATCCTTTTTGGCTTACACCCCCCTGAGCCCATTTACTCATTTTTTGACATTTTTGACTTTTTCCTTTTTTGCTGACTTTGTTTATTTTTCCTCATGCCATTTAAAAATTAAAAATATTTTTTCCATCATTTTTTGCATTTATTGCATATTTATTTGTTTATTTTCTTAGTTTATACATAAACATATATATTTGATTATTAGAATAAATGTAAAAATAATGTAAATACACTTTTTATTTTCCTTTACTTTCTGAAAATATTTCACACAAAAAAATACCCTTTTTTATTTTATTTATTAAAATATTAAATAAATATTTATTTTTAGAATAATACATATTTAGGGTTATATACATATATATATGTGATTATTAATATATTTAAGACAAAAATACAAAAATACTTGATTTTTTTATTTTATTAATATTTGATATAAAAATACCTTTTTTCACAATACACTTCATTTTATGTTATTTTTATAAATAATAAATAAATAATTGTATTAAATTAGAAAATAATACCTTTTTCTTTAAAATTAGGGTTTTTACCCTAAGTTCAAAATACTCAAAAAAATAATACATTTTTATTTTTCTATTTCTTTTACATAAATAATGTTTTCTCATACACATCAAAAACTTTCCTTTTTGCATTTCATATATTTATTTAATTTACATTTAATTATGCATTGCAAATATCCAATTGATGTAATAATTTAGATTTAAATTCTTGTCAATATCCCCATTTGAACATTTGTACCCCCCTTCCCATATTTGGTTTTGTAATAGCTTAGTAATTTTAATTTCGCACTTTATTGCTTTCTAATAATAACATGTTAGAATTAGGGTTTGTATGCGAAAAACGATAAAAAATAGTTTGACCTAATACAAGATAAGCAAGCATGAAAATGGACACACAAATCACACTTGCACCCCCTAGGGTATTCCACTTGTTGCCTTCAAATAAATGGGCCATATTGTATGTTGAACTTCTTTGGGCAAAGCAAACAATTTGAATGATCATAGTCCCTCGATAAAAACTTTTCAAAAAACAAATGATCAAGTCCCTTAGAGAAATTGCCCAAAGACATTTAACGTCGTTGCAATTATGGTCTAAAACGATGACCCGCGCCTGTCCCTCTCACATCCTAACACAAGGTTGCCCACCAAATACAATGGTGGAGCAAACTTGTTAAAAGGGTTAAAGTATAGCAATGATCTTTTGAGAAATTTAGGAGTAGATAACCTCTTAGTTACTTGAATCAACTTGCCAAAACAAAACACTTGCCTAATTTCAAAATCACACCTTACAACACTTTCAAAACAAAAACTTTCAAAACAAAATGAAAAACCTTTTTCAAAAGACATACATCTTTGTATACATCCCCACATGGATCATTACAAAGGTTGCCACCACATTGGCCTCTTTTCAAAAAAACATTTTCAAAACCCACACACTCAAGCACCATTTAAAACAATTGAAAACAAAAGGCAAGTGATCTAAGCAAGTAACTAAGAGCCCATGGATAACCATGGATAGAAAGGGTGCTAATACCTTCCCTTTCTATAATCTACTCCCCGAACCCAAGAAAACATCTCAAAAAGGTTTTTGCTGTGCTTTTTAACCTTTCCTTAGGATAAAGTAAAAAGTCGGTGGCGACTCTTGCTAACCGCAACATTTGCGAATACGAACGCAAACCTCAAGTCAGTTCTCCCACCGTATCACAGTGTCATGCTATTACTGCTATTAAACACAAGATGCAGGTATGTTATTCTGGAACAACAAATTTCTGGATAGCTATGGTGCAGTCAAGAAGATACATAGCTTTTGCCCGACATGTGGATCTGCATATCCTACAACACAACACAATATTTGAAGTATACATACTTTACCGACTGGGACGAACATACACGTAAAAATATGATCAAACAAGCCTATAATCAATTATATGGAGAAATAAACTTCTCAATTTCATGATGTATAATTCATTTTTATTGTACTTTATTACATGTATTAGTCTTTTTTAAATGGAGCATTTTGTTTTTATAGTTTCCATTTTTGTACAATGTAATGGTTCAATTTATAACCAATGAATCTTGGTTTACCTATTCAAATAAACATGTTTTTCACATTTTCTCATCATAATTTTTTCAATGGCATCACTCTATTTGTACTTTAACTTTAACTGACTTACTGTTGATGAGCCTATATCCAGATTCCACCGAGCGATAAACCTACTTTCTATAATGTTACAGTCGTCTTCATCAGGTGCCGTTACAATGGAAATAAATGTCTTGATTGTATTTAACTGTTTCCTTAAAAAAAACTCAACTGTTTATGGGTGTTATACACATATTTCTTCATATTTCTCCTAAAGCATCATAACCTTTTTAGTGCAGGGAGTATATAAAATGATATACAGTTAATATTGTCGATTACAAACTTTAAAATTGGAGTATGTCCACATAAATTCCAATGAACAACTTCTAACTCTCTTCCTGTTGTATATCAAACTTCTCCTAAACCTACTAATGCAACAGAGAGACAGAAGCAATTGTTGGATGAAAGAAAAAGGTCGCATAAAATTCCAAAAACTTCAAATCTTGTGCTTCCTGATAAAACACCTTTAACATATACACGAAAACCAGTTGAGAATTTCATGCAGAAAATACGTAAACTGTTATACAATTATTAATGTCAGTTACCATCTTTATATTTGGAGTTTGTCCACAAAATACTAACCTCCCTTCCTTAAGTATTCTGCTGTAATGCATACTATTAATGATAGACTATTGATGCCACACATGCCAAATACGAAATGTCACGCTAACATTGTGATTCCATAATACATTTATGTCCTTTGAACTATTCCCCGACTCTTGATTTCGTAACAGCACACATTTATTGTTCTGTTTTTTATGAACATGTTCTAACATAACTAATATTTTCTTTACATTGTCATCCATATCTTTCCATCAGTTAGCCTTTATTCCCTTCATTATTCTGGAGTCATGTTACCAAATTTTGTTTCAAACAATCCCACTCAATCATCTATTGCTAGACAAAGGAGGAGACTTATTTTGAAAGCGCGTAGAAATTCATGTCATGATATCAACTCACATCAGCATACTTTACCAGCACCACATGCTTCTCAGACCTCTATACCACCTTTTTTACCAATGTTTTCATCCAATGCAACACCTTCTAACTCTTTTTCTGTTGCATATGAAACTTCTCCTGATCTGACTAATTTAAGAAAGAGACGGAAGCAACTGCTGGATGAAATAAAAAGGTAGCGTAAAATAGAAAAAACTTCAACCTTTGTGATTCATGATAAAACACCTTTAACATCTACGCAAAAACCACTTTCAACAAATCGGTCAAACATGGAAAATATGGTGACATCACATACGTGGCTATGCAAACACACAATGAATAATACTGTTAACACAGTTCATAACACGAGCCACACGTCTACTTCTACAGGAAGAACCTTACAAGAAGATGTAGCACATCATGTACCGCCTCAATCGCAACAGTCGGACAATTTCATATCGAATTCTGACGTCGATTACAGTTTTTCTAATACTTATGACTCTGATGCAGACACAGAACATGATCCATTAATAGAGTCTCATTCGCAAGGTACAATGCATATTTCAAATTATATTTTGCATTCTCTATATGAATTCATACTTAACCTTAATTTTTGGACCCTTTTTAAGCTTATTACAGAGAACCACATTTGTTATACATAAATATCACAAACATTATTCTCACGTGCTCCTGTGTTTGATTTCTTTTATTGCTACAACACAACTATTTTGTATACAACATCATACATAGTTTCCATACAATACATATGCAGCCTTACTACATGTGTGCTGACTTCTCATTTTTTTATGTGGTTCTAGAATATTCTGACATAGGAGACCAAAGCTATGAATGTTCGTATTGTCAATCTCGTATGTGGTATCATAAATGCATGCACAAATCAAAAAATCCAAAAGTTCCGCATTTTAATCATTGTTGTCGGGGAGGAAAAATTGTTTTACCGTTCCTCGAAGAACCACCACAACTGTTGCAACATCTTTTGTATAATACAACATGCCCGGAAAGTAAAAACTACCAGAATAACATTCGGACATATAACATTATGTTTTCTTTTACTTCTCCTGGAATGAAATTCGATACAACATACTCAAAAGTTGGAGGCCCGCCTACTTTGCAACTGCATGGTCAAACATGTCATCGGATAGGTACCCTACTTCCAGAAAGTGGTTGTCCTCTGCAATATACTTAGTTGTATATTGACGACACCGACAATGAAGTTGATAATAGAATTGCAATGTTTCAGGTTTTTTAAATTACTTACAAACGTATGTTTTTTTCTCATATCATTTGTTGTATGAACTTTTCATGGACTATCTGATATACAGGGACAACAGAGTGATCCAACGTGAAATAGTCAACAACCTCAAGATTATGTTAAATGAGTTTAACATGAACGCGAAGGCTTTTAGGATGGAAAGGGATATTATTAAGGCCAACTCATTTGTAGACTTAAAATTGAGGCATATTTGTGATAGACCGGATGATGGACGTGTCTATAACAGACCTACGGTATCTGAGGTTGTTGCCCTGATTGTTGGAGATATTGATTCTGCGTCTAAAAGAGACATCATTATTCAACCACATGATGGTGGTATACAATGGATAGGTGAGTTTCATCCTGCTTATTTGGCATATCAATACCCTCTTATATTTGCGTACGGGGAGGGTGGTTATAGGAAAAATATACTTCACAAGTACCGACATGAAAAATAGGTTACTAAGGAAAATTGTCAAACCATCAAAGACTGGCTTTCCTACCGGTTGCAGCAACGGTATAAAGAGGCAAAAACACTACTTTATTCGAGACGTCTGTTCCAACAATTCTTAGTCGATAGTTATGCAATGATGGAATCTGAACGACTTAAATGGTTGAGAGATAATCAATCGAAATTAAGAGTTGGAAAATATAATAGGTTGACTGCTCAAAAGAATGTTGGTGTGACAAATCGGCCGCATAAGCAAGGAAAACGTGTAGTTTTACCATATACCTTTGTTGGTAGCAAAAGATACATGGATCGGCTGTATTTTGATGGAATGGCCATATCAAGTAGGTTGGGATTTCTTTATTTATTTGTTACATTTACTTGCAATCCAACCTGGTCGGAAATCACTCGTGCGTTATACGGAATTGGATTACAGCCCCACGACCGACCGAATATTATTACCAAGGTTTTTAAAATCAAATTTGACGAGCTCATGGATGATATTACAAAACACAATGTTTTAGGAAAAGTCTTGGCATGTAAGTAATGTTTTGCATATTAGAATTAAAATTTGCGATGTATTTTATTCTTATAATATTCTACCTAACCATGTGTTACTTTTATAGTTATGTACACCATTGAATTTCAAAAGCGAGGCTTGGCGCATGCCCACATTTTGATTTTCCTGCATCCTCGGAGCAAATATCCAACGCCTTCAGACATTGATAACATCATTTTTGCTAAAATTTCTGATCCTAATGTTCACCCTATTTTATACAATTTAGTTAAGGCACACATGATGCGTGGACCTTGTGGGTTGTTATGGATGAATTCGCCGTGTATGAAAAATAGAAAATGCTCTAAATACTTCCCAAAAAAGTTCATTGAAGAGACTGTTGTTGATGCTGAAGGTTATCCTCTTTACAGAAGGAGATCCAATTCTCACACCATTCAGAAAAATGGAATCACATTGGATAATCGACATGTTGTAGCTTACAATACGAGGTTTCTTTTGAAGTACCATGCTCATATAAACATGGAATGGTGTAACCAAAGTACATATATCAAATATCTATTCAAATATATAAAAAAGGCTATGATAGAATAACAATAATATTTTCTAGAAATGACAACGAACCAATTGATGAAATCAAGCAATATCTGAACTGCATGTATGTCTCCCCAAGTGAAGCATGTTGGCAAATTTACTCTTATAATATTCATGGGAGAAAATCTGCGGTGGAGCAAATATTCTATCATTTGATAGGCGAGAAACCTATTTATTACAACAATCATGATCGAATGGAGAATGTATTGGAAAATGCAAGTCTCATTGAATCCATGTTCAGTGCTTGGCTGCTTGCAAATGTAAAATATGAACAAGCACGGTTACTGACTTATGGTCAATTTGTCTCGGAGTTTGTTTATCACAAGAAACAAAGAGAATGGATACCTCACAAGAAGGGTTTCACCATTGGTTTGTTGATATGGGTTCCACCAACTACTGGATAACTCTTTTACCTCCAGATGATGTTAATAGTAGTCAAAGGACCTACCACTTATGAACAAATTCGCAAAATAGGTGACAACCAATACGACACATTTAGGGATTCATGCTTTGCAATGGGCTTTTTTGATGACGATAAATAATACATTGGTTCTATCAAGAAGGCCAGTGAATGGGGTTCAGGTCATTTTCTTTGAAAACTTTTTGTGGTTATGCTTTTGTCATGTGCTGTTAATCATCCTGAACATGTATGGAAAGAATATTGGGTGATATTATTCAATGGTCTATTACATTCTCAAAGATTGATGGCTCTAAATCTAGGTTTATTTTTTCCTGCACAACATATTATTGCCCAACTTCTTTTAAGGTGATACAATTACACATTTCAAAGTTAAATGCGGAAAATATTGTTTTAAAATAATTTTTCAACCTGTATTGTATTTGAAATAGTCATTACTCTGGACATGTTAACATGCAATATATATGTGTTTTTTAATTGACATCACCTGTTTGTCTAATTATGACCAAACTTTGTATACTCATGTCTTCCATTTCATAATTGCTTTTGACAGAAGCTGAATTACAGAACTTGACATTAATAGAAATTGAACAACTTCTTCAAGCAAATAGAAGGACTCTGAAAGATTTTAGTCCAATACCATATCTAGATGGCTATGTTCTTCAACAATTAGGGAATATACTTATATACGATGAGCGTAATTATAATGCGACGATAATGAAATTTGAATTCACAACTCTCTTTGGTGCTCTGACAGATAAATTTCAGAATTTTTATCTTAATTTTTACATTACCGTTCTCCATTTGGCTTTGTATTTGGTTTCTTATATTTCACCATTACTCGTCCTCATTTCCTATTATTAAACACTTCTTAGATGAACAAAGGGGAATTTATGAAAATTATGGAAGTTGTGCAGTTGCAAAAGAGTGTCGTCTTCTTCCTTCATGGTTATGGTGGTACAGGTAAGACATACATGTGGCGAACACTGACAGTAGCTTTACGGTCCAAACATGAAATATGTTTAATGGTTGCAACCAGTGGAATTTCCTCTCTCTTATTTCCCGGTGGTAGAACAACACATTCTAAGTTCAAAATTCCTGTGCCAACTATGGATAATTCAACTTGCAATATTGAATACAATGACCATGTTGGAGACCCTCTACGGCAGACAAAACTATTTATATGGGATGAAGCACCAATTGCACATATGCATGCTTTAGAAGCACTTGACAGAACTTTGAAGGATGTTATAAGTACGTACAGTAATTCAGAAGATATGTTTGGTGGAAAGGTAGTTGTTTTGAGCGGGGATTTTAGACAGATTTTACCTGTTGTCCCAAGAGGCAGTCATTCGGATATTGTACATTCTGCAATAAATACGCCTTACATATGGCATTTGGTTCAGGTGTTAACATTAACAAAAAACATGCGTCTAAATTTCGGCCCATCAGATGATGATAAAAAAGAAATGGCTGACTTTTCAGAATGGCTTTTGAAAATTAGTGAAGGCAAAGTGTCACAACCAAATGACGGTGTTACCGAAACTGACACCCCCCAGAACTTTTGATAACAGACTATGAAGATCCCATTGTTGCCATTGTGAATAGCACATATCCTGATTTCATTCAAAATTTTCAATGCAATGATTACCTCAAAGGACGAGCAATACTTGCTTCTACATTAGAAGTTGTTCATGAAATAAACAACCATATTCTTGCCTTGATGCCAGGTTGTCTTACTCATCCATACTATTAACTGTGTTGCATATCGTAAGTACTTTTTTGCTAATTTGTTTGTCTTAACATTACAGGAGACATACACGATTACTACATCTCAAATTCAGTTGATAATTATGAAATTCATGACCCAACAGTAATTGATATCCTCACCCCTGAATTTCTCAGTTCCATTCGTACCTCAGGTTTGCCTAACCATCACCTAAAGTTAAAAGTTGAAACACCTGTTATGCTGATGCGAAACATAGATCAGTCATAAGGTTTGTGTAACGGCACCAGACTAATGGTAACGAAGCTAGCAACCCATGTCCTTGAGGCTTCGATAATGTCTGGTAAGGGTGCTGGTAATTTAGTTTATATTCCTCGAATGGATATGTCACCCTCGCAATCACCATGGCCATTCAAACTAAATAGACGACAATTCCCAATTATAGTCTCATATGCAATGACGATTAACAAGTCGCAGGGACAATCTTTGGATAATGTAGGCCTGTACTTGCCAAGATATGTATTTACACATGGTCAAATTTATGTTGCATTATCAAGGATGACAACAAAGTAGGGAATCAAAATATTGATACATGATGAACATGGAAGGTTTAGAGAAATAACCACAAACGTTGTATACAAAGAGGTTTTCAACAATATATGATTTGTCGAGTTCACATAGCACTGATTGTGATGGTTTAGAACTATTTTCAATGTCCACTATATAAATAACTATTTTCTTATATTTTTAAAACCTGTTATACCTCAGTATGTCATAGAGAATGATGTGCAACATTTATGTTTGCAACCACACTGAAACTATCACATGCTTGTGAATAACATGAGATTATAAATCTTCTAATTTGTTGCATAAACATGTTATGTCCTTATTAGTTTTTATTGTTTTAAGATAAGACACATATCATAACATTAAAAATAACCAATAATAAATGCATCTCTAAAGACAATAAAACCAACTTCAGACCAATCTATGGTATAACTTTGAAACTTAACAAAAATAAACTTTAAACCACGAAAATTAAATCTTCCATTCGCATATCGTGTTTGTCATATTTGTTGTTGATATATTTCTGATTGAAATCATCATGTAACAAATACAAGGAACACCATCCAGCAAGCAAAAAACTGGAAGAATAGCTAACGTCCCTGAATTTCCATACGCATTCTGCTAAAAAGAACCAGCCACAAGGGACTAAGAACTCTGCACCTAAAAAACTTTCAACCGAAAACCTACGTAAATCATACTTGCATAACTTTATTATCAGGACTGTACGTCAATAATATATACAGAACTTATACAAAAATTAAATTTAGTGCACCAGGAAAAAACACTTACATTTAATACTATACATCTATGCTTTTATTTACTAAATGTACACTATATTTCATTCTAAACACCTTTTTATACATTGAATATATTTTCATTTAGTTATTATATATTATATTTCCTTTTACATATATTTATTTATTGTATATTTTTTCTAGCACTTTTCAATTAGTTTCACATATTTTTTACCATATTTATTTTTTTAATTAACACCTCTTTAATTAATTACAAAATTTTCTAATTAATTTTCAATTTTTTATTTATCATAATAGTATTCTTACAACATTTTCTACATCTTTTTAATTACTTACAAATTTTTGTTAATTATAAATTTTTCTATTTAATAAGAATAATATTTTAAATAAATACGCGTAACACGATGGACACCCGTGCGAATGCATGGATATCCCACTAGTTTAATACATAATTTCCAAGACAACATTTTTTTATTTAACTCTTAACATATGACCTTAAGACACATGTTAGCATTATCCTATAAAAAAATATATTGTGATTTAATTAGCTTCTACCCCATAATTAGTATTATGGGTTATGATTAGCCTTTTGGGTCAAAAGTATCGAAAAGAAACATCATCATGCAATAAAGATTAAGACTCAATTCAAAATGTGCATGTTTGGTTTGGTTTTTGGAAGGATCAAAAACAATTATAAAGATATAAGATTGATTTTGGATAATTCTAAGATGTTTGATTAGGTAAAAATAGAATTGATTATGTCTTCAGAATTGATTCTACTTGAAGTTAGAATTTGTAGCTTCTGTCTCCAGAATTGATTCTGGGTGATTTTTACATTGAAATTTATTTTTCAAATCACTTTTACATAAATGTATTCAAACATAAATCAATTCTGTTGAACTCAATTCTAATATAATCATTTCTACTTAACTCAATTATGCTAAAATCAATTATGTCCACTTCCAATCTAAATACACCCTAAGAGTAATATTTTAATCGATTATGCCTAAAATTTTATCAACTAAAATTTATGTTCCTCATAACATATTTTTTAAATGATTTGAATTTCGAAAGCTCCTCGTGAGGGTTAAAGTAAACCTTAGACTTTAATACTCAAGAAACACTTAAAAATATGAGTTTAATTACTATACATTGTCAGTGTAAATTTTTTTACACTGTCAATGCATAATGACCACTTAATTTTATTACGTTAAAGAAAATTAAAACAAAAGTCAAACATTTAAAATAAATCAACCGTTGTGATTAACTAATCGTGTAAAATTTCTTTACACCATTGATGTATTTCAATTAAATCCAAAAAATATTTATATGAGTTGAACTTGTTAGAATAATAATGCAAGTGTGTGTAAGTGGAGAAATAGTCTCACATTGGATATAAATATGGTAACTTGAGAATATATAAGTGGGAGAATCCACTCATCTATCACCTTAAGGTTTTAGGTGGACAAGTGACGTGTCTCTCACAAAGGTGCACATTCCTCAACTTTGTATCAATCTTCTAGAAACTCCCCCAACAACAAATGGTATCATAGCCTGGTTTCGAGAAAAGGACCAACTTACTCATATCGAAATGCCCAAGAAAAGGTATGTCGTTGCAAGGTGTCAACGACGGTATAAGTATCTTCAAAGGGAGTATTGTAGACTCATAATATTGAGGGGGAGTGTTAAAATAATAATGCAAGTGTGAGTAAGTGAGGAAATGATCCTACATTGGATATGAATGTGATAACTTGAGAATATATAAGTGAGAGAATTCACTCACCTATCACATTAAAGTTTTAGGTGGACAAGTGGCGTGTCTCTCACAAATGTGCATATTCCTCAACTTTGTAGAAATGCTCCTATAACTGTGAAAAGTGGGGTCACGTAGCCAAGAATTGTTGGTACAAAAAAGACAAGGGATATACGGGCAAGGACGAATGAGGCATGGGATATTCTAGTGAAGTATTACGAAGGAATTACTGAGAATCTAGTCGAAGTCGAAGTAGAAGTAATTGCTGACATTCAAGAAACAGTCGAAGCTGAAGAGGTTATGACTGCAACAAGCCAAAGACCTCAAAGAAATAGAGTTCTTCCAACAAAACTTCATGATTATGAGGTAGTAGGTGATTATGAAGATCGGCAGATTTCTGAATTTGAAAAAGAAATTAGGAATAGTTCAGATCGACTATGACTAGCGTATGTTCGACAACTTGATTAAATTTAATATTTAAATATAATCTAAGTTGTATTAGCCCAAACCCAATTAGAGTTCTATATAAATAGTCATAGTGTGTATTCTTATTTTGTATAATTCATTAAGTGAATAATAAAATTCGTATTTCCTTTATTATTCTCTCTTTCTCTCCTCATTAAAAATGTCTCACGCAATAATAAAATTTATTATTATATTTTGGGTGACTCAACTCCTTACACAATTAACTAATCTTTGTCGGTGTCATGACTAATACGAATAAGTAGGCTAAATGTATTTGTAGTGTTTAACAATATTTAAAATTAAAATTTTAAATTTTAAATTATTTGGAATATGTTTTTTTTAATTTTATTTTTTTATAAAAAATGACTTTTATAAAAATATTTTTTAAAATATTACAATTTTTTTATATTTATTTTAAATGAAAATTTATTTTTGACATCATATAACCTTATTGAAGATTAAAAATACATATAACCTAATTGAATATCAAAATACAGTCAAAATTATAATTTAAAAAAAAAATTATATCTCAATAATTTTTATGAAAAATCATTTGAAATAGTTTTAAAATTAAGTGATTTTTAAAATAAATTTTGATATTTATAATTTTTTTTGATAAAATGATGAAATATGTATTAAAATTAAATTTTCATTTGATTTTTTTATAAAAAAAAATTTCTACAAAATATCTAACACTATAAATTTTTTTTTTTTAAAATATTAAAACTAAGAAACCTTGAATTAATTTATAAAAAACTATAAATAAATGTTAACAATCTATATAGTACGATTTTATGAAAAGTGATATATTATACAAACTATTTAAATATACAAAATTATAAGATATAAATCAAGTTATAAACTCAAAAAATTTGATTTACCAACTCAAAGCATCCTTGGGAACGTACAAGATCAAATACTGTATAAAGTCCAAAATTTACTATTTAATCATGCTTAATTAAAACTTTTATTTGTATCGCTATAATTAAATCGAAACTAATTTATATATAGGATTTTCAAAATTTTGAAACCGCTCTAAAAAAGTTAATTTAAATATAAAATAAACTACTATTATATACTACACATGAAAAGTATGGCTTAATTTCTTTATTAGATAGAACCCAAGTCTAACATGCCAATCCTATACCTACTTTAGATGTGGGTCCATGAAATAAGACTTTCACTAAGTGGGCCAAACCACCAGCCATATGTTACTCACATAAAGGATGTCAAGATTTGATCAACTAATCTTGTTATCGACTCTTCTTTAGAAAAAATGATTTATGCATTTTTATAATATTTGTTGAGAATAACAAGAGTGAAGAAGTTGGTTAAACATATGGAGAGTTAAGTATTTATAAGTGGAAGAGTTCACATATTTATTATTTTAAGATTTTGGGTGAATATGTGGTGCGTTTCTCACAAAGTGTGTTGCTTATAAAAAAGAAAGTCTCAATGTAAAAAATGTTCCCTCGTGTTGACCCTTGAATAACCCCAACAGTGGTATCAGAGTTTTTGATCGACCAAACACCTAGTGTGCAACATGAATTTTGTCTTCAATGAAAGAATTTCTACAAACTTACTCGTCCTTTATGCGAAGAATTACGACAAATGGTGCAAGCAAATGAAAGTGTTGTTTGGCTACCAAGATGTTCTTGAGGCTCATGAGTAAAGGATGGTGGAGAGAAATAGTGACAGGACAGGGAGGAGATCGCTTTGCAAGCTCGTTTGAATGAGAAAGATAAAAAGTCGAAAGGAAAATGGCCCATGAAGAGTAAAAAGAATTTTTCAAAATTTTGGTAAAAGAGAATCCAAAATTTCGAAGAATTAAGTTTGTCAAAAGGGTGAGGGAAACTACAACAAAAATGGTGGTCAAGGAAACTTTAGAGGTGAAAAGAAAAGAATTTACAAAAGCAAGATACAATGCTTTAATTGTCAAAAAGTCGATCATTTTAAAAGAGAGCGCAACACAGACAAGAAGGAACCTCAAGCAAATGAACCCAAGGTTGCAAGACAAGAGTTTGATGATGACAACACACTATTGTTCATGATCAGAGAAGGAGAATGCAGCAGCAACATGCTGCAAGACAACAACATAAGTGGTTTTGAGAATGCTTTCTAACCGGTTACATAAAAGTTATAATCAGTGACATGCAGAAGAAAACGTAATGGTGAATGTGAGAGAAGCAATTCAGAGCAGCGGGGAATGATATTTGGACTACGGGTGTTCTACACATATGACAAGCAAGAAGGATTGGTTTGTCAAAATCGATTGTGTCATGAAGAACAAAATACCATTGACTTTATGGCAATGGAGAAGGAGTTTGTGAGCTAGAAAGCATCAACAAGTATCCATAATATTGGTAAAAGCTATGTAAGTTACTTTTAATGAATATTACCCGAGAAATATCGAAAAAGGTATTTCTTTTTATTTTGTAGGTATATCTTTAAAAAGACATATTCATTGGGTTGTATCTCATTTCTTATGTCTAAATAATAGTGGACATTAAAGGTTGACCAAATAGAGGTCAATATTATATACTTATTTCTTCATAAAATCAAGATCAATTGGGCAAATTACTTTGTCACCCGTATGTTCTCCGTAAAGAAAGATAACCAAGACTCTTCTTTTTGCTACGCTTCCATGATTGCCATGATTCTCAACTCCTTCAATATTAAAGTTATGAATCTTCTTTTTACCTCTCCGGGTCCAACTCAACAATTTAATCAAAGTACCTTGACTCACATGGGGTACTTTTGGAATAAGGTTTCAAATGTGTATTTCCTCCGTATTGAGGGTACTCGCAAAATAATCTTTAATTTTAATGATCCTGCTTAATTTGAGTTTAACACAGATGCTCTCGTGTTTGATGAGCAACCTATTGGTGACGTTAAGGAGGAGGATGTGAACATGGCAGATACTGACTATGAACAAGAGGAAGCTTGGATAAATGCTGTTACTGATCAAGAATGGAGGAAATTGCCACAAGATACTGGTGGTTACCAAGGGCAAGGATTTGGCTCCCAAGGAAATGATTTTGGGACTGCATCAGGAAATGCATCAACCTTAATGGCTATGCTTCAAAATATGCAACTCAAATAGGATGAGCGATATGAGGAAGAAGTACTTTGGAGGAAAGTTTTCGAGGTTGCTCAAGATGTAAGGTTCAAACTTGTCCAGGAACACTTGGCCTCACAAGATTCAAATTTTGATGTTTTTGCCTCCAATGCTACTATGCAGTTTTCTGCCATCCGTAATGACATAAGTTCCAACAATGATGTTGTTCAGACAAGAATTAACAACATGATAACTCTTGGCATTCATAATCATGAAGAAAGCTTGGAGTTATATATAGACATACGTAGTTCTATGGATCATGGTGGAAGACCATTTCATAGAGGTCATAGGGCTCATTAGAGTGTGGTGCTTTTGGCTCTTGTTGATTCATGCATTTCGGGTCATGCATTTTGTTTCTTTCATTTTATGCCACCTTCTTGGTTTTTTGTTTGTGTATTATTATGCTTTAGCAACTATGTCACTTCTTTGAAGTGCAAACAATGTTATATGTTTAAATTTGTGTTTATGACAATATCCAACAAGTTTGCTTTAATGTTGTTCGTTGTTGTCGTGCTATTCATATTTATTCTTTTGCATCACTCCATGTATATGGGTATATATGAGTGCACGTTCTTTCTTTTTCAAAATTCCTCTGTGTGGTATATTTGTATTTGTGTGATATATGATATTTCTCATGGCTTGCTTTGTCTATTTTTGATGTTGTCAAAAAGGGAGAAGCATCGGCGAAGGTGAAGTTTAGGATGCAAAAGTTTAGGGGGGCCTTCATGAAGACATGAAAAGCATCATAGCAAGTTTTGAAGTTTTTCCATCATAAAAAAGAAGGAGTATGAGAATACATTTTCCTCTTAAATATATGTTTTGCATGATGTAAAAAATATGATAGATTTATCTTTTATGTATATTGAATGATATCTCCGAGCCATTGTGTGCACCCTTGCATTAGGGATTTTAGAATTCATCTAGAACATGTTTGAAAAGGTTGTCAATAGGTATCATGCATTAAAAATCATTTTCTACATAAAAATTAATTTGCATGTGTCGACACATCCATATTATGCATCGACACATATGGATCAATAATAAAGCCTATAGGCTATGTAACTATGTGTCAACACAATGGCCTCATATAGGTCGACACATGTCATTAAAAAAAATCAATTTTTGCATAAAAATCAGTTGTATGTGTTGACACATCCATTTATGCGTCAACACATGTACTGTTGTTTTAAAGCCTGAAATTTTCTGTAATTTTGTGTTGACGCAATGACCTCATACAGGTCGACACATGTCATTACATGTATCGACATATAACTTACATGTGTCAACACATGTGTCAGAATTTCACGAAAATTGTTTTCCTTTTCAAACTTATAGGTTTCCCTTTTGCCTCCAATTTTCAAATTTATATATACTTCATACATGCATCATTTTCAACTTAATGAAACTATAAACACATACTAAGATTGCTCATCATATTCAACTTGCATCTATGCATACAAACAAAGTACACATAATTATTCATTGTTTGGATACCATCTAGATTTGTGTTGATAACGTTCAATTTAGGTTGGTTGTAAACCTAAGGTTGGATTGAGAATCATATAGGGTTTCATTAGAAAAATGGTGAGAGTTTTTACCTCAAGACCAAAGTGTGGATTTGGGGATTTTTACAAGGTTTCGCAAATATTGGATTCGACCGAGTGAAAGGATTTGAAAAATGGGAGGTTCTTGCAAAGGAGTAGCTTGAGACGGTGAATCATTTAGAAATCTTGGGTGACAACTATTTCACAATTTGGATTCGGCTAAGTGAAGAGCTTTGAAGAACGCTGGTTTCTTGCAAAGGAGTAGTGCGAGATGGTTGATCGAATTGGTATTGTTGGGTGACTTGATTAAGCTCAAATCAAGGGAAGATAAATTGCTAGGATCAACTTCAAACATAGGGTTTGTAGGTTGGATTGCTATATTTCTCTTGTAAACAACTTTTGGCATAGTAAGAAATTTATCTCAACTCCAACAGGAATTGGGGGAGACGTAGCCATAGCGAGGACAATTGTTGAACTTCATAAACAAGTCCTCATGTCGCTCTCCCTCTCCATCTCTCTCTCTCTCTCTCTCTCTCTCTCTCTCTCTCTCTCTCTCTCTCTCTCTCTCTCTCTCTCTCTCTCTCTCTCTCTCTCTCTCTCTCTCTCTCTCTCTCTCTCTCTCTCTCTCTCTCTCTCTCTCTATATATATATATATATATATATATATATATATATATATATATATATATATATATATATATATATATATATATATATATATTATATATATATATATATATATATATATATATATATATATATATATATATATATATATATATATATATATATATATATATATATATATATATATATATAAAACTAGAAATTTGTTAAACTCTTTGTTTGTGCAATTAATTCGTATAGACAAATTCTTTGATTATTAAATTGCTTTGGTAATTATCTTACAATCTATTAGATTGTAAGAGGTATTTGATATAAATAAAGTTCAAAGGAAAATCTGAAAAATTAAGTGCACACCAAGTGTTCAATAAATTTTTTCACTTATTTTTATCAATTGTTTCATTGGATATTGATTGGCCTTGTAATTGTAAAACAATTACTTGAGAGTTTATTGTATTAAGATCTTATTATCATTATTAAATTAAATTTTATATATTGCATATATCCGAGCCTCCGATAACTGGTTCAGTTTGGACGACTTGTGATCTAAGATACGACTTCTACTTGACATAGTTTTTGCTTAAATTTTAAAACAAGTTTTTAAGTGAAAAATATCTTTGGGGGTCTATTCATCCTCTCTAGATAAGTTGCCATCGTATAATAGACTGTACTATGATACAAGGAAGCTGAAAAGTGTTAGTCGAACCTTCCCAAAAAGAAGATCGATGCAAGTAACATGCAAGGATTGATCTTATGGCCATTTCTCGACAGTTGGATCACGTTAAAAATACCTAAGTCTTCCCATTGTGTTTTTTGTTGGACCTGCACTTTGTCAAGCCATGCCAGGTAATCCTTATTTCCAGGAGTGGGAGCTGATTGAAAGACATGCTCAGCAGGATCCATAAACTTTAAGTCGAGTGTACGTTTTTCAAACGCAGAAGGAGCAACTGATGCCAAACAAGGAAATAATTCTTGAACTCTTTTTGGGTGTGATTTAGGATCAGGATATGGCCCCAAAAAGGTTATAAGTTTGTCAGTAATGACAAAGGGGATAAGCATTTGAGTTTTCCATATAGTAACTTTTAATTTCTCTGTAGATGGTCAAGAGATGAAGTTAAGCCCTTTTGATTCTTCCTCTTCGAAAATAAAAACCGCTAAAGGGTTGTTACCAGTATCAATGGTGCTTGCAGGAGCTACCATGGCAAAATGTGGAAAGAATGATGGAAAAAGAAGGTTTTTGTTGATATTCACAAAAGTTAAGAGAGAAAGATGAAGATGAATGTTTTGGGTTTTTTATGGTTAAAGTATTTGCGAGAAGGATAATGAGGAACTAGAAGCGTCTATTTATAGATACTTGAGTCCTTATGACGAGTGACAAATGGAAACAAATGTTTTAAAACCCTAACATTTCAGTTCCAAGAAGTGAGAAAGTTGGTGGTAGCAGTTTGAAACCCGTGACCTAGGGATAAGACGTAATAATGCGAAATAATGGAAAATCCATAGGAAGTGACTAAATGAATAAATTAGCAATAATGACAGTGACGTTAGCAGAAGGGTATCTATAGTGTCAAAAATTAGTCAAAATAAAAATGCCATATTTCTCTATCGAAATAATTCTCAATCAAAAATGGCATTTTTGGGGGGCAATTTGTTACCTCAGAATTTTCTAACAAATGTTTTTAATGGGGTCTAAGGGCTATAGTCCTAAAAAGTTGGATCTTGGACTCTCTCTATGTAATTCAAATAGGTATTTGACGACCTTGGTGATATCTCCGGTTGAAGTAATTCCCAATTGAACAGTCAGATGAGGAATTATTTGTGATTTGGTCTAATTCTTTTCAATAGGGGAATTGAGACCATAATTTTAAAAGACTTAGAAGAATTTGTGCTATCTTTGTTACCTGAAACATAGTCAATGAAGACTTAAATTGGATAAAGGCATGCAATTTATTCAAGGACACGTGGAAGCTTGCAGAATAAAAGTTGCATGGATTATAAACATGGAAGCTTCTGCTTAGTTGACCGTTGTAGACAGATATTTTTAGGATTTCTATATAAACAACATTTATTTTCAGTTTTAGGGGTCCACATTTGTTACATTGATATAGAAACTCAAAGTATCTGTGTTAAAGTGAGAAACGAGTGATTTCTAGAGAATGTTTGTATGTGTTCCAGTTTATGAATTCCAAGCAATTAACTTTTCATTTTAATACAATTTTATTTTAAAGTTTTTCCCTTTAATCAATTTACCTTTTCAATTTGAGTCTTTATTTCAATTTTTTTCTTTAGTTAAAATATTACAATACTTAATCTACTACAACATTAAAACTTGTCAAGATTTTAACACAATGTCCTAAGATTCCTTAGTTGATCCTGCAAGTAACCTTTAATAAGAAACTAGAGGTTGTTTACCAAAAATCAGGGTAAGCAAAAGTCGAGGGAGATACATGTGGGTGACCTATTAATAAAGAAAGTAGTCATACCTGCACAACATGGGAAATTGCAACCTAACTAGGAAAGACCGTATCACGTACACCAGAAACTACCTTATGAAGCGTACAAGTTGCAGAAGCTTGAAGGACCAGTTCTACCCAGAACTTCGAACGATCTTCATCTTCAATATTATTATAGTTATAATTATTTGTAACTCTCCAATAAAAATTATGCTCATATAACTTTGAGAAATTATTCAAGCATTTTTTGCTATTAGGGATATTTCCTCTTTAAAATGCTTTTTACGATGGACTTCATTACGATGGTCCTTGCTATCCCTCGAGGAAATACATTCATTGAACTTCATTATAAAGGTCCTTGTCGCCCCTCGAGGAGATAAATATGTTGAGCTTCATTATGAAGGTCCTAGCCATCCCTCGAGACGATATCTTATGATGGACTTCATTATGAAGGTTCTTGTCGTCCCTCGAGGAGATACATATGTTGATATTCGTTACGAAGGTCCTGGCCGCCCCTCAAGGCAATATCTTATGCTTGACTTCATTACGAGGATCCTTGCAGCCCTACATGGCGATACATATGATGTATTTCATTACAAAGATCCCGGCCGCCCCTCGAGGCAATATCTTATGTTGGACTTCATTACGAGGATCTTTGCCACCCCTCGAGACGATACATATGTTGGACTTCATTACGAAGATCATGGCTACCCCTCGAGGAGATACCTTATGCTGGAATTCATTATGAAGGTCCTTGCCGCCCCTCGAGGCGATACATATGTTGGACTTTATTACGAAGATAATGGCTACCCCTCAAGGCGATACATATGATGGATTTCATCACGAAGATCCTTGTTTCCCCTTGAGGCGACACCTAATAAATTCTGCCTAATAGACAATATGTATATCAAGCTCTAGAGACTTGGTTTTTAGTCTTGCTTGAGGGATCGATAGAAGTTCTGTATGAATGGGTAAAAAGCCTCGCTTGAGGGACTTTGTATCCAATCGGGCAGGATTGTTTCAAAAAAATCACACCTAAGAGGCACAACCTATATGAAGCCCCAAATATTTGGTTTCCAATCTTGCTTGAGGGCTCGATATAAGTATCGCCTAAAAGGGTAAGATGCCTCACCTTAGGGACTTATATTTCATCGGCCAAACTATGTATTGTGATTACTGAGGGCCTTATATTCCTCAAGATAATTAGACTCTCGTCTGAGGGATTTTGTGTCCCCTCAGGAGCATTTATTTCCAATGAATCACGCCTAAGAGGCACGTCCTATATCAAACCTTTGAGATTTGGTTTTCAGTCTTGCTTTAGGGCTTAATAGAAGTCTCACCTGAATGGTAAAACACCTCTCCTGAGGGACTTCATGTCCCCTCGGGAGGGATTATTTACAATAAATAATGCCTAAGAGTCGCAACCAATATCAAGCCCTGAAGACTTGGTTTTCGGTCTTGCTCGAGGGCTCAGTAGAAGTCTCGCATGAAAGGGTAAAATACACCGCCTGAGGGACTTCGTGTCCCCCCAGCTAGGATTATTTCCAATAAATCACGCCTAAGATACGTGACCTATATCAACCCTCGAAGACTTGGTTTCTCATTTTGCTTGAGGGCTCGATAAAAGTCCCTCTTAAAAGGATAAAACGCCTCGCTAGATGGACACAGTGTGTCGTTATTCACACAATGTATTGTGATGACTGGGGACCTTAAAATCATTAAGCTAATTAGACTCTCACCTGAGGGAATTTGTGTTCCCTCATATGAGATTACTTATAATAAATCATGCCTAAGAGTCGTGACCTATATCAAGCTTTAGAGACTTAGTTTCCAATCTTTCTTGAGTACTCGATAGAAGTCCCACCTCAAAAGGGTAGAACGCCTCGGCCGAGGGAATTCGTGTCCCCTCGGGCTGGAATATTTCCAAAAAATCACACCTAAGAGGCGAGACCTATATCAAGCCCCAAAGACTTGATGGAAGTCATATCGGAAAGGGTAAAATAACTCGTCTGAGGGAATTCGTGTCCCCTAGGATGGGATTATTTCTAATAAATAATGCCTAAGAGGCACGACCTATGTCAAGCCCCTGAGACCTGGTTTTTCATCTTGCTTGAGGGCTCGATAGAAGTCCATCCTAAAAGGGAAAAACGCCTCGCCTAAGCGACTTAGCGTCTCATAAGCCAGGGTTTGCATTATTTTGCTGAGAGAGCTTAAACTCTTAAGGTAAACTAAAACCTCGCGAGGGGAAGCACCAGTTCTCGGGATAATCCAATTAGGGACTATGTAATGTTATATTTGCAAAATACCCTGCCTAGGATGATGCCCTAAGACCGTCTTAGGAGAGATGATGACGAAAGATCGCCTAGAGGGAGGTATCGCCTTGTACTGAAGTCTTCACTCGCCCATACTAGAAAAACGTGAGATAAGACGCGTCTTGGATAAACAGAAAGTCAGGGTCATTACCGACTTACGTCTCCCTTGGAAATAGGGATTCAATTATCCATTGTTTAACTAAACGAGAAGTGGTCTTTTTCGAGGAAATCCTAGGTCTGAGAGACCCTTATAAATATATCACCCCTCAAGGAGAAAAAGACAGACTCTAATTCATACATATCTTCCACAACCTAGAAGAGCATCAGGCTCGCTACAACCATAACACACGACTTACCTAACCACCCGCTTGCAATTAAGTAGCGCCAACCACCAACAAAGTCTTTCACTTCATATGAGTTGGTCTCTAAAATAATCTCAAATATCACTGTACATGGCTTCTTGCCGCCATGAACAAACTTTCACCATCAAAACATATTATATACAACCCCTAAGTCTCTTTGTCCTTATAAGAAAGAACACATATATTTTTTTGACTAGTATAATAGATATATATAGAAACATCATTTATATATCGATTAGACTATTTGATAAAATGAAATAGACTTTAAAGTCGATTACAACTTTTTCCTTATTTGTTTCCAACTTTTTCCTTATGTGTTTAGTATACCAACGAATGAAAATGACGAGATAGTGTTTTGTTTTGATTCCTAATTGTGGGTTAGGTAATATTATAAATAAAAATGTGATTTTATCTTAGATCCCACCGCAAAATTGAAGTCATGACGAGTCATTAACTCATGAGTCACCTTTTTAAAAGAAATTGAGAAAGTATACCGATGATGATGCCATGATTATGCATAGGTAATTTTATTGATTTGTCCAACTAGTTTTAATTTCTTCAACACAAAAATATATTATGAAAGGTTACGACACAACTTAAAATAAAACTAAATAAAATAGTAGTGTTGTTCTTAAAAATCTTATGTCCATTATTCAAAAGAAATTTAGGCTCTATAAAATTGTCTAACAGTCTTTTCCCATATCTCTTTCCTAATGAAAAATATAGTTTTATATTATAATAAAATTTATACAAAAATAGAATACAAACATGAAACAAATTACACCACTATTTTTTTTCTCTTTATTAAAATTTTCTAATTCTAACTTTCATTCAAGCATAGTAATTTATTAAAACAAAAGTACATAATATTTCTCAATGATCCAAGATCATGAAAACATAATATAAATAGAGAAATCACCCAAATCACACCACAAGAAACCAACATAACAAAAACCCCTTTATTACAAGACATGCTCTTAACTACATCAATTTCTTCAACCTTACTTCCCCAACAAGGTAAGAATGAACTTCTTATAGTCCCCTGAAATCTCCTTAGCAATTGCATCTTCAAGATGAACACTGTTTCTCTTATAATACACCTCTTTGATGTCCTTCAAATCTTTCTCAGCTCGAGTTACCACAACACGGGTAAGTCCATCCTCATCGGTCCCAATCCTTTTCAGCGCGCTACGCAAAACCTAAACATCATATGATAAAAAAAATATATAATGTGAGACGATGAATGTCATAATAGTCCATGAGTAGATTGAAAGATATAATCTAATCAACCTTTTCATAGTACTTCTTATGATCACTGATGCATCGAATTGCGGTGTGCAATGCCTTGTGAAAATCATCAGATGCATTGTCCAAAAGTTTCTGCAATCAAAATCAAAATCTATAAACATAACTTAAGGCCAAAAATCAAAGAAAATGGAGAAAAAAATTGATGTTTTCTTTTTAACCTTGGTTATGGAAGTGCCATGGTCATCTTTGTAACGGTTGAAAGTTGCCAAAAGCTGAGTCTTGCTCCTTGTAGTAAGGATTCTTATGGCTTCTTCATAGTTACCTTTTTTCTCCTTGATTGATTCATGAAGAATATCTGCTTCAGTTTTCGCCAACTTCGGATTGATCTCGTCACCACCATACCTAAATGAGCTCACCAATCCAACCAATAGCTGCCAAGAGCCAAAACCAAATACATGCTAACATATTCAGAACCAGAGTCATCTTAAATTTTTGGAGGCTCTGTTTGTGAATTAATCAAAGTTTAACCATGATAAACTAAATAGAGATCATATTTAACTATAGTTTAAATCTGACAGAAATTTTATAGGCTCTATTTATTTAGAGTATAATCGTGACAAATTTTGAACTCATGTTTATCGAATCAGAGTAAAAAATGATTGAATAACTTGCCTGGCGAAGATGGCCAGTTGTATGAGCAGCTACATCTTCTTCCAAAGAATGCTTGTAACGATTATGATAAGCGCGTCTCACAGCCAAAACTTCTTCAGGTGAAAGAACACTAACAATTTCAATAATAACATTGTAACCTTTGCTTCCATCCTTGATAGCAACATGGGCCAAAACAGCATCGCGATCAGCAGGTTCCAGCATCCATCGGTATACAGCTCTCTGAAAAATCATGACTCATTAACTTAAGACATTATAAGTTAACAAAAAACAAGGTTGTTAATTATGGTATACCTCGAAGTCGCCAGAGATTTCAGATTCGAGACGTTTGAGGAGATCTTCTTGGTATTTTTCTTCATAAGTTTTTCTGATTTGTTGTCTTTGATAAACACTTCTATGACCCAAGATTGTTATCACACTTTTCTCATCAGTTCCCCATCCTACACAATTCAAATGATAAATTACTTTGCATGTATTAGTACTATGAAAAAATATCATAAGTCTCGTAAATTTTTTTTTGATAATAGTTTACAAACATAAACACATTCATCAGATTAAGTGTCAGGGCCGTCTTAAGTTTTCAGAGACAGGTCAATCAAAAAAAAATGAAATGAGAAAGGAAATTATACAACCTTTGAAAGCTTTATGAAGAGCTTCTGCATCTGCAAGAGGAGAATGGTTGGTGGGAGTAATACGAGTAGCCATAATTGATTATATTTTTTCTCACTATTATGCTATTTAGGTTCAAGATTAATTTCCTAGCTCTTCAATATATATATATATATATATATATATATATATATATATATATATATATATATATATATATATATATATATATATATATATATAGTATAGTTAATAACTTATAGAGGTATAAACTATTGCTTTACAGTGTTAAAGTATTTCTAACAATGCCATGTTTATTTAGAGTAATATTGCCAAAATTTTCTATTATTAATAGAGTTTTTTTTCTATGAAAATTAGTACTAAGAAGGTTTATATTAGCCTAAATAAATAAGAAGGTTTTAATTATTTTTGTCAAATTTGTAGCTTTTATATTTACTCTTATGCTATACAGCTATGAATGAACTAAGCTTTCATTTGTCCAATTTTGTTTAGAGAAACTAAAAGCTAATTTGTTGAAAGCAATATCAAATTCTGAAGTTTTGAACATTTAGAGAAATTGAGTGGTCTCAACTATGAAATTGAACTATGAGTGACAAACTAGCAAAAAAAAAAAAAAAAAATTGGTTATAATTAAGAGTTATGGAATAAAATTTGACATTTTCCCGCAGAAAAATAAAAACGAGATGTAGCATGACGGATATATTAGAGAATGTTGAGTTAAAATATTGTTTCGTTATATAAAAAAAATGCAGGTAAAACATATATATATATTTGCTGAATTAGACCGTTTTATCATCTTTAAATTAAATAATCGATAATTATATTTTTTATTGAAAACATGAATTGTTATATTTTTATAGATGTATAATATTATCGTGTGTAATTATAAAGATTAATCTTTCAGATAAAAAAAACTAATTTTGTTTTTATATAAATGGATAATTTTTTGCTGCAATCCCTTAAGTAAGAATGATCATAACAGATAACAAAATTTGTCTCTTATAACACTTTTGCATTATGGTTGAAATTTGAACCCAGAAACATTGTTGCATGAACAAAATTGGATTTGAAACCAACTTTTTTAATTAAATTGGAAGAAATGGTTACCATCTCATTCAAGAGTTATTGAATAAATAAAAATTAGTTAGCATCAAGTAAATTGCATATATTATAAATTGAAAAATAAAGTAAAAAATAAAAGTGTGAATTTTTACATTACCTTTAAAAGCTTTTTGAAGAGCCTCAGCATCTTCAAGAGGAGATGATTTGATTGCAACAAGTGTAGCCATAGAAAACACTAGTCACTTCAACTTGTAATTTCTCTCTCAATAAGATTAGTTGATGATATTAGAGATTGGTTTCATCACCATCTTATATATAATGCCAATGGTTTTCTTTGGTGTTATCGCCTAGCACACAGATCATCACATTTAAACGTTACTTTCATGTGAAGATTGTCATTATATTATTACTTAATTATTAGCATTCTTTGGCCTTAAGAAACCCATTTAAACTTGATTCCTGGCTCAATTGGTGTGACCTTGCATGGAAAAGTAGAGAGTATTGATGTATAATGATATACTTTTTTTCGTCTCTTTCTGGTTGTAAGGGTGGCAAATTTCACTCAATGATCTGTGATTTTATTGTTTTCTTATAGTTACATACTTTTGGACAATCAAAGCTTACTCTAGAGTCTAGAGGCTTTTGCCTTATTTAGCATTAGGAATATTGGAATTATTGGACCAAAGATTATACGATTTTAATTTTAATTTTAAATAATCTAAAGCATAGAATCAGAATCAAATTAACTTTATTTTATTTTTGGAAAATTATTATATTCATTAAAAATAAAATAGTTTCTATTTATTAGTTGTTTGATTCAAAAATGTAATGCAAATAAATTGTGCATTTCGAGCTCAAACATAAGTGATGTATATTAGCGTCTTTACAATTTAAAATTGGGCATATCATATGAATTATTTCGAGAAAAAGGACATATGGAATATTTAAAAAAACTTGTCAATTTTCTTAATTTGTCGGATCACTCCACAATTTCATATAGGTGAATTCTCCTCGGACCTATATTGACACCTATAATAATCAGATGTTCATTGTTGAACAACATGACAGATAATTCAGTAGGAAAACTCTCTGGCTCTCGCATACAAACTTACTAGGATCAAAGAGAGTTTACACAACGATATCCTGAAGAACAACACCTTGCAGGAGGAAAATTCATATAAGGTCGTCGAGTCGAGAAATGATCCAAAAAGTGGTCCAGAAATCCTCGAACTACTAATGAAACAGGTGCCATACTCCTTCTCTCAGCTCTGAAGAAGGAAGGGGCAACCACACTCCCCCTGAAAGTCGTCGGTCGACGAGAAAAGAAAGGAAGGAAAAAGAACCCCCGTTCATCCGAGGAAGAAGAACCCATTGACCACTCGCATATTAGACGACAAAATTCATAGGTTCGTATTTGGTGCATAAATTGTGTATAAGTTGTGTTTAATTGTGTTTTCGTGTATATAATGCATCATTTAATAGTTTTTATGTCTTTTTGTAGGTATTGGTGCATATTTGGAAGAAAATAACCAGGAACCCCGCTAAGCCCAATGTAGCATGCTAGAAGAAGCTTTACAGTGGCATGTGTTGTGTTGTTGAGCCCACTTATCTAGCTCAGCCCGCTTAGCGTGGTACCCTAAATAAACATAAATATTTTATATATTTTAGTGATCCCGCTTAGCCAGCTCATCCCGCTTAACGGGGTCTGCTGTTTTTGTTTTTTTTGTATAAATAGATCAAATCAGATTTTCTAGGTTATGTTTTGGGGTATTTGTTCCCAATTCATCAACCTTCATTCTTTTTGGTTTAGAACTTAGAAAATAACATCTGTGGCTTTTAATCGGATGATCCGGGGTCGAGAGCTTGTTAGATCGTGATTGACACCGTGTTAAGCTTTGGTTTCTCTCCATTTCTTCTCTTTGCAAACTTCAACTGTTGGGGTTTTGTTTGTAAGTATGCTTTGTTTATATGTATATTCATTACTCATGGTGTTGTATGAAGCTTTCTTTACAAATTAATGTTGGTGATTGCTTACTTTATTTGGGTTTGATTTGCTATAAACATATACGGTTCAAATCCATATTTAGGATGAACATCTATTGGTTTTGACTCTAGAAATATATTAAGGTTTTATATTCACGTGGGTATCAGTTCTTAATTTCTCCGTGTTGTTTGAGTTGCGCATGACATCGCCTCCGAGAGAAATACAATTGATATCTCACTTTGTGTTAGAGATAACCTTTATGTTAGCGATATGTGATAATGTTGATGTGTGATTGAAGTTTAGTACAACTGAGTGATGAGTTTAAGTATTTAACGGGTATGCGAAATTCAATCCTGAGAGTTCCCTCCTTTAAAAAGAATGAATTATTTTCCTGTTCATAAGTTTAATTCCCTCATTTAGCGTTTATACCCATTCAAAATTAAACTCATAAACACAAGACTTGTCAAACGGCAATTCAGTATGCACTAATCCCTATGGAGACAATATGATAAATTTAAATAAATACTTACTTTTTATGCTGCTTTACCGCTTCAACAATATGCTGACGCTTCGTAGGAGAGTCAGAATACAAAGATATCATGCACAAATTGCAAGTCAAACGTCAATCATGCCGATTGGTGGGGAACCTTCTACCAAATCTTCCAGAGATAAATACTTGTCCCAGTTTCCTGCTTTCTTTCATTTGTACATCGATTACATTATTGATGTTAATAACGATGGAAATTTTGGTTTTTGATGTATTTCATCTTTATTAGGATGGGACGAAGAGTTATGGTCTTTGTTTTGGATGAAATTAGATTCTCAAGTTCATTAACACTCTGAGTTATTTTCTAAGTTATTCTATGACACTGTCTCTACAATTAGGAATGTGTTACGAGTAGAACACTTAGGTGTGCAAGAAAGAGATAAATGGATGTCAATTCCTTATATGAGTTACTGTTGTACCCCAATATTTGCCCTCCCATTTTTCTCAAGACATTCTTTCAAGGCTCCTTAAAAACTCAAGACACTCAAGGGTTGACCAGTCAGATGCTCCTCATAAACCCAAAGGTCTACAACTAGGGTTTTGAGTTTCTCAAGGAAATTTGGTTTGAAAAGGTCTCAAGCGACTTCCATGGTTATTCATAGGTCCTCAACAAGGTTCTTGTCAAGTTTCAAGCCCTACATCACATGTTTTCTCAGTCAATGGCTCAGATGATTGAAAGTTAACTCTATTGATAAAAAATTGAACTATGGTCAACATACAGTCAAACTTCAAGATTTTTGGTCAACATCAACATTTTGAAGTAATATTCATCATTTGATCAAGGGTTGATCATGATTCCTCAAGGAAAGCCCTTTGATCATCAAAAGTCAAGAATTGTCAAATTAGGGTTTCCTTAGGAGAAGTTAACTAAACTTTGACGAGGCATAACTTTCATATGCTTCATCAACTTTTCCCCAAACAAATCCCATTTAGAAGAAAATTTAATTCTATACAAAGTTTCTTTTATTCTCAAGTATAAAAAATGCTTCATTTGAAGGATATGAGCTCATATATTATAGGTCATTTTCAAAAGTCAACAAAAGACACTTTATGTCAAGGCAACTTACATCAAGATAATACCATCAAAAGCAAAAATGATTAACATAGATAATGTAGAGGACACCTTGGTATTTCCAAAAAGTCCAAGATCACCTTCAAAATATGAAAATTGAGCAAATTATGAGTTTCACAAGTTGGGATATTTTAAAGAAATTCATGAAATGCAAATGGAGCAAAATTGAAATTTTGAACTAATGGGCCTAGTTTTTGATATTCAAACATGTTTCTAAGATGTGATAGGACCTCTGAAAAACACTCACACATGCTCATGATTTTTTGCTTTTATTTGAATTTTTATTCATTTAAAAATGAATAAAAATGAATAAAAATATGAAAATAGAGTGTGAAGACTTGGGCCTTTGGATTTCAAACCTTTTGCAAGCCCAACAAAATTTTTCAAGCCCAACAAATTCGTGAAATCCATGCCACAATATGTCCAGGTTCATTACAAGCTTCAAAAGGCAATATACATGACAAAAATGGAAAGAATTCAAAAAATTTGATGGCATTTGATGAGAGCCTTCATGGCTTGATTCATTTCCATCTTTGCTATCCCTTTTCATTCGCTATATATACTACAAAGCATAGCATGCCAAGGACCACGAAATCCTTACATACAAGAGCCCTCTCGAAATTCTCAAAAATCAAAGAAAAGTTGCAAAATCTGTAACTTCACTTCCAAGCGCTATCAATCCAAGCCAAGACCACTAATATATTCTTGAGATCCCCAGGAGTCTTCCAGAGTCCAGATTCAACCCCTAAACATCCCATATCATCCTCATAACCATCCCACGATTTTGGTAAAATTTTGAATCTCAAACTCTCTTACCATGTAATTTAAATAGCTTTATGCATGCATTCTTATTACTATTGATGTTTTGAGCGAATCTAACGTCTTATATGTAAGCATAGACGCAGGAATTCAGATGTATTAGATCAAACAAAGCTCGTGGGCTCAGTTGTCTTAGGCCTAGCCAAACTCGGGATTGCACCCCCCATTTCCTTCTGCAAACGCTTGGTCCTGAGATGTTGGGCCTTGCGAAAATCTGATTATTCACCCCCCTAACTTTTTTTTGCAGCAGCTCATTTATATTTCTTTTTTTATTTTATTATTTTATTTACTATTTTATTCTTTTCTTTCAATTAATTATTTTTATTAAATAATCATAAAAATCAAAAATCACAAAAATACTAGACTTTTTTTAATTAATTAATTTCTTAAAATCATAAAAATAAAAAATCATAAAAATAATTAGACCTAGATTTTCATTAATTAAATTAATTTTAATTAATTATTTTAATCACTTTTTTTAATTAACTAATTAGACTTAGGGATTTATTAATTTAATTTAATTATTCCTCTAAACAAAAAATACAAAAACATTTTCTTCCACTTAGATTTAGGGTTCTTTACATTTTTCTTTCTTTCTCTTTCGCGCGTTCATTTATTTTTATTCGCATTATTTTCATAAACTATGTATTTGCACATGGGATGTAATAGTTAAACTAGGACCTTTTTACTTTTTATTCCCCATTTTTGGTTTGTAATTCCCTCCATCCCGAAGCGATGTAATAGCGTAGATTCATTTTCCGCACTTTATTTCCCGTACTTATATACAATTAACTGCTAGATGTATGCTAATAGGCTTGTATGGAAAGACTAAAAGCAAACGCTAGAAAACCTAACACTTAATATAAACATAACTGAAACACAATACACTCGCACACTTACATCTCTAAGGTACCTCCACTTGTTGCCTTCAGAAATAAAACAATCACGTCTCTCGAACGTAAGAGATTTTAGCAGAGACCCTCTAGTTATAAGATCATAAGTTCCTCGATGACCCTTTCAGAGTTGCCTCGGTAAATGATCTTAAAACCTTAGAGTAATTTCTAAAGTATCTTACGAGTTTCCTTCATGACTGTATGATGACCCTCGCTTGTCCCTCAAAACATCCAACGATAGGGCTGCCTATTGACTAATAGTAGGATAGCACTGTATAAAGGAGAAGAGGAAAAGAACAAAGATCGTTCGAGTATGTAGACCGCTTATAGTTTCTTTCTCACAAAAACAAATTTTCACACATACACAAACTTTTCTCTAAAATATTTTCAAATACAAAACACTTTATATACGTTCTCGACGATACAAGAAACATTACAAAGTTCGCCGCACTAAGGCGTCTTTTCAAAAATATTTTCAAATACCCTTACACAAAAAAGCATTTTCAAAGTGAGCTAGAAACTAAGAGCCCGTAGATAACTATGGATATAAAGGGTGCTAATACCTTCCCTTTCCATAACCTACCCACTGACCTCAAAATCTTTAAAAAGGTCTTTCCTGTTCTTTTCACCCTTTCCTTTGTTGGATAAAAGAACAGTCGGTGGCAACTCTTGCTAAACGCAACATTTGCGATAAAATGAAAAACCATTAAAGTCAATTCTCCCACCCTATTACAGAACTGGAGACTCTGCTGGGGACATAGTAAAAGTTAGGTTACCTTAGAGATAGTTCACATTTAAAATGCTTAACTTGTTTGATTTTCTTGCTTTACATTTCGGGTTATGTTTGGGTATTCTTGTACAGATCTTATACCCGAATCTGGGGAACATTAGGTAAGTAGCAATAGATTGTGGGGACTGTACAGCGTAATACCGATATGGTTGAAGTGATGGCTACATTAGTGTGACACATTTGTTAGTACCAGTATCCTTTATGTTGAATCAAGGAGAATACGGGGCTGGTGTGTGGTGTCATGAAGCACTAATTGACCTTAGAATCTTAGTTGAACAAACTTGGCCATTAGAAATTAGTGAGATAGCCGACTTCGATGCAAAACTGAGGATTGGTTGATACTCGATACTACACTCATTGAGATCATACTTTTGGGATATTTTGGCCGCGAGAAAAGATCGATTGAGCTGAAACAATGCCCGATGAAGAAAGATCAATGTATTGAGATCCTTTAGAACCCGGTTACTTTCTTTAGGATAGGTTGAACCAACTAAATTTCAAGAGGGTACTTATCTACAAACTCCATACAAGCCTGAACCTAAGGCTACTTGTGTGACTTGTTTGCATTTATTATCTAACAACTTGAACTCCTTGCAGGAATTATTTGTATTCATTATCCAATAACTGAGACTTCTTGCAAAACTTACTTGTTTTCATCACCTTACACTTTTGCTTGGTGCATAACATCATGACATCATGCCATAGAATTTTCATTAACCATTTCAAGGATCTCAAGGGCCTGTGATGCAAGTTATCATGAACCAGACGCCTAGCAAGGGGCATGAGGATTTATTTTCCTATAACCAAATGCCGCTAAAGTATCATGAACCAACGTCTAGCAAGGAGAAAGTGGATTTATTTGCCTCCAGCCAATTCCGTCAAAAGACTAAAGCACAATAACTTGAGTCAGAGGCTATGACCCACTCGACATGGTGAGCTTGATTCTCGTGGAAGGACTTTCAACGATACGAAGTTCTTAAGTCAAAGCTGCAGTCGAATTCTACCATTTTCTTTGTTTAACCCGCGAGATCCTTGAAAACATTGCATCTATATATCATGCATCATTTCATGGACAAGTTTTCTAGTACAGGTTTCTCATTTATCTCGCTGTTTATTTCAGCAGAAAAATGGACCTTGAACAAAATTTCAAAGATCTCCAGGCTCAGCATGTACAATTCCAGGAGACCCTTCTGAATCTGGCCAAGGGGCAGCAAGAAATAATGACGCTCCTTGCCAAGCAAAAGAAGAAGACTAAGAAGCCAGTTACTGTCCTTAATCTGGGAAGGAGATTTAAAGGTCTGACCCAACTGATTCAAGCTGTTGAAGTCTCTGATGAAGATGACGATCAAGATGAAAAGGATAGAAACATTAATCCAGAAGACAGGAATAATCAGGGTTCTGAAGACGAGGATTACTCGGATGAACAATACCCTCCTGCTGATGATAGGTACAGATAGTTGGAGGATGGGCTCAAGGCTATGGAGGTCTAGAAGATACCATGATTGGATTTCAATGAACTAGGGTTGGTTCCAGGGGTGGTCATCCCACCTAAGTTCAAGGTTCCTTTCTTCGCCAAATATGACGGGGTCTCTTGTCCTAAACTTCACTTGAGGTCATACGTCAGAAAGATCCAGCCTCACACTGCTAACCGGAAGTTATGGGTCAATTTCTTCCAAGAAAGTTTGGTTGGCACTCAACTGGAATAGTTCTATCAGCTCGAAGGAACCAACATTCATACCTGGGAAGACTTGGCTGCTGCTTTCTACAAACAATACTAATGCAGTGGTGACTTGGCACCAACTTGAGTGCAATTGCAGAATATGTCCATGGGCTCAAGGGAAGGATTCAAGGAATATGCATAAAAATGGAGGGATTTAGCTGGAAGGGTGCAACCTCCTCTGACTGATCGGGAAATGGTAGACATGTTCATCGAAACTCTGATAGTCCCGTTCTTTAATCTGATGATTGGGAGTTCTTTGTCTGGTTTTACAAAGATGATTCTGACTGGGGAAGGATTAAAAGTGGTATCAAAAGTGGGAAGATCCCAATGGCCTCAACCTCTAATGATGTGAAGCAACCCTTTGTTGGTAAAAAATAAACTAATGTTGTCTATGGTCAAAGGAGACATAGTAAAAATGAACACCATCAGTCCGTGGGAGCGGTGTTAATTTCTAATCCTACACCTGTTCAACTACAACATGGCAATAGGCGTAGGATAAAGTTTCAAGAAAGGCGGTACACTAAGATTAATATGTCATTGTCTCAAGCGTTACAACATTTTCTAAAAGCGAAACTGGTTACACTAAGGGATCCTTCTCAAAACCCCGATACCTCCTCTCCTAGGTACAATCCGAATATGAAGTGTGCCTACCATTCTAATAGTCCTGGGCACGATACCGATAGCTGCTGGTCTTTGAAAAAGAAGATTCAAGATTTGATTGACAACAAGGAGATTGAATTTGACCCTTCTAAGGCTCCCAATGTGATCACTGCTCCCATGCCAAATCATGGCCAAGATTGAGAGTGTTTATTTCATTTGAATTCTCAAATTGCAATTTATTTTGATTGTTCGAACACTTATTTTATGTCAAACTTTTTTATTCCATTAATGCATTGCATATGTTTGTCTTAAATTAATCCATTTGTTTTCACTATATTTAAACTATGACTTTACTTCCTTTTGTGATATTCAACTCTCAATTAAAAAACTGTAAGCCTTTAGAGGAAGGATGACGAAAAAGATACCACAATCTCTACAGTATGATTTTGAACAGACCTGGCTGACGATGTACATGCATTGCTTCAAATCCTAAACAGTGGAGTTATAAGGAAGATAATCCTTAGTCAACCCCTTTGATCCTAAGAAGTAGGAGTTTTCTTTTTCATGCAAATTGAAACCTTTATTCATAACCTGGGGTAGGGTAGTTTCTCAGTTAATTCAAATGTGCATTCAGTCGCAAGCTCTACCTTCATACACGATGAATAGTGTCAAAGATGCTCTTCTAAATCAAAATACAATGATGGTTCCCCATAATCACTAAAACAGGCAGTCATTATTTTTCAAAAGAAAAGCCCGTTAAGTCAAAACCTATGAAGGAGACTTAAGAAAAAAATGGGGCATCCCGCTGACTGTAATCACAAAAGAAACAGTTCAGGAAAAAGGTAGGGGTGATAAGATTAAAAAAATAGGCCATTAAAAATCCTCAACAAAAGAAAAAATGTTACAAAAAATGAATGCCTTCTCAAATAAACTTTCAGTATCCGAGCCATCACTGGAATGTCAGGGCAAAGATTCCAGACTCAATTAGGATCTAAACGCATAATTAACTAAGTATAGGAAGGAAGAACATCATGAAGAACGGGTTGGGTACAAACAAAATTTGAGCCTTTACCCTTTGTTTCTTAAACCGTGAACCAGTCCATATTACAACCCTTAAAAGTCCTAACTAAAGCATGGGTTAGTTCGAAAGCATACTGTGATACGGTGGGAGAACTGACTTGAGGTTTTGCTTTTGTGTTCACAAATGTTTCGGTTTAGCAAGATTCGCCACCGACTTTTATTTTATCCAAAAGGAAAGGTAAAAAAGCACAGGAAAGACCTTTGAGATGTTTTCTTGAGTTCGGGGGGTAGATTATGAAAAGGCAAGGTGCTAGCACCCTTTTCATCCATGGTTTTCCATGGGCTCTTAGTTACTTGTTTAGATCACTTGCTTTTCTTTTGCAATTGTTTAAAATGGTGCTTTGTGTGGTTTTGAAAGTATTTTGAAAAGAGGCCATCGTTTAGGCAATCTTTGTAATGATTCTTGTTCGTAAGAATGTATACAAAGATGTTTGTCTTTTGAAAAATATTTCAATGTTTTGAAAGTTGTTTGGAAAATGTTTTGAAATGTGTGTGTTTGTTTGAAAATAGCAAGGATTGTTTTTGAAATGATCAAGTAACTAGAAGCATTCTACCTACTCAAAAGTCTTTCTTGTACATTTTTATTCCTTTGATATTGTTGATTTACCATTGTTTTGGTAAACAACCCTATCTTTGGATGTTAAACGGGATGGGCGTGGGTCATCGTATGATCATGATAGCAATGTTGCCAAGTATCTTTAGCATTTTGAGGGACCAAGATCATTTGTTTAGGCAACCTTGTCCAACGTCATCGAGGGACTATGATCTTTTATTTTGTTTTGTTTTGCCAAGATACCTAGCATGCATACCATGGCCATTTTGTTTTAGGAAACCAAGTGGGTGAAACCCTAGGGGTGCTTGTGTGCAATGTGTTGTCATTTTCATGCATTTTGTTTGTCTTGAATTAGGTCATTCTATTTGTTTGATTTTTGTCTTATCATACAAACCCTAATTTACTAAACATGTATATAATGCGATAAATTGCGTAAAGTAAATCTAAGCTATTACAACAATATTATGGGAGGGGGATACAAGTTTTTTGAATGGGGATATTTGCATAAAATAAAACCCTAAAGATTATTACAACCCAATTGAATTATTTGACAATAAATAAATAAACAATTATTTAAATATGCAATAAAATGTATGGATGCAAAATGTTTTTTTGTATTTATTTTATATATGTAAAAACAAAATTATTTAAGTCCTAAAAATAAGAATAATAATATTATTATTTTTTGAAAGGGTGAAAAACCCTAGTTTTTTATTAAAGAAAATATATGTTTTTTATTATTTATTTTATCCATTTATGTACAAGAAAAATAAATAAAATTATTTACAAAAATTAAAATATATGTGGAAATAATATTTTATGTGTGTGAATAATAAAAATAAAAATGTATGATATTTTTAAATATATTTACTATTTATTTAAGAAAATAATTTCTATTTCATTTAAAATAATCAATATTTTATGCAAAAAAAAATAAGATAAAAAATAAAATAAAAATGCAAAAATTAAGAAAATATTTTTGGATATTTTTTATCATTAGAAAAAATGAATGCAAGCACAAAAAATAAAAATATGCAAGAAAATACAAAAATATAAAATGATAAGTCAGTGGGGTGCAAATAGTGAACCAGGGGGTATGGGAAGTAAAAACAGCAAGCCCAAGCGTGCCAGGCCCAAGCCAGCTTCATCCCTGTCCTCCAGCCAACATTCTGCGCGCGTTTCGCCTCAAACCTGTATCTTGCTCTAGCTTGCATAAAATCAAAAACTTATAACACAAAAAATGTAGCTCATGATCTCACGATTCCAGTGATATAAAGTTTGTGATCTAACACTCAAAGATCAAGAAGAATTTTATCACCCCTAATTTCTGACCTAAATTTTTCATGAACTTCAAGCTTCAAATTCTCACTGCTCAGTTAATATAAATAACAACTATGCATATGTACAGCTTAAGCAAGTTAAGAACTACATTTTTGCTTCACAAATCAAAGCTTAAGGGTTCCTAAATAGAGAGATAGAACTTTGAAAAATACCTTATTCAGTTGAGTTTGGATATGGCAATGTGGGGGCTTTGAGTGAGGCCTAAAGATCGTGTGAGCTTCCTTGAAGTTCCCTCAAGCTTTTCCAATGCTTAGCTGGCCTTGTAGATGTTGAATCTCCCTGTAGAAGTCAACCTGCAACCTTCCAAAATGAAAATGGTGATGTTTGAAATAGGGGTTACAGTTGCAAGACAAGGACCTGAATAGTTTAGGTAGGATGTATGTAATGTGTTTGAAGTCTTAAAATGAGAAACACACGAGCCAATATTGATTTGGTAAGGGTTCTGCAGAAGATGCCCTGTTTGGGCAGAAAAATGTGTTTTCTGTGTTTGGGAAGGTTTTGAATGTTGAGAATTCGTGCTTTTTGCTTGAGACAAGTTTGTGTAGATGTTTATAATGATACAAAGTCTTCTCTTTATTAGATATCCAAGTTTTTTTGACTTTTGCCAATTTGCTTGCTTTTGAAGAAAGTTTGAGGTGACTATGCCAAAGGCCTGTACATGCTAGCTTGTGGACTGTAGAGAGTTGGTATACTTTGCCTGATGTTTGTGGATCTTGCTTGCAACAAAAGATCAGGCCCATGGCTCAAGAAATGTAAAGTTGCAAAAAGGCTTGCTTTATCAAAGTAGTATTGTGAACTTTATGCCATTTTTGGATTAATTCATTGTGCAATGCTTCAAAAGTAAATAAAAAGCCATTATCCATTGAGTTTACATTTAATTATGGAGTGTATAAGGGATTAGGACCTGTAATGCAAGGTACAAGCATGCTTGAAACTTATTTGCAACTTGAAGCATTGTAAACATGGCTTGCACAAAAGTGACAAATTGCCATTTTCTCTTCTTCGATTCTCCCTAACCACAAATGATCTTGGAGAGTTCTTGGACATTTTGGAAAGCTTGCAACATGCTATACAATCCATATTTGAAATGAATCTTGAGATACCTCTTGGAACTAGGTGAAAAGTTGCCATGAAGTTAGGTAAAAAACTTGCCTAAACTAGGGCAAAATTTCACTAAGTTATTTAGTTTATGGATCCCTATTCACAAAATCATAACTTGAGATCCAAGCATATTTTGGGAAAACTTTTTGAATAAAAGTTGTAGATTTCATGGAGGACTACAACTTTCATGTTGGAAGTTTTCTCTGAATCCAATTTCATCATGGTGAAAAATTTGTGGAAAGTTGGGAAAAAATAAGAAATTTTCCATACTTAGAAAATTCTAAGTTATGAAAATTTTCAAATTAAAACCCTAAATCTCAATTTTAGGTTTCTTGGTCAACAAGTTTCAAATTTTGACATATCTTGATGAATTATGACCCTTGGCACTTGATTTTGACTAAAAAGTCAAAGTTTGACCTTTCAGTGTATAGTTGACTTTTGATCAGTTAACTGCAAAATTCATCTGTCAATCCTATGCATTTGAGATCTTTGAACTATATGATTAGGTCAAGATGATGCTATCGAGTCCTTGAAATCATGCTTGAACCCAATTGGCCATTGGCTAGGTTAAAAATCAGAAATTGCCCTTTCTCAGTCAAAACCCTAATTTTGACCATTTTGCCCTTTTGATGATCTGATCAAATTTCTTGAAGAGTTGTGATCCAAACTTGATCAAATGGTACTGTTGTACCCCAAAATTTTCCCTCCCATATTTCTCAAAAAAACATTTCAAGAAAGATCTCCAAGTTGCTCAAGGTAGCCCAAGGGTTGGCCAGACAAGCTCTCTCCTAAGGCAGTCTACCCCAAACTAGGGTTTCATGTTGCATCAAGATCCTTGAGTCCAGGTGACCCCAATTTCTCACCAATGTCCTAATATGTTCTCAATATCATCCATGTCAAGTTTCAAGCCTTGCAGAGAAAGTTTGCTCAGTCAATTGCTCAAAGGTCCAAAAATCGAACGTGCTAGGGCAAAAGTCAACTTTGACCCAAATACAGTCAAACTTCAAGATTTTTTGTCAACATACTCATTTTGAAGTATATTTCATCATTTTATCAAGGGTTTACCATGATTCATCAAGGATTGCTCATAATTCATCAAGATTCAAAAGTTGCTAAATTAGGGTTTTGAAGGAAAAGTCAACTCAAATTTGACCTAGCATAACTTTGTCATACTTTATGAGAAATGACCCATCCAAAGCTCATTTTGAATAGGATGCAATTCCCTACAATCCATATTCATCTCCCAAGATCAAAATATGCACTCAAAAGAAGTTATGAATTTGGACATTATAGGTCATTTTGAAAAGTCAACAAAAACACATTTTTTGTCAAAGCTTCATACTTGAGCATGGAATATCAAATTGAGATGATACCAAACGGGTTGTTTAGAGGACATCTCAAGCTTTCTCAAAAGTCTAAGAACACCTCCAAAGAGTCAAAATTGAGGAAGTTATGCATTGTTGAAGTTGGACTTTTTTGCAAAATTGCCAAAAGTCAACTGTCCCCAAAACTTCAAATTTTCCCAAATAGACCCATTCTTTTTCACTTGTTTTGAGTTGGCATTACAGCCCACGTGCTCCAGCCTTGTCCATGTGTCCATATCATATTTTTATTATTTAATTTGGTTTTTATTTGAATTAATTCATTTTAAATCAAATAATATCAAATAAAATCAAAAATATTAAAAACCAAAGATCTTTTGATGATTTCAGGTTTCATTGGACAGCTAGAACCATTCCCAATTTGTATCAAGGCAATTGTGTACAAAAAGATTGCAAAGGAACCAATTTTGGAAAGTTGTTCAAAGCAAATCAAATCCAATTCAAAGTCATTGAAAGAGGGAGATTTAGGCAAGGCAATCAACCCTAATATATTGTACAATACATAAGGAGGCGAGGCAGACAAAAAACAGGGTTGGAGATCAGTTATAGAGCAAGAACAAAAACTGAAAAATCAAGCAAAAAGTGTGAGTTTGAAATCATTCCTAGAGGCATCCTCAAGGCTTAGCACTTGTTTCAATCGTTTCCTGGTAATCTCAGGAACCTAAAGCAAGCAAAACCACACGCTTTCAGACCCTCCCACGCGATGTAAGTCATTCACGAAGCCGCCCTGTTCTTGATTTCGTATTTTGAAAATTAGACATTGTTAATATGTATTGATGGCATATTCTTAATCTACACATCATTTGCAAGCTTTTGGTATTACTCGATTTCATTTATATGACCTATATCATGGATCACCAGTGCTAGGGTTGTGTGTTTGTTTTTAGGGCTTTTTGTTTCAGGAAAAATTGGCCCTAATAATGGTCATGGTTGCAATCAGGAGGATGAGACGACCTCAACCATGGTCTTAGAATCCATTTTTATGGCCTGTAGGAGATTTGGGAGGAACCCCTGTCTGTAGCGATGGACATTTGTCCGTAGGTATAGTTGTTGTTGCTTTTAGCCACAGTTCAAAGGATAGGGATGATGCGTTGGCACTCCCCCATTTGCCATTCAAACAGCGCACACGTTTTTTTTTATTTTTCTGGCCATTAACTTTTGTTTTTTTATATTATTATTGCTTTATATTTTACTAACAATAAGAACCACATGGCCTAGTGGTTTCCACGCTTGATTTCAGGACATTAGAGGCTGGAGGTCAGGGGTTCGATCCCTGCCTCCAGTATTTGTTATTTTTCCAATTTATTTCAGATGATCATGTGCACGCTCAAGCCAAGAGATCCATCATGGGCATTCACCATCCAACACGCCAGATGGCCAGATGGCCAGATCTGGTGGCCAATATTGAAGGAGCATCAAAAGGCCAGTCAACGCATGTGCACTGGATTACAAAAAGTCCAATGGATCAGCATTATTAGGCCAGCCAATTGCTATTCAAACCCTCTAATCAGGCCCAATCTCTTCCCTTTTTTTATTTTCTTTTCTATATTTTATTTATTTACATTTAATTATTTTTAATTAATTACTAACCAATAGAATAATTTCTTTTTATCAAAATCACAAAAATATTTTTTTACCCAATTAAATTTTAGAACTTTATTTTTTCATTAATAAATATTAACTAATTTAATTAGGTTGAATAATTAGGTAACCTTAATTTATTTTGTAAGTAAATAAAATCAATTAGAATTAATAGGTTTTAACGCTAATTTAATTATTTTATTTTCTTTCCTAAAATATCAAAAACTCCAAAAATATGTCAACTTTATTTTTTTCATTAATTAATTTATTTAATAATTAATTTAGCATTTAAACTTTAGGATTAATTTCTTTTCTTAAAAATAAAAACAACCAAAAAAATTTTCTTTAATTAAAAGGGTCAAAACCCTAATTTCACATTCGATCCAATTCACTCGCGCGATTTATTTTTCCTTATTCAATTATTGATATATCTGCTCCCAGGTTGTAATAGTTTTAATAGGACATTTATTTATTTTTCTGCTTTTTATTTTCAAAGGGTTGTTTTTGGCGATGTAAATACCCGACGCCTTGTAATAATTTAGTTTAAATTCCGCATTTTAATTCTGCAAATTATACAACTGTTAGATGTTTGGTAATAGGGTTTGCATGACAAGAATGAATGCTTAATCTTAAAATGGTTAGATCACCCTTAACATGTGCAAAGATAAAAATAACTGAAATCGACACACTCGCACATGCGCACTCCTAGGGTACACCCACTTGGTTTACTTCTTACACGGTCATTGAGTATAGGTTGTTTTAGAGGTCGCCCTTTTGTCTAAAAGATTATAGTTGGCTCGAAATGGTTGCCTCGAATATTGTTGCCTCAAATAAATGATCTAAGACATTAGGGTTACCGCTAAGCCAATCTAACATTGCTTTAGTGACTGTAAGTCCCTTTCGAATTGACCCTCAAACTCCAACGACGGTGCTACCTACTCACTGATAGTAGGATAGCATTGTATAAAGGAAATTAGCATAGAACGATTCCTTTTTCGAGTAGGTAGAATAGTTCTTAGGTACTTGTTCATCCAAAACAAAACTTTTTCACACTTACACACTTTTACAAACAAGTTTTCAAAAACACTTCATTACACTCTTAAGCGAGAGTTAAATCGAAGTTTAAAACAAAAACTTTTCAAAACCCACAAGCACAAAGAAAATAATTTTGAAAATGATGAGCAAGTACCTAAGACCCCGTAGATAACTACAGATAGAAAGGGTGCTAATACCTTCCCTTTCTATAATCTACCCCCGTACTCAGAATATCTCAAAAAAGGAATTTTTCTGTGCTTTTTTTCATTTCCTTGTTGGATAAAATAAAAGTCGGTGGCGACTCTTGCTTACCGCGACATTTTGCAAACACAAACGCAAAACGCGAACCAGCATTCCAAAAACAGTCAGTTCTTCCCACTGTATCACAGAACTGGCGACTCTGCTGGGGATATAATAAGTGGGGTGTACCTTAGGAATAGTTCATCATAATGTTTTCAATTGCTTGATTTGTATGCTTTATCTTTGTGGGTTTGAATCATAGTTACTATAGATCCTAACCCGGATCTGGGGATACCTTTTAGGTAAGTAGCAATAAACTGTGAGGGAACTATACGGCATAGACCGATACGGTTGAAGCAGTAGCTACGTTGGTGTGACACTTTAGTTGGTACCGATATCCCTTGTGGAGGAACAAGGAAAATATGAGGCTGCTAAGGGGTCATTAAGCATCAACTGACCTTAGAACCTATAATTGACCAACTTGGCCATAGAAAAGTAGCAGTATGCTACACTCATTGAGACCATACTCTCGCGATGATTCCGGCCGCAAGAAAAGGTTGCTAAACTGTAATTATGACTGATCGAGGATGGTCAGTGATATTGAGAACCTCTAAAACCCGGTTACTATTACTAGGACATGTTGAACCAACTAAACTGAAAGAGGGTAATACCTAAACTCCATGCCATCCTGAAATTTAAGGGCTATTGTGTGACTTGTGTGCTTTCAACTTGAACTACTTGCACATGTTTGTTATCTAACAACTTGAGTTCCTTGTAGGTTTTGCTTACGGTCCTTATCCAATAACTTGGATTTCTTGCCGAGTTTACTTGTCTGCATCACCTCACATTTTTGCTTAAACACATAGCATGCACATCATAACATCATGCCTTAATATTTCCTTAACCATTGCAAGGATCTCAAGGGTTTGTGATGCAGGTTATGGTAAATCAGACGTCTAACAAGGGGCAAAGATGATTTATTTACCTCTAGCCAATGTCATCTAGAGATCAAAACACGATAGTTTGAGTCGGTGGCTATGACCCACTCGATATGGTGAGCTTGACTCTTGAAGAAGGACTCTTAACGACACAAAGTTTCTTTAGTCAAGCTGCAATCAAAATGTAACAGTTTCTTGTTTACCCCGCGAGATCCTTGAAAACATTGCATCCATATTTCATACATATCATTGCATAACAGGTCTCCCAGTTCAGGTCTCTCATGTTATCGCTATTTATTTCAGCAATGGCTCTCCAACAAGACAACCAAGATCTTCATACTCAAGAAACCCAGTTCAGGGAAATGTTCCTAAACCTATCCAAGGGGCAGGAAGAGTTGAAAACACTCCTCGTTGGGAACCTGGTTAAGAAAAGTCCTGAAGACAATAAGGACGAGCGGCTGGAACAACTGCAAGCTGAGGTAGATGCAATAAGAACCCAAATGCTGGGGCAGATGGCTATTATCTAAGGCTTAGCCCGGGAACAAGAAGAGCTGAGAACCATTATCAACCAGCTTCATCAAGATAAATACAACAGTATGAAGCAAACAATCGAGGTCGGGGACCAAGTTATTGATCAGTCTCCCAAAAGACAAGAGTTTGGTTTGGTGAAGAATAGACCTCTCCAAGTTGCTACTACCTCACGGGTCCAACAAAAACCTCGCCATAAACAACCGGTTAATCAGAGTAAGCCGGATAGGCCCAAGAGGCAGTTTACCAAGCTCAACATGCCACTGTCCCAAGCTTTGCAACACCTGTTGAGATTGAATCTGGTGACGTTGGTAGAACCTCATCCAAATCCCAAGACTTCTTCACCTAACTACAATCTTGATGCAAGGTGTGCATACCATTCCAACAGCCCGGGGCATGATATTGACGACTGTTGGAAGTTGAAGTACAAAATTCAAAACCTGATTGATGAAGGAGCATTGGAATTCACACAAGATGGTCAACTGGAATGTTTCTGTCAATCCTCCAAGGCTCACCATTTGAAGTGACAAGTTCTGACAAGAGAGGGCTTTTGTTCATTAGAATTTTCAATTTGTAATTTTCTTTTGATTGTTCGAATATTTTATTCATGTGAAACTTTATTACTTTATCAATGCATTACATATGTCTATTTTGAATCAATCCATTCGTATTCACTATATTTAAATTGCTTTCCTTTTTGTGATGATCAACTCTCGATTAAAAAACTCTAAGCCTTTAGAGGGAGGATGACGAAAATGATATCAAAATCTCTACAATATGCTTTTGAACAGACCCCGCTGACGATGTACAGGCGTTGTTTCAAATCCTAAACAGTGGAGTTATAAGGAAGATAATCCCTCGTCAACCCCTTTGAGCCAAAGAAGTTGGAGTTTTTCTTTTCACACGAATTAAAACCCTTAATCACAACCTGGGGCAGGGTAGTTTGCTCAGTTAATTCAGGTGCACAATGAATGGCTTTGAAGATGTCCTTCCAAAATAAAAGATGGTGATGGTTCCGTATAATCGTCAAGACAGGCAGTCATTATCTCTCGAAATAAAAGCCCATTAAGTCAAAACCTATGAAGGAGACTTAAGAAAAATCGGGGCATCCTGCTGACTGTAATCACAAAAGAAACAGTTTAGGCAAAAGACAGGGATAATAAAATCAAAAAGAAAGAGATCCTACAAACTCTCAACAAAAATGACTATCTGTTCAAAATAAATTGTCAGTATCCGAACCGTCGCTGGAATGTCAGAGCAAAGACTCAAACGGGATCTAAATGCACAATTAGCTGAGTTTAGAATCGAAGAACATCACGAAGAACAGGTGGGTACAAACAAAATTTGAGCCTTTGTCCTTTGTTTCTTAAACCGTGAACCAGGCCACGTTATAACCCTTAAAAGTCCTAGCTGAAGCATGGGTTAGTTCGAAAGCATACTGTTACAAAAGGTATCCTGACTCCTGTAGGGCTTGCTGTAAATCCTGAGTTGACGTCACATTTTACAAAATTTTCCTATCTTACTGAAAAAATGCATTTTCAAAAACTTCAAGACAGACATAAGCTTTGAATTCTTAAAATAACATTGTTTGCATACGACTATTTGTTCAAACAGCAGAGAAATTCACACGACAAATATCTAGTGAACAAAAACCTTTTCAATAAAAAGGGTCACCTCAAGTGGAAAAAAGCACTTCCAACCAAGGGGCAGACATGATCATTGTCCATCATCTGGGGCAGTCAAGTCAAGATTCAAGGAATCTCTCAAAGATGCCAAAATAGCCAGGGGCAAATCTCCATCTTAGTCAATTGGGGCATTGGACATGAATTCTAGCAACGAATCTTGTATGGTCAAACGAACATCTTCTGGTAGTATGACAACACAACACTACCGACAGTGACACCTCCCTACACCCTGAGAGCGTGGACATAGTCAAAAAAGTACTACGCATAATCAAAGACCCGCTAGGTCGACTGGCCTAGGCAAAAATAAGGGCTTCCCGGCGAACCAAAAGGGTTCGGGAAAAAATAAGGGATGAAAATGAAAAAAAGTCTGTACACTCGGCAAGTCGAAAACCTTAAAAGGCGGCTTAGGCAAAAAAGGGTATCCCGATGGACTGAAAACCCGAAAGGGCGGTCCATGCAAAAATTAGGGATCAAAGCGTAAGACTATGTCCCGTCATCTTGTCACTAGCCTACCAGAAGAAGACTTGTCGCTTCAATCGAAAGTTACCAAGCACCTCATAGGTTGGGATAATACTCGATCCACAAGGCCTCCACATGCACCTTCTCCTGTAGAAACAGGGGAAGAAAAGTCTCGATGCAAAGCCATCATCATATCCTCAACACGCGTCCCAGTAACATTCACTCCCCATAGAGTAAGAAAAAGATAGTAATGTTAACTCTCCCCAGCTGAGACTCGCAACTATGAATGAATCGGTAATATTCTCCCCAAGAAGAGTTTATCTACCATCAGCATTGAATAGTCTTACCATCCCCAGCGGAGTATAAAATATCCCCAGTGGAGTTGGAAGAATTGTCCCCAGTAGACTCTGGAAGATCATCCCCAGTAAAGTCTAAAAGGGCTATCCCCAGTAAGGTCGCTACTGGAAAATCATCCCCAGCGGAGTTCTTTCCTTTCAAAACAGGAATTCAATCCCCAACAAGGTTCATTATCACCAGCAACGACAATTCATCCCCAGCTGAATTTGTCGACGGAATCCTCAGCAGAGCATGTCTTCCCCACAAAGTCATTCTCTCGTCAGTTTATTCCCCATAGAAGTTATCCTCTCCTGCAGGTTTATTCTCACAATCATCTTCATCCACTATCTCCATCGGAAACGAAGAATTCATTTCTTCCCTCCAGCAACAATCCGGGATTTATTTTCCCCAGCTAAAAACGTCACATTTTCATACATCATGACATGCATATGTATCATACGACACAATCTCATTTATTTTGAGAACATCATTGCTTGATACATATCATGCATTACATACGACTAACCTTTACCTTTCAGGAAGGATACAGTTAGATTTTCACAAAATTCAAGCTATGAAGCTATTTCCTCAGTCGAAGTATGAACGAGCTCCTAAATCTTGACAAAGATATTTTCTCAGTTGAATTACGGACAAGTTCCTAAATCTCAGCGAAGTTGTTGAATTACGGACGAGGTCCTAAATCTCAGCAAAACAGTCGAATTACGGACGAGTTCCTAAATCTCGACAAAGATATTTTCTCAGTTGAATTACGGACAAGTTCCTAAATCTTAGCGAAGTTGTTGAATTACGGACAAGCTCCTAAATCTCAGCAAAGCAGTCGAATTACGGACGAGGTCCTAAATCTCGACAAAGATATTTTCTCAGTTGAATTACAGACTGTTAGAACAAAGTTTGAATCTACTACCCTAAGTTTAAGTTTTGATGATAACAAAATGCTAAGATATATTAATTATGTGATTCATGTAAAGAACTATTTGCTACCTAAAAATTACTTTCTGTTCTACAGAAACTCTGATGGGTATCAGCAAGAGTACATCTCAATCAGCATCAGAAATTTGGATATCAACATCAACATCAGAAGTTGCTATATCAGAATACCAGAATCAGAAGAACAACTCACGCCTATGCTGAAGCTTGATGAACATAACTGCGCTTAACACTCTGATCTCTGATAAAGACAACAACAGTTCATCAGCACTTAAGCAGCGTCAGAATGAGCCAAAGCCAGAACACGCTTTAAGTAGCAACGGTACTGTGCATTCAAGACGAGTTATTACCAACGGCATCATTCCAGACAAGATCTTCTTAATAAGGAAAGTTTGTTATTGGCATTGAATCAAGATTATTGCTCCAACGTTCACCAATTCCAATGCTATATAAACAAGACAATGAAGATTGAATCGGCTAATGCTCTACATCAGTTTACACGCATAAAAGCTAATCATCATCTTCCTTCTCTCAGTTTGCAAAAAGCTATCAAATTCCTTACTCAATTATTTTAGCAATCTAGTTTCCATAAGCTTAATTTGTGTAGTATCACAGTTGTGATAAACAGTTTTGTAGAAAGCATTCACACACCTAGATTTCAATTCTTTGTAAGAAAGTGATTCCTTGAGAAACCGGTTTATGGTTTGCTTCAAGAAGGCTTTAGCAGTTGTTAAAGCAGATTGTAATATTCAGTTGAATATAGTGGATTAAGACCTCGTTGGAGAGAGGCGAAATCACCTTGACGGGTGGACTGGAGTAGTTTGAGATCAAACGAACCAGGATAAAAATATCGTGTTGATTGCATTGATTTTCAGTTTTACAATTCAACCCCCCCTTCTTGTGTTTTTCACTTCTTCAATTGGTATCAAAGCGCCTGGTTCTGAGCTAAAACACTTAACCGTGTCAGTACAAGATCCAGCGTCAGAAAAACACAATGGCAGTAAACTATCAACACATCAACAATGACAACCATGAAGACAGAGACAGATTCAGCGGCAAACCTCCAGTCTTTGATGGAGAGAACTTTGATTACTGGAAAGACAGAATAGAAAGCTTCTTTCTGGCACATGATGCTGATCTGTGGGACATGGTGACAGATGGATACACGCACCCAGTGAATGCAAGCGGTCAGAAGCTTGACAAGAAAGCAATGTCTGACCAACAAAAGCGTGACTTCAAAAATCACCACAAGGCCAGAACCATACTTCTCAGCGCCATCTCTTATGCTGAATATGAAAAGATCTCCAACAGAGACACAACAAAGGACATGTTTGACTCACTCAGAATGACGCATGAAGGCAATGTTCAGGTCAAAGAAACTAAAGCTCTTGCGCTCATTCAGAAATATGAGGCATTTAAAATGGAAGAAACTGAATCCATTGAAACAATGTTCTCAAGATTCCAAATTCTGATGGCTGGTCTCAAGGTTCTGGACAAAGGATACTCTACTGCTGATCATGTCAAGAAAATCATCATAAGCTTACCCAAGCAGTGGAGACCAATGGTTACAGCGCTGAAGCTAGCAAAAGATCTCAACAAAATTTCTCTGGAGGAACTTATCAGCTCCCTCAGAAGTCATGAGATAGAGCTAGAAGCTGACGAACCTCAGAAGCAAGGTAAGCCTTTAGCATTAAAGTCTAACAAAAAATCTGAGTCTAAAGTTTTGCAGGCAGTTGAAGAAACATCTGATGGATCCTCATCAGAAGAAGACGAGCTTTCTCTCCTCTCCAGAAGAGTGAATCAACTGTGGAAGCAGAGGCAAAGGAAGTTCAGGAATCCCAGAAGATCTGATCAGAATGAGTCATCTTCCAGATACAGAAGGACAGATTCTTCCTCTGGATATAGAAGATCTGAAGGCTCCTCAGGAAGCAGAAAGCCAAACACCAAGGACATCATCTGCTATGAGTGCAATGAGCAAGGACACTACAAGAGTGACTGCCCAAAGCTTCAGAGGGAAAAGCCCAAAAAGAAGTTTGGAAGAGAAAAGAAGAAAAGTCTCATGGCCACATGGGATGACTCTGACTCGTCTGAAGCTGACTCAGAATCAGATGATGAGTGAGCAAACATAGCTCTCATGGCCAACATTTCAGAAGACAGTGAAGCTTCTGAATCAGACTCAGAATCAGATACTGAAGAGGTATTTCCTGACTTTGCAATTAATTTTACTAAGGCTGAACTTGCTGAAAGCCTTAACGAAATTCTGGAAAGGTATCAACAAATTAGAGTTAAATTCAGAAACCTGAAAAGGAATCTTGAATCTGACTCTGATAAGACTGAGAGTCTTAGATTGGAAAATTCTGAGCTGAGAAACAAAATTTCAAAATTAGAAAATGTTTTACAAAACTCTCAGAAGAAACCAATTTCTGAAACTCCCAGCAGTGCTGATGAGATCATTAAGGAGTATGATCACAGTTTCCAGAAGTTCCTTGCTAAAAGCATAGATAGAAGCAAAATGGCTTCAATGATCTATGGAGTTAGCAGAAACGGAAGGAAGGGAATAGGATACCAAGGTAAGGTTCCTACACCAAAGAATGTCATGGATTTAACCATTAAACACACTCCTCTGAAATCACATTTTGTGTATGGTCACACACATGATATAAAATACACTAGCAGTAAGTATTCTGTGAAACCAAAATTCAACCAGAGTTTTGGTAAATCTAACAAATCAGGACCCAAGAAAATCTGGGTACCTAAGGATAAAATAATACATGTTGCAGATATCTTTAGCAGCAAATCAGAAACACCAGTCATGGTACCTGGACTCTGGCTGCTCGCGACACATGACGGGAAGAAGGCATATGTTCCAAAGCCTGGAACTTAAGCTTGGAGGCCACGTTGGCTTTGGAGGCAATCAGAGGGGAAAGATAATTGGCTCTGGAACTGTAGGTAATGGAAATCTTCCCTCTATAAATAATGTTCTGCTAGTAGATGGATTAATGTTTAATCTGTTATCCATAAGTCAATTAAGTGATAACGGTTATGATATAATCTTTAATCAAAAATCATGTAAAGTTGTTAGTCAGAAAGATGGGACTATCCTGTTTAATGGAAAGAGGAAAAACAACATTTACAAAATCAAACTTTCTGAACTGAAAAGTTAGAATGTAAAGTGCCTTCTGCCTGTTAACAACGAGCAGTGGATCTGACACAGAAGATTGGGGCATGTTAGTATGAGAAGAATATCTCAGATTAACAAACTCAATCTGGTCAGAGGACTTACTAACTTGAAGTTCAATTCAGATGCTCTGTGTGAAGCATGTCAGAAAGGCAAATTTGCAAAACCTTCTTTCAAATCTAAAAATGTTGTTTCTACCTCTAAGCCATTAGAACTTCTGCACATTGACTTATTTGAACCAGTTAAAACTGCTTCAGTCAGTGGCAAGAAGTATGGGTTAGTAATCGTAGATGACTATAGCAAATGGACATGGGTAAAGTTCTTAAGACACAAGGACGAGTCACACTCTGTGTTTGTTACCTTCTGTAACCAAGTTCAGAATGAAAAGGATCTTAGAATCGTTAAAGTCAGAAGTGATCATGGTGGAGAATTTGAAAACAAAGACTTTGAGTCATTCTTTAATGACAGAGGCATTCTGCATGATTTCTCTTGTCCTAGAACTCCCCAACAAAATGGAGTTGTAGAACGAAAGAACAGAACATTGCAAGAAATGGCCAGAACCATGATCAATGAGACAAACGTTGCTAAGATCTTCTGGGCAGAGGCAATAAACACAGCGTGCTACATTCAGAATAGAATCTCAATAAGACCTATTCTGGAAAAGACTCCATATGAATTGTGGAAGAACAGAAAGCCCAACATTTCATATTTCCATCCATTTGGATGTACTTGTTTTATGTTAAATACAAAAAGTTATTTGAACAAGTTTGACTCTAAAGCACAAAAGTGTATTATGTTAGGATACTCTGAACGCTCTAGAGGGTACAGAGTATACAATACAGAAACACAGATTGTGGAAGAATCAATCAGTGTTTGTTTTGATGATAAGCTTGACTCTGAAAAGTCAAAGCAGAATGAAGTTTTTGCAGGTATGGAAATTGAATTTACAGGTTCTGAAGACAAGTCATCAGAAGCTCTCAACACAGTCACTCCTTCAACATCTGAAAGGAGCACTGCTAGCAATCCTACAACAGCTGCTGATCAACCTCAGAAGAGACTACCCAGAAGCAAATTGGATCACCCAGAAGAAACTATCTTAGGAAGAAAGGAAGATCCAATCAGAACAAGAGCAAGCTTCAGAAACTCTGAAGAAACCCTCATGGGACTTGTGTCTCTGATTGAACCTTCTTCTATTGATGAAGCACTTCTGGACAACGACTGGATTCTAGCAATGCAAGAAGAGCTGAATCAATTCACCAGAAACAACGTATGGGATCTTGTTCCCAGACCTAAAGGATTCAACGTCATTGGAACAAGATGGGTGTTCAGAAACAAGCTAAATGAACAAGGTGAAGTCATCAGAAACAAGGCACGACTGGTAGCACAAGGTTATAGTCAGCAAGAGGGGATAGACTATATAGAAACCTTTGCCCCAGTTGCCAGGTTAGAATCTATCAGACTATTAATTTCATTTGCTGTTAATAGAGGCATCACTCTGTATCAGATGGATGTCAAGAGTGAATTCTTAAATGGTTATATAGAAGAAGAGGTTTATGTGCACCAACCCCCTGGTTTTGAAAATACAAAACATCCAGAACATGTTTTCAAACTAAAGAAGTCACTATATGGTCTGAAACAAGCTCCCAGAGCTTGGTATGAAAGACAAAGTAACTTTCTGTTAGAAAATGAATTCACCAGAGGGAAGGTGGACACTACCTTATTCTGTAAGTCAGTTAAGAATGACATCTTAGTCTGTCAAATTTATGTTGATGATATTATTTTTGGATCTACTAATCCTTCTCTTGGAAGAAAATTTGCTAAGTGTATGCAGGCAGAATTTGAGATGAGCCTCATGGGGGAACTGAAATTCTTTCTAGGAATTCAGATCAATCAAACTCCAGAGGGAACTTACATTCATCAGAGCAAATATGTCAGAGATCTTCTGAAGAAATTTGACCTCTCAGAATGTAAGCCATCAAAGATTCCAATGCATCCCACGTGCATTCTGGAAAGAGAAGAGGTAAGCAAAAAGGTAGAACAGAAGGTCTACAGAGGTATGATTGGCTCTCTCCTTTATCTGACGACTTCAAGGCCTGATATCTTATTCAGCGTTTGTATTTGGGCTAGATTCTAATCAGATCCTAGAGAATCTCACTTAACAGCTGTTAAGCGAATTTTCAAGTATCTGAAAGGTACTACTAATCTGGGTTTATTTTATAGAAAATCTAGTGACTACAGCTTAGTAGGCTACTGTGATGCTGACTTTGTTGGAGACAGAGTAGAGCGTAAAAGTACTTCTGGAAGCTGCCAGTTTCTGGGAGAAAATCTGATCTCTTGGTCCAGCAAAAGGCAATCCACCATTGCGCTATCAACAGCAGAAGCTGAGTACATAGCAGCAGCAGGATGTAGCACACAAATGCTCTGGATGAAAAGTCAGCTTGAAGACTTCCAGATTTTTGAGAGTAACATCCCTATACTCTGTGACAATACTTCTGCTATTTGCTTAAGTAAGAATCCTATTTTACATTCTAGGGCTAAGCATATAGAAATAAAACATCACTTCATTAGGGACTATATTCATAAAGGAATTTTGAACTTAAAATTTATTGATACATACCATCAATGGGCTGATATCTTCACTAAACCCCTTTCTGAAGATAGGTTCAATTTCATTCTGAAACATCTCAGCATGAAACTTTGCCCAGAGTGAAAATGCTTTAATTCTATATATTATCCTTCAGAATGTATTTGTTTTACTGTGAACTTCTGATCAATCTTTTTTCAGAAAGATAGAACATGCAGATTGTATCAGATGCTAGTCTTAAAGATCTGAGCGTTTCAGCTCAAGGTTTGACGTGCTGCTCACTAAATCAAGCAAGTGTCATCCAATCATCAGCAAATCTCTGAAGCAGAACGTGTGCACGCTTCTGAGAAGGCAAAACGCTGATTGGGTGCATTGAGACACATGTCTGGTAACCGTTTCAAGTATCTTTCTCAAATCCCCCAAAATCAGCAAGCATTAAATGAAAGTAATCATGTTTTAAAACGTAATCATGATTTTATTTTCTCTTTCTTGAAACCGTTTACATTTTCAAAAAGTATTTTGAAATCTATTTAAGCACTTTAACTTCTCACATTAATCCTTTACCGTTTCTCATAATTTCTCAAATATTTTCTGCATTTTCTCTGTGTGTTCTTCTCTCTCAAGAAACCCATTTTTCAGTTTTCTCAGAAAAACCCTAAGTGTGAACATGGCAACCTCCAGCAATGTCTCTGCAGGTTCTCAGAAGAAGGCATCATCTGAACAATACAAGATTCCTTTCAGAACACTCCTTACTCCAGTGAAGAATTTGGAAGTGCTGTCTGAACTCATTGTTGACTTCTCCAGTCTGAAAGAAAATGGATTTGACTTGACAGAAGAAGTTAGGGCACAGGGATGGGAGAGATATTTTGACAGGTTGGTTGGACCAACATTCCCAGTATTGGTCAAGGAGTTCTGGATTCATGTGTCCGCATCAACACATCTTGTTACCTCCTTCATAATGGGAAAGAAGATTGTGATCACTGAGGATCACATAGCAAGATTGATTGGATACAGTGGCGGTGGCATCCGCTGTATTGATATGGCTGAAAGATGCCCTGATATTGCTGTCATTGCAGAACGGATTTTCACCCTTGGGGTGCCCAGCAGCAAAATCAGAGACTTAAAGGATCACCACAGAGTATGGGCGAAGATCATTCTGGGGTGCTTTAATCACAGGAAGCCAACAAGTTCTCCTGATTATATAAATATAGATCAGCAGTTTCTGATCTATTTTATTAATCAGAAGGTAAAGATCAACTTGGCTCATCTTCTGTTTAATCACCTCAGGACCAGCGTCAAGGAGACCAGGGAAGAAGAAAGGACAAAGAGGGATTGGATACCCTTTGGCAGGTTAATATCAGATATTCTGACAGAGAATAGGCTGATAGAGCACCTCACAGAAGCTCAGGAATTAAGTGCTATTGAACCTACTGTTGGCAAGCCTCTCAACGCCAAGAATCTGAAGAAAATGAAGCTGATAGAGAATATCAGAAAGGAGCCCAGAGTTATTCCTCTTGCTGACATAACCAGCAGAAGAGTCCCACTGAAAGACTTTCCACTATTCTCTAAGATTGAATCAAAACCAGCTGTGGTTCTCAGATACTTGGACGCTTGCAAGGCTGGTGGTACAGATCCCACACTGAATATTAAAGATCTGCACCAACAACAACCAGAACTTTCTCTGAAGAAGACGAAGAAAAGGAAGGCCACTTCAGAAGGATCATCCCAACAGACCCCCAAGAAAAGAGGTAATTTATCTGCTGCTTCTGTTTTAAAATCTTCTGCTATTCCAACATCAATTCCAACCCCAGCTTCACATGAACTTCCAATCCCCATACCAACTATTGATGAAACCGAACCATAAGATGACCCTTCTGAGTCACTGACTCTCAGGAGACCCCGCACCAAAAATCCAAAACCCACACCTTCAACAACATCAGAACTTGACAAAGTTCTGTCTGATATTGATGAACATGTTTCTGCTCACCTCTCCAATCCAAACACTCAACCAGAGATTGCCCACTCTCCTCAACCAGAACAACCTCTCTCACCCATACCAGAAGAACCACAAATCCCTGAACAACCAGAAATTCCAACTCCTCCTCCACAACCAGAAATTCCACCTCCTTCTCCACAACCAGCAATTCCTCCTCCCTCTCCTCAACCAGAAATTCATCCACCATCACCTCAACAACCTGAGTTTTATCACTCTGAAACTCCATCACCTGAACCTCATTCTCCTCAATCATCTGAGCCATAACCCTTGGCAATTCAGCTGCCATGTGGAACAACTGTATCCATGGCCCAGCTGTCATCCTCGCCAGAAACTACCCCTCTAAATACTCCAAACAGTCCAATTATTATTTCTGATTCTCCCACTCCATCTCCCAAACAAACTACAGAAAACCACAACAGGACCTTCATAGATTTAACAATCCTTGACCGTCTTGCTGATCTCAAAAACAAAATAGCCATTCCCAAACCAAAACAGATAGATGTTGGCTCTGGCATTGAGACTTTTGAAACAGGTTTGCAGCAGTGGATTGCTTCTCTGAAGCAAGTCTGTCCTGGCATGATTGATCCTGCTGCCTCAGACCAGCTCTGGACACGATTCAGAATGTGGATACGTGCTAAAGCCCTCAAGTTGCAAGATATCAACTATGAGCAGGCACAACAGAATTTCAACAAGCTTCTGAACGAAGTTGGAAGTCAGCTGCTGAAGGAAGACATGCTCCTTCTGGATAGTGAGCCATGGTCTGAGAAGCGTCCAGCTTCAAAAGTGCAGCCATAAGAAGACCAGACTATTCAAGCTGAAGACAGTCAAGCTGAAGATGTTGCAGAAAGCTCTCAGAAGCTTTCTGCTTCTGATGTTTCTCAAGCTGCCTTGGACAGGCAGACTCTGGAAGAGCTGAAGCTGAATGATATTCGTCTGCAGCAAAGAATGGGTGAAAGTGATCAGAAGATGAATGAAAGGATGGATGTGCAAGACAGCAAGATAGATACAGTAGTCAGCATGGTGCACAAGCAGGCTGAAACTGCTGATCAGATTAAGGCAATGCTGGAGACTCTGTTCACACGCCTTCCACCCCAACCTTAGTTTTTCATTCATGCTATTTTCATGTTTTCTTTGCATATCTTCTGTACTATTTTATCTGGCTCTGAATATTTTAATATAACAAGTTTTTCTGCTCTTATAGTTTTAGCACATCACTTACACTTTTTGATTGCTGACAAAAAGGGGGAGAACAAGAATGATATTTTTCAATAAACGGATTTTACTGAGACAAAAAGTCTCAAACATTCTAACTCTGATACTCTTGAATGTTTTCTGCTTTTGCATAAGTCTACAGGTACAAGAATGCTCTCTGATACACTGAAGCCCAAAGATCTGATACTCTGACCCAAAGCAAAGCTCTGAAGTTCTGACAGTCAAAGCTCTGATATTCTGATCTGAAGCTCTAACACTCTGATGTTCAGAAAGTCAATAAAGATCTGATCCTGAAGAACTCTTGGAATTAAAAAGGGAAGTAATAAATTTAGGGGGAGTATCTCCGACCCCAACTCCTCTATCCCTTATCTTGGATAAATCCTTATTTAATTCTGATACAACTTATCATTTAGTTATCTCTGATACTTTTCAACGCTATTTTCAATTAAAAAATATCTAGTTTTTGTCATCATCAAAAAGGGGGAGATTGTTAGAACAAAGTTTGAATCTACTACCCTAAGTTTAAGTTTTGATGATAACAAAATGCTAAGATATATTAATTATGTGATTCATGTAAAGAACTATTTGCTACCTAAAAATTACTTTCTGTTCTACAGAAACTCTGATGGGTATCAGCAAGAGTACATCTCAATCAGCATCAGAAATTTGGATATCAACATCAGCATCAGAAGTTGCTATATCAGAATACCAGAATCAGAAGAACAACTCACGCCTATGCTGAAGCTTGATGAACATAACTGCGCTTAACACTCTGATCTCTGATAAAGACAACAACAGTTCATCAGCACTTAAGCAGCGTCAGAATGAGCCAAAGCCAGAACACGCTTTAAGTAGCAACGGTACTGTGCATTCAAGACGAGTTATTACCAACGGCATCATTCCAGACAAGATCTTCTTAATAAGGAAAGTTTGTTATTGGCATTGAATCAAGATTATTGCTCCAACGTTCACCAATTCCAATGCTATATAAACAAGACAATGAAGATTGAATCGGCTAATGCTCTACATCAGTTTACACGCATAAAAGCTAATCATCATCTTCCTTCTCTCAGTTTGCAAAAAGCTATCAAATTCCTTACTCAATTATTTTAGCAATCTAGTTTCCATAAGCTTAATTTGTGTAGTATCACAGTTGTGATAAACAGTTTTGTAGAAAGCATTCACACACCTAGATTTCAATTCTTTGTAAGAAAGTGATTCCTTGAGAAACCGGTTTATGGTTTGCTTCAAGAAGGCTTTAGCAGTTGTTAAAGCAGATTGTAATATTCAGTTGAATATAGTGGATTAAGACCTCGTTGGAGAGAGGCGAAATCACCTTGACGGGTGGACTGGAGTAGTTTGAGATCAAACGAACCAGGATAAAAATATCGTGTTGATTGCATTGATTTTCAGTTTTACAATTCAACCCCTCCTTCTTGTGTTTTTCACTTCTTCACAGACAAGTTCCTAAATCTCAGCAAAGTTGTTGAATTACGGACGAGGTCCTAAATCTCAGCAAAGCAGTCGAATTACGGACGAGTTCCTAAATCTCGACAAAGATATTTTCTCAGTTGAATTACAGGCAAGTTCCTAAATCTCAACGAAGTTGTTGAATTACGGACGAGGTCCTAAATCTCAGCAAATCAGTCAAATTACGGACGAGTTCCTAAATCTCAACAAAGATATTTTCTCTGTTGAATTACGGACACGTTCCTAAATCTCAACGAAGTTGTTGAATTACGGACAAGTTCCTAAATATCAGCAAAGTTGTTGAATTACGGACGAGTTCCTAAATCTTGACAGATATTACCTCAGTTGAATTATAGACGATGTTCCTAAATCTCAGCAAAGTAGTTGAATTACGGATGAGCTCCTAAATCTCAGCAAAGTTGTTGACTTACGGACGAGTTCCTAAATCTCGACAGATATTACCTCAGTTGAATTACGGACGATGTTCCTAAATCTCAGCAAAGTAGGTGAATTATGGACGAGCTCCTAAATCTCAGCATAAATATTCCCCCTGTTGAATTACGGACAAGTTCCTAAATCTCAGCAAAGTTGTTAAATTACGGACGAGTTCCTAAATCTCGACAGATATGTTCCTCGGTTGAATTACGGACGATGTTCCTAAATCTCAGCAGAGATGTTTCCTCAGTTGAATTACGGACGAGTTCCTAAATCTTAACAGATGGTTGCTTAGTTGAATTAAGGACAAGCTCCTAAAACTCGACAAAACCAGTTGAATTACGGACAAGCTCCTAAATCTCGACAAAACTAGTTGAATTACGGACAAGCTCCTAAGTCTCGACAAAGTCAGTTGAATTATGGACTAGCTCCTAAATCTCAGCAAAGATGTTTTCTTAGTTGAATTACGGATAAGCTCCTAAATCTCGACAAAACCAGTTGAATTACGGACAAGCTCCTAAGTCTCGACAAAGTCAGTTGAATTACGAACTAGCTCCTAAATCTCAACAAAGATGTTTTCTTAGTTGAATTACGGAAGAGCTCCTAAATCTCAGCAAAAGTTGTTCCCTCAGTTGAGTACGAACGACTGAAGTTCCTAAATATCAACAGAGACGACTCACCAGCAGAATGACGGACGACGAAGCTCCTAAATTTCTATCTCTCTCCATGAAAGATCAGACTTCCCCAGTGGAATCTTCCTCAACAACAGGTATATAAGCTCTCGCTAAGGAATCTCTTATGTGATCGACACTCCTCCAAATGGCATCTTTAAGCCCATTCCCGACATCACAAGACAATTATCATTTCATGCGAGTGCAAATTTCTGGGCACTCTACTGTTCAATCCACTTCCACCTTCGGATTACAAAAGACACGAAAGCAAATCTGCATCCTCAGGTTTAAGAAGATTGAACAGGGGCAGCTGTTGTACCCCAAAATTTTCCCTCCCATATTTCTCAAAAAAACATTTCAAGAAAGATCTCCAAGTTGCTCAAGGTAGCCCAAGGGTTGGCCAGACAAGCTCTCTCATAAGGCAATATACCCCAAACTAGGGTTTCATGTTGCATCAAGATCCTTGAGTCCAGGTGACCCCAAGTGCTCACCAATGTCCTAATATGTTCTCAAGATCATCCATGTCAAGTTTCAAGCCTTGCATAGAAAGTTTGCTCAGTCAATTGCTCAAAGGTCCAAAAGTCGACTGTGCTAGGGCAAAAGTCAACTGTGACCCAAATACAGTCCAACTTCAAGATTTTTGTCAACATCCTCATTTAGAAGTATATTTCATCATTTTATCAAGGTTTGACCATGATTCATCAAGGATTGCTCATAATTCATCAAGATTCAAAAGTTGCTAAATTAGGGTTTTGTAGGAAAAGTCAACTCAACTTTGACCAAGCATAACTTTCTCATACTTTATGAGAAATGAACCATACAAATCTCATTTTGAAGAGGATGCAATTACCTACAATCCATATTCATCTCCCAAGATCAAAATATGCACTCACAAGAAGTTATGAATTTGGACATTATAGGTCATTTTGAAAAGTCAACAAAAACACCTTTTTTGTCAAAGCTTCATACTTGAGCATGGAATATCAAATTAAGATGAGACCAAAATGGTTGTTTATAGGACATCTCAAGCTTTCTAAAAAGTCCAAGAACACCTCCAAAGAGTCAAAATTGAGGAAGTTATGCATTGTTGAAGTTGGACTTTTTTGCAAAATTGCCAAAAGTCAATTGTCCCCAAAACTTCAAATTTTGCCAAATAGGCCCATTCTTTTTCACTTGTTTTGAGTTGGCATTACAGCCCACGTGCTCTAGCCTTGGCCATGTGTCCATATCATATTTTTATTATTTAATTTGGTTTTTATTTGAATTAATTCATTTTAAATCAAATAAAATCAAATAAAATAAAAAATATTAAAAACCAAAGATCTTTTGATGATTTCAAGTTTCATTGGACAGCTAGAACCATTCCCAATTCGTATCAAGGAAATTGTGTACAAAAATATTGCAAAGGAACCAATTTTGGAAAGTTGTTCAAAGCAAATCAAATCCAATTCAAAGTCATTGAAAGAGGGAGATTTAGGCAAGGCAATCAACCCTAATGTATTGTATAATACATAAGGAGGCGAGGCAGACAAAAATCAGGGTTGAAGATATGTTATAGAGCAAGAACAAAAACTGAAAAATCAAGCAAAAAGTGTGAGTTTGAAATCATTCCTAGAGGCATCCTCAAGGCTTAGCACTTGTCTCAATCGTTTCCTGGCAATCTCAGGAACCTAAAGCAAGCAAAACCACACGCGTTCAGAACCTCCCACGCGCTGTAAGTCATTCACGAAGCCGCCCTGTTCTTGATTTTTTATTTTGAAAATTAGACATTGTTAATATGTATTGATCGCATATTCTTAATCTACACATCATTTGCAAGCTTTTGGTATTACTCGATTTCATTTATCTGACCTATATCATGGATCACTGTTGCTAGGGTTGTGTGTTTGTTTTTAGGGCTTTTTGTTTCAGGAAAAATTGGCCCTAATATTGGCCATGGTTGCAATCAGGAGGATGAGACGACCTCAACCATGGTCTTAGAATCCATTTTCATGGCCTGTAGGAGATTTGGGAGGAACCCCTATCTGTAGCGACGGACATTTGTCCGTAGGTATAGTTGTTGTTTCTTTTAGCCACGGTTCAAAGGACAAGGATGATGCGTTGGCACTCCCCCATTTGTCCATTCAAACAGCGCGCACGTTTTTTATTTTTCTGGCCATTATCTTTTGTTTTTTTAATATTATTATTGCTTTGTATTTTACTAATAATAAGAACCACATGGCCTAGTGGTTGCCACGCTTGATTTCAGGACATTAGAGGCTAGAGGTCAGGGGTTCGATCCCTGCCTCCAGCATTTGTTATTTTTCCAATTTATTTCAGATGATCATGTGCACGCTCAAGCCAGGAGATCCATCATGGGCATTCACCATCCAACACGCCAGATGGCCAGATCTGGTGGCCAATATTGAAGGAGCATCAAAAGGCCAGTAAACACATGTGCACTGGATTACAAAAAGTCCAATGGATCAGTATTATTGGGCCAGCCAATTGCTATTCAAACCCTCTAATCAGGCCCAATCTCTTCCCTTTTTTATTTTCTTTTCTATATTTTATTTATTTACATTTAATTATTTTTAATTAATTACTAACCAATAGAATAATTTATTTTTATCAAAATCACAAAAAAATATTTTTTTACCCAATTAAATTTTAGAACTTTATTTTTTCATTAATAAATATTAACTAATTTAATTAGGTTGATTAATTAGGTAACCTTAATTTATTTTGTAAATAAATAAAATCAATTAGAATTAATAGGTTTTAACGCTAATTTAATTATTTTATTTTCTTTCCTAAAATATCAAAAACTCCAAAAATATGTCAACTTTATTTTTTTATTAATTAATTTATTTAATGATTAATTTAGCATTTAAACTTTAGGATTAATTTCTTTTCTTAAAAATAAAAACAACCAAAAACATTTTCTTTAATTTAAAGGGTCAAAACCCTAATTTCACATTCGATCCAATTCACTCGCGCGATTTATTTTTCCCTATTCAATTATTGATATATCTGCTCCCGGCTTGTAATAGTTTTAATAGGACATTTATTTATTTTTCTGCTTTTTATTTTCAAAGGGTTGTTTTTGGCGATGTAAATACCCGACGCCTTGTAATAATTTAGTTTAAATTCCGCATTTTAATTCTGCAAATTATACAACTGTTAGATGTTTGGTAATAGGGTTTGCATGACAAGAATGAATGCTTAATCTTAAAATGGTTAGATCACCCTTAACATGTGCAAAGATAAAAATAACTGAAATTGACACACTCGCACATGCGCACTCCTAGGGTACACCCCACTTGGTTGCCTTCGTACATGGTCATTGAGTATAGGTTGTTTTAGAGGTCGCCCTTTTGTCTAAAAGATCATAGTTGCCTCGAAATGGTTGCCTCAAATAAATGATCTAAGACATTAGGGTTACCGCTAAGCCAATCTAACATTGCTTTAGTGACTGTAAGTCCCTTTCGAATTGACCCTCAAACTCCAACGACGGTGCTACCTACTCACTAATAGTAGGATAGCATTGTCTAAAGGAAATTAGCATAGAACGATTCCTTTTTCGAGTAGGTAGATTAGTTCTTAGGTACTTGCTCATCCAAAACAAAACTTTTTCACACTTACACACTTTTACAAACAAGTTTTCAAAAACACTTTATTACACTCTTAAGCGAGAGTTAAATCGAAGTTTAAAACAAAAACTTTTCAAAACCCACAAGCACAAAGAAAACAATTTTGAAAATGATGAGCAAGTACCTAAGAGCCCGTAGATAACTACGGATAGAAAGGGTGCTAATACCTTCCCTTTCTATAATCTACCCCCGTACTCAGAATATCTCAAAAAAGGAATTTTTCTGTGCTTTTTTCCCTTTCCTTGTTGGATAAAATAAAAGTCGGTGGCGACTCTTGCTTACCGCGACATTTTGCAAACACAAACGCAAAACGCGAACCAGCATTCCAAAGACAGTCAGTTCTTCCCACTGTATCACAGGTACATATGAGTCTAAAATGGTGTTGTGGATAAAAAATTATGAAGTTTGACTGTAAATTGGCCATGGTTTACTTTTTCCCTAATATAGATGATTTTTAGGTCAACTGTCTAATTGACTGGGCAAAAATGTGATTCAAGGCTTGAAACTTGTCATGAGCAATCTTAGGGGTCCAAGATGGTGTATGAAAGTCACATGAAGCATTGATGGTCCAAAAATCCTTGTGCAAACTCAAACCCTAATTTCAGGCTATTAGTGCAAGGTGAGGTCTTGAGATGAGCAAACCCTAATCTTGTCTGGAGTCCAAGAAGTCTTGTGAGGAAAATCTTGATAAATGAGAGGGCAGATTTTAGGGTACAACAGCTGCCCCTGTTTAATCTTCTTGAACCTCAAGAGTTAGATTGGCGAGTTTGTCGTTCGTGACTCGAAGGTAAAAGATGATTGGACACTATAGTGCTTGTAAATTTGCACTCGTCAAAATGTAGTTGAGGGAATGGGCTTAAAGATGCCATTTGGAGATGGGATAGAATCTTGTCGGAGATGGGCTTAAAGATGCCATCCAAGAATGTTTGCTGAGTTATAAGTTGTAAGTCAAAAGAATGAGTATTCAGAATGGTGTTCGTGTCTGGAACGTATCTGAACTGTATCTGGAGACTGAATCTGTATGAGCAATTCAATGGCGTCCGTGTCTGGAGCGTATCTGAGCTGGGGAAAATCAGAATAAGTGACAGAATGGCAACCGTGTCTGGAGCGTATCTGGACTGTATCTGAAGTTTTGAATCTGAATGAGTAATAGAGTAGCATCCGCGTTTGGAGCATATCTAAATTGTATCTGAGATCTAAATCTGAATGAGCAACATAATGACTTCCATGTCTGGAGTGTATCTATACTGTATCTGAATCGGAAAACTGAATAAGGGCCAGAATGGCATCCGCGTCTGGAGCGTATCTAACCTAGAATCTGAATAAGTGACAGAATGACTTCCGTGTCTGGAGTGTATCTGAACTGTATCTGGAATCTTTGAATATTGTTAATGATAGCTGTTAATCTTATCCTGAAAAGGGTAAAATGTTAGCTGAAACACAGAGTTATGTTGCATGAAATGTATGATGCAACAAATGTGTTTTATCAATGTTTATGATATATGAATGTAATGTATGCGCATGTAAGCTGATTTTCTGAGGAAAATAAATCCTTGACCGCTGGGGATTAATAAAAACCCTTGAATGCTGCCGAGGAAAATAAATCCTTGACTGCTGAGGATAAAAAATCCCGGGCGACTGTTGGGGATTAAAAATCCTTGACAACTTCTGTGGAGATATGAGGATCCTTCATGTCTTGAAGTTGGAGTATTGACAAAAATTCTGTTGTGAGAGTAATGCCAAACTGCTGGAGATATTTGCTTGGGAAATCCAGAGAACTTTGATGACTTTTACTGGGGATTATACAAAGGAAATCCTTGATCTGCTGGAGAATAAGGAAGACTCTGATGACTTCTGCGGGGAATTAAGAATGAGAATCTTCATTCTGTTGGGGAACAATGAAAACTTTGGTGACTTCACTAGGGAATTAAGAATGAGAATCTTCATTCTGTTGAGGAATAAAAACTCTGTGGGAAGAAGGCTTACTGCTGGAGAGTAAGTTCAGGAGTTTGGGTTGTATGCCACTCTACTGGGGAGTTATCCTAGGTTGGGGAGAGACAAAAGTTAATTGTTATCTGGTTGGTTCTCAGACTTCAAGACAACTTGCTGGGGAATTTGGAGAAACTGGATGGTCTCCATTGGGGATTGGTAGTTGGAAATCTTGACTCGACTGGGGAAGAAGGTTTCAGCTCCGCTGGGGATCTGTAACTCAAAGTTTTTGCTCCGCTGGGGATTGGGAGTTTGAAGTTTTAACTCTGATGGAGATTAAGGGTTTGAAATTTTAGCTCCGCTAGGGATATGTATTTCAAGGTTTTAGCTCCGATGGGGATATGTATTTCAAGGTTTTAGCTCCGCTGGGGATCTAGATGATGTACTGTAGGGATTGCTCCTGGAATAGTCTAAAGACGTTTTCCTATCCTTTCAACATGTCAGTAAATGTTCTTTTTCATCCTGTTTATTTGTAAACAGTAATTATGTTCAAATGCATATGTTCATCAATGAATCATTGGACATTTTTGCAAATAAAACACAAGTGTAAAAGGAAAAGGCAAATTGTTTTTTGTACTTTGAAAGAGATATCTTTGTATTTACTTTGAATAAGTGTTTTGTACAAAGGAGACAGGAATCCTAGTAAGAGTATGGTGTCATAAAAGTAAGAAAAATTTATACAAAGAATAGCTATGTGTGAAAAATAAAATCCCATGGGGTTCCCATTCTGCTATAGCCTTCGTATCTCCGAATATCTTATCCATCCGTTGCTTCGTCCGAAGATGATTAAATTGATCAGAAGCTCAAAGTTTGTCTATGAAAAGATTGTCCTTAAAGTGATCCGACGAGACATAGTCATACGCTTTAATTCCCTAACTTTTGCCTGGACCGCCCTTTCGGGTTTTCAGTCCACCGGGAAACCCTTTTTTGCCCAAGTCGCCCTTTCGGGTTTTCAACTTGCCGGGTGTACAAATTTTTTTTTATCCCTAATTTTTGCCTGAACCGCCCTTTTGGGTTTTCAATTCACCGGGATGCCCTTTTTTGCCTAGGTGTATCAACCTAGCGGGTCATTTATGCGTAGTATCTTTTGACTATGTCTACGTTCGCAGGGTGCGGCAGATCGTCACCGTCCATGGTGGTTAAAATCATTGCCCCACCAGAAAAGATGTTCTTGATTATAAATGGTCCTTCGTAGGTAGGAGTCCATTTGCCCCTGGGATCACTTTGTGGCAAGATAATGCGCTTGATCACTAGATCCCCGACTTGATATGTCTGGCGTCTGACCTTCTTGTTGAAAGCCTTGATCATCCGTTTTTGATATGTCTGACCATGACAAACAGTAGGAAGCTCTTTTTGTTAATTAAGTTCAACTGATCAAGTCGGGTCTGAATCCAATCGTCTTCACTCAAACCAGCATCTTTCATGATTCTCAAGGAGGGAATCTGAACCTCGATAGGTAAAACAGCCTCCATGCCATATACCAAGAAATAGGGTGTTGCCCCAGGTGATGTGTGTGCTGTGGTACGGTACCCGTGGAGAGAAAACTGTAACATTTCATGCCAGTCCTTGTAGGTGACTGTCATCTTTTGTATGATTTTCTTGATATTTTTGTTAGCAGCTTCGACTGCACCATTCATCTTCGGCCGATAGGGAGATGAATTATGATGTTGAATCTTGAACTGCTCGCACAAAGTGGTGATCATAGTATTGTTAAGGTTTGTACCGTTATCGGTGATGATCCTTTCGGGGATACCGTACCGGCAAATAAGGTTCTGCTTGATGAAGCGGGCAACAACATTCTTAGTAACGGATGCGAAGGAAGCTGCTTTGACCCACTTGGTGAAGTAGTCAATGGCCACCAGAATGAAGCGGTGTCCATTAGAAGCTGTAGGATTGATCTCTCCAATCATGTCGATTCCCCACATTACGAAGGGCCAAGGAGCTGTTAAGACATTTAGAGGAACATGAGGCACGTGTACCTTGTCTGCATAGATTTGACATTTATGGCAGGTGCGGGAGTGTTGATAGCAATCAGCTTCCATGGTAGACCAGTAATAGCCTGCCCGTAGAATCTTCTTTGCCATCGTAAGCCCGCTAGAGTGAGTACCGAAGGTACCTTCATGCAATTCGGCCATGATCTTTTCAGCTTCAATTTTGTCCACACAACGGAGCAGAATAGAATCATGATTGCGCTTGTACAGGATGCCATTGCTTAGGAAGAACTTTGCCGAGAATCTCCTTAAGAACTTTTTGTCATTGACTGAAGCTCCTTTAGGGTATTCTTTCGCCTCGAGATACCTTCTGACTTTATGAAACCATGGCTGGTCCACTACTTACTCGGTATTAATCTCGTGACAATGTGCAGGTTCGTCCATCCGTTCAATGGTGATTTGGGGAGCCTCATTATCCCAATTAAGTTTAAACATGGATGACATTGTAGCTAGAGCATCTGCTAGCTGATTTTCTTCTCGCGGGAAGTGCTCGAAGGTAATGTGCTCAAAATGTGGTAACAATGTCGAGACATGTTCTTTGTAAGGGATGAGGTTTGGATGCTTAGTGTCCCACTCTCCTTTGATCTGACTGATGACCAAAGCTGAGTCCCCAAACACAATCAAAGATTTGATTCCCAAGTCTATGGCAGCCTTGAGTCCAAAGATGCATGCTTCATACTCTGCCATGTTGTTCGTACAGTTGAAGTAGAGTCTGGCAGTGAAAGGAGTATGGCAACCTTCTGGAGATATAAGCACATCATCGATACCGTTGTCAAGTGCATTGGAGGCCCCATCAAAGTACAGGGTCCATCGGGATCCTTGTTCAGGTCCGCCATATGGTCTGAGATCTTCAATGTTGTCTAATGTCATGATATCTTTGTCGGGGAAGTCAAACCTCATGGATTGGTAATCTTCGACAGCTTGATGGGCCAGATGATGAGCTAGCACACTTCCCTTTATAGCTTTTTGGGTCGTGTATTATATATCGTATTCCGTTAGGATCATCTGCCATCTAGCTATTCTTCTAGATAGAGCAAGCTTCTCAAAGATGTACTTGATTGGATCCATCTTAGATATCAACAAAGTGGTATGAGTTAACATATACTGCCTCAGCCGACGAGCAGCCCATACCAAAGCGTAACAAGTTTTCTCGAGCAGTGAATATCGAGTCTCACAGTCGGTAAACTTTTTGCTAAGTGTGATCGGTGGATCTGGAACTGACTGTTTTTTAGCTGGTTTCGCGAAATGTCGCGGTAAGCAAGAGTTGCCACCGTCTTTTATTTTCTCCAAATGGAAAGGACAAAAGCACAGAAAAATTCCTTAAAGAGATTGCTCTCGGTTCGGGAGGTAGATTATAGAAAGGGAAGGTGTTAGCACCCTTTCTATCCATGGTTATCCATGGGCTCTTAGATACTTGCTCATTTGTGTTTTCAAAATGGTTTGTTTGCTTTTCGAGTGTGAGTGGGTTTTGAAAAAAAGTTTCTTTGAAAGTTTCAGTTCGACTCTTGTATCAGTCCTCAAGAGTGTTTGAAAAGTTATTTTTTGAAAGCTTTTTGCAAAGTGTCGGTGTGAAAAGAAGTTTTTGATTTGTTTTGAATTAGAGCAAGTATCTATGAGTTATCTACCTACCCTAAGGAATTAAGCTGTGTAAGAGTCCTTTAGACAGTGCTATCCCACCATTGAGAGGTAGGTAGCACCATCGTTGGAGGTGTTCGGGTCAATTCGAGGTTCGGGACATGGTGATCACCAGAGCAATGGGAAGACACCTTAGAAGCTACCCTCATGCCAGGTTCCCGGATCATGAGGACTTACTAAGACATCCTCTACTCGACGACCACCTTTCGAGGGGCAAGGCAACAGTGAAGCGTACCCTAGGGGTGGTGTGTGAATTGTGCGTCATTTTCAGTTTATTGTTTGTCTTATCATGCATTGGTGATCTACGCTTTGATTTTATTTTTGGGCATTCATTCTTTCATGTTATTGTTTAACAGTTAAAGGTGCGGGAATTTAAAGTGCGGAAAAGATAAAGGGTCCTACGCTATTACAAAGGCGCGGGTCTACAACGCCAAATTAATCCAGACCCGATTTAAAATAGAGTGCAGAAAATAAATGTCTAATAGCTTATTACAGGGCTTTGGAACAAGTACATTATATTCACAAAAGAAATAAATAAAAACGCGCGAACAAGAACGTAATCGAATGCGAGGGCGTTGAACCCTTTGAAGGAATTAAAATAATTAAGTTAAAATAATTAAGTTAAATAAAAAGAACTTATTTTTTATGTTTTTGTATTTATGACATTAAAGAAAATTAAATTAATTAAAAGTCAAATAATTAATTCTAATCCTAATTGTTTTTTATTTATTAAAGAAAATGCATTAAAGTTAAAACCTAGAATTAAAACTAAATTAATTATAAATTTATTTACAAAATTAATGGTTGATGATAAAATATTTAATTAATTAAAAAAGGGTAAAAAAAGTGTTAAAGATCTATTTTTATTATTTTTGGTTTATTGTGAAAAAAAAGAATTAAATTACAACCTAAAATTAAATCTAAATTAATTATGGGATTTATTTACGAAATTAATACTAAAAATAAAATATTTATTATTTTTATCTTTTCTGATTTTTTTTGTGTTTTTTTTTTATATTTTGAAAATATTAATTAATTAAAAGAAAGCAACAATTAAAAGAATATAAAAATAATAAAAAAGAATAAAGAAAAGAAAGAAAAATGCAAAACCTAAGGGGGTGAAGCCCCTAATTTGGAGGTTGGCCTCAGCAATTTCTGGCCCATTACTGAAGCCTTGCTTGACTTTTTCAGGCCACGTGTGGTAGCTTTGACTAGGACCCATCATGGTCTTCAGATCTGAGCCTTTGGATTGGTGGATTTGGACAGGTGGATGGCTTGATTATGGAGGTGTAGGGTGTGCCTCAATATGGAACCTGCATGTGAAGATCAATTGAAAAAAAATATATGGAAAGGGTGGGGACCTGGGATCGAACCCAGGTCCTGAACATCACTAGTCACGCGCTACACCAACCAGGCCACTTGCTTTCTTTGTATATTAATTAACAAATAATAAACATAAAATAAACCAACGCGTTCTCTTCCTTTGGCGCGAATTTTCAAACGAAGCAATCAACTCCTTACACATCAGCGTCTTCTTCGTTGGCTTATTTTTCCTGAAATAAAAAAGACATAGGCAATGTGTTGTACCCCAAAATTTGCCCTCCCATAACCTTCAAAGTTTTGACAAGAATCATCCACAATTGGTTCAAGTCTACTCAAAGGCTACACTGTCAACCACCCTCCTGAAGCCAGTCAAACTAGGGTTTTGGTTCTCACAAGGAAGCTGAAGTTTTCAAGGGCCCAATCAAGCCTCACATGCCTACAAATATGGTCAAGTATCCTCACATCAAGTTTCAAGACATTCAGCTCAAAATTGCACAGTCAAAACCCTAAATTGCACTACAGTCAACTGTAGGGGCAAAATGGTCATTTGGCAGTCAAAAGTTCAAATTTTTGGTCAACATCTCATTTTGAAGCCACAAACATCATTTGATCAATGCTTGATCATGATTCTCAAAACTTGGCTCAAAAATCATCAAGACACAAAAGTTTCTATTTTTGGACAGCTGAAAAAGTCAACTGAAATTGACCAGGGCATAACTTTCACATGGATTATCAGAAAAATTCCATCCAAAGCTCATTTTGAAGAGAAAGACATTTCCTACAACTCATATTCATACTTCAAGTCCAAGAAATGCTCTCACAAAAAGTTATCAATTTCAACATTATAGGTCATTTTCAAAAGTCAACAAAAAGGGACTTTAAGTCAGAGGCCATAACTTGTGATTGGTAAATCAAAATGACATGGGACCAAAGACATTGTTTAGAGGACTTCAAGACCTTTCTAAAATGTCCAAGAACATGAGCAAAGCTTAAAAATTGAGCAAGTTATGCATTGAAGAAGTTGGCAAATTTTTGTGAAATGGCCAAAATCATTTATCCTTGAAATCTCATTTTTGACAAAAGGGGCCCACTTTTTCCACTTGAATTGACTTGGTCATGCTTCCCACGTGTCCCACCTTTTATTTCAGATTTTATTTATTAATTTTTTCATTTTTATTGATTTTTATTGGATTTAATTAGTTTTAAATCTTTTAAAATCAAAAGAAATTCAAAAATTGATTTAAGAGGGAATATTAGGCCTTAACTAGTCTTGAAACACCATTATGTGCCTACCATTTTTCGTGCTAAGGCTTAATCAAGGCAAAAATTCAAAATGAAGCAAAATTGGAAAGTTGATAATGGTGGTTTATGTGAAAATCCAAACCATCAAAGCAAGGTGTTATGGACCATAACTCCCATCCAAACATATTGCTAGGGTATATACAAATGATCAGGACAAGATTTTACAGACTAAGCTGCGTCCTATTGCATACAACAAATTCACACTTTTACAAAAAAAAGTCAAATTCTGAAATCGTGGTTGCAGGTCATTTCAAGCCTCCATTCTTGTCTCAATAGCTTGCCAAGGTTGCCCTGATCACATTCCAATCCAAAACATCAACTCAAGCTTCAAGAATTGGTAATGAGAACCTCTACTGTACAGCAAAAATTCCATAATCGTATATCATATTATAAGCATTTTTACAGCATTCTAATTGTGGATTTATATTCCTTGTGATGTTTTAAAGCTAACCATGATGTTTAATTTGATTATTGCGCTGTATATACGAATATGCCATGAGTGAATTTTAGGGTTTTCAGAGGTTGGAATTGGGGATTTGCAAACGAAGAAAAATTAAGCCTTGAGACCACCACCATCCAGTTCAGTGCATGGAGATGAAGAAGAACCACCTATCGCGCTGGATTTATGGATACCATAGCGCTAGTCGCTATTTTCTTGAAGCCTGCCTAAAACCACGCGTTTAAAACCGTTGCTGTATACTCTTGTTTCAGAAAAAAAATAAACATGCGAAGAAGACGATGCGTTGTCAAAACATGAATGGCTGGTTTGAATCCAGCGCGCGTTTTTTTTATTTTATAACGTTAACACGCATTTTATTTTATATTATTTCTTTCTCATATGATATACAAAGCGCGCTAGTGGATCAGCTGGTTAAGGCGTTGGTTGGTAAGTGCTGGGACCTGGGTTCGAATCCCAGGTCCCCCCATTTCATTTCTATTGTTTTGTTTAAATTGTTCCAATGCAGTACACGTTCCAAAAGCTCACCATGCACCCAATACCAAGACTTGCCAAGTGTCTTGAGAGAAGCCCCTGAAGATCAAACCAAAGGCCTAGATCTGAAGCACACCATAAGCCTGGTCAACCATCCCACACGCTTGTCCAAAAGTCAATCAGGCCTTGCAAGATTGGGCTCAATTTATTGGATCAACACCTCACAATTGGGACTGAACCCCCCACTGGTTTGCAATTTCCTATTTTTTTGCCTTTCTTATTTTTTAATTGTTATCTTATTTTCTTTATTATTTTTAATTTGATCAATTATTTTACAAAATACAAAAAAAGGCTTAAAAATCAGAAAAGACAAAATATAATAAATAATTTTTATTTTTAATATTTTCTTGCAAATAAATTAGCATGTAAATTAATTTAGTATTAATTTAGGTTGCCACTTTAATTCTCTTCATAATAAAATATATAAAAACATAGAATTTAGGTTTAATTGATAATTTTTATTCCTTTTAATTTTTCCTTTTTTATAATAATATTACTCATTTTATTTTCATAATTAAAAATGCATGTAAATTAACTTAGGTTTAAATTAGTTAAAAATTCAATATTTTTCATAATAAATTTAAAAGCCATTAGGATTAGGGTTTACATTCAATTTTAATTTTGATTAATTCTTTTTTTCCATTAATTCTTAAAAAACATAAAAACACCAAAAACATGTTCTTTTAATGTTAATTTTAATTCCTTATTAATTTAATTTTTGCAAAAGGGTCCAACGCCCATGTTCTTAATTTTATTTAATTTCGCATATTTATTTTATGTCATTTAAATACTCATGTACCTCTCCCAAAGCCATGTAACTCGGACAATTTAACTTCTTGCACTTTTAATTCTTTTACTTTACTTTCTTTACTTTTCTGTCAAATCGGGTCTGGATTAATTTGGCGTTGTAGACCCGCGCCCTTGTAATAGCGTAGGACCTTTATCCTTTCCGCACTTTAAATTTCCGCACTTTTAACTATTAAACAATAACATGAAAGAATGTATGCCAAAAATAAAATCAAAACGTAGATCACCAATAACATGACAAAAGACAATAAACTGAAAATGACACACAATTCACACACCACCCCTAGGGTACGCCTCACTGTTGCCTTACCTCGAAAGGTGGTCGTCGAGTAGAGGATGTCTTAGTAAGTCCTCATGATCCGGGAACCTGGCATGAGGGTAGCTTCTAAGGTGTCTTCCCATTGCTCCGGTGATCACCATGTCCCTACAAACTCGAATTGACCCGAACACCTCCAACGGTGGTGCTACCTACCTCTCAATGGTGGGATGGCACTACTTTAAGGACATTTACACAGACGAATTCCTTAGGGTAGGTAGATTCTCATAGATACTTGCTCTTTTCAAAAACAAACAAAATACTTTTCACACCTACACTTTCTAAAAGTTTTCAAACAAATTTTTCATACACTCTTGAGGACAGATACAAGAGTCACTTAGAAATTTTTCAAACGAAATTTTTTCAAAACCCACTCACACTTGAAAAACAAACCCTTTGAAAACACAATGAGCAAGTATCTAAGAGCCCATGGATAACCATGGATAGAAAGGGTGCTAACACCTTCCCTTTCTATAATCTACCTCCCGAACCGAGAGCAATCTCTTTAAAGGAATTTTTCTGTGCTTTTGTCCTTTCCATTTGGAGAAAATAAAAGACGGTGGCGACTCTTGCTCACCGCGACATTTCGCGAAACCAGCTTTAAAACAGTCAGTTCCAGATCCACCGATCACAGAACTGGCGACTCTGCTGGGGACACTTTATAAAGTGAGGTGTACCTTAGGGCTAGTTCATAACTGTGTTTTCAATTGTTTTCCTTGTCTGCTTTAAAATTGTGGGTTGCATCGGAGTTTCATAGATCCTAACCCGGATCTGGGGATACCCTGTTTAGGTAGCATAAGCTGTGAGGGACCTGTCCGGTGTAGACCGACATGGGTGAAGCAGTGGCTACGTTGGTGTGGCACCTTGGTCTGTACCGATATCCCTTGTGTCGTAACGAGGAGAATATGGGTCTTCCAAGGAGTCATTAAGCACCAACAGACCTTAGAACCTTAATTGACACAACTTGGCCTTTAGAACAGTAGCAGTATGCTACGCCCATTGAGGCTAAACTCTCGTGATGGTTCTGGCTGCAAGAAAAGATTGCGATGCTGGAGTTATGACCGATTGAGGGTAGTCAATGATATTGGGATCCTCTAAGAACCCGGTTACTTTTGATTAGGATAGGTATGAACCAACAAACTGAAAGAGGGTAGTACCTAGACCTCATGCTGGCCTAAACTTTAAGGGTTTGCTTTGTGTGACTTGTGTGCCTTACCATGTTTGCCTTTGTATCTATTTGTGGTGTGCTTTATCATAGCATCATAACATCATGAGCATTGCATACATCCTGCATAAGGACTGACCATTTCAAAGACAAGAGGGTTTCATCTTTGCTCTATTTTGTAGGACACCATGATGCCTGTGCGAAGGAATACTATCCGGTTCAACTTTGTTCACTCACCTGAGTTGCTTGAAGAGTTGGTTAGCAGAATTCCAAATACCACCTCCTTCATCCAGAGGCATGGTTCTCTTCTCAGTTTAGTCACTGCAAAGCAGGATCAACAGTTGATGAGTGTTCTGACCCAGTTCTATGACCCTCTGTACCAGTGCTTCACCTTCCAAGACTTCCAGCTGGTCCCTACCCTGGAAGAGTTCTCTGATTTACTTGGTATCCCTATCTTGGATCAGACTCCTTTCACTGGCTGGGAAAAGACCCTCAGGCTTGAGGATGTTGCTGCAGCTCTTCCCTTGACACATCAGGAAGTAACAGACAATTGGGTAACTAGAAGCGGGGTTAAGGGTTTCTTGGCCAAATTTCTGGTGGGTAAAGCTAACAGTTTCTGGAATGACCTGGACTTTAGGGCATATGAAGACATCTTGGCTCTCTTAATCTATGGGTTAGTCTTGTTTCCCAATCCTGACAACTTCGTCAATGTCACTGCTATAAGGATCTTTATCTCTCAGAATCCTGTACCCACTCTCTTGGGTGACATCTTGCAACAACTTTATGCTCGTACTACCCGAAGACGAGGAACCATGTGGTGTTGTATCCCTTTGTTGGTGAGGTGGTTTATTTCGCACCTCCCTAAGTTCGTACTGAAGAACCAGGGAGGAAAAGGATGGGCTCACAGGTTAATGTCTCTCACTGATAAAGACGTCATTTGGACTTGCAGAGGTTTGGATGAGATAGCTGTTATTGATCGATGCGGAGAATACCCTAATGTTCCTCTTATTGGTACTCAAGGAGGGATCTCTTACAATCCATGCCTAGCACTCCGTCAGTTTGGAAGAGCAAGAAGAGCAGGGCCCCATGAGATGTTGGTGCCTCACATCAGTTTTGAGTTTCAGGTGGATAGTGACGAGCTGCGTCGTAAGTTCATCAAGGCTTGGGACAAAGTTCATAAAGCTGACCCACAAGAGTTAGGGCCAAAGACTTCTTTACCTATGGAAGCCTACTACAAATGGGTTCGCATCCGTGCTCAGAAGTTAGGTATGCCGTATGATGCTGTCAGACCTGTCGTTCTTGAGTCTTCTGACAAAGATGGTGTTCCTCCAACTGTCCTCCCTCCTCAGGTACCCACTGATTATGAGACGTTGAAGAGGTCTTGGTCGCAACTGCGAGAAGAACGGGATTCTTACCGGGAAAAGTTCAACGAGCAGGAATTAAAGATCCAGAAGCTGACAAAGCAATTGGAGAATGAGCGAGCCCTGAATGCCTACATCCGTACTGAAAAGAGGAGACCATGGGATCGATAAGGAGCTCTAGATGTTCTTTTTACAGTTTTATTTCCCTTTTCAGTATTTCTTTTCATGTAACGCCTAAGGGCAACCTGTTGAACAATTTAAGCTGCAAAGTTGAATCTAATGAAGCGTGTTCTTTTTTGTTTACAAAGTTAATTCCCGATTGTCTTTGAAAACATAATTCATACACATCTCATTCATCATATGCATCACATGTACTCTTCTTTTCAGGTTGCTTACCGTTCTTCGCTGTTTATTTCAGCATCATGAACCCTGAATCATCAACTGAGGCATCTATCAAGGCTCTTCAGGCGCAGAACTCCCAATTTCAGGAGCTGATCAAGGGCTTGGCTCAGGGTCAACAAGAGTTGAAGACCATGCTTCTGAAGAAGACTAAGAAGAAGAGGAGGACTGTGCTATTTAACACTGGGCGCAGACTCGGGAACACCTTGCGAAATGAGGCTGAGAGGACTACTCCATCTGTGGGGGAAGGTAGTCACCAAGAAAGGGAGGTCTCTACTCCTGTGGGCTCTGATACTGAAACAGACTTCAACGACGAACAGTACCCTCCTGCTGAAGACCGGTACAAGCAGTTGGAGGACAGATTAAAAGCTATGGAAGTTCAGCGTGTGCCGGGACTGGATTTCGGAGACTTGGGGTTATCTACTGGGGTGGTGATTCCACACAAGTTAAAGGCACCCGCCTTTATGAAGTATGACGGGGCTTCCTGTCCCAAGATGCACCTCCGTTCTTATGTAAGGAAGATCCAGCCTTACACAGCAGACAAGAACCTTTGGATCCACTTCTTCCAGGAGAGTCTTTCAGGGACTCACCTCGAATGGTTCTATCAGCTGGATGGAATCAACATTCGTAACTGGGAGGATCTGGCCACTGCTTTTTACAAGCAGTATCAATATAATTCCGACCTCGCTCCTACGCGTACCCAACTCCAGGGTATGTCGCTAGGGTCGGGTGAAGGTTTTAAGGAGTACGCACAGAAATGGAGAGACCTGGCTGGCAGGGTGCAGCCACCATTGACGGACCGGGAGCTGGTGGATATGTTCTTGGGGACCCTTTCTGGTCCATTTTTCAATCATCTCATTGGTAATTCCTCTGCTGGGTTTACTGATCTGATCCGGACTGGTGAAAGGATCGAGGCCGGTATAAAATCGGGGAAGATACAGAAGGTTGCCTCCTCCAGTGCTGAGAAGAAACCCTTCAAAAAGGAGGCTAGTGCTGTATATAGCTCCCGGAGACCAGAGCGACCTGAACGCCGCCAATCTGTCAGTGCGGTAATGATTGCAAAGCCTGCTACCGCTCCCCGGCCAAACAATACTCAGAAGATGGAAAGACCCCGAAGAGAATTCACCCGCTTGAACATGACTTTATCACAGATCCTGCCACAGTTGCTATCCACCAATTTAGTGACTGTCAGGGAGGCTCCAAAGTTTCCCAATACTGCATCCCCCAAGTACAACCCGAATGCTCGTTGTGCTTACCATTCAGATAGCCCGGGGCACTCGACCGACGACTGTTGGGCACTAAAAAACAAGCTACAAGACCTCATTGACGCTAAGGAGGTACAGTTTGAGGCATCTGACAAGCCTAATGTAGTGACAGCTCCCCTGCCTGCTCATGGAGTTAATGCTATCGGGGATGAAGAGGAAGTTGATGAAGCTGAGTTTGATAGCTGGATCTACCCGACAACCGACAGTGGACTCAACAATTGGAGCGCAAAGGACAACTTATCTGTTTCTTTTGTTACTAAGTAATGAATTCCTATGTTTTTGGTATTTGTAATAAACAATAATAAACTCTATGGCCCGGTGTCTTACCCGGGGCACCGTGGTTTTGTTTATGAGGGCTTTTGTTTGTCACTGTCATATATCATAAATAAAAGCATTGGACGTTTTTCACATTTCAAATTTTGCGCTCCTTTTCTTTCCTTTCTTTATATATTGCAAAACAGCTGTATTTACACACACACTCACTCATACAGGTTTCAATCCACTCTGGATCTCACTGGTAACGACTCTGCTACTGCCAGTTATGACTTCGAAAATCCGATCAACTTAGCCGAAGACGAAGGTGAAGATGATTGCGAAGTGCCTGGCGAACTTGCAAGACTGTTACAACAGGAAGAGAGGGCAATTCAACCCCATGAAGAGCCAGTGGAAATAATAAACTTGGGTACTGAAGAAGACAAGAAAGAGGTAAAGATTGGTGCCAACCTAGAGCTCAGCGTGAAGCAACGGTTGACTAAAATGCTGCATGATTATATGGAGATCTTTGCCTGGTCCTACGAAGATATGCCCGGATTAGATACAGACATTGTGGTCCATCATTTGCCAACTAAGGAAGACTGTCCTCCGGTTAAGCAAAAGGTCCGCCGTATGCGTCCAGAGATGTCTGAGAAGATTAAAGTCGAGGTTATGAAGCAGTTTGATGCCGAATTTCTTGCAGTGACTTCTTACCCTCAGTGGGTTGCTAGTGTAGTGCCGGTACCAAAGAAAGATGGAAAGGTCAGAATGTGTGTTGACTACAGGGATCTGAACAGGGCCAGCCCCAAAGATAACTTACCTCTACCTCACATTGATGTCCTTGTTGATAATACAGCTCAGCATAAGGTGTTCTCTTTCATGGATGGTTTCTCAGGTTACAATCAGATCAAGATGGCACCTGAAGACATGGAAAAGACTACATTTGTTACTCAGTGGGGCACCTTCTGCTACAAGGTCATGCCTTTTGGACTAAAGAACGCTGGGGCAACCTACCAACGTGCCATGGTTGCTTTATTTCATGACATGATCCATCATGAGATAGAAGTGTATATTGATGACATGATCGCAAGGTCCCAGACTGAGGAAGAACACCTGGATCATCTGCAGAAACTGTTTGACCGTCTAAAGTTGTACAAGCTGAGGTTGAACCCGAACAAGTGCACCTTCGGGGTAAGATCTGGGAAGTTGCTAGGCTTCGTTGTGAGCGACAAGGGTATTCAAGTGGACCCTGCCAAGGTTAAAGCTATTCAAGAGATGCCAATTCCTAGAACAGAGAAGGAAGTCAGAGGCTTTTTAGGACGCCTGAATTACATTGCTCGATTCATCTCACACCTGACTGCTACCTGTGAGCCAATCTTCAAACTACTGAAGAAAGATCAGGTAGTACGTTGGAACGATGAATGTCAGGCTGCTTTCGACAGAATCAAAGAGTATCTCCAAGAACCGCCCATCCTTATGCCACCGGTTGAAGGGAGACCTCTGATACTTTACCTGACAGTACTTGATAACTCAATGGGGTGTGTGCTGGGGCAGCATGACGAGTCTGGCCGAAAAGAGCATGCCATTTATTACCTTAGCAAAAAGTTTACCGACTGTGAGACCCGATACTCACTGCTCGAGAAAACTTGCTGCGCTTTGGTATGGGCTGCTCGCCGGCTGAGACAGTATATGCTGACTCACACCACCTTATTGATCTCAAAGATGGATCCTATAAAGTACATATTCGAAAAGCCTGCTCTGTCTGGGAGGATTGCAAGATGGCAAATGATCTTGACAGAATATGACATTCAGTATACGACCCAGAAATCCATCAAGGGAAGTGTATTGGCAGACCACTTGGCACATTAGGCCGTAGATGACTATCAGTCAATGAACTTCGAGTTTCCGGATGAAAGTATCATGATTGTGACTGATTGTGAAGTACCTGGACCGGATGAAGGACCTGAACCAGGATCCCGATGGTCTATGCACTTTGACGGAGCCTCCAATGCTTTGGGTAACGGTATTGGCGCTATAATCAAATCCCCTCAAGGCACTCATACTCCACTCACTGCCCGACTATGTTTCAACTGCACCAACAACATGGCGGAGTATGAGGCGTGCATCATGGGACTCAAAGCTGCGATTGACTTAAGGATTAAGTTTCTGAGTGTCTTCGGAGATTCCGCCCTCATGATCAACCAGATCAAAGGAGAGTGGGATACGAAGCATCCGAATCTTATCCCTTACAAAGAATGTGTGTTGACAATGATCCCCCACTTCACAGAAATAACTTTTGAACACTTCCCACGAGAAGAGAATCAGTTGGCGGACGCGTTAGCTACAATGGCTTCTATGTTCAAGGTTAAATGGGATAATGAGGCTCCCCGGATTATCATCTGGAAACTGGACGAACCGGCATACTGTTGCGACCTCGAGACCGAATTGGTGACTGAGAAGCCTTGGTACCATGAAGTAAAGAGATATCTGGAAGCTCAGGAGTATCCTGAAGGTGCATCTGTCAACGATAAGAAGTTCCTGAGGAGGTTCGCGGCAAAGTTCTTCCTTAGTAACGGCATCTTGTACAAGCGAAACCATGATTCAACCTTACTGCGTTGTGTGGATAAGACGGAAGCAGAAAAGATCATGGAAGAGCTACATGAAGGGACCTTTGGTACACATTCCAGTGGGCACACTATGGCTAAAAAGATCCTTCGGGCAGGGTATTACTGGTCCACATTGGAAGCTGACTGCTACCAACATTCCAGGACATGCCACAAGTGCCAGATTTACGCAGACAAGGTGCATGTTCCTCCAGTTCCCCTGAATGTTCTGACCGCACCTTGGCCTTTTGCAATGTGGGGCATTGACATGATTGGTGAGATCAGACCTACGGCATCTAACGGGCATCGCTTCATCCTTGTAGCGATTGATTACTTTACAAAGTGGGTTGAAGCAGCTTCCTACGCTACAGTAACCAAGAATGTCGTGGCACGGTTCATTCGGCATAACCTGATCTGCCGATACGGCGTCCCTGAGAGAATCATTACAGACAACGATACCAATCTGAACAACAAGATGATCGCTGAGCTCTGCGAACAGTTCAAAATACAGCACCACAATTCTTCTCCTTACAGACCGAAGATGAATGGGGCTGTAGAAGCAGCAAATAAAAATATCAAGAAAATCGTGCAGAAGATGACAGTGACCTATAAAGATTGGCACGAGATGTTACCGTTCGCTCTACATGGGTACCGTACCTCAGCTAGGACGTCAACCGGGGCAACTCCTTTCTCCTTGGTCTACGGCATGGAGGCAGTCTTACCAATCGAAGTGCAGATACCCTCTCTCCAGATAATGAAGGATGCAAATCTGAACGAAGATGATTGGATCCAGACACGACTTGATCAGCTCAACCTCATTGATGAAAAGAGACTTGCTGCTATCTGCCATGGTCAGACGTATCAGAAACGAATGATCAGGGCATTTAACAAAAAGGTCAGACCACAGGAATATCGAGTTGGGGATCTGGTAATCAAGCGAATCATCCTTCCTCAGAGTGATCCAAGGGGCAAATGGACCCCTACGTACGAAGGGCCATTTGTGGTTAAGCATGTGTTCTCAGGAGGAGCAATGATATTAACCAATATGGATGGTGACGACCTTCCTCACCCCGCCAATGCAGACATAGTAAAAAGATACTACGCATAAAAAGACCCGCTAGGTTGACATACCTAGGCAAAAATACTTCCCGGCGAACCAAAAGGGTTCGGGCAAAATGAAGGGATGAAATAAAAAATAAAAAAATCTGTACACCCGGCAAGTCGAAAACCTGAAAAGGCGGCTTGGGCAAAAATGGGTATCCCGGTGGACTGAAAACCCGAAAGGGCGGTCCAGGCAAAAATTAGGGATAAAGCGTAATACTATGTCTCATTGATCGCCTTGCATCCAGAGTCCGGTATCTACACCAAGTTCAGACGGCATCGATCAGTCAGCTTCACCTTCAACCAAGGTCATCAAGAGATGAAACGCTCTGAGATATAACGGCAATAGCAGAGTTGAAACCCAGCGGGATCATTCATTTCACACAGCTGTTTTATTTGCTTTTGTACAAAATTTGTATAAACTCTTTTGCTCAGCGGCGTTCTCTTACTAGGACGTCAGCCTCTTGTATACAAAACGCCTATTTACAGGCCACTCAAAAATCAATACAAATATACTTTTCAGTTAAAATGTGCCAATTGTTTTTCTTTTTCTGTTTTGTTTTGCGAAGAACGTCCAAGTTTCAATTTGTGATATATGCATTGACAATAGCTTGCTAACTCATGAGTATTTGCATACAAAACAAAGGATTAATTACAGGTGACATTAGAAACAGGGGAAATAAGGATTTGTCTAAGCAATCTAATTGTTTTATCCTCCAAAGTACCAAGGTAGGTTCAGCTAAAGAACATAACCAGGCATCTTAAATTCCCCAGAGAGTGAGCCAGCAAGCAGTATACTCTCCTCAAACCAAGCAGTTATCAACCTTAAGGAAGTTGGGTATCCTCCCGCAGATCTCAACATTCCCCAGCAGCATACATTCTTAACAAGCATCCCCGACAGTCTTGGTCTAAAGATTGTTCCCCAGCAGCATACATTCTTAACAAGCATCCCCGACAGTCTTGGTCTAAAGATTGTTCCCCAGCAGCATACATTCTTAACAAGCATCCCCGGCAGTCTTGGTCTAAAGATTGTTCCCCGGTGGCATATAAGCATTCAAAGGGATCACTTCCCCCGCGGTTCAATACTTCCCCAGGAGAGTCCAATCCAGTTCCCCAGGAAAGTTGGAACTCATCTCCCCAAGCAGCAAGCTTATCCCCAGTAGATTCTGGAAGCTTGTCCCCCGCAAAGCACGAACGCGTCGTCCGGCTTTATTTAAAGAGTTATTTCCTTAACAGGATATAATTGGGTTATCCTCAGCCAAAAGCCACGAAAAGAGCGTCGTCGACAAAGTCTTCCTATCCCCAGCAAACTATTATCAACACTCAGCAAAGCATCTCTATCCCCACAGAGTATTGCTTCCCAGCATGGTCGTTAGAGTATCTTTCCTCCCCCGCAGAATTCTCCATTTGCCAAGTTTATCCCGCAACGGAATCGTCTTCTCCAACCGGTATTCTTGCAGTTATCATCCCCAGCGGAAGCAAAATCTATTCTTCAACATCAGCCCAGGATACGGCTTCCCGGCACCCGTCAAGGATTCACTTTCCTAGACAAAGACATACATAAAACATCACATACGTCATTATAACATGCATAGACACATCATATCTTACAAATCTCATACATGTTGAGAACATCATTGCTTGATCCATATCATGCATTGCATATAACTGTTACCTTTCAGGAAAGATGCAGTTAAAGTTCTCAATCACATTTCAAGACCTAGACCGGTTCAGTTAAATCGACCCTAAGATTTTCCTGATGCTTATCCAGTCAAAGGCCTTCTCTTGGTTCAGTCGGATCGACCCTAAGATCTCCCTGATGCTTATCCAGTTGAAGATATTTCAAGACCTTGTCCGGTTCAGTTAAATCGACCCTAGGATTTTCCTGATGCTTATCCAGTCAAAGGCCTTCTCTTGGTTCAGTCAGATCGACCCTAAGATCTCCCTGATGCTCATCCAGTTGAAGATATTTCAAGACCTTGTCCGGTTCAGTTAAATCGACCCTAAGATTTTCCTGATGCTTATCCAGTCAAAGGCCTTCTCTTGGTTCAGTCGGATCGACCCTAAGATCTCCCTGATGCTTATCCAGTTGAAGATATTTCAAGACCTTGTCCGGTTCAGTTAAATCGACCCTAGGATTTTCCTGATGCTTATCCAGTCAAAGGCCTTCTCTTGGTTCAGTCAGATCGACCCTAAGATCTCCCTGATGCTCATCCAGTTGAAGATATTTCAAGACCTTGTCCGGTTCAATTAAATCGACCCTAAGATTTTCCTGATTCTTATCCAGGCAAAGGCCTTCTCTGGTTCAGTCAGATCGACCCTAAGATCTCCCTGATCCTTATCCCAGTAGAAGACACCCAAGATTTTTCTCAACGAGCGTTGTTGAAGTTAAAGTCGCCCAAGATTCTCTTATCATTCATGCTAAGGCAGTAACCGTCCCGGGTTCATTCATCGCCGTTTGAAGCTCCAGACTCAGCTCCTGTAACCAGTCAGGACACATCTATACGAAGCATCTGAAATCAACTCCTGCAACTTGTCAGGTACTCATGTTTCTTTTGCAGGTATGCAGGTTCTCGCTAAGGAATCTCCTACGCGATCAACATCCAGATGGCATCTATAAGCCCATCATCCTATTCATCAACCTCTAAATGGCATCTATAAGCCCATTTCCATCACACTGCTACTATGTGAGCGCAAATTTCTGGGCACTTTAGTGTTCAATCATCTTCCACCTTCGGATTACGAAAGGCACGACAGCCAATCTACATCCTCATGTCTAAGAAGATTGAACAGGGGCAACTGTTGTACCCCAAAATTTGCCCTCCCATAACCTTCAAAGTTTTGACAAGAATCATCCACAATTGGTTCAAGTCTACTCAAAGGCTACACTGTCAACCACCCTCCTGAAGCCAGTCAAACTAGGGTTTTGGTTCTCACAAGGAAGCTGAAGTTTTCAAGGGCCCAATCAAGCCTCACATGCCTACAAATATGGTCAAGTATCCTCACATCAAGTTTCAAGACATTCAGCTCAAAATTGCACAGTCAAAACCCTAAATTGCACTACAGTCAACTGTAGGGGCAAAATGGTCATTTGGCAGTCAAAAGTTCAAATTTTTGGTCAACATCTCATTTTGAAGCCACAAACATCATTTGATCAATGCTTGATCATGATTCTCAAAACTTGGCTCAAAAATCATCAAGACACAAAAGTTTCTATTTTTGGACAGTTGAAAAAGTCAACTGAAATTGACCAGGGCATAACTTTCACATGGATTATCAGAAAAATTCCATCCAAAGCTCATTTTGAAGAGAAAGACATTTCCTACAACTCATATTCATACTTCAAGTCCAAGAAATGCTCTCACAAAAAGTTATCAATTTCAACATTATAGGTCATTTTCAAAAGTCAACAAAAAGGGACTTTAAGTCAAAGGCCATAACTTGAGATTGGTAAATCAAAATGACATGGGACCAAAGACATTGTTTAGAGGACTTCAGGACCTTTCTAAAATGTCCAAGAACACGAGCAAAGCTTAAAAATTGAGCAAGTTATGCATTGGAGAAGTTGGGAAATTTTTGTGAAATGGCCAAAATCATTTATCCTTGAAATCTCATTTTTGACAAAAGGGGCCCACTTTTTCCACTTGAATTGACTTGGTCATGCTTCCCACGTGTCCCACCTTTTATTTCAGATTTTTTTATTAATTTTTTTCATTTTTATTGATTTTTATTGGATTTAATTAGTTTTAAATCTTTTAAAATCAAAAGAAATTCAAAAATTGATTTAAGAGGGAATATTAGGCCTTAACTAGCCTTGAAACACCATTATGTGCCTACCATTTTTCGTGCTAAGGCTTAATCAAGGCAAAAATTCAAAATGAAGCAAAATTGGAAAGTTGATAATGGTGGTTTATGTGAAAATCCAAACCATCAAAGCAAGGTGTTATGGACCATAACTCCCATCCAAACATATTGCTAGGGTATATACAAATGATGAGGACAAGATTTTACAGACTAAGCTGCATCCTATTGCATACAACAAATTCACACTTTTACAAAAAAAAGTCAAATTCTGAAATCGTGGTTGCAGGTCATTTCAAGCCTCCATTCTTGTCTCAATAGCTTGCCAAGGTTGCCCTGATCACATTCCAATCCAAAACATCAACTCAAGCTTCAAGAATTGGTAATGAGAACCTCTACTGTACATCAAAAATTCCATAATCGTATATCATATTATAAGCATTTTTACAACATTCTAATTGTGGATTTATATTCCTTGTGATGTTTTAAAGCTAACCATGATGTTTAATTTGATTATTGCGCTGTATATACGAATATGCCATGAGTGAATTTTAGGGTTTTCAGAGGTTGGAATTGGGGATTTGCAAACGAAGAAAAATTAAGCCTTGAGACCACCACCATCCAGTTCAGTGCATGGAGATGAAGAAGAACCACCTATCGCGCTGGATTTATGGATACCATAGCGCTAGTCGCTATTTTCTTGAAGCCTGCCTAAAACCACGCGTTTAAAACCGTTGCTGTATACTCTTGTTTCAGAAAAAAAATAAACATGCGAAGAAGACGATGCGTTGTCAAAACATGAATGGCTGGTTTGAATCCAGCGCGCGTTTTTTTTATTTTATAACGTTAACACGCATTTTATTTTATATTATTTCTTTCTCATATGATATACAAAGCGCGCTAGTGGATCAGCTGGTTAAGGCGTTGGTTGGTAAGTGCTGGGACCTGGGTTCGAATCCCAGGTCCCCCCATTTCATTTCTATTGTTTTGTTTAAATTGTTCCAATGCAGTACACGTTCCAAAAGCTCACCATGCACCCAATACCAAGACTTGCCAAGTGTCTTGAGAGAAGCCCCTGAAGATCAAACCAAAGGCCTAGATCTGAAGCACACCATAAGCCTGGTCAACCATCCCACACGCTTGTCCAAAAGTCAATCAGGCCTTGCAAGATTGGGCTCAATTTATTGGATCAACACCTCACAATTGGGACTGAACCCCCCACTGGTTTGCAATTTCCTATTTTTTTGCCTTTCTTATTTTTTAATTGTTATCTTATTTTCTTTATTATTTTTAATTTGATCAATTATTTTACAAAATACAAAAAAAGGCTTAAAAATCAGAAAAGACAAAATATAATAAATAATTTTTATTTTTAATATTTTCTTGCAAATAAATTAGCATGTAAATTAATTTAGTATTAATTTAGGTTGCCACTTTAATTCTCTTCATAATAAAATATAAAAAAACATAGAATTTAGGTTTAATTGATAATTTTTATTCCTTTTAATTTTTCCTTTTTTATAATAATATTACTCATTTTATTTTCATAATTAAAAATGCATGTAAATTAACTTAGGTTTAAATTAGTTAAAAATTCAATATTTTTCATAATAAATTTAAAAGCCATTAGGATTAGGGTTTACATTCAATTTTAATTTTGATTAATTCTTTTTTTCCATTAATTCTTAAAAAACATAAAAACACCAAAAACATGTTCTTTTAATGTTAATTTTAATTCCTTATTAATTTAATTTTTGCAAAAGGGTCCAACGCCCATGTTCTTAATTTTATTTAATTTCGCATATTTATTTTATGTCATTTAAATACTCATGTACCTCTCCCAAAGCCATGTAACTCGGACAATTTAACTTCTCGCACTTTTAATTCTTTTACTTTACTTTCTTTACTTTTCTGTCAAATCGGGTCTGGATTAATTTGGCGTTGTAGACCCGCGCCCTTGTAATAGCGTAGGACCTTTATCCTTTCCGCACTTTAAATTTCCGCACTTTTAACTATTAAACAATAACATGAAAGAATGTATGCCAAAAATAAAATCAAAACGTAGATCACCAATAACATGACAAAAGACAATAAACTGAAAATGACACACAATTCACACACCACCCCTAGGGTACGCCTCACTGTTGCCTTACCTCGAAAGGTGGTCGTCGAGTAGAGGATGTCTTAGTAAGTCCTCATGATCCGGGAACCTGGCATGAGGGTAGCTTCTAAGGTGTCTTCCCATTGCTCCGGTGATCACCATGTCCCTACAAACTCGAATTGACCCGAACACCTCCAACGGTGGTGCTACCTACCTCTCAATGGTGGGATGGCACTACTTTAAGGACATTTACACAGACGAATTCCTTAGGGTAGGTAGATTCTCATAGATACTTGCTCTTTTCAAAAATAAACAAAATACTTTTCACACCTACACTTTCTAAAAGTTTTCAAACAAATTTTTCATACACTCTTGAGGACAGATACAAGAGTCACTTAGAAATTTTTCAAACGAAATTTTTTCAAAAACCCACTCACACTTGAAAAACAAACCCTTTGAAAACACAATGAGCAAGTATCTAAGAGCCCATGGATAACCATGGATAGAAAGGGTGCTAACACCTTCCCTTTCTATAATCTACCTCCCGAACCGAGAGCAATCTCTTTAAAGGAATTTTTCTGTGCTTTTGTCCTTTCCATTTGGAGAAAATAAAAGACGGTGGCGACTCTTGCTCACCGCGACATTTCGCGAAACCAGCTTTAAAACAGTCAGTTCCAGATCCACCGATCACACAACGATTTTGAAACGTTGCTGTAAGCACCATACAAGAAAATAACGAATAGGCCATGAGGCCTCATAAATTAGGCGCGACATATGATTCCTCTTCGTCTGAATGTGCCCGATGCCATGGTGCTAGTCGCGTGTCCTAATTTTTCAGGGATAAGAAACGCCTGATTTGAAAACCTGAAAACCCTAAGCATCTCTAATGGCAAATCCTTATGTAAGGCATGAAAACAAAATTAAACCATGCAGTTAGTTTGTAAACATCATCCTAAACATAAATATAACAACAAAATATGATAAAGATGCATGAATAAGGGAAAACAGTTTTGGAATTTCCTTTACCAACTTTAATGGTAACCTTGTGTTTCCTTGAGTATGGGGCTTGGGGAATGATTCAGTTATGTCCTATAATCCTCCAAGAAGCCAATGGAATAGGTTTTGAGACTTGAATCGCCCTGTAATGGTGTTTTCAGATTTGAGATTTTTGCAAAAAAGTGTGAATTTGCTATCAAGGTTCCTGCGCAGCTTCTGTCCAATTTTTGTTTTGTATCAACTGTATATGTCTTATGCAATGTGTATGAATGAAAATTATGGCCAATAATACCTTGCATTGATGTTTTGGATTTTCACATAAACCACCATTATCACACTTTCCATTTTTTGCCTCATTTTGAATTCTTGCCTTATTTGAGCCTTAGCACGAAAATGGCATAGGCTTAATGATGTTTCAAGGCTAGTTAAGGCCAAATATTTCATTTAATCAAACTTTTTGATTTTTTTCTTAATTTTAAAAGATTTAAACTTAATTAAATCTAATAAAATCAATTAAAAATGAAAAAATTAATTAAAAAATATGAAATAAAAGGTGGGACACGTGGGAGGCATGGCCAAGTCAATTCAAGTGAAAAAAGTGGGCCCCTTTTGTCAAAAATGAGATTTCAAGGGTAAATGATTTTGGCCATTTCACAAAAATTTCCCAACTTCTCCAATGCATAACTTGCTCAATTTTTAAGCTTTGCTCATGTTCTTGGACATTTTGGAAAGGTTTTTGAGTCCTCTAACCAATGCCTTTGGTCCCATGTCATTTTGATTTACCAATCTCAAGTTATGGCCTTTGACTTAAAGTACCTTTTTGTTGACTTTTGAAAATGACCTATAATGTTGAAATTGATAACTTTTTGTGAGAGCATTTATTGGACTTGAAGTATGAAGATGAGTTGTAGGAAATGTCTTTCTCTTCAAAATGAGCTTTGGATGGAATTTTTATGATAATCCATGTGAAAGTTATGCCCTGGTCAATTTCAGTTGACTTTTTCAGCTGTCCAAATAAGGAAACTTTTGCATCTTGATGATTTTTGAGCCAAGTTTTGAGAATCATGATCAAGCATTGATCAAATGATGTTTGTGGCTTCAAAATGAGATGTTGACCAAAAATTTGAACTTTTGACTGCCAAATGACCATTTTGCCCCTACAGTTGACTGTAGTGCAATTTAGGGTTTTGACTGTGCAATTTTGTGCTGAAAGCCTTGAAACTTGATATGAGAATGCTTGACCATATTTGTAGGCATATGAGACTTGATTGGACCTCTGAAAACTTCATTTTCTTGATCAGAACACAAACCCTAATCTTGACTGCTTAGGAGGCCTTTACACTGTGCAACCCTTGGGGAATTTTGTAGCTTGACTTGGCAATTTCTTGGAGAATATGGGAGGGCAAATTTTGGGGTACAACAGTTGCCCCTGTTCAATCTTCTTAGACCTGAGGATGCAGATTGGCTGACGTGCCTTTCGTAATCCGAAGGTAGAAGATGATTGAACACTAGAATGCCCAGAAATTTGCGCTCACATAGTAGCAGTGATGATGGGAATGGGCTTACAGATGCCATTTGGATGTTGATCGTGTAAGAGATTCCTTAGCGAGAACCTGCATACCTGCAAAAGAAAAATGAGTACCTGGCACGTTGCAGGAGTTGATTTCAGATGCTTGGCATAGATATGTCCTGACTGGTTACAGGAGCTGGATCTGGAGCTTCAAACGGCGATGAATGAACCAGGGATGGTTACTACCTCAGCATGAACGGTGAGAGAACCTTGGGTGATTTTAACTTCAACAACGCTCGTTGAGAAAATCTTGGTGGGAATTACCATCTTCGCAGTATCGGGAAGAGAACCAAAGGAAATTATAATCTGAAAAGGAATTATCACCTCACTCACCGTCGGAGAGGGAACCATAGGAAAAGGAATTATCGCCTCACTCACCGTCGGAGAGGGAACCATAGGAAAAGGAATTATCACCTCACTCACCGTCGGAGAGGGAACCATAGGAAAAGGAATTATCGCCTCACTCACCGTCGGAGAGGGAACCATCTGAAAAGGAATTATCACCTCACGCACCGTCGGAGAGGGAACCATAGGAAAAGGAATTATCACCTCACTCACCGTCGGAGAGGGAACCATAGGAAAAGGAATTATCGCCTCACTCACCGTCGGAGAGGGAACCATCTGAAAAGGAATTATCACCTCACGCACCGTCGGAGAGGGAACCATCTGAAAAGGAATTATCACCTCACGCACCGTCGGAGAGGGAACCATAGGAAAAGGAATTATCACCTCACGCACCGTCGGAGAGGGAACCATAGGAAATTATAATCTCAAAAGCGGGCGTCTGAGAAAAACCTGGAATGGAATTATCACCTCCACAACGTCGGGAGAGAACCATAGGAAATTATAATCTCAAAAGCGGGCGTCTGAGAAAAACCATTGATAACTTCTACTGAGTCTTCATCAGAAAAATCTGTTTGGGGTCGATTTAGCTGGACTAGAGAAGGCCTTGGACTGGATAAGAAATCTTTGGGGTCGATTAACTGAACCGGTCTAGGTCTTGAAATATGATTGAGATTTTAGCTGAAACTTTCCTGAAAGAATAGAGGTCAGTCATATGCAATGCATGATATGGATCAAGCAATGATGTTCTCAACATAAATGAGATTTGTATGATATAATGCGTCTATGCATGCTATAATGATGTATGTGATGTTTTATGAATGTATGTTTTCGTCTAGGAAATTAAATCCTTGACGGGTGTCGGGAAGTCATATCCTGGGCTGATGTTTGAGAATAGATTTTGCTTCCGCTGGGGATGATAACTGCAAGAATGCCGGTAGGAGAAGATGACTCCGTTGCGGAATAAACTTGGCAAATGGGAGATTCTGCGGGGAGAAAAGATACTCTAGCGACCATGCTGGGAAGCAATACTCTGTGGGAAGAGGGATGCCTTGTTGAGTGTTGATGATAACTTGCTGTGGATACCATCGTTATATTGGAAGTATTAATGGACTTCGCTGGGGATAAGAAGACTCCGTCGAGGACGCTCTTTCCGTGGCTTTTGGCTGAGGATAACCCAGTTATATCCTGTTAAGGAAATAACTCTTTAAATAAAGTCGGATGACGCGTTCGTGCTCTTGCGAGGGTAAGCTTCCAGAATCTACTGGGGATAAGCTTACTGCTTGGGGAGATGACTTCCAACTTTCCGGGGGAAACTGGATTGGATTCTCCTGGGGAAGTTTTGAGATGTATCGGGGGAAGAGACACCACTGAATGTTTGATATACCGCCGGGGAACAATCTTTAGACCAAGACTGCCGGGGATGCTTGTTAAGAATATATGCTGCTGGGGGATACTCAACCTTCCTTAAGGTCTGATAACTTTGCTTGGAGAGGAGTGCACTGACTTGCTGGCTCACTCTCTGGGGAATTAGGACATCCTGGTCATGCCCTTTAACTGAACCTACCTTGGTACCTTGGAGGATAGAACAATTAGATTGCTTAGACAACTCTTTACTGCCCCTGTTTCTAATGTTGCCTGTAATTAATCCTTTGTTTCGTATGCAAATATTTATGAGTTAGCAAATTATTGTCAATGCATATATCACAAATTGAACCTTGGACGTTCTTCGCAAAACAAAACAGAAAAAGAAAAACAATTGGCACTTTTAACTGAAAAGTATATTTGTATTGATTTTTGAATGGCCCGAAAACAGGCGTTTTGTGTACAAGAGGCTGACGTCCTAGTAAGAGAACGTCGCCGAACAAAAGAGTTTATACAAATTTTGTACAAAAGAAAATAAAACAGCTGTGTGAAATGAATGATCCCACTGGGTTTCAACTCTGCTATTGTCGTTATATCTCCGAGCGTCTCATCACTTGATGACCTAAATGAAGATGAAGCTGACTGATCGATACCGTCTGAACTTGATGTAGATACCGGATTCTGGATGCAAAGTGATCAATGAGACATAGTATTACGCTTTTATCCCTAATTTTTGCCTGGACCGCCCTTTCGGGTTTTCAGTCCACCGGGATACCCATTTTTTCCCAAGCCGCCTTTTCAGGTTTTCGACTTGCCGGGTGTACAGATTTTTTTTCATTTCATCCCTTCATTTTGCCCGAACCCTTTTGGTTCGACGGGAAGCCCTAATTTTTGCCTAGGCATGTCAGCCTAGCGGGTCTTTTTACGCGTAGTATCTTTTTACTATGTCTGTATTGGCGGGGTGAGGAAGGTCGTCACCATCCATGTTGGTTAGAATCATGGCTCCTCCTGAGAACACATGTTTAACCATAAATGGCCCTTCGTACGTAGGGGTCCATTTGCCCCTTGGATCACTCTGAGGAAGGATGATTCTTTTGATTACCAAATCCCCAACTTGATATTCCTGTGGTCTGACCTTTTTGTTAAAAGCCCTGATCATCTGTTTCTGGTACGTCTGACCATGGCAGATAGCAACAAGTCTCTTTTCATCAATAAGGTTGAGCTGATCAAGTCGTGTCTGAATCCAATCATCCTCGTTCAGATTTGCATCCTTCATTATCCGGAGAGATGGTATTTGCACTTCGATTGGTAAGACTGCCTCCATACCATAAACCAAAGAGAAAGGAGTTGCCCCGGTTGACGTCCTAGCTGAGGTACGGTACCCATGTAGAGCGAACGGTAACATCTCGTGCCAATCTTTATAGGTCACTGTCATCTTCTGCACGATTTTCTTGATATTTTTATTTGCTGCTTCTACAGCCCCATTCATCTTCGGTCTGTAAGGAGAAGAATTGTGGTGCTTTATTTTGAACTGTTCGCAGAGCTCAGTGATCATCTTGTTATTCAGATTGGTACCGTTATCTGTAATAATTCTCTCATGGACGCCGTACCGGCAGATCAGGTTATGCCGAATGAACCGTGCCACAACAGTCTTGGTTACCGTAGCATAGGATGCTGCTTCGACCCATTTTGTAAAGTAATCAATCGCTACAAGGATGAAGCGGTGCCCGTTAGATGCCGTAGGTCTGATCTCACCAATCATGTCAATGCCCCACATTGCAAAAGGCCAAGGTGCGGTCAGAACATTCAGGGGAACTGGAGGAACATGCACCTTGTCTGCATAAATCTGACACTTATGGCATGTCCTGGAATGTTGGTAGCAGTCAGCTTCCATTGTGGACCAGTAATATCCTGCCCGAAGGATCTTCTTCGCCATAGTGTGCCCACTGGAATGTGTACCAAAGGTCCCTTCATGCAGCTCTTCCATGATCCTTTCTGCTTCAGTCTTATCCACACAACGCAGTAAGGTTGAATCATGGTTTCGCTTGTACAAGATGCCGTTGCTGAGGAAGAACTTTGCCGCGAACCTTCTCAGGAATTTCTTATCATTGATAGAGGCACCTTCAGGGTATTCCTGAGTTTCCAGATATCTCTGCACCTCATGGTACCAAGGCTTCTCAGTCACCAACTCAGTCTCAAGATCACAACAGTATGCCGGTTCGTCCAATTTCCAGATGATGACCCGGGGAGCCTCATTGTCCCACTTGACTTTGAACATAGAAGACATTGTAGCTAACGCGTCCGCTAACTGATTCTCCTCTCTCGGGAAATGTTCAAAGGTTATCTCTGTGAAGTGGGGGATCATTGTCAACACACATTCTTTGTAAGGAATAAGATTCGGATGTTTCGTATCCCACTCGCCTTTGATCTGGTTGATCACGAGAGCGGAATCTCCGAAGACACTTAGAAACTTGATCCTTAAGTCAATTGCAACTTTGAGTCCCATGATGCACGCCTCATACTCCGCCATGTTGTTGGTGCAGTTGAAGCATAGCCGGGCAGTGAGTGGAGTATGAGTGCCTTGAGGGGATATGATCACAGCGCCGATACCATTACCCAAAGCATTGGAGGCTCCGTCAAAGTGCATAGCCCATCGGGATCCTTCCTCAGGTCCTTCATCCGGTCCAAGTACTTCACAATCAGTCACTATCATGATGCTTTCATCCGGAAACTCGAAGTTCATTGACTGATAGTCATCTACGGCCTGATGTGCCAAGTGGTCTGCCAATACACTTCCCTTGATGGCTTTCTGGGTTGTGTACTGAATGTCGTATTCCGTCAAGATCATTTGCCATCTTGTAATTCTCCCAGACAGAGCAGGCTTTTCGAATATGTACTTTATAGGATCCATCTTTGAGATCAACAAGGTAGTGTGAGTCAGCATATACTGTCTCAGCCGGAGAGCAGCCCATACCAAAGCGCAGCAAGTTTTCTCAAGCAGTGAGTATCGAGTCTCACAGTCGGTAAACTTTTTGCTAAGGTAATAAATGGCATGCTCTTTTCGGCCAGACTCGTCATGCTGCCCCAGCACACACCCCATTGAGTTATCAAGTACTGTCAGGTAAAGTATCAGAGGTCTCCCTTCAACCGGTGGCATAAGGATAGGTGGTTCTTGGAGATACTCTTTGATTCTGTCAAAAGCAGCCTGACATTCATCATTCCAACGCACTACCTGATCTTTCTTCAGCAGCTTGAAGATTGGCTCACAGGTAGCAGTCAGGTGTGAGATGAATCGAGCAATGTAATTCAGGCGTCCTAAAAAGCCTCTGACTTCCTTCTCTGTCCCAGGAACTGGCATTTCTTGAATAGCTTTAACCTTGGCAGGGTCCACTTGAATACCCTTGTCGCTTACAACGAAGCCTAGCAACTTCCCAGACCTTACCCCGAAGGTGCACTTGTTCGGGTTCAACCTCAGCTTGTACAATTTCAGACGGTCAAACAGTTTCTGCAGATGATCAAGGTGTTCTTCCTCAGTCTGGGACCTTGCGATCATGTCCTCAACATACACTTCTATCTCATGGTGGATCATATCATGAAATAAAGCAACCATGGCACGTTGGTAGGTTGCCCCAGCGTTCTTTAGTCCAAAAGGCATGACCCTGTAGCAGAAGGTGCCCCACTGAGTAACAAATGTAGTCTTTTCCATGTCTTCAGGAGCCATCTTGATCTGATTGTAGCCTGAAAAACCGTCCATGAAAGAGAACACCTTATGCTGAGCTGTATTATCAACAAGGACATCAATGTGAGGTAGAGGGAAGTCATCTTTGGGGCTGGCCCTGTTCAGATCCCTGTAATCGACACACATTCTGACCTTACCGTCCTTCTTAGGTACTGGCACCACATTAGCAACCCACTGAGGGTAAGAAGTCACTGCAAGAAACCCGGCATCAAACTGCTTCATAACCTCAGCTTTAATCTTCTCAGACATCTCTGGACGCATACGGCGGACCTTTTGCTTAACCGGAGGGCAATCTTCCTTAGTTGGCAAGTGATGGACCACAATGTCGGTATCCAACCCGGGCATGTCTTCGTAGGACCAGGCAAAGATCTCCATATAATTATGCAGCATTTGAGTCAACCGTTGCTTCACGCTGAGCTCTAGGTTGGCACCAATCTTTACCTCTTTCCTGTCTGCCTCAGTACCCAAGTTTATTGTTTCCACTGGCTCTTCATGGGGTTGAATTGACCTTTCCTCTTGAAGTAACAGTCTTGCGAGCTCGCCAGGTACTTCGCAATCATCTTTACCTTCGTCTTCGGCTAAGTTGATCGGATTTTCGAAGTCATAATTGGCAGTAGCAGAGTCGTTACCAGTGAGATCCAGAGTGGATTGAAACCTGTATGAGTGAGTGTGTGTAAATACAGCTGTTTTGCAATATGTAAAGAAAGGAAAGAAAAGGAGCGCAAAATTTGAAATGTGAAAAACGTCCAATGCTTTTATTTATGATATATGACAGTGACAAACAAAAGCCCTCATAAATAAGACCAAGGTGCCCCGGGTAAGACACCGGGCCATACAGTTTCAAGTTATTGTTTATTACAGATACCAAAAACATAGGAATTCATTACTTAGTAACAAGAGAAATAGATAAATTGTCCTTTGCACTCCAATTGTTAAGTCCACTGTCGGTTGCCGGGTAGATCCAGCTATCAAACTCAGCTTCATCCACTTCCTCTTCGTCCCCGATAGCATTCACTCCATGAGCAGGCAGGGGAGCTGTCACTACATTAGGCTTATCAGATGCCTCAAACCGTACCTCCTTGGCGTCAATAAGGTCCTGCAGCTTGTTCCTTAATGCCCAACAGTCATCAGTGGAGTGCCCCGGGCCATCAGAATGGTAGGCACAACGGGCATTCGGGTTGTACTTGGGAGATGTAGTATTGGGGAACTTCGGAGCCTCCCTGACAGTCACTAAATTGGTTGAGAGCAACTGTGGTAAGATCTGTGATAAGGTCATACTCAACCGGGTGAACTCTCTCCGGGGTCTTTCAGCCCTTTGAGGATTGGTCGGCCGAGGAGCGGCAGCAGGCTTAGAAATCATCACCGCACTGACAGATTGGCGGCGCTCAGGTCTCTCTGATCTCTTGGAACCATATACAGCACTAGCCTCCTTTTTGAAGGGTTTCTTTTCAGCATTGGAGGAGGCAACCTTCTGTATCTTCCCCTATTTTATACCTGCCTTGATCCTTTCACCAGTCAGGATCAGATCAGTAAACCCAGCAGAGGAATTACCAATGAGATGATTGAAAAATGGACCAGATAGGGTCCCCAAAAACATATCCACCAGCTCCCGGTCTGTCAATGGTGGCTGCACCCTGCCAGCCAGATCTCTCCATTTCTGGGCGTACTCCTTAAAACCTTCACCCGACCCTAGCGACATACCCTGGAGTTGGGTACGCGTAGGAGCGAGGTCCGAATTATATTGATACTGCTTGTAAAAAGCAGTGGCCAGATCCTCCCAGTTACGAATGTTGGTCCCATCCAGCTGATAGAACCATTCGAGGTGAGTCCCTGAAAGACTCTCCTGGAAGAAGTGGATCCAAAGGTTCCTGTCTGCTGTGTAAGGCTGGATCTTCCTTACATAAGAACGGAGGTGCATCTTGGGACAGGAAGCCCCGTCATACTTCACAAAGGCAGGTGCCTTGAACTTGTGTGGAATCACCACCCCAGTAGATAACCCCAAGTCTCCGAAATCCAGTCCAGGCACACGCTGAACTTCCATAGCTTTTAATCTGTCCTCCAACTGCTTGTACCGGTCTTCAGCAGGAGGGTACTGTTCTTCGTTGAAGTCTGTTTCAGTATCAGAGACCACAGGGGTAGGGACCTCCCCTTCTTGGTGACTACCTTCCCCCACAGATGGAGTAGTCCTCTCAGCCTCATTTCGCAAGGTGTTCCCGAGTCTGCGCCCAGTGTTAAATAGCACAGTCCTCCTCTTCTTCTTATTCTTCTTCAGAAGCATGGTCTTCAACTCTTGTTGACCCTGAGCCAGACCCTTGATCAGCTCCTGAAATTGGGCGTTCTGCGCCTGAAGAGCCTTGATAGATGCCTCGGTTGATGATTCAGGGTTCATGGTGCTGAAATAAACAGCGAAGAACAGTCAGCAACCTGAAAAGAAGAGTACCTGTGATGCATATGATGAATGATATGTGTTTATGCAATGCATTCAAAAGGGTTCGAAAATTCAAATTTGTTGTAGACCAAAAGGAACACACGTTATTATTAAGAAAATAATTGTTCAGTACATTAAAGACTCATGGGCAAACATTACAAAACAGATCAGTCCCAAAAGACACTACGCATCCTCTTCGGAGCAATATAGGTATTGAGATTCCTTTCCTCGTGCAGTAGGCGGGTGAGCTCCAGGACCTTTTTCTCACTGGCATGTAGATTGGTTTCCAGAGAATCCCGTTCTTCCTTAAGCTGGATCCAACTCTTCTGCATCTCTTCCCAGGACGTGGGCATGTCAGGATATTGGATGGTGTAGGACACCTCTCCTTCCAAGTCTGGCTCTTTGATCACGGGGAGAACATGAGGATATGGCATCACCAGCTTCTGGGAGCGGGCTCGTACCCATTTGAGATAAGGCTCCAATGGGATGGAGTTCCTGTGCCTCAGGGTCTTGCTGTCTATTTTGCTGGGCATCCTCCAAGCTTTGATAAATTTCTGGCGAAGTCCTTGCGTATCCTTGTCGAAGTCAAAAACTATGTCAGGAATTAACATCTCATGAGGGCCATCTTTCCGAGCATAACCAAACTGTCTCCAAGCCAGGCACGGGTTGTAAGTAATACCTCCTTTGATTCCAAGTAAAGGAACATTAGGGTACTCCCTACAACGATCAATGATAGTGACATCCTCTCTGGACCGAGAACACTAATGTATATCTGCATGTGTAAGAGTCATCAACCGTTGTGACCACCTCAAACCTCGCTCGTTCTTCAAAACTGATTGTGGAAGGTGCGAAATAAACCACCTTCCCAGGAGAGGAGTGCAGCACATAAGAACACCCCTTTTTCTCATGGTTCGAGTGTAACATGAGTGAAGGATGTCCCCCAGCAACGTAGGTATAGGATTCCTGGACATGAAGACCTTGACAGCACTGATATCTATAAGCTGATCTGGTTTAGGGAACAACACCAACCCATAGACAAGGAGGGCTACAACTTCTTCAAAGGCTTGTAGGTCAAGGGAATTCCAACACTCTTGGGCCTTCTCAAACAGAAACTTTGCCAAGAATCCTTTGATACCATTTCTGGCTTCCCAATGCCCCTTGATGTCAGATGGTTGTAGGCATAATGCTTTAGCCACTTCTTCAAGTTTTGGTTCCCTTTCCGTACCGTTGTAGGGTAGTTGATTGAGAATGGGAATCTTCAGAAGCTGGGAAAACTCTTCTAGAGTAGGCACCAGCTGATAATCCGGGAAAGTAAAACAGTGATGCAGAGGGTCAAAGAACTGGAAAAGGACCTTTACCATCTCTTCCTCAATATTGGTATTGACCAGGCTGATGAGTCTACCATGCCTTTCACTGAATGACGAGTTCTCGGGAATCCTGGATGTAAGCTCCTTAAGCTGAGGAGGGACCCTTATGAGGTTGATCTGAATTGTCTTTCTGCGGATAGTTTCCATGTCCTACAAAACAAGAACAAAGATGAAGATTCGAACCCCTGAAATGGTTAGTGGATGCATATGATGCTGTATGATGTTATGATGCTATGATTAAACACACCACAAATATTTACAAAGGCAAACATGTAAGGCACACAAGTCACACAAGACAAGCCCTTAGAGTTTAGGCCAGCATGGGGTCTGGGTATTACCCTCTTGAAGTTGGTGGGCTCAAACCTGTCCTATCAAAGTAACCGGGTTCTAAGGATCTCAATATCATCGGATTGCTTTCATTGTTCATCGTTTCGATTTAGCCACTGACTGGCGATCAAAATATCCCAAGAAAACAACCCTCAATTGAGTGTAGTATCGAGTATCAACCGACTTCGGAGTACACCAAAGTAGTCATCTCACTACCCTAAAGAGGCCAAGATGGTTCAATTAAGGTTCCTAAGGTCTGTTGATGCTTCACGACACCACGCGGAGGCCCCGTACTCTCCTTGATTGACTCAAGGGTTACCGGTACACACCAAAGTGCCACATCAACGTAGCAGACTGCTTCAACCATGTCGGTATACCCCGCACAGTTCCCTCACAGCCTTGTTGCTACTTTCTAAGAAGGTATCCCCAGATCCGGGTTAGGATCTATAGAACTCCCAAGACAGTACCCACAATTTAAAGCAAACAAGTCAAAGCAATTGAAAACACAGTGATCTTAGTCCTAAGGTACACCTCACTTTATAAGTGTCCCCAGCAGAGTCGCCAGTTCTGTGATCGGTGGATCTGGAACTGACTGTTTTTTAGCTGGTTTCGCGAAATGTCGCGGTAAGCAAGAGTCGCCACCGTCTTTTATTTTCTCCAAATGGAAAGGACAAAAGCACAGAAAAATTCCTTAAAGAGATTGCTCTCGGTTCGGGAGGTAGATTATAGAAAGGGAAGATGTTAGCACCCTTTCTATCCATGGTTATCCATGGGCTCTTAGATACTTGCTCATTTGTGTTTTCAAAATGGTTTGTTTGCTTTTCGAGTGTGAGTGGGTTTTGAAAAAAAGTTTCTTTGAAAGTTTCAGTTCGACTCTTGTATCAGTCCTCAAGAGTGTTTGAAAAGTTATTTTTTGAAAGCTTTTTGCAAAGTGTCGGTGTGAAAAGAAGTTTTTGATTTGTTTTGAATTAGAGCAAGTATCTATGAGTTATCTACCTACCCTAAGGAATTAAGCTGTGTAAGAGTCCTTTAGACAGTGCTATCCCACCATTGAGAGGTAGGTAGCACCATCGTTGGAGGTGTTCGGGTCAATTCGAGGTTCGGGACATGGTGATCACCAGAGCAATGGGAAGACACCTTAGAAGCTACCCTCATGCCAGGTTCCCGGATCATGAGGACTTACTAAGACATCCTCTACTCGACGACCACCTTTCGAGGGGCAAGGCAACAGTGAAGCGTACCCTAGGGGTGGTGTGTGAATTGTGCGTCATTTTCAGTTTATTGTTTGTCTTATCATACATTGGTGATCTACGCTTTGATTTTATTTTTGGGCATTCATTCTTTCATGTTATTGTTTAACAGTTAAAGGTGCAGGAATTTAAAGTGCGGAAAAGATAAAGGGTCCTATGCTATTACAAAGGCGCGGGTCTACAACGCCAAATTAATCCAGACCCGATTTAAAATAGAGTGCAGAAAATAAATGTCTAATAGCTTATTACAGGGCTTTGGAACAAGTACATTATATTCACAAAAGAAATAAATAAAAACGCGCGAACAAGAACGTAATCGAATGCGAGGGCGTTGAACCCTTTGAAGGAATTAAAATAATTAAGTTAAAATAATTAAGTTAAATAAAAAGAACTTATTTTTTATGTTTTTGTATTTATGACATTAAAGAAAATTAAATTAATTAAAATTCAAATAATTAATTCTAATCCTAATTGTTTTTTATTTATTAAAGAAAATGCATTAAAGTTAAAACCTAGAATTAAAACTAAATTAATTATAAATTTATTTACAAAATTAATGGTTGATGATAAAATATTTAATTAATTAAAAAAGGGTAAAAAAAGTGTTAAAGATCTATTTTTATTATTTTTGGTTTATTGTGAAAAAAAAGAATTAAATTACAACCTAAAATTAAATCTAAATTAATTATGGGATTTATTTACGAAATTAATACTAAAAATAAAATATTTATTATTTTTATCTTTTCTGATTTTTTTTGTGTTTTTTTTTATATTTTGAAAATATTAATTAATTAAAAGAAAGCAACAATTAAAAGAATATAAAAATAATAAAAAAGAATAAAGAAAAGAAAGAAAAATGCAAAACCTAAGGCGGTGAAGCCCCTAATTTGGAGGTTGGCCTCAGCAATTTCTGGCCCATTACTGAAGCCTTGCTTGACTTTTTCAGGCCACGTGTGGTAGCTTTGACTAGGACCCATCATGGTCTTCAGATCTGAGCCTTTGGATTGGTGGATTTGGACAGGTGGATGGCTTGATTATGGAGGTGTAGGGTGTGCCTCAATATGGAACCTGCATGTGAAGATCAATTGAAAAAAAATATATGGAAAGGGTGGGGACCTGGGATCGAACCTAGGTCCTGAACATCACTACTCACGCGCTACACCAACCAGGCCACTTGCTTTCTTTGTATATTAATTAACAAATAATAAACATAAAATAAACCAACGCGTTCTCTTCCTTTGGCGCGAATTTTCAAACGAAGCAATCAACTCCTTACACATCAGCGTCTTCTTCGTTGGCTTATTTTTCCTGAAATAAAAAAGACATAGGCAACGGTTTTGAAACGTTGCTGTAAGCACCATACAAGAAAATAACGAATAGGCCATGAGGCCTCATAAATTAGGCGCGACATATGATTCCTCTTCGTCTGAATGTGCCTGATGCCATGGTGCTAGTCGCGTGTCCTAATTTTTCAGGGATAAGAAACGCCTAATTTGAAAACCTGAAAACCCTAAGCATCTCTAATGGCAAATCCTTATGTAAGGCATGAAAACAAAATTAAACCATGTAGTTAGTTTGTAAACATCATCCTAAACATAAATATAACAACAAAATATGATAAAGATGCATGAATAAGGGAAAACAGTTTTGGAATTTCCTTTACCAACTTCAATGGTAACCTTGCGTTTCCTTGAGTATGGGGCTTGGGGAATGATTCAGTTATGTCCTATAATCCTCCAAGAAGTCAATGGAATAGGTTTTGAGACTTGAATCACCCTGTAATGGTGTTTTCAGATTTGAGATTTTTGCAAAAAAGTGTGAATTTGCTATCAAGGTTCCTGCGCAGCTTCTGTCCAATTTTTGTTCTGTATCAACTGTATATGTCTTATGCAATGTGTATGAATGAAAATTATGGCCAATAATACCTTGCATTGATGTTTTGGATTTTCACATAAACCACCATTATCACACTTTCCATTTTTTGCCTCATTTTGAATTCTTGCCTTATTTGAGCCTTAGCACGAAAATGGCATAGGCTTAATGATGTTTCAAGGCTAGTTAAGGCCAAATATTTCATTTAATCAAACTTTTTGATTTTTTCTTGATTTTAAAAGATTTAAACTTAATTAAATCTAATAAAATCAATTAAAAATGAAAAAATTAATTAAAAAATATGAAATAAAAGGTGGGACACGTGGGAGGCATGGCCAAGTCAATTCAAGTGAAAAAAGTGGGGCCCTTTTGTCAAAAATGAGATTTCAAGGGTAAATGATTTTGGCCATTTCACAAAACTTTCCCAACTTCTCCAATGCATAACTTGCTCAATTTTTAAGCTTTGCTCATGTTCTTGGACATTTTGGAAAGGTGTTTGAGTCCTCTAACCAATGACTTTGGTCCCATGTCATTTTGATTTACCAATCTCAAGTTATGGCCTTTGACTTAAAGTCCCTTTTTGTTGACTTTTGAAAATGACCTATAATGTTGAAATTGATAACTTTTTGTGAGAGCATTTCTTGGACTTGAAGTATGAAGATGAGTTGTAGGAAATGTCTTTCTCTTCAAAATGAGCTTTGGATGGAATTTTTCTGATAATCCATGTGAAAGTTATGCCCTGGTCAATTTCAGTTGACTTTTTCAGCTGTCCAAATAAGGAAACTTTTGCATCTTGATGATTTTTGAGCCAAGTTTTGAGAATCATGATCAAGCATTGATCAAATGATGTTTGTGGCTTCAAAATGAGATGTTGACCAAAAATTTGAACTTTTGACTGCCAAATGACCATTTTGCCCCTACAGTTGACTGTAGTGCAATTTAGGGTTTTGACTGTGCAATTTTGTGCTGAAAGCCTTGAAACTTGATATGAGAATGCTTGACCATATTTGTAGGCATATGAGACTTGATTGGACCTCTGAAAACTTCATTTTCTTGATCAGAACACAAACCCTAATCTTGACTGCTTAGGAGGCCTTTACACTGTGCAACCCTTGGGGAATTTTGTAGCTTGACTTGGCAATTTCTTGGAGAATATGGGAGGGCAAATTTTGGGGTACAACAGTTGCCCCTGTTCAATCTTCTTAGACCTGAGGATGCAGATTGGCTGACGTGCCTTTCGTAATCCGAAGGTAGAAGATGATTGAACACTAGAGTGCCCAGAAATTTGCGCTCACATAGTAGCAGTGATGATGGGAATGGGCTTACAGATGCCATTTGGATGTTGATCGTGTAAGAGATTCCTTAGCGAGAACCTGCATACCTGCAAAAGAAAAATGAGTACCTGGCACGTTGCAGGAGTTGATTTCAGATGCTTGGCATAGATATGTCCTGACTGGTTACAGGAGCTAGATCTGGAGCTTCAAACGGCGATGAATGAACCAGGGATGGTTACTACCTCAGCATGAACGGTGAGAGAACCTTGGGTGATTTTAACTTCAACAACGCTCGTTGAGAAAATCTTGGTGGGAATTACCATCTTCGCAGTATCGGGAAGAGAACCAAAGGAAATTATAATCTGAAAAGGAATTATCACCTCACTCACCGTCGGAGAGGGAACCATAGGAAAAGGAATTATCGCCTCACTCACCGTCGGAGAATCCTAGACCATTGTCCGCTGTTAAACTAGCCACACATTCCTGGAACTGATCAACGGAGGTTTCTTGCGGCACGTGAGTTGTCTTCAAAAACTTGACCAAAGCTTTAGCATGTGCCTCAGAGCACAACAACAGGGCTAACATGGATATTTTGGAGGGGGTCTTCCACAGTTGTTCAACAACATCAAAATCACTTTTCTTAATGATCCTCAGAATTTCTTCCATCTCTTTCTGGGATGTCTCGGGAATAACAAATGACTGAGCCTTCATCAAGACAAGCTCCTCTTGGACATTCTTTCCTTTTTTCTCAGCAGCGGAAACATGGATGGGAATTGTATTGTTTTTGTTGGTGGGTACACTTGCAGGTACAGTTACTGGTATAGGTGTAATCTTCGGGATGGCCGCGGGTCCAAAGACTGCTGTTGGAGGAGCAATCTCTGGAGAAAAGATTCTCCCACTACGAGTAATTTTGCTTGTTCCGACAATGTTACTGATGTCAGTATTATCTTCTTCATAACTTTCTTCTTCTGCAATCTATTCAATCTGTTTGACACCATGGTAGTAGATTTCTCCACCGTAGTTCCATGGTACCATTTTATCGGATTTGTATGGGGCTGGCCCGAGCATTGTTATCTTCAACGGAGTAGTCATAGGAGCGGATGTAATCCTAATGGGTTTTTTAGGAACCCTGGAAGGATTGGCGTATATGGTTATTATTGAAACTTCTAAAACTGGAATGGGTGAAATAGGAGTTTTCTCAAACAAAATTTCCTTATTATCAATCAATTGTTGGATTCCTTTCTTCAATAGAGGATAATCAAATGGGGAGGATAAACAAGCATGGAAATCTTGGTCACAACCTAGGAACACCCCAGCTTTCAACAAATTTAACTTGATGGTTAGGAGAGGAGTTAACAGTTCATCCACAGTAGAAAAAAACAGATCTTCTTCTACAACACTGGCGTTATGTCCATGCCTCGACATTGAAGCGAAGATAACATTCGGCTTTTCAGGAGCTTCAAATTCAACTTCCTTAGCGTCAATCAGATCTTGAATCTTATTCTTCAGAGCCCAACAGTTGTTGGTGTCGTTCCCTGGACTTTCTGAGTGGTACACGCATCTGGCGTTGGGATGGTAACGTGGAGATGTAGTATTAGGATTTTTAGGGGCCTCCTTTAGCATGGCCAGGTTCAACTTCAAGATATGTGGTAGGACTTGAGCAGGAGTCATGTTTATCTTGGTGAATTGCCTTACAGACCTTTCCACCCTTTGCTGGTTATTTCTCGGTTGATCATTTCTAGGCTGATTGTTTATTGGTTGGTCTGATGCAGATTTTTGAATCATAACAGCCCCCACAGTTGGTCGTCTTTCAATTCTTCCCTGATTCCTATGGGCATAGACAACAGACACTTCCTTCTTTCCAGTGAAGGGATTTTTTGCAACGGCAGAGGTAGACGCATCTTTCTGAATTTTCCCGCTTCTAATACCGGCTTCCACCATTTTGCCAGTTAAAGTCAACTCAGTGAAACCTGCAGAGGAGCTTCCAATCAGGTGATTAAAGAAAGGACCTGACAGAGTCCCCAAGAACATGTGCACTAGCTCTCTTTCAGATAAAGGTGGTTGCACCCTTCCGGCTAAATCCCTCCACTTTTGGGCGTAGTCTTTGAAGCCCTCATTGGTAGCCATAGCCATACTTTGTAGCTAAGTACGGGTTGGCGACAAGTCATTGTTTTTTGTACCCCAAAATTTTCCCTCTCATATTTCTCCAAACATTGCAAGAAAAATCTCCAAGTGGCTCAAGATTGCTCAAGAGTTGGACAATCAAGTCATCTCCTAAGGCAGTCAACCCCAAATCAGGGTTTTGTTTTGCATTAAGATCCTTGAATACAAATGACCTCAAGTTCTCCCCGATGTCCTAATATGTTCTCAAGGTCATCCGTGTCAAGTTTCAATTCTTGCAGAGGAAGTTTGTCCAGTCAATTGCTCAAAGGGTCCAAAAATCGACTATGCTAGGGCAAAAGTCAACTGTGACCTAAAAATAGTCGAACCTCAAGATTTTTTGTCAACATTCTCATTTTGAAGGATATTTCATCATTTGATCAATGGTTGATCATGATTCATCAAGGATTTCTCAAAATTCATCAAGACTCAAAAGTTGCTAAATTAGGGTTTTGCAGGAAAAGTCAACTCAAATTTGACCGAGCATAACTTTCTCATACTTTATGAGAAATGACCCATACAAAGCTAATTTTGAAGAGGATGAAATTTCCTACAATCTATATTCATACCCCAAGATCAATAAATGAACTCACAAGAAGTTACAAATTTGGACATTATAGGTCATTTTTGAAAGTCAACAAAAACACCTTTTTTGTCAAAGCTTATAACTTGAGCATGGAATGTCAAAATGAGATGAGACCAAAAGAGTTGGTTAAAGGACATCTCAAGCTTTCTAGAAAGTCGAGGAACACTTCCAAAAGTACAAAATTAAAGAAGTTGTGCATTGTTGAAGTTGGACATTTTTGCAAAAATTACCAAAAGTCAACTATCCCCAAAACTTCAAATTTTGTCAAATGGGCCCATTCTTTTCCACTTGATTTGAACTTGCCACATTGCACACGTGTCCTAGCTTCAGCCTTGAGATCATATTTCTTTTTTATTATTTGATTTGATTTTTTTATTTAATTATTTCATTTTAAATCAAATTAAATCAAATAAAATCCAAATATTAATTACTTGATATCTTTTTGGCTATTTCAGGACTGAATCATCATCATCAAGGGTATCAAACTCGTATCAAGCAATTCATGTGCAAAAAGATTGAGTTTTGACAATTTTGGAAGGTTTAGTAATGGTGAATCAAATCAAATCTCATGATGGCATTGATGTGGAAGGATTCAATCCATAATTCTTAACCTAATGCATTCTATAATACATAAGGAAGCTAGAGGGCACGAAAAAAGGGCTAGAGGCTGCAAGAACCAACCAAACAAAACTTGAAAAAAGTGGTAAAAAGTGTGAAACCAAAATCGTGTCTAGAGGTGATTTCAGAAGCCAAGAACGATCTCAATTAATTCCTTGACAATCACTGAAGCAGAACCAACCCAAAGCAGGCCTCCATACACGCTCAAACACGCTGTAAGTGTCACACTACCTAGCTCTGCATTCGCAAATCTTTATTCCTGCATCTTTTGTACAAACTATTGGCATATTTATAATCCTCATCAAGTTTCCAAACATTCTGCATTATCCAATTTTATTTATCTAACCTGTAAAGCCAAGTACCATATCAAGGGTTTCGTGGTTTGTTTTTGGGCATTTCTTTTTCAGGGAAAATTGGAGGACGAGAAGGGCATGGTTGTGACCGGGACGATGAGACGAGCACAACCATGCCCTTAGATTTCATTTCCATGGCTCACAGTGGATTATAGGGATATGTGACCTTTAGTGACAGGCGGTGTCCGTGGCTATAAGTGTTGCAGAGTTTTAGCCACGGACGTGAGGAAGAAGATGGAGACGTGTCGCCTCTCTAGTGGCCAGTTCAAACCATAGCGCGCTTGTTTTTGTTGTGCTGGCATATTAGCGCATTATCTCTTATTATTATTATTGCTTAATATATTAACAACTGAAGCACAATGGCCCAGTGGAAGCAAGCGTTGGCAATCACCTACAGGACTTGGGCTCGAATTCCCGGTCCCCCCATATTCTTTGTTATATTTTTCTTCAGGTAATCTGGTACAAATTAAGCATTGTAGTAAATCATGCGCCTCCACATCTCCAACAACCAGATGGCCAAAGGCCAGATCTGGTGATCCTGATTGATGGTCTACCATGGACCAAGTCAACCAGCGCACATGGAATCCAGGGAAGTCAACCAGGCCAGCTCTTAATGGGCCTCAAATCGCTATTCTGAACCTCCAAACATGCCCATATACCTCTATCTCTCTCTATTTTCATTTAGTTTATTTAATTGTTTTATTATTTTTTTTAATATTAACTAACCAATCATTTTTTTCCCTTTAATAAAATTAAAACCAAAAAATATTTTCTTTATTAAATTAAATTTTAATTTTAATTTTACCAATAAATACTAATTAAATTAATTTAGTTTTAATTAGGATAACTTTATGTAAATAATTAAATTAACTTAGAATTAATTAGGTTTTTACTAACATTGATTAATTTTATTTTATTTATTTAAATATCAAAAATCCAAAAAATATTTATTTTCATTTATTTATTTATTTATTTATTTAATAAATAATTTAGGATAGTTTCTTTCTTAATTCAAAAATAACAAAAAAAGATGCTTTCTCTCAAAAAGGGTCAAAACCCTATTTGCGCTCGATTTAATTTCTCGCACGCGATTTATTTTCTTTTATATCATATTGTATTTGTTCCCGGAATGTAATAGATAATTAGGACCATTTAATTATTTTTATCGCTTTATTTATTTTTCCGCATTTAAATTTCAAAGGGTTGCTTTTGGCGATGTAAATACCCGATGCCTTGTAATTTAATTTTCGCACTTTTATTTCCCGCAAATATAAACTATTAGATGTTTGATAATATGGATGCATGACAAGATTGAATGTTTTAACCTAAAATCAAATTAGATCACCATTAACATGTACAAAGACAAAAATTAACTGAAAACGACACACTCGCACATGCGCACTCTTAGAGTACACCCCACTTGGTTGCCTTCGTACACGGTCATTAAGTATAGGTCGTTTTAGAGGTCACCCTCTTGTCTAAAAGATCATAAGTTGCCTCGGATATTGTTGCCTCAAATAAATGATCTAAGACATTAGGGTTACCGCTAAAGCGTCCTAACATTGCTTTAGTGACCGTATGTCCCTCATTCGAATTGACCCTCAAACTCCAACGACGGTGCTACCTACTCATCAATAGTAGGATAGCATTGTCTAAAGGAAGATAGTATAGAATGATTCCTTTTTCGAGTAGGTAGATGGTTCTTAAGTACTTGCTCTTTCAAAAAATAAAAACTTTTCACACTTACACTTTTCGAACAAAGTTTTCATAAAACACTTAATACATTCGCGAGGACATAAACAAGAGTCAAATCGAAGTTTTCAAACAAAAACTTTTTCAAACCCCCAAGCACAATGAAAGCAATTTTGAAAACAATATGAGCAAGTACCTAAGAGCCCGTGGATAACCACGGATAGAAAGGGTGCTAATACCTTCCCTTTCTATAATCTACCCCCCGAACCCGAAAAATATCTCGAAAAAGGAATTTTTCTGTGCTTTTTTTTCCTTTCCTTGTTGGATGAAATAAAAGTCGGTGGCGACTCTTGCTTACCGTGACATTTTGCGAAAACAAACGCAAAACGCAAACCAGCATTCCAAAAACAGTCAGTTCTTTCCCACCGTATCACAGAACTGGAGACTCTGCTGGGGACGCTTAATAAGTGGGGTGTACCTTAGGAATAGTTCATAATGTTTTCAATTGATTGACTTGTATGCTTTACTTTCGTGGGCTTGTATCAGAGTTACTATAGATCCTAACCCGGATCTGGGGGATACCCTTTAGGTAAGTAGCAATAAACTGTGAGGGAACTGTACGGCGTAGACCGATACGGTTGAAGAAGTAGCTACGTTGGTGTGGCACTTTAGTATGTACTGATATCCCTTGTGGCGCAACGAGGAGAATATGGTTCTGCTAAGGGGTCATTAAGCACCAACTGACCTTAGAACCTTTAAATTGACCAACTTGGCCATAGAATAGTAGCAGTTTGCTACACTCATTGAGACTAAACTCTCGCGATGATTCCGACCGCAAGAAAAGGTTGCTAAACTGGAATTATGATCGATCGAGGGTAGTCAGTGATATTGAGATCCTCTAGAACCCGGTTACTATTTTTAAGACATGTTTGAACCAACTGAACTGAAAGAGGGTAGTACCTAAGCTCCTTGCCAGCCTGAAATCTAAGGGCTCTCTGTGTGACTTGTGTGCCTTTACCATGTTTTCTATTTGTGGATACTTGTGGTGTGCTTTCTATCATGACATCATAACATTGCATACATCTTGCATTGGACTAACCTATTTCAAAGACAAGAGGGATTCATCTTTGTTCTGTTTTGTAGGTCATGGCACCCATGCGTAGGAATACCATCCGGATTAACTTTGTCCAGGTTGCCACTATGCTCAAAGAATTGGTTGCAAAGATGTCTGATACTACCTCCTTCATCAGAAGACATGGGCATCTTCTTAGTTTGGTCACCTCCAAATTGGACGAGTAAATGATGAGTGTCCTAGTCTAGTTCTTTGATCCACTGTACCATTGCTTTACTTTTCAGGACTACCAGTTGGTCCCTACCTTGGAAGAGTTCTCTGATCTGCTCGGTATCTCTATTCTAGAGCAGACCCCGTTTACAGGTTGGGAGAAGATCCTTAGGCCGAAAGAGATTGCTTCAGCCCTTCATCTGACAAAGGCTGAGGTAATGGATAATTGGGAAACTCGTAGTGGAGCAAAGGGCTTTTTGACTAAGTTCTTGGTTGGCAAGGCTAATCATTTATGGGATAGTCTAGACTTCCAGGTATTCGAAGATATTCTGGCTCTTCTGATATATGGCTTGGTGTTGTTTCCTAACTCTAACTCCTTTGTTGATGTGAATGCGGTAAAAATCTTCATCTCTGGTAATCTTGTACCCACTCTCTTGGGTGACATTCTTCATCAGCTTTATGCCCGTACTGCTCGGAAGCGAGGAACCTTGATGTGCTGTGCTCCATTGTTGGCGAGGTGGTTTATTTCTCACCTCCCCAAATCAGTTCTGAAGAACAAAGAAGGCATGGGCTGGGCTTATAGGGTTATGTCTCTCTCTCACAATGACATCATTTGGACCATTAAGGGTATGGACGAGGTGGCTATTATTGATCGCTGTGGGGAATACCCCAATGTTCCACTGATAGGAACCAATGGAGGAATCACTTACAATCCATGCTTGGCCTTACGTCAGTTTAGGCGAGCCAGAAGGGAAGGACCTCATGAGCTGCTAATGCCTAGTATAATCTTTGATTTCCAAGGGGATAGTGACGAGCAACATCGCAGATTCATAAGGGCTTGGGATAGAGTACACAGATCTGATCCACACGAGTTGGGTGCGAAGACTTCTCTACCAATGGAACCATATCTCTGATGGGTTCGCATACGTGCCCAAAAGCTGGGAATGCCCTATGAAGTCGTCTTGCCTATTATTGTTGAAGTTGCTGATGAGGAAGGGGTTCCTCCTACTATCTTACACCCTTACATGCCTACTGACATTGGGGCATTGAAGAGGTCCTGGATGCAGCTAAGGGAAGAGTGGGATACTTATAGAGAAAAGTATCACGAGCAAGAGCAGAAGATTCAGAAGTTGACAAGGCAGTTGGAGAACAAGCGGATCCTCAATGACTACGTCAGCACCAAAGGCAAACGACCATGGGAGCGCTGATTGTAATTGCAAGCTTCTCAAGTCATATTTAAAGCATGTGTTTTGATGAAGACAACATGGACATCAACATTCAAAGGATGTGCAAAAAGCTTATCAACATCATATAAAAGTCTTGAAGATTATTGAAGAATTATTGAAGAATCATCAAATGTCAAAATGGTATAAATAATTCTTAAAATCTTGAATATAGATGTTCACAATATGCATTCATCAACATATACATATTCCATAACTTTAACATCAAGAAAAACTTTGTTTGAAATATCTTTCAAAAAGTATTTTTGAAAATAATCCTTTAGGAACCGGTTCCTCCCTAACAGGGAACCGGGTTCCAGAATTTCTCAAAAAACATGGTTCTGGTTTTTGTACCAGGAACCGGGTTGTACCAATAGGGGAACCGGTTCCTGCGTGATATTTTTGAATTCCAACTTATAACGTTCACTAAGAACCGGGTTCTGTCAGTGTCGGAACCGGTTCCTAGCGAACCAGTGCAGCTTTTACTTTGTTTTTTGAACATTTTTCAAGTGGTATCTTTTCATGAATGCATTGCAACTTTTCATATGAATTGGCATGAATGAAGAGGTTCTTACAACTTTATAAAATGAAGATTTTCTTATTTCAAACAATGCTTCAATTTTCAAATTAACAAATATACTTCTTCATTAACAATTTTCTCATTCATTCAAATTTTCACTTAAACTTTCATGTGTTCATAATTTTGTGAAACTTGCCATATACACTTTCATTATCATTACAAGTTTCATACATACATTGTGAACATTTATATACATTGTTTGAGAATTGTTTTTATCTTGAAGAAGAATATCAATTGAAGATTGATAGTGTTATCCATCTACTTCAAATAAATCATTGTATTACAAAAAGAAAGTATTCCCTTACTATCCAGGATTGTTGGAAGTAAGTGTTGTGGTTTGAAGAGGATTGTTCTTCATTCACATTAAAAGAAATTATTCCCTTACTATCCAGGATTGTTGGAAGTAAGTGTTGTGATTTGAAGAGGATTGTTCTTCATTCACATTAGTGTTTGTTTGGTCTTAAAGGTGTTAAGAACCTTTGATCACCCTATAGGTTAGATAGTAAGCATAGGCTGTACAATCATTCTAACTATAGTGAAATCTCTTTCGTGTTGGAAAGGGGACTGGAGTACTCTCGGATTGTGAGGGGAACCAGGATATATCACCGTGTTCTTTACTTTTCCGCATTTATCGCTTTCATCACCAAATCAGGAAAAGATAAAGATATAATCAAAACCTTCAAACACTTAACCAAAAATTACTACCAAGCATTCTCATAAAACCGAATAAATTTTTATAAGACCTAATTCACCCCCCCCTCTTAGGCACTCTGAGACTTACACTGATGTCCTTTGATTATTTCCAGTTTTTATTTACTTTTCAGTATTTCCTTTCTTGTAACGCCTTAAGGGAAATTTGTTGAACAATTGAATTTCAAGTTTATCTAATAAAAGTGTGTTCCATGTTTGGTTTACGAATTTGAATCTCTCGATGTCTTTGAAATCATAGCATACGCATTTCATTCCATGCACCTCATAACGGGTACCCTTACAGGTTTTCTCATCTTCTTCGCTGTTTATTTCAGCATCATGTCTTATGAACCATCAACTGAACAAGCAATCAAGGCTCTGCAGGATCAAAACGCCCAGTTTCAGGAATTGTTCATGAATTTGGCTAAGGGTCAGCAAGATCTGAAGGCCGTTATTTTGAAAGAGAAGAAGAAGAAGAAGAAGAAGAAGAAGAAGACGGTCCTGTTTAACATGGGCCACAGGTTTGGAAATAGGCTACGAGATGAAGTTGATTTGACCACCTCATCTGGAGGGAAAGATAGTCAGGAAGAAAGGAGGGCTCCTAGCCCTGTGGTTTCAGACAACGAGACAAACTTCGACGAAGACCAGTATCCTCTGGCCGAGGATAGATACAAACAACTGGAAGACCGGTTGAGTGCGATGGAAGTTCAGAAGGTGCTTGGTCTGGAATTTGGTGATCTGGGTCTGTCATCTGGGGTGGTGATCCCCCACAAGTTCAAAGCACCAACCTTTGCTAAATACGACGGAGTTTCTTGCCCGAAACTGCACCTCTGGTCATATGTTAGGAAGATTCAGCCGTACACCGCTGACAAGAACCTACAGATCCACTTCTTTCAAGACAATCTCTCAGGGACTCAGCTTGAATGGTTTTACCACTTAGAAGGAGCTAGTATCCGTAATTGGGAAGATTTGGCTGCTGCTTTCTACAAGCAGTACCAATACAATGCCGACCTTTCTCCCACGCGTACCCAACTCCAGGGTATGTCAATGGGTGCGGGAGAAGGTTTCAAAGATTATGCTCAGAAGTGGAGGGACCTCGCTGGAAGAGTGCAACCACCCTTGGCTGATAGGGAGCTAGTAGATATGTTTCTGGGGACCTTGTCAGGTCCATATTTTAACCATCTGATTGGAAGTTCTTCGTCCGGATTTACGGAGCTGATTATGACTGGGGAAAGGATTAAGGCTGGTATTAAGTCTGGTAAAATACAGAAGGGTGCTTCATCAAGCACCAAGAGGAAGCCTTTTAAGAAGGAGTCCAGTGTTGTTTACAGTTTGAAAAGCCAGAATAGACCTGAACGCTGCCAAGTTGTCAATGCGGTTGTTATTTCAAGACCTGCTGGTGCTCCTCAACACAACAATCAGCCAAAGGCCGAGAGACCGTGAAGGCAATTCACTCAGCTCAACATGACTTTATCTCAGATTCTGCCACAGTTACTGAAAATCAATCTAGTGATTCCAAGGGAGGCCCCAAAGAATCCCAACACTACATCACCAAAGTACAACCCTAATGCCCGCTGTGCTTTTCACTCTGATAGCCCGGGGCATGATACAGATGATTGTTGGGTTTTGAAGAACAAAATACAGGACTTGATTGATGCTAAGGAGATTGAGTTCGAAGCACCCGAAAGACCTAATGTTGTGACTGCTCCTATGCCCAAGTATGGAGTGAATGCTATAGATGAAGACTCGTTTGTGGTTTCTGTGAACGACATTGTTACCCCTTTGATGACTATGAAGAAGAACCTTTTGTTAGCCGGTTTATTTCCGGGCTGTGACGAAGGTTTCCGTATGTGTTATGTCCTACCTATCGATTTCCATCTTTTGAAGTCAGGTGTCCAACGCCTGATAGACAATAAGGAAATTCTGTTTGAGAAGACTGTTGTTCCTTTGGTTCCTACTGAGGAAGTTGCTATCATCACCATTTTCGACAATTCTTCCAAGGCTTCCTCGAGAAAGCCTGTTAGAATTACATTTGTTCCAAGAATCGCGTCGTTGATCATCACTGTTCCAGTGCCTATCCCCTATACATCTGATAAAGCTGTCCCTTGGCACTACAGGGATGATGTTTATTATCACGGAGTGAAACAAGACTTGGATGTTGATACTGATGTCAGCAATATTGTTGGACCTGCCAAAGTCACCCGCAGCGGAAGACTTTTCTCCCCTGATATCTCTCCACCAACTGCCCAGAAACCTATTTTTATTACACCTGCCAGTGTACCTGCTGCTATTCCTGTTCAAGTTGCCATTCTTACCCCTGTCTCCGAGTCATTTGATACTCGGGGCAAAGGGACCACTGATGAGCCTGCCAAGACGGAGGCACCAAAGAAAATTACTGTTGAAGCCTCTAGACAAGAGATGGAGGAAATTTTGAAGATCATCAAAAAGAGCGACTACAACGTAGTCGAGCAGCTGGGGCAAACCCCATCCGAAATCTCCATGTTATCACTGTTGCTATGCTCATAGGCCCATGCCAAGGCTCTGATTGCTTTCTTAAAGACTACACACGTACCGCAAGAAACATCCACTGATCAGTTTAAAGATTGCATGGCTAGTCTGACTGCTGATAATGGTTTGGGTTTCTCTGATGCCGACTTGACTGCTAAGGGGAAGAATCACAACGATGCCCTGCATGTCTCCATTGAATGCAGGGGCACTACTCTTGCTCATGTATTGGTGGATATTGGTTCCTCATTGAACATTTTGCCTAAGAAAGCTCTAGACCGGTTGGACTATGAAGGGTTAGAGTTGAAACCAAGCAACATTGTCGTCAGGCCCTTTGATGGGTCTAAAAGGATGGTGCACGGAGAAGTGGATATTCCGATTAAGGTGGGTTCTCAGGTTTTCGCATCTACGTTCTATGTGATGGACATTCGACCATCTTATTCTTGTTTGCTGGGTCGCCCATAGATCCATAAAGCTGGGGCAGTGACGTCTACGCTCCACCAGAAGCTGAAGTACCCAGTGAAAGGGAAGATTGTGATAGTGCAAATAGAGGAGGAGTACACGGTGAGCCACCTCAACTCTTTCAGATATGTAGAGATGGATGGGGAGTTCAATGAGACCCTGTTCCAACATTTTGAAGAGGTTCCCCAGACATTGGCATCAACTGAGACTGTTGTTGAAGATCCTCCTATGAAGATGGCTTCCTTCAAGGATGCCCGGGCTGTTGTCGAGAAAGGTGGGTGTGCAAATTGGGGCCAACTCCCTGATTTTGCACATAAGACTAACAAGATTGGTTTGGGTTTCACTGCAAAAGCTCAAAAGGCTGTTCGGAGTGCACGGATCGGAATACCTCCCTTGTTCATCAGCAATTCAGGAGTGAATGCCATTGAAGACGATGTTGAAGAGTCTGAGTTCGACAGTTGGATCTATCCTACTACTGATGGTGGACTAAGCAACTGGACAGCAAAGGACTTCATCCCAATTTCTTTTGTTACCCAATAATGAGACTTTTGTTTTGAATTTGCAACAGACAATGTTTTAAACTCTATGGTCCGATGTCTTACCAGGGGCACTGTGGCTTCATTTGTGAGGGCTTTATGTGTGTCATTTTTATATATCATTAATAAAAGCATTGGACATTTTCTTGCATTTCAAATTTTGCGCTCCTTGTTTTTCTTTTATTACATATTGCAAAAAACAGCTATTTTACACACACTCACATATACAGGTCTACATCCACTCTGGATCTCACTGGTAACGACTCTGCTACTACCAGTTATAACTTCGAAAGTCCGATCAACTTAGCCGAAGACGAAGGTGAAGATGATTGCGAAGTGCCTGGTGAACTTGCAAGACTGTTACTTCAGGAAGAGAGGGCCATACAGCCGCATGATGAGCCAGTGGAAACAGTGAATCTGGGTATAGAGGTAGACAAGAAAGAAGTTAAGATTGGTGCAAATCTGGAGCTTAGTGTGAAGCAACGGTTGATTCAGATGTTGCGTGACTATGTTAAGATCTTTGCCTGGTTTTATGAAGATATGCCTGGGTTGGATACCGATATTGTGGTTCACCGTCTGCCTACCAAGGAAGACTGTCCTCCAGCGAAACAGAAGGTCCGCCGAATGCGCCCGGATATGTCTGAGAAAATCAAGGCTGAGATTATGAAACAGTTTGACGCCGGTTTTCTAGCAGTTACTTCTTACCCACAGTGGGTAGCCAACGTGGTTCCAGTGCCGAAGAAGGATGGTAAGGTTCGAATGTGCGTCGACTATAGGGATCTGAACAGGGCAAGCCCCAAGGATGATTTCCCTCTGCCTTATATCGACGTTCTGGTTGACAACACCACACAGCATAAAGTCTTCTCCTTTATGGATGGTTTCTCCGGTTATAATCAGATTAAAATGGCTCCCAAAGACATAGAGAAGACAACCTTTGTTACTCAGTGGGGTACCTTTTTCTATAAGGTCATGCCTTTTGGATTGAAGAATGCTGGGGCAACATATCAGCGCGCCATGGTTGCTTTGTTCCATGATATGATTCATCATGAGATTGAGGTATATGTCGACGATATGATTGCAAGGTCCCAGACTGAGGAAGAACACCTTGACCACCTTCAGAAGCTATTTGACAGGTCGAAGTTGTACAAGCTGAGGTTAAACCCGAACAAGTGCACCTTCGGGGTGAGATCTGGTAAGCTGCTGGGTTTCGTCGTAAGTGATAAAGGTATTCAAGTGGATCCTGCAAAGGTGAAGGCTATACAGGAAATGTCAGCACCCAGAACAGAAAAAGAAGTCAGAGGCTTTCTGGGACGTCTGAACTACATTGCCCGATTCATCTCGCACCTGACTGGTACTTGTGAACCAATCTTCAAGTTACTGAAGAAAGATCAAGTGTTACAATGGAATGATGAATGTCAGGCCGCTTTCGAAAGGATCAAGGAATATCTCCAAGAGCCACCTATTATGATGCCACCATTCCAAGGGAGACCTTTGATCTTATACTTGACAGTACTCGACAACTCAATGGGGTGTGTGCTGGGTCAGCATGACGAGTCTGGACGAAAAGAGCATGCTATTTATTACCTTAGCAAAAAGTTTACCGACTACGAGACCCGATACTCGTTGCTTGAGAAAACTTGTTGCGCTTTGGCATGGGATGCTCGCCGGCTGAGACAGTATATGTTGACTCATACTACTCTATTGATATCAAAAATGGATCCAATCAAGTATATCTTCGAAAAGCCTGCCTTGTCCGGAAGAATAGCGAGATGGAAGATGATCTTGACTGAGTATGACATCCAATATACGACCTAAAAGGCAATTAAGGGAAGTGTGTTAGCAGACCATTTGGCACATCAGGCAGTGGATGATTACCAGTCTATGAACTTTGAATTTCCGGACGAGAATATCATGATAGTGACTGACTGTGAGACACCTGGACTGGATGAAGAACCTGAGGAAGGATCCTGATGGTCTATGTACTTTGATGGAGCTTCGAACACTTTGGGCAATGGCATTGGCACCGTGATCATATCTCCTAAAGGCTCTCATACTCCGTTTGTCGCCCGACTATGTTTCAACTGCACCAACAATATGGCGGAGTATGAAGCATGCATCATGTGTCTTCGAGCAGCAATTGACCTAAGGATTAAGTTTCTAAGTGTCTTCGGAGATTCCTCTCTCGTGATCAGTCAGATCAAAGGCGAGTGGGATACGAAACACCCAAATCTTATTCCTTACAAGGAGTATGTATTGGCGCTGCTTCCAAATTTTGAGGAGATAACCTTTGAACATTTCCCAAGAGAGGAGAATCAGTTGGCGGACGCGCTGGCTACGATGTCTTCTATGTTCAAAGTCAATTGGGACAACGAAGCTCCCCAGATTATCATTGAAAGATTGGACGAACCTGCACATTACTGTGACATATAGACTGAAGAGGTAGCAGATAAACCCTGGTTTCATGAGGTAAAGAGGTAACTCGAGGCTCAGGAGTACCCCGAGGGTGCATCTGTTAATGATAAAAAGTTTCTGAGGAGGTTCGCGGCAAAATTCTTCATCGTCAATGGCATCCTTTACAAGCGTAACCATGATTCAACCTTACTGCGATGTGTGGATAAGAATGAAGCAGAAAGGATCATGGCAGATTTACATGAAGGTACTTTAGGAACTCATTCCAGTGGACACACCATGGCAAAGAAAATCCTTCGGGCAGGATATTATTGGTCCACAATGGAAGCCGACTGTTATCAACATTCTCGGACATGTCACAAGTGCCAAGTCCATGCTGATAAGGTGCACATACCTCCAGTACCTCTGAATGTCTTGACAGCTCCGTGGCCTTTTGCAATGTGGGGCATTGATATGATCAGCGAGATCAGACCTACAGTGTCCAACGGGCATCGCTTCATCCTGGTAGCAATTGATTACTTTACAAAGTGGGTTGAAGCAGCTTCCTTTGCTACAGTAACCAAGAACATCGTGGCACTGTTCATTCGGCAAAATCTGATTTGTCGATACGGTGTACCAGAGAGGATCATTACAGATAATGGTACCAATCTCAATAACAAGATGATCACTGAGCTCTGTAAGCATTTCAAGATACAACTTCACAACTCTTCTCCTTACCGGCCGAAGATGAATGGGGTTGTAGAAGCGGCTAATAAGAACATTAAGAAGATTATGCAGAAGATGACAGTAACATATAAATACTGGCACAAGATGTTACCATTTGCTCTTCATGGATACCGTACCTCAGCACGGACGTCAACAAGGGCAACCCCCTATTCCTTGGTATATGGTATGGAGGCAGTCTTTCCCATTGAAGTACAGATACCCTCTCTTCAGATTATGAAGGATGCAGGTTTGAGCGAAGATGACTAGATCCAGACTCGACTCGATCAGCTGAACTTAATCGATGAAAAGAGACTCACTGCTATTTGTCATGGTCAGACGTACCAAAAACGGATGATCAAGGCATTTAACAAGAAAGTCAGACGACAAGAGTATCAAGTTGAGGACCTGGTTATCAAGCGCATCATACTACCTCAAAGTGATCCCAGGGGCAAATGGACCCCTACTTACGAAGGGCCATTTGTGGTTAAGAACATCTTCTTAAGCGGAGCTATGATTCTAACCACCATGGATGGTGATGACCTTCCTCACCCCGTCAATGCAGACATAGTGAAAAGATACTACGCATAATCAAAGACCCGCTAGGTTGACTGACCTAGGCAAAAATAAGGGCTTCCCGGCGAACCAAAAGGGTCAGGGCAAAAATAAGGGATGAAAATGAAAAATCTGTACACCCAGCAAGTCGAAAACCTGAAAAGGCGGCTTGGGCAAAAAAGGGTATCCCGGAGGACTGAAAACCTGAAAGGGCGGTCCAGGCAAAATTTAGGGATCAAAGCGTACACTATGTCTCATTGGATCACCTTGCAACCAGACTTCGGTATCGACTATGAAGCTCGGACGATATTAATCAATCTAATCTACCTTCAACCAGTAGCAAAGTGATGAGATGCTTGAGAACATAAAGGCAATAGCAGAGTTGGAACCCAGTGGGATTATTCACATAGTTGTTTTGTTTAGTTTTTCACAAATTGTGTAAATTCTATTATTCGGCGGCGTTCTCTTACTAGGACGTCAACCTCTTGTACAAAAGCGCCTATTTACAGGCCAAATTTCAAAATCAATACAATTCATTTTCAAAGGAATTTCAAACTATTTTTCCTTTTTGTGTTTTGTTTTGCAAAAAACGTCCAATGTTCATTTTTCATATATGCATTTGACATTAATTGCTACTCATAAATATTTACATGCGAAACAAAAGACGAATTACTAGTGATAGCAGAAACAGGGGCAATAAGAATTGTCCGAACTGTACAGTTGCTCTATCCACCAGGTACAAAGGTAGATTCAGCTAAAGAACATGGTTGATATGCATTCACTCCCCGCAGAGTAAGACAGTAATGATAGCTCTCCCCAGCTGAGACTTGCAACTATGAATGAATCGATAATATTCTCCCCAAGCAGAGTTTATCTACCATCAGCACTGAAAAGGCTTAATATCTCCAGCAGTCTTAATATTCCCCAACGGAGTATAAGAATATTCCCCGGCAGAATACAAGATATCCCTAGTGGATTTAAAATTTTTCCAGCGTAGTCTGAAAAAGCTTCCCCGGTGGAGTTGAAGAATCATCCCCAGTAGACTCTGGAAGTTCATCCCCGACGGAGTATAAAAATAAATATCCCCAACCAAGTTCAAAGGAAGATTGTCCCCAACAAAGCTCAAAGGATTATCCCCACAAGAGTCTAAAGGGTTATCCCCAGCAAAGTCGCAACTGAAAGATCATCCCCAGCGGAGTTCTTTCCTTTCACAAACAGAATTCAAAACCCCAACAGGATTCAATATCACCAGCAACGGTAATTCATCCCCAGTGGAATTTATCAGTGGAATCCTCCGCAGAGCATCTCTTCCCCACAGAGTAATCTCCTCATCAGTTTATCCCCCAACGGAGTTATCCTCTCCTGCAGGTCTATTCTCACAATCATCTTAGTTCACAACCCTCAGCGGAAACGAAGAATTCAACTCTATTTTCCAGCAGCTATCCGAGATTTATTTTCCCCAGCTAAAACATTACATTTCCATACATCATGATACATGCATATACACATCATACAACACGATCTCATTTATTTTGAGAACATCATTTCTTGATCCATATCATGCATTGCATATGACTGACCTTTACCTTTCAGGAAGGAGGCAGTTAAGTTCTCAGATATGTCGAAGACCTGATCGGTTCTTAAATCTCAACTGAATTATCCTCGGTTGAATTTCAGATAAGGTTCTTAATCTCGACAATTTTCCTCCGTCATAGTGTGAACGAGTTCTATAATCTCAACGGTATACTACATTGAAGACCAGACAGTTCCTAGATCTTGATGAAGATGTTTCCCCCTGTCATAGTGTGGACGAGTTCTATAATCTCAACGGTATACTACGTTGAAGACAGACAGTTCCTAGATCTTGATGTTTTCCTCCGTCATAGTATGGACGAGTTCTATAATCTCAACGGTATACTACGTTGAAGACTAGATAGTTCCTAGATCTTGATGAAGATGTTTCCCCCTGTCATAGTGTGGACGAGTTCTATAATCTCAACGGTATACTACGTTGAAGACCAGATAGTTCCTAGATCTTGATGTTTTCCTCCGTCATAGTATGGACGAGTTCTATAATCTCAACGGTATACTACGTTGAAGACTAGACAGTTCCTAGATCTTGATGAAGATGTTTCCCTCCGTCATAGTGTGGACGAGTTCTATAATCTCAACGGTATACTACATTGAAGACCAGACAATTCCTAGATCTTGATGGTTTCCTCCGTCATAGTGTGGACGAGTTCTATAATCTCAACGGTATACTACGTTGAAGACTAGACAGTTCCTAGATCTTGATGAAGATGTTTTCCCCCGCCATAGTGTGGACGAGTTCTATAATCTCAATGGTATACTACGTTGAAGACCAGACAATTCCTAGATCTTGATATTTTCCTCCGTCATAGTGTGGACGAGCTCTACAATCTCAACGGTATACTACGTTGAAGACCAGACAGTTCCTAGATCTTGATGAAGATGTTTCCCTATGTCATAGTGTGGACGAGTTCTATAATCTCAATGGTATACTACGTTGAAGACCAGACAGTTCCTAGATCTTGATGTTTTCCTCCGTCATAGTGTGGACGAGTTCTATAATCTCAACGGTATACTACGTTGAAGACTAGACAGTTCCTAGATCTTGATGAAGATGTTTCCCCCCGTCATAGCGTGGACGAGTTCTATAATCTCAACGGTATACTACGTTGAAGACTAGACAGTTCCTAGATCTTAATGAAGATGTCTCCCTCCGTCATAGTGTGGACGAGTTCTTAATCTCAAGGGTATACTACGTTGAAGACCAGACAGTTCCTAGATCTTGATGAAGATGTTTCTCCCAGTTGAATTATGGATAGGTTCTTAAGACTCAGCCGAGGCATTCTCTCAGTTGAAGTATAGGCAAGTTCCTAAATCTCAACAAAAACCAGGCTTCCCCAGCGGAATCTTCTACAAATAACAGGTATGCAAGTTCTCGCTAAGGAATATCTTATGCGATCGACGCTCATGCATATGGAATCTGTAAGCCTATCCTCCTACCAACAATCTCCAAATGGCATATGTAAGCCCATTCCCGACATCACAATGCTGATACCACTTCATGCGTGTGCAAATTTCTGGGCACTCTAGTGTTCAATCATCTTCCACCTTCGGATCACGAAAGGCACGAAAGCCAATCTACATGCTCAGGTTTAAGAAGATTGAACAGAGGCAGCTGTTGAACCCCAAAATTTTCCCTCTCATATTTCTCCAAACATTGCAAGAAAAATCTCCAAGTGGCTCAAGATTGCTCAAGAGTTGGACAGTCAAGTCATCTCCTAAGGCAGTCAACCCCAAAATAGGGTTTTGTATTGCATCAATATCCTTGAATCCAAATGAACTAAAGTTCTCCCCAATGTCCTAATATGTTCTCAAGGTCATCCATGTCAAGTTTCAAGTCTTGCAGAGGAAGTTTGTCCAGTCAATTGCTCAAAGGGTCCAAAAATCGATTGTGCTAGGGCAAAAGTCAACTGTGACCTAAAAACAGTCAAACCTCAAGATTTTTTGTCAACATTCTCATTTTGAAGGATATTTCATCATTTGATCAAGGGTTGATCATGATTCATCAAGGATTGCTCAAAATTCATCAAGACTCAAAAGTTGCTAAATTAGGGTTTTGTAGGAAAAGTCAACTCAACTTTGACCAAGCATAACTTTCTCATACTTTATGAGAAATGACCCATCAAAAGCTCATTTTGAAGAGGATGCAATTTACTAAAATCCATCTTCATACCCCCAAGATCAATAAATGCACTCACAAGAAGTTACAAATTTGGACATTATAGGTCATTTTTGAAAGTCAACAAAAACACCTTTTTTGTCAAAGCTTATAACTTGAGAATGGAATATCAAAATGAGATGAGACCAAAAGGGTTGGTTAAATGACATCTCAAGATTTCTATAAAGTCCAAGAACACTTCCAAAAGTCCAAAATTGAAGAAGTTATGCATTGTTGAAGTTGGACATTTTTGCAAAAAATGCCAAAAGTCAACTATCCCTAAAACTTCAAATTTTGTCAAATAGGCCCATTCTTTTGCACTTGATTTGAACTTGCCACATTTCATACGTGTCCTAGCTTCAGCCTTGAGATCATATTTCTTTTTTATTATTTTATTTGATTTTTTATTGAATTATTTCATTTTAAATCAAATTAAATCAAATAAAATCCAAATATTAATTACTTAATATCTTTTTGGCTATTTCATGACTGAATCATCATCATCAAGGGTATCAAACTCGTATCAAGCAATCCATGTGCAAAAATATTGAGTTTTGACAATTTTGGAAGGTTTAGTAATGGTGAATCAAATCAAATCTCATGGCATTGATGTGGAAGGATTCAATCCATAATTCTTAAACTAATGCATTCTATAATACATAAGGAAGCTAGAGGGAACGAAAACAAGGCTAGAGGCTGCAAGAACCAACCAAACAAAACTTGAAAAAAGTGGTAAAAAGTGTGAAACCAAAATGGTGTCTAGAGGTGATTTCAGAAGCCAAGAACGATCTCAATTGATTCCTTGACAATCACTGAAGCAGAACCAACCCAAAGCAGGCCTCCATACACGCTCAAACACGCTGTAAGTGTCACACTACCTAGCTCTGCATTTGAATTCACAAATCTTTATTCCTGCATCTTTTGTACACACTATTGGCATATTCATAATCCTCATCAAGTTTCCAAGCATTCTGCATTATCCAATTTTATTTATCTGACCTGTAAAGCCAAGTACCATATTCTTTGTTATATTTTTCTTCAGGTAATCTGGTGCAAATCAAGCATTGTAGTATATCATGTGCCTCCACATCTCCAACAGCCAGATGGCCAAAGGCCAGATCTGGTGATCCAGATTGATGGTCTACCATGGACCAAGTCAACCAGCGCGCATGGAATCCAGGGAAGTCAACCAGTCCATTGCTTAATGGGCCTCAAATCGCTATTCTGAACCTCCAAACAGGCCCATATACCTCTATCTCTCTCTATTTTCATTTAGTTTATTTAATTGTTTTATTATATTTTTAATATTAACTAACCAATCATTTTTCCCCTTTAATAAAATTAAAACCAAAAAATATTTTCTTTATTAAATTAAATTTTAATTTTAATTTTACCAATAAATAGTAATTAAATTAATTTAGGTTTAATTAGGATAACTTTAATATATTTTGTAAATAATTAAATTACTTTAGAATTAATTAGGTTTTTACTAACATTGATTAATTTTATTTTATTTCTTTAAATATCAAAAATCCAAAAAATATTTATTTTCATTAATTAATTTATTTTATTTATTTATTTAATAATTAATTTAGGATAGTTTCTTTCTTAATTCAAAAATAACAAAAAAAGATACTTTCTATCAAAAAGGGTCAAAACCCTATTTGTGCTCGATTTAATTTCTCGCACGCGAGTTATTTTCTTTTATATCATATTGTATTTGTTCCCGGAATGTAATAGATAATTAGGACCATTTAATTATTTTTATCGCTTTATTTATTTTTCTGCATTTAAATTTCAAAGGGTTGCTTTTGGCGATGTAAATACCCAACGCCTTGTAATTTAATTTCCGCACTTTTATTTCCCGCAAATATAAACTGTTAGATGTTTGATAATAGGGATGCATGACAAGATTGAATGTTTTAACCTAAAATCAAATTAGATCACCATTAACATGTACAAAGACAAAAATTAACTGAAAACGACACACTCACACATGCGCACTCTTAGGGTACACCCCACTTGGTTGCCTTCTTACACGGTCATTAAGTATAGGTCATTTTAGAGGTCGTCCTCTTGTCTAAAAGATCATAAGTTGCCTCGAAATGGTTGCCTCAGATATTGTTGCCTCAAACAAATGATCTAAGACATTAGGGTTACCGCTAAGGCATCCTAACATTGCTTTAGTGACCGTATGTCCCTCATTCGAATTGACCCTCAAACTCCAACGACGGTGCTACCTACTCATCAATAGTAGGATAGCATTGTCTAAAGGAAGATAGTATAGAATGATTCCTTTTTCGAGTAGGTAGATGGTTCTTAAGTACTTTCTCTTTCAAAAAACAAAAACTTTTCACACTTACACTTTTCGAACAAAGTTTTCATAAAACACTTCATACATTCTTGAGAACAGAAACAAGAGTCAAATCGAAGTTTTCAAACAAAAACTTTTTCAAACCCACAAGCACAATGAAAGCAATTTTGAAAACAATATGAGCAAGTACCTAAGAGCCTGTGGATAACCACTGATAGAAAGGGTGCTAATACCTTCCCTTTCTATAATCTACCCCCCGAACCCGAGAAATATCTCGAAAAAGGAATTTTTTTGTGCTTTTTTTCCTTTCCTTGTTGGATAAAATAAAAGTCGGTGGCGACTCTTGCTTACCACGACATTTTCCAAAAACAAACACAAAACTCAAACCAGCATTCCAAAAACAGTCAGTTCTTTCCCACCGTATCACAGTGTTGTATTGATACTTCTTATAGAATGCGGCTGCTAAGTCTTCCCAATTATGGACATCTGCTCTCTCCAACTGGTAGAACCATTTAAGCTGCGTTCCTGACAAACTGTCCTGGAAAAAGTGGACCCACAGGTCTTTGTCAGAAGAATGTGGTTGAATTTTCCTGACATTGGATCTGAGGTGCATTTTGGGCAAGACACCCCGTCATACTTAGCAAACAGAGGCACTTTAAACTTAGGAGGGATTACAATTCTAGAAACCAACCCTAACTCCTCAAAATCCAACCCCGAGACTCTCTGTATCTCCATGGCAGCTAGACGTTCTTCCAAGTTCTTGTATTTCTCATCGGCCAGAGGGTATTGCTATTCAGAGTAGTCCTCATCCTCTTCTTCCTCAGCTTCAGATTCAGGTGGCACTACAATTCCTTTTCCTTTTCCTTCCCCCTCTTCAGATGTTGATGGGAATTCCAAAGTCCATCTGGCTTGTCCTTCAAACCTTCTGCCCATGATAACTGTTGTACCCCAAAATTTGCCCTCCCATATTCCTCAAGATTTGTCAAGAATCATCTTCCAATGGTTCAAGACTACTCAAAGATTGCACAGTCCAAATGCCTCTTAAGCCAGTCAAAATTAGGGTTTTGGGTTCTTTAATGGAATTTGAGGTTTTCAATGGCTCAATCAAGTCCCATAGGCCTATATACATTGTCAAGCACCTACATACCAAGTCTCAAGGCTCACAGTGCCAAATTGCACAATCAAATGCTCTATTTGGTCTACAGTCAACTATAGGGGCAAAATGGTCATTTTGCAGTCAAAAGTAAGAATTTTTGGTCAACATCTTATTTTGAGTCCACAATCATCATTTGATCAAATCTTGATCATGATTCCACAAGGATGGCTCAAAAATCATCAAGATGCAAAAAGTTACTATTTTTGGACAGCAGAAAAGTCAATTGTATCTTGACCAAGGCATAACTTTTTCATGGTTCATCATAAAAATTCCATCCAATGCTCATTTTGAAGGGGATGACATTTCCTACAATCCATCTTCACACTCCAAGTCCAAGAAATGCTCTCATAAAAAGTTATCAATTTCTACATTATAGGTCAATTTCAAAAGTCAACAAAAATGCACTTTAAGTCAAAGACCATAACTTGAGATTGGTAAATCCAAATGACATGGGACCAAAGGCATTGGGTAGAGGACTTCAAGTCCTTTCCAAAATGACCAAGAACATGTTCATATGATCAAAATTGAGCAATATATGCATTGGAGAAGTTGGGAAATTTTTGTGAATTTGCCAAAGTCAACTTTGCTCAAAACACTTTGTTTTTGCTAATGGGCCTCAAATTTCTTCTTGAAACTTTATCCAAGGCTTATGCACGACCCATTGAGATTATTTGAATTTATTTTCTTATTTTTTATTAATTAATTGGATTTTTAATTGATTTTAATTCATTTAATTAATTTAAAATGTAGGAAATTCAAAGATATGGTTTTTCAATCTTTTTTGTGAAGCAAACAAGCTCAAGATATGCTGGCAATTTGTGTGCAAATCAAAGGGACAAGAATCTCCAAGTTTGGCAAGTTTTTCCAATCAAAAATATTCAAAAATATATGATAGCAAATCAAATATTCAAACCATTATTTAATGGATCTTTGCCCAAGGATTTAACCTAATTCTCTTCCTTTATAAGTACACAAGCTAAACCTAATGCATTGGACGTGAAATCTCTGCAGAAAACCCATAATCACATTCAAGAAAAAACAAACAAAAGTGAAAACTGATTTCCACATTCTAACGTGATTCAAAGCTTTTTCTTGTTTCTAATACCTTGCAGGAACTCCCAGGGACCTTTTGCAATCAAAATCACACGCTAAAGCTACAGAAACTATCAAGAACGAATTCACGGTTTGCATATTTTTTTTATAATCGAAACTCATGATTTATGCATCATTAACATGATTTCTTGTGTGTTTCGTGTTGTTAGAACTCACAGGAAACTAATGGCATAGTTTAATTGCATTGAAACACCCAGAATCCAAAAATGCCATTGATGAATTTTAGGGTTCATGAACGTTCAAATTAGGGCTTTGCTATATAGGAAAAATTGGAACCCCTAATGCACATGGTTGAGTTTGTTGAGACAAGACGAACATATTGACACCCTCGCGAAATATTTATATAGCCTAGGGAGCTAATCGTTATTTTTCCTTATAACAGTTTGTGGGGGTTAAAACCCCCCCTTATCTAACATATATTCTGCAAGTTTAGGGAAGACGATGATGACGTGGTGATATGTGGTTGGAGCATTCAAATAGCGCGCATGATTTTGTTTTGTCCAGCATATTGATTTGTTTCTTAATAATATATTTGTTGGGTATTGTAATTACAAAAGCAGGCAAGTGGCTGGGTGGTTGGTGCGTTGTCCAAGAATCATTGGGACCTGGGTTCGATCCCCAGGTCCCCCAAAATTCCTATATTATTTTTCATAACTGGATCACATGCAGGTTTCAGGCTACGTTCCACCATGTGCCTCCAACCAACAACGCGCCAAGTGGCCTTATGCATCAATCCAATGTCCAAGAGGTGAAGAACACCATACTCCCTAGTAAAGGCACGCGTGGACAAACCAGAAAGTCAAAGCAGGCTTGTGGCTTAATGGGCTTGGAATTTACAAACAAGCCTCCTCTTTGGGCCAACACCCCCTTGGTTAATTATTTTTCTTCTATATTTTTTTAATTTTTATTATTATTATTTAATTATCATTATTATTATTTAATTAACTTAATTAACTATTTTCATAATAAATTCTGAAAACTAATATAAATATTATTATTATTTATTAATTTCACTATTAGTTATTTTTGTAAATAAATTCTAAATATAATTAATTTAGTTAATTAGGTTAACTTTGACTCTTTTTTTTTACACTAAATAAAATCAACAGAGAATTATGGTTCTTCTTTTGACAATTTTAATTCTTTTCTTTTGTTATTTTATTAAAAAGCATAAAAAATACTTTTTTCTTTTAATTATTTAATTAATTAGTAAATTAGGTTTAATATTAGTTAGTTGCAAAAAGGACCAAAATTCCATTCTTTTCTCAAAAAGGGTCAAAACCCTAAGACTTTTCCCGATTCAATTTTTTCTCGCGTATGTTTATTCTTGATTCCTATTTTGATCATATTTATGTAACTGCTCCGAGAATGTAATATATAATTAGGACTTTTATCGCTTCCTTTATTTTCTCGCATTTATCTTTCCAAGAGTTATGTTTTTGGCGATGTAAATACCTGACGCCTTGTAATAGCGTAGCTTTACTTTCCGCAATTTATTTTCCGCACAATTATTAACTGTTAACTATGCATGACAAGATTTGCCTGAAAAATAAAATCAACCAATAGCTCACCATAATACATGTGCAAAGATAACTTAATATGAAACCTGACACACTCGCACATGCCACTCCTAGGGTACGCCTCACTTGGTTGCCTCGACGTGGTCATCAAGTATAGGGTGTTTTAGAGGTCGCCCTCCTGTCTAAAGATCCAGTTGCCTCGAAACGGTTGCCTCAGATTAAAAAGGATCTAGGACATTAGGGTTACCGCTAAGGCGTCCTACTATTGCTTTGGTGACCACACATGTCCCTATAATCGAATTGACCCGAATAACTCCAACGACGGTGCTACCTACTTCTCAATAGTGGGATAGTACTGTCTAAAGGACATTTACATAGCTTAATTTCTGTTGAGTAGGTAGATTTCTCTAAGGTACTTGCTCTTTCAAAAACAAAACAAACTTTTCGCACCTACACTTTCAAACAAAAGTTTTCAAACAAACACTTCATACACTCTTGAGGACTGATACAAGAGTTACCTAGAAGTTTTCAAACTAAACTTTTTCAAAACCCACAAACATAAGAAAAGCAAACATTTTTGAAAACATAGTGAGCAAGTACCTAAGAGCCCGTGGATAACCACGGATAGAAAGGGTGCTAACACCTTCCCTTTCTATAATCTACCTCCCGAACCGAGAAACATCTTGAAAAGGAATTTGCTGTGCTTTTGTCCTTTCCATGTTGAAGAACATAAAAGACGGTGGCGACTCTTGCTTACCGCGACATTTCACGAACCAGCATTCCAAAACAGTCAGTTCTATTTCCACCGATCACAGAACTGGCGACTCTGTTGGGGATCCTTATAAGTGAGGTGTACCTTAGGACTAGATCACTTGTGTTTTCAATTGTATGCTTTGTGTGCTTTAACTTTGTGGGCATTGTATCAGAGTTTTATAGATCCTAACCTGGATCTGGGGCACCCTTTTTTAGGTAAGTAGCAATAAACTGTGAGGGACCTGTCCGGCGTAGACCGACACGGGTGAAGCAGTAGCTATGTTGGTGTGACACCTTGGTCTGTACTGATATCCCTTGTGTTGGAACGAGGAGAATATGGGTCTTCTGAGGAGTCATTAAGCACCAACTGACCTTAGAACCTTAAATTGACCCGACTTGGCCATAGAACAGTAGCAGTATGCTACGCTCATTGAGGCTAAACTCTCGTGATGGTTCCGGCCGCAAGAAAAGGTTGCGAAGCTGGAGTTATGACCGATTGAGGGTAGTCAGTGATATTGAGATCCTCTAGAACCCGATTACTATTTTCTAGGACAGGTCTTAACCAACTGAAACTGAAAGAGGGTAGTACCTAAACTTCATGCCGGCCTGAAATCTAAGGGCTCTTTTGTGTGACTTCTGTGCCTTCAAACTTTAACTACTTGCACATTCTTGTTATCTGACAACATGAGTTCCTTGCAGGTTTTGTTTACAGTCCTTAATCTGGGCTTATAACAGGGTTTACTTACATCACATCATACCATCATACCATTGCATGCATCCTGCATAAGGATTAACCCATTTCAAGGATCTCAAGGGTCTGTGATGCAGGTCATGATGAACCAAACGTCTAGCAAGGGGCAAAGGGGATTTTTTTTCCTCTATCCAAGGTTGTTTGGAGATCAAAACATGATAGCTTGAGTCAGGGGCTATGACCCACTCGATATGGTGAGCTTTGACTCTTGAAGAAGGACTCTCAACAACATGAAGTTCCTTCAATCAAACTACCCGAATTCAAATTCTAACAAGTTTCTTGGTTTACCCCGCGAGATCCTTGGAAACATTGCATGCATATCATACATATCATTGCATTACAGGTACCCTTTTACAGGTCACTTATCTTCTTCGCTGTTTATTTCAACAATCATCATGTCTACCGAACCTTCCACTGAACAAGCTATCAAAGCCCTCCAGGCCCAGAATGCCCAGTTCCAAGAGATGGTTATGAGCCTAGCCCAGGGTCAACAGGAGTTGAAGACCTTGATTATGAAGAAGAAGAAGAAGAGGACTGTCTTGTTCAATACCGGACGCAGATATGGGAATGCATTGCAGAATGAGGTTGAGCTGACTACCCCATCTGTAAGGAAGGACAGTCCCCAAGAGAGAAGGGTTCCTAGTCCCGTGGTCTCCGACAACGAGACGGATTATAATGATGAACAGTATCCTCCTGCTGAGGATATGTACAAACAGCTGGAAGACCGCTTAAGTGCTATGGAGATTCAACATGTGCCCGGGTGGGATTTTGGAGACCTAGGCTTATCCTCTGGGGTGGTGATCCCACATAAGTTTAAGGCACCTGCCTTCGCAAAGTACGATGGAGATTCCTGTCCTAAGCTGCACCTCCGATCGTATGTAAGGAATACCCAACCTTACACTGCTGATAAGAATTTGTGGATCCATTTCTTTCAGGATAGTCTTTCAGGGACTCAACTCGAATGGTTCTATCAGCTGGATGAGGCCAGTATCTGTAACTGGGAAGATTTGGCTACTGCGTTCTATAAGCAATATCAATATAACTCTGACCTCGCTCCTACGCGTACCCAACTCCAGGGTATGTCTATGGGTACAAATAAAATTTGAGCCTTTATCCTTTGTTTCTTAAACCGTGAACCAGGCCATGTTATAACCCTTAAAAGTCCTAGCTGAAGCATGGGTTAGTTTGAAAGCATACTATTACAAAAGGTGTCCTGACTCCTTAGGGCTTGCTGTAAAATCTTGAGTTGACATCACATTTTACAAAAATTCACTTGTTTTATTAAAAACTGCATTTTCAAAAACTTCAAAACAGACATGAGCTTTGCATTCTTAAAATAACATTGTTTGCATATGACTATTTGTTCGAACAGCAGAGAAATTCGCACGACGAATATCCAGCGAATAAAAACCTTCTCAATGAAAAGGATCACCTCAAGTGGAAAAACACTTCCAACCAAGGGACGCGGCATGAGCATTGTCCATCATCTGGGGCAGTTAAGTCAAGATTCAAGGAATCTCTCAAGATGCCAAACAGCCAGGGGCAAATCTCCGCCTGAGTCACTTGGGGAATTGGACATGAACTCCAGCAACAAATCTGGCACGATCAAACATCTTATAGTAGTATGGCAACACAAAACTACTGACAGTGACAACTCCCTACATCCTGAGAGCGTGGACATAGTCGAAAAAATACTATGCATAATCAAAGACCCGCTAGGTCGACTGGCCTAGGCAAAAATAAGGGCTTCCCGGCGAACCAAAAGGGTTCGGGCAAAAATAAGGGATGAAAATGAAAAATCTGTACATCCGGCAAGTCGAAAACCTGAAAAGGCGACTTGGGCAAAAAAGGGTATCCCGATGGATGAAAACCCGAAAGGGAAGTCCAGGCAAAAGTTAGGGATCAAAGCGTACAACTATGTCCCGTCATCTTGTCACTTTCCTACCAGAAGAAGATTTGTCAATCGGCAGTTATCAAGGCCTCCACAGGTACCTTCTCCCACAGAAGCTGGGGCAATAAGAATTGTCCGAACCGTACAAGATGCTCTGTCCTCCAGGTACAAGGTAGATTCAGCTGAAGAATATGACCAAGATACCTTCACTCCCCATGCAGAGTTGGTCTCCCATCAGCCCTAAGAAGGCACAATATCTCCAGCAAGTCAGCAATGCTCTCCCCAAGCAGAGTTGGTCTACTGTCAGCCCTAAGGAAGTTGGGTAATCCCAGAAGATCTTAATATTCCCCAACAGAGTATATAGATATTCCTCAGCAAACACCCCTGGTAGTCTTAATATTCCTCGACAGAAATATAAGATTGTTCCCCGGCGGAATACCAGATACCCCCAGTGGAGCCATTTCCCCAGTGCAGTCCAAAAAGTTTCCCCAGGAGAGTTGAACCATCTCCCTAGTAGATTCTGGAAGCTTGTCCCCTGCAGAATACAAATGCGTCTCCCCAGCCTTATTCAGAAGGTTATTCCCCACCAGAGCCTAACTGGGTTCTCCTCAGCTAATTGCAACGGAAAGATCGTCCCCGACAAAGTTATTTCTATCCCCCAGCGGAGTTTATCATCAAATTCCCCAGCAAAGCTTATCAACGGAATCCCCAGTGGAGTTATCGTTCAAATCTCAACGAAGTATCTCTTCCCACAGAGTATTTCCCCGCAGAGTAATCTCTTCACCAGGTTTATTCCCCCAACGGAGTCATCTTCTCCTATCGGTTTATTCTTGCAATCAGCTTCGTTCATCTTCCCCAGCGGAAACGGAGAATTCTACTCTTTAACATCAGCCCAGGATTTAACAAGCTCTCGGCATTCGTCAAGGATTTATTTTCCCAGACGAAAATACATTCATAAACATTTCACATTTCATATCTCCTATTTACATACATGATAAAGTGCATACGACACGATCTTATTTTGAGAACATCATGACATCATACATTTCATACATCATAGCATTGCATACAGCTAATGTTTTACCTTTTCAGGAAAAGGTCAATCAAAAGATGGCTACCGTCAACCTTTCCAAGTCCCAGATTAATACCTGTAACTAGCCAGGAAAAGCATCTGTGGACGACTAATTCCAGATTAATACCTGTGACGAGCCATGAAAATTTTGTGGACGACTGATCGTAGGTTAATACCTGAAACCAGACAGGACAATTATCTACTTAACAATCATGAAGCAGCCCTACACTGGTTCCTTCTCTTTAGCATGAAGTTTTACACGGACTCATCATCAGGAAACCCTACACCGGTTCCTTTCTCAATTTCAGATAGAGTTTCACACGGACTCATCATTAGGAAACCCTACACCGATTCCTTTCTAAATTTCAGATAGAGTTTCACACGGACTCATCATCAGGAAACCCTACACTGGTTCCTTCTCGGTGCAGATGCAGTTTTACACGGACTCATCATAAAGAACCCCACACAGGTTCCTCCTCCCTTCCAAGACGAAGTCTTACACGGACCCGTCCTCAGGCAACCCTACACCGGTTCCTCCTCAATTCCAAGACGAAGTCTTACACAGACCCGTCCTCAGGTAACCTTACCCCGTTTCATCCTGAAGTTTTACACGAACTTATCTCACGATCACCTTACCCCGGTTCATCCCGAAGTTTCACACGAACTTATCCCAAAGTAACCCTACACCGGTTCCTTCTCAACTTCAGATGTAGTTTTACACTGACTCATCATAAGGCAACCCTACACCGGTTCCCTCTCTTCAAGATGCAGTTTTACACGGACTCGTCGTCAAGAAACCCTACACAGGTTCTCTCTTTCCAAATATGAAGTTTTACACGGACTCCTCATCAGGCAACCCTACACCGGTTCCCTCTCTTTAGGATGAAGTTTTACATGGACTCATCATCAGTCAACCCTACACCGGTTCCCTCTCTTCAAGATGCAGTTTTACACGGACTCGTCGTCAAGAAACCCTACACAGGTTCTCTCTTTCCAAAGATGAAGTTTTACACGGACTCCTCATCAGGCAACCCTACACCGGTTCCCTCTCTTTAGGATGAAGTTTTACAAGGACTCATCATCAGTCAACCCTACACCGGTTCCCTCTCTTCAAGATGCAGTTTCACACGGACTCATCATCAGGCGACCATACACCGGTTCCCTCTCTTCAAGATGCAGTTTCACACAGACTCATCATCAGGCGACCATACACCGGCTCCTTCTCATTCCAAGATGCAGTTTTACACGGACTCATCATCAGGCAACCCTACACAGGTTTCCTTCCTTCCAGGATGCAGTTTTACACGAACTCATCATCAGGCGACCCTACACAGGTTCCTTCTTTCAATTTACAAAGTTACAATTCTACAAACTACAGGTATGCAAGTTCTCGCTAAGGAATCTCTTACGCGATCGACACCCCTGGATGGCATCTTTAAGCCCATCTCCGCAACTACCTACTACATTTTCAGATGGCATCTATAAGCCCATCCCCCTATCCATCATCTCTCCAAATGGAATCTGTAAGCCCATTCCTGACATCACATTTGCTGGTACTACACCATGCGAGTGCAAATTTCTAGGCACTTTAGTGTTCAATCATCTTCCACCTTCGGATCACGAAAGGCACGCAAGCCAATCTACATCCTCAGGTTTAAGAAGATTGAACAGGGGAAACTGTTGTACCCCAAAATTTTCCCTCCCATATTCCTCAAGATTTGTCAAGAATCATCTTCCAATGGTTCAAGACTACTCAAAGATTGCACAGTCCAAATGCCTCCTAAGCCAGTCAAAATTAGGGTTTTGGGTTCTTTCATGGAATTTGAGGTTTTCAATGGCTCAATCAAGTCCCATAGGCCTATATACATTGTCAAGCACCTACATACCAAGTCTCAAGGCTCACAGTGCCAAATTGCACAGTCAAATGCTCTATTTGGTCTACAGTCAACTACAGGGGCAAAATGGTCATTTTGCAGTCAAAAGTCAGAATTTTTGGTCAACATCTTATTTTGAGTCCACAATCATCATTTTATCAAATCTTGATCATGATTCCACAAGGATGGCTCAAAAATCATCAAGATGCAAAAAGTTACTATTTTTGGACAGCAGAAAAGTCAACTGTATCTTGACCAAGGCATAACTTTTTCATGGTTCATCAGAAAAATTCCATCCAATGCTAATTTTGAAGGGGATGACATTTCCTACAATCCATCTTCACACTCCAAGTCCAAGAAATGCTCTCATGAAAAGTTATCAATTTCTACATTATAGGTCAATTTCAAAAGTCAACAAAAATGCACTTTAAGTCAAAGACCATAACTTGAGATTGGTAAATCCAAATGACATGGGACCAAAGGAATTGGGTAGAGGACTTCAAGACCTTTCCAAAATGACCAAGAATATGTTCATATGATCAAAATTGAGCAAGATATGCATTGGAGAAGTTGGGAAATTTTTGTGAATTTGCCAAAGTCAACTTTGCTCAAAACACTTTGTTTTTGCTAATGGGCCTCAAATTTCTTCTTGAAACTTTATCCAAGGCTTATGCACGACCCATTGATATTATTTGAATTTATTTTATTATTTTTTATTTATTAATTGGATTTTTAATTGATTTTAATTCATTTAATTAATTTAAAATGTAGGAAATTCAAAGATATGGTTTTTCAATCTTTTTTGTGAAGCAAACAAGCTCAAGATATGCTGGCAATTCGTGTGCAAATCAAAGGGACAAGAATCTCCAAGTTTGGCAAGTTTTTACAATCAAAAGATTCAAAAATATATGATTGCAAATCAAATATTCAAACCATTATTTCATGGATCTTTGCCCAAGGATTTAACCTAATTCTCTTCCTTTATAAGTACACAAGCTAAACCTAATGCATTGGACGTGAAATCTCTGCAGAAAAACCATAATCACATTCAAGAAAAATCAAAGAAAAGTGAAAACTGATTTCCATATTCTAACGTGATTCAAAGCTTTTTCTTGTTTCTAATACCTTGCAGGAACTCCCAGGGACCTTTTGCAATCAAAATCACACGCTAAAGCTACAGAAACTGTCAAGAACGAATTCACGGTTTGCATATTTTTTTTATAATCGAAACTCATGATTTATGCATCATTAACATGATTTCTTGTGGGTTTCGTGTTGTTAGAACTCACAGGAAACTAATGGCATAGTTTAATTGCATTGAAACACCCAGAATCCAAAAATGCCATTGATGAATTTTAGGGTTCATGAACGTTCAAATTAGGGCTTTGCTATATAGGAAAAATTGGAACCCCTAATGCACATGGTTGAGTTCGTTGAGACAAGACGAACATTATGACACCCTCGCGAAATATTTATGTAGCCTAGGGAGCTAATCACTATTTTTCCTTATTACAGTTTGTGGGGGTTAAAAACCCCCGCTATCTAACATATATTCTGCAAGTTTAGGGAAGACGATGATGACGTGGTGATATGTGGTTGGAGCATTCAAATAGCGTGCGTGATTTTGTTTTGTCCAGCATATTGATTTGTTTCTTAATAATATATTTGTTTGGTATTGTAATTACAAAAGCAGGCAAGTGGCTGGGTGGTTGGTGCGTTGTCCAAGAATCATTGGGACCTGGGTTCGATCCCCAGGTCCCCCAAAATTCCTATATTATTTTTCATAACTGGATCACATGCAGGTTTCAGGCTACGTTCCACCATGTGCCTCCAACCAACAACGCGCCAAGTGGCCTTATGCATCAATCCAATGGCCAAGAGGTGAAGAACACCATACTCCCTAGTCAAGGCACGCGTGGACAAACCAGAAAGTCAAAGCAGGCTTGTGGCTTAATGGGCTTGGAATTTACAAACAAGCCTCCTCTTTGGGCCAACACCCCCCTGGTTAATTATTTTTCTTCTATATTTTTTTAATTTTTATTATTATTATTTAATTATCATTATTATTATTTAATTAACTTAATTAACTATTTTCATAATAAATTCTGAAAACTAATATAATAATAATTATTATTTATTAATTTCACTATTAGTTATTTTTGTAAATAAATTCTAAATATAATTAATTTAGTTAATTAGGTTAACTTTGACTTTTTTTTTACACTAAATAAAATCAACATACAATTAGGGTTCTTCTTTTGACAATTTTAATTCTTTTCTTTTGTTATTTTATTAAAAAGCATAAAAAATACTTTTTTCTTTTAATTATTTAATTAATTAGTAAATTAGGTTTAATATTAGTTAGTTGCAAAAAGGACCAAAATTCCATTCTTTTCTCAAAAAGGGTCAAAACCCTAAGACTTTTCCCGATTCAATTTTTTCTCGCGTATGTTTATTCTTGATTCCTATTTTGATCATATTTATGTAACTGCTCCGAGAATGTAATAGATAATTAGGACTTTTATCGCTTCCTTTATTTTCTCGCATTTATCTTTCCAAGGGTTATGTTTTTGGCGATGTAAATACCCGACGCCTTGTAATAGCGTAGCTTTACTTTCCGCAATTTATTTTCCGCACAATTATTAACTGTTAACTATGCATGACAAGACTTGCCTGAAAAGTAAAATCAACCCGTAGCTCACCATAATACATGTGCAAAGATAACTTAATATGAAACCTGACACACTCGCACATGCCACTCCTAGGGTACGCCTCACTTGGTTGCCTCGACGTGGTCATCAAGTATAGGGTGTTTTAGAGGTCGCCCTCCTGTCTAAAGATCCAGTTGCCTCGAAACGGTTGCCTCGGATAAAAAAGGATCTAGAACATTAGGGTTACCGCTAAGGCGTCCTACTATTGCTTTGGTGACCACACATGTCCCTATAATTGAATTGACCCGAATAACTCCAACGACGGTGCTACCTACTTCTCAATAGTGGGATAGTACTGTCTAAAGGACATTTACACAACTTAATTTCTGTTGAGTAGGTAGATTTCTCTAAGGTACTTGCTCTTTCAAAAACAAAACAAACTTTTCGTACCTACACTTTCAAACAAAAGTTTTCAAACAAACACTTCATACACTCTTGAGGACTGATACAAGAGTTACCTAGAATTTTTCAAACTAAACTTTTTCAAAACCCACAAACACAAGAAAAGCAAACATTTTTGAAAACATAGTGAGCAAGTACCTAAGAGCCCGTGGATAACCACGGATAGAAAGGGTGCTAACACCTTCCCTTTCTATAATCTACCTCCCGAACCGAGAAACATCTCAAAAAGGAATTTTGCTGTGCTTTTGTCCTTTCCATGTTGGAGAACATAAAAGACGGTGGCGACTCTTGCTTACCGCGACATTTCGCGAACCAGCATTCCAAAACAGTCAGTTCTATTTCCATCGATCACAATAACCACACCGGCTCGCTTCTTCTTCTTTTTATCTTTCTCTTTCTCTAGTAGAGTCTTGAGCTCCTCCTGCCCCTTGGCCAAGGTCAGAAGTAGTTGTTGAAATTGTGAATTCTGAGCTTGCAAATCTTTGACCGTTTGTTCAATATCCATCTTGCTGAAATAAATAGCAGAGAGATGAGGAAACTTGGTGTGAAGACCTGTTTATGCATATGATGAATGATATGTATTCATGTAATGCTTTCAAGGATTCGGAAATTCAAATTTGTTTTAAACAAAAAGAAACACACGTCATATTAATAAGATAGAATTGTTAGTATATCAATGCCCCTTGGGCAAAATAATACAAAATTCTAAGGTAAAAAGACGTTGCGCATCCTCCTTGGTGCAATGTAGGTGTTGAGAGTCTGCTCTTCATGAAGTTGACGAGTGAGTTCCAAAACCTTCTTCTCGCTTGCATAGAATTGGGCTTCGAAACTGTCGCGCTCTCCCTTGAGCTGTATCCAACTCCTTTGTAAATCTTCGAGTGATGTTGGCGTGTCAGGATGGAGGAGGGTGTATGGAACCTCTCCTTCCATAACAGGCTCTATAATCACAGGGAGAATGGAGGGGTAAGGCATCATAAGACTTTGGGCTCGGGTTCGTACCCACTTGAGGTAAGGCTCAAGAGGGATGGAATTCTTGTGTCCCAAGGTCTTACTATCTACCTTATTAGGCATCCTCCAAGCTCAGATGAACCTTTGTCGGAGTCCTTGATTATCGTTGTCGAAGTCGAAAACTAAGCCTTGAATCAGCATATCGTGTGGGCCATCCCTTCGGGCATGACCAAACTGTCTCAGAGCTAAGCAGGGGTTGTAGGTGATGCCTCCCCTAATGCCAAGTAGAGGGACATTAGGGAATTCCCCAGAACGGTCGACGATAATAATATTCTCTTTGGATCGAGAACACCAATGAATGTATGAATGTGTAAGAGTCATCAATCGTTGTGACCACCTCAAACCTTGCTCATTCTTCAAGACTGATTGTGGAAGATGAGAAATAAACCATATTTCCAGTAGAGGAGTGCAACACATGAGAACACCTCTTTTCCTCATTGTACGAGTGTGAAAAGAGTGGAGGATATCCCCAAGCAATGTAGGCACCGGGTTGCGAGCCATGAAGATTTTGACAGGACTTATATCTATAAGTTGGTCAGGATTAGGGAACAAGACCATCCCATAGATGAGAAGTGCTACAATCTCCTCAAAAGCTTGTAAGTCCAAGGAATTCCAACAGCTTTGGGCCTTCTCAAACAGAAACTTTGACAAGAGGCCTTTGAAACCACTTATAGTTTCCCAATGTGTTGTGACATCAGAGGAATGCAAGTGTAAGGCTTGAGTAATCTCTTCTGGATTTGGATCTCTTTCTGTACCGTTGAAGGGTAGTTGATTGAGAATATGAATCCTCAAGAGTTGAGAAAATTCCTCCAAAGTGGGCACAAGTTGGTATTCAGGAAATGTGAAGCAGTGATGCAAAGGGTCAAAGAACTGGAAGAGAACTTTCAGCATATCCTCCTCTGTGTTGGTGGTGACCAAGTTGAGAAGATGACCTTGCCTCTCGGTGAATGGAGAATTCTCAGGAATCCTTGAAGCTAGCTCCTTGAGTTGTGGAGGAATTCTTACAAGGTTGACTTGGATGGTTTTCCTGCGAAGTGAATCCATAACCTACAAAACAGGAACAAAGATGAAAATCCAAAAATCCTTGAAATGGTTAGTGGATGCAAATGATGATCATGATGTCCATGATGTTATGCGCAAGTATATATGTACAAGCAAGTCACACAAGTTCCTAGTTTAGGCTTGCATGGGGTTTCATAGGTAAGTACCCTCTTGAAGTTTAGTTGGCTCAACCTGTCCTAGAAATAGTAATCGGGTTCTAAGGAGCTCAATATCACTAGATTGTTTCCTTGTTCATTATTTCAATTCAGCCTCTTTACTGGCGACCGAAATATTCCAAGGAACCAACCCTCAATGAGTGTAGTGTTGAGTATCTACCAACTTCGGACTGCACCAAAGCCGGTCATCTCACTACATCCTAAAAGGCCAAGTTGGTCAAGTAAAGGTTCTAAAAGTCCATTAGTGCTTCATGACATCACTCAGCGGCCCCGTATTCTCTTTGATTGACTCAAAGGCTACCGGTACTCACAAATATGTCGCACTAATATAGCTATTGCTTAGACCATGTTGGTATACCCCTCACAGTTTCCACAACGTATTCCAGTACAAGTTTCTCATTTATCTTGCTGTTTATTTCAGCAGAAAAATGGACCTTGAACAAAATTTCAAAGATCTCCAGGCTCAGCATGTACAATTCCAGGAGACCCTTCTGAATCTGGCCAAGGGGCAGCAAGAAATAATGACACTCCTTGCCAAGCAAAAGAAGAAGACTAAGAAGCCAGTTACTGTCCTTAATCTGGGAAGGAGATTCAAAGGTATGACCCAACTGATTCAAGCTGTTGAAGTATCTGATGAAGATGACGACCAAGATGAAGAGGATAGAAACATTAATCCAGAAGACATGAATAATCAGGGTTCTGAAGACGAGGATTACTCGGATGAACAATACCCTCCTGCTGATGATAGGTACAGATAGTTGGAGGACGGGCTCAAGGCTATGGAGGTCCAGAAGATACCAGGATTGGATTTCGATTAACTAGGGTTGGTTCCAGGGGTGGTCATCCCACCTAAGTTCAAGGTTCCTTTCTTCGCCAAATATGACGGGGTCTCTTGTCCTAAACTTCACTTGAGGTCATACGTCAGAAAGATCCAGCCTCACACTGCTAACCGGAAGTTATGGGTCAATTTCTTCCAAGAAAGTTTGGTTGGAACTCAACTGGAATAGTTCTATCAACTGGAAGGAACCAACATTCATACCTGGGAAGACTTGGTTGCTGCTTTCTACAAGCAATACCAATGCAGTGGTGACCTGGCACCAACTTGAGTGCAATTGCAGAATATGTCCATGGGCTCAAGGGAAGGATTCAAGGAATATGCATAAAAATGGAGGGATTTAGCTGGAAGGGTGCAACCTCCTCTGACTGATCGGGAAATGGAAGACATGTTCATCGGCACTCTGATAGGCCCGTTCTTTAATCTGCTGATTGGGAGTTCTTCGTCTGGTTTTACAAAGATGATTCTGACCGGGGAAGGATTAAAAGGCGGTACACTAAGATTAATATGTCATTGTCTCAAGTGTTACAACATTTTCTAAAAGCGAAACTAATTACACTAAGGGATCCTCCTCAAAACCCCGATACCTCCTCTCCTAGGTACAATCCGAATGTGAAGTGTGCCTACCATTCTAATAGTCCTGGGCACGATACCGATAGTTGCTGGTCTTTGAAAAAGAAGATTCAAGATTTGATTGACAACAAGGAGATTGAATTTGACCCTTCTAAGGCTCCCAATGTGATCATTGCTCCCATGCCAAATCATGTCCAAGATTGAGAGTGTTTATTCCATTTGAATTCTCAAATTGCAATTTATTTTGATTGTTCGAACACTTATTTTATGTCAAACTTTTTTATTCCATTAATGCATTGCATATGTTTGTCTTAAATTAATCCATTCGTTTTCACTATATTTAAACTATGACTTTACTTGCTTTTATGATATTCAACTCTCAATTAAAAAACTGTAAGCCTTTAGAGGAAGGATGACGAAAAAGATACCACAATCTCTACAGTATGATTTTGAATAGACCTGGCTAACGATGTATAGGCATTGCTTTAAATCCTAAACAGTGGAGTTATAAGGAAGATAATCCTTAGTCAACCCCTTTGAGTCTAAGAAGTAGGAGTTTTCTTTTTCATGCAAATTGAAACCTTTATTCATAACCTAGGGTAGGGTAGTTTCTCAGTTAATTCAAATGTGCATTCAGTCGCAAGCTCTACCTTCATACACGATGAGTAGTGTCAAAGATGCTCTTCTAAATCAAAATACAATGATGGTTCCCCATAATCACTAAAACAGGAAGTCATTATTTTTCAAAAGAAAAGCCCGTTAAGTCAAAACCTATGAAGGAGACTTAAGAAAAAAAATGGGGCATCCCGCTGACTGTAATCACAAAAGAAACAATTCAGGAAAAAGGTAGGGGTAATAAGATTAAAAAAATAGGTCATTAAAAATCCTCAACAAAAGAAAAAATGTTACAACAAATGAATGCCTTCTCAAATAAACTTTCAGTATCCGAGCCATCACTGGAATGTCAGGGCAAAGATTCCAGACTCAATTGGAATCTAAACGCACAATTAACTGAGTATAGGAAGGAAGAACATCATGAAGAATGGGTTGGGTACAAACAAAGTTTGAGCCTTTACCCTTTGTTTCTTAAACCGTGAACCAGTCCATATTACAACCCTTAAAAGTCCTAACTGAAGCATGGATTAGTTCGAAAGTATACTGTGAGAGTCGCCACCGACTTAGCAAGAGTCGCCACCGACTTTTATTTTATCCAAAAGGAAAGGTAAAAAAGCACAGGAAAGACCTTTGAGATGTTTTCTTGAGTTCGGGGGGTAGATTATGAAAAGGGAAGGTGCTAGCACCCTTTTAATCCATGGTTTTCCATGGGCTCTTAGTTACTTGTTTAGATCACTTGCTTTGCTTTTGCAATTGTTTAAAATGGTGCTTTGTATGGTTTTGAAAGTATTTTGAAAAGAGGCCATCGTTTAGGCAATCTTTGTAATGATTCTTTTTCGTAAGAATGTATACAAAGATGTTTGTCTTTTGAAAAATGTTTCAATGTTTTGAAAGTTGTTTGGAAAATGTTTTGAAATGTGTGTGTTTGTTTGAAAATAGCAAGGATTGTTTTTGAAATGATCAAGTAACTAGAAGCATTCTACCTACTCAAAAGTCTTTCTTGTACATTTTTATTCCTTTGATATTGTTGATTTACCATTGTTTTGGTAAACAACCCTATCTTTGGATGTTAAACGGGATGGGTGTGGGTCATCGTATGAGCATGATAGCAATGTTGCCAAGTATCTTTAGCATTTTGAGGGACCAAGATCATTTGTTTAGGCAACCTTGTCTAGCGTCATCGAGGGACTATGATCTTTTGTTTTGTTTTGTTTTGCCAAGATACCTAGCATGCATACCATGGCCATTTTGTTTTAGGCAACCAAGTGGGTGAAACCCTAGGGGTGCTTGTGTGCAATGTGTTGTCATTTTCATGCATTTTGTTTGTCTTGAATTAGGTCATTCTATTTGTTTGATTTTTGTCTTATCATACAAACCCTAATTTACTAAACATGTATATAATGCGATAAATTGCGTAAAGCAAATCTAAGCTATTACAACAATATTATGGGAGGGGGGATACAAGTTTTTTGAATGGGGATATTTGCACAAAATAAAACCCTAAAGATTATTACAACCCAATTGAATTATTTGTACAATAAATAAATAAACAATTATTTAAATATGCAATAAAATGTATGGATGCAAAATGTTTTTTTGTATTTATTTTATATATGTAAAAACAAAATTATTTAAGTCCTAAAAATAAGAAAAATAATATTATTATTTTTTGAAAGGGTGAAAAACCCTAGTTTTTGATTAAAGAAAATATATGTTTTTTATTATTTATTTTATCCATTTATGTACAAGAAAAATAAATAAAATTATTTACAAAAATTAAAATATATGTGGAAATAATATTTTATGTGTGTGAATAATAAAAATAAAAATGTATGATATTTTTAAATATATTTACTATTTATTTAAGAAAATAATTTCTATTTCATTTAAAATAATCAATATTTTATGCAAAAAAAAAAAGATAAAAATAAAAATAAAAATGCAAAAATTAAGAAAATATTTTTGGATATTTTTTATCATTAGAAAAAATGAATGCATGCACAAAAAATAAAAATATGCAAGAAAATACAAAAATATAAAATGATAAGTCAGGGGGGTGAAAATAGTGAATCAGGGGGTATGGGAAGTAAAACAGCAAGCCCAAGCGTGTCAGGCCCAAGCTAGCTTCATCCCTGTCCTCCAGCCAACATTCTGCGCGCGTTTTGCCTCAAACCTGTATCTTGCTCTAGCTTGCATAAAATCAAAAACTTATAACACAAAAAATGTAGCTCATGATCTCACGATTCTAGTGATATAAAGTTGTGACCTAACACTCAAAGATCAAGGAGAATTTTATCACCCCTAATTTCTGACCTAAATTTTTCATGAACTTCAAGCTTCAAATTCTCACTACTCAGTTAATATAAATAACAACTATGCATATGTACAGCTTAAGCAAGTTAATGACTACATTTTTGCTTCACAAATCAAAGCTTAAGGATTCCTAAATAGAGAGATAGAACTTTGAAAAATACCTTGTTCAGTTGAGTTTGGATATGGCAATGTGGGGGCTTTGAGTGAGGCCTGAAGATCGTGTGAGCTTCCTTGAAGTTCCCTCAAGCTTTTCCAATGCTTAGCTGGCCTTGTAGATGCTTGAATCTCCCTGTAGAAGTCAACCTGCAACCTTCCAAAATGAAAATGGTGATGTTTGAAATAGGGGTTACAGTTGCAAGACAAGGGACTGGATAGTTTAGGTAGGATGTATGTAATGTGTTTGAAGTCTTAAAATGAGAAACGCACGAGCCAATATTGATTTGGCAAGGGTTCTGTAGAAGATGCCCTGTTTGGGAAGAAAAATGTGTTTTCTGTGTTTGGGAAGGTTTTGAATGTTGAGAATTCGTGCTTTTTGCTTGATACAAGTTTGTGTAGATGTTTAGAATGATACAAAGTCTTCTCTTTATCAGATATCCAAGTTTTTTTAACTTTTGCCAATTTGCTTGCTTTTGAAGAAAGTTTGAGGTGACTATGCCAAAGGCCTGTACAAGATAGCTTGTGGACTGCAGAGGGTTGGTATACTTTTCCTGATATTTGTGGATCTTGCTTGCAACAAAAGATCAGGTCCATGGCTCAAGAAATGTAAAGTTGCAAAAAGGCTTGCTTTATCAAAGTAGTATTGTAAACTTTATGCCATTTTTGGATTAATTCATTGTGCAATGCTTCAAAAGTCAAAACAAAGCCATTATCTATTGATTTTGCATTTAATTATGGAGTGTAGAAAGGATTAGTACCTGTAATTCAAGGTACAAGCATGCTTGAAACTGATTTTCAACTTAAAGCATTGTAAACATGGCTTGCACAAAAGTGACAAATTTCCATTTTCTCTTCTTCGATTCTCCCTAACCACAAATGATCTTGGAGAGATCTTGGACATTTTGGAAATCTTGCAACATGCTCTACAATCCATATTTGAAATTCAACTTGAGATACCTCTTGGAACTAGGTGAAAAGTTACCATGAAGTTAGGTCAAAAACCTGCCTAAACTAGGGCAAAATTTCACTAAGTTATTTAGTTTATGGACCCCTATTCACAAAATCATAACTTGAGATACAAGCATATTTTTGGAAAACTTTGTGAATAAAAGTTGTATATCTCATGTAGGACTACAACTTTAATGTTGGAAGTTTTCTTTGAATCCAATTTCATCATGGTGAAAAAGTTGTGGAAAGTTGGGAAAAATTAAGAAATTTTCCACACTTAGAAAAATTCTAAGTTATGAAAATTTTCAAATTAAAACCCTAATTCTCAATTTTAGGTTTCTTGGTCAACAAGTTTCATGTTTTGACAGATCTTGATGACTTATGACCCTTGGCACTTGATTTTGACTAAAAAGTCAAAGTTTGACTTTTCAGTGTACAATTGACTTTTGATCAGTTGACTGCAAAATTCATATGTCAATCCTATGCATTTGAGATCTTTTGAACTATGTGATTAGGTCACGATGATGATATTGAGTCCTTGAAATAATGCTTGAACCCAATTGGCCATTGGCTAGGTTAAAAATCAGAAATTTCCCTTTCTCAGTCAAAACCCTAATTTTGACCATTTTGCCCTTTTGATGATCTGATCAAATTTCTTGAGGAGTTGTGATCCAAACTTGATCAAATGGTACATATGAGTCTAAAATGTTGTTGTGAATAAAAAATTATAAAGTTTTACTGTAAATTGGCCATGGTTAACTTTTTCCCCAATACAACTGATTTTTAGGTCAACTGTCCAATTGACTGGGCGAAAATGTGATTTAAGGCTTGAAACTTGTCATGAGCAATCTTAGGGGTCCAAGATGGTGTATGAAAGTCAAATGAAGCATTGATGGTCCAAAAATCCTTGTGCAAACTTAAACCCTAATTTCAGGCTATTAGTGCAAGGTGAGGTCTTGAGCTGAGCAAACCCTAATCTTGTCTGGAGTCCAAGAAGTCTTGTGAGGAAAATCTTGATAAATGAGAGGGAAAATTTTGGGGTAAAACACATACTGTTACAAAAAGGTATCTTGACTCCCGTAAGGTTTACTATAAAATCCTGAGTTGAACTCATATTCTTACAAAATCCTGTTTGTTTACTAAAAATGCATTTTCAAAACTTCAAGACAGACATAAGTTTTTCATTTTTAAATGACATTGTTTGCATATGACTAATTGTTCAACAACAAAGAAATTCGCACGAAGAATATTTAATGAACGAAAATCCTCTCAATGAACAGAATCACCTCAAATGAAAAGACATTTCCAATAACAGGCCTTTCATAGTCAAGGGGCATGGCATGGTGTCCAACTGATCTGGGGGCAGTCGATTCAAGATTCAAGGAATCTCTCAAAAGTGTTGAATAGCCAGGGGAAGATCACCATATGAAGCACTTGGGGCATTAGACATGAATTCCATAAAAGGATCACATATGATCGAGCAAACATTTTTCTGGCGGTGCTACAACACTTACTGCTACGGACAATGACAATTCTCCGCACCCGGTGAACACGGACATAGTCAGAAAATACTACACATGAAAAAGACCCGCTAGGTTGACTGGCCTAGGCAAAAATACGGGTATCCCAGCGAACCAAAAGTGTTCGGGCAAAAATTAGGGATATATAAATAAAACTATACACCCGGCAAGTTGAAAAACTGAAAAGGCGGCTTGGGCAAAAAATGGTATCCCGATGGACTGAAAATATGAAAGGATAGTCCAGGAAAAAGTTAGGGATTAAAGCGTACGACTATGCCCCGTCATCTCGTCATCTGTCTATCAGTAGAAGATTTATCGCCCTGATCAACATTCACCAAGGGCTCTAGAAGTAGAGGTATGTTCAAGTCTCCACGGATCCCCACAAAGCCACTTCCATGAGATTATCCCTACAAGTTAATCTTCACAAGTTCATACATTCCCTGTAATTTCCCCAGCAAATCACTCTAGCAGATAAAGGAGTGCAGACTTCTTCCCAGTAATATTACCTATCTACAGAATCCCAATCATTACAGTTTATGGGAATTCTTCTCCCCGGCTGAGTTTTCAAAGCTGTAAAAACCCCTGCAAATTGCTTCTCTCCAGCAAAGTTCATTTTCCTCAGCAAGAGTATTTCTCCATCAACATGGTTTATTTCCCCAAACAGATTCTCTTCTAGATACAGTTCAAATACAATATAGATATAGATTCATTCTGACACTCATTCTAGATCCACATCTAGATACAGTTCAGATACAATTTGAATATAGATTCGTTCGGACACTCATTCCAGATCATCGTCTTGATACAATTCAGATACAATCTAAATATAGATTCATTCTGACACTCATTCCAGATCCACTTCTTGATACGGTTCAGTTACAGTCTAAATATAGATTCATTCTGACACTCATTCCATATCCATTTCTAGATACAATTCATATACAATCTAAATATAGATTCATTATGATACTCATTCTAGATATAGTTCAGATATGATCCAAATATGGATGTCATTATGATACTCATTTAGTACATCTTCCAGATACAGTTCAGATACGATCCAGATATGGATGTCATTATGATACTCATTCAATGCATCTTTGAGATACGGTTCAGATACAGTCCAAATATGGATATCATTCTGATACCCATTTAATACATCCTCAGATAAAATTAAGGCATAGATTTATTCTGACACTCCCCAACTTGAGTGTGCTTCTACAATAAAACACTGGCTAAATTCCTTTCCCCAGTGAATTCGTCACTATCCCTAGGGAGTTCCTACGAAACCTAAAACCGGACCAGATGTCAGTCAACTTTATCCTCCCCAGGCGAGTCGGAAGGAATATTCATCTCTTTTATCCCCATTGATGGTATAAACTCCCTAGTAGAGCAATGAGCAACCAACGTTCTTAAACTCTTCTCCCCAAGCAGGAATTAACACTCTCCAACAGAGTTTCCTCAAGCAAAAAGCTTGAAATCAATGTTCTCTAGTGGAGTTTCCTACAACAAGAAAGCAGGAGTCCCCAGCAGAAACAATCCCCAGAAGATCGAAGATACACATACTTTTCATCTCCAGCAACAATCAGGGATTTATTTTCCCAAGACTAAGATGCTACTCAAATTTGCGAATGCACTTCAATAACATTTCACATTCACCATCATTTACCAATACCATAGCATATGCATACAAAACGCAAATGACACAGTCTCATTTATTTTGAGAATCTCATTAGGCAATGAATTTCATACATCACGACATTGCATACAGCTAACCCTTTATCTTTTCAAATAAAGTCTATAAATAGATGAATATCATCAACTATCTACATGACCAGAAAAATTTCTTTAGAAACTAAATTCTGACAAGTATTTCCCTCAAAGAGTTTCCCCAGAAAGTCATTCTAAAAAATATCTCTTCTAGATGAAGTTAGGCGTAGACATCTTCTAAGGCATCATTAAGAAGAAATCAAGCATGAATTCCTTCTGGTACCCTTCGAAGTAGTAGTCGCCATATATTCCTTCTAGTACCCTTTGAAGTAGTAGTCTCCATAGATTACTTCCAGTACCTTGTGAAGTAGTAGTCGCCATAGATTCCTTCCAGTACACTTTAAAGTAGTAGTCTTCATAGATTCCTTCTGGTACCCTTTGAAGTAGTAGTCTCCATAGATTCCTTCCAGTACCCTTTGAAGTAGTGGTCACCATAGATTCCTTCTGGTATCCTTTGAAGTAGTAGTATCTATAGATTCCTTCCAATACCTTGTGAAGTAGTAGTCGCCATAGATTCCTTCTGGTACCCTTTGAAGTAGTAGTCGCCATAAATTCCTTCCAGTACCTTGTGAAGTAGTAGTCGCCATGTATTCCTTCTAGAACCCTTTGAAGTAGTAGTCACCATAGATTCCTTCTAGTACCTTGTGAAGTAGTATTCACCATAGATTCCTTCTAGTACCCTGTGAAGTAGTAGTCGCCATAGATTCCTTCTGGTACCCTTTGAAGTAGTAGTCGCCATTGATTCCTTCTGGTACCCTTTGAAGTAGTAGTCACAATAGAGTCCTTCTGGTACCCTTTGAAGTAGTATTCGCCATAGATTCCTTTCAGTACCTTGTGAAGTAGTAGTCACCATAGATTCCTTCTAGTACCCTTTGAAGTAGTAGTCGCCATAGATTCCTTCTGGTACCCTTTGAAGTAGTAGTCTCCATAGATTCCTTCCAGTGCCTTGTGAAGTAGTAGTCACCATAGATTCCTTCTGGTACCCTATGAAGTAGTAGTCGCCATAGATTGCTTCTGGTACCCTTTGAAGTAGTAATCGCCATGGATTCCTTCTGATACCCTTTGAAGTAGTAGTCGCCATGGATTCAATCCAGTACCTTGTGAAGTAGTAGTCGCCATAGTTTCCTTCTGGTACCCTTTGAAGTAGTAGTCAGGCGTAGACTCCTTCCATTACCTATTGAAGTAGTAGTCGGGCGTAGACTCCTTCCGGATACATCTCTTAAAGACCAAGTCAAGCATATTCTTATTCTTATATTTCTATCAACAGTTACTTTGGATGGCATCAATAAGCCCATCTCCGACGACTCTCCGTCACCTTTGGATGGTGTTGTACCCCAAAATTCTCCCTTACATTTTTCTTCAAGGCGTTCTTTCAAGGCTTCTTAAAACACTCAAGGGTTAACTAGTCAAGATGCACCTCCTAAACCAAAGGCATACAACTAGGGTTTGGAGTTTCTCAAAGAAATTTGGTTTGAAAAGGTCACAAGTGGCTTCCATGGTTCTTCATAGGTCCTTAACAAGGTTCATGTCATGTTTCAATCCCTACATCACAAGTTTGCTCAGTCAATGACTCAAATGATTGAAAATCAACTATACTGGTCAAAAAGTCAAATGTGGTCAACATACAGTCAAACTTACAGATTTTTGGTCAACATCAGCATTTTAAAGTGATATTCATCATTTGATCAAGGGTTGATCATTATTCCTCAAGGAAAGTACTCAGATCATCAAAAGTCAAGAATTGTCAAATTAGGGCTTTCCTTAAGAGAAGTAGACTGAGCTTTAACCAGGCATAACTTTCACATGCTTCATCAACTTTTCCCCAAACAAAGCTCATTTTGAAGAAAATTCAATTCTCTACAACTTTTTTTTATTCTCAAGTCCAAAAAATGCTTCATTTGGAAGATAAGATCTCATACATTATAGGTCATTTTCAAAAGTCAACAAAAGACACTTTTTGTCAAGGAAACTTACATCAAGATAATATCTTCAAAAGAAAAAATAATAAACATAGAGATTTTAGGTGACATCTTGAGCTTTCCAAAAAGTCCATGATAATATTCAAAAGGTGAAAATTGAGAAAGTCATGGTTTGCACAAGTTGGGCAAATTTTTGAAAATGCATGAAGTCAACTTTGAGCAAAATTGCATTTTTAGGTTAATAGACCTAACTTTTAGGGTTCAAACATGTTTATGACATACCCAAATACCTTAAACCCAACCATGCACTATTGTGATTTTTATTTCTATTTATTTGAATTTTTATTCATTTAAATATGAATTAAATCAAATAAAAAAGAAAACTTAATGGGCTAGTGCATTTGGGCTTAGCTTAACCTATTATGAGACCCATAATTTCATGCTAACCCAGCAATAAACTATCCAGTTTCGTTACACATCCAAAAGGGAAAGAAAACATGCAAAAGGAAGTTTTTTAATTTGTTTGATTTTGAGTTAATTAGGGACATGAAGTCTTGATATCTTGCCTTGTTTATCAACTCACTCTCATCCTCTATATATGGATCCAAAGCAAGGTGTGATACGATGGCAGAACCGACTGTTATATACTGGTTTTGTGTTTGTGTTTGCAAATGTTACGGTAAGCAAGATTCGCCACCGAATTTTATTTTATCAATTTAAGGAAAGGGTGAAAAGAAAAGAAAAGACCTTTTTCGAGATTACTCTGAGTAAGGGGGGTAGATTATGGAAAGGGAAGGTGTTAGCACCCTTTCCATCCGTAGTTATCTACGGGCTCTTAGAGGTTTTCTCATTTTAAAATACCTTTTTGCTTTGTGTGTTTGAAAAAATGTTTTGAAATGCCTTAGTGCGGAAATTTGCTTTGCATTTGACTCTTGTATCAGTCCTCAAGAGTGTTGATATAGCAAATGTTTTTGAAAATTGTTTTTGAAAATTGTTTTTGAAAAGTAGTATTTGTGTAAGTGCAAAATGTTTTTAAGCAAACTTCTAACAGCTATCTACTTTGTACTTGAAAAAGGTAGTTCTTTTCCTCCTTTATTTTAGACAATACTATCCTACTATTAGTGAGTAGGTAGCCTTGTCATTGGATGTTTAATGGACATTCGAAGGGACGTTACAGTCACAAAGGAAACTTGTGGAGACGCTTTAGCAATTTTGTTTTGGGACTAGATCATTTACTGAGAAGGCAACTGTAGGGTCATCGAGGGACTATGAACTTTTTTGTTTACGGGTCTTTGCTAAAGCGTCCTTGTTTCGAGGGACATGACTGCTTTATTTCCTAAGGAAACCAAAGTGGGGTACCCTAGAGGTGTATATGTGCAATTATGTTCAATTCAGTTATTTATCTTGCGTTATTAGGTTTGCTAACATTTTGTTATTAGTCTTTCCATACATGCCTAGTTACTAGCAGTAAATATGTACAAAATATAGAGTGCAGAAGTATAAACCTACACTATTACATGGCTTCGGGGAGGAGGATTTACATTCCAAAATAATTGGGGAAAGGAAAATAGGGAAAACAGTAAAGTCCTATTAATTATTACATTCCAGGATGCAGATACAATAATATAAAATGTGAAAAATAAATAACGCGCAAAAGGTTAAAAATTAGTCTAAAAAAACCTAATAAGAAAAATCTTTTTATTGTTCCTTTTTTTTATTTAGGAAAATAAATAAAATTAAATTAAAGAAAATAGTCTAAGTTCTTTTTGGTTTTTGTATTATGAAAAGAAAATAATTAAAGTTAAATTAAAACCTAAAACTACTATTTGTATGATTTTGATTATTATATTATACTAATTAAATAAATGAAGAAAACAAATTAAAATTAAAAAAGAAAAATATAAAAGAAAGTGACAAAAACAATGCAAAATGGGCCAAGACAATTAGAAATTGGGGGGTGCTGAAATTGAATTTTGTTAGGTTCAAGTGAATGTTAAGCCCAGGCTGTATTGGAACCTAGTGAGAAGATTCTTTGGATGTCCATGATAGGGACACACATTTGCTACGCTTGGATCTGGCTGTAATGGCATTGGAGGGTATAGATCTGGTGACCCATGGTGTGTGCATATGACCTGATTGTATTGGATCTTCAAAAAGAAAGTGGAAAAAATAATATGCAAGAGGCAGGGGTCGAACCCCTGACCTCTCACACACATAACGCCTTAACACTCATGCACTCAACTGTTGGGACGACTTTACATCCATTAGTATACATCAAACGATTATGATATATTATAAAATGAGTCATAGCACTGAGATATCACATGCGCTCAAGTCCAGTAGGGTTTAACCAATCAAATCGTTCCTTTTTGCCACGCCTTAGTCAGCGCCGGTCAAGTCACCGGATGTGGTGGCTCCGATCATCTTTTCCAGCCACTCCAAATTTCCAACCTGCAAAATTCAAACATACCAAGAACAAAAATGACCCTACCCCCTAATTTGGGGTCTACAAATTCAATGGTGATGTTTATTTAGTCTGAAAGCTCCTGGATTATGAGATTTGAAACTTTTTAGTTTGTGATATCCTAACAATGGCATCACAACATTCAGGCTTTAAAGTTTTCATGTTACACGTCCCACATGTTCTAATGGACCTCCTGATCACAAATCAAACAACACATGAATCTAAAATTTCAAATATGAAAAACCTTGTTCGATCGGTGACACACGATCTTGCAGTTTGAAAGTGCTATGGACTTTGAAAATGGTTGGAAGTGACTGCTGGCACCTTCAGAAACGTGATGGAGTCTTTCGTTTGGGACTGAGGGAGGCTGGATCGGTGTTTCAATTTGGACAACTTTAAGAATTTTTTTGCAATTTGGTAATGTTCTTGCTAGGCTGTGTAAGCATGTCTTTAGCTTGCAAGCATGCTTCTTATATAGAGTAGAAGGGAGGGGATAAGAAAGAAATGGTTTAAACAACCTTGATTATGTGTTTGAAATCCATGAATGAAAATTTGTAACTTTGGCCAAAAACATGGAATCTTGTCCCTTTTTTAAATTTGAATGTATGTGGACATTTTGGCCTTCGAATGCCTCCAATTCCCGCCCTTCGATTGGACTTCTTGTATAGCCTTTGAATGGACCATTTGTGTACCCTTCGAATGGGCATTTGGTTGCCTCCTCGAATGGACCACTTGTGTACCTTTCGACTGGCTCATGTTCTCATCACTGGGGCTTCTTTGTTTGATCCCCTATTCAGCTAGCCCAAACGAAAACTCTTTCCTGGCCAATCGAAGCTTCTTTGGCATGAATGTGCTTGTGCACGTTTGCTTGAAACTGGTAGTATGTTAGCTTTTAGGCCAGCAGGCCTCTTTGAATATTTTTATTTCGTTTTGGCTAGCAATATCCTTCGTTTTGAACCAATGTGTGTGCTCTCTTGAAGGGAACCCATGCATCATTTATATACATCACTTGCCATTCCTTCGAATAGGTTCAACAAAGTAAGTCCTTCGAATGGAACACCCACGTATGCCCCTTTAAATCCATCAATACATGTCTTTCGAATGGGGCAAATATATGTCCTTTGAATGGACTATGTGCCTGTCCTTCGAATGTGCCAGTTGTGTACCTCCTGAAAGGGCATCCGGGTACGTCATAGTGCAGAAACTTTGTGCGTTGAAGGGTCTTGGCATTGAGAGCAAGCACAAAATAAGTCTTTTCCTTATGCTTCCAACACAAGCATGGAGGGACTTTTGGCCTAGTGAATCGAAGACATGTTGATGGGTCTTTTCCTTGTGAAACCAAGGCAAGCTGATGGGTCTTTTGCCCAGTGGGAACTTTGTGAATCGAAGACCAGTTAAAAGTAGCCTTTTGCCTTGTGGATTGAAGGCTAGTCTGAAGAAGTTTTTCCCATTGTAAATCCAAAGCAAGCATGAAGAAGCCTTTTACCCTGAACGAAGCTAGCATGCAGGAACCCACTGTTGGTGGATCGAAGGGAGCTTACAGGGGATTCTTGCTGTGTGCGCTGAAGGCACGCACATAAGGATAATTTGCCTAGTCGAAGCAGGAATCAAGCTTGCTCAAAGGAAAACAAATGCCCAATCGAAGAAAGAATTAAGCTTGCTCCAAAGAGACCAAATGCCCAAACGAAGCAGGAATCTAGCTTGCATGCAGGTAGCCATTGCATTTATGGATCAAGCCAGCATGCAAAGCCAATGGTGCAATCAAAGGAGCACTAACAAGAGGCCCTTCCCCTTTGGATCGAAGGAAGTTGTTTCAAAGGAAACACATGCCCAGTCGAAGCTTGTACACAATAAAAAAGCAGAAGGCCAAGGCTTCAATTAAAGCTTGGAAATTTGAGGCAAGTTTGGAGGAGGTTAGACGCTCAATCGAAGCCAGTCAAGATGCCAATCGAAAGACCCTTTGGCCTGCCAATTGAAAGACTTTGTTTATCTTCAAAAAAATTTTTTTTTTCCTTTAATCAAGTGCTTGTGACCACCCATATAAGAAAAAATCTTGGAAAACATGAGAGGGCAAATTTTGGGGTACAACACAAGGCAAAGGGACACACATAACCTGCTCAAAGAGTGCACTACAAAATTCTCAAAAATTTCAAAGTTGTCAAAATTCGTAGCTGTATTTCTAGCCATCCTCGATCCAAACCAGTCACATATTTGTCTTCCCGAGACCCCCAGAAGTCCACATCAACCACTATCCACGCCTGAAGCATCTTAGAACGCACGAACCGAATCACTCAGGTTGGGTAAACTTCTCTCATCTGAATCTCGTAATCCATGTAATTTAAATGAATTTGAAGCATATATTTATGTTCATACTGTTATTTACAACTGTTCTAACGTATTACATGAAAGATTAAATGCTTAAATCATGGGATGCAATTAAGGCACTCCTCTTCTAGATCCTGGGTTCGGGTCCCAGGTTTTGCACTTTTGTGTTTCAATATTTTTTTGTAGGTCTTGGGCTATTTTTGAAATGGGTCTGGGTTCATTTGCTCCTAGCACCCCTCCATTTTCGGGCACAAACGTTGGGCTCTGGCCGGTTTGGGAAAAATGATCTTCAAACTCTCACCCCCTAATTACTTCTACAAGCCCATTTCCTATTTTTCTTTTCTTTTCACTTTATTTATTTAAACTTTCCTTTAATTCTTTTTATAACAAAAAAAATCATAAAATCAAAAATCATAAAAAATAATTAGACTTAGATTTTCATTAATTAAATTAATTTTTAATTAATTAGTTTTAATCATTTTCTTTTCTTAATTAATTAGAACTTAGGTTTCCATAAATTTAATTTAATTATTTTTCTAAACAAAAAATGCAAAAAACAACATAAAAACATTTTTTTACCACTTAAGATTTTTTAGGTTTTCTTTACATCTTTTTCTTTTCTTCCCCACGCGTTTATTTAATTTTATTCGCATTATTCTCACAATTATGTAATTGTACATGAGATGTAATAGACTTTAACTAGGACCTTTTATTTTTTATCCCCCATTTTTTTGGTTTGTAATTCCCCCCATCCCGAAGTAATGTAATAGCGTAGTTTAAATTCTCGCACTTTTATTTTCTGTACACACACACACACACACACACACACATACACACACACACACACACACACACATATATATATATATATATATATATATATATATATAGCTGCTAGATGTATGCTTAATAGGATTGCATGATAAGATCTGAAAACAAACGGTAGAAAACCTAAATGTTTAAAAATAAATAACTGAAACACAACACATTCGCACACACGCACCTCTAAGGTACCCCCACTTGTTGCCTTCGGAATAAAACAGTCACGTCTCTCGAACATAAGAGATTTTAGCAGTAACCCTTTAGTTATAAGATCATAAGTCTCTCGATGACTCTTTCGACATTGCCTCGGTAAATGATCTTAAAATCTTAGGATAATTGCTAAAGTATCTTACGGGTTTCTTTCGTGACTGTACGATGATCGTTGTCCGTCCCTCAAAACATCCAATGATAGGGCTACCTACTGACTAATAGTAGGATAACACTGTCTAAAGGAAAAGAGGAAAAGAACAAAGACTGTTCGAGTAGGTAGACCGCTTATAGTTGTTTGCTCACAAAAACAAACAAAACAGTTTTTCACACATACACAACCTCTTCTCTAAAATATTTTCAAAGATAAAACACTTTGTATACGTTCTCGACGATAGGAGAAACATTACAAAGTTCGCCGCACTAAGGCGTCTTTTCAAAAATATTTTCAAATACCCTTACACAAAAAAGCATTTTCAAAGTGAGCTAGCAACTAAGAGCCCGTAGATAACTACGGATGGAAAGAATGCTAATACCTTCCCTTTCCACAACCTATCCCCCGAACTCAAAATCTTTAAAAAAGTCTTTCCTGTTCTTTTCACTCTTTCCTTTGTTGGATAAAAGAAAAGTCGGTGGCGACTCTTGCTAACCGTAACATTTGCGATAAAATGCAAAACTAGTAAAGTCAGTTCTCCCACCGTATTACAGTTACCCTATTGCTTTTAGATACAATGTCGTATTTGTTTCCCTTTCCATGACACTTAACGTCACATTTTCCTCTTATCATAGCTCCACCACGTATACGAGTAAGCATACAATCATTGTTGTTGGTTTTGTCAAGCACAATCATTGGGTTCAGATAAAGTTGAAACTTGATTGCCCATTGTCTCCTACCATAGACAGTTGGAGACATAATTGTACTGCTGTGTAAAAGCATGAGAATCAGCATATGCAGGTCACTTTAGACACCGGAAAGATTTGTGTTGAAAATGATTGTTGTTTGTTTTTAATGCTTATATATATGACAATTATTCTATTTATATATTAAGTCGGATAACTATTTTACTTATTTTCTAAGAAAAAGTTATGAAAAATGAGAAAAAAATAAATATTTAGTATTTTCGAAAATTTGAAATTTCCGAAACTTTTAACACTTATCGAAAATTTCTAAATTTTTGATCATTATTAGTACTCTTCGAAAATTTGAAATTTCTAATAAAAAAATAGAAGTTTAGTGAAATTTTCAATATTATATTAAAATTTTCAACATACAACCGTAAATTTTAAATTTTTTAAATATATTATAGAAACATTAACGTAAATATACCAACATAAAGAAATATCAAGTTAAACCTAAATCTTCTCTCTATATGAATGATTATTGACCCCGTCCTCATTAGTTCTTTACCACCTAAGACAACTTTTTCAATACGTATTTGATAACAATTATCATAAAAGATATAGGGTTTGTTTTACTTGTTTTTAAGAAAATATTTTTATACTATTACGTATTTTTTATTTTAAAAAGTTTTTAATGAAAAATTGTTTTATGTAATTTTTTAGGAAATATTATTTTATGTATTTTATTATTTTATTATTTTATTATAACATTTTCTAGATATGAAAACTTTAAAAAATCCTAAAATTTAAAATTATTTGAAAAAACTTTTTTATAAAAATCAATTTTGAAGTATTTATTTTTTAAAAATGATATGATTTCAATTATATTTTAATTTTTAATAATGCATATTCATGTTACTGGATGTTCACATTAGTATGTTAATTTAAAAGAATTGAGTTAATAACCCTTTCTATTTTGAAAATATTTTTCATAAAACATTATTTTAAAAATATAAAAAAAAAATCAATTTTTAAGTTAAAACAAAGTCCATATTCTATGTAGTTTGTTTGAGTTTTTGTTTTGGGAATTGAGATTATTTTTTTTTGTTTTATCGACATTTATTTGTAATTGTATTTATTTGTGAAGAATATGTATAGTTTTCTACCGAAGGAAAATGAGAGAGTACTGTAGTAGTTTTTATGTATATTTATTTGAATTTATTTGCCTTCCTACATTTGTTCTTTATGCATGAATTTGTTCTCTTTTAAAACCTATAAATCATTATGGATTTATTGATTTAAATAGAGTTATTAGACTTTGTTTGTTGAACTTCTTCTGGCCAAAAAAAAAGTTTCAGACTGTTAATTGGCATGCATAAAGTCAGTAAAAATCTTGACACCATAACTCATCAAATTAACAAAGAAAGAGTGGAAAGTTTAATTAGAAGTTCAGAAGTTTTGAGAAAATTAATTATTTTGTTTTAAAATCAAATAAATGAAAGTAGGTTTATGAATGAATCATTCTTATTTTTGTGTCTATTTATCTTCTCCTAGAGTCTATAAAAAGACACTAAAACATAATAGTTGTAACAAAGCTTCACATCAAAACCTCTCAACATTTCTCTATGATGTCAACAATGAATACACGCTGCTCTATAACTTTATTTTTCTTTGTCATTTGCTTCATTTTCCCACTTTCTGATGCACTAAACAATGGTTTTAGTGTTGAACTCATCCACCGCGATTCTATAAAATCACCACTCTATAAACCTATTCAAAACAAATATCAAAATATTGTCAATGCTGCACGTCGCTCGATCAACCGTGTCAGTCGTTTCTACAAAAAATCCTTAAACATTTCACCTGAATCAACTATAGTCCCTGACAATGCTGAGTATCTCATGACCTATTCTGTTGGTACTCCACCATTTAAGCTATATGGTATAGCTGATACCGGTAGTGACATTGTTTGGCTTCAATGCGAGCCTTGTGAAGAATGTTTCAATCAAACCACTCCTAAGTTTACGCCTTCAAAATCATCGACTTACAAAAACATTCCTTGCTCATCAAACCTATGTCATTCTGTGAGAGATTCATCTTGCGATGACAAAAATAATTGTGAGTATTCTATTTCTTATGGTGATCGATCACATTCAGAAGGAGATCTTAGTATTGATACTCTTACATTGGAATCCACCACTGGACAATCGGTTCCATTTCCTAATACTGTCATAGGATGTGGAACCGATAATACAGTGTCATTCCAAGGCGTTAGCTCGGGGATAGTTGGTCTTGGAGGTGGACCGGTGTCTTTTATAACACAATTAGGATCGTCAATTGGCGGTAAATTCTCTTATTGTTTACCACCTTCTTTGCTTGTGACCGAAACTCAGTCAAACTCTACGACCAAACTCAATTTTGGAGATGCTGCTATTGTTTCTGGTGATGATGTTGTATCAACTCCTATAGTAAAAAAGGAATCTCCGGTTTTCTACTATTTGACATTGGAATCTTTTAGTGTTGAAAACAAGACAATAGAATTTGGAAGGATATCTTCAAATGACAGCCGCGACAAAGGTAACATAATAATTGATTCAGGCACAACATTGACGCTTTTACCATCTAAATTTTATACCGACTTGGAATCAGCCATAGTTGAATTGGTGAAACTAGAGCGTGTTGACGATCCTAATAAAATATTCAACCTTTGTTATAGTATCACATCAAACGGATATGATTTTCCTCTAATCACTGCGCATTTCGACGGTGCAGATGTTAAGTTGCATCCTATTAGTACCTTTGTTCAAGTTGCTGATGCCATTGTTTGCTTTGCTTTTCAATCATCTACAATTGGTGCTATTTTTGGCAACTTGGCTCAACAGAATTTGTTGGTTGGTTATGACCTACAACAAAAGACAGTGTCTTTTAAGGCTACTGATTGTACCAAAGTCTAACTAGTCTTGTAGACTTGGTTTATGTTCCTCCTATGAATACATAATAAAACAATTTGCATTTTGTTTCTTGTCTCTAATTTTAAGAATAATCATCATTTAGTTTTGGTCATTAGATTCAGCCCCATTCTTGCTGCTTTGTTGATACATAGCCATATTTGACCTTTTTTTTAATATCCGTTAACCAAATTAAAATATATTATATTAACTTATTTTTAAATGTTGTCCAAGAATCAAGTTTTCAATATCCTATATTTTAATTATCTATAAATGATTATTATTGTATTTCATTATTTGTAAAAAAACAAAAGCCCAATTAGAAATTCCTAATAGTTAGTAAATATTTTATTACTATTTATTATTTATTTAAATATAAAACCTCTCTTAAATTTGAGTATATATATCAAGCGCATCAATCTTGCTATATAAATAATATAGATTTGTGAAAAATATATCGGTTGATCATTAGAATTGACAAGATTCAATAATATCGTTGATTCAATTTTCTTTCTTAAAAAATGATAGTTTATTTTAATATATTTGACCATTAATTTCATGAAAATTGAATTTGAACCAACATCAAAGGCAAATCAATTATCATATATAGTCTTGCACCTCCTTATTCAAATTCAAGCTCCTTGATGAATGATTTTAATCAAACGAACTCACGTCTTACCAATGTCATGACCTTATATTCTACCTCAACATTTGATCTTGTAATTACATTTTAATATTTACTCTTTTAAGATATTATGTTTTCTCCAAAAAGTGCACAATACTCATAAGTGTGTCGTTCATAAATGGGAAGTCAACTCAACCAAGATTTGAGTATCTTAAAACTGAGTATGATCTTTATATCTATAAATGAGACCTTTTCCTGAAACTCCTTTAATGTACTTCAAAATCTAGATAACAATATTCATATCTATAGAAATATCAACTGACTTGACTTAAGGTAAGAGAATAAACACTTAATGATTGAACCCTCCCCTAAAAAAATCAGGTTTTGAGGTGGGGTTCGTAAATTTTATTGGGATTAGATCCATTTAGGATAAATGCATGATGGGGTAGGGTAGACTAAGTTGAATTGATTGTCTTCCATGATTACATATCATGAATTGATTTTTAATTTTGATGAATAAGTGTGAAATTATGATGCATATGTTGTGTGAAATTTTATTAGGGTTCACTATATGTTAGCACATGATTATAATGTATTTGGATTAGAGAAAACATGAGAAACGAGACAATTTATGAGTTTTAGCAGGCATGTAATCGATTACGCTCGGTTAGTAACTGGTTACCACCTCTTATAATGGTGGTTTTTTAAGTTAGAATCGATACGTAACCGATTACGTGTTTTGTGTAATCAATATGTAACCGATTACGTATTTTATGTAAGCGGGTATGCACTCTGATACCACCACAAAATGAGTTTCATAACTCCAATTGAGACACAGACAATGCGTTGGAAAACTATTTCAAACCTCTATCATATGGTGAAGTAAAATAATGATTGCATTCCATATTTTTCGTTAGGAAATTGAGTTTCTATGAAACCCTTCTAGTGTAAATAATAACACTTATTAAGTAAAGAGTCTTGTTGACTATATGATACTTGATTAAAGGTAATATTTGGAGCCCTAGTTGGTTGATTGATGGGTATTATTTATTATGTTTGTAAAGAATGTCTTATTGATTAAAGGATGTATTTAGCATGAAATTTATATAGTCTAAGTGATCATGATAGTTAAATCGTTAATTATGGTGATGCTTTGACAATGCTTGTATACTTGTTTGCTACTTGTGAATTGACCATGCTTCTTCATGCTTAGGTGTGACATGTTTCAATGATAATTGTAACCGTAATAGCATGTACATTGCGTAAGTTGGTTAAGTAGTTTTAATCTAATAATGAATATTTGTTGTATGTGTGTAATTGTATAAATGAAAATAATTGGATGAAGTGAGTAGCACTAGGCTTTTACTAGGATGATATACTTGTGTAGACTCGAGTATATATAAGTATGTATGTATACGTGTCTATTTGTGCTCCTATTTAGAGAGCCGCGATGAGATTCTTGAAAGAGACGGTGTGGATATATGTGCAAAATAATGGTCAATGGTATGCCTAGCTCGTATATGTAGTCCGTAACTGAGGAGATTAATTATAGTCATTGATCTCGTAAGCTAGACATGACGTAGTAAGTTCTAGTGGTAGGTGTCATCCCATAAACTATTCATATCTCGTAGACGTACATGGGCCATAAAGGCAAGTATGTTAGAATTCTCACATAGTAAGTGGTAGCATACTTAGTCAATCATGTTTTCCTCATATGTGTGTATTACCGGCATGGTATCTACTGATATAATATATAGTATCAGACCTGATCAACTTGATGTCTATATATATGTGTCAGGAATGGTCATGTCTGAGCGACCACAAGGACACGGGAGGCCGAGGGTGACTCGTGCCAGAACATGGAAGCAAATATGGAAGTAGGAGGTGAGAAAGGGTGTTGGGCACAATTGATGCAACAACAACAACTACAAATGCAGTAAAAACAACAATAATTTATGCTACAAATGATGTAGCCAATGCAATGTCATCGTCAACTCTATCAATGAAGTGTAGGAAATCAGAGCTTTTGGGACTTCTACCAAATGAATCTTCCAGAATTCGAAGGCAGTCTAAATCTATTATCAGATCATGATTAGTTCACCGGTATGCAGAGAATATTCCAAGTGCTTCCTTGTAGTGAAGAGGAAAAAGTTACATTCGTGACTCATATGCTAAGAGGGCCAGCTACGGGGTGGTGGACGAGTGCCTCAACCCGTATGACCACTCTGAGTATTCCAAAGGATGGGGAACATTTAAAGGCAATATTCCTGGAGAAGTATTTTCTTGATAGTTTTAGGTTTCATAAAGAATTAGAGTTTTGGCAACCTCGTCAAGGGGTTATGTTAGTAGTAGAGTATGCATAAAAGTTTGAAGACATGATAACCTATTCCAGCCAGGCTTTGTAAGCTCCTAATGAAAGGTATAAGATTAACCAGTTTAAGTTTTCTCTTAGGGGAGAAATTGAGCATAATATATCACATCAAATATTCAACACCTATGGAGAGTTGCTACAATAGTGCTATGTAGTTGTGTACAACCTGAAGAAAATCCAATTAGAAAGGGGTCAAGTGGATGATAGAAGATTCAACCATCAATTGAAGCCAACAATGATATACATTCAAGGGAAAGTATAACTAGGGTGCTAGACATGGTTAGAAGCCCCAATGCGAAAATTGTAGGAAATTTCACTTCGGAGAGTGAAAAGTCAGACCAATAAGGTGTTATCATTGCCAAGAGCCAGACCACATGTTAAGAGATTTCTTCAAGTAGAAAATTCAAGGAGCATAAAAAGGAGTATCGAGTGGAACATGTGGAGCTGACACCTTAGACTCTAGGAAAGCTCGTAGTATCAGTGTTTGGATAGAAGGTATGTGTTACATCCATAGAAAACCTCTATTTATTATTTTGACTGTGACATCATACTCTTTTATTTCAATCAAGTTGCAAGTAGATAGAATCAAGAAAGGGTAGTTAGGGTTCAAGTGATCATATAAATTCGAATAAATGGCAAGTAACTAAGTGCAAGCAAAACTTAGATATGAGACTAAACATTGGTTGTGGAAGGGATTTTGTCCTATAATTCACAAAAGGTTTCCTAAGGCAATCTTATAGCCAGACACCAAGAAAGTTTATTGACCTATCATTTTGCTACATTCATATACTTGCTATATGAGTGTTTATGTCCCTTTGTAATGGGACGGTCGTACTCTCTAAATACGATTAGAGATTATGATGTTGTCTCAATGCTTATAATTGGTTTGTTTGACACAGTAAGCAATGCTAGGATAATATTGAAATCCTATGGTAAGTAACAATTGAAGATGTATTAACATTTCGACTCAGGAAAATATCGATACTATTAGTTCAGGAAGGAATCTAGTGTAATGGGTACAGTGAAGGATGAGACCCATATAACATGTCGAGAATGTATTTCTTTATTAGGAGAGTAATCTAGGAAAAGGAGGTAGGTCGCACTTTAAAACCTTCCTTAGAGGACTGGTTTAGTAATTCGTCCCCGATTTTGTAAAACTAGTCTCATGATTAAGGAGTACTAGTGGGTAGTGGATGTTCGCCATGCCAACAACCTCTTGAGCTCTACATAGCATGTGGAGCTAGGTTGTCAAAATTCTCATATCGTATGAGGCCGGAAATCCTTGTCCCTTTATGTATCAATTATCAGATTCATGAGATAATTTTAATAGAATTGAATTAGCATTAAGACCCTAATGAATGAGTGGGTTAAAGGCCCATAAATGAATAAACTTATGAGTGGGTTAAAGGCTTATAGCGGAATAAATCTAACGAGTGCGTTAAAGTTCCATAGAGGAATAAATCTAATGAGTGGGTTAGAGGCTCATAAAGAAATAAATATAATGACTGGCTTAGAGGCCCATAGAGAAATAAATCTAACGAGTGGGTTAAAGGCCCATATATGAGTAACCTCATGAGTGGTATAGAGGCCTATAGAGGAATAAATGTAACGAGTGAGTTAGAGGCCTATAGAGGAATAAATGTAACGAATGGGTTAGAGGCCCATAGAGGAATAAATCTAACAAGTGGATTATAGGCCCGTAGAAGAATAAATCTAACGAGTGGACTAGAGGCCCATAGAGAAATAAATATAACGAGTGGGTTAGAGGCCCGTAGGGGAATAAATTTATGAATGAGTTAGAGGCTCAAAGAGGTGTAATCTATTGAGTGGGTTAGAGGGCCATAGAAGAGTTACCTCATCAGTGGGTCAGATTCCCATAAAGTAATTTTGATAGGAATTTGCTAACCCAATCTAGGTTACAGTCTTATACGAAAGACCGATGTGGCTAAATTTGAGTAAAAATTTTAATTTAAGGGGGGAAGATGTAATATCTCAATTTATCAAAGCATATTTATCGTCTAGTAAGTACTGAATTATTAGTAAGGAAATCTAGATTAGGAGTACACTTAAAAGTAGGTAGTATAATTAGTAAAATTGAATAAGTGGCGAGGGAAAAATAGAGATTTTTACAGATGTATATTTAAGCCAAGTTAGACAAGAAATCCTCATTCTCATTCATTTCCTCTTCACACCAAAATATGAGTTTAGAAATAAACTTAGAGAGAAAAGAGAAAATGGGGCGAGCAAGAGGGAAAGAAGAGGATTTTATGCTTCATCAAGTGGAAACATCCTTGCATGTGAGAAATTCTTGAGCAATTAAAGTGAAACAAGCTAAGAGTGGTTCAATCATCAAGTGTTCATCATAACATGCATCTTTTCCTCTCAAAAACCTTGTATGAAGGTGGGGTTCTTTAAGTTTGATTGGGATTAGGTCCATTTAGGCTAAATACATGATGGGGTATGGTAGAATAAGTTGAATTAATTGCCTTGATTGATTATATATCATGAACTGATTGTTAGTTTTGATGAATAAGTGTGAAATTGTGATGCATGTGTTGTGTGAAATGTTATCAGTGTTTACTATATGTTAGTACATTATTACAATGTATTTGAATTAGAAAAAACATGAGAAACAAGACAATTTTTAAGTTTTAGCATGCATGTAACTGGTTACTCTCTGTTAGTAACTAGTTACCACCTTTGAAAATGGTGTTTTTTTAGGTCATAATCAGTATATATACCCGGTTACGTGCGTTGTGTAACTAGTTATGCATCCTGAAACCACCATAAAATGAGTTTCGTAACTCCGAGATGTATTAGAAAGCTAGTTTAAATCTCTATCATATGGTGAAGTAAAATATTATTTGTATGCCATATTTTTATGTTAGTAAATTAAAGTACCACTCACCCTTCTAGTGTAAATAGTAACACTTACTGAGTAAAGAATCTTGTTTACTATGTGATACTTGATTAAAGTTAATCTTTGGATCCCTAGTTAGTTGATTGATGGGTATTGTAATACGGTGGGAAAATTGACTTTTTGTGTTATCGCAAATATGTGGTTAGCAAGAGTCGCCACCGATTTTTCTTTTATTCAATATTTAGGAAAGGTAAAAAGAACAGGAAAGACCTTTGAAAGATTTTGAGTCGGGGGGCAAATTATGTAAAGGGAAAGTGTTAGCACCCTTTACATATGCAATTATCTACATGCTCTTAATTGCTTCGCTCACTTGCTTTTTGTGTGTGAATTGTTTGAAAATATTTTGAAATGCCAATGTAAGGAAGACTTTATAATAATTCTTGTATCAGTCCTCAAGAATGTATATAAAGTGTTTCGTAAAATATTTATTGTTTTGAAAGTGTAATGTGAGAAAAATGTTTTGTTTGTGAGCAAGCATTCAAGAATCCTACCCACCAAGTTTTTGTCTCTCCTATTCTTTTCCTTTTCCTTTGGAGATAGTATTATCCATACCATTAGTTGGTAGGTAATCTTATCTACTGGATATGAAGGCACAGACGCAAGGTCATCATATGGTCATAGAAGGCAACATGTAAGGATAATTTAGCAATTGTATCGAAGGGACTATCATCATTTTGCTCGTAGGGTCATCGAGAGACTAGATCATCTTTTCATAGGCAACTCGAGGGACATAGAGGGTCTATGATCTTTTGTATTATAGGGAATATAATGATTGTATTGAGGGTCATTTGCTAAAGTATCCCTACTTTCGAGAGAGACATGACCAATATTCGTAAGGTAACAAGATAGATTACCCTAGAGGTGTAAGTGTGAAGAGTGTTTGTTTTTTAGTTTATTTTATCTTGAGATTAGGATTATCTATATCAATTTTTAGTCTTTCCATACAATCCTAATTACTAATCATAGCATAAAAATATAAGTGCAAGAATATAGATGTCCTACACTATTACATCCTCGGAGCAGATACATAATAAGAAAAAAGATGCGGAAAATAAATCTACGCTATTACATTAGAGAGTGCGTCCTATACACTTGACTAAGAAAATAACTGACAAAAGATGAATGAAAGTGTTAGAAAAAGATGTTTAAAACCTTAAGATTCTATGTGTTAGCAAAATATATTTTTGGTATTTTAGTAGAAAATAATTTAAGTGTTAAAAGTAATTAAAAAATAATAATTTATAATTCATTTTAATTAATAAAAACCTAAAGTATAATTAGTTAAAGAAAATTAATTGGTTAAAAAATAAACTTAAAACTAATTATGTTTTGAAAAGGTATTTTATGGTTTTTGGTTAATTGGATAATTAGAAAAATAGATAATTAAATGGAATGAAAGAACAAGGGTTAGAAAAACTGAGAAAATAAGATGCATGGGTGGGGATCGAACCCATCCCCTTTGGCTCAAAGGTGATAACTTCGTCCATCAGGATATATGCTTGTTTGTGATTGAGAATGAGTACCAATCAACATATAGTGAACCTGCGGTAACCTGGAAAATAAAGAAAAGAATTTTACAAAAGGGGGGATTGAACCCACGCCCTCTCGTTTAACAAGCATCTCACTTACCACCTAGCCATAGTTGTTTCACGTCAATTTAATAACACATAATATATATAAAACATGTTAAAATCTAAAAATCAGAAATCAACAAGAATTGAAAACACGAGCTAGTGGTGGGGTCCGAAGTTTTTAAATGGACTAATCAGAGAGAGGGAGGGAGGGAGCCACACATGCCCTTGACCCAAGTCAGCGCCACCACCAACAGTGGTGCCACCTTCTTCTCCAGTGAGACCAATTACTCATTGAAATTTCCAACATCCATTGATACATATCCAATTTACTCATTTCATGCATTGGTAAATCATTACATTTCATGTATCAATCAAAATGCACGTAAAAATAATCATAAATTATAATGCATATCATAAATCCTTAATCCAATCACCCGATTGACGTCTCCTGGTAACTTTGTCGATGCCAATATACTTACTGATTGTTCATTTTTCAATCACCTAGTTAATGTTTCCCAGTAACCTTACAGATGCCAGTAACCTTACTGTTGTTCATTTTTCCAATCACCTGATTGATGTTTCCTGATAACCCTACTGATGCCAATAACCTTACTATTGTTCATTTTTCTAATCACCTGATTGATGTCTCTCGGTAACCTTAATGATGCCAGTAACCTTACTGATTGTTTGTTTTTCCAATCACATAATTGATGTCTCCCGGTAACCTTGTCGATGCCAGTAACCTTAGTGATTGTTCATTTTCCCAATCAACTGATTGACATCTCCCGGTAACCTTACCAATGCCTATCATCAAGTTGTTCACCTTCTAGTAGCCCGAGTCAAACCCAGTTCCCGTCTGGAAAATCATTTCAAAACCCAGTTCTCGTCTGGTAGACTACCTTAAAGTCACCAATCCAACTTCAAATAACATGTGCATTGCATTGACCAATCATCACATAACTTCATCTTTAAATTTAATTGTAAGCAGCCTTACGAAGAAAGAACAACCACATGCACCACACATATTTCATAAAGACATGAGCACCCTCATGCATTTTTACCAGCATTAAGATGTAAGCATCCTCATGCATTTGCATCATCATTTCATCATAGGAAACTCTACGAGCATGAGCAGCCTCATGCATATCCATCATCATCTAATCCACAGGAAGCCCTACGAGCATAAGCATCCTCATGCAGTTCCATTAACATTTCATTCAAGTATAAACAGTCTCATACATTTCCCACTAGTACCTAAGTGTAAGCAACTTTACACATCTGACTTATAATATTATCATAATTACATCTAGCATACAAAAATTGTATCAAAAGCATTATCATCGAGCATTACAAAAGAGAAAACATAAGCAATCATGCATTATATTCCAAATACAAAGGCTCAGGAATACTCCAAAAATCCTCAAGGCCTATTTACCAGCTAAGTCACCATGCATATCGCAAAGTCAATTAGCACTTTTCACACTACTATAATAGTTACCTCGGTTAAGAACAGACATAACATTTAGATGTACCAAAGTCAAAATTACACTAGGCGGCATATCTATGACTCATATCCATAGCCTAGTTATTCAAGTTTTAATTTTCAATTTTCAATTTATCAAGTTTCACTTACCAAGTTGTGATTATCAAGTTTCAATTATCGAATTTCAATTGTCAAACTCCAATTGTGAAACTCCACTTATCAAATTTTCAAATTTTCAGTTACCAAATTTCAATTCTAGTATCAATTTTAAAAGACATATTATTTATCTCCTAGGTTGTGGTCAATATTAAAAATTTGTGATACAACTTACTATGTTAGTCCCGAAGCGTTAGCAAGTTATTTTCAGATCTTTTCAACTATATTGCTTTAGTCCCTTGGAAAAGATAGAGTTGATATCCGCATTATCTACCCCCTAGGTTATGGTGTATGTGCAAATCAACAATATAACTATTCATATGGATCCTGAGCAATGATAAGTTATTTTTCCGAAATTTTTGATCTTATTGGTTTAGTCCCTTGGAAAAGATAAGATTGATGTAGCATTATTTATCCCCTATGTTGTGATAAATATGCAAAATTTGCGATACAACTTATTATGTTAGTCCCAAAGTGTTAGCAAGTTGTTTTCAGACCTTTTTCAACTCTATTGGTTTAGTCCCTTGGCATAAATAGAGTTAATACCCGCATTACTTTCCCCCTAAGACATGGTAGGAATGTAAAATCTATGATAGTGTCCTTTTTCATATATATTGGTTTAGTCCCTTGACAAAGATATATGTGTTAATCCATGCTCCAAGCGTTGACGAGTTATCCGTGTCGCCTTCTCTTGGTTTACCTTCGATATGTACGTGGTATCCTCGTCGTCATTGTTGTAACTGGTTTTAAATTATAGAGTCGCCACCCTTAATTTTTATCCTAAGGAAGGGAATATAAAGAATAACCCTAAAAAGTTAGAAAATCAAGTTTTTTTTGGACTCGGTTCTAGACGAAGGGAAGGTGTTAGGAACCCTCACATCTACCTTGTTCACAAGGATACTAGGGTTTAGAATTACGACTTTAGGAAATAGGGTTTTAATTATTATTAGGGGAACTCGCCACGATTTTAGTCGTATGCCTACGTATCCTCTTATGAGGAATTAGAGTGTCAATTCGTAGTTCGCAATTGGTTTGTGTTTTTTATGAATTACAAAGATATTCACATTTCCCGCACTTTTAGTCTAGGTGTCATGAATAACAAAGATTGTTAGACTAAACGCGCAGTCGATTTGAATAAATTCGCAATTCTTTTCAAAAGTTGATTATTGAACCGATTTAATTTTTAAAATAGGTTTGTAATTAGTTGGATGTTTTTTAGTATCTTAATTACTTAAAAAAGATTTTTATTTAAATGCATGCATGAAAATAAGTTTTAATGAAATTAACAAATATAGGGTTTTAATGAATTATAGAAAATTATGTAACAATAAATAATAAATATTTAAGTAATGTTAAATATGTAAAAATACATATAATAATAATTAAAATACAAAATATGATATATAATAAAATATATGTAATTATAAAAATAAAAAAGTAAAATATAAAATTGTTATTATAATAGAATAATTATTTAGAAAAATAAAAAGTATAATATGTAATAGTTATTATAATAAAATTATAAAATATACAAAGTTAAAATGATATATATATATATATATATATATATATATATATATATATATATATATATATATATATATATATATATATATATATATATATATATATATATATATATATATATATATATATATATATATATATATATATATATATATATATATATATATATATATATATATATATATATATATATATATATATATATATATATATATATATATATATATATATATATATATATATATATATATATATATATATATATATATATATATATATATATATATATAGGGGGTTTAAAAATATAGTATGGTAGTAAAAGATAGGGGTTATAATAGAAAGAGCCTGAATTCAGGCCCAAATGGCCAGGGGGTGCATTTCAGCGTTAATCAGCAAAATAGAGGGGTGTCAATACAGTAGGGCCCTGGTCCATATTTTGGACTAGGCCTAAATAAGGTTGAGGGGTGCTAATTATAATACAACAGTAAAAATAAAAAAATAGGGTGATATCAGCATTGGGCTCGACCTAATGTTAGTGTTTGAGGGATGCGAGTGGGTCGTGTGTGGGAGGCGTACGTCAGTATGGTGGGTGTGCTTGGATCGCTTGATTTAAATCATGCGAAGATGGTTGGAAGTTTATGGTAGGCATGATGGGATAGTGCACATAGGATCGTGTGACATGTTATATTTTCTTTTTACAAAGAAACAGAAAAACAATTCATTATCTCTTTCTCTCTCAGCCTTGTCTCTCTCTTCTTCCCTTCTCAACACAAACCCTAGGTAAAACGACACCCTCCCTAGTGGCGGCGGCAGACAAACACCCAACCCGAAGCATGATCCAAAATCGAATCTCAACCCCCCCTCGAATCACAAAAATGCAACAAAAACTAAAGCTAAGTCTCGACATTACCTTTGTCGCAAGCTTCGTATTGTTCCGGTTTCCTCGATATCTCTTCGAACCGTGCTCCTCCCTTTTGTTTTGCAGGAGATGGCGATGATGGTGAACAGAGTGGCAACAATATGAAGAGTTCTTAGGTTTTCAAATATTGAAAACCTAGAACTGGGCGAGGCAGCTTATGACGAAACAACAACAATGTTCTTCTCTTCCTGCTTCCCTTTCAGTAAAAAAAAATTCTCTATCTAATTTTGTTATCGATTCCTTGTTTCTCCCCTTTTTTGTAGATTAGAGTTAGGTTTTTATAGTGTTTGTTAGGGGATTAGAAATTAGGAAAGAAACAAACTTGTCTATAATTTAAGTTATAGAATTGAATTAGGGTTTGTATCATTTAGGAACTTTATTTGTTTGTAAGCAAATTGCTTAAAAGATTAGGGAAAGAATTCAATTGCTTTGATTGCAATTTTGAATTTGGCTTGTAAATGTATTGGTTGCTTAATTCGTTTCTGCTTCCAGTATGATTTTGTATTGAATGCATTTGATTGATGTTTAATTCTGTTTCTGTATTTTTTCTCTGCGCGATGTCTTTTGAATAAGGAAACAAAAAGATTCAATTATGTTCATGATCTAAAAAGTGACTGTTCATAAAACTGCATTTTTTCTGTATCGTATACGTTTGTTTTGGTCTCTTTGGGCCATACATTTGGAACAACAATATTTTTTTTAATCGAAAATGGGCTAGTGATGTCTGGTAATGGGTTTGGGGCCACTCATTTATCATTTCAAATAAAACAAACACCTCATCAAGTGTTTAAAAATATTTTTTTTTAAAGTACTGTTATAATAAAAAACAAAAATAACCTTTTTCAAAACATACCAAAGATACTTACTGGGCCACATTGTTAACTTATTGGGCTCCTTTCCTCAAAATATTTTTCAATTAACGAAACATATTTATTAATAATAATAGTGATAATTTAATGTAATATTTGAAACAAATCTCCAAACAAATAAAAATACTTGACGAGTCCTTATTGTGCTCTAAATAGATTGCTTTATTCAAAACCCTAAATGGGCCTTATGGTTCAATTGTATTGGGTTTAGAATAAAAATAAATCGTTTTAAACACCACTTAATCTAAATGGGCCATTCTGATTTAGAAATGGCCCAATGTTTCTTTAATAACATGCACCTCCTATTTAATTTAAAATGGAACCTATATAAAAACTTAATGGGCCATCAGATATTGATGGTCCATTTTGTATCAACACACCGTTATTTGATTTTAAACACCTCCCATAGAAATAAAAACTATATAGTATGAATTATTTAAAAAGAACCCTAAACATAATGTAAGGGTAGGGTAAATTTGGGGTATGTCAGATGCCCTTATTTAATCATCTTTCGATTGGGGAGTACGAGAATACGCAGGTCTCGCACATCCTGGTCAGAAGTTTATTAAATATTTGGAAGATCCCAAAATTTGTCAAAAAGATTATAAGAATACGATGTACAGTGTTCCTACGGGCATGAAGAGCAAGCATAGATGATGATGTATCATCTAATCCATGTTTGAACCAAAGTTGAGTTAACCTAGACATGACGACGCAGATAACTCATTGGTATCTAAGAATGGATCGTTTGCATATCTACCGTAACCTAGGAGGTAAATGATGCAAGTTTGAACAGTTAACTTACCAATGCTTGGAGACTAATATAGCAAGGTTTGATTTGATTTGACTTTGTCTACTCGTCGCAACCTAGGGGATGGATAAAAAAAAGTTTGGTAATAACATTGCTGCATGGAGACTGATGCAATGGACAAAGTCTGGTAATAGCATTGTTGCATGGAGACTGCTGCAATCGAAGGAGTTTGATGACATCGCTGCATGGAGTCTAACGCAATTTTTTACGTAAATTTATTTCGCATATCAATCACAACCCAGGGGATAGATATTTGAGAAGAGCTTTGATAACTACATCACCTGCATGGGGATTGAGGTAATGAGTTATATCGAGGAGGAAACTTGATAACGATATTGCTGCTTGGAGACTAATGCAATGGGTTATACCGCAGAAAAAGTTTGACAACAACATTGTTGCATGGAGACTGATGCAATAAGCTAGATCTCAAAGAAAGAACATTTAAATTGTAAATTTCGCACATTGTCGCATAGAGACTGACACAACAAGTGGAATAGCTAATTTTGCAACATTGATGTTGGGAGTCTGACACAATGAGCTAAATCACGAAGAAAGGAACATATTATTGTGTGGAGACTGACACAATAAGTCAAATTGCATATTTCGCACATTATCGCATAGAGACTGACACAATGGGTGGAATTGCTGATTTCATAACATTGTTGCCTGGAGTCTGACACAATGAGCTAGATCACGAAGAAAGAATATATTGTTGCATAGAGACTGACACAATAAGTTAAATATATTGTTGAAGAGACTGATACAATGGGTGGAACTTCTTGACTTCACAACCTTGCCGCCTAGAGTCTGACACAATGAGTTAAGATTGCAAAGGAAAATAGCAGACATGGTCGTGGAGATAAACGTAGACGTGGACGCAAGCGTGGATTTTCTTTAGATATTTTTGAACCAAAATGATTTTTGATATTTTTATCAAGTGTTTTTACTTGTCATATCCTCGAAATGATTTTAACACAATATTCAAAAAGAAATAATCATAGTATTTTGCAAACAAGTCTGAAAAAAGAAAGATACAACTTGCGAGATGAGAAGAGAAATACAAGTTTTTTATATGCCTTTGAATGGGCATAAGTACAAGGTGCAATTCCTGAAAGGAGGTAATTACAGAGAATTTAAAAACTGTAAATGACAATGAAAAATGATAATTTCTACTGCTATTTTCCAAATATCTTTTGATAACTTCTAGTCTTCTTTGCTTTCGAGTTGGATGATTTGGATATAACTCCTTTTTCACGGTTCATGGTCGCAGTTCTTAGATCACATTATTTTTGTTCTTTATTTCCTTTGGATAAGATCCCTAATTTTTTCCCGGATCTCCCTTTCGGGTTTTCAATCCACCGGGATGAATTATTTTTGTATATGTCCCTAATTTTTTTCCTGGATCGCCCTTTCGGGTTTTCAGACCACCAGGACGCTCCCTTTTGCCTAAGTCGTCTATTTAAGTTCGAGCTTAGCGAGTTTTCTTATACATAGTATTTTTTTTATTACATCCGTATTTACCAGATGAGGTAGTTCTTCCCCATCCATTGTTGTGAGAATAAGACCACCACCGAAGAATGTTGTTTTTACCACAAATGGACCTTCATAGTTGGGTGTCCATTTACAACGTGAGTCAAGGCGAGGTAGCATAATCCTTTTAATTACTAAATCTCCCTCTTTGAATATTCGAGGACTAACTTTCTTATCAAAGGCTTTCTTCATCCGTTTATGATATAATTGACCATGGCACACGACTGTCAAACGTTTCTCTTCAATGAGATTGAGTTGATCAAGTCGTGTTTGAACCTATTCGGCCTCCTCGAGCTTTGTTTCCATTAGAACTCAGAGTGATGGTATTTCTATTTCAACCAGGAGTACCGCCTCCCTACCATATACCAGAGAAAAAGGTGTTGCACCTGTTGATGTGCGTACAGAGGTACGATAGCCATGTAGAGCAAAGGGAAGCATTTTGTGCCAATCTTTGTATGTCTTCACCATTTTCTAAATGATTTTCTTGATATTTTTATTTGCAGCTTTGACAGCCCCGTTCATCTTAGGTTGATATGGTGAAGAATTATGATGCTCGATCTTGAAATCATTACATAATTCTTTCATCATTTTGTTGTTTAGATTAGACCCGTTATCAGTTATAATCCTGTATGGAACCCCGTATCTGTATATGAGATTTTGCTTGATGAATTGAGTGACCACCAGGCTTGTCACATTTGCACATGACACTGCTTCTACCCACTTGGTGAAGTAATCAATGGTGACTAGTATAAATTGGTGTCCGTTAGATGCTTTTGGTTCGATCGTACCTATCATATTAATCCCACACATTGAGAACAACCAAGGAGAGCTTATGAAATTTAGAAAAGTAGGTGGTACATTCATCTTGTCGGTTTAGATTTGGCATTTGTGACAGTTTTTGTGTAACGATAGCAATCCGCTTCCATTGTTAACCAGTAATACCCTGCCCGTAGAATTTTTCTTTCCATAGCATGCCCATTTATATGGGTTCTGAAAGTGCCTTTGTGGATTTCCCTCATAAGCGTATCCGTTTCTTGTTTCTCCACACACCTGAGTAGCACCAAATCGTAATTTCTTTTGTATAATACACTACCACTTAGAAAGAATTTTGAGGCTAGCTTTTGTAGAGTTCATTTATCGATGATAGAGGAATTTTCTGGATATTCTTTCTTTTCGAGATACCTCTTGATGTCATAGAACCAGGGTTTGTCATTCGGTCCTTCTTCAATAGTGAGGCAATGTGCAGGCTCTTCAAAATGTCTGATAGTAATGGGCGGCTCATGGTTAGGCATGGTCGCCTTAAACATGGCTGAAAAATTTTCTAGAGCGTCTGCCATTTGATTTTCCTCTCATGGGATATGGTTGAAATTAATCTTAGTGAATTCCAGAACTAGCTTCAAGACTTGATCCCGATATGGAATCAAGTTGGGGTGTTTGGTGTCCCAATCACCTTTGACTTGGTATACGACCAATGCAGAATCTCCAAATACTTCAAGATATTTGATTCTTAGATCAATGACAGCTTCCAGACCTAGGATGCAAGCTTCATATATGGCGATGTTGTTGGTGCAGTTGAAACATAACCTTGCAATATAAGGTTTGTGTTAGTTCTTTGGAGAAGTCAAGACTGCCCCGGTACCATGTCCTAATGCATTTGAAGCTCCATCAAACATGAGTGTCCAACGTGCCCCTGGTTCAGGTCCTTCGTCGGGTCCAAGAATTTTGTAGTCATCTATAACCATAACATCTTCGTATGGAAAGTCGAACTTCATGGCTTGATACTATGGCAACAGTTGATGGGTTAGATGATCAGCTAGTATACTACCTTTGATGGCCTTTTGAGTAACATATAGTATGTTGTACTCCAATAATAACATCTGTCATAGGGAAATCCTCCTTGTAAGAGCTAGTTTTTCGAACACATATTTTAAGGGATCCATCATTGCTATTAGCCATGTGGTGTGTGTTAGCATGTATTACCTCAATCATTTAGTAGCCTAATAAAATGCACAACAAGTCTTCTCAAGGAGTGAGTACCTGGTTTTGCAGTCAGTGAATTTCTTGCTAAGGTAGTGGATTGCATGCTCTCTTCTACCTGTTTCGTCTTGTTGGCCCAATACACATCCCATCGATCCTTCAAGTACTGTTAGGTAAATAATGAGAGGTCTCCGATGAGCTGGTGTCATCAATATTGGTGGCTCTTATAAATATTGCTTTATCGTCTCGAAAGCCGTCTGGCAATCATCATTCCATGTTACTGTTTGATCTTTTCGCAGTAATTTGAATAGGCTCGCATGTAGCAGTTAGGTGTGATATAAACCTTGAAATGTAGTTCAATCGCCCTAAGAAACCAAAAAATATCTTTCTCTGTTTTTGGCGCTGGCATTTCTTGTATAACTTTTACTTTGGCAGGGTCCACTTTGATACCACGCTGGCTTACGATAAAACCCAATAACTTTCTTGCCTGACACCAAAGGTACATTTGTTTGGATTTAACCTTAGATTAAACCTTCGCATCCAATCAAATAACTTCTTTATATGTATGATGTGGTCCTCCTATGTATGAGATTTGGCAATCATATCATCTACTTACACCTCAACCTCTTTGTGAATCATATCATGGAACAGTGTAACCATTGCCCATTGATAGGTTTCCCCTGCGTTCTTTAGGCCGAGCGACATTACTTTGTAACAAAACTTTCCCTACGGTGTCATGAAGGTAGTCTTCTCCATATCTTTGAGTTCCATTTGGATTTGATTATAACCTAAGAAGTTGTCCATAAATGAGAATACCGAAGCTTGAGTCATATCATCTACAAGAATATCTATGTGAGGTAACGGGAAGTAGTCTTTAGGACTTTATTTGTTTAGATCCCGATAGTCCACACACATACGTACTTTTCCATCTTTCTTGGGTACTGGCACGATGTTAGCTATCCAAGATGGATAGTCTACCACTGCCAAGAACCCTGCTTCAAATTATTTAAGAACCTCTTCCCGAATTTTGCTGGACATATCTGGACGGGTTCTCCTGAGCTTTTTCCTGACCAGGGGACAACCTTCTTTGAGAGGTAATTTGTGTACCACAATGTCTGTATCCAACCCTGACATGTATTTGCAGGACCAGGCGAATATATCCATGTACTCAAGTAAAATTTTGATCATCCTTTCATTCACACTTTCTTCTAACGTTGCCCCTATCTTGATCTCTTTCAGATCCTCTTATGTGCCAATATTAATGGTCTCAATAGGCTCTTGATATGGTTGTGTATTGTCAGCTTTTTGTTCTATGCTTTTTGCCAATTCTTCAGAAAGTTCAAGATCATCTTCCTCTTCAACTTGGTTGACGGGAGCATCAAAATCATATCAGATAGCAGCAATAACATTACCAGTGATTTTGGGCATGGATATGCACATTTATCATGTTTTAGAGTAGTTTCTATTTAGTACGTGAATTTGGAAAATGCATATGATAGGAAGTATTGCCATTTTAAGATATGTAGTATAAATGCAAAAAGGAAAAACAAGGATCTTAATTGAATGCAAAACATATTTTTATTAATTATGAATATTGATTGAAACACACGGGGAACCCTTACAAACAACCCATATGCCTTGGGCTTGACATAGGTTCTTTCAAAAACAAAGAAAATGACTTTGGAAAGAAAATCTCAGGAATCTCCACAACTGTCCAGTTCTTCAGTTCTTCGCCCGGGGCACATTCATGAATGTAATCTGATGCCTTTTTAGTTTGTCTTTGTGGTACATCATTGCCACTTATTCGCCATGCTCTACCCCTTTGCTGATGAAGGTTTCCTGGATTGGTGGAAACCATGTCTTCCCTTTTAGAGTAGCCTTTGATGATTCATAACCCAAACCAAGATAGTTCTTCTTCTCAGATATTTCAGGGAGCTTTCCTGGATCAACTAGTATACTACCTTTGATGGCCTTTTGAGTAACATGTAGTATGTCGTACTCCAATAATAACATCCATCATCGGGCAATCCTCCCTGTAAGAGCTGGTTTTTCGAACACATATTTTAAGGGATCGATCCTTGCTATTATCCACGTGGCGTGTGTTAACATGTATTGCCTCAATCATTTAGTAGCCCAATAAAATTCACAACAAGTCTTCTCAAGGAGTGAGTACCTGGTTTCGCAGTCAGTGAATTTCTTGCTAAGGTAGTGGATTGCATGCTCTCTTCTACCTGTTTTGTCTTGTTGGCCCAATACACATCCCATCGATCCTTCAAGTACTGTTAGGTACATAATGAGCGGTCTCCAAGGAGCTGGTGGCATCAATATTGGTGGCTGTTGTACCCCAAAATTTGCCCTCCCATATTCTTCAAGATTTGTCAAGAATCATCTTCACATGGTTCAAGATTTCTGAAGAGGTTGCACAGTCAAACCACCTCCTAAGCCAGCTGAAATTAGGGTTTTGGTTCCTTCAATGAATTTGGGGTTTTCAATGGCTCAATCAAGTCTCATAGGCCTATATACATTGTCAAGCATCTACATGTCAAGTCTCAAGACTCACAGTGTCAAATTCCACAGTCAAAAGCTTCATTTGCTTCACAATCAACTACAGGGGTAAAATGGTCATTTTGCAGTCAAAAGTCAGAATTTTTGGTCAACATCTTATTTTGAGCTCACAATCATCATTTGATCAAGTCTTGATCATGATTCCACAAGTATGGCTCAAAAATCATCAAGATGCAAAAAGTTACTATTTTTGGACAGTAGAAAAGTCAACTGTATCTTGACCAAGGCATAACTTTTTCATGGTTCATCATAAAAATTCCATCCAATGCTCATTTTGAAGGGGATGACATTTGCTACAACTAATTTACACATTCCAAGTCCAATAAATGCTCTCACAAAAAGTTATCAATTTCTACATTATAGGTCAATTTCAAAAGTCAACAAAAATACACTTTAAGTCAAAGACCATAACTTGAGATGGGTAAATCCAAATGACATGGGACCAAAGGCATTGGTTAGGGGACTTCAAGACCTTTCCAAAATGTCCAAGAACATGTTCATATGATCAAAATTGAGCAAGTTATGCAGTGGAGAAGTTGGGAAATTTTTGTGAATTTGCAAAAGTCAACTTTGCTCAAAACACTTTGTTTTTGCTAATGGGCCTCAAATTTATTCTTGAAACTTTATCCAAGGCCGATGCACGACCCATCAAGCCTATTTGAATTTATTTTCTTATTTTTATTAATTAATTGGATTTTTAATTGATTTTAATTCATTTAATTAATTTAAATTGTAGGAAATTCAAAGATATGGTTTTTCAATCTTTTTTTGAAGCAAGAATGACCTAAGCAAGCTGGCAAATTCGTGTGCAAATCAAAGGTACAAAAATCTCCAAGTTTGGCAAGTTTCTTCAATCAAAAAGATTCAAAGATATTTGATTTTCAATCAAATATTGAATCATCATTCCATGGATCTTTTGTGCAAGATTGTAACCTAATTCCCTTCTACTATATATACACAAGCTAAACCTAATGCCATGGACGTGAATTTGTTACAAGAAAGCCATAACCACTTTGAAAAAAACTCAAGAAATTTGAAAACTGATTTCCATATTCCAACGTGATTCAAAGGCTTTTGTGATTTCTAATACATTGTAGGGGTTCCTAGAAACAGATTGCAACCAAAACCAAGTGCTAAAGCTCAAGAAATCATCGTTTACAGTTTCACGGTTTGAACATTTTTTTCAGAATCGCATCTCATTATTCATGTGCATTTGACATATTTTGTTGATTGTTTTATGTTAATAGGAACTGTACGAAGCTTTTGGCATAGGTTAATTGGATTAAAACACCCAGAATCCAAAGACACCATGAACATTTTCTAGGGTTTCCAAGCTTCCAAATTGGGGCTTTAGTATCCAGGAAAAATTGAACCTTATAAGACCCATGGTTGAATTCAGGAGACCCAGACGAACACACTGAGATCCTCGCGAAATATTTATGTAGCCTAGAGAGCTAATCACTATTTTTCCTTATTGCAGTTTATGGGGGTTAAAACCCCCCGCTATCTAACTCTGTTTTTACAGGAAAACAAAGAAGATGAATGACGTGTAAGCTTCTGGTTGGATGATTCAAAAGAACGCGCGTTTTTATGTTTGTGTACAACATATTTAATTGTTTTATATATTATATTTGTTCATTACCATAATAACAAATGCAGCGTAATGGCCTAGTGGATAGTGCATTGTCCAAGAATCATCGGGACCTGGGTTTGAGTCCCAGGTCCACCAAAATTCCTATATTATTTTGTTCAACATGATTGTATGCAGGCTTCAGGCAGCGTTCCACCATGTGCCTCCAACCAACAACGCGCCATGTGGCCACAATCACAAATCCAATGGTCAAAAGATGGTGATCATGGTACTCCTAGTCAACGAACGTGCAGCTGATCCAGAAAGTCAACAAAGGCTTGTGTGCTTATTGAGCCTCAGATTGCCAAACTCACCTCTTAATGGGCCAACACACCCCCTGGGTTCTTCTTTTCTTTTCTTTTTCTTTTATATTCTCTTTTAATTATTTTACTAACTATTCATTATTATTATTATTATTTAATTAACCCAAATTATTTATTTTTATAATAAGTTCAGAAAATTAAAAATGTAAATATTATTATTATTATTAATTTCACCTTAATTTAATTATTTTGTAAATAAAATGTAATTAATTAATTTAGTCTTTTAAATTAGGTTAACTTTGACTTTTTTTCACAACAAATAAAATAAATTAGAATTAGGGTTTTCTTGACAACTTTTAATTTCTTTTATTTTATTTTCATTAAAACATTAAAAAACATTTATTTTAATTAATTAATTGATTAGTTTTAGGTTTAATTTAATTTAATGCAAAATAACCAAAATTCCATTCTTTTCTCAAAATGGGTCAAAACCCTAAGGACGTTCCCGATTTAATTTTTATCGCGCGCATATTTATTTTTGATCATATTGATGTAATTGTTTCGAGAATGTAATAGCGTAATTAGGACTTTTTATCGCTTTCTTTATTTTCTCGCAATTTTACTTTTCAAGGGTTATGTTTTTGGCGATGTAAATACCCGACGCCTTGTAATAGCGTAGATTTACTTTCTGTAATTTACCTTCCGCAAATTATTAACTGTTAATTATGCATGACAAGATTTGCCTGACAAATAAAATCAACCTGTAGCTCACCAATAACATGTACAAGATAATCTTAATTGAATCCTGACACACTCGCACATGCCACTCCTAGGATACGCCTCACTTGGTTGCCTCGACGTGGTCATTAAGTATAGGGTGTTTTAGAGGTCGCCCTCCTGTCTAAAGATCCAGTTGCCTCGAAACGGTTGCCTCGGATAAAAAAGGATCTAGGACATTAGGGTTACCGTTAAGGAGTCCTACTATTGCTTTGGTGACCACATGTCCCTATAATCGAATTGACCCGAATAACTCCAACGACGGTGCTACCTACTTCTCAATGGTGGGATAGTACTGTCTAAAGGACATTTACACAACTTAATTCCTTTGAGTAGGTAGATTTCTCCTGGGTACTTGCTCTTTCAAAAACAAAAAACAACTTTTCGCACCTACACTTTCAAAAAGTTTTCAAACAAACACTTCATACACTCTTGAGGACTGATACAAGAGTTACCTAAAAGTTTTCAAAATGAAACTTTTTCAAAACCCACAAACACAAGAAAAGCAAACATTTTTTGAAAACATAGTGAGCAAGTACCTAAGAGCCCGTGGATAACCACGGATAGAAAGGGTGCTAACACCTTCCCTTTCTATAATCTACCTCCCGAACTGAGAAACATCTCGAAAAGGAATTTTGTTGTGCTTTTGTCCTTTCCTTGTTGGAGAAAATAAAAGAAGATGACGACTCTTGCTTACCGCGACATTTCACCAGCATTTCAAAACAGTCAGTTCTATTTCCACCGATCACAGAACTGGCGACTCTGCTGGGGAAATCTTATAAGTGAGGTGTACCTTAGGATTATATCATTCTATGTTTTCAATTGTATGCCTTGTTTGCTTTAATATTGTGGGCTTGCATCGGAGTTTCATAGATCCTAACCCGGATTTGGGGGATACCTTTTAGAAGTAGCAACAAACTGTGAGGGAACTGTGCGGGGTATACCGACACGGTTGAAGCAGTTGCTACGTTGATGTGGCACTTTGGTGAGTACCGGTAACCCTTGAGTCAAGTCAAGGAGAGTACGGGGCCGCCGCATGGTGTCGTGAAGCATCAACTGACCTTAGGAACCTTACTTGACCATCCTGGCCTCTTTAGGGGTAGTGAGATGACCGACTTTGGTTTAGTCCGAAGTTGATAGATACTCGATACTACACTCATTGAGGGTTGTTTTCTTGGAATATTTTGGTCGCCAGTTCAGTGGCTAAATCAAAACAATGAACATAGAAAACAATCCAATGATATTGAGCTCCTTAGAACCCCGGTTACTATTCATAGGACAGGTTTTGAGCCAACCAACTTCAAGAGGGTAGTACCTAAACTTCATGCTGGCCTGAAATCTAAGGGATCTTATGTGTGACTTGTATGCCTTCAAACTTGAACTACTTGCACATTCTTGTTATCTGACACATGAGTTCCTTGCAGGTTTTGTTTACAGTCCTTAATCTGGGCTTATAACAGGGTTTACTTACATTACTCCATGCATAGCATAACATCATACCATCATACCGTTGCATACATCCTGCATAAGGACTAATCTATTTTAAGGATCTCAAGGGTTTGTGATGCAGGTCATGATAGGGGTGTTCGCGGTACGGTTTGGGCGGTTTTGAAGAAAAAAATCATCTGAACCGCAAGAGAAAAAAACATGCGGTTCGGTTTGGTTCGGTTGGCTTTTAAAAATAAATCCGAACCAAACCAAACCAAACTAATGCAGTTTGGATTGGTTCGGTTGTTTCGGTTTTTTACAAAAATAATTATCATGTCATACATACAAATATATAGGAAAATATAATTTTATATTTAATTGTTCATACATTACCATAAAAAATTTCTAATTGTCAAAATAAATTTATAATTTGATACATAAAATTGCGTATTATAATTTTATCTAAATCTAAATAATGATATCAACAAGATTGCATTCTTAAATAAATATTATACAAAGAATATGATAAAATATGTTTTGTGAAAATAGTATTTATAAATGAATAATATTTTATTTTTTATGATTTGTAAATTAAAATGAATATAATACAAAGTATGATAAAATATACACATAATACATGTTGATTTCTCTAAAGAATTATAGAAATATATATTGGTTAGTAAGATTTTATAACATAATGCGGTTTTGTTTGGTTTGGTTCGGTTTGTAAAATACAAACCGCAAACCGAACCGAACCATGCGGTTCCACGAGAAAATGACCCAAACACATCCGAACCAAATGCGGTTTTTTGCGGTTTCGGTTTGGTTCGGTTCGGTTTTGTGGTTTTCTATTGGGCCGGTTTGGTTTTGAACACCCCTAGGTCATGATGAACCAACTGTCTAGCAAGGGGCAAAGGGGATTTATTTTCCTCTAGCCAAGGTTGTTTGGAGATCAAAACGTGATGACTTGAGTCAGGGGCTATGACCCACTCGATATGGTGAGCCTGACTCTTGAAGAAGGACTCTTAATAACAGGAAGTTCCTTCAATCAAACTACCAGATTCAAATTCTAACAATTTTCTCTGTTTACCCCGCGAGATCCTTGAAAACATTGCATACATATATCATACATATCATTGCATTACAGGTACCCCTTTTACAGGTCACTTATCTTCTTCGCTGTTTATTTCAGCAATCATCATGACTTCTGAACCTTCCGCTGAACAAGCTATCAAGGCCCTCCAGGCCCAGAATGCCCAGTTCCAAGAGTTGGTTATGAGCCTAGCCCAGGGTCAACAGAACTTGAAAACTCTGATTCTGAAAGAGAGGAAGAAGAAGAAGAAGAGAACTGTTTTGTTCAACACTAGACGCAGATCTGGGAATGGATTACAGAATGAGGCTGAGCTGACTACCTCATCTGTAGGAAAGGACAGTCCCCAGGAGAGAAGGGTTCCTAGTCCCGTGGTCTCCGACAACGAGACAAATTATGATGATGAACAGTATCCTCCTGCTGAGGATAAGTACAAACAGCTGGAAGACCGGTTAAGCGCTATGGAGATACAGAAGGTTCCCGGTCTGGACTTCGAAGATCTAGGTCTGTCCTCTGGGGTGGTGATTCCCCATAAATTCAAGGCACCTGCCTTTGCCAAATACGACGGAGCTTCCTGTCCTAAGCTGCATCTCAGATCATATGTAAGGAAGATCCAACCTTACACAGCTGACAAGAATTTGTGGATCCATTTCTTCCAGGATAGTCTTTCAGGGATTCAACTCGAATGGTTCTATCAGCTGGATAGAGCCAGTATTCGTAACTGGGAGGACTTGGCTACTGCGTTCTACAAGCAGTATCGGTATAATTCCGACCTCGCTCTTACGCGTACCCAACTCCAGGGTATGTCACTAGGGACGGGTAAAGGATTTAAGGAGTACGCTCAAAAGTGGAGAGACCTGGCTGGAAGGGTGCAGCCACCTTTAACTGACCGTGAACTTATTGATATGTTTCTAGGGACCCTGTCTGGTCCGTTCTTCAACCATCTGATTGGGAATTCTTCTGCTGGGTTTACAGACCTTATCTTGACTGGTGAGAGAATAGAAGCCGGTATCAAGTCTGAGAAAATACAGAAAGGTGACTCCTCGAACACTGAGAAAAAACCATTCAAGAAAGAATCCAGTGCTGTCTATGGTTCAAGAAGACAGAATAGGTCCGAACACCGTCAAGATGTCAACGCGGTAGTTATTTTAAAACCGGCCAGTGCTCCTTAACATCGCAACCAACAAAAAGAAGAGAGACCTAGAAGGCAATTCACTCCCCTCAGCATGACCTTGTCCCAGATATTGCCACAGTTGCTGAAGACCAATTTAGTAACTCTAAGGGACCCTCCTAAGAATCTGAACACTACACCTTCAAGGTATAACCCCGACGCCCGCTGCGCTTATCATTCTGACAGCCCGGGGCATGCTACATATGATTGTTGGACTTTGAGGAACAAGGTTCAGGACCTAATCGATGCAAAGGAGGTCGAGTTCGAAACGCCCGAGACTCCTAATGTGATCACTTCTCCCTTGCCAAAACATGGCTAGGATTGAGAGACTTTTATTCATTTGAATTCTGATATTGTATTTTTCTTTGCTTATTCAAACAATTATCATGTCAAACTCTCTTATTTCATTAATGCATTACACGTGTCTGTTTTGAAGTAATTGTTTTCACTATGCTTAAAACTACTTTCATTTTTTGATGTTCAACTCTCGATTAAAAATGCTAAGCCTTTTGAGGGAGGATGACAAAAACGATACCACGATCTTTACAGTATGCTTTTGAACAGACCCCGCTGATGAAGTACAAGCATTGTTTCAAATCCTAAATAGTGGAGTTATAAGGAAGATAATCCCTCGTCAACCCCTCTGAGCCAAAGAAGTTGGAGTTTTTCTTTTCGAAAATTAAAACCCTTAATCATAACCTGGGGCAGGGTAGTTCTCTCAGTTGATCCAAGTGCACAACGGATGGCACCAAAAAAGTCCTTCCGAGACAAAAAGATAGTGATGGTTCCCTATAATCATAAGGACAGGCAGTCATTATCTCTCTAAATAAAAGCCCGACAAGTCAAAACCTATGAAGGAGACTTACGAAACTGGGGCATCCCGCTGACTGTAATAAAAAAGAAACAGTTCAGGCAAAAAACAGGGATAATAAAAACAAAAAAGAAAGATGTCTTACAGACTCCCAACAAAATGACTGCCTGTTCAAAATAAATTGTCAGTATCTGAATCATCACCGGAATATCAGAGCAAAGACTCAAACAAGATCTAATGCACGATTAACTGAGTTTAGGATCGAAGAACATCATGAAGAGCGGGTGGGTATAAATAAATTTTGAGCCTTTATCCTTTGTTTCTTAAACCGTGAACCAGGCCACGTTATAACCCTTAAAAAGTCCTAGCTGAAGCATGGGTTAGTTCGAAAGCATACGGTTACGAAAGGTATCCTGACTCCTGTAGGGCTTGCTGCAAAATCCTGAGTTAACATCACATTTTACAAAAAAACTTGTTTTACTGAAAAATGCATTTTCAAAAACTTCAAGACAGACATAAGCTTTGCATTCTTAAAATAACATTGTTTGCATATGACTACTTGTTCGAACAACAGAGAAATTCGCACGACGAATATCTAATGAACAAAAATCTTCTCAAGGATCACATCAAGTGGAAAAACACTTCCAATCAAGGGGCACGGCATGATCATTGTCCATCATCTGGGGCAGTCCAGTCAAGATACAAAGAATCTCTCAAAATGCCAAATAGCCAGGGGCAAATCTCCGCCCGAGTCACTTGGGGCATTGGACCTGAATTCTAGCTACAAATTTGGTACGATCAAACATCTCCTGGTAGTATGGCAACACTACTGACAGTGACAACTCCCTACATTCTGAGAACATGGACAAATTCAAAAAAATACTACGCATAATCAAAGACCCGCTAGGTCGACTGACCTAGGCAAAAATAAGGGCTTCCCGGCGAACCAAAAGGGTTCGGGAAAAAATAAGGGATGAAAATGAAAAAAATCTGTACACCCGGCAAGTCGAAAACCTGAAAAGGCGGCTTGGGCAAAAAAGGGTATCCCGATGGACTGAAAACCCGAAAGGGCGGTCCAGGAAAAAGTTAAGGATCAAAAGCGTACGACTATGTCCCGTCATCTCGTCACTTGCCTACCAGAAGAAGATTTACCAATCGACAGTTATCAAGCACCTCCGCAGGTACCTTCTCCCACATAAACAGGGGCAATAAGAATTGTCTGAACTGTACAAGCTGCTCTGTCCACCAGGTACAAGGTAGATTCAATGGAAGAGTATGACCAAAATACCTTCACTCCCCGTAGAGTAAGACAAGAATCAGCAATACTCTCCCCAAGCAGGGTTGGTCTCCCATTAGCCCTAAAAAGGCACAATATCTCCAGCAAGTCAGCAATACTCTCCCCCGAGCAGAGTTGGCCTACCATCAGTCCTGGAAAAGTTGGGTTTCCCCAGAAGATCTTAATATTCTCCAGCAGAGTATAAAGATATTCCTCAGCAAGCACCCCCGGCAGTCTTAATATTCCTCGACAGAAATATAAGATTGTTCCCCGGTGGAATACAGACACCCCTGTGGAAGCCATTTCCCCAGTACAGTCCGGAAGTTTCCCCAGGAGAGTTGAATCATCTCCCCAGTAGATTCTGGAAGCTTATCCCCTGCAGAGTACAAATATCTCCCCCCGGCCATATTCAAAGGTTATTCCCCACCAGAGTCTAACTGGGTTATCCTCAGCAAATTACAACGGAAAGATCATCCTCAGCGAAGTTCTTCCTATTCCCAGCGGAGTTCATCAAGATCCCCAACAGAGCTTATCAACGGAATCCCCAGCGGAGTTATCGTTAAATTCTCAGTGAAGTATCTCTTCCCCACAAAGTAATTCCCCGCAGAGTAATCTCTTCACCAGGTTTATTCCCCAACGGAGTCATCTTCTCCTACAGGTTTATTCTTGCAATCATCTTCGTTCATCGTCCCCAACGGAAACGAAAGACTCTACTCTGCAACATCCGCCCAAGATTTAACAAATTTCTCGGAATTCGTCAAGGATTTATTTTCCTAGACGGAGATACATTCATAAACATCACATTGTCATACATCATGATACATGCATATACGCATCATATCATACAATCTCATTTATATTGAGAACATCATTGCTCGATCCATATCATGCATTGCATATGACTGACCTTTACCTTTTAGGAAAGATGCAATTAAACTCTAAATTCAGTCAATAAAGACAAGTCCAGTCAAAGGAGACAAATCCAGTCAAAGAAGGCAAATCCAGTCAAAGAAGACAAATCCAGTCAAAGAAGACAAATCCAGTCTAAGAAGACGAATCCAGTCAAAGAAGACAAATCCAGTTAAATCAATTCCTAAAGATTTTTATGATGCAAATCTGTCAATAAAGACAACCCGTCAATGAAGACAACCTGTCAATAAAGACAACCTGTCAATGAAGACAGCCCGTCAATAAAGACAACCTGTTAATGAAGACAACCTGTTAATGAAGACAACCTGTCAATGAAGACAACCTGTCAATGAAGACAGCCCGTCAATAAAGACAACCCGTCAATGAAGACAACCCGTCAATAAAGACAGCCCGTCAATAAAGACAGCCCGTCAATAAAGAAAACCCGTCAATAAAGACAACCCGTCAATAAAGACAACCCATCCATGAAGACAACCCGTTAAAAGAGACAACTCGTCAAAGACGACAAAACCTCCCCTGGTTCAGTTAAATCGATTCCTCAAGATTTTTCTGAGATAACCTGTCAGTAGAGACAACCCATCGACCTTTTTTAAGTTCCAGATTCGATACCTGTATCTAGCCAGGGCATATCTGTCAGCGATTGACTGTAGATCTATACCTGTATCTAGCCAGGAAAGTATCTGCATGAAGAGATATACACCTGTATCCATCCAGGAAAGCTATCTCGATCAACCTTTTGAAGTTCCAGATTTGATACCTGTATCTAGCCAGGGCATATCTGTGAGCGACTGATTAGAGGTCTACGCCTGTATCCAGCCAGGAAAGCTATCTCGATCAACCTTTTGAAGTTCCAGATTCGATACCTGTATCTAGCCAGGGCATATCTGTGAGCGACTGATTAGAGGTCTACGCCTGTATCCAGCCAGGAAAGCTATCTCGATCAACCTTTTGAAGTTCCAGATTCGATACCTGTATCTAGCCAGGGCATATCTGTGAGCGATTGATTGTAGATCTACACCTGTATCTGGCCAGGAAAGTATCTGCATGAGGAGTTTAAAGATTAACACCTGTAACAGGCCAGGAAATTATCTTTCATTCTCAAGTCAGAGATCTACGCCTGTATCCAGCCAGGAAAGCTATCTCGATCAACCTTTTGAAGTTCCAGATTCGATACCTGTATCTAGCCAGGGCATATCTGTGAGCGATCAATTGTAGATCTACACCTGTAACTAGCCAGGAAAGAATCTGCATGAAGAGTTTGAAGATCAACACCTGTAACAGACCAGGAAATTATCTTTCTTTCTCAGGTATGCAAGTTCTCGCTAAGAAATCTCTTACGCGATCGACACCCCTGGATGGCATCTTTAAGCCCATCTCCACAACTATCCATTACAATCTCTAGGTGGCATCTATAAGCCCATCCTCCCATCCATCATCTCTCCAAATGGCATCTGTAAGCCCATTCCCGACATCACATTGCTGATACTCCACTATGCGAGTGCAAATTTCTGGGCATTTAGTGTTCAATCATCTTCCACCTTCGGATCACGAAAGACACGCAAGCCAATCTACATCCTCAGGTTTAAGAAGATTGAACAGAGGCAACTGTTGTACCCCAAAATTTTCCCTCCCATATTCTTCAAGATTTGTCAAGAATCATCTTCACATGGTTCAAGATTTCTCAAGAGGTTGCACAGTCAAACCACCTCCTAAGCCAGCTGAAATTAGGGTTTTGGTTCCTTCAATGAATTTGGGGTTTTCAATGGCTCAATCAAGTCTCATAGGCCTATATACATTGTCAAGCATCTACATGTCAAGTCTCAAGACTCACAGTGTCAAATTCCACAGTCAAAAGCTTCATTTGCTTCACAATCAACTGCATGGGTAAAATGGTCATTTTGCAGTCAAAAGTCAGAATATTTGGTCAACATCTTATTTTGAGCTCACAATCATCATTTGATCAAGTCTTGATCATGATTCCACAAGTATGGCTCAAAAATCATCAAGATGCAAAAAGTTACTATTTTTGGACAGTAGAAAAGTCAACTGTATCTTGACCAAGGCATAACTTTTTCATGGTTCATCATAAAAATTCCATCCAATGCTCATTTTGAAGGGGATGACATTTACTACAACTAATTTACACATTCCAAGTCCAATAAATGCTCTCACAAAAAGTTATCAATTTCTACATTATAGGTCAATTTCAAAAGTCAACAAAAATGCACTTTAAGTCAAAGACCATAACTTGAGATGGGTAAATCCAAATGACATGGGACCAAAGGCATTGGTTAGAGGACTTCAAGACCTTTCCAAAATGTCCAAGAACATGTTCATATGATCAAAATTGAGCAAGATATGCATCGGAGAAGTTGGGAAATTTTTGTGAATTTGCAAAAGTCAACTTTGCTCAAAACACTTTGTTTTTGCTAATGGGCCTCAAATTTCTTCTTGAAACTTTATCCAAGGCCTATGCACGACCCATCAAGCCTATTTGAATTTATTTTCTTATTTTTATTAATTAATTGGATTTTTAATTGATTTTAATTCATTTAATTAATTTAAATTGTAGGAAATTTAAAGATATGGTTTTTCAATCTTTTTTTGAAGCAAGAATGACCTAAGCAAGCTGGAAAATTCGTGTGCAAATCAAAGGGACAAAAATCTCCAAGTTTGGCAAGTTTCTTCAATCAAAAAGATTCAAAGATATTTGATTTTCAATCAAATATTGTATCATCATTCCATGGATCTTTTGTGCAAGATTGTAACCTAATTCCCTTCTACTATATATACACAAGCTAAACCTAATGCCATGGACGTGAATTTGCTGCAAGAAAGCCATAACCACTTTGAAAAAAACTCAAGAAATTTGAAAACTGATTTCCACATTCCAACGTGATTCAAAGGCTTTTGTGATTTCTAATACATTGCAGGGGTTCCCAGAAACAGATTGCAATCAAAACCAAGTGCTAAAGCTCAAGAAATCATCGTTTACAGTTTCAAGGTTTGAACATTTTTTTCAGAATCACATCTCATTATTCATGTGCATTTGACATATTTTGTTGATTGTTTTGTGTTAATAGGAACTGTACGAAGCTTTTGGCATAGGTTAATTGGATTAAAACACCCAGAATCTAAAGACACCATGAACGTTTTCTAGGGTTTCCAAGCTTCCAAATTGGGGCTTTAGTATCCAGGAAAAATTGAACCTTATAAGACCCATGGTTGAATTCAGGAGACCCAGACGAACACACTGAGATCCTCGCGAAATATTTATGTAGCCTAGAGAGCTAATCGCTATTTTTCCTTATTGCAGTTTGTGGGGGTTAAAAACCCCCGCTATCTAACTCTGTTTTTACAGGCAAACGAAGAAGACGAAGGACGTGTAAGCTTCTAGTTGGATGATTCAAAAGAACGCGCGTTTTTATGTTTGTGTACAACATATTTAATTGTTTTATATATTATATTTGTTCATTACCATAATAACAAATGCAGCGTAATGGCCTAGTGGATAGTGCGTTGTCCAAGAATCATTGGGACCTGGGTTTGAGTCCCAGGTCCACCAAAATTCCTATATTATTTTGTTCAACATGATTGTATGCAGGCTTCAGGCAGCGTTCCACCATGTGCCTCCAACCAACAACGCGCCATGTGGCCACAATCACAAATCCAATGGTCAAAAGATGGTGATCATGGTACTCCCAGTCAACGAACGTGCAGCTGATCCAGAAAGTCAACAAAGGCTTGTGTGCTTATTGGGCCTCAGATTTCCAAACTCACCTCTTAATGGGCCAACACACCCCCTGGGTTCTTCTTTTCTTTTCTTTTTCTTTTATATTCTCTTTTAATTATTTTACTAACTATTAATTATTATTATTATTATTATTATTATTATTATTATTTAATTAACCCAAATTATTTATTTTTATAATAAGTTCAGAAAATTAAAAATGTAAATATTATTATTATTATTATTAATTTCACCTTAATTTAATTATTTTGTAAATAAAATGTAATTAATTAATTTAGTCTTTTAAATTAGGTTAACTTTGACTTTTTTTTCACAACAAATAAAATAAATTAGAATTAGGGTTTTCTTGACAACTTTTAATTTCTTTTATTTTATTTTCATTAAAACATTAAAAAACATTTCTTTTAATTAATTAATTGATTAGTTTTAGGTTTAATTTAATTTAATGCAAAATAACCAAAATTCCATTCTTTTCTCAAAAAGGGTCAAAACCCTAAGGACGTTCCCGATTTAATTTTTATCGCGCGCATATTTATTTTTGATCATATTGATGTAATTGTTCCGAGAATGTAATAGCGTAATTAGGACTTTTTATCGCTTTCTTTATTTTCTCGCAATTTTACTTTTCAAGGGTTATGTTTTTGGCGATGTAAATACCCGACGCCTTGTAATAGCGTAGATTTACTTTCCGCAATTTACCTTCCGCAAATTATTAACTGTTAATTATGCATGACAAGATTTGCCTGACAAATAAAATCAACCCGTAGCTCACCAATAACATGTACAAGATAATCTTAATTGAATCCTGACACACTCGCACATGCCACTCCTAGGGTATGCCTCACTTGGTTACCTCGACGTGGTCATTAAGTATAGGGTGTTTTAGAGGTCGCCCTTCTGTCTAAAGATCCAGTTGCCTCGAAACGGTTGCCTCAGATAAAAAAGGATCTAGGACATTAGGGTTACCGCTAAGGCGTCCTACTATTGCTTTGGTGACCACATATCCCTATAATCGAATTGACCCGAATAACTCCAACGACGGTGCTACCTACTTCTCAATGGTGGGATAGTACTGTCTAAAGGACATTTACACAGCTTAATTCCTTTGAGTAGGTAGATTTCTCCTGGGTACTTGCTCTTTCAAAAACAAAAAACAACTTTTCGCACCTACACTTTCAAAAAGTTTTCAAACAAACACTTCATACACTCTTGAGGACTGATACAAGAGTTACCTAGAAGTTTTCAAAATGAAACTTTTTCAAAACCCACAAACACAAGAAAAGAAAACATTTTTTGAAAACATAGTGAGCAAGTACCTAAGAGCCCGTGGATAATCACGGATAGAAAGGGTGCTAACACCTTCCCTTTCTATAATCTACCTCCCGAACCGAGAAACATCTCGAAAAGGAATTTTGCTGTGCTTTTGTCCTTTCCTTGTTGGAGAAAATAAAAGACGGTGCCGACTCTTGCTTACCGCGACATTTCGTGAACCAGCATTTCAAAACAGTCAGTTCTATTTCCACCGATCACAGTGGCTCTTGTAAATATTGCTTTATCGTCTCGAAAGCGGTCTAAAAATCATCATTCCATGTTACTGTTTGATCTTTTCGCAGTAATTTGAATATAGGCTCGCACGTAGCAGTTAGGTGTGATATGAACCTCGAAATGTAGTTCAATCGCCCTAAGAAACCACGAACCTCTTTCTCTATTTTTGGAAATGGCGTTTCTTATATAGCTTTTACTTTGGCGGGGTCCACTTCAATACCATGTTGGCTTACAATAAAACCCAATAACTTGCCTGACCTGACACCAAAGGTACATTTGTTTGGATTTAACCTTAGTTTAAACCTTCACATTCGATCAAATAACTTTTATAGATGTATGATCTGGTCCTCCTCTGTATGATATTTGGAAATCATATCATCTACATAGACCTTAACCTCTTTGTGAATCATATCATGGAACAGTGTAACCATTTCCCATTGATTGGTTTCCTCTGTGATCTTTAGGCCGAATGAAATTACTTGTAGAAAAAAGTTCCCCAAGGTGTCCTAAAGGTAGTCTTCTCCATATCTTCGGGTGCCATTTTGATTTGATTATAGCCTGATAAGCCGTCCATGAATGAGAATACCAATGCTTGAGCCGTGTCATCTACAAGAACATCTATGTGAGGTAGCGGGAAGTCGTCTTTAGGACTTGATTTGTTTAGATCCCGATAGTCCACACACATACGTACTTTTCCATCTTTCTTGGGTACTAGCACGATGTTAGCTATCCAAGGTGGATATCTACCACTGCCAAGAACCCTGCGTCGAATTGTTTAAGAATCTCTTCCCGATTATTGCTGGACATATCTGGACGAGTTCTTGTTATATTTTTTCTGACAGGGGGACAAACTTCTTTGAGATGTAATTTATGTACCACAATGTCTATATCCAACCCTAGCATGTCTTTGTAAGACCAGGAGAATATATCCACGTACTCATGTAACAACTTGATCAGCCTTTCTTTGACACTTTCTTCTAACGGTGCCCCTAGCTTGATCTCTTTCGGATCCTCTTCTGTGCCAAGATTAATGGTCTCAATAGGGTCTTGATATGGTTGTATACTTTCAGCTTTTTGTTCTATGCTTCTTGCCAATTCTTCAAAAATTTCAAGATCCTCATCATCTTTCTCTTCAGCTTGGTTGACGAGAGCATCAAAATCATATCAGATAGCAGCAGAAACACTACCGGTGATTTTGGGAATGGATCTGCACATTTATCATGTTTTGGTGTAGTTTCTATTTAGTACGTGAATTTGGAAAATGCATATGATAGGAAGTATTTCCATTTTAAAATATGTAGTATAAATGCAAAAAGGAAAAACAAGGATCTTAATTGAATACAAAACATATTTTTATTAATTATGAATTTTGATTGAAACACACGGGGAACCCTTACAAATAACCCCTACGCCTCGGGCTTGACAAAGGTTTTTTCAAAAAAAAATAAAATTACTTTGGAAAGAAAATCTCAGGAATCTCCACAACTGTCCAGTTCTTCAGTTCTTCGCCTGGGGCGCATTTATGAATGTAATCTGATGCCTTTTTAGTGTTGTCTTTGTGGGACATCATTGCCGCTTGTTCGCCATGCTCTACCCCTTTCTTGATGAAGGTTTCCTAGATTGGTGGAAACCATGTCTTCCCTTTTAGAGTAGCCTTTGATGATTCATAATCCAAACCAAAACGGTTCTTCTTCTCAGATATTTCGGGGAGCTTTCCTAGATTAACTAGTATACTACCTTTGAAGGCCTTTTGAGTAACATATAGTATGTCGTACTCTAATAATAACATCTGTCATCGGGCATTCCTACCTATAAGAGATGGTTTTTCGAACACATATTTTAAGGGATCCATCCTTACTATTAGCCACGTGGTGTGTGTTAGCATGTATTGCCTCAATATTTTAGTAGCCCAAGCAAATGCACAAGAAGTCTTCTCGATGAGTGAGTACCTGGTTTCACAGTTAGTGAACTTTTTGCTAAGGTAGTATATTGCATGCTCTCTTATACCTGTTCTGTCTTGTTGGCCCAATACACATCCTATAGATCCTTCAAGTACTGGTAGGTACATAATGAGAGGTCTCCCAAGAGCTGGTGGCATCAAGATTGATGGCTCTTGTAAATATTGCTTTATCGTCTCGAAAGTCGTCTAGCAATCATCATTCCATGTTACTGTTAGATATTTTTGTAGTAATTTGAATATGGGCTCATACGTAGCAGCTAGGTGTGATATGAACCTTGAAATGTAGTTCAATCTCCCTAAGAAACCACGAACCTCTTTCTCTGTTTTTGGCACTGGCATTTCTTATATAGCTTTTACTTTGGCGGGGTCCACTATGTTACCACGATGGCTTATAATAAAACTCAATAACTTACTTGTCGTGACACCAAATGTACATTTGTTTGGATATAACCTTAGTTTAAACCTTCGCATTTGATCAAATAACTTTTGTAGATGTATGATGTGGTCCTCCTCTATATGATATTTGGCAATCATATCATCTACGCACACCTTAACCTCTTTGTAAATCATATCATGGAACAGTGTAACCATTGCCCATTGATAGGTTGCCCCTGCGTTCTTTAGGCCGAACAACATTACTTTGTAGAAAAAATTTTCCCCAATGTGTCATAAAGGTAGTCTTCTCCATATCTTCGGGTGGCATTTTGATTTGATTATAGCCTGAGAAGCCGTCCATGAATGAGAATACTGAAGCTTGAGTCGTGTCATCTACAAGAACATCTATGTGAGGTAGCAGGAAGTCGTCTTTAGGACTTGTTTTGTTTAGATCTCGATAGTCCACACACATATGTACTTTTCCATTTTTCTTGGGTACTGGCACGATGTTAGCTATCCAAGGTGGATAGTCTACCACTGCCAAGAACCCTACACTGAATTGTTTAAGAACCACTTCCCGAATTTTGCTAGACTTATCTGGACGAGTTCTCCTGAGCTTTTTCCTGACAGGGGGACAACCTTTTTTGAGAGGTAATTTGTGTACCACAATGTCTGTATCCAACCCTGGCATGTCTTTGTAAGATCAAGCGAATATGTCCACGTACTCATGTAACAACTTGATCAACCTTTCTTTGACGCTTTCTTCTAACGCTTCCCCTAGCTTAATCTCTTTCAGATCCTCTTCTGTGCCAATATTAATGGTCTCAATAGGTCTTGTTATGGTTTTATATTGTCAGCTTTTTGTTCTATGCTTCTTGCCAATTCTTCAAAAAGCTCAAGATCCTCATCATCTTCCTCTTCAGCTTAGTTGACGGGAGCATCAAAATCATATCAGATAGCAGCAGTAACATTACCGGTGATTTTGGGCATGGATCTGTACATTTATCATGTTTTGGTGTAGTTTCTATTTAGTACATAAATTTGGAAAATGCATATGATAACAAGTATTGCCATTTTAAAATATGTAGTATAAATGCAAAAAGGAAAAACAAGGATCTTAATTGAATACAAAACATATTTTTATTAATTATGAATATTGATTGAAACACACGGGGAACCCTTACAAATAACCCTTATGCCTCGAGCTTGACATAGGTTCTTTCTAAAACAAAGAAAATTACTTTGGAAAGAAAATCTCAGGAATCTCCACAACTATCCATTTCTTCAGTTCTTCGCCTGGGACGCATTCATGAATGTAATCTGATTCCTTTTTAGTGTTATCTTTGTGGGACTTCATTGCCATTTGTTCGCCATGCTCTACCCCTTTGCTGATGAAGGTTTCATGGATTGGTGGAAACCATGTCTTCCCTTTTAGAGTATCCTTTGATGATTCATAACCCAAACCAAAATGGTTCTTCTTCTCAGATATTTCAGGGAGCTTTCCTAGATCAACTAGTATACTAACTTTGATGGCCTTTTGAGTAAAATATAGTATGTCGTACTCCAATAATAACATCTGTCATCGGGTAATCCTCCCTATAAGAGATGGTTTTTCGAACACATATTTTAAGGGATCCATCCTTGCTATTAGCCACGTGGTGTGTGTTAGCATGTATTGCCTCAATCTTTTAGTAGCCCAAGCAAATTCACAACAAGTCTTCTCGGGGAGTGAGTACCTGGTTTCATAGTCAATGAATTTCTTGCTAAGGTAGTAGATTGCATGCTCTCTTCTACCTGTTTCATCTTGTTAGCCCAATACATATCCCATCGATCCTTTAAGTATTGTTAGGTACATAATGAGAGGTCTCCCAAGAGCTGGTGGAATTAAGATTGGTGGCTCTTGTAAATATTGCTTTATTGTCTCAAAATCCACTTGGCAATCATCATTCCATGTTATTGTTTGATCTTTTCGTAGTAATTTGAATATAGGCTCGCACATAGCAGTTAGGTGTGATATGAACCTTGAAATGTAGTTCAATCTCCCTAAGAAACCACAAACCTCTTTCTCTATTTTTGGCGCTGGCATTTCTTGTATAGCTTTTACTTTGGTGGGGTCCACTTTGATGCCATGCTGGCTTACAATAAAACTCAATAACTTTCCTGACCTGACACCAAAGATACATTTGTTTGGATTTAACCTTAGTTTAAACATTCACATTCGATCAAATAACTTCTGTGGATGTATGATGTGGTCATCCTATGTATGAGATTTGGCAATCATATCATCTACGAACACCTCAACCTCTTTGTGAATCATATCATGGAACAGTGTAACTATTGTCCATTGATAGGCCTCTTAGTTAGTGAAGCTTTTGTTTGGAGGCTCCTGATTCACCTCCTATACCACTTTTCATTTTTCTTTTGTTAACAAGTCATTTTTATTTTTTAAGCCATTGTCATTCTTCTTTGATGTTTTAGAACCGAACACTCGACCACTACGGGTCATGCCCCCTGTCCCCGCTATATTTGAAATTGCAGGTTCTTGACTTGATGATGACTCACATTCTTGTTTCGAGCCATTAATATATACAGTCGGATCATAATTCCATGGTACTGCCTTGTCAGTTTTGTAAGGGATAGGAGATGGCCCTTTAATTACCATCGTAGTCTTCGGTGCTATTGGTATTTCAGAGTTTTCTTAATTGTAAGAGTTTCTGTCGAATCTTCCCATGGGATCACGAGAGTCTTCTTGTCATAGTTTAGACTTTGATAAGGAATTACCAATGGCTTCTTCACACTTCCTTCAATTGCTTCTATATACTCAAATTCAGGGTATGGTCCGAATTGTACTATCCCCTGATCCACAAATTATTGTAAGGTCTTTTCGAAAGCTTCGTTATGTTCCAGAAGGAATCCACATTCCAACAGATATTCTTTCAACAGATTTATCAGAGTCTTCGCTTGTTTTCCTGCCCCACAATTGGTGACAAATTCGATTACCTTTATTGTCGGACTACCATGCAGAGGCATAGGGTTTGATTTGATGTTTGGTTTTTCAAAAGTAATGTCTTGGGAGTCTACTAGATCATGTACTTTACGCTTGAAAGCCCAACATTGATTTATGGTATGCCTCAGATAATTGGCATTGCATTTGCATTTTGCATTGGCGTTGTACTTGGGAGGCAATGGCCCAATTGGAGGAGCTAAAGGTTTCAGCTCTATCAAAGACGCCTTAATCAAATATTGTAATAATTGGCTAGGTGGCATTGGGAGTGGATCCAATTTTCTCGCTGGCCTTTCAAATTTGTTTTGTTGCTGTCCCCGCGAGATGATTAATGGTTTTTGTACTCTTGGTTATGAAGCCGCAACATTAACTTCACCCTCCTTCCTCTTTGTAAAATTAGGAACCGGTATTTTTGCATTGAAAGGGGAATTTGATGACCCCCTTGAATCTTTCCATTCTTTATTCCTATCTTAATCCTCTCTCCAATAGTTACTAGGTCAGAAAATCCCGAAGAGATGCTTCCTACCATGTTTTCATAGTATACCCCTTGCAGGGTTCCCATGAACATGTCGACTAGCTATTTCTCCATAAGTGGTGGTTGCACACGAGATACCATCTCTCTTCACCTTTGAGCATACTCTTTGAAGGATTCTTCTTTCTTTTGGGATAAGTTATGGAGTTGTATGCGGGTAGGCGCCATATCCAGGTTGTATTTATACCGCTTCAGGAACGCATTGGCAAGATCTGCCAATGTTTGTATGTGCATCCTCTCCAACTGCATATACCAATCTAGAGATGCTCCACTCAAGCTGTCTTGAAAGCAATGAATCATTAACTTCTGGTTCTGAGCGTAAGCATGCATTTTCCTACAATACATGCGTAGGTGGTTTCTTGGACAAGTGAGTCCCTTGTGTCTTCATAAGTCAAGTACTTTGAATTTTAGTGGGATTATTACATCTGGAATGAGACCCATTTAGAGGGCATCGACATCAAAAGCATCATATTCTTCCATAACTTTTAACCTTTCTTTTAAAGCTTTGTATTGATTCAGCGCCAACGGGTTTTCAGTAACAAAGGTATTAGTCACCTTCTGAGGTTCCTAATTGACATCTTCTAGATCGTGATCTCCATATTGCATGTCCAAGTAATTGTCAACATTATTAACCAAAATCTGAAGGGTATGAGATGCCCCTTCCTTTGAAGGAGGTGGGATAAACCCTTCAGTTTCTTGTCTTGTCTCGTGTTGAGCCATGATAGATTTTTGTGGCCCTGTCTCTAGTCCTTTTTTCAGTTGGTGACTGCTTTATGCACTGATAGCTTGGGTTATTTCCTTGAAGGCTACCCTGAGAATTTGTTCTTGTCTATCAATGATGTTCTTTAAAGCTAGAATAACCTGACTCATATCTCCTCTCATTGAGTCGACGTTGCTCTTAACTTGTTCCAGATCCACTTGGAAAGTTGCTTGATTCTCTTTGATTTGTTCCATGGTGTAATACAGTGGGAGAAATGACTTTAGATTTTGCGTTTTATCGCAAATGTTGCGGATAGCAAGAGTCTCCACCGACTTATTTTATCCAATAAAGGAAAGGGTGAAAAGAACAGGAAAGACCTTTGAGAATTTTCTGAGTAAGGGGGGTAGGTTATGAAAAGGGAAGGTGTTAGCACCCTTTTCATCCGTATTTATCTACGAGCTCTTAATCGCTAGCTCACATTTTTGAAAATGCTTGGTGTTTGTGTGTTTTAAAAATATTTTGAAAATGCCTAAGTTCGGCAAACTTTGTAATGATTCCCATATCGTTGAGAATGCATACAAAGTGTTTATTTTGAAAATATTTTAGAAAAGAAGTGTTTTATGTGAAAAATATTTTGAAATGTTCGCGAGCAAGCGACTAAGAACTATCTAACTACTCAAAAGTCTTTTGTTCTTGTCCTCTTCCTTTAGATAGTGCTATCCTACCATTAGTTAGTAGGAAGCTCTATCATTGAATGTTCGAGGGACATGCACGGGTCATCGTACAATCATAAAGGCAACTCGTAGAATGCTTTAGCAATTTTATCGTAAGGGACTAAGATCGTTTGTCGAGGCATCATCGAAGGGTCATCGAGGGACTACGATCTTTTTAACCGAGGTTCTTTTATTAAAGTGTCCCACGTTCGAGGGACATGACTATTTTATCTGAAGACAACAAGTGAGATTACCCTAAAGGTGCGTGTGTGAAAAGTGATTTGTTTTGTGTTAATTTTTCTTGATTAGGGTTATCTAGGGGTTGATTTTAAATCTTATCATACATGCCTAATTACTATACAGTTATATATACACACATATATACATACATAGGTGCGGAAAGTAAAGTGCGGTAAAATAAACCTAGGCTATTACATCCCATGGGCAGTTACATAATAGAAAAAAAATGAGAGAAAATAAATGAAGCTATTACAAAATCAACCGTGCGACCTATACATTTGTTGTCTAGAATTTAAATGGCAAAGAAAAAAGAAATTAGAAAAAGATATTTAAAACCTAAAAAAAAAATTTCTAAGTGTTAGGAATTTTTTTTGATATTTTTATTCATGGAAAATAATCAAAGTGATAATAAAATAATTAAAACCTAATTATTTCTATTTTTTTATTTTTTAATAAAACTAAGTTAATAATAATAAAAAAAACTAATGTCTAATTATTTTTAAATAAAATTAATTAATAAAAAAACCTAAGTCTAACTATTTTAAAAATTAATTAATAAAAAAACCTAAATCTAATTATTTTTAAATACAAATTAATTAATAAAAAACCTAAGTCTAATTATTTTTAATACAAATTAATTAATAAAAAAACCTAACTCTAATTATTTTAAAAGTTAATTAATAAAAAAACCTAAGTCTAATTATTTTTAAATAAAAATTAGTTTTTGTATTTTAATTGAATAAAAGTAAAAGAAAATTAAATACAAAGAATAAAACAAAAGATATTGGGTCTGGTATGAAGAAAATTGGAGGGTGCTAAAAGGAAAGAAATTTAGGCCCAAAGTTGGATGTCCTGCGATCCACTGTGTTGTGAGTTTGGAAGCAAACGTCCTAACTCGGTTTAAAAATGGCAAATTAAGATCTGGACGTCATAAACTCCATGTAACGACTGCAACATGTTCTAAACATTTATATGAAGTGATTTGGATGGTTAGAAACATTCAACAATGCATGGAATTAAAAAATATGAATTATAAAAAAAAATCAAAAATCGGCCATGGCATGTATGTATGTTTCAGGCGCAAATGGGCATAGAAAATCATCCATTCTCACCCTACAGAGGTCCAGGAGGTATTTTGAATGATTGGCTTAGGCTGCAAATGCTTGTAATTTTGACTTTGAACTCTTGCTTTTCTTGAGAATTTTTTGATCTTTCTAGAGGTGTGTTTGAAGCAATATTTTCGTGTGCATTGCATCTGGTCTTGTTATGCTTATATAGAGGAAGGAGTAGGGTGGACAAATATGGAAAGAAGACAATGCAATCATGGCATGAATTATTTCCAAAAACCAATTGAAAACTTTCCAAAAAAATAAAGATATGCTTGCATATGGGTCTCTCGTGTGTTTGGCATGTGTTCTTGGGCCTCCATGTGATTGAAATCAACAACACATACGCCTTGGCCCAATGCTTTTACATTTTTTCGATTTACTTGCACTTAAATGAATAAAAATTCAAATAAAAGAAATAAAAATCATAAAAAATATGTGAATGGATTTATAGGTCCTTTAACACATTGGGAACATGTTTGAACATCAAAAGTTAGGCCCACTAGTTTAAAATTTCAAGTTTGCTCACTTTGTATTTCACCAAAATTTCCCAACTTGCAATGGTCATATTTCTCTTAATTTTCATCTTTTGAAGGTGATATTTGACTTTTTGGAAAGCTCAATATGTCCTCTTCAATTTCTTCTTTGATCATTTTTGCATTTGGAGACTTTATCTTGATGTAAGTTGCCTTGACAAAAAAGTGTCTTTTTGTTGACTTTTGAAATGACCTATAATGTATGGGCTCATATCTTTCAAATGAAGCACTTTTTGGACTTTAGAATACATATACAAGATTTTAGAGAATTGAATTTCCTTCAAAATGGTATTTGGTTGGGGAAAAGTTGATGAAGCATTTGAAAGTTATGTTTGGTCAAAGTTCAATTGACTTCTTCTAAGGAAACCCTAATTTGGCAACTTTTGACTTTTGATGATTTGAGGGCTTTTCTTGAGAAATCATGATCAACCCTTGATCAATTGATGCATATTACATCAAAATGTTTATGTTGACCAAAAATCTTGAAGTTTGGCTGTATGTTGACCATAGTTGACTTTTTATCCAATACAGTTGATTTTCAACCATCCGAATTATTGACTGAGCAAACTTGTGATGCAAGACTTGAAACTTGACATGAACATTGTTGAAGACATATGGAGAATCACGGAAGCCACTTGAGACCTTTGAAATCCAATCTTCCTCGAGAAACTCAAAACCCTAGTTGTAGACCCATTGCTTAGGAGGAGGTTTGACTGGTTAACCCTTGAGTATCCTTGAGCATTTGAGAACCTTAGAAGAATATTTTGAAGAAAATGGGAGGGAAAATTTTGGGGTACAACAACTTCCCTGTTCAATCTTCTTAAACCTGAAGAGTTAGATTGGCATGTCCGTCATTCGTGAGTTGAAGGTAAAAGATGATTGAATACTTAAGTGCCAAGAAATTTGCACTCGCATATGCACCAAGTAACACTGTTGGTTGATTATACCAGGAATGGGCTTAAAGATTCCATTTGAAGAGGTGACTAAGAGTTGTAGGAGATTGGCTTATAGATGCCATCCAAGATAACTATTGATAAGAAAATCAGACTAAGTCAACGCCTGAATTTATCTTAGAAGATGTGATTGGAACGAGTCTACACCCGACTTTGTCCAAAAGAATAATCAGAATAAATCCATGCTCGATTTCATCTGAACCAGAAGATGTCTACGCTTGACTTCGACTAGGAGAGGTATAAGAAAGAGTATATGCCCGACTTTTCCAAAAAGATCATTAGAAAAAAATCTACGCTAGATTTCATCCAAACTAGAAGATGTCTACGCCAAACTTCAACTAGGAGAGGTACGAAAAAGAGTCTATGCTTGACTTTTAAAAACAGAGTATCAGAAATAAATCTACGCCTAATTTCAACCGAACTAGAAGATGTTTATGCCCGACTTAACCTAGGAGAGGTACCGGAAAGAGTCTATGCTTGAATTTTCCCAAAAGAGCATCAGAAAGAAATCTACGCCTGATTTCATCCGAACTAGAAGATGTCTATGACCAACTTCAACTAGGAGAGGTACCAGAAAGAGTCTACGGTTGACTTTTCCAAACAGAGTATCAGAAAGAAATCTGCACCTGATTTCATCTGAACTAGAAGATGTCTACGCCTGATTTCAACTAGGAGAGGTATCAGAAAGAGTCTATGCTTGAATTTTCTAAACAAAGTATCAAAAATAAATATACGCCCGATTTCATCTAAACTAGAAGATGTCTACGCCCGACTTCAACTAGAAAAGGTACCAGAAAAATTCTACGCTTGACTTTTTCCAAAAGAGTATCAGAAAGAAATCTACGCTTGATTTCATCCGAACTAGAATATGTCCACGCCCTACTTCAACCATAAGAGGTACCGAAAAGAGTCTACGCCCGAATTTTTCCAAAAGAGTATCAGAAAGAAATCTACTCTTGATTTCATCCGAACTGGAAGATGTCAACGCCCAACTTCAACCAGAAGAGGTGTCGAAAAGAGTCTACGCCCGACTTTTTCCAAAAGAGTATCATAAAGAAATATATGCTTGATTTCATCCGAACCGGAAGATGTCTACGCCTGAATTCAACCAGAAGAGATACTAGAAAGAGTATACGCACAACTTTTTCCAAAAGAGTATCAGAAAGAAATCTACGCTTGATTTCGTCCGAATCAGAAGATGTCTACGCCTGACTTCAACCAGAAGAGGTACCAGAAAGAGTCTACGCTCGACTTTTTCCATAAGAGTATTAGAAAGAAATATATGCTTGATTTCATCCGAACCAAAAGATGTTTATGCCCGACTTCAACCAGAAAAGGTGATTTTAGAATGACTTTCCGGGGAAAGTGCTTAAGTAGCTACTTGTCAGATTTAGTCTCTAAGGGAAATGCTTGTCAGAATTTAGTCTCTGAAGGGGATGCTTCTAAGAATTCAGTCTCTGAAGGAAGTGTTCGTCATGTAGATAGTCGCCCCGCTCAGTTTCGGGAATTGATCTATAATCTGCTTTTGTTGGTAAACCCGTCCTGTTTTGGGAATTGATCTTCATCTGATCATAAAGATAGAAAAACAGTTTCCCAGTCCTGTTTCGGGAGTTAATCTTCGATCTGTTCATGTAGATAGTCGCCCCATCCTATTTTGGGAATTGATCTACAATTTGTTTCCACATATAGTTTCCCTGTCTTGTTTCAAAATTAATTTGCGACCTGTTTGAAAATTGTTGATGATATTCGTATGTTGATAGATTTTACCTGAAAAGGTAAAGAGTTAGCTGTATGCAATATCATGATGTATGAAATGCATTGCATAATGATTTTCTCAAAGTAAATGAGATTGTGCTATATGCGTTTTGTATGCATATGCTATGATGTTTATAAATGATGTATGAATATTATGATCGGTGGAAATAGAACTGACTGTTTTGGAGCTGGTTCGCGAAATGTCGCGGTAAGCAAGAGTCGCCACCGTCTTTTATGTTCTCCAACAAGGAAAGGACAAAAGCACAACAAAATTCCTTTTCGAGATGTTTCTCGGTTCAGGAGGTAGATTTATAGAAAGGGAAGGTGTTAACACCCTTTCTATCCGTGGTTATCCACGGGCTCTTAGGTACTTGCTCACTATGTTTTCAAAAATTGTTTGCTTTTCAAGTGTATGTGGGTTTTGAAAAAAGTTTCGTTTTGAAAACTTCTAGGTAACTCTTGTATCAGTCCTCAAGAGTGTATGAAGTATTTGTTTGAAAACTTTTGAAAGTGTCAGTGTGAAAAGATGTTTTGTTTGTTTTGAAAGAGAGAAAGTACCTATGAGAAATCTACCTACTCTAAGGAATTCAGCTGTGTAAGAGTCCTTTAGATAGTGCTATCCCACTATTGAGAAGTAAGTAGCACCGTCGTTGGAGGTATTTGGGTCAATTCAATTATAGGGACAATGTGGTCACCGAAGCAATAGTAGGACACCTTAGAAGTAACCCTAATGTCCTAGATCCTTTTTTATCCGAGGCAACCGTTTCGAGGCAACTGGATCTTTAGACAGGAGGGCGACCTCTAAAACACCCTATACTTGACGACCACGTTCGAGGCAACCAGTGAGGTGTACCCTAAGAGTGGCATGTGCTTGTGTGTTGTTTTTCAGTTAATTTATCTTTGATCATGCGTTTGTGAGCTACAGATTGATTTTATTATCATACAGTCTTGCAGGCATAATTAACAGTTAAGAGTGCGGAAAATAAAGTGCGGAAATATGAATCTACGCTATTACAAGGCGCGGGTCTATACATCGCCAAAAACATAACCCGTTTTGGAAAATAAAGTGCGGAAAGTAAAGAAAGCGGTAAATCCTAATTACTATTACATCCTTTGAGCAGATACATAATAATCAAAAATAATGATAATGCACGAAAGAAAATTAAATCGGGACGTCCTAGGGTTTTGACCCTTTTTTGAGAAAATATAAGTTTTGTCCCTTTTTTACAAAAATATTAAACCTAATACTAATTAATTATTTAATTAAGAAGAAAAAAATGTTTTTTTTGTGTTTTTTAAGTCTTTAATGAAAATAAAAAGAAAAAGGATATTAAAAGTCAAGAAAACCCTAATTCTAAATTATTTTACTTATTATAAAAAATGTCAAAGTTAACCTAATTAACTAAATTAATTAATTTACATTTTATTTACAAAAATAATAAAAATTAATAAATAATAATAATAATAAGAAAATATGATTGAAAATTGTCAAACCCTATTTCTACATAATTTTTATTTATTGAGAAAAAGGTTAAAATTAAACCTAAATTAAACTAAGTTGATTAATTAGAATTTATTTACAAAAGTAATTAAAAGGTGAAAATAATAAATAATAATAATATGAATATTTTAATAGTCTGAATTTGTTATGAAAATAATAATTTATGAGTCAAATTAAATAATAATAATAGTTATAATAATTAAAAAAAGAAAAATAAAAAGGAAGGAAAAAAGAGAAATAGAAAGAAAACCAGGGGGGTGTTGACCCAATTCTGGAGGTTAAGCCTGGAATTTAGGCCCAATAAGCCAAGCCTGTTGACTTTCTGGATTGCCTGCACGTGTTTTGACTGAAGAACATGGTATTCCTCCTCCTTTTGGCCTTTGGATCTGTCTTTTGAGACACTTGGCGCCTTGGTTTGTGAGGTTTATGGTGGAGTACATTGAATAGCCTGCATAGGAATATGTTTGAAAAAATATAAAACAAGGTTTGGGGGACCTGGGAATCGAACCCAGGTCCCAGTAGTTACCAAGCACGTCATCAACCACCAAGCCACTGCATTGTCTTTGTTAATATAATAGATGATGAGAATAATATATAAAAAAAATCACTTATGCTGGGAATAAAAAAAAGCGCGCATTTGTTTGAATGCTCCAACCATATGCTTCCAGCACATCATCTTCTTCGTTGGTCTGTAAGAAAAACAAACAAATAGCGGGGGTTTTTAACCCCCACAAAATGTAACCACAGAAAATAGCGATTAGGCGTACAATACATATAAAAAGGGCGCGATGGTTTCAATGTCTTCGTCTCATTCAGACGGTTTCAACCATGTGCATCTTGAGGTCTAATTTTGCTTATGCTGTAAAGCCCTAAATTGGAAGCTTTGAAAACCTAAAATTCGTCCATGGCAGTTTTCGTTTCAGGGCACCATAATGCAATTAACCTATATCATCAGCTTCAGAAAGGTCATAGTAATGCAAAGCAACAATTATATCATGTTAAATATGCAAGAATTATGAGTTTCGATTCTAAAAAAATTAGGCAAACCGTGTGACTGAAGTGAGTGATTCTTTGAGTGTTAGAGCTTGTTTGTGATTGCAATAGGTTCCTGAGTGTTCCAACAACGTGTTTGAATCTTTAAATCTCCTTGAAAGGGCCTGGAAAGGGGAATTCAGTTTCAAGCTTTCTTGGAATTTTTTCAATTTGATAAGGGTTCTTTGCAGCAGTTTTGCACGTGAATGAATTTAGGTTTAGCTTCAGTATTTGTATTGGAATGAATTAGGTTAAATCTTTTGTCCAAGAATCCATGGAATAATGTTTTGCATCTTTGATTTCCAATCAAATATTTTTGCATCTTTTGATTGAGAAAACTTGCTAAAATTGGATGATTTTGTCTCCTTGATTGATACATGAGATCTTCAGCATGTGTTGAGTTTATTTGCTTCACAAAAGATTTAAAAAACATATCTTTTGAATTTTCCTACAATTAAAATCAATTAAATGAATTAATATTAATAAAAATTCAATTAATTAATTAAAAATAATAAAATAAATCAATTTAAGCTTAATGGGTCGTGCATAGGCCTTGGACAATGTTTCAAGAAAGGATTTGAGGCACATTAGCAAAAATGAGGTGTTTTAGGCAAAGTTGACTTTTGCAAATTCCCAAAAATTTCCCAACTTCTCCAATGCATATCTTGCTCAATTTTGATCATATGGACATGTTCTTGGACATTTTGGAAAGGTCTTGAAGTCCTATAACCAATTCCTTTGGTCCCATGTCAGTTTGATTTACCCATCTCAAGTTATGGTCTTTGACTTAAAGTGCCTTTTTGTTGACTTTTGAAATTGACCTATAATGTAGAAATTGAAAACTTTTTGTGAGAGAATTTATTGGACTTGGAATGTGAAGATGAGTTGTAGGAAATGCCATCCCCTTCAAAATGAGCATTGGATGGGATTTTTCTGATGAACCATGAAAAAGTTATGCTTTGGTCAAGTTACAGTTGACTTTTCAGCTGTCCAAAAATAGAAACTTTTGGCATCTTGATGATTTTTGAGCCATGCTTGTGGAATCATGATCAAGACTTGATAAAATGATGATCGTGGCTTCAAAATAAGATGTTGACCAACAATTTTGACTTTTGACTGCCAAATGACCATTTTGCCCCTGCAGTTGACTGTTGAACAAATAGGCTTTTGACTATGCAATTTGATGCTGTGAGACTTGCAACTTGGCATGTAGATGCTTGACAATGTATATAGGCATGTGGGACTTGATTGAGCCATTGAAAACCACAACTTCCTTGCAAGATCCAAAACCCTGATTTTGACTGGCTTAGGAGGATGGTTTGACTGTGCAATCCTTGAGTAGACTTGAGCAAATTGAGATGATGCTTGTCAAAACTTTGAAGAATATGGGAGGGCAAATTTTGGGGTACAACAAATATGAAATGTGTTGACGCGTATTGGTAGCTCCACATAACATCTTGTTGGGGAAAATAAATCCATGAGTGGTGCTGGGGATGAATAATATGTGTAATCTTCGGTCTTGCCTAGAATGTTTCCGTTGGGGATTCCTGCTCTCTGTTTGAAGAGACTCCGCTGAGGAATGTTGATCTCTGCTTGGGGAGAAGAGTTCAGGGACATCGGTCGTTCGTTTCTCTATTGGGGAATTTAATTCCTATATACCATGATTGGGGATAAAAGAGATGGATAATATTTCAAGGTGCTTCCTGACCGAGTTTCCGATATGGATGCCGACTCGTCTGAGGAGAATAAGGTTGAATGATATCTGGCCTGGTTTCAGATTTCGTAGAAATTCTCTGGGGATAGCAGCCTTGAACTCTCTTTGCTGGAGAAAGAAATTTTGCTGGTGATTCGTAGTAGTCAGAGGAATAGACTCAAGCTAGGGAGATTGGATTTTGTTGGGGAAATAAACCTTGTTGGAGGAATACACTGCTAGAGAAATACTCTGCTAAGGAGACGAGCCCTGCTGGAGAAGAGAGTTCTGCGGGGGATTTTATAGTTTTGGAGAAATAAACACAGTTGGGGAAGAGAATTCCTATGAACTATGCTGATGATATTATCTCTGATGAGGATTAGGACTCTGTGGGTTGGAGAAATTTCCGAGAAAAGATCATACTCCTTTGTCCGCTAGGGGGTCTTCCAGTGAGTACGATTATGTTAACAGTTGGAAGATGACCCACTTTATGTTTAAAGGCATATTAGAGCTGTCAGGGATGTATCTTTGTTGAAGATGAGCTTCTGAAGGTAGCTCTATGGGGATTTACGGATGTCTTGAACATTATCTCAGCTTCTAGAACCCTCAGTAAATGCTAATCAGGGTGATGAGTATTCTATTGATACAAAAGTAATGAGACACTGGGACATAGTCGTACGTTTTAATCCCTAACTTTTGCTTGGACCGTCCTTTCGGGTTTTCAGACCATCGGGATACCCCTTCTTGCCCAATCCGCCTTTTTAGGTTTTTGACTTGTCGGGTGTACAATTTTTTATATATCCCTAATTTTTCCCGAACCCTTTTGGTTCACCGAGATGCCCATATTTTTCCTAGGCCTCTCGACCTAGAGGGTCTCTTTTATGCGTAGTATTTTTTGAATATGTCCGCATTTATAGGGTGCAGAGAATTTTCACTGTAAGTGTTGTAGCATGCCAGAGAATGTTTTCTTGATCGTACGTGGCCCTTTGCTGGAACTCATGTTCAATTCCCTAAGTGATTCAGATGGAGGTTGTCCATGGCTATTCAACACTTTTGAGAGATTTCTTGAATCTTGACTTGACTACCCCCAGATCAGTTAGACATCATGTCACGCCCCTTAATTATGAAAGGCATGTTACTGGAAATGTCTTTCCATCTGAGGTGATTCTGTTCATTGAGAGGATTTCCATTCATTGAATATTCTACATGCGAATTTCTCTGATGTCGAACAATTAGTCATATGCAAACAGTGGTATTAAAAATGCAAAGCTTATGTGTGTCTTGAAGTTTGAAAATGAATTTTTTGTAAAAAGAGTTTTGTAAGAATATGAATTCAACTCAGGATTTATAGTTAGCCTTATAGGAGTCAGGATACTTTTGGTAACAGTATGCTTTCGAACTAACCTATGCTTCAGTTAGGACTTTTAAGGGTTATAACATGGCCTGGTTCACAGTTTAAGAAACAAAGGATAAAGACTCAAACTTTATTTATACCCAACCCATTCTCCGTGATGTTCTTCATCCCTATACTCAGTTAATTGTATGTTTAGATTCCAACTGAGCCTGAAATGATATTTTGGTGATGGTTTGGATACTGGAAGTTTATTTGAGAAGGCAGTAATTTTTTGTATTATTTTTCTATTGTCGAGGATTTGTAACGACCTTTTTTTATTATCCCTACCTTTTGCCTGAACAGTTTCTTTTGTGATTACAATCAGCGTGATGCCTCAGTTTTTTCTTAAGTCTCCTTCATAGGTTATGACTTAGAGGGCTTTTCTTTTGAGAGATAACGATTGCCTGTATTACAGGGAACCATCACCGTCTTTTGATTTAGAAGGACGTCTTCGATACTATTTGTTGTGTACAAAGTGAAAGCTTGCGACTGAATGTGCATTTGAATTAACTAAAAACTACCCTGCCCCAGGTTATGATTAAAGGTTTCCATTTGTGTGAAAAATAAAACTCCTACTTCTTAGGCTCAAAGGGGTTGACTAGGGATTATCTTCCTTATAAGTCCACTGTTTAGGATTTGAAACAACGCCTTTACATCATCAGCAAGGTCTATTCAAAAGCATATTGTAGAGGTTATGGTATATTTTTTGTCATTCTCCCTCTAAAGACTTATAGCTTTCAATCGAGAGTTGAATATCATAAAAAGGAAGTAAAAGCATAATTTAAGTATAGTGAAAACGAGTGGATTAAATCAAGACAAACATATGAAATGCATTAATGGGGACAACCAAAGTCTGACATAAAGATAAGTGTTTGAACAAACAAAGAAATTACAAATGAAAAATCGAATGAACAAAAAGCTTCTCTGCCTGAATTTGTCACTTCAGATGGCGTGCCTTTGAGGGAGGACAAAAAAACTCAATCTGACCCTCTTGTGTAAATTCCAACACTCCTTCATCAATCAAGTCTTGAATCTTATATTTCAACATCTAATAGCTATCAATATCATGCCCTGGACTATTGGAGTGATATGCACACCTTGCATCAAGATTGTAGCTAGGAGCAGAAGTATTGGGATTCTGAGGAGGATCCTTCAACGTGACCGAATTCATCTTCAACATGTGTTGCAAGGCTTGTGAAATTGGAATTTTGAGTTTGGTATATTGCCTCTTGGATTTATCCTGCTTACGTTGACTACCCTGTTGTTGTTGGCGAGTTCGTTGTTGGGCTTGCGATGTAGTAAAAATCTGGGAAGGCCTACTTTCAACCAAGCCAACTTCTTGTCTTATTGGAGGTTGATTGATGATTTGATCCCCAATTCTAACTGTTCATCTCATATGGTTGTATTCGTCCTTATAAAGTTTGCTGATGAGAATTCTTAACTCTTCTTGTCCCGAGCTAAGTTTTAGATAAGAGCCATATGACCCATCATCTGGATTCTCATATTTTCCATCTCAGCTAACAATTGTTCCAATTGATCCTCCTTGTTTTCTTCAGAATTCTTCTTGGTCATATTCTCAGTGAGGAGTTCTTTCAATTCCTCTTGCCCCTTGGCTAAGCTTAGGAACATCTCCTGGAATTGTGCATTTTGAGTTTGGAGATCTCTGACGGTCTGTTTGAGAGCCATTTTTCTGCTGAAATAAACAGCGAAAAAATGAGAAACTTGTCTTGAGAACTACCTGTTATGTAATGAAATGCATGATATGGAAATGCAATGTTTTCAAAGATATCGCAGGATAAATAGAAGAAAATGTTAGAATCCGACTGCAACTTTGATTAAAGAACTTTTCTTCATTGAATGTCCCCTGTGAGAATCAAGCTCATCATGTCGAGTGGGTCCTAGCCTTTGACTAAGAATAACGCATCGGTCTTTGATGGCATCTAGTTAGAGGAAAAAAATCCCCTTGCCCTTTGCTAGACGTTGGTTCATGACACTTTCGCGGCATTTGGTTAGAGGAAAATAAATCCTCCTGCCCCTTGCTAAGTGTCTAATTCATGATAACCTGCATCACAGGCCCTTGAGATCCTTGAACTGTTCAATGAAAATGCTATGGCATGATGTCATGATGTGTATGCTATGAACTAAGTAAAAGTGTAAGGTGATGAAAACAAGTAAGTCTTGCAAGAAGTCCAAGTTATTGGATAATGGATATAAATAAGTCCTGCAAGGAATTCACGTCGTTAGATAATGAATACAAACAAACCCTACAAGGAGTTCAATTTTTTTAGATAATGAATGCAAACAAGTCACACAAGTAGCCTTAGGTTTAAAGGCTTTCATGGAGTTTATAGGTAAGTACCCTCTTGAGTTTAGTTGACTCAACTTGTCCTAAGAAAAGTAATCGGGTTCTAGAAGCCTCAATATCACTGATCTTTCTCCCAGGCATTGTTTCAGCACAAGCATCTGATTTGCGACCAAAATATCCCGAGAGTCTGATCTCAATGAGTGTAGCATCGAGTATCAACCAACTTCAGTCTGCACCAAAGTCGACCATCTCACTACTTTCCAATGGCTATGTTGTGTCAACTAAGGTTCTACAGTCAGTTAATGCTTATGACACCACACGACAGCCCATCATTCTCCTTGTCTGACTTAAGGTACACCGACACCAACCAATGTGTCACACTAACATAGCCATAGCTTCAACCATATCGGTATACGCCGTATATTTTTTACGATCTATTGCTACTTACCTAAAATTCCCCTAGATTCGGGTATAGGATCTTTACAAAAATAAACCTAGCAAAACCACTAAATATAAAGCATACAAATCAAGCAAGTAAAGCATTTTAAATGTGATATAACTCTTAAGGTAACCCCAATTTTAGTTCTTCCTCAGCAGAGTCTCCAAATCTGTAATACAGTAGGAGAAGTGACTTTTAGTTTTGCGTTTTATCGCAAATGTTGCAGATAGCAAGAGTCGCCACCAACTTTTCTTTTATCTAATAAAGGATAAGGTGAAAAGAATAGCAAAGGCCTTTGAGAATTTTTCTAAGTAAGGGGGTAGGTTATGAAAAGGGAAGGTGTTAGCACCCTTTTCATCCCTAGTTATCTATGGGCTCTTAATCTCTAGCTCACTTTTTTAAAAATGCTTTGTGTTTGTGTGTTTTAAAAATATTTTGAAAATGCCTAAGTGCAGAAAACTTTGTAATGATTCATGTATCATTGAGAACGCATATAAAGTGTTTGTTTTGGAAACATTGTAGAAAATAAGTGTTTTGTATGAAAAATGTTTTGAAATGTTCGCGAGCAAGCGATTAAGAACTATATACCTACTCAAAAGTGTTTTGTTCTTTTCCTCTTAATTTAGATAGTGTTATCCTACCATTAGTTAGTAGAAAGCTCTATCATTGGATGTTCGAGGGACAGGCGCGGGTCATCGTACAGTCATAAAGGTAACTCGTAGAACACTTTAGCAATTTTATCGTAAGGGACTAAGATCTTTTACTGAGACAGCATTGAAGGGTCATCGAGTGACTACGATCTTTTTAAACGAGGGTCTTTTGTTAAAGCGTCCCACGTTCGAGAGACATGACTGTTTTATCCAAAGGCAACAAGTGAGGTTACCCTAGAGGTGTGTGTGTGTGTGTGTGTGAAAAGTGATTTGTTTTGAGTTAATTTGTCTTGATTATAGTTATCTAGCGGTTGATTTTAAATCTTGTCATACATGCCTAATTACTATATAGTTATATATACAGGCATATATACATACATAGGTGCGAAAAGTAAAGTGCAAGAAAATAAACCTAGGTTATTACATCCCATGGGCAGTTACATAATAAAAAAATGCGAGAAAATAAACTAAGCTATTACAAATCAACTGTGCGACCTATACATTTATTTTCTAAAATTTAAATAGTAAAGAAAAAAGAAATTAGAAAAAGATATTTAAAACCTAAATTTTTTTTCTAAGTGTTAGGAAAATATTTTTGATATTTTTATTCATGAAAAAAAATTAAAGTGATAATAAAATAATTAAAACTTAATTATTTCTACTTTTTTAATTCTTTTTAAAGAAAATTAAGTTAATAATAATAAAAAGAAACTAATGTGTAATTACTTTTAAATACAAATTAATTAATTTAAAAAAACCTAAGTCTAATTATTTTAAAAATTAATTAATAGAAAAACCTAAGTCTAATTATCTTTAAATACAAATTAATTAATAAAAAAAACTAAGTCTAATCATTTTAAAAATTAATTAATAAAAAAACCCAAGTCTAATTATTTTTAAATAAAAATTAGTTTTTGTAATTTAATTGAATAAAAGTAAAAGAAAATTAAATACAAAGAATAAAATAAAAGATATTGGACCTGGTATGAAGAAAATTGGAGGGTGCTAAAAGGAAAGAAGTTTAGGCCCAAAGGAGAATGTCCAACGATCCAGTTTGTTGTGAGTTTGGAAGCAAACGCCCTAACTCGTTTTAAAAACAACAAATCAAGATTTGGACGTCAAAAACTCCATATAACGACTGCAACATGTTCTAAACATTCATATGAACTGATTTGGATGGTTAGAAACATTCAACAATGCATGGAATTTAAAAATATTAATGATATAAAAATCAAAAACCGGCCATGGCCTGTATGCATGTTTTCAGGCGCAGATGGACATAGAAAATCATCTATTCTCACCCTACAGAGGTCCAGGAGGTATTTTGAATGATTGGCTTAGGTTGCAAATGATTAGAATTTTGACTTCGAATGCTTGTTTTTCTTAAGAATTTTATGATCTTTCTAGAGGTGTGTTTGAGGCAATATTTTCGTGTCATTGCATCTGGTCTTGTTATGCTTATATAGAGGAAGAAGTAGGGTGGAAAAATATGGCAAGAAGACAATGAAATCATGGAATGAATTATTTCCAAAAACCAATTGAAAACTTTCCAAAAAAAAGAATATATGCTTCCATATGGGTCTCTCACGGTTTTGGCATGTGTTCTTGGGCCTCCATGTGATTGAAATCAACAACCCATGCGCCTTGGCCCAATGCTTTTACATTTTATTTGATTTATTTTCATTTAAATGAATAAAAACTCTAATAAAAGAAATAAAAGTCATAAAAAATATGTGAATGGATTTAGAGGTCCTTTAACACATTGGGAACATATTTTAACATCAAAAGTTAGGCCCACTAGTTCAAAATTTCAAGTTTGCTCACTTTGCATTTCATGGATTTTACCAAAATTTCCTAACTTGCAATGGTCATATTTCTCTCAATTTTAATCTTTTGAATATTATATTTTACTTTTTGGAAAGCTCAAGATGCCCTCTTCAATTTCTCTTTTGATAATTTTTGTATTTGGAGATTTTATCTTGATGTAAGTTGCCTTGACAAAAAAGTGACGTTTTCTTAACTTTTGAAATGACCTATAATGTATGGGCTCATATCTCTCAAATGAAGCACTTTTTGGACTTGAGCATACAAATTCAAAGTTATATAGAATTGAATTTCCTTCAAAATGGGATTTGGTTGGGGGAAATTTGATGAAGCATTTGAAAGTTATGCTTGGTTAAAGTTCAGTTACTTCTCCTAAGGAAACCTTACTTTGGAAACTTTTAACTTTTGATGATTTGAGGTATTTTATTGAGAAATCATGATCAACCCTTGATCAAATGAGGAATATTACTTCAAAATATTTGTTTTAACCAAAAATCTTAAAGTTTGACTGTATGTTGACCATGGTTGAATTTTTTACCCAATACAATTGATTTTCAACCATCTGAACTATTGTCTGAGCAAACTTGTGATGCAAGACTTGAAACTTGACATGAACATTGTTGAAGACCTATGGAGAATCATGGAAACCACTTGAGACCTTTGAAACCCAATATTCCTTGAGAAACTCAAAACCCTAGTTGTAGACCCATTGCTTATGAGGAAGTTTGACTAGTCAACCCTTGAGTATATTTGAGCATTTGAGAACCATAAAAGAATGTTTTGAAGAAAATGGGAGGGTAAATTTTGGGGTACAATGCATGGATCTTAGTTGGTGAGCTCTTGTTTGATACAGCGGCCAGGGAGGTGGTGGTTTCCTTCTACCAATGGTTCAACTGGAGAAGGTTTAAAAAAAAGAGTTTTGAGCTTATGAACTTATGAGATGCAAATGTTTTTATGAATGTATGATTATGTATGAACGATGTTAAGAATTATTCTTTGAATGTCTTATTCACTTGGGTATATATATTTTTTAATATCATGTATATTTTTCTAGGTTTCGCTTTTTTTGGTGAGTATCTGGAAAACGAATATGCAAACAAGATAGGAAACACAGTGCTTTTATTGAAACACCAATTGTCTTTAAAAGATAACACATTTCAGATACTGAAAAATATTACAATTCTTAAAGCAATAAATTTTTTGGAAGGGAAATAAACAAAAGGAAAATAATCTCCTAGGCCCGTTTGCGGATGTCTTCTCTGAAACCATCGATCATTATCCTGCATAGCTTAAGAAAATTGTCAACGTCCTTTGGGAGAGGGACCATTACACTTTTTGCATCCTCTAAGCTTCTAAGAATGTCTTCAATGAGGTTGTTGTCCAAGAAAGCGAGCTTCTCATGCTTATCTTTTTAGTATTGGTATTCTCGGTAGTGGTTGGGAATTATCTTGTGGTTATCCCTTCCTGCTTGGGAAACATTTGTGTACTGTTCCTCCCAATACATCTTTTCATCCCTTAGCTCTGTATAAAGTATTCGTTGTATCAGGAAGTCTTTTAGGAGGCCTTCTAGCTCAAGGCATACTACTCGTACTCTTCATTTTTTTGGGTCAGATGTCTTTCTGCCCTCATTTTTGCAAGGCTCTCCCTTACTTCTGATTCATGGCTATCCTAAAGACCGGTAGTGAGATATTTCAACTGCTCTTCCTGTTCTAAAGATACTTGGGCCATGCTTTATATATGAGCCCTTAACTCTTCATCCAATACTTTGTTTTCTTGCACGACTTTTTCATACCATCTATTCAACTTTTCGATTTCATTAGCAACATCTTCCAGCCTCTTTTTTGGGAATCCAGATTAAAAATAGCACTTAGCAACCCTTCGGTCGAATGCTTCCTTTTCAGACTTTCCTTTTCAAATGCTTCGCGTTCTTTTTGAATTTATTGGTCTTTTGATTCGAGTATGCGCTGCATTTGTCTTTTTTCTTTGGTCAAGTTAAGGAGATTGAGCTCTAGATCTTCCTTCTCCCTCTGAGCCTGTTTTAGTATTTTCTTAGGATCATCTACCTCTTCTAAAGACATAGGAGGAGTGACTGAGACCTCTTTCTTGTATTCGGGATCTATATCAAAAGGAAACTTGATAATTTGTACCTATCCAGAACCCATTGAGTGTAAGGTTCTTCTTCTACCACATTCTTCCTTTCCGCTTTTCTTTTATTAACCCTACTCCAAGCCCGAATAATTTTGTTGAGTAGATCTCGGTCATTTCTACCTATGTCATGAACGATCAATTATTGGAGTTGTTCATCCGAAGGTTTGTCTTCCAAGGGATACTCTAGTTGTCGTAGGGACAAGGTAGGATTGTAAGTGATGCAGCCTTGTGACCTAACTAACTGAGCATTAGGAAAATCCCCACAATTGTAGATAATATCACCAATATCTAACTTTCTAGCACACCATAACACATAGCTAGCAGTGAGAGACCTTAACTTCTGAGGCTAATCACACCTTGTCAGTTCAGAATCAAGTAATACTCCTTGTAAAGGTTAGTCATGAACCAGGAATATAACAACGAAATATAACAATTTAGGGTACGTCTTTTCTTTTCGTACCGTGTATGAATGGTGTAATAGATATCAACAAGGAGAGCTGGAGTTGGATTTGTATTAAAAGTCTTCGTACCTCAAAACACACTGATGGCCACAGGGTCAATATAGTATATGGTGCATGGAAATAAGACAACACCAAATATAAGCAGCCCCAGACAGTCGACACAAGATTCCCATTCTTTGTTATTTTCCAGATCAAGAGCTTTATTTTCTAGATAACACCTCTTAATTCCTCGCACTTCTCCTTCTTTTTTATAATTAAGAGCAAACTCAGGATAAGGGACTTTTAAACCTTCGACTATTATTTTGATATCGACGATTTTCCCAATGCCCATATAAGCCTTCTCTTTGGAGAAATTCAGAGTTCTGTCCAATTCTTCCAAGGTCGGAGCCAACTGAAAATCTTGAAATGTGAAGCATCTCAATGGAGGGTCATAAAACAATACCAGAGCATAAATATCGTCCAACTGTACTTCAAATTTGAGTAAGTCCAAAATATTCCCATAGTGACGAGTAAATGTTTTCAGAGCCCTTTCAGATAGCTTTTCCCTTATAGCTTTGATTCTGGTCACATCTGGCTTGATAGCATTGATAAGGACGAGTTGTTTTCCTTTAGTATTCATTTTCAGATACTCACAAGAAACCTTTGCCTTATATATATATATATATATATATATATATATATATATATATATATATATATATATATATATATATATATATATATATATATATATATATATTTCACCATGTGGATAAGACAAACAAAAGCAAACGATGGGTGATGAACATATGAAATGTAAAAATGTATGAATGCATGAGTATGGGGATAAACAACAGGATTTGATGAACAATACTTCCTAGAAGGTAGGCTCTTAGCTTATTCTTATGGATATTATACCCTCCCTGTAAGGCGGCTTCCTTAAGGGTATCATGAATAACACTAGAGGGAAAGACACAAGGGCCTCCCTTAAGTGGAGTTTCTTTGCATACTGAAACTTTCGTCTCTAAGTCGTGAAAAGGTCTCATCATGAGATTTTGGTTTGAAGTTTATACAAAGAGCCATAGGCGTCATTCCAAAGTCCTACTTCTCAAGAGGATGTCTCTTGAGACATATTTCTTTTGTGAAATTTCATCGACTCTAGGCGAAGTCTTCACATAAACTCATAGGGATGATGTATACCTTTGGCTAATAGACGAACCTACTTTCTAAGGGTTTTTGAAAATATATATTTTTTTGCAAAATTTAAATCCCGCATAGATGCATAAATATAATGAATAATAAAACAAATAAGAAATAAGTAAAATAAATAAATAAATAAATAAGAAATAATAAAAACCCCAAAATAATAAAATCCTAAAACCTAAAGGAGAGGTTTCTAAACCTAGGGTTGAGTCCCAAGCATAGTCGCCAGCTGTTGTAACTGGTTTTAAATTATAGAGTCGCCACCCTTAATTTTTATCCTAAGGAAGGGAGTATAAAGGATAACCCTAAAAAGTTAGAGATTCTAGGGTTTTTTGGACTCGGTTCTAGACGAAGGGAAGGTGTTAGGCACCTCTCATCTACCTTGTTCACAAGGATACTACGGTTTAGAATTACGGCTTTAGGAAATAGGGTTTTAATTTTTATTAGGGGAACTCACCACGATTTTAGTTGTATGCCTACGTATCCTCTTATGAGGAATCATAGTCCCAATTCGTAGTTTACAGTTGGTTTGTGTTTTTTATGAATTACAAAGGTATTCACATTTCCCGCATATTTAGTCTAGGTGTCATGAATAGCGGAGATTGTTAGACTAAACGCGCAGTCGATTTGAATAAATTCGCAATTCTTTTCGAAAGTTGATTATTGAATCGATTTGATTTTTAAAATAGGTTTGTAATTGGTTGGATGTTTTTAGTATCTTTATTACTTAAAAGAGAATTTTATTTAAAAGCATGCATGAAAATAAGCTTTAATGCAATTAACAAAAATAGTGTTTTAATGAATTTTAGAAAATTATGTAACAATAAATAATAAATATTTAAGTAATGTTAAATATGTAAAAATACATATAATATAATTAAAATTAAAAAAATGATATATAATAAAATATATATAATTATAAAAATAAAAAAGTAAAATATAAAATTGTTATTATAATAGAATAATTATTTTTAAAAAAAAGTATAATATATAACAATTATTATAATAAAATTAGAAAATATACAAAGTTAAAATGATAAAAAAAAAATATAAAAAAAATGCAGGGGTGTGTAAAAATATAGTATGTTAGTAAAAGATGAGGGTTCTAAAAGAAAGGGCCTGAATTCAGATATTGAATTCAGGCCCAAAAGGCCAGGGGGTGCGTTTCAGCGTTAATCAACAAAACAGAGGGGTGTCAATACAGTAGGATCCCAGTCCAGATTTTCGACTAGGCCCAAATAAGGCTGGGGGTGCTAATTATAATACAACAATAAAAAAATAAAAATGGGGTGATATTAGCATTGGGCTCGGCCCAACGTTAGTGTTTGAGGGATACGAGTGGGTCGTGTGTTGGAGGCGTACGACAGTATGGTGGGTGTGCGTGATTTGGATCGCTTGATTTAAATCATACGATGATGGTTGAGGGTTTACGGTAGACATGATGGGATGACGCGCATAGAATCGTGCGACATATTATATTTTCTTTTTACAAAGAAACAGCAAAATAATTCATTATATCTTTCTCTCCCAGCCTTGCCTATCTCTTCTTCCCTTCTCAACACAACCCCTAGGTAAGAAGACACCCTCCCCAGCGGAGGGGACAAACAAAAACCCAAATCAAAGCATGATCCAAAATCAAACCTCACCCCCCCCCCTCGAATCACAAAAATGCAACAAAAACTAAAGCTAAGACTCGAGATTACCTTTGTCGCGAGCTTCATATTATTACGGTTTCCCCGATCTCTCTTCTAATTGTGCTTCTCCCTTTTGTTTTGTAGGAGATGGCGATGATGATGAACAAAGTGGCGACAGTATGAAGAGTTCTTAGGTTTTCAGATATTGAAAAGCTAGAACTGGGCGAGACAACTTGTGACGAAACGACAATAGTGTTCTTCTCTTCCTGCTTCCCTTTCCGTAAATTTTTTTCTCTATCTAATTTTGTTATCGATTCCTTGTTCCTCCATTTTCTGTAGATTAGAGTTAGGTTTTTATAGTGTTTGTCATGGGATTATAAATTAGGAAAGAAACAAACTTGTCTGTAATTTAAGTTATAGAATTGAATTAGGGTTTGTATCATTTAGGAATTTTATTCATTTGTCTGCAAATTGCTTAGCAGATTAGGGAAAGAATTCAACTTCTTTGATTGCAATTTTGAATTTTGCTTGTAAATGTATTGGTTGCTTAACTCATTTATGCTTTTAGTATGATTTTCTATTGAATGCATTTGATTGATGTTTAATTCTGTTTCTGTATTTTTGCTTTGCGTAATGTCTTTTGAATAAGGAAACAAAAAGATTCAATTCTGTTCATGGTTTGAACAGTGACTGTTCGTAAACCTGCATTTTTCTGTACCGTATACATTTTTTTTGGTCCCTTTGGGCCATACATTTGGAAATATTTTTTTTTATCGAAAATGGACCAGTGATGTCTGGTAATGGGTTTGGGGCCACTCGTTTATCATTTCAAATAAAACAAACACCTCATCAAGTGTTTAAAGATAAAATGTTTTTTTAAAAGTACTCTTATAATAAAAAACAAAAATAACCTTTTTCAAAACAGACCAAAGATACTTACTAGGCCACATTGTTAACTTATTGGGTCCCTTTCCTCAAAATATTTTACAATTAACAAAACAATTTAATTAATAATAATAGTGATAATTTTAATAATGTAATATTTGAAACAAATCTCCAAACAAATAAAAACACTAGACGAGCCCTTATTGGGCTCTGAACAGTTTGCTTTATTCAAAACCCTAAATATGCCTTATGATTTAATTGTATTGGGTTTCAAACAAAAATAAATCGTTTTAAACACCACTTAATCTAAATGGGTCATTCTGATTTAGAAATGACCCAATGTTTCTTTAATAGCATGCACCTCCTATTTAATTTAAAATGGAACCTATATAAAAACTTAATGGGCCATCAGATATTGATGATTCATTTTGTATCAACACACCCTTCTTTGATTTTAAACACCCTTCATAGAAATAAAAACTATATAATATGAATTATTTAAAAAGAACCCTAAACATAATGTAAGAGTAGGACAAATTTGGGGTATGATCATCATATTAATGTTATCTATGTTTGCTTTTCCCAAGCGTTGACGAGTAATCCGTGTCGTCTTCTCTTGGTTACCTTTGATATGTACGAGTTATCTGCATCATCATATCAAGGTTATCTATGTTTGCTTTTTCCATACATTGATGAGTTATCCGCACCATCTTTGTCCTTTTTTACTTTTTAATTGCTTTATTTTTCAAACTATTTTTCAATCTTTTCTTCAATAAAACAGTCTTTGATCAAATTATGGGGACTTCAATTATTTAAAACCCTCCGGTCTGAACGTGCGAGAACTTCGTATTCTCGCACCTTTCAATCGAAGAGTGATTAAATAAGGGCAACTGTCATACCTCAATTTTTCGTGCCTTATTTCTAGCATTCAAATTGTTTTTAACTTTGATTTTATAAGATTTTTGGTTCAATTTTACGAACATTTTAACAGTAATTTATTTTGCTTATTTAAAAAATTTATATAATAGTTTACTTTAAAGTATTTATATATTTTTAAATAACAAATAATTGCTAAACCTTCGTATGTTTTCAAGTGCTTTCTTATTTCGAGTAAATGAGAGAGCACAATTTCTAAGGAGATTAGGCTTGGTTGCATAAGGTCACGAATTCGAGTCTTACTTGTTCTACTTTTTTTAAATATTTTTCTGTTACTTGATACTAATTTTATTTCCATTTTTAGAATCACAAATTTGCATTTTTTATTATTTTAATTTCAATTTTAATTTTCCTATTTTATGCATTTTTTAAATAATTATTTTTTATTTATTTTATGTATTTTTCATCAAAAAGTGTCTCAAAAAATTATAAAAAATTTAAATCTTTTCAGCTTGTTTTCTAATGGTCGTCATGCGTCACACTAAATTTTGATTGGCCAGCTTCCTCACTAAGAAATCATTTTTCCTATTTTATTGATCTAATTTTCACTATAAATAGATCAATAATTGATCCACAGTCATCGACAATTTTTAAATCAACAATTCATCCATGATTTTCTACACTTTCATTCTCACACACCTTTTTCAAACCCTTTTAAAACTTCTACACTTTTTATCAATAATTTTGACCGATAATTTTTATACGAGACCTCTCTTTAATTTTCAAATTTTTAACCACATGATAATAATATCTAATGGTTTCCTTTTTTAATTATACTTTTTTGTAATAACAATTTTCTACACACATTGTAAATTATCCCTTTGATATAGAATTTCGTTTACATTTTACAATTCACAATTCACATTCAAAACCTTTTACATATGTTTATTCAAAATTCTTTTTTTTAGTCTTATTTGTATACAAAATAATCTCTTTTTTTTATCATACAAAACCAAGTTTTTTAACACACTAAATTCACCAACCTTCTCATCTCATTTTTTTTTTGTTACCGTAAATAAAACTACCATTAATCCATCATCTTTTCTAACATTATACATACAATAACCATAACCATGTCAAGTCATTATGCAGTAGAAACAACAACCACAAGTCTCAAACCAAAATCAATACTATACAAAGGAATCCATGGCCAATCATTCAAATACTAACCAAAAAAAGAAACAACACCACCCAAATATCAATCTCACCTTTAATTTTATCAAATATGTTAAATAAAAAATCTCAAAAGTATTTGTTTTTGGTAATTAGGAAAATGGTTAAGTTTGTATATACTTTGTTTTTCTGAATAAATGAAAACATTCACTATATTTGTAAGCAAAACTTATGACATTAGCACATAATCGAAATTTCTTTTCAAATAAAATTTAATTATATTTTCACAAATAATATAATTATATTTAGATGAATACACTTCCTCCATATTTTCGAATAATCGATTGATTGACTCAACGTCTTACCAATTAATTATTCAAATCAAAACCTCTAAAATTCACAAACATATCCAACCTCTTTCGAATCAAATTAATTCTAATGATTTTGTACAAATAATAGGATATACATCCTCAAGTAATTAAGTGGTTGACTTAACGTCTTGCTAATTAAGTATTCAAATCAAAACATTTAAAATTGACAAACAAATCAAATCAAATTCTTTGTCCAGTGCAATTTAATTTCAATGAAGAAAAACTCTTCTTCAATCCATCAAAACTTAATCAACACAGCTAACCAATTACAAACCATTTTTCTACTAACCTAATAAAACTCAAGATATTTTTCAATAAAGAATCGTCCAGTTTATTTCTACTTGGATAAAAACTTCACCTACCAACACATAATTTTCAAACCCAGACAAGTTCAAACACCATTCGAAAGCAACTTAACGCAATTCTATAAAAAAAATACTAACCAAACACTTTGAGCTACGTAGGACTATGATTTCTCTCATCCTCTGATGAGAGATAAGTAGGCACACGGTTGTGAGACCAAGGCGAGTCCACTAATTTTTAAATAAATTTTTTTCCCTTGTAATGAAATAATTAAAACAGAATAAATAAATAAAGAAATAGTCCCCATAAGTCTTAGAGCTAAAAAGGACACCCCTTGAGTACAAGGGAGGTAAAGAGTGCCTAACACTATCATTTATCTAATCAACTCACGAATCCAATAATCTCTAAACAATTAGGATTTTTCTGTTCCTTTCCCGTCCTTAGGACAAATAAGTAGTGGTGGTGACTCTCAATTTTTTTGTCGGTTACGATAGAGACATTCCTTGGGATTGAAATTGTTGTTTGATATCAATGCGGTGATTGGGATTGAGAAGGGTTCTTGCTAAAGCTGTAAAGCGGAAAAAAGAGTAAGTAAGTATTTAGTTTTATCATATTGTCTCCACATAGATTAGTGCTAATAAATTGTCGTTCGACAAGTATCGCGTTTATGAGTTTGGATTAAAATGAGATTAAAGTAAATGCGAGAATTAAAACTTATGAACAGAAAAAGAATTCATTCTTCGGAAAAATAGAGACTCCCGGGATTGAATTTCACATACCCGTTAAATACTTAAGCTTACTACTTAGTTGCAATAACCCTAAACTACTCGTCAACATCATCACATATCACTCACACATAGGTTATCTCTAAGACAAAGTGAGATATCAACCATATTGCTCTCAAAGGAGATTTCGCGTGCAACTCAAACAAAATAGAGGCATTAAGAGCTGAAACTCATGTGAATACTAAGCCTTAATCTATATCTTGATAAAAACCCAATAGATATTCATCCTAAATCTGGATTTGAACCGTGCATGTCTGCAGTAACCCAAACCCAAATAAAGCAAGCAATCACCAATATTGATTTGTAAAGGAAACATCATACAACACCATGAATAATAAATATACATATAAACAAAGCATACTTACAAACAAACTATAACAAAATATGGTTGCAAAGAGAATAAATCAAATCTCTCGCGGTATCAATCACAATCAACCAATCTCTCGGTCCCGGATCACCCAATTACAAGCCATAAATATTATTTTCTAAGCTCTAAATACCAAAAAATGAAGTTGATGGTTTGGAACTCAAAAATACCTAACTCATAACCTAAAAATATTTTTTTCTCTATTTATACAAATTTCAAAGTTGTAGATTGCGCTTAGCGCGCGACATGTTGTTCCAAAAAAAATCAGCACTTGTTTTCGCCATAACTTGAGAATCATAACTCTGTTTTACTCACAGTTTGAAGCATTTAAAAGCTTATTCAATGATCTATCTAATAATAACTAAATATAAATCAAATTAATGATTTTTATCATCTTTGTTTTGAGCAGTATTCTTTGATGAAATACTAAAAATTGCATTCTTGAAGCTTAACCTTTAGCCTTTATTACTCAATACTCCAATTATGAATGAATACCTACAAAAGAGGTGAAAAACTATTAAACAATATAATATTTATACAAAAACACGATTATACTCAATATATACAAATACACACACATTGAGGTTTATTCAAAGGATTACAACAAAATGAGTCGACAAGTGCCACTAAAATATAAATATAACGACTATTTACACTTATCAAACTCTCACCAACTTAAAACAATGTTTGTCCTCTAACAAAGTCTAACAACCTAAAGAACAAAGAAGCAACAATCAAATAATCATGAATCAACATGTTTTGAAAATGGAAAACAAATGTATGTTTCAACAAAATATACAAGCAAAGTAAACTTACCACTATCCTACAACGACAACATGAAAACAAAACAAATCTTAAGTACAAAAATCACACTAAACATTCTAAAACAAAACATAAGTAATCATGAATCACACCTAACAAAAATTCATCGAGGGATGAAAAACACACAAAGGTGATGATTTGACACTCATCCACAATATTGCAAACAATAAACTAAATTAAGCATTTATCCAAAAATTCACATTGAACGTAAAAAAATAAGAATCACAAGGGCTTTTCAAAGTTATAACATGAATTGGTTAACAAGCAAGGGGAAATTCCTGAAGCTAATAAAAACAAAAACTTGCTTGAACCTAAGGGTGTGATCAACTCTTAAAGTTTCAAACACAAAAATTCCAATCAAACTTTTTATTTCATCCCAAGTGCTACACCAAAATACATAAATTATTAACACAACATTATTTGATATTCTTTTTGTTTTTCTTTTTCAAACTTTTTCATCTTTTTTCTTTCTTTTTCTTTTATCTATTTTTCTTTTCTTTTCATTTCATTTTCTTTTCATTTTCTTTTCAAACTCATAGCAATCAACACATAAGCAAACAAACATTTCTCTCCCCAACTTCAATTCAACCAACATCAAAGTGTGAATACTCCCTACTTTCTAAAGCAAGGCAAAAATTCAAACCATAAATCATGGTTGAGGGTTCAAGAAAACAAATAATCAACATCCATTCAAAAAGGTGAACTAAACACTCATAGATAAGCATCAAGTTCAAAAACAACATGGACATTGACAAAAAGGCTCAAAGTGGTTAACAAATGCTCATACACTCAAAGGGTTAATTGACTATTTGGTTAGGTAGTTGTGCTTAAAGTGAAACAAAATACCTTGATACTTCTCATGCTTTCATACAATCAACACAAATAAAAGAATTAATATAATAAAATCCAGTTAAAACAAGAATTATGGTCTCCAACATATATGAGCAATGAAAATCTTCCTCACATTTGGGGGTAAAAATGAACTAAAGTGATTCAATCAAAAACAAGTAATGTAAAAGAATGAATGGCATAAAACTTGTACAAATTATAAGTTTCCTAAACATGTTATGCTATAGAAAGAGATAAACGAGTACCTGGTGTGTACCAGCTTCAATAACTCTTATCATACATCTGCAAGTTGAAATAATCAAACTCAGAAAATCACCTCAAAATTCCTCAAGAAATCGGACCAAAATTGAAATCCAAACAACAAATAAAAGAATTAGTAAATACTACTATTATGTACTCTAAATATTCTGGGAGAAAGTGGGAAAAAGGAGGCGAGTGAAACAAAAATCTCACGAGCAAGCAACATGATGCGCTTAGTGCACTACACCAGAAAACATACACTTATCGTGCACAGACTGCGCTCACCGCGAGCAGGTCTGTGCAGAAAAATCAGAATCTCAATTGGTTCTCCTATGCTACCTGTTGTACCCCAAAATTTGCCCTCTCATATTCTTCAAAATTTGCCAAGTCAAAGCTTCAAAATCTCCCCAAGGGTTGCACAGTTCAAGGGCCTCCTAACAGTCAAAAACTAGGGTTTTGGTTCTGACAAAGTAAATGAAGTTTCCAAGGGTCCAATCAAGTCCCACATGCATACAAACATGGTCAAGCATCCTCATATCAAGTTTCAAGACTTACAGCACAAAATTGCACAGTCAAAAACCCTAATTGCACTGCAGTCAACTGCAGGGGCAAAATGGTCATTTGACAGTCAAAAGTTCAAATTTTTGGTCAACATCTCATTTTGAAGCCACAAACATCATTTTATCAATGCTTGATCATGATTCTCAAAGCTTGGCTCAAAAATCATCAAGATGCAAAAGTTTCCATATTTGGACAGTTGAAAAAGTCAACTGTAACTTGACCAGAGCATAACTTCCACATGGATTATCAGAAAAATTCCATCCAAAGCTCATTTTGAAGAGAATTACATTTCCTACAACTCCTCTTCACACTTCAAGTCCAAGAAATGCTCTCACAAAAAGTTATCAATTTCAACATTATAGGTCATTTTCAAAAGTCAACAAAAAGGGACTTTAAGTCAAAGGCCATAACTTGAGATTGGTAAATCAAAATGACATGGGACCAAAGACATTGGTTAGAGGACTCAAAGAAATTTCTAAAATGTCCAAGAACATGAGCAAATCTTAAAAATTGAGCAAGTTATGCCTTGTGGAAATTGGGAAATTTTTGGATATTTTGAAAAGTCAACATTGCTCCAAATGACCTAAAAATGCTAATGGGCCTCTTTTTCTTCCACAATTCATCATCCAAGGCATGTGCACGACTATTTGGCCCAAAGGGAAGTTTTTTATCATTTTTATTTATTTATTTGGATTTTTAATTATTAATAATTCATTTAATTTAATTAAATAGGTGAAAAATGCTAAACCTAATGTTTTAAATCTTTTTGTGCATGGAATAGGCTCAATATTTCGTGCATAATCAGATATAGAAAGAATCATGGTGATTGGATATGATTGGCATCAAAAGCATGTGAAAAAGATTGAAAACATTATGCATGAAAATCAAATCTTCCATACATCAATTCCTTGATTCCTTGGACAAAAAAAACCTACCCTAATCATTCACATATAAGTACTCATGCAAACCCTAATGCAAAAAACGTCTAAGCTGCGCCATACACAAAGAACCAAACTTGAGTTTTTTTGCAAAAAAGTTGAAAACTGAAAACTAGGTTGCAGGTCGATTCAAGCCAAAAGACTTGTTCCATTACCTTCCTGAGGCTTCAAGGAAGGTTTTCAAATCAAAACCATCCATCCTAACACCAAGAAACGTGAGAATGATGGTGTCCTGTACAGAAATTTTTTTACATTCTTGCATCACGATTCATGCATCTTCAGTAATTTTTGATGTTTGATTTATGTTCCTTGATTAATTCTGAAGCTAACTACATAATTTAATTGAGTTTTCATGTACTATACGCGATTCCACCATTGATACAGGCTAGGGTTCTTTGAGTTCCAAATTGGGCGTTTCTAAAAGCTGTAAAATTAGGACATGCCAATACCATGGTTGAGTTCAGCGTGCTTGGACGAAAACAAAACAACCCTCGCGCCTAATTTATGTACTCACATGGCCTATTCGCTATTTCAGGAAACTGCATATTTTGGGGGGGTTCAAAACCCCCGCTAACCATCTCTTATTTTCAGGAAATCAACAAACGATGAAGAAGATGATTATGTGGCCAAGACTGATTGGTTCATTCAAAATTTCGCGCGAAAAAGTCACTAACGCTTTGTTTTATTTTATAATAATTGTTTGTTATTTAATATACAAAGAAGTCAAGTGGAGCAGTTGGCAAGGCACGTTACTGGTAATCTCTAGGACCTGGGTTCGAGCCCCAGGTCCCTACCCCTTCCCATATTATTTTTCCATTCACGCTTCTGTGCAATTTCAATACCAGGGAACACCATACATCCATGATCTCAAGCTTGCCACGCGTATAGAAAGACCAATCCAAAGGCGCTGATTGGGAGAACACCCTGGGCAGGAGTCAACGCCTATGCATGCTAGCAGAAAAGTCAATCAGGCCAAAGGCTTAATGGGCCTGATTACTGGACTTCACCTCCCATTTGGGGACAGACCCCCCCTAGGTTTGCAATCTTTTATTTTTTTTTTCATTTTTTATTTATTTCAATTATTGTTTTTAATTAATTCCTTTAATTTAATATTTTCATGAAAAACATAAAAAACAATATAAAATCAGAAAAGAGACAAAAAATAAATATTTTTATTTAATGTTATTTTTTTTTGTAAATAAACATCATTAATTGATTTTAGTTTTTAATTTAGGTTTAAATCTTAATATTTTCTTAATTAACTAAAAATTCATAGAATTAGGGTTTGTATCAATTTTTGTTCTTTTTCTTTTTCTTTTCACTAATAATTAAATATTATTTATTTTTATAAATCAAATTGCATGTAAATAATTAATTTAATTTTAGGTTTAAATTTTAACATGTTTTCTTAATAAATAAAAGTTGTAGAATTAGGGTTAGTTAGTTAATTTCATTTAATTCTCATTAAAAAAACCATAAACACCAAAAAACTAAAAAATAATTTCTTTTTCCTTAATTGAGTTAATTAATTTAATAATTTAATTTAATTTCATTAAAAAGGGTCCAACGCCCTCGTTTCCAATTTTAATTTCTCTTTGCGCATTTTATTTATTTCCTTCTTGTAAATATTAATGTAATTCTCCCAAAGCCGTGTAAACCTAATTTCTCGCACCTTTACTGTATTTCTTTATTTTCTGTCAAATCGGGTTCTGGAAATTTTGGCGATGTGGACCCGCGCCTTTGTAATAGTTTAGAACTTTTAATTTTCCGCATCTTTTTAACTGTTAAATAAATGCATGCAAGAATGAATGGCCTAAAATAAAAACGAACGCATAGATCACCTATACCATGACAAGATAAAAATAAACGAATCTGACACACGAATCACACACCACCCCTAGGGTACGCCTCACTGTTGCCTTGCCTCGAAAGGTGATCGTCGAGTAGAGGATGTCTTAGTAAGTCCTCATGATCCGGGAACCTGGCATGAGGGTAGCTTCTAAGGTGTCTTCCCATTGCTCTGGTGATCACCATGTCCCTAACCTCGAATTGACCCGAACACCTCCAACGGTGGTGCTACCTACCTCTCAATGGTGGGATGGCATTACTTTAAAGGACATTTACACAGACGAATTCCTTAGGGTAGGTAGGTTCTCGTAGATACTTGCTCTAATCTCAAAAACAGATCAAAAATACTTTTCACACCGACACCTTTTCAAAAAGCTTTCGAAAGCAATTTTTCAAACACTCTTGAGGACCGATACAAGAGTCGAACTGAAATTTTCAAAGAAACTTTTTTAAACCCACAATTGAAAAGCAAACAAACCTTTTGAAAACACAAGTGAGCAAGTATCTAAGAGCCCATGGATAACCATGGATAGAAAGGGTGCTAACACCTTCCCTTTCTATAACCTACCTCCCGAACCGAGAGCAATCTCTATAAGGAATTTTTTTGTGCTTTTGTCCTTTCCATTTGGAGAAAATAAAAGACGGTGGCGACTCTTGCTTCCGTGATATTTCGCGAACCAGCGTTAAACAGTCAGTTCCAGATCCACTGATCACAGAACTGGCGACTCTGCTGGGGATATATTTATAAAGTGAGGTGTACCTTAGGGTTAGTTCATAACTGTGTTTTCAATTGTATTGACTTGTCTGCTTTAAATTTGTGGGTTGCATGGGAGTTACATAGATCCTAACCCGGATCTGGGGATACCCTGTTTAGGTAGCATAAGCTGTGAGGGACCTGTCCGGCGTAGACCGACACGGGTGAAACAGTGGCTACGTTGGTGTGGCACCTTGGTCTGTACTGATATCCCTTGTGTTGCAACAAGGAGAATATGGGTCTTCTGAGGAGTCATTAAGCACCAACAACCTTAGAACCTTAAATGACACAACTTGGCCATTAGAACAGTAGCAGTATGCTACGCCCATTGAGGCTAAGCTCTCGTGATGATTCTGGCCGCAAGAAAAGATTGCGATGCTGGAGTTATGACCGATTGAGGGTAGTCAATGATATTGGGATCCTCTAAGAACCCGGTTACTTTGATAGGACATGTATGAACCAACAAACTGAAAGAGGGTAGTACCTAGACCTCATGCTGGCCTAAACTTTAGGGGCTTGCCTTGTGTGACTTGTGTGCCTTACCATGTTTGCCTTTGTATCTATTTGCGGTGTGCTTTATCATAACATCATAACATCATGAGCATTGCATGCATCCTGCATAAGGACTGACCATTTCAAAGACAAGAGGGTTTCATCTTTGCTCTATTTTGTAGGACATCATGATGCCTGTGCGAAGGAACACTATCTGGTTCAACTTTGTTCATTCACCTGAGTTGCTTGAAGAGTTGGTTAGTAGAATTCCAAATACCACTTCCTTCATTCAGAGGCATGGTTCTCTTCTCAGTTTAGTCACTGCAAAGCGGGATCAACAGTTGATGAGTGTTCTGACCCAGTTCTATGACCCTCTGTACCAGTGCTTCACCTTTCAAGACTTCCAGCTGGTCCCTACCCTGGAAGAGTTCTCTGATTTGCTTGGTATCCCTATCTTGGATCAGACTCCCTTCACTGGTTGGGAAAAGATCCTCAGGCTTGAGGATGTTGCTGCAGCTCTTCCCTTGACACATCAAGAGGTAATGGACAACTGGGTAGCTAGAAGCGGAGTTAAGGGTTTCTTGGCCAAGTTTCTGATTGGTAAGGCTAACAGTTTCTGGAATGACCTGGACTTTAGGGCATATGAAGACATCTTGGCTCTCCTAATCTATGGGTTAGTCTTGTTTCCTAATCCTGACAACTTCATCAATGTCACTGCCATAAGGATCTTTATGTCTCAGAATCCTGTGCCCACTCTCTTGGGTGACATCTTGCAACAACTTCATGCTCGTACTACCCGAAGACGAGGAACCCTATGGTGTTGTATCCCTTTGTTGGTGAGGTGGTTTATTTCGCACCTCCCTAAGTTCGTACTGAAGAACCAAGAAGGAAGAGGTTGGGCTCATAGGTTAATGTCTCTCACCGATGAAGACATCATTTGGACTTGCAGAGGTTTGGATGAGATAGCTATTATTGATCGATGTGGGGAATACCCTAATGTTCCTCTGATTGGTACCCAAGGAGGGATCTCTTACAATCCATGTCTAGCGCTCCGTCAGTTTGGAAGAGCCAGAAGAGCAGGCCCCCATGAGATGTTGGTGCCTCACATCAGTTTTGAGTTTCAGGTGGATAGTGACGAGCTGCGTCGTAGGTTCATCAAGGCTTGGGACAAAGTTCATAAAGCTGACCCACAAGAGTTGGGGCCAAAGACTTCTTTACCTATGGAAGCCTACTACAAATGGGTTCGCATCCGTGCTCAGAAGTTAGGTATGCCATACGAAGCCGCCAGACCTATCATTCTTGAGTCTCCTGACAAAGATGGTGTTCCTCCAACTATCCTTCCTCCTTAGATACCTACTGATTATGAGACATTAAAGAGGTCTTGGTCGCAACTGCGAGAAGAGCGGGATTCTTATCGGGAAAAGTTCAACGAGCAGGAGTTGAAGATCCAGAAGCTGACAAAGCAGTTGGAGAATGAGCGAGCCCTGAATGACTACATCCGTACTGAGAAGAGGAGACCATGGGATCAATAAGGAGCTCTGGATGTCCTTTTACAGTTTTATTTCCCTTTTCAGTATTTCCTTTCATGTAACGCCTAAGGGCAACCTGTTGAACAATTTAAGTTTCAAAGTTGAATCTAATGAAGTGTGTTCCTTTTTGTTTACAAAGTTGATTCCCGACTGTCTTTGAAAACATAAATCATACGCATTCCATTCATCATGTGCATAGCAGGTTTTCCTCTTTTCAGGTTGCTTACCGTACTTCGCTGTTTATTTCAGCATCATGAATCCTGACTCATCATCAACTGAGATGTCCATCAAGGCTCTTCAGGCGCAAAACGCGCAATTTCAGGAATTAATCATGGGTTTGGCTCAAGGCCAAGAAGAGCTGAAGGCTCTGCTCCTGAAGAAGGAAAAGAAGAAGAAGAGAAGGACTGTTCTTTTCAACTCGGGCCGAAGGTTTGGCAACACTCTGCAAAATGAAGAGGCTGGTTCTTCCATTGGCAAGGGTACTCCTCAAGGGGAAAAAGGTCCTAGTCCGGTAGTCTCCGACAACGAGACTGATTTTGATGAGGAACAGTATCCTCCTGCAGAAGACAAATACAAGCAGTTAGAAGACAAATTGAATGCTATGGAGATCCAACAAGTGCCTGGGCTGGATTTCGGAGATTTGGGTTTGTCTACTGGTGTGATTATTCCTCGTAAATTCAAAGCACCATCCTTCACCAAATATGACGGGGCGTCTTGTCCCAAGTTACACCTCAGATCGTATGTGCGGAAGATTCAACCATACTCAGTGGACAAAAACTTGTGGATCCACTTCTTCCAGGAGAGTCTTTCAGGGACTCATCTCGAATGATTCTATCAGCTGGATGGGACCAAGGTTCGTAACTGGGAGGAGTTGGCTACTGCTTTCTATAAGCAGTATCAATATAATGCCGACCTTGCCCCTACACGTACCCAACTCCAGGGTATGTCGTTAGGTTCAAGTGAAGGTTTTAAAGAGTACGCTCAGAAGTGGAGGGATCTGGCTGGCAAGGTGCAGCCTCCGTTGACTGATCGGGAGTTGGTAGACATGTTCTTGGGGACCCTATCTGGGCCGTTTTTCAACCATCTTATCGGTAACTCATCTGCAGGGTTTACTGATCTTATTTTGACCAGAGAGAGAGTTGAGGCTGGGTTGAAGTCTGGTAAGATTCCGAAGGGTGCATCGTCTAGTTCTGAGAAGAAACCCTTCGAGAAGGAGGCTAGTGCTGTATATGGCTCTAGAAGACAAGAGAAATCTGAGCGCCGCCAATCCGTCAGTGCGGTAATGATTGCTAAGCCTGCTGCCGCTCCTCGGCAAACCAATCCTCCAAGGGCTGAAAGACCTAGAAGAGAATTCACCCGTTTGAGCATGACCCTATCCCAAATCCTGCCGCAGTTACTATCCACCAATCTAGTGACTGTCAGAGAGGCGCCAAAGGTTGTAAACACTGCTTCCCCTAAATACAACCCAAATGCCCGCTGTGCTTATCACTCCAATAGCCCGGGGCATTCCACTGATGACTGTTGGGCATTAAGGAATAAGGTGCAAGACCTTATTGACGCGAAAGAGATACAGTTTGAAGCGCCTGAGAGGCCGAATGTGGTTACTGCTCCTATGCCCCAGCATGGAGTAAATGCGGTTGATGAAGATGTTTATGCTATTTTTGTGAATGATCTAGCCACTCCCTTAATGACTGTCAAGAGGAACCTACTGCTGGCCGGTTTATTTCCGGGTTGCAGTGAGGGTTGCCTGTTCTGTGCTGTTTCTCTCTCTGGTTGTCCTTTGCTGAAGTTGGGCATCCAAAGCCTAATGGATAGCAAAGAGATTCTATTCAAGAAGTCTGCTGTTCAGTTGGTTCCGGTAGAAGAAGTTTCTGTGGTTACGATCTTTAATCATCCAATCAAGGCTCTCCCAAAGAAGCCTGTTCAAATCATGACTGTTGCACCTGTTGTTATTACTGTTCCGGGGCCTCTCCCCTACGTATCTGATAAAGCTGTCCCCTGACACTATGGGGCAGATGTGTATGTGAATGGAATCAAACAAGAGTTCAACACTGGCGCCAGTATCTGCGATATCACTGGCCCAGCCAAGGTTACCCGCAGTGGCAGGCTCTTCTCGCCTGACATTGCACCACCAGCTGTTCGAAGACCCCTCCTTATAACACCTACAAGTGTACCTGTTCCTGTTGCTGATCAAGTGGTTTCCCCTGCTGCCGAGTCATCTAATGCTCGGGGCAAAGGGATTGAAGTTGAGCCTGCCCGGATGGAGGCACCAATACCTATAACTGCTGAAGCCTCCCAACAAGAAATGGAGGAAATCCTAAAGATAATAAAGAAGAGTGACTTTAATGTTGTGGAGCAGCTGGGGCATACGCCCTCCAAGATCTCCATGCTCTCCTTATTGCTATGCTCCGAGGCCCACGCTAAGGCCTTAATTTCATTTCTCAAGACGGCCCATGTACCACAGGAGACATCTGCAGTTCAGTTTACTGATTGCGTAGCAAATCTGACAGCGGACAATGGCTTGGGTTTCTCAGATGCTGACCTTACGGCCAAGGGAAGAGACCACAATGATGCCCTGCATGTCTCTATTGAATGCAGGGGCACTACGCTGGCGCATGTGTTGGTGGACACTGGTTCTTCCTTGAATGTGCTACCCAAGAAAGCTTTAGACCGTTTGGATTGTGAAGGCCTGGAACTAAAACCTAGCAATATTATCGTCAGAGCCTTTGACGGTTCCAAAAGGATGGTTCATGGAGAGGTTGACATTCCTATTCATGTGGGCTCTCAGGTGTTTGACTCTACCTTTTATGTGATGGATATCCGTCCATCGTATTCTTGTCTACTGGGTTGACCTTGGATCCATAAAGCTGGGGCAGTGACCTCTACCTTGCACCAGAAGCTAAAATACCATGTCAGAGGGAAGATTGTCACTGTGCAGGGAGAGGAGGAGTATATGGTGAGCCATTTGAATTCCTTCAGGTATATTGAGATGGACGGGGAGTTTATTGAAACCCCCTTTCAGCATTTCGAGGAGGTACTTCCAATTTCAGCAGCAGCAGAAACAGCGGTCGAAGAGGATGTTCCTTTGAAGATGGCTTCCTTGAAGGATGCCCGGGCTGTGGTTCAGAAAGGTGAATGTACTAACTGGGGCAGGCTTCCCGACTTTACACAGAAAACTGACAAATTTGGACTGGGTTTTACTACAGAGGGTCAGAAAGCTATGCGGAAGGCGAAGACCAGAAGACCTCCTGTGCTCATTACAAATCCAGGAGTGAATGTTGTTGGGGAGGATAATGAAGTGGATGAAGCTGAGTTCAATAGCTGGATCTACCCGACAACTGATGGCGGATTGACCAATTGGATTGCCAAAGACCATACTCCTGTTACTTTTGTTACGCAGTAATAAACTTCCTTGTTTTGTTATTTGTAATAAACAATAAATAAAACTCTACGGCCCGGTGTCTTACCCGAGGCACCGTGGTTTCATTTGTGAGGGCATATAAATTGTCATTTCATATATCATAAATAAAGATCTTGGACGTTTTATCGCATTTCAAATTTTATGCTCCCTTTCTTTCTTTCCTTTCATTATATCGCAAAACAGCTGTATTTACACACACACACTCATACAGGTTTCAATCCACTCTGGATCTCACTGGTAACGACTCTGCTACTGCCAGTTATGACTTCGAAAATCCGATCAACTTAGCCGAAGACGAAGGTGAAGATGATTGCGAAGTGCCTGGCGAGCTTGCAAGACTGTTACTCCAGGAAGAGAGGGCAATTCAACCACACGAAGAGCCAGTGGAAACAATAAATCTGGGTACTGAGGCAGACAGAAAGGAGGTTAAGATTTGTGCCAACCTAGAGCTCAGCGTGAAGCAACGGTTGACTCAGATGCTACATGATTATATGGAGATCTTTGCCTGGTCCTACGAAGACATGCCCGGGTTGGATACTGACATTGTGGTCCATCATTTGCCTACTAAGGAAGACTGTCCTCCGGTCAAACAGAAGGTCCGTCGTATGCGTCCAGAGATGTCTGAAAAGATCAAAGCCGAGGTTATGAAGCAGTTTGATGCCGGGTTCCTTGCAGTGACTTCTTACCCTCAGTGGGTTGCCAATGTGGTGCCGGTACCTAAGAAAGACGGTAAGGTCAGAATGTGTGTCGACTACAGGGATCTGAACAGGGCCAGCCCCAAGGATGACTTTCCCCTACCTCACATTGATGTCCTTGTCGACAATACAGCTCATCATAAGGTGTTCTCTTTCATGGATGGTTTCTCAGGTTACAATCAGATCAAGATGGCACCTGAAGACATGGAAAAGACTACCTTTGTTACTCAGTGGGGCACCTTCTGCTACAAGGTCATGCCTTTTGGACTAAAGAACGCTGGGGCAACCTACCAACGTGCCATGGTTGCTTTGTTTCATGACATGATCCATCATGAGATAGAAGTGTATGTTGACGACATGATTGCAAGGTCCCAGACTGAGGAAGAGCACCTAGATCATCTGCAGAAATTGTTTGACCGATTGAAGTTGTACAAGCTGAGGTTGAACTCGAACAAGTGCACCTTCGGGGTAAGATCTGGAAAGTTGCTAGGCTTCGTGGTAAGTGACAAGGGCATTCAAGTGGACCCTGCCAAAGTTAAAGCTATTCAAGAGATGCCAGTTCCTAAGACAGAGAAAGAGGTCAGAGGCTTTTTAGGACGCCTGAATTACATTGCTTGGTTCATCTCGCACCTAACTGCTACCTGTGAGCCAATCTTCAAGCTGCTGAAGAAAGATCAGGTAGTACGTTGGAATGATGAATGTCAGGCTGCTTTTGACAGAATCAAGGAGTATCTCCAAGAACCACCCATCCTTATGCCACCGGTTGAAGGGAGACCTCTGATACTATACCTGACAGTGCTTGACAACTCAATGGGGTGTGTGCTGGGGCAGCATGACGAGTCTGGCCTAAAAGAGCATGCCATTTATTACCTTAGCAAAAATTTTACCGACTGTGAGACCCGATACTCACTGCTCGAGAAAACTTGCTGCGCTTTGGTATGGGCTGCTCGCCGGCTGAGACAGTATATGCTGACTCACACTACCCTGTTGATCTCAAAGATGGATCCTATAAAGTACATATTTGAAAAGCCTGCTCTATCTGGGAGAATAGCAAGATGGCAAATGATCTTGACGGAATACGACATTCAGTACACAACCCAGAAAGCCATCAAGGGAAGTGTATTGGCAGACCACTTGGCACATCAGGCCGTAGACGACTATCAGTCAATGAACTTCGAGTTTTCGGACGAGAGCATCATGATAGTGACTGATTATGAAGTGCCTGGACCGGATGAAGGACCTGAGGAAGGATCCCGATGGTCTATTCACTTTGACGGAGCCTCCAATGCTTTGGGTAACGGTATCGGCGCTGTAATCATATCCCCTCAAGGCACTCATACTCCACTCACTGCCCGGCTATGTTTCAACTGCACCAACAACATGGCGGAGTATGAGGAATGCATCATGGGTCTTCAAGCTGCGATCGACTTAAGGATCAAGTTTCTGAGTGTCTTCGGAGATTCCGCTCTTGTGATCAATCAGATCAAAGGAGAGTGGGATACGAAACATCTGAATCTTATTCCTTACAAAGAATGTGTGTTGACCTTGATCCCTCGCTTCACGAAGATAACCTTTGAACACTTCCCAAGAGAGGAGAATCAGCTGGCGGACGCGTTAGCTACAATGTCTTCTATGTTCAAGGTCAAATGGGACAATGAGGCTCCCCGGATCATCATCTGGAAACTGGACGAACCGGCATACTGTTGTGATCTCGAGACTGATTTGGTAACTGAGAAGCCTTGGTACCATGAGGTGAAGAGATATTTGGAAGCTCAGGAGTACCCTGAAGGTGCATCTGTCAACGATAAGAAGTTTCTGAGAAGGTTCGCAGCAAAATTCTTCCTTAGCAACGGCATTCTGTACAAGCGAAACCACGATTCGACCTTACTGCGTTGTGTGGATAAGACTGGAGCAGAAAGGATCATGGCAGAGTTACATGAAGGGACCTTTGGTACACATTCCAGTGGACACACTATGGCGAAGAAGATCCTTCGGGCAGGGTATTACTGGTCCACAATGGAAGCTGACTGCTACCAACATTCTCGGACGTGCCATAAATGCCAGATTTATGCAGACAAGGTGCATGTTCCTCCAGTTCCTTTGAATGTTCTGACTGCGCCTTGGCCGTTTGCAATGTGGGGCATAGACATGATCGGTGAGATTAAACCTACGGCATCTAACGGGCATCGCTTCATCCTGGTAGCGATTGATTATTTCACGAAGTGGGTCGAAGCAGCTTCCTACGCCACGGTAACCAAGACTGTTGTGGCACGGTTCATCCGGCATAATCTGATCTGTCGATACGGTGTCCCTGAGAGAATTATTACAGACAACGGTACCAATCTCAATAATGATGATCACTGAGCTCTGCGAGCAGTTTAAGATACAGCACCACAACTCTTCTCCTTACAGACCGAAGATGAATGGGGCCGTAGAAGCAGCAAATAAAAATATCAAGAAAATCGTGCAGAAGATGACAGTGACTTATAAAGATTGGCACGAGATGTTACTGTTCGCTCTACATGGGTACCGTACCTCAGCCAGGACGTCAACCGGGGCCACTCCTTTCTCCTTGGTTTATGGTATGGAGGCAGTCTTACCGATCAAAGTACAAATACCCTCTCTCCGAATAATGAAGGATGCAAATCTGAACGAAGATGATTGGATCCAGACACGACTTGATCAGCTAAACCTTATTGACGAAAAGAGACTTGCTGATATCTGTCATGGTCAGACGTACCAAAAACGGATGATCAAGGCATTTAACAAAAAGGTCAGACCACAGGAATATCAAGTCGGGGATCTGGTAATCAAGCGGATCATCCTTCCTCAGAGTGATCCAAGGGGCAAATGGACCCCTACGTACGAAGGGCCATTTGTGGTTAAACATGTGTTCTCAGGAGGAGCCATGATTCTAACCAACATGGATGGTGACGACCTTCCTCACCCCGCCAATGCAGACATAGTAAAAAGATACTACGCATGAAAAAAGACCCGCTAGGCTGACATGCCTAGGCAAAAATTAGGGCTTCCCGGCGAACCAAAAGGGTTCGGGAAAAATGAAGGGATGAAATGAAAAAAAATCTGTACACCCGGCAAGTCGAAAACCTGAAAAGGCGGCTTGGGCAAAAATGGGTATCCCGGTGGACTGAAAACCCGAAAGGGCGGTCCAGGCAAAAGTTAGGGATAAAGCGTAATACTATGTCTCATTGGATCACTTTGCATCCAGAATCCAGTATCTACATCAAGTTCAGACGGCATCGATCAGTCAGCTTCATCTTCAACTAAGGTCGTCAAGTGATGAGACGCTCAGAGATATAAAGGCAATAGCAGAGTTGAAACCCAGTGGGATTATTCATTTCACACAGCTGTTTTATTTTCTCTTGTACAAAATTTGTATAAACTCTTTTGTTCGGCGGCGTTCTCTTACTAGGACGTCAGCCTCTTGTACATAAAACGCCTATTTACAGGCAAATTCAAAAATCAATACAAAATCACTTTTCAGTTAAAATTGCCAATTATTTTTCCTTTTCTGTTTTGTTTTGCGAAGAACGTCCAAGGTTCAATTTGTGATATATGCATTGACAATAATTTTCTAACTCATGAATATTTGCATACGAAACAAAGGATTAATTACAGGTAACATTAGAAACAGGGGCAATAAAGAGTTGTCTAAGCAATCTAATTGTTCGGTCCTCCAAGGTACCAAGGTAGGTTCAGCTAAAGAACATAACCAGTACGTCCCAATTCCCCAGAGAGTAAGTCAGCAAGACAGTATACTCTCCTCAAGCAAAGTTATATTATCAAACCTTAAGGAAGTTAAGTATCCTCCAGTAGATCTCAACATTCCCCAGTAGCAATATACATATTCTTAACAAGCATCCCCGGCAGTCTTGGTCTAAAGATTTTTCCCCGGCAGTATACCAGACATTCAATGGAGTCATTTCCCCGATGCAGCTCAAAACTTCCCCAGGAGAGTCCAATCAAGATTTCCCCAGGAAATTTGGAATTCATCTCCCCAAGCAGTAAGCTTATCCCCAGTAGATTCTGGAAGCTTATCCTCGCGAAGCACGAACGCGTCTCCCGGCTTTATTTAAAGAGTTATTTCCTTACCAGGATATAACTGGGTTATCCTCAGCCAAAATCCATGGAAAGAGCGTCCTCGACGAAGTCTTCTTATCCCCAGCGAAGTCTATCAGCACTTCCAACACAACAACGGTATTCCCAGTAAGTTACCTTCATCAAACTCAGCAAAGTATCTCTCTCCCCACAGAGTATTGCTCTCCAGCAAGATTGTTAGAGTGCTTTCCTCCTCGCAGAGTAATCTATTCGCCAAGTTTATTCCCCAACGGAGTTATCTTCTCCCGCCGGTATTCTTGCAACTATCATCCCCAGCGGAAGCAAAGAGTTATTCTTCAATATCAGCCCAGGAGTTATTTCCCGGCACCCGTCAAGGATTTATTTTCCTAGACGAAAAGATACATTCATAAACATACATCATGATAGCATGCATATACGCATCATATCTTACAAATATCATTTATGTTGAGAACATCATTGCTTGATCCATATCACGCATCGCATATGACTGACCATTACCTTTCAGGAAATATTCAGTTAAGTTCTCAATCATATTTCAAGACCTAGACCGGTTCAGTTAATCGACCCTAAGATTTTCTGTTTCTTATCCAGTCCAAGGCCTTCTCTGGTTCAGTCAGATCGACCCTAAGATCTCCCTGTTTCTTACCCAGTTGAAGACATTTCAAGACCTAGACCGGTTCAGTTAATCGACCATAAGATTTTCTGTTTCTTATCCAGTCCAAGGCCTTCTCTAGTCCAGTTAAATCGACCCCTAACAGATTTTCCTGATAAAGACTCAGTAGAAGATATCCAAGATTCTCTCAATGATTGCTGTTGAGGTTGTAGTCGCCTGTGGTTCTCTCCCCGATACTGCGGAGGTAGTAATCACCCCAAGATTCTCTCAGCGTTACTGTTGAAGTAGAAGTTATCCAAGATTCTCTCAATGATTACTGTTGAGGTTGTAGTCGCCTGTGGTTCTCTCCCCATTACTGCGGAGGTAGTAATCGCCCCAAGATTCTCTCAGCGTTACTGTTGAAGTAGAAGTTATCCAAGATTCTCTCAATGATTACTGTTGAGGTTGAAGTCGCCCAAGATTCTCTCAATGATTACTGTTGAGGTTGAAGTCGCCCAAGATTCTCTCAATGATTACTGTTGAGGTTGAAGTCGCCCAAGATTCTCTCAATGATTACTATTGAGGTTAAAGTCGCCCAAGATTCTCTCAATGATTACTGTTGAGGTTGAAGTCGCCCAAGATTCTCTCAATAATTACTGTTGAGGTTGAAGTCGCTTATGGCTCTCTCCCCGATACTGCGGAGGTAGTAATCATCCCCAGATTCGCTCAGCGTTACTATTGAGGTAGTAATCATCCAAGGTTCTCTCACCGTTCCTGTTGAGGTAGTAACCATCCCTGGTTCATTCATCACCGTTTGAAGATCCAGATCTAGTTCCTGTAACCAGTCAGGACACGTCTATACAAAGAATCTGAAGACCAGCTCCTGTAACGGGTCAGGTAATCATTTTTCTTTTGCAGGTACGCAAGTTCTCGCTAAGGAATCTCTTACGCGATCAACATCCAGATGGCATCTATAAGCCCATCCACCTTCCATCATCTCTTAGCATGGCATCTATAAGCCCATCATCCTATCCATCAATCTCCAAATGGCATCTATAAGCCCATCCACCTATCTGTCATCTCTTAGCATGGCATCTATAAGCCCATCACCCTCCTCATCAATCTCCAAATGGCATCTGTAAGCCCATTCCCATCATCACACTACTATGTGAGTGCAAATTTCTGGGCACTCTAGTGTTCAATCATCTTCTACCTTCGGATTACGAAAGGCACGTCAGCCAATCTGCATCCTCAGGTCTAAGAAGATTGAACAGGGGCAACTGTTGTACCCCAAAATTTTCCCTCCCATATTCTTCAAAATTTGCCAAGTCAAAGCTTCAAAATCTCCCCAAGGGTTGCACAGTTCAAGGGCCTCCTAACAGTCAAAAACTAGGGTTTTGGTTCTGACAAAGTAAATGAAGTTTCCAAGGGTCCAATCAAGTCCCACATGCCTACAAACATGGTCAAGCATCCTCATATCAAGTTTCAAGACTTACAGCATAAAATTGCACAGTCAAAAACCCTAATTGCACTGCAGTCAACTGCAGGGGCAAAATGGTCATTTGACAGTCAAAAGTTCAAATTTTTGGTCAACATCTCATTTTGAAGCCACAAACATCATTTGATCAATGCTTGATCATGATTCTCAAAGCTTGGCTCAAAAATCATCAAGATGCAAAAGTTTCCATATTTGGACAGTTGAAAAAGTCAACTGTAACTTGACCAGAGCATAACTTCCACTTGGACTATCAGAAAAATTCCATCCAAAGCTCATTTTGAAGAGAATGACATTTCCTACAACTTCTCTTCACACTTCAAGTCCAATAAATGCTCTCACAAAAAGTTATCAATTTCAACATTATAGGTCATTTTCAAAAGTCAACAAAAAGGGACTTTAAGTCAAATGCCATAACTTGAGATTGGTAAATAAAAATGACATGGGACCAAAGAAATTGGTTAGGGGACTCAAAGACCTTTCTAAAATGTCCAAGAACATGAGCAAAGCTTAAAAATTGAGCAAGTTATGCCTTGTGGAAATTGGGAAATATTTGGATATTTTGAAAAGTCAACATTGCTCCAAATGACCTAAAAATGCTAATGGGCCTCTTTTTCTTCCACAATTCATCATCCAAGGCATGTGCACGACTATTTGGCCCAAAGGGAAGTTTTTTTATCATTTTTATTTATTTATTTGGATTTTTAATTATTAATAATTCATTTAATTAAATTAAATAGGTGAAAAATGCTAAACCTAATGTTTTAAATCTTTTTGAGCATGGAATAGGCTCAATATTTCGTGCATAATCAGATATAGAAAGAATCATGGTGATTGGATATGATTGGCATCAAAAGCATGTGAAAAAGATTGAAAACATTATGCATGAAAATCAAATCTTCCATACATCAATTCCTTGATTCCTTGGACAAAAAAAAACCTACCCTAATCATTCACATATAAGTACTCATGCAAACCCTAATGCAAAAAACCTCTAAGCTGCGCCATACACAAAGAACCAAACTTGAGTTTTTTTGCAAAAAAGTTGAAAACTGAAAACTAGGTTGCAGGTCGATTCAAGCCAAAAGACTTGTTCCATTACCTTCCTGAGGATTCAAGGAAGGTTTTCAAATCAAAACCATCCATCCTAACACCAAGAAACGTGAGAATGATGGTGTCCTGTACAGAAATTTTTTTACATTCTTGCATCACGATTCATGCATCTTCAGTAATTTTTGATGTTTGATTTATGTTCCTTGATTAATTCTGAAGCTAACTACATAATTTAATTGAGTTTTCATGTACTATACGCGATTCCACCATTGATACAGGCTAGGGTTCTTTGAGTTCCAAATTGGGCGTTTCTAAAAGCTGTAAAATTAGGACATGCCAATACCATGGTTGAGTTCAGCGTGCTTGGACGAAAACAAAACAACCCTCGCGCCTAATTTATGTACTCACATGGCCTATTCGCTATTTCAGGAAACTGCATATTTTGGGGGGGTTCAAAACCCCCGCTAACCATCTCTTATTTTCAGGAAATCAACAAACGATGAAGAAGATGATTATGTGGCCAAGACTGATTGGTTCATTCAAAATTTCGCGCGAAAAAGTCACTAACGCTTTGTTTTATTTTATAATAATTGTTTGTTATTTAATATACAAAGAAGTCAAGTGGAGCAGTTGGCAAGGCACGTTACTGGTAATCTCTAGGACCTGGGTTCGAGCCCCAGGTCCCTACCCCTTTCCATATTATTTTTCCATTCACGCTTCTGTGCAATTTCAATACCAGGGAACACCATACATCCATGATCTCAAGCTTGCCACGCGTATAGAAAGACCAATCCAAAGGCGCTGATTGGGAGAACACCCTGGGCAGGAGTCAACGCCTATGCATGCTAGCAGAAAAGTCAATCAGGCCAAAGGCTTAATGGGCCTGATTACTGGACTTCACCTCCCATTTGGGGACAGACCCCCCCTAGGTTTGCAATCTTTTATATTTTTTTTCATTTTTTATTTATTTCAATTATTGTTTTTAATTAATTCCTTTAATTTAATATTTTCATGAAAAACATAAAAAACAATATAAAATCAGAAAAGAGACAAAAAATAAATATTTTTATTTAATGTTTTTTTTTTTGTAAATAAACATCATTAATTGATTTTAGTTTTTAATTTAGGTTTAAATCTTAATATTTTCTTAATTAACTAAAAATTCATAGAATTAGGGTTTGTATCAATTTTTGTTCTTTTTCTTTTTCTTTTCACTAATAATTACATATTATTTATTTTTATAAATCAAATTGCATGTAAATAATTAATTTAATTTTAGGTTTAAATTTTAACATGTTTTCTTAATAAATAAAAGTTGTAGAATTAGGGTTAGTTAGTTAATTTCATTTAATTCTCATTAAAAAAACCATAAACACCAAAAAACTAAAAAATAATTTCTTTTTCCTTAATTGAGTTAATTAATTTAATAATTTAATTTAATTTCATTAAAAAGGGTCCAACGCCCTCGTTTCCAATTTTAATTTCTCTTTGCGCATTTTATTTATTTCCTTCTTGTAAATATTAATGTAATTCTCCCAAAGCCGTGTAAACCTAATTTCTCGCACCTTTACTGTATTTCTTTATTTTCTGTCAAATCGGGTTCTGGAAATTTTGGCGATGTGGACCCGCGCCTTTGTAATAGTTTAGAACTTTTAATTTTCCGCATCTTTTTAACTGTTAAATAAATGCATGCAAGAATGAATGGCCTAAAATAAAAACGAACGCGTAGATCACCTATACCATGACAAGATAAAAATAAACGAATCTGACACACGAATCACACACCACCCACTAGGGTACGCCTCACTGTTGCCTTGCCTCGAAAGGTGATCGTCGAGTAGAGGATATCTTAGTAAGTCCTCATGATCCGGGAACCTGGCATGAGGGTAGCTTCTAAGGTGTCTTCCCATTGCTCTGGTGATCACCATGTCCCTAACCTCGAATTGACCCGAACACCTCCAACGGTGGTGCTACCTACCTCTCAATGGTGGGATGGCATTACTTTAAAGGACATTTACACAGACGAATTCCTTAGGGTAGGTAGGTTCTCGTAGATACTTCCTCTAATCTCAAAAACAGATCAAAAATACTTTTCACACCGACACCTTTTCAAAAAGATTTCGAAAGCAATTTTTCAAACACTCTTGAGGACCGATACAAGAGTCGAACTGAAATTTTCAAAGAAACTTTTTTAAACCCACAATTGAAAAGCAAACAAACCTTTTGAAAACACAAGTGAGCAAGTATCTAAGAGCCCATGGATAACCATGGATAGAAAGGGTGCTAACACCTTCCCTTTCTATAACCTACCTCCCGAACCGAGAGCAATCTCTATAAGGAATTTTTCTGCGCTTTTGTCCTTTCCATTTGGAGAAAATAAAAGACGGTGGCGACTCTTGCTTCCGCGACATTTCGCGAACCAGCGTTAAACAGTCAGTTCCAGATCCACCGATCACACTACCCATCCATCATGCCATACATAACTTAACTATAAGACATTGAGGGTTACAATACATTATAACAACTAAACAACCAGGTGAAAGTGAATTAAACAAGTTGAAAAGTGTGGATTTGAGAATTTTAACCAACTGGTCCAATTGCAACTTGTTTAACCAACATTCACCACACTATGTATACTGCTATAAAGAAAAGCAATACACAAACAAAAATAGAAAAACGTGTTTATTTTATGTCGTTAGCTCGACGCCTTTATTGTGCTAGCTAGTAACTTCCTCAAATCATGCCACGGTGTTGCCACACCGCACAAACCTAAATAAAATGTCCAAACCAAACACTTCAACAAACATTACAAAAATAAGAAAATTCACAATAATACTTGAACAAAATTTGACACACAACATATTTATACACACACTTGAATAACTTGAGAAACACAAACATAACAAGTGTGGAAATACAAACACAAAACATGTATAAATCAACAAGTATGCATTATACACAAGTATAGTAATCATAGACAAATAAATGCACAAGTGTATATATATATATATATATATATATATATATATATATATATATATATATATATATATATATATATATATATATATATATATATATATATATATATATATATATATATATATATATATATATATATATATATATATATATATATATATATATATATATATATATAAGTTTAATTACAAGATATGGACAATATGAACATTATGTGCAAAACTCAAAAACAAATAAACTATCGCAATGCGATCCAATAAAAAGACCAATCCCCGACAATGACACCATTTTACTGAAGCGATAAAGCGGCAAGGAAAAGTAAGTAAGTATTTATTTTTATCACATCATCTCCATAGGTATTAGTTCTACTGAATTGCCATTTGACAAATCTCGCGTTTATGAGTTTGAATTAAAATGAGTTTAAAGTAAATGAGGAAATTAAAACATATGAACATAAAAAGAATTCATTCTTCGGAAAAATATAGACTCTCGAGATTGAATTTCACATACCTGTTAAATATTTAAACTTACTACTCAGTTGCAATCAACCTAAACTACTCGTCAACATCATCACGTATCACTCACACATAGGTTATCCCTAAGGAAAAGTGATATATCAACCATATTGCTCTCGGAGGCGATTTTGCGCGCAACTCAAACAACACAGAGGCATTAAGAGTCGACACTCATATGAATACTAAGCCTTGATATATCTCTAGAATCAAAACCCAATGGATGTTCTTCCTAAATCCAGATTCGAACTGTACATGTCTGCAACAACCCAAACCAAAATAAAGCAAGCAATCACCAATATTGATTTGTAAAAAAATCATCATACAACACCATGAGTAATAAATATACATATAAAGAAAGCATACTTACAAACAAACCCTAATAAAATATGGTTTCAAATAGAATAAATGGAGAAGAAACCAAATCTCCCGCGGTTTCAATTACGATAAACCAACCTCCCGGTCCCGGATCATCCAATTACAAGCCACAAATATTGTTTTCTAAGCTCTAAAGACCAAAAAATGAAGTTGATGGTGTTGGGACTCAAAAATACCCAATGCATAAACTAAACATGTGTTTTTTCTCTTTTATACATATTTCAAAGTTACATACCACATTTAGCCCCAGAGAGGGCGCTAAGCACGCGAGCTGCTGTTCCAAAACAATCAGCACTTGTTTTCGCCAAAACTTGAAGCGTTGTAATGCTTATTCAATGCTCTATATAACAACAACTAAATATCAACCAAATTAATGATTTTTATCATCTTTGGTTTGAGCGTTATTCTTTGATGAATTGCTTAAAATTGCATTCTTGAAGCTTAGATTTTGGCCTTTATTACTCAATACTCCAATTATGAATGAATACCTACAAAAGAGGTGAAAAACAATCAAGCGATACAATATTTACCCAAAAACACGATTATACTCAATATGTACAAATACACACACAAGTTGAGGTTTATTTAAAGAATTACAACAAAATGAGTCGATAAGTGCCACTAAAATATACACAAATATAACGAACATTTTGCACTTATCAAACTCTCCCTAACTTAAAACATTGTTTGTACTCAAACAACCTAAAGAACAAAGAAGCAACAATCAAAGAATTATGAATCAACATGTTTTGAAAATGAAAAACAAATGTATGGTTCAACAAAAACGTACAAGAAAAGTAAACTCACCACTATCCTACAATGACAACATGAGAATGAAACAAATCCTAAGTACAAAAATCATACTAAAATTTCTAAAACAAAACATGCGTAATCATGAATCACACCTAACAAAAATTTATCGAGGGATGAAAAACACACAAAGGTGACAATTTGACACTTTTTCAATATATTGCAAACAATATACTAAATTATGCATTCATCTAAAAATTCACATTGAACGTACAAAAACAAGAATCACAAGGGCTTTTCAAGGTTGTAACATGGCTTGGTTAACAAACAAGGGGAAATTTCCTAAAGATAATTGAAACAAAAACTTGCCTGAACTTAAGGGAGTGATCAACTTGCAAAGTTTCAAACTCAAAAGTTCCAATCAAACTTCTTCTTTCATCCCAAGTATTACACCAAAATACATAAGTTATCTATACAACATTATTTGATATTCTTTTTGTTTTTGTTTTTCAAAACCTTTTCATATTTTTTATTTCTTTTTCTTTTATTTCTTTTTCTTTTCTTTTCTTTTTCTTTTTATTTTCTTTTCAACCTCGTAGCAATCAAAACATAAGCAAACAAACATTTCTCTCCCCAACTTGAATTCAACCAGCATCAAAGTCTAAATACTCCTTACTTTCTAAGGAAAGGCAAAAGTTCAAATCATAAATCATGGTTGAGAGTTTAAGAAAACAAAGAATCAACATCCATTCAAAAAGGTGAACTAAATACTCATAGACAAGCATCAAGTTCAAAAACAACAAGGACATTGACAAAAAGGCTCAAAGGGGTTAATAAATGCTGACACACTAATAGGGTGAATTGATTATTTGGTTAGGTAGTTATGCTTAAAATGAAACAAAATGCCTTGATTCTTTATATTCTTTTATACAATCAATACAAATAAAATATTTAACATAATAAAATCCAATTAAAATAAGAATTTGTGTTTTTAGAAAGTCTTTTTTTGTCAACAGATGTTATAACATCTTTCGTGATATTGTATGTTATTGAGACATCAGTCTTGACTTCTGATATTATATGTGCCAAAATTTCAATTGGAATCAAGAGCAGGTACGGTGTTATGTTTATTGGGTGAGATCCAGGGATATATTTCTAGAACTATGGAGAAAGAAGGAGGATATAAAAAAAAGACTACCTATTTTGGATGATTCAAACTATGACTGGTGTAAGGTCATAATGGTAGCTTTTCTGAAATATATGGATAACAAAGCTTGTATGGCTCTTTAAAAAGGATAGGAGCATCTAGTTATGAAGGACAAAGATGGTAAAGAATCTATAAAACTTGAATAAGACTGGGATGAAAATGATGATAAAGAAGCCATTGTAAATTCCAAGGCTTTAAATGTGTTATTCAATGGAGTAGACAAAAATATTTTTAGGCTAATCAATACATGTATTATAGCCAAGGATGCTTGGGAAATTCTCAAAAAAACTTATAAAGCTACCTCTAAAGTGAATATTTCAAGACTTCAACTTCTCACTTCCAAATTCGAGAACTTGAAGATGAATGATGATGAGACAATTCAAGAATATCATATGAAGATTCTTAAAATTTCCAGTGCATCAAGTGCCTTGAAAGAGAAGATGTTAGAAGAAAATCTAGTCAGAAAGATTCTTAGGTCCTTACCTAGGAAATTTGACATGAAGGTTACAACTATTGAAGAAGCTCGGGATATCAACAACATGAGGGTTGATGAGCTTATTGGGTAACTTCAAACATTTGAATTGACTATTGGTGAAAAGGTTGAGAAAAAGAACAAAAGCATAGCTTTTGTATCCAATGCTAAAGATGATAAAGGTTAAGCTGAGCTGGACACTAATGAGGATCTGTCTAATACCATTGTGCTACTTGGGAAGTAATTCAATAGAGTATTGAAAAGATTGGATAGGAGAGGAAGACCAAATGTCAAGAACATCTCATCTGACATTAGTAATGACAAGAACTTCAGAAGAACACCGGCCCTGAAGAAAAGACCAATCAAAGAAAAGGCATTAAATGTTATGAGTGTGAAGATTTTGGTCACATCAAACTAGAATGTCCCACTTTTATCAAGAGACAGAAAATGGGGTTTACTGTGTCTAGGTCTAATGAAGAATCAGAAGATGATGCTAACAATGAATCTACAAAACTTGTGTCGGCTCTTTCTAGAAGATGGATAAATTAAGTGAAAGCTTATGATGATAGTGTTCTCTAGGAAGATATTAATACATTCTACAAAAATACATGTGACATATGTGAATAAGATATCAAAGTAAAGGAAGATTAGGGAAAGATCATAACTGACTTAGAGAATGAAAAGAAGAAGCTAAGATGTACTGTATATCATCTTCAAAATGAGGTTACTCTATTAAATTCCAAGATTAATAACATGTCAGACTCATTAAAAAAATTGGAAGATAGAGTTTCTATGATGGAATAAACTGGAGATACTGAAGGTGACTATCAATTTGATAATGATCAAAGTAGAGCGTCTGTGGTGAAGTCTCGTCCTTTTGAAAGTAAGAGAACAATCAACATGTCAAACCACAGGTTACAACATTCTGGAAGACATGATAAAATATTGACCAAATTTCAATCATCAACTTTGATTTTCCATTATTATGGTGAGCATGGTCATATAAATCCTTTCTGTTATAAACTATACGAAGATAAAAAATCTCCAGATCACTCTAAGCCTGAGCAAGAGAGGAAAAAGGGAGGTGTTGAAAATATGGATATGAACTTTATTGCTCACACTTGCTTAAGAGACTCATATAGAGAAAACATAAATGCTGAAAGTGGGTGCTCTAGCCACATGATAGGATTTCAGAAGTTATTACTGAATATTAAGTCTCATGCCACTAGATATGTAAGATTTGGTGATGGCATCAATTGTGAAATCAAAGGAGTTGGGAAGCTAATGTATTATGGTTCTTCTAATGTGAAAGATGTCAGCATGAGTCAAGTGTGTGAGCAAGGATGAAGGGTAGAAGGGATAATGACAACTGTTATCTAAGGGAAACTCAATTAAATGTGTCTTCTTCCTCATGTTCAAAAACTAGTAAGGATGAAGTAAAGCTATGGCACAAGAAATTTGGACACCTTCATCTCCAAACAATGAAGGAATTACTATCTAAAGGAGCCATTAGAGGATTTCTAGAGCTAAAGATTAAAGAAGGGATATGCTGTGATGAGTGTGAATTTAAGTCTCAATCCATTATGTCAGACCAAATGTTACAACATCAGACTACTTCCAGAAGGTTAAAAATTCTTCACATGGACTTAATGAGACCAATGCAGGTTGAAGGTATGAGTGGTAAGAGGTATGCTTATGTGCTTATAGATGATTTTTCTGGATATACTTGGATAAACTTTTTGAGAGAAAAATAAAATGCTTTTGAAGTCTTCAAATACTTGTATCAAAGTATTCAAGAAGAGAAGAATAATGATATTGTCAAAATTAGAAGTGAACATGACAAAGAGTTTAAGAATGTAAAATTATGTGAATTTTGTGTTTCTAACAATATTAATTATGAGTGTTCTCAGCAAGGGGGAATTGTTAAACAAGTTACTAAGTAGATTCTAGAATCATCTAGAGTCATGCTTTGTGCTAAGGATTTACCTGCAGAAGCCATGAATACTGCTTGTTATGTTCATAATAGGATTACTCTGAGGAAAGATACTTTAGTTACCCTTTATGAGCCATGGAAAGGAATGAAGCCTAGAGTCAATTATTTTCATATATTTGGAAGTAAATGTGACTACTTGACTGACCAAGGTCAAAATGTCAAGAAGGATCTCATAAAGGATTAAAGGATATTTATGGGTTACTCTTTGAAGAACAAAACTTATAGAGTCTTTAACTCCAGAATTAGAATGTCTTTGGAATCTATCAATCCGGTAGTTGATGATTCAGTTGCTAAAGAAAAGGAGAATGTTAGAGACAATGTTGGAACATCCTATGTGTAGACTGATGAAGTGGTGGAGGAGAAAATTTATGATTGCACAAACATTGAGTTAGTGACTTCTTAATTCAGCAAAGGTTTGTCTATTGAAGGAAAAATATAATAATCCAGAGAAATAACTACAAGTCACCGTGATAAAGGTAACGTCACTGAGTTTAAACACAAATTTAAAATACACATGGATGTTTCTTTGAGGGAAACAACATAAAGTTTATCTGAACTAGTGTTGAAGATATATGATGTCAAGGACGATGTCATGACATTTCATAGGGAAGGTATGAGTTCTTTCAGATATCTCATTCAACAGGTATGGAAGAAGGACCTTGGTAGTTTTAATCAATTAATCAAGAATCTTGTTAAAGGGAAGGTTGTGACTCTGAAAATGTGGACAATAAGGAACAACTTACTGGTATTAAAAACAGTGAGATAGGAACTTGTACTATCAAGGAGTTATAAAAATTACAGATATGGAAGAATGTGACTAATACTCCATCTTTACTCTATAATTAGAGGCATGATATTCCTAGACAAATTGCTATTAAGAAGGGATGGAAGGAAGGTGTTCTGCAAGATAGTGGGGTTGACTACAACACCAAGGAATGTAAAAGGCTCTTTGATAGAGGGAAGAGATGAAAGACCATCTGAAACTGATCAAGAGTGTGTGTTTATGTTTGTCTCCAATGCTCTGTGTGTTTCCATTTGTGTTATTTTCTAGGTGCAATATGTTCTCAAGTGTTGTGTGTTTCCACTACATGTGTACATTTACTCCAATTTTTGTCAATATTTTGGCTAAAAAGGGGGAGTAAAGTGTTTGTGTGCTTTGTGTTCTGATGTTACATCACATGTCATGACATGTTGATCTAGCATTGTGATAGGACATGCGTTACGGCTTTTGAGAGAGTAGTTTTTTATGGTTGCTCATGCAACCATTCAGGGGGAGCATGAGTGTTCATGCTTGGTTGATCTGAAGCTGTTGCTGCTTCTGTTGTGTCTTCTACTGCATGTGCTCTGATTTGGGCATTTTTCCTTGAGGGGGAGAGTTGATTGTGCATGACAGGGGGAGTAATAGACATGTCTGGTTGTACAAGTTTTTGAGTTATGTTGTGTTTTTACAGAGTTTACATGGTTTCATGTAACTTGTGTTTGTGGTTTTATTCCTCTCTCCAGATGTTTATGCAAGGTTGTTTTAGCCAAAATTTTCCAAAAGGGGAGATTGTTAGGTCTGGGATTTTATGGTTGATAATAATTTTGGTAAAACAAGTAGTTGACAACAATTTTATCAAAACATGTTTCTTTGGGAAAAACATGTATTGCAGCCTAATGTTGAACAAGATGTCATAACATCTTGACCAACTAGTATAGTAGAGTCTGCTGGCACTTATTTGACACATGTTGTTGCATGTTGCAACAAAACATCATGATAGTACAACTGGATTATTTCCTTGAAGATTTGACTGAAAAATATGAGATTCTAGAGGTTTCTAGTACTCATAATAGGCACAGGAAATCAAGGAATTTTAGGAACAATTTCATATTTGATTTGTTTCATAAAAAATATCTTTGTGACTTTTTAGGAAATTATTGAAAGATTTGTTTTTTGTTTATATTTTTATGGAGAAGATTCTGCAGGGATTTAAAGCTGAAGATTTAATTTGATTAAAGAGTCCAAGCCCAACTGCAAAAGTCTATATAAGAAGACATCCAAGACCTAGTATTTTAAGTAGCATAGTTTTATTATAAAACCTTGTGAAAAATAAGGATTTAGAGTTTGAGAGTTCCTTAGTTTTTCCATGGGTTTTTGTACGTCCTCGTGTATTTTTTGATGCATTTGAGTTGACTGATTATTACTTGTTTATCATGTTATTGTTCTCCTCTATGATTTTAAGCAAAGAGTTGAGTATTGTTCTTAGTGAAGATTTTAAGAAAACTAAGTATTTTTGTTTTGGAAGAGTGTTCTTCCTTTTTGGTTTCTTGAGACATTCCTTGGGATTGGGATTGTTGTTTGATATCACTGCGGTGTCGTACCCCAAATTTTAACTACCTTTACAATTATATTTTCAAGATTAAAAGCACGACAGAGATGTTTTAATTAAGGATGGTCCAGCAATATCTGATGGCCCATCTTTATCCTAAACAATCAGGGGGTGTACTTAAATTCAGGAAAATGGGGCTTTTCTAAATCAGAAAGACTCATAAAATCATTCGTAAAGCATGTTGGCCAATGGCCCATGCAATTCGAAAATGAAAAATTATTAAAAAAAAGAGAGATAATAATGACTAGGTTATTAAGTTATTAAGTCCACTTATGTTTAATTTGCTAGAAATTAATAATTAAGTTTAATTACGTAAGTCCATTTAAGTATTATTATTAGTAAAAGGGATAAGATTTTGTTTATGAGGGGGTATGAAAACCAATTAATGTTTTAAAGAGCTATTATCTAAATTAAAGTTTTAATTATATAGGACCCAACAAATAATCAATGGTGCTGGCTCATTAAAGCCTAAAACTGCATGGGACGATGATGATAAGAAGAAAGTTCTCTATGATAAAAAGGCAATAAACCTTCTTCAAGGTGCACTTAGCATGGATGAATTCTTCCGTGTCTCGGCATACAAGACAGAAAAATAAATATGGGATACCTTGGTACAAACTCATGAAGGAACAGTTGAAGTAAAAAGATCAAGACTAAATACCCTGAGTCAAGAATACGAATTATTTCGAATGCAGCCCGGAGAAACCATTATTTAACTACAAAAGAGATTTATGCACTTGACAAATAATCTTAGTGCTCTTGGTAAGACTTTAACGAATGATGAACTAAATATGAAAGTACTTAGGTCCTTAACTAGGGAATGGCAACCAAAGGTAACGGCAATTTCAGAAAAGAAAAGTCTCTCCTCCATGACGTCTGCAAAATTGTTTGGAAAACTTCAAGAATATGAAACGAAACTCGGAAGACTTGAAAAACATGAAAATCAAGAGAAGAAATTCAAGAATATTGTTTGAAGATAGATTCCAAGGAAGTTGAAAAGGAAGACAATCCGGAAGAAGATGAAAATTTCATGCTTCTTGTTAAAAGGCTTGGTAAGTTCTTTGGTAGAAATGACAAACCCTTTTCTCATTCAAAAGGAAAGAAACAATTTAAGAAAAAGGAAGATTCCATATCAACATAAGAAGTCACATGTTATGAATGTGGTAAGCAAGGTCATATCAAATCGGATTGTCCAAAACTCTCCAAGAAAGGTGGCTTCAAAAGCAAAAAGGGATTCAAGAACAAAAAGGCCTATGTTGCATGGGAGGATAATGATATAAGTTCCTCATCTGATTCTGATAGTGATGAAAGTGAAAATCTAGCATTGATGGCCTCACACCATTCCGATGATGAAGACAATGAGGTTAGTAATGAATTTTATCTTTTTGATAGTGATGCACAAGGTGCTATAGATGAACTATTGAATGAATGCAAAATTCTGTATAAAACTATTTCATCACAAAAGAAACAAATTTCATCCTTAGAAGAAAAATGTGAATCTATGGAAAAAGATTTCAAAGAAGAAAAACAAAAATCAAGTGATGAACAAAAACAAAATTTTGCATGCAAAAATTGTAAATCACTCTCTTTCCAAATTGTCCAATTAAAAAGAGTCATTGAAATATATGAAAAAGGACAAATTGGATTGGAAGGTATTCTTAGCCAACAAAGATACTCCAATTATAAAAGTGGACTTGGATATTCAAAGTTTTCAAAACCAAGTTCAAATAAAACTATCTTTGTTAAGGCTAGTGATCAATCATCCAAAGAGAAAGTGAATAAACCTAAAATAGTTCATCACTATCCTAAAAAGAAAACATTTCCTAAGAAGAAATCTTACCCTTATAGATATAGAAGTAACTTTGAACCTACTTTTTTTATTGTGGCATTAAAGGTCATACACCTAATGCTTTCTATGTTAGAAACTTTAGTGTGGCAAGTGGGCATTATGTGTGGGTAAAGAAAGGCACTAATTACGAAGGACCCAAAGCAACTTGGGTACCTAACAAAACATAATTTGTTTTGCAGGTATGCTTGAAGACCACATGCAATCTTTGGTATCTTGATAGTGATTGTTCAAAGCATATGGCGGGAGACATAAACCAATTTTCAAATCTAGTGCTAAAGGCCAAGGGTTTTATCACTTATGGAGACAATAATAAGGGAAGAATCCTTGGCAAAGGAAAAGTTGGTGCTCCACCTTTCACATCCATTGAAGATGTTCTTTATGTTGAAGGACTAAAGCACAATCTTCTTAGTATTAGCCAACTTTGTGACAAGGGCTTCAAGATCAAGTTCACCAAGGATGAATGCTTGATAGAAGACGAAGTCACACATGCGGTTATACTTAAAGGTAAAAGAATCAATAATATATTCATGATTTCCCTTGATGATCCATCTTTGAAGGTAAAATGTATCATGGTGAACAACGATGATTCATGGCTGTGGCACAAAAGAATTGCTCATATTCACATGGAACACTTGAATAATCTAATCAAGCATGATCTTGTCATTGGGTTGCCTAAGAGAAATTTCGTCAAAGAGAGACTTTGAGATGCTTGTCAAAAGGGGAAACAAACAAAATCAACTTTCAAATCTAAGAATGTGGTGTCTACTACAAGGCCACTACAATTGTTACATATGGACTTATTTGGTCCATCAAGGACAAGAAGTTTCAGAGGTAATGTATATGCTTTGGTTATTGTTGACGATTTCTCTAGATATACTTGGACATTCTTTTTAGTGCAGAAAAGTGATGCATTCAAGGCGTTCAAGAAGTATGCTAAACAAATTCAAAATAAGAAGTCTCTAACAATTTCCTCCATAACAAGTGATCATGGCGGAGAATTTCAAAATGCTCTATTTGAAGAATTTTGTGGAGAACATGGAATATCTCACAACTTCTCGGCACCAAGGACTCCTCAAGAAAATGGAGTGGTAGAAAGAAAGAATAGGTATCTTGTGGAACTTGCTAGAACGATGCTTAGCGACTCAAATCTTCCAAAATACTTTTGGGCGGATGCGGTGAGCACGACATATTTTGTTAGCAATAGAGTTAACATAAGACCGATATTGAAAAAAACTCCATATGAACTTTCAAAGGGAGGAAAGCAAACATTGCTTTCTTTCACATCTTCAGATGCAAATGCTTTGTCTTAAACAACGACAAAGATAACCTTGGTAAGTTTGATGAAAAATCCGATGAAGGTATTTTTCTTGGCTACTCTCTTTCTAGTAAAGCATATAGAATCTACAACAAAAGAACTTTAACAATTGAAGAATCAATGCATGTATCTTTTGATGAATCTAACCCCTCCAAGGAGGATAATATTGTTTGTGATAATGATGATGATGAAATACTACAAGGTCCTCAAGAAAATACTTCCAAAGATCAATCAATTCAACACGAAGAATCACCCCAAAAAGAATCAAATCTCAATGATCTACCAAAAGAATGGAGAACTCATAGAGATCATCCTATCGATAAAGTAATTGGTGATCTAATTCAAGGTGTGACAACAAGATTAAATCTCAAAGATGCTTGCCTGAACATGGAGTTTGTCTCTCAAATTGAACCTTCCAAAGTTGATGAAGCCTTAGGCGATGACCAATGGATTATCGTGATGCAAGAAGAATTAAATCAATTTGAAAGGAATCAAGTTTGGGAACTTGTCCCTAGTCCAAGCAACTAACACATTATTGGAACAAGATGAGTGTTTAAAAACAAACTTGACGAGAATGGAATAATTGTTCGGAACAAAGCAAGGTTGGTAGCACAAGGCTACAATCAAGAAGACATAATAGATTTTGAAGAAACTTCCGCTCCAGTTGCAAGGTTAGAAGCTATTCGTCTCTTACTTGCCTATGCTTGCTCATTAAATTTTCAGCTTTTCCAAATGGATATCAAAAGCGCATTCTTGAATGGATATATCAATGAAGAAGTCTACGTTAAGAAACCCCCGAGGTTCGAAGATTTCAAGAATCCATCTCATGTATTTAAATTAAGAAAATCTCTCTATGGATTGAAACAAGCACCAAGGGCATGGTATGATTGTTTAAGCAGCTTCCTATGCGAAAAAGGTTTTGAAAAAGGCAAAGTTAACAAGACTCTGTTTATCAAGAAAATCAAAGATGACACTTTGCTAGCTCAAGTCTATGTCGATGATATCATTTTCGGATCTTCAAACCAAGAAATGTGTGAAGAATTTTCAGCAATGATGCAAGGAGAATTTGAAATGTCCATGATGGGTAAAATGAATTATTTTCTTGGACTTTAAATCAAAAAATTAAAAGATGGCATCTTCATCAACCAATCCAAGTATTGCAAGGAACTCTTGAAAAGATTTGACATGGATAACTGTAAGGCATTGTCTACACCAATGGGTTCCGATACATATGTTGATCAAGATGAATTAGGTGTTTCCATCGACATTACAAAGTATCGAGGTATGATTGGATCCTTATTGTATTTGACGGCAAGTCGTCTTGACATAATGTTTAGTGTTTGTCTCTGTGCTCGCTTTCAAGCTAATCCAAAGGAATCTCATCTCACGGCGGTAAAGAGGATCATGAAGTATCTCAAAGGAACAACAAATGTCGGATTATGGTATCCTAAAGGTAGTGTTTGCAACTTAGTATATTATTCTGACGCGGATTATGCAGGTTGTAAAACTGATAGAAAAAGCACAAGTGGTACTTGTCACATCCTTGGAAATGCATTAGTATCACGGGCCTGCAAGAAACAAGCATGGGTTGCTCTTAGCACGGCCGAAGTTGAATATATTGCAGTGGGTAGTAGTTGTGCTCAAATGTTTTGGCTCAAACAACAACTTCGTGACTACAGACTCGATCTAGGATGCATTCCTCTACGGTGCGACAATACAAGTGCAATAAACATTACGAAGAATCCAGTCATGCATTCAAGAACTAAACACATAGACATACGACATCATTTCCTCCGTGATCATGTACTTTAAGGAGATGTTGAGGTAACCTTTGTAGATACTCATAATCAACTTGCCGACATCTTCACTAAACCTTTGGCAAGAGAACCGTTTTACAAGATTCGACGAGAGCTTGGCATACTTGACGAACACGACATATAAGGTGCCTTCTATCCTTGTTATAATTTTATATATATATATATATATATATATATATATATATATATATATATATATATATATATATATATATATATATATATATATATATATATATATATATATATATATATGTTTTTTAACCATGCTATATGTGAATATATATGCTTAGTTGTGTTTAAATTTAAGAAAAATTTGTTTTTGGGCATTTTTGGTTGATGCAAATCGATTCCACAAATAGTGTAAATCGATTGCTCACTGAGTATTTTTAATTCTGACCTTTCTGTTTCAAGTGAAAATCGATTGCACCATAAAGTGAAAATCGATTGCACTCTGTGCGTTTCAGTTTTATTTTGGTTCTGTTTTATGTGCAAATCGATTGCACCTGTATGCAAATTGATTGCACCTACTGTAACTTGCTTTTATGACAAAAATATTTGTTGGTCAGAATTCCTCTCTCATATTCCCAAGCCAAATAAACTTTAATATAACCCACTCATTCCTATCTACTCAAATCATATCCAAATTTCAGCTCTCAAACACCTTTCTCTCTCAAAAAACCTAAAATCCTCAAAACCCTAAAATACCTTACCCATGGCTTCAAGATAAAAAATAAAGGTGCCAGCTTCAGAAAAAGGGAAGAAAAAGGTTGATTCATCCTCTAATCCATTACTTTCATCTCTCTCCGAAGAACAAGAAGCCAGATTCACAAAGGACTTTCAAAGGAAAATAGTGTCCAATCCTAAATATGGTATGCTATCATCCTTTCCCCAAGAATGCTTCTCTTTTCAAAATGATTTAGCTGCTTATGGTCTATAACCATTAATTTCATCGTTTGTTCCATATTATCCGGATTTGGTAAGAGTGTTTTTCAGCAATTTAACTCCCCAAAAAGGCAAAATGGTGACATATGTGCTGGGTACTCGTATCTCTCTAACTCCTGAGGTTGTTGGTGAGATTGTTAATATTCCATACACTGGAAGTTCCCTGCATGACCCTGAAAACGAGGCATGGGATGACTACCAGAAAAAGGATTTCTATTACAGCATTGGGAGATTAAGTGAAGCTGAATTCCGTGCCAAACAGATTCATGGTCTAGGCGGAGTAATTCACTCCAGAGACTCCTGGAGTGCAGGTAACTTTTATATAGACGATCGCCTATTTCATTACTTTATGGTCTATATTATGTTTCCAAGAGCTGGAAACCACTGTACTGTGACCGACCTGGAAATGCAGCTAATTTATGCAAGAAAGAAAGGAATAAGTGTTAACTGGGAAAGACTTATAATGGTGCATATGCTGAGAGTCGATGCAAAATCGAAATTTCTTCCATATGCTTATTTTGTTACTTTAATTATGGAGGAATTTGGAGTGGATTTTGCTGGTTTTGAGAAAGTCAATATGGATCCAAATTTGAATAAGATTTCCATCAAGAATCTTGACTCAAGAATGGGCGTGCATTACAATCCAGAAACAAAAACTATCACTTACATTGGTGAAGATGTGGTTGGTGATGAAGGGAACGATCAAGAAGTCGAAGGTGGTGAAGCTGTACCTCCTCCATCTACTTCTCCCTCTAGACCAAGCAATCAAGAGCTTATGGATTTCATGTCTCAACAATTTGCTTCCATGAACACCAACACCAACAACCAATGGAATGCGATCAATGATTCTATAACAACCCAGATTAATCACTTCCTTACAGATGTGAATCAACAATTTTCTTACCTTTACTCTCATCTTCACATTCCACCATATGATCCAAATAATCCAGCTGCACCTCCACAACACTACACATAACCTCCTCTTCAACAACAATTTCTGAATCAAGGCTCTTGGTCCTATAACCACCAGGACATGCATCAACCTTGAAGTTCTGGCCAACTCTATTTTCTGTTATGTCCTTGTCTTGTGATTCTATGTTTTGTTTGTTAAATTTCTGTGTAATCGTTAGACAATTTGTGTTGCATGTTTAATTAAAGTTTTCTCGATATATTGCTTTATTACTGTTTGTTTTTTGCATCTTTCCCTTCTTTTTGATAATGTCAGAGGGGGAGAAAGATGTGGTACTTTATGCTTGTATTTTTCCTTGTCTTAATTTTTTAAAGGTACTCTCCAACCAAGATGAACAAATACAAAGGATTCCAACTTTCTCATACATAGGGGGATTTATGCATCTTAGGGGGGGAAAGCTCTTTCCGGAAAGTACAACGTATAAAGCAACATTGTTTGTCATCATCAAAAAGGGGGAGAATGTAAAATCAAGCTTCTCAAATGAACTTTTGTTTTGATGAAGACAAACCATGATTAACAAAGAAGGCAAAGATTTATGATCAAGCTCAAAGCATCTATGGACAAAGTCTTCAGTTTAAAGCTCTTAGCAACTTTCAAGGTATAATGATAATACTTACTTTGATCTTAAGATATAGATGCTCAATGGTGAATAATAAATGTTTTATAAATCATTACTCAAGTTTTTCAAAGTTAAAATTCATTTTTGACTTGAGTGCAATCGATTTGCATATTAGTGCAATCGATTTCATGCTTCAATTTTTCAGATCTTTTGCTTCTGTTTCTCAGTGCAACCGATTTACATTGCTTGTGCAATCGATTGCATACTTAAAATTTTCAAAACGTTTGCTCCTGTTTCTCATTGCAATCGATTTACATTGCTTGTGCAATCGATTGCACTCAATAATTTTTTTCTACTGACTTCACATGCAATCGATTTACACTCTTGTGCAATCGATTGCACACTTAAAACTTTTGAAAATATAGCTGTTGAAACCCCGTGCAATCGATTTACACAAAGGGTACAATTGATTGCATGCTGCATGATTTTGAAAAACAGCAGTTTTGCACATGCCTGTTCATAATACCTTTTCATTGAAACCTTTCACTCAATCTTGGCAATTGTTCATGATTCATTTTCAGAACTTTATGATGTTTCAAAAAGGTGCTATGAAAATATAAATATTCATTTTCAAAATCATTTTTAACAACCTCTTCCAAATATATTTTCTGAATTTTCAAAATACAAACTCAAGCTTTTCTTCACTTTCATACATAAGTTTTTTGCACACTTTCATATACTGTTAACCAGAAAACTTTGAGCATTTATATCTTGAGTCATTGTACAATATTATCATGGAAGAGAAGATCATTCATTCTCAAATCACTCTAAGTGATCAATACTACTCAACTCACTCAAAATCAAATATTGATAGATACTTACTTATTTTTCCAGGATTGTTGTAAATAAGTTTAAGTGGTTTTTAAATCTTGTCTTTCCAGGATTGTTGGATACAAGTGTAGTCACTTTGAGAGGATTGTTCTCATTGTTGACATAGTGAAAATCCAAGAGGATTGTTCTTGGTCCAAGAGGATTGTTCTTGGCTTTTTGGTAGTTGTTGTTTAAGTTTGCCACAATAAGAAAATCTCTTTCATGTTGAAAGGGGACTGAAGTACTCTCCGACTGTGAGGGGAACCAAGATATATCGCTCGTGTCTCTTTATTTTTCTGCGCTTTACTCTTTCCTATACTCACCATAATCCCAAAAAATAATATCCATCATCACTAAAACCATAATTTTTTAAAGTACCTAATTCACCCCCCCCCCCCCCTCTTAGGCGCACTTCGTACTTACAGGGAGGGGAACCAAGAATCCTAGTGTGATCTTGTTGTGAATAAATCAACATGTTATGATGAAGGGATCTTAGGGAAAAAAATTTGGGTACAATAGCTGCCCTTATTTAAGTTTCTTCTATCCGGAGATACAAAGGTTAAAAATCTTCGTGTCGACGCGATCGAAGATACTTAAATATCAAACAAACCCTATTTTTGGCCCGAAGATGCCATGCAAATGCTTATGCATATGAATCCATATGAACATGACCAAAGATACGCAAAGTATCACTGGGGATGCAACAATAATAAAGAAATAAAGGAGCAACCCCACCAGGAAAATAAATCACTGGTGGACCAAAATAACTGAATCAGAGAGGATGGTAGGATGGTCAAAGGACACACCAACTTCTACTGAAGGCAAAGCTACCAACGTTTACTGAAGGCAGAGAGAAAGATAACAAACATCGACATTCACTTCTGATGGTCTACCAACTTTCACTGAAGGTAGAAAGAGAATATATCATATCACTTCCGTTCACTAACGATGACCTACCAACGTCCACTGAGGGTAGCAGGAAAAAAAATATACACTGACGTTCACTGCCGATGGTCTACCAACTTTCACTGAAGGTAGAAAGAGAATATATCATATCACCGCCATTTACTGACGATAAACTACCAACGTTCACTGAGGGTAGCAAAAAGATAACAAACATCGACGTTCACTGCCGATGGTCTACCAACTTTCACTGAAGGTAGAAAGAGAATATCATATAACCTCTGTGATACGTGGGAGAGAACTGACTGTTTTTTGGTGTGCTGGTTTGCGTTTTGCATTTGTTTTCGCAAAATGTCGTGGTAAGCAAGAGTCGCCACCGTCTTTTATTTTATCCAACAAGGAAAGGAAAAAAAGCACAGAAAAATTCCTTTTTGAGATATTTCTCGGGTTCGGGGGGTAGATTATAGAAAGGGAAGGTGTTAGCACCCTTTCTATCTGTGGTTATCCACGGGCTCTTAGGTACTTGCTCATATTGTTTTCAAAAATTTTCTTTCTTTGTGTTTGTGGGTTTGAAAAAGTTTTTGTTTTGAAAAGGAGTGTAAGTGTGAAAATTTGTTTTGTTTTGAAAGAGCAAGTACTTAAGAACCATCTACCTACTCGAAAAAGGAATCATCCTATGCTAATGTCCTTTAGACAATGCTATCCCACTATTGATGAGTATGTAGCATCGTCGTTGGAGTTTTTAAGGGTCAATTCGATTAAGGGACGTGCGGTCACTAAAGCAATGTTAGGACGCCTTAGCGGTAACCCTAATGTCTTAGATCATTTTTTTCCGAGGCAACTGTGATCTTTGGACAAGAGGGCAACCTCTAAAACTTCCTATACTAAATGACCGCGTTACGAAGGCAACCAAGTGAGGGTGTACCCTAAGAGTGTGCATGTGCGAGTGTGTTGTTTTCAGTTATTTTGTCTTTGTACATGTTAGTGGTTATCTATGTTGATTTTAGGTTTAAACATTCAATCTTGTCATGCATTCCCTATTATCAAACATCTAACAGTTTATAAGCTGCGAAAATTAAATTGCGGAAATTAAACTAACTATTACAAGGCGTCGGGTATTTACATCGCCAAAAGCAACCCTTGAAATTAAAATACGGAAAATAAATAAAGCGATAAAAATATTTAAAATCCTATTATACTATTACATTCCAGGAAACAGATACAATATTGAATAAAATGGATCGCGTGCGGGAAATTAAATCGGGCGAGTTCTAGGGTGTTGACCCTTTGTTATTCAAGAAAAGATTTTTGGTTATTTTTTAATTAAGAAAGAAACTAATCTAGGTTAATTATTAAATTAATAAATTAATTAATTAATAAAAATATTTTTTGGGTTTTTTGTGTTATTTAAAGAAATAAAAATAAATTTGATCAATGTTAATAAAACCTAATTGTCTAAGTTAATTTTAATTATTGCAAAAATATTAAAGTTATTCCTAATTAAAACTAAATTAATTAAATTAATTTTGTTAACAAAAATAAAATGCTAAAATTTAATTTTAATAAAGAAAATATTTTTTGGTTTTTTTAATTTTATTAAGAAAAAGTTTGATTGGTTAATTAATCATGAAAGTAATTAAACAAACAATTAAATAAAATAAATAAAAAGAATGAAATAAAAAGACTTAGGGGGGTTTTGGGCCCAATTTAGAGGTTGGAATGGAAATTCAGAGGCCCGATAGGCATTGGCCTTGGCTGACTTTGTGAAATCCAGCGTGTGCATTTGACTCGGGAGTATGGTAGGCATCCCATCTGGACCATCAGATTTGGCCTGGGGCCATCTGTCCATTGATTGAATGAGGGAGCATGATGCATCACGCGCTTGGACTTGTATTGGATCACCTGAAGAAAAATAATAACAAGGCATATGGGGGACCTGGGATTCGAACCCAGGTCCTGTTGGATTTTTAACATACGCCACTACCACTGCACCACTATGTCTCAATTGTTAATATAACACAAACTAAATATAATATATAAAAACACGTCATTATGCCAGAAAATTAAAAAAAAAACGCGCCAAGTTTGAATCGTCCAACCAGGGGGAGACACGTCTTCGTCTTCTTCCTTCAACCCTGTACATTTACCTGCGGATTTATATCCGCAGCTAAATTCGTATGTCCACCCTAAAATCAGTTCTAGGCCATGAAAATCAAATCCAAGGCTATGGTTACGCTCGTCTATCTCCCCTGGTCACGTCCATGTCCATCAATGGAGCTAATTTCGCCTGAAAATAAAATGCCCAAAAAACAAACTACCAAACCCTAGGTTCGGCTATGGGGTTACAGTCCATATAAATGCAATCAAACAATGCCAAAAGTTCAGAAATTTCACAAGCATCACAAATATATCCATGATTTGTCAAAATGATGCGAAAATAGAGAATTGCAATTTGGAATGCAGGGCCATGAAACGGGATGCTTATAGTGCGTTTGAGAGGGTGTGAGAGCTTGCTTTTGATTGCAGGAGGTTGAGTAGACACCCAACAATTGATTGGTGTTGAGTTTTGCCTTTGTAAACGCCTCTAAGGATGATTTCAGTTTTGCACTTTTTTCACCTTTTTTCAAGTTTGGTTCTTGATGTTTTTGCAACCTCTAGATCTGTATTTTGTGCCTTTGCCTTGTATATGTATGATGGAGTGTATTAGGTCAACTTTTGTGGACTGAATCCTTGCACATTGATGCCTTGAGATTGGATTTGATTCACCATTGATAACTTGCCTAATTTGCCAAAAATCCAATCTTTTTGCACACAGAATGCTTGATACGAGTTTGATCATGACATTGATGATGATTAGGTCTTGAAAATAGAAAAAGATCTCATGTAATCAAGTTTTGGTATTTTATTTGATTTAAATTGATTTAACATGAAATAATTCAATAAAAATCAAATAAAATAGAAAAATTGATAAATGGACACAAGGTTGAAGCTATGACACGTGTGGAATCTGGAAAGCCGAAATCAAGTGGAAAAGAATGGGCCCATTTGACAAAATATGAAGTTTTGGGGATAGTTGACTTTTGGCAATTTTGCAAAAATGCCCAACTTCAAAAATGCATAACTTCTTCAATTTTGAACTTTTAGAGGTGTTATTTGACTTTTTAGAAATCTTGATATGTCCTCTAACCAACCCTTTTTGTCTCATCTTATTTTGATATTCCATGCTCAAGTTATAAGCTTTGGAAAAAAAAGGTGTTTTTCTTGACTTTCAAAAGTGACCTATAATGTCCAAATTCATAACTTCTTGTGAGTGCATTTTTTGATCTTGGGGTATGAAGATGGATTGTAGGAAATTGAATCCTATTCAAAATGAGCTTTGGATGGGTCATTTCTCATAAAGTATGATAAAGTTATGCTTGGTCAAAGTTGAGTTGACTTTTCCTACAAAACCCTAATTTAGCAACTTTTGAGTCTTGATGAATTTTGAGCAATCCTTGATGAATCATGATCAACCCTTGATCAAATGATGAAATATCCTTCAAAATGAGAATGTTGACAAAAAATCTCGAGGTTTGACTGTATTTGGGTCACAGTTGACTTTTGCCCTAGTACAATCGATTTTTGGACCCTTTGAGCAATTAACTGACCAAACTTCCTCTGCAAGGCTTCAAATTTGACATGGATGACCTTGAGAACATATTAGGACATTAGGGAGCATTTGAGGTCATTTGGATTCAAGGATCTTGATGCAACACAAAACCCTAATTTGAGGTTGACTGCCTTAGGAGATGACTTGTCTGACCCACTCTTGAGCAATCTTGATCCACTTGGAGATTTTTCTTGCAAAGTTTTGAAGAATATGAGAGGGAAAATTTTAGGGTACAACAGCTGCCCCTGTTCAGTTTTCATAAGCTTGAGGATATAGATTGGCTTTCGTGCCTTTCGTGATTCGAAGGTGGAAGATGATTAAACACTAGAGTGCCCAGAAATTTGCACTCGCATGAAGTGGTATCCGCCTGGTGATGGAGGGAATGGGCTTACAGATTCCATTTGGAGACTGTTGATAGGAGGTTTGAAATTCGGTTGGAATACGAATCAGGGAGATCTTATTGTCGATCTGACTGAACCAGAGAAGGTCTTGGATTAACTCTGACTGGATAAGAATTAGAAAAATCTTAGGATCGATTTAACTGAACCAGACGAAAGTCTTGGAATATCTTCAACTGGAATACGAATCAGGGAGATCTTAGGGTCGATTTGACTGAACCAGAGAAGGTCTTGGATTATCTTTGACTGGATAAGAATCAGAAAAATCTTAGGGTCGATTTAACTGAACCAGACGGAAGTCTTGGAATATCTTCAACTAGAATACGAATCAGGGAGATCTTAGGGTCGATCTGACTGAACCAGAGAAGGTCTTGGATTAACTTTGACTGGATAAGAATCATAAAAATCTTAGGGTCGATTTAACTGAACCATACGAAAGTCTTGGAATATCTTCAACTGGAATACGAATCAGGGAGATCTTAGGGTCGATCTGACTGAACCAGAGAAGGTCTTGGATTAACTTTGACTGGATAAGAATCAGAAAAATCTTAGGGTCGATTTAACTGAACCAGACGAAAGTCTTGGAATATCTTCAACTGGAATACGAATCAGGGAGATCTTAGGGTCGATCTTACTGAACCAGAGAAGGTCTTGGATTAACTTTGACTGGATAAGAATGAAAAAAATCTTAGGGTCGATTTAACTGAACCAGACGAAAGTCTTAGAATATCTTCAACTGGAATACGAATCAGGGAGATCTTAGGGTCGATCTGACTGAACCAGAGAAGGTCTTGGATTAACTTTGACTGGATAAGAAACAGAAAAATCTTAGGGTCGATTTAACTGAACCAGACAAAAGTCCTGGAATATCTTCAACTGGAATACGAATCAGGGAGATCTTAGGGTCGATCTGACTGAACCAGAGAAGGTCTTGGATTAACTTTGACTGGATAAGAATCAGAAAAATCTTAGGGTCGATTTAACTGAACTAGACGAAAGTCTTCCATAGATGTAGTTTTTCTTTTGAGGGGACTACTAGGTCATATGAGTAGTCAACAGTGTTTACTGATCCGTCTTTCCCTGAAACGGTAAAGAGTCAGTCATATGCAATTTCATGATGTATGAAATGCATGATATATATCAAGTAATGATGCTCTCAACATAAATGAGGTTGTATGGTATGATGCGTATATGCATGTATCATGATGTATGGAAATGTAATGTTTCTAGCTGAGGAAAATAAATCCCGGATAGCTGCTGAAGAATAGAGTTGAACTCTTCGTTTCCGCTGGGGATGACGAACGAAGATGATTGTGAGAATAGACCTGCAGGAGAGGATAACTCCGTTGGGGAATATACTGATGAGCAGATTACTCTGTGGGGAAGAGATGCTCTGCTGAGGATTCCACTGATAAATTCCGTTGGGGATAAATCACCGTTGCTGGTGATACTGAATCTGTTGAGGATTGAATTCCTGTTTGTGAAAGGGAAGAACTTCCGCTGGAGACGATCTCTCAGTGGCGACGTTGCTGGGGATAACTTTTTAGACTTTTATGGGGATAATCCTCTGAATTCTGCTGGGGATGATCCTTTGAACTTGGCTGGGGAGATTTATTTTGTACTCCACTGGGGATAAACTTCCAGAGTCTACTGGGAATGATGCTTCAACTCTGTTGGGGAAGCTTTTTCAGACTGTGTTGGGAAAATTTTAATTCCACTGGGGATATCTTGTATTCTGCCGAGGCATATTCTTATACTCCGCTGGGGAATATTAAGACTGTCGGGGATATTAAGCCTTTTTAGTATTGATGGTAGATAAATTCTGCTTGGGGAGAATATTACCGATTCATTCACAGTTGCAAGTCTCAGCTGGGGGAGAGCTACCATTATTTCCTTACTCTGCGGGGAGTGAAGGTATCTTAGCCATATTCTTCAGATGGATTTGCCCGGTACCTGGTGGACAAAGCAACTATACAGTTTGGACAATTTTTATTTCCCCTGTTTCTGATATTACCCGTAATCGTCTTTTGTTTCGCATGTAAATATTCATGAGCAGCAATTAATGTCAAATGCATATATAAAAAATGAACATTGGACGTTTTTGCAAAACAAAACAGATAAAGAAGAACAGTTTGAAATTTCTTTGAAAATGAATTGTATTGATTTTGAAGTTTGGCCTGTAAATAGGCGTTTTTTGTACAAGAGGCTGACGTCCTAGTAGGAGAACGCCGCCGAATAAATAGAATTTACACGATTTGTGAAAAAACAAAACAAAACAGCTATGTGAACAATCCCACTGGGTTCCAACTCTGCTATTGCCTTTATGTTCTCGAGCATCTCATCACTTTGCTATTGGTTAAAGGTAGATCAGATTGATTAGTGTCGTCCGAGCTTAACAGTTGATACCGAAGTCTGGGTGCAAGGTGATCCACTGAGACATAGCGTTACGCTTTGATCCCTAATTTTTGCCTGGACCGCCCTTTCGGGTTTTCAGTCCACTGGGATACCCTTTTTTGCCCAAGCCGCCTTTTCAGGTTTTCGACTTACCGGGTGTACAGATTTTTTCATTTTCATCCCTTATTTTTGCCCGAATCCTTTTGGTTCGCCGGGAAGCCCTTATTTTTGCCTAGGCCAGTCAACCTAGCGGGTCTTTGATTATGCGTAGTATCTTTTCACTATGTCTGCATTGACGGGGTGAGGAAGGTCGTCACCATCCATGGTGGTTAGAATCATAGCTCCTCCTGAGAAAATGTTCTTAACCACAAATGGCCCTTCGTAAGTAGGGGTCCATTTTCCCCTGGGATCACCTTGAGGCAAGATAATGCGCTTGATAACCAGGTCCCTAACTTGATACTCTTGTCGTCTAACCTTCTTGTTAAATGCCTTGATCATCCGCTTTTGGTACGTCTGACCATGACAAATAGCAGTAAGTCTCTTTTCGTCGATTAGGTTCAGCTGATCAAGCCGGGTCTGAATCCAGTCATCTTCGCTCAAACCTGCATCTTTCATGATCCGAAGAGAGGGTATCTGGACTTCAATGGGCAAGACTGCCTCCATGCCATAAACCAAGGAATAGGGTGTTGCCCCTGTTGACGTCCGTGCTGAGGTACGGTACCCATGAAGAACAAATGGTAACATCTCGTGCCAGTCTTTGTATGTCACTATCATCTTCTGCACAATATTCTTAATATTCTTATTGGCCGCTTCTACAGCCCCATTCATCTTCGGCCGGTAGGGAGAAGAGTTGTGATGCTGTATCTTGAACTGCTTGCAGAGCTCAGTGATCATCTTATTATTGAGATTGGTACCATTGTCCGTAATGATCCTCTCTGGTACACCATATCGACAGATCAGATTGTGTCGAATGAACCGTGCCACGACGTTCTTGGTTACGGTAGAAAAGGAAGCTGCTTCAACCCACTTTGTAAAGTAATCGATTGCTACCAGGATGAAACGATGCATGTTGGATACCGTAGGTCTAATCTCGCCGATCATATTGATGCCCCACATTGAGAAAGGCCAAGGTGCCGTCAAGATGTTTAAAGGAACTGGAGGTATGTGCAACTTATCAGCATAGACTTGGCACTTGTGACATGTCCGAGAATGCTGATAACAGTCGGCTTCCATTGTGGACCAATAATATCCTGCCCGTAGGATCTTTTTTGCCATGGTGTGTCCACTGGAATGAGTTCCGAAAGTACCTTCATGTAATTCTGCCATGATCCTTTCTGCTTCATTCTTATCCACGCATCGCAGTAAGGTTGAATCATGGTTACGCTTGTAAAGAATACCATTGTTGATGAAGAACTTCGCTGCAAACCTCCTCAAAAACTTCTTATCATTAACAGATGCACCCTCGGGGGACTCTTGAGCCTCAAGGTACCTCTTCACCTCATGATACCAGGGTTTGTCTGCTACCTCTTCAGTCTCAATGTCACAGCAATGTGCCGGTTCGTCCAATCTTTCAATGATAATCCGGGGAGCCTCGTTGTCCCAATTGACTTTGAACATAGAAGACATCGTAGCCAGCGCGTACGCCAACTGATTCTCCTCTCTCGGGAAGTGTTCAAAGGTTATCTCCTAAAAGTGGGGAAGCAATGTCAACACATACTCCTTGTAAGGAATAAGATTTGGGTGTTTCGTATCACACTCGCCTTTGATATAACTGATCACGAGAGCGGAATCTCTGAAAACACTCAAGAACTTAATCCTTAGGTCTATTGCTGCTCGAAGACCCATAATGCATGCCTCATACTCCGCCATGTTGTTAGTGCAGTTGAAACATAGTCGGGCGGTGAATGGAGTATGAGAGCCTTTAGGATATATGATCACGGCGCCAATGCCATTACCCAAAGCGTTCGAAGCTCCATCAAAGTACATAGACCATCGGGATCCTTCCTCAGGTCCTTCATCCGGTCCAGGTGTCTCACAATCAGTTACCAACATGATATTCTTGTCCGAGAATTCAAAGTTCATAGACTGGTAATCATCCACTTCCTGATGTGCCAAATGGTATGCCAACACACTTCCCTTGATTGCCTTCTGGGTCGTATACTGGATGTCATACTCAGTCAAGATCATCTGCCATCTTGCTATTCTTCTGGATAAGGCAGGCTTCTCGAAGATATACTTGATTGGATCCATTTTTGAAATCAATAGAGTAGTGTGAGTCAGCATATACTGTCTCTGCCGGTGAGCAGCCAATGCCAAAGCGCAACAAGTTTTCTCGAGCAACGAGTATCGGGTCTCGCAGTCAGTAAACTTTTTGCTAAGGTAATAAATAGCATACTCTTTTCGGCCAGACTCGTCATGCTGACCCAGCACACACCCCATTGAGTTGTCGAGTACTGTCAAGTATAGGATTAAGGGTCTCCCTTCAACTGGAGGCATCAGAATAGGTGGCTCTTGGAGATACTCTTTGATCCTTTCGAAAGCGGCCTGGAATTCATCGTTCCAACGTACCACTTGATCTTTCTTCAGTAGCTTGAAGATTGGCTCACAAGTAGCAGTTAGGTGCGAGATGAATCGGGCAATGTAGTTCAGACTTCCTAGAAAGCCTCTGACTTCTTTCTCTGTTTTGGGATCTGGCATCTCTTGTATGGCCTTCACCTTTTCGGATCCACTTGAATACCTTTATCGCTTATGACGAAGCCCAGTAACTTACCAGATCTCACCCCGAAGGTGCACTTATTCGGGTTTAACCTCAGCTTGTACAATTTCAACCTATCGAACAACTTTTGAAGGTGGTCAAGATGTTCTTCTTCAGTTTGGGACCTTGCAATCATGTCGTCGACGTATACCTCAATCTCGTGATGGATCATGTCATGAAACAAAGCAACCATGGCACGCTGATACGTTGCCCCAGCATTCTTCAATCCAAAGGGCATGACCTTGTAGAAAAAGGTACCCCGTTGAGTAACAAAAGTGGTCTTCTCCATGTCTTCTGGAGCCATTTTAATCTGATTATAACCGGAGAAACCATCCATAAAGGAGAAGACTTTATGCTGAGCGGTGTTGTCAACCAGAACGTCGATATGAGGCAGAGGGAAATCATCCTTGGGGCTTGCCCTATTCAGATCCCTATAGTCGACACACATTTGAATCTTACCATCCTTCTTCGGCACAGGAACCACATTGGCAACCCACTGCGGGTAAGAAGTTACTGCTAGAAAACTGGCGTCAAACTGTTTCTTAACTTCAGCCTTGATTTTCTCAGACATCTCCGGACGCATTCGGCGGACCTTCTGTTTTACTGGAGGACAGTCTTCCTTGGTAGGCAATCGGTGAACCACAATATCGGTATCTAATCCAGGCATATCTTCATAAGACCAGGCAAAGATCTCAACGTAGTCACGCAACATTTGAGTCAACCGTTGCTTCATACTAGGCTCCAGATTTGCACCAATCTTGACCTCTTTCTTGTCTTCCTCTGTACCCAAATTTACCGATTCCACCGGCTCTTCGTGCGGCTGAATGGCCCTCTCTTTTTGGAGTAGCAGTCTTGCAAGTTCACCAGGAACTTTGCAATCATCTTCACCTTCGTCTTCGGCTAAGTTGATCGGATTTTCGAAGTCATAACTGACAGTAGCAGAGTTGTTACCAGTGAGATCCAAAGTGGATGTAGACCTGTATATGTGAGTGTGTGTAAAATAGCTGTTTTTGCAATATAATAATAAAAAACAAGTAGCGCAAAATTTGAAATGCAAGAAACGTCCAATGCTTTTATTAATGATATATGAAAATGACACATATAAAGCCCTCACAAATGAAGCCACGGTGCCCCGGGTAAGACAGCGGGCCGTAGAGTTTAAAACATTGTATATTACAAATTCAAAACAAAAAGTCTCATTACTGGGTAACAAAGGAAATAGGGATGAAGTCCTTTGTTGTCCAGTTGCTTAGTCCACTGTCGGTCGTAGGATAGATCCAACTGTCGAATTCAGACTCCTCCATATCGTCTTCAATGGCATTCACTCCTGAATCACTGATGAACATGGGAGGTCTTCCAATCCGTGCATTCCGAACAGCCCTTTGAGCTTCTGAAGTGAAACCTAAACCAAACTTGTTAGTCTTCTGTGCAAAATCAGGGAGTTGACCCCACTTTGCACACCCACCTTTCTCAACAACAGCCCGAGCATCCCTTAAGGAAGCCATCTTCATAGGAGGATCTTCATTGACAGTTTCAGCTGATGCCAGTGTATGGGGAACCTCTTCAAAGTGTTGAAATGGGGTCTCAATGAACTCCCCATCCATCTCTACATACCGGAAAGAGTTGAGGTGGCTCACCATGTACTCCTCTTCTCCTTGCACTGTCACAATTTTCCCTTTGACCAGGTACTTCAGCTTCTGGTGGAGCGTTGAGGTTACGGCCCCAGCTTTGTGGATCCATGGGCGACCCAGCAAACAAGAATAAGATGGTCGAATGTCCATCACATAGAATGTAGAGTTGAAAACCTGAGAACCAACCTTAATCGGAATATCCACTTCTCCATGCACCATCCTCTTAGACCCATCAAAAGACCTGACGACAATGTTGCTTGGTTTCAGCTCCAATCCTTCACAGTCAAACCGGTCTAGAGCTTTCTTAGGCAAAACGTTCAATGAGGAACCAGTATCCACTAATACACGAGCAAGAGTAGTGCCCCTGCATTCAATGGAGACATGCAGGGCATCGTTGTGATTCTTCCCCTTAACAGTCAAATCAGCGTTAGAGAAACCCAACCCATTATGAGCAGTCAGACTAGCCATGCAATCTTTAAATTGATCAGCATATGTTTCTTGCGGTACGTGTGCAGTCTTCAAGAAAGTAATCAGAGCCTTGGCGTGGGCCTCTGAGCATATCAACAGTGATAACATGGAGATTTTGGATGGGTTTTGCCCCAGCTGCTCGACTACATTGTAGTCGCTCTTTTTGATGATCTTCAGAATTTCTTCCATCTCTTGCCTAGAGGCTTCAACAGTGATTGTCTTCGGTGCCTCCGTCCGGGCAGGCTCATCAGTGGTCCCTTTGCCCCGAGTATTAGATAACTCGGCAACATGGGTGAGAATGGGAACTTGAACATGAATAGCAGCAGGTACACTGGAAGGTGTAATAACAATAGGTTTTCGGGCAGTTGGTGGAGAGATATCAGGTGAGAAAAGTCTTCCACTGCGGGTGACTTTAGCAGGTCCAACAATATTGCTGACGTCCGTATCAGCATCCAACTCTTGTTTAACTCCATGAAAATAAACATCAGCCCCGTAGTGCCAAGGGACAACTTTATCAGATGTATAGGGGATAGGCCCTGGAACAATGATGATCAATGGTGCGATTCTTGGAACAAATGTAATTCTAACATGCTTTCTCGAGGAAGCCTTGGAAGAATTGTCGAAAATGGTGATAATGGCAACTTTTTCAGTATGAACTAAAGGAACAACAGTCTTCTCAAACAGAATTTCTTTACTATCCATCAGGCGTTGGACACCTGACTTCAAAAGATGGCAACCGGTAGGTAGAACAGAACACATACGGCAACCTTTGTCACAGCCCGGAAATAAACCGGCCAGCAAAAGGTTCTTCTTCACAGTCATCAAAGGGGTAACAATGTTGTTCACAGAAACCACAAACGAGTCTTCATCTATACATTCACTCCATGCTTGGGCATAGGAGCAGTCACAACATTAGGTCTTTCGGGCGCCTCGAACTCAATCTCTTTAGCATCAATTAAGTCCTGTATTTTGTTCTTCAAAGTCCAACAATCATCTATATTATGTCCCGGGCTATCAGAGTGAAAAGCACAGCGGGCATTAGGGTTGTACTTAGGTGATGCAATGTTGGGATTCTGCGGAGCCTCCCTTAGAGTTACTAGATTGGTCTTTAATAACTGCGGCAGAATCTGAGACAAAGTTATGTTGAGATGGGTGAATTGCCTTCGAGGTCTCTCGGCCTTTTGTTGATTGTTGCGCTGAGTAGCACCAACAGGTCTTGAAATAACAACCGCATTAACAGCTTGGCGGCGTTCAAGTCTATTCTGGCTTTTCGAACTGTAGACAACACTGTACTCTTTCTTAAAAGGCTTTTTCTCGGTGCTTGATGAAGCACCCTTTTGTATCTTACCAGCCTTAATACCAGCCTCAATCCTTTCACCGGTCATAATTAGCTCTGTAAACCCAGACGAAGAGCTTCCAATCAGGTGGTTGAAAAATGGACCAGACAAGGTCCCCAGAAACATATCCACAAGCTCCCGATCAGCCAAGGGTGGTTGCACTCTTCCGGCAAGGTCCCTCCACTTCTGAGCATAATCTTTGAAACCTTCGCCCATTCCCATTAACATACCCTGGAGTTGGGTACGCGTGGGAGCGAGGTCGGAATTGTACTGGTACTGCCTGTAAAAAGAAGTAGCCAAATCCTCCCAACTGCGGATACTGGCTCCGTCCAACTGGTAAAACCATTCAAGCTAAGTCCCTGAGAGAATGTCTTGAAAGAAGTGGATCCATAGGTTCTTATCAACGGTGTACGATTGAATCTTTCTTACATATGACCGGAGGTGCAACTTCGGACAAGAAACTCCGTCATACTTAGCAAAGGCTGGTGCTTTGAACTTGTGAGGAATCACCACCCCAGATGATAGACCCAGATCACCAAAGTCCAGACCAGGCACTTTCTGAACTTCCATCGCACTCAACCCGTCTTCCAGTTGCTTGTATCTATCCTCAGTCGGAGGATACTGATCTTCGTCGAAGTCCGTCTCGTTGTCTGAGACCACAGGGCTAGGAGCCCTTCTTTCCTCTTGACTATCTTTCCCTCCAGATGAGGTAGTCAAATCAACTTCATCTCGTAGCCTGTTTCCAAACTTGTGACCTGTGTTAAACAAGACTGTCCTCTTCTTCTTCTTCTTCTTCTCTTTCAGAATAAGGGTCTTCAGATCTTGCTGACCCTTAGCTAGATTCATGAACAACTCTTGAAATTGGGCATTTTGAGCCTGTAGGGCCTTGATTGCTTGCTCAGTTGATGGTTCAGCAGACACGATGAGTGCTGAAATAAACAGCAAAGAAGATAAGAGACCTGTAATGGGTACCTGTTATGAAGTGCATGGGATGAAATGCGTATGACATGATTTCAAAGACATCGAGAGATTCAAATTTGTAAACAAGAAATGAAACACACTTTTATTAGATAAACTTAAAATTCAAATTGTTCAATAGATGCCCTTAAGGCATTACAAGAAAGGAAATACTGAAAAGTAAATAAAAAATGGAAAGGAAATAATCAAAGGACAATCAGTGCTCCCATGGTCGCTTCTTGTCGGTGCGGACATAGTCATTGAGGATCCGCTTGTTCTCCAGTTGCCTAGTCAACTTCTGGATCTTCAGCTCTTGCTCGTTAAACTTTTCTAGGTAAGCATCCCACTCTTCTCTCAGCTGCATCCAAGACCTTTTCAGTGCCCCAATGTCAGTGGGCATGTAAGGATGGAGGATGGTAGGAAGAACCCACTCTTCATTAGCAACTTCAACAATGATAGGCAGGACGGCTTCATACGGCATACCTAGCTTTTGGGCACGGATACGAACCCATCTGAGATATGGCTCCATTGGAAGAGAAGTCTTTGGACCCAACTCATGTGGATCAGATCTATGAAATCTATCCCAAGCCCTTATGAATCTGCGGTGTTGCTCGCCGCTATCCCCTTGAAAATCAAAGATGATACTAGGCATTAGCAGCTCATGAGGTCCTTCCCTTCTGGCTCGCCCGAACTGACGTAGGGCCAAGCATGGATTATAAGAAATTCCTCCATGGGTTCCTATCAATGGAACATTGGGGTACTCCCCACAATGATCAATAATAGCCACCTCGTCCATACCCTTGATAGTCCAGATAATGTCATTATGAGAGAGAGAGAGACATAACCCTATAGGCCCATCCCATGCCTTCTTTGTTCTTCATCACTGATTTGGGGAGGTACGAAATAAACCACCTCGCTAATAATGGAGCACAGCACATCAAGGTTCCCCGCTTTCGAGCAGTACGGGCATAAAGCTGATGAAGAATGTCACCCAAGAGAGTGGGTACAGGATTACGAGAGATGAAGATTTTCACCGCATTCACATCGACAAAGGAGTCAGGATTCGGAAACAATACCAAGCCATATATCAGAAGAGACAGAATATCTTCGAATGCCTTGAAGTCTAGACTATCCCATAAATAATTAGCCTTACCAGCCAAGAATTTAGTAAGAAAGCCCTTTGCTCCACTTCTAGTCTCCCAATTAGCCATTACCTCATCCTTTGTCATATGAAGGGCTGAAGCAATCTCTTCTGGCCTAAGGATCTTCTCCCAACCAGTAAACGGGGTCTGCTCCAGAATAGAGATACCGAGCAGATCAGAGAACTCTTCTAAGGTGGGAACCAACTGGTAGTCCTGAAAAGTAAAGCAATGGTACAACGGATCATAGAACTGGACCAGGACATTCATCATCTGCTCGTCCAATTTGGAGGTAACCAAACTGAGAAGATACCCATGTCTTCTGATGAAGGAGGTAGTATCAGGCATCTTTGCAATCAATTCTTTAAGCATGGTGGGAACCTGGACAAAGTTGATCCGGATGGTGTTCCTACGCATGGGCATCATGACCTATAAAACAGAACAAAGATGAATCCCTCCTGTCTTTGAAATAGGTTAGTCCAATGCATGATGTATGCAATGTTATGATGTCATGATGTCATGATAGAAAGCACATCACAAGTATCCACAAATAGCAAACTTGGTAAAGGCACACAAGTCACACAGAGAGCCCTTAGATTTCAGGCTAGCAAGGAGCTTAGGTACTACCCTCTTTCGGTTCAGTTGGTTTAAACCTGTCCTAAAAATAGTAACCGGGTTCTAGAGGATCTCAATATCACTAACTACCCTCGATCGGTCATAATTCCAGTTTAGCAACCTTTTGTTGTGACCGGAATCATCGCGAGAGTTTAGTCTCAATAAGTGTAGCATACTGCTACTGTTCTATGGTCAAGTTGGTCAATTTAAAGGTTCTAAGGTCAGTTGGTGCTTAATGACCCCTTAGTAGACCCATATTCTCCTCGTTCCAACACAAGGGATATCGGTACATACTAAAGTGCCACACCAATGTAGCTACTGCTTCAACCGTATCGGTCTACGCCGTACAGTTCCCTCACAGTTTATTGCTACTTACCTAAAGAGTATCCCCCAGATCCGGGTTAGGATATATAGTAACTCCGATTCAAGCCTACAAATATAAAGCATACAAAGCAAACAATTGAAAACACAATGATCTAATCCTAAGGTACACCCCACTTATAAGCATCCCCAGCAGAGTCGCCAGTTCTGTGATATAGTGGGAGAGAACTGAATGTTTTTTGGTGTGCTGGTTTGTGTGTTGCATTTGTTTTTGCAAAATGTCGCGGTAAGCAAGAGTCGCCACCGTCTTTTATTTTATCCAACAAGGAAAGGAAAAAAAGCACAGAAAAATTCCTTTTTGAGATATTTCTCGGGTTCGGGGGGTAGATTATAGAAAGGAAAGGTGTTAGCACCCTTTCTATCTGTGGCTATCCACGGGCACTTAGGTACTTGCTCATATTGTTTTCAAAAATTTGCTTTGTTTGTGTTTGTGGGTTTGAAAAAGTTTTTGTTTTGAAAAGGAGTGTAAGTGTGAAAATTTGTTTTGTTTTGAAAGAGCAAGTACTTAAGAACCATCTACCTACTCGAAAAAGGAATCAACCTGTGATAATGTCCTTTAGACAATGCTATCCCACTATTGATGAGTAGGTAGCATCGTCGTTGGAGTTTTTAAGGGTCAATTCGATTAAGGGACGTGCGGTCACTAAAGCAATGTTAGGACGCCTTAGCGGTAACCCTAATGTCTTAGATCATTTTTTTCCGAGGCAACCGTTTCGAGGCAACTATGATCTTTGGACAAGAGGGCGACCTCTAAAACTTCCTATACTAAATGACCGCATTACAAAGGCAACCAAGTGAAGGTGTACCCTAAGAGTGCGCATGTGCGAGTGTGTTGTTTTCAGTTATTTTGTGTTTGTACATGTTAGTGGTTATCTATGTTGATTTTAGGTTTAAACATTCAATCTTGTCATGCATTCCCTATTATCAAACATCTAACAATTTATAAGCTGCAGAAATTAAATTGCGGAAATTAAACTAACTATTACAAGGCGTCGGGTATTTACATCGCCAAAAGCAACCCTTGAAATTAAAATGCGGAAAATAAATAAAGCGATAAAAATATTTAAAGTCCTATTAAACTATTACATTCCAGGAAACAGATACAATATTGAATAAAATGGATCGTGTGCGGGAAATTAAATCGGGCGAGTTCTAGGGTGTTGATCCTTTGTTATTCAAGAAAAGATTTTTGGTTATTTTTTAATTAAGAAAGAAACTAATCTAGGTTAATTATTAAATTAATAAATAAATTAATTAATAAAAATATTTTTTGGGTTTTTTGTGTTTTTTAAAGAAATAAAAATAAATTTGATCAATGTTAATAAAATCTAATTGTCTAAGTTAATTTTAATTATTGCAAAAATATTAAAGTTATTCCTAATTAAAACTAAATTAATTAAATTAATTTTGTTAACAAAAATAAAATGCTAAAATTTAATTTTAATAAAGAAAATATTTTTTGGTTTTTTTAATTTTATTAAGAAAAAGTTTGATTGGTTAATTAATCATGAAAATAATTAAACAAACAATTAAATAAAATAAATAAAAAGAATGAAATAGAAAGACTTAGGGGGGTTTTAGGCCCAATTTGGAGGTTGGAATGGCAATTCAGAGGCCCAATAGGCGCTGGCCTTGGCTGACTTTGTGAAATCCAGCGTGTGCATTTGACTCGGGAGTATGGTAGGCATCCCATCTGGACCATCAGATTTGGCCTGGGGCCATCTGTCCATTGATTGAATGAGGGAGCATGATGCATCACGCGCTTGGACTTATATTGGACCACCTGAAGAAAAATAATAACAAGGCATATGGGGGACCTGGGATTCGAACCCAGGTCCTGTTGGATTTTGAACATACGCCACTACCACTGCACCACTATGTCTCAATTGTTAATATAACACAAACTAAATATAATATATAAAAACACGTCATTATGCCAGAAAATAAAATAAAAAAATGCACCAAGTTTGAATCGTCCAACCAGGGGGAGACACGTCTTCGTCTTCTTCCTTCAACCCTGTACATTTACCTACGAATTTATATCCGCAGCTAAATTCGTATGTCCACCCTAAAATCAGTTCTAGGTTATGAAAATCAAATCCAAGGCTATGGTTACGCTCGTCTATCTCCCCTGGTCACGTCCATGTCCATCAATGGAGCTAATTTCGCCTGAAAATAAAATGCCCAAAAAACAAACTACCAAACCCTAGGTTCGGCTATGGGGTTACAGTCCATATAAATGCAATCAAACAATGCCAAAAGTTCAGAAATTTCACAAGCATCACAAATATATCCATGATTTGTCAAAATGATGCGAAAATAGAGAGTTGCGATTTGGAATGCAGGGACATGAAATGGGATGCTTACAGTGCGTTTGAGAGGGTGTGAGAGCTTGCTTTTGATTGCAGGAGGTTGAGTAGACACCCAGCAATTGATTGGTGTTGAGTTTTGCCTTTGTAAACGCCTCTAAGGATGATTTCAGTTTTGCTATTTTTTCACCTTTTTTCAAGTTTGGTTCTTAATGTTCTTGCAGCCTCTAGGTCTGGATTTCGTGCCTTTGCCTTGTATATGTATGATGGAGTGTATTAGGTCAACTTTTGTGGACTGAATCCTTGCATATTGAGGCCTTGAGATTGGATTTGATTCACCATTGATAACTTGCCTAATTTGCCAAAAATCCAATCTTTTTGCACATGGAATGCTTGATACGAGTTTGATCATGACATTGATGATGATTAGGTCCTGAAAATAGAAAAAGATCTCATGTAATCAAGTTTTGGGATTTTATTTGATTTAAATTGATTTAAAATGAAATAATTCAATAAAAATAAAATAAAATAGAAAAATTGATAAATAGACACAAGGTTGAAGCTAGGACACGTGTGGAATGTGGCAAGCCCAAATCAAGTGGAAAAGAATGGGCCCATTTGACAAAATTTGATGTTTTGGGGATAGTTGACTTTTGGCAATTTTACAAAAATGCCCAACTTGAACAATGCATAACTTCTTCAATTTTGAACTTTTGGAGGTGTTCTTTGACTTTTTAGAAATCTTGATGTTTCCTATAACCAACATTTTTGGTACCATCGCATTTTGATATTCCATGCTCAAGTTATAAGCTTTGGAAAAAAAGGTGTTTTTGTTGACTTTCAAAAGTGACCTATAATGTCCAAATCTGTAACTTCTTGTGAGTGCATTTTTTGATCTTGGGGTATGAATATGGATTGTAGGAAATTTCATCCTATTCAAAATAAGCTTTGGATGGGTCATTTATCATAAAGTATGAGAAATTTATGCTTGGTCAAATTTGAGTTGACTTTTCCTGCAAAACCCTAATTTAGCAACTTTTGAGTCTTGATGAATTTTGAGCAATCCTTGATGAATCATGATCAACCCTTGATCAAATGATGAAATATACTTCAAAATGATAATGTTGACAAAAAATCTTGAGGTTTGACTGTATTTGGGTCACAGTTGACTTTTGCCCTAGTATAGTCGATTTTGGACCCTTTGAGCAATTGACTGACCAAACTTCCTCTGCAAGGCTTGAAATTTGACATGGATGTTCTTGAGAACATATTAGGACATTAGGGAGAATTTGAGGTCATTTGGATTCAAGGATCTTGATGCAACACAAAACCCTAATATGAGGTTGACTGCCTTAGGAGATGACTTGTCTGACCCACTCTTGAGCAATCTTGATCCACTTGGAGATTTTTCTTGCAATGTTTTGAAGAATTTGAGAGGGAAAATTTTGGGGTACAACAACCTCCATTCACTGACGATGAACTACCAACATTCACTAAGGGTAGAAAAAAGATAACAAACACCGACGTTCACTGTCGATGGTCTACCAACTTTCACTGAAGGTAGAAAGAGAATATATAATATAACCGTCGTTCATTGACGATGAACTATCAATGTTCACTAAAGATAGCAAAAAGATAACAAAAACCGACGTTCACTGCCGATGGTCTACCAACTTTCACTGCAGGTAGAAATAGAATATCATATCACCGCTATTCACTGACGATGAACTATCAACGTTCACTGAAGATAGCAAAAAGATAACAAACACCGACTTTCACTGCCGATGGTCTACCAACTTTCACTGAAGGTAGAAAGAGAATATATCTTATCAATGCCGTTCATTGACGATGAACTATCAACGTTCATTGAAGATAGCAAAAAGATAACAAACACCGACATTCACTGTTGATGGTCTACCAACTTTCAGTGAAGGTAGAAAGAGAATATATCATATCACCGTCGTTCACTGATGATGAACTACCAACGTTCACTGAAGGTAGAAAGAGAATAATCATAGCACCGCTGTTCACTAACATGGAACTACCAACATTCACTGAGGGTAGCAAAAAAAAAACACCGACGTTCACTGCCAATGGTCTACTAGCTTTCACTGAAGGTAGAAAGAGAATATCATATCACCGCCGTTCACTGACGATAAACTATCAACATTCACTGAAGATAGCAAAAGATAACAAGTTTCCCCAAGATTCTGGTGTTTCTCCTAGAACGAGTCTCAACTTCTTTTTTAACCAAGGAACACCGCCTGGAAATGATAATACATAAGCTACCTCAAATAAAGAGACTTGCTATTTGCGGTCACGGAGGATTGTAAAAGGAAATGACTTTTTTGGGCAAGAGGTATGACTTCCTGGTGAGATGCCATGATATTCTCGCTAAGGGGATAAAGTCTTCTTGTGCAAAATAAATGCACCAACCAAAGCTTGAAGTTTTTTTCCAGAATTCCAAAGTAAATAATATTGCCGGGGAGCCACATATCCAAACCAGAAATAAACTGGAATGAAACAGTCAACCAGAATACATCCTTTGAGAAATAAACTCAAGAGGGAAAACAAGATCCATCCAAACAAGGAACTGTACAGGAAGGCTAAAGCAAATATCTTCTACGAGGGACGACTCAGTAGGGAAATTAAAAGAATGTACGTTTTCTACTTAAGACCAACGCTCTAATGAAAAGAGGGTAACTTATCTCTATAAAACAAGGTAATATGTCCACAAAAATAGTAACAAATGTCAATGAATAATGATTTATCAATTTTAGCTATGCATGGTGCATGTATGAATGTATAAGTGTCATCGTATGCATGCTGACAAAACAGATACACAACATGGGGAACAACCAGGCAAAATTGCCTCGGGAACTAACAACACTCGGCTAAGCTTCAACCAGGATGATCATTCCCAGAAAGGTAAAGGCCATCTGCGGAAACCAAACCTACTTCCTTCTTTAACTTTAGTGAGGATAAATATAATCCGGAGGTAGCCAAATCAAACAGATACAGGGGTAGAACATCCTTCTTCAGGCTTCATCGTGGAAACCAGTGTTTTTTTAAAAAGTAACATGCCTACTAGAGATTGCAAGACCAGTCTCAAATAAAGCAGACTGACACCAAAACAATCAAACATCGATGGGGAATTCAATCCTACTTTACTGGAGAAAAATGCGGATTGAAACTTCACATCATGAAAACTCAGAAAAGAGGAGAAATGAGTCCAAACTTGACCGAGGATACCGGAACCATAAACCCAATACAACGAAAACAACCCGAGTAGACCTTCCCGAGGGGAACAAAACTTCTCAAAACAACCGGAGTTTGTCCATTCCTGGGATCACCATTTTTGTTGTCATTGTTTCATCACAAATCTCAAAGTAAAAGTAAATTGTAAAAATCTTTTTTTTTTGAAAAATCAATTTTGTTATTTAATCTCTTTGCTTTGAAAGTTATTATCAGTAATAAACAGAGTCTTTGCAAGCTAAATAAAATAAGAAACACAAAGAATTCGGTAAAAGCTTGAATTTCATTAATAGAATGGTAGTCTGCGAATGGCGAGACTCCATAGATGATTACAAAGTTTGGGAGATGGTAATACATAATGGAAAAGATACATTGAGATAAAATGACCACTATCCCCTCTAACAACTTTTGAAATCCTGAGAAGCACCTTTTGTTGAAGTATGATGAGGATCCGAGAAGATTGTTGCTTCAACGATTAAGTCTTGTCTGACGTAGTTACTTGTCAAGAAAATCCCTAAATTTTGCCTAAGCTGCCCTTGCGGGTTTTCAACTTAGCGGGAAATTTATTCTGTTTAGGTCTCTAATTTTTTCCTAGACCGCCCTTTCGGGTTTTCAGCCTACCGGGACGCTCCTTTTTTGCCTAAGCTGCCCTTTCAGGTTTTCAACTTAGCGAGCTGTTCTTTTATTTCTTTAGGCGAATTATTTCTTGATTGCATCAGCATTTATGGGACGCGGGAACTCCTTGCCATCCATAGTTTCAAGAACTAATGCACCGCTAGAGAAGGCTTTCTTGACAACATATGGGCCTTCAAAATTGGGAGTCCACTTGCCCCTAGAATCAGTGTTGAAAGACATGATCTTCTTCAGCATGAGATCGCCTTCTCTAAATTCACGAGGTTTGACCTTTTTATCAAAAGCTTTCTTCATTCTTTTTTGATATAATTGGCCATGACACAAGGCTGTCATTCTCTTCTCCTCAATCAAATTCAATTGGTCAAACCTGTTCTGGACCCATTCAGCCTCCGTTAACTTTGTTTCCATTATCACACGCAACGAGTGAATCTCTACCTCGACTGGGAGTACAACTTCCATTCCATACACCAGGGAGAACGGGGTTGCTCCTGTTGAAGTGTGGACAGATGTTCGATATCCATGCAGAGCAAAAGGGAGAATTTCATGCCAATCCTTATAAGTAATTATCATCTTCTGGATAATTCTCTTGATATTCTTATTAGCGGCTTCAATAACCCCATTCATCTTTGGCCTGTATGGAGATAAATTGTGATGGACAATCTTGAATTCTTCACACAGTTCTGTCATCATCTTGTTATTCAAATTTGAGCCATTGTCAATGATGATTCTGCTCGGCACACCATACCGGCATATGCGATTATTCTTGATGAAACGCACAACCAACTGTTTAGTAACATTGGCATATGAAGCAGCCTCCACCCATTTGGTGAAGTAATCAATTGCTACCAAGATAAAATGGTGCCCATTCGAAGCTTTGGGTTCTATCATCCCGATCATGTCAATACCCCACATAGAGAAAGGCCATGGGGAGGAAATCACATTGATAAGCGTCGAAGGCACATGGACCTTGTCTGCATAAATATGGCATTTATGGCACTTCTTTGCAAATTTCTAACAGTCAGATTCCATTGTCAGCCAATAATAACCTGCCCTTAGCATATTTTTAGCCATCGAATGTCCATTGGCGTGAGTGCCAAATGAACCTTCATGAATCTCATGCATCAACATGTCTTCATCGTGTCTATCCACGCATCTGAGCAAGACCATGTCATAATTTCTCTTGTATAACACATTTTCACCGAGGAAGAAACTTCCTACCAATCTCCTCAAAGTTTTTATATCTTTCCTCAATGCACCAATCGGGTATTCCTGAGTCTGAAGAAAACACTTTATATCATAATACCAGGGTTTTTCATCTGCTACCCCCTCTGTTGTAAACACATGAGTGGGCCTATCCAGCCGTCGAACCGTAATCTGGGGTATATCATTCCAAGTATTCACTTGGTACATAGAAGCCAGAGTTGCCAGAGCATCCGCCATTTGATTTTCGTCTCTAGGGATATGATGGAATTCAACTTTTTGAAGAAGGGTAATAATCTTCTAGCATAATCTTTGTAAGGGATCAAGCCAGGGTGACGATTGTCCCATTCTCCTTTAATCTAATTTATCACCAAAGCCGAATCACCATACACATCTAGAATTTTGATTCTGAGATCAATAGCTTCCTCGAGACCCATGATGCAAGCCTCATATCCTGCCATATTATTAGTGCAATCAAATGTTAACCTTGCAGTAAAAGGAATGTGCGATCCATGAGGAGTGACAATCACGGCATCAATTCCTTTACCATAAGCATTCACACCTCCATCAAAGATCATACTCCAACGAGATTCAGGGTCAGGGCCTTCCTCAGGCAATGGTTCATCACAACCTTTCACTTTCAGGAACATCACATCCTCATCGGGGAATTCATATTCTGCAGAAGGGTGATCTTCCACTGGTTGGTGAGCAATATAATCTGCCAACACACTACTTTTAATATCCTTTTGAGCGCGATATTCGATATCATATTCAGATAACAACATCTGCCAGCGGGAAATTCTCCCAGTAAGAGCAGGATTTTGGAAAATGTACTTGATTAGATCCATTTTAGAGATCAACCAAGTGGTGTGATTCAACATATACTTGCGCAAACACTTTGCCGCCCAGGCCAAAGCACAACATGTTTTTTATAGCATGGAATACCGTGACTCACAATCAGTGAATTTTTTGCTGAGATAATAAATGGAAAACTCCTTCTTCCCTGTTTCATCCTGTTGTCCCAGAATACAACCCATGGATTTATCTAACACTGTTAGATACATAATCAACAATCTTCCTTCTACGGGAGGGAGTAAGATAGGAGGTTCAAGCAGATATTCTTTAATACTCTCAAATTCCCTTTGGCAGTCATCCGTCCACACACAACCTTGATCTTTATTTAACAACTTAAAGATCTGCTCACATGTTGCAGTCATGTGGGAAATGAATCTGGAAATATAATTCAAACGCCCGAGGAAACCTCTGACTTGCTTTTTAGTTCTTGGTGCTGGCATTTCTTGAATTGCTTTGACTTTATCAGGGTCAACTTAGATTCCTTTCTGGCTAACAATGAAACCCAACAACTTCCCCGATCTAACACCAAAGGTGCATTTATTTAGATTCAAGCGGAGATGATACTTCCTCAAACGCTGAAACAACTTCAACAAATCTTCTATATGCCCTTCTTCAGTCTGGGATTTGGCAATCATATCATCAACATATACTTCAATTTCCTTGTGTATCAGATCATGGAATAGGGTTGTCATATCCCTCTGGTACGTTGCACCAACGTTCTTTAACCCGAAGGGCATCACTCTGTAACAGAATGTTCCCCAGGGTGTGATAAACGTTGTTTTTTCCATGTCCTCTGGAGCCATTCTTATTTGATTATACCCGGAAAATCCGTCCATGAACGAGAATACTTTGAATTTTGTTGTGCTATCCGCTAACATGTCGATGTGAGGCAATGGAAAATCATCTTTTGGACTAGCTTTATTTAGATATCTGTAATCTACGCACATGCGACTTTTCCGTCTTTTTTCGGTACTGGGAAAATATTGGCAATCCATTGAGGATACACTGACGTCACAAGAAAACCAGCATTAATTTGGTTTAGAACCTCCTCTTTGATCTTTACTTCCATATCTGGGTGAGTTCTTCTGAACTTTTGTTTAATTGGCGAACACTCTGGCTTCAATGGAAAACGGTGCTCGACAATATATGTATCTAGATCGGACATATCTTGGTAAGACCAAGCAAAAATATCCACATACTCATTCAACAACTCAATCAACCTACTCTTCACATCTGGATGCAACAATGCTCCAACCTTGACTTCCTTCAGATCTTCTTCTGAACCCAAATTGATCACTTCCAATGGCTCTTTATATGGCTGCATGGTATTTTCCTCGTGCTCAAGCAACCGTGAGACCTCTTCTGGAATCTCGTCATAATCTTCTTCTTCATCCCCAAACACAGGACATTCAAAGTTGGGAGAGGGTGCAGGGTCATTGTATTCAACGGGTTTTTTAATTAATCTGCACATATGATTTATGATTGCTTTTAGAAACTGACACATATAACAAGTGATCATGCAGATTGAATTTCAGTTATTATTTATTTTGAAAGGTTTTTTTATTACCATTTTCCAAGAAAAAGCAAAAAATAAAAACACAATTTGGGAAACAAAGACAACTTTTATTATTGATCTTAACAGTCACAACAAACAGATAAGCCCTACAACATTAATACTTCCACCTTCGGCAGAGTGAAAGCCTTTCAAGAAAAAAGATTAATCAAATCAAATTACTTTGAAACATGTATGCAAGAGGGAACATCAATGGTGACCCAGTTCTAAACCCTGACTCCATGCGTCACATAATTCGGCATTTCCTGCTCTGCTTCATCCTCCTCAACAACATTAATTCCAGAATCAGTTGGATGAAGGTAACCTCTGCTGCGGAAAACATCATGATAGCTGCCCATAGTAGACTTTGACTTCAAACCTTCTCCTCTGCCATTCTTCGAAGAGAAACCCAAACCAGTTCTATTCTTGTTCACGAGTGGATCCACAATTCGTCCCCAAACTGCATTATGACCATTGCACACAACCTGATGCGCGTCCTTCTGCGAAACCATGGAATTCTCATTTCTCCTTATGTTGTCAACGGATAGGGCTTGGAACTGGGTTCCAACAGCAGCCTCATCCGCTTCTACAATACTGAAAGAGGACAAATGAGATATCAACAATGCCTGCTCCCCATTTATGATCACTACCTTCCCTTCACGCACAAACTTTAGCTTCTGATGCAAAGTTGAAGTGACAGCCCCTGCTTCATGTATCCACGGCCGTCCTAGAAAACAACTATAAGCAGGAATAATGTCCATGACATGGAAGGTTATCTGGAACAAATGTGGTCCTATATGGATGGGTAAGTCCACTTTACCGATGACAGATTTCCTCGACCCATCAAATGCTTTCACAATGATGCCACTCGGGCGCATAGGTGTTCCTTGGTATTTCAACTTCATGAGAGTACTCCTCGGTATAACATTCAACACAGATTCATTATCAATTAGCACATTGGATAGTGAATCATTCTTGCAGTTCATAGAGATGTGGAGGGCCAGGTTGTGATTCCTCCCTTCATCTGGTAATTCATCATCGCAGAAACTCAAATTATTACATGACGTAATGTTTCCAATTACGCTGCTGAATTGATCTATTGGCATGTCACTCTCCACAAAATCTTGGTCCAATACCCTTATCAAGGATTCTCTATGAGCAGAGGAATTCATTAATAAAGCTAATATAGATATCTTTGAAGGAGTCTGCAGTAGCCGGTCAACAATTATGTAGTCACTCATCTTAATTATCTTCAAAATATCATCCACTTATTTTTCTAGCGTATCTCCACTAGTCTCTCTTGTAGCCTTCTTAGGTTCATCATTCTCAGCAATTTTCTTTCCAGCAGTAACATCTCTCCGAATAACCGGTACAAACACACGACCGCTACGGGTCACCCTGCTATTTTCAGCTATATTTCCAACATCGGGCATTGGCTGGATGGGAATTTCCACCCCATCTTCTAAGATTGTAGCGTTGTATTTGTAAGGAACAACCTTATCTGATTTGTAGGGGATAGGACCTGGTAAACTAATCACTAATGGGGTAACAACTGGCTTGCTATGATACTCCACTTCAAAATGAGCGGGTGCACCAAAACAAGGCACAATGACGTTTACCCCTTCTTCAACATAATCAGTCATCAAAAAGTCATTTCTGGAAAACAAATCTTCGTATGAAGAGAAATACTCATCCGCAGAGGCATACTCTTCCTCTGACTCTTCTTCCATTAAACAAACTTCAACCATATCAACCTCATGATAATCATCCCTCTGACTTGTGATCTTGATAGTTCCATTGTCTAATAGCAACTGAACACCCTTCTTCACGATTGAACATCCTTGGGGATCTCGACAGCAAACTAGGCAAGATCCATATTGGTGTTCCACCTGACCAGCCGTATGGTAGAAGGTAGCATGCAACTGCACGAGATTCTCATTCAAATACTCCACATCAAAAATTCTGAATTCACCAGGACATCCAGAAACCATATTCACTTCCTCTTCATACTCTGCCCTAGGCCTAATTATGTGGATGAGGCCATCATCCATCATCTCCTGTAAATCATCCTTTATCTTCTCGCAACCCTGTATATCTATACTGCAAGTAGCACAACCGGCATGGTCATGCATATAGTATCTAAACTCACAGAGGTTTGCGTGCATTTTCACCAAATCTCCTCTAACCAGATTAATGTCAAAAATCCAAAAGTCGCCTGGACAACCGGCCACCATATTTACAGCTTTTACTCCCCCGTGCTTGGGTAGGGGGTTATCTTTCACATTAGGTCCCATATCCTTGAAAGATAGAACACCAGACTTTACCAATTTCTGCACCTCATTCTTCAAAGGATAACAATTCTCAACACTATACCCTGGTGCTCCTTAATGAAATGCACACGTTTGGTATGCCTTGTAATACCAAGGCAATGTTGATGGTACGGCGGGAGGTGGTCGTGTCTTGACCAACTTTTTATGAATCAATGCTGGTAGTAGCTCTGTATAGCTCATGGGAATAGGGTTATAACTCTCTCTTCTCTAATTATACCCTTGATTCCCCTGCTGGGATGGTCTCTGATAAGAAACGGTAGTTGGAGCGGCATTCATAACAGGAGTCACTGAGGCGACTTGCTGATGACGCTGATAATTCCTTCTAGGAGCGTTTACCCTCCTCTCTTGCATAACATCATTTGCATCTCCCTCTTTCTTCTTGGAAAACCCATAAGATGGCTTCTTCGCACCTCCAGATCCTTCACTCTTCGTCAAACGACCTTCTCTTACAGCCTCTTCCAAGCGGATACCCATTCCTACCATCTCAGTAAAGTCACTTGGCACGCTTGCTACCATAATCTCGTAGTAGAAAGCACCCAGCGTCTTTAAGAAAATCTTAGTCATCTCCTTCTCTTCCATGGGAGGAATCACTTGGGCGGCTACCTCGCGCCATCTCTGTGCATAATCTTTGAATGATTCCCTGTCTTTCTGAACCATGGCCCTAAGTTGGTCATAGTCAGACGCCATGTCCATGTTGTACTTGTATTGTTTGATGAATGCTTCTCCAAAATCATTAAAAGTATGGATATTAGCGCTGTCCAAACTCATATACCACTTCAACGCAGCACCGGTCAAACTATCCTGAAAAAAGTGAATCAGCAGACGATGATCATCACTATGGGTAGACATTCTCCTAACGTACACCACCAGATGAGCACGAGGGCAAGTGTTACCCTTATACTTCCCAAACTCCGGGACCTTAAACTTAGCAGGTATCTTAACATTCGGGACCAAACATAGCTCATTCACGTTCTGTCCAAATAACTCTTTTCCCCTAAGGGCCTTCATCTCTTTTTGCATCTTGTTAAACTGATCTTGAAAATCACCCATTCTGTCATAAAGACCTAAGTCTTCACTCAGTGGAGGGAAAGGACAACACACATCATCATTAACAAACGAAACCATATTCACCGAAGGAGGTGCAACAAGAACAACATGCACCACAGGAGGTGCCGGAGTAACAATAGTCTGAACCACTGGAGTATCTTGAGGCACAAGATTCAAACCTTTAGGTGCAAAATTCTTTGTCATTCCCCATGGATAACCTTAAGGCATGCGATTCTGAACAACAACCGGAGTAGCAGATACGAGAACAGTCGGAACTTCAATATTTGCCCTTGTTGGTTGAGGTTGAAAACTTGGTGGCTGATTCTGAGCAGCCACCAGAGCTTCCATCAGAGTAGTCAGATTGGCCATGCTAGCCTTCAAAGCAGAAACTTCTTTGTGCAGCTCGCGATTCTCCTATTCTAAGTTATCCATATTCTTTTTGAAATTAGCCCGAGTATTATAGTGATGAGTCAGCTTGCTGAACGAAGTAAAGAAGCTGGGTAAGACACCTGGATATGCATAATAAATGCAAGAAATATGTGCAATATGATGCATGATATGCAATGCATATGATTATTTTTGCTTCATTATTTAATATTTCAAGGGATTTATGGTTTATAGACATATTGCAAACATCAAAGTAATAAAGCTTTTGAAATACTGAATTTTTTTATTATAATAACTCCAAAATGGATTACAAGTTTCAATGATCTCAAGTACAAGAGGAAAATACAATCTAAAATCCTGAGAAAAAGAACTGATGGAGATCACTCTATACGCTGGCGCTTCCCCATGAGCCTAGCAATCTGAGCCTTCAACCTCTGGTTTTCTTCCATATGTCTGATGGCAATCTCCTTCCAATCATCTGAATCAGGAAGTAAGTTATCAACACCTGATTGAGGCTTAGGAGAAAATAAATCCCCCTGCCTCTCCATAGACTCTACCGCTCGACTCTCAAGGATCTCAATCAAGTCGTCTTTCTCGCTGGTCTACTCTGTAGGAACTTTCTAAAGTTTGGAACTTGTTCTTCCAAGCATCCCTTTCATGTTGCATCCTAACCAAAGCAAGCTTCAGTTCTTCTAGGTCATCTAATAAGGGAGGAGTGATCTTCACAAATAGATCATGCATGGGTGTCTCCCGGGTATATGGCATCTTTAACTGAATGGCTCTCGATCGGATCCATTGAAGATATGGCTTCAAAGAAATAACACCCCTTGGTCCCAAATCCTTCCTATTCTTCTTATGAATGTGACGCCAAGACTTTGCAATCTGCTCCCTAGCTTCCCTATGGTCTTCCCCTTCCTTCATAAAGAAACTAATCAAATGAATACTATTTGGTTTATCCCTCATCGGATAACCAACCTATCACCGTGCAAGAACAGGGTTATAGTTAATTCTTCCCTTTGTACCAAGAAGAGGTACATTGGGGAAACTACCACAACTGTCAATAATATCTATATCCTAGTAAGCTCGATGATACCAATCAATATCCAAGTGAGTAAGTGCCATGATCTTAGGATCCCAACGAGGTTCCTTCTTGACATCCCAAAAAGCATCAGACTGAGGCATATGAGAGATGAACCACCGGTACAACAGAGGCATGCAATAGATAACCATTACCCCATGATAAGAATTTCGAAGATGAATAGAGTAATAAGCATCACCCAACATTGTAGGAACTGGGTTTCCAATCATGAAAATCCTGATAGCGTTAATGTCGACAAACTTGTCCACATTAGGAAATAAGAACAACCCGTAAGCAAGTAGAGCAAAGATGGCCTCAAAAGCAACTGTACTTTTCATTATGGCAAAGTAACGAGCTTTCTCCAATAAGAACTGAGCTGGTAATCCTCTAATCCCTCCTTTAGTAGTCATATGGCCTTCAACCCCAGACTTCCCCAGGTGAATCAAAGCAGCAATCTCATGTGGTTTTGGCTCACCCTTCAAACCAGTAAAAGGAACACGATCGGTAATAGGTAAATCCAATAGATAAGAATATTCATCTAGTGTAGGCATCAACTGATAGTCGGGAAAAGTAAAGCAATGATACATCAGATCATAGAACTGGACCACGGTCGAGAGAATACCCTCCTTCATCTTCAGCTTCATGAGAGGGATAATGGATCCATACTTCTTCCTAAAGTCTGCAGAACACTCGATCTCGGGAATTAGACTGATCAACTCATCTATCTTGGGATCCTTGAAACTGTATTTCCCGATCTTTCACTTTCCAGAATCCATGGTTAAAAGTACCTGAGATATTCACAAATAGCCAACCTTTAAATCCCTTGAAATATGGTTTTCGTCAAAAGATGCTTATGAGTGCATGGATGCATGATGCAACAATCACACACAAGATCACACATATAGGGTTCATAGGTTCAACGTCACGAGCATGAGGTCGAAGGTACTACCCATAAGGTGTTGGTCTAAAAAGTTATCACCTGCCGAACAAGGTTCTAGAGGTTCCCAGAGTCTACATCCTTCCTTCGGATATTACCAACTTCCCAATTAACTGGGTAATTAGTAATATTCTCAAGAAAGACTCGTCCGAGCATAGTATCGCGTGACAAATATTTCCGGATTACTCTGTCATAGCTTCCGCACTACACCTAAAAGGACAAGATGGGTTTGGTATTCTACGGTCCTCAGTCTCAGCAGGCTCCCAGGTCGAAAGCAGTATGTCTTCCCGATTACTCGATAAACGAAACTACAGTCAAAGGGGCCTCCACTGAGTGCAGGATCTCATGTCTCCTTTTTTGGGATTACTCCCTCAAAGTTAACATGACTATACCGCCTGTCCTATCTTAAAGTTTGCCCAAGTCCGGTTATAGGACTTATGAGTAATCACCAAGCACCCTGAAAACTAGGAAAATCCAGACAAACATATATACAACATATAATCACAAAAACATTAATAACACATATACAAATATAAACAAAGATAGGCTCTACCCACTTAGGGATGGACCAGCAAGAGGTTAATCTTTCCCCAGTGAAGTCGCCATTTTTCTATAGCGGTAGAAATGTTCAAGACTAAGCCATTGGATTGACTAGACTTCATACAAATCAAAATAAAAATCGCCACCGCGCTTTATTGTTTCCAAAGGAATGGGAAAAGAGCGAATAACCAAAAAAGAGGGGGAAAGATTCAAGGTAAGGGGGTTGGTTATACAAAGGGAAGGTATTAACACCCTAAACATCTACGGTACTCCGCAGGAACCTCTTTGTAAAATATGTATATTTTGGCTATATATAAAAAATTATTGTATATAAAATGGATGGTGGAGGTGAGGAAAGAAATATATTTTTTATGATTTTTGCACCCGCCGCGGTTGTGAACCTTTAGTGCCTATGTACCACCTTTCATGCAATAGGGGATCAGGGTACACGTAGTTCCTCTTTTAAAAATTTGAAACACAAATGCGTTGGTCAATTTTATGAGATAAAACATCATCGTCATTGTTCGTGTGGAAAACATACCTACTACCTACAATCATGAGAAAGGAGAATTTTCATCATATCAAAGTGGAGGATATGGCTTGGATTTTAAAATCAACAATGCCTCACTCAACACCCAAGTGGAAAATATCTCTCTTCACTATATATTGTAGAAGTATAGTTGTTTGCATCACTACAAGGATTGATAAGAGTTCAATCTTTTGAGAAAAGTTTAAAGATAAAAAAGCCAAAAATGGAAAAATGGTTTGAAATGAGATTGGTTGACTTTTAGTCTCCTCACAAAAAAATGTCAAGGTATCATTAAGTTGATTGGGGTTTATTCATGAAAATGTTTTGAAAATACATGGACATAAGTCCAAGTTTATTATAAAAGTGGTTCAAGTTTAAAACAAGAAGAGTTTTCAAAAGGAGGGAGAAGATTTTTGAAATTAAAGAAGATGGGGAGAGAAGAAGAGGCTATCCTAAAGCATAAGGTAAAAGCTAGGGATAAGAACCATCTAACCAACAAGAAGCCAATACTTGACACTATGATCCAAGATAGAGTTCCCATTCTTTGGATTGAAACCAATCAAGCAAAAATACTAGACTTCTTGAGAGAACCACACTTCAAGTGTATTAAGTCTTCATAAAAACTGGGCAGAGTAACGGCTGTATACGGGTGAATTCCAGATTACAAACAAAGGGTGTAATCACAATAACCTGCATACAAAACAAACAAACAACCCAATGTCTTGAGGTAAACCTCAAGAGCTCCAGACAAAATAATCAGATAAGATCACAAGGTTTCCAAGATAGGCCAAGGTTTCTAATCCTAAGTCCAAGAAAAAGTCCCATGCTCCATAATGCCAAGGATAGTAACCAAATAGTCCAAGTACCATTAAATATTTTTTAGGGTTTATGTTGATTATTAAGTATCTTAAAAAAGGAAAAGAAAAGCTCAAGTGAGCAAAGTAAAAATGGCAAGAAAATAAATGCTCAAATGAGAAAAGATGAAAATGGCATGAAATGTAAATGCTAAAAGTAAATAGTACATAAAGCATAAAAAAGAATAAAAGCATAAGGTAAAACAAGTCAATAATTAGTGGTTAGTTGGATGACCATCTTGAAACTTGCATTTGGAACTCATTAGAGGATTGGTAGAACCAAAGCCTCCACACAACAAGTTGTATTTGCTTTTTGTCAAGTATATCATCCATTTAGAATTCTCATAAGTACCATTTAATGATCAACAATGTTTAAGTGATCTGCATTGACCAAAGGTGTTGTAGATCCATTAGAGGATTGGTAGAACAAAATCCTCCACACAATGAATCTCAAGGTTATTGGATCAAAGAGATCAAATTATCATACTTGGGCTTACAATCATAAGTTTGGGCCACGAATGATCATTTATTCAAATCGGGACAAAATTTAGCGCTATGTTAAGCAATCGTAAGTGGACTTATATAGAAGTCGCACCTATTTTGAGGCTGGTCAATAGAAATTTATGCACCATTTGTTTTGAGACATGATATAGAGATCATGCTCAGATAACACCTAGTGCAATAAGGAAGGGATGAGATGAAGAGGGATGGGAAAAATGAATAAACCACTTTTGAATAAAAAATTTAATCAAACTATTATTAAAATCATTCCCCATTTTGGTGGAGTTGAACTCAACACCCAAAATCCAATGATGTTAATAAAGTCATGATCAAAAAATCAACTCAAGACAGCCAGAGAATAATCACAAAATAATATTATATTTAATATATACATTAAAAGGGTTTAAAAATGTTTAAAAATCAAAATAGAGGAGAAAAATATCAATTATGTTCAAATTAATCAAGAAAGAAAAAGTAAGACCATAGAAAAATCAGAAATGGATCCAAATATTTTTATGAAATTTTTGGTAATTTTTAAAAGTCAGAAACTATTTTTAAACTATTTAAAATTGCTCAAACAAACAGAAAATAGGTCAAAAATAGTAAACCTCAATATAAAATTCCATAAAATTTTCAGAAAGTAAAAAATATGCAAAATAATATTTATGAATTTTTTCAGAATTAAAAAAATGTCAGAAAGTATTTTTTAAGTAATTAAAAGAAAGAAAATAATTCAAAAAATACAAAAAATATAAAATGTCAAAATAAAAATGTGAAAAAATAGTCATGAGATCAGAAATAATTCAAAGTATTTTTGTGAATTTTTTCATATTTTTTGGATAAAAAATAAAAGAGTTATGAATTTTTGAAAATTTAATCAATAAAAATATAAAATCAGAAAATAAAATAAAACCAAAAAGATGTGGACCATCAGATCATAGTCAAAACGCGTTAGTAAGCTGATCCAGTGTACCAGACACGTTGTGCTTGATATGGACCTTAGTGAGATATGCATAGGATCAGAAAAAGGGCAGCCAATAAAATTAAAACGTTTGGCACACTATCATTGGCTGAGACGAGACATGTCATCGTCTTCAACCTCTAGACACCCTGGAATAGGGATTTTGTGAGATCCTTCAAATGGAAAAATTAGGATCTCAGGCTAGTATCATTGAACTCGTCTCTTCAAGACGATTCTAACACCACCATCGTGCCAAATTTATATAAGGTATGGAGAGAGATATGAATAAAAAACCCAGAAAATAGCGAGCACCTTCAATTTGAGATTTCTCTCTCAATTCTCAATGGATTTAAAAATTGTAAGCAACATTGGAATCAGGAGAAGCAGTAGAATAGATTAGTGCTTGATTTGGATCCGAATGGTGGAGAATTCTACATTTTCGAAGTTCAAGGAAGAAGCTCTGAAACAGGACTTCTGTAGCTTGAATTATGGCTCGTTTTGATTGGTTTAAGTGCTGGAGAGTTTATATGATGCTTAAGGATGATGAATGCGCAAAGAATTTTATAAAAGGGAGCTTAAATCTCAGAAACTGAATTCAAAAAAGACAGGTTTGTGTGAAGTTTTAGCAGGGTGTTTTTGGCTCTCAAAGCTTGAAGAAATGGCTGAGGAATGACCCTCTATTTATAGGGAAGTGAATGAGAATGAAAATTGGAAGAAACAAGGAAGTTTGGAGGGAAATTGAGTGAAGGTCGAGCACGAGTGAAGTGTGACTTCATTTCCATCAAAACTCAACAAAATCTTGCGTTTTGGGGTGCTAATCACTTCTGGCAAGTTTGCTAATCAAGTTTAAATAAAAAATGCGCATAAATCTTGTGTTTAGAAGTCACATTATGGATTTTAAAATTCTGACTTTGTGGAAAATTCAGTTTTAAGTTACCAAATTCAAATCCATGGCATTTCCAACTCAAGGGGTCTTAGGGTATGATTCTTGATGCTTTATAAAGATGAGGTTACAAGCTTTGCAATGGAAAAAGAATGGAGTTAAATGGCTACTTGATATGAAAGTTTCATTGAGTCAAAGTTGAAGAAAAAGGGTTGACTTTCCATACTTAGAAATATTTCAAATTCTTCTTCAAAAATGACCTATAATATTTTGCATCCAAACATCGCCTTCCACTTAGAATTTTCTCTTGACCAAAAAATATGGAATGAAGTAGATCTCTTGAATGACATTTTGAAACTTGAACCACTCAAAATATACAAAAATTGAGCAAGTTATGACTTGTTGAAGTTGGCCAAAAATCATGAAATGACCTATAATCTTTTGTATATTTAAGGCAACTTCCATCCATTTTCCCACTTTGCACATACAAGAAGGAATAAAGTTCACATCTTCAAGACCATTATGGAAAAATAATGGACTCAAGGTGATGAAAATTGACCAAGTTATGATCATTTGAAGTTACTTATGTAAAATTGTGGATTCATCTGGAGGACTTGTAATCTTTCTTCTTCACCAAGTTTCTTCCACATGAAAACTCTTTGGAACTTTTGAAGTGATTTTTTGATAACCATTTTAAGAGAAGGATGTCTTTGGAATCACTCAAAAATACCAAAAGGTGAGCAAGATAGGCTCCTTTGAAGTTCAAAACCCTAGCTTCTAGATGAGAATGCCTTGAGGAACTTTGACAAGTTTGAACAAACTTCTTGTACCAATATTCTTTCTTTATGAATATAAGTTGTTGAGGATGATAATGATGACTCATAGCCACCAAAACCACTTCCATATCTTGAAATTTGAGAGAAATATGCTCTTGTGACCAATAGGAACAAGGCCTTGTCCAAACATAACAGCTTCTCCAATCAACCCCTTGTACTTTTGAGTCACATATAATAACCTTGAAATATGATGAATCAAAGCAACCTTGCCATGCCAATTCTTCCAAAACCACTCCAATGGTGAGGTTTGAACTTCTCATGCTTTTATTGGCTAGGGCATGGAAATAGACTCATGAACCCATGGAGTAACTTGTTAAATCTCATTGCCCTTACCTACATGGATAACAAGCAAGACAAGCCAACATTGTATTTTATTAGTTAAGTGAAGAAATCAAAACAATATTCATGATCACAAAAGGAACATAAGTCAAGGTGCTTGGTAATCCCTCAAAAGGAGCAAAACTCAAAGTAGGGAGGGGAACCAAGAATCCTAGTGTGATCTTGTTGTGAATAAATCAACATGGTATGATGAAGGGATCTTAGGGGCAAAAATTGTGGTACAACAGATGAAATCTGATAGATAAATCTAGAAACATCTTCGTTGTCACCTTCATTATCTATCGAGAGCACTTGTCCTTCTTTTCTTATACCAGTACAGACAAACACTTTAGAAATTGGGGGAACATGCCTTCCTTTGATAGGAACCCAAGCAGCTTGCATGGAGGACGATGGCTGATACCCAAGACCATAACGATCTTTCTTCTCCAGTACTTCAATCAATTTTCCCCAACTGTCATGGGGAGGCCTAGATTCTATAAGGGATTTGGCATCCTTCAAAGAGGCCAGGAGTGCTTCATACTTCTTACCTTCCATGATGGGGAACTTGTCAACAGTAACAATCTCCGGAGCTTGAAAAGGAAACTCCTGCACCTCACCTTCCACTTCCATATAACGGTAGGTTATCAGATTGTTAATCACTATATCTTCTTCTCTACAAACCACAACGACTTGGTCATTTACACTGAACTTCAAGAGTTGATGGAGAGTAGATGTCATAGCTCCTACTACATGGATCCATGGATGACCCAAAAGGCAAGTGTAGGATGGACGGATGTTCATAACATAGAATGACAAATAGAAAGTGTAGGGACCAATCTTGACAGGCAAGTCCACTTCTCCATCCACAGATCTCCTTGAACCATCAAATGCTCAAACACTTAGTGTGGAAGGCCTCATCATTAACCTGTCCATATTCAGCTTAAAAAGAGTAGCCTTAGGCATCACATTGAGTGAAGAACCTGTATCTACCAAAACTTGAGATAAAACCGTATACAAACACTTCATAGAAACATTCAGCGCTTTGTTGTGGGATCTACCTTCAACTGGGAGATCATCATCACAAAAACCCAAACAGTTTCCCACAACAATATTGGTGACAATTCCTTCAAACCGGGCCACAAAGATATCTTGGGTAACATGGGAAGAACACAAAATCTTCAGTAAAGCATTACAGTGGGTCTCCGAACACAAAAGGAGAGACAATATGGATATTTTGGACGGTGTCTGGTTGAGTTGATTTACCACTTTGTAATCACTTCGCTTAAGAATCCTCAAAATTTTCTTTGCTTCTTGTCCTATATAAGGTTTAGGCTGACTATCAATCACTTGCTTGCCCCTAGCCTTGGCCAAAGCATCACTGTTAGTTTCTTTGGGAGGCAGTGGTGGGGGAGAAAATATTCGGCCACTACGAGTCATGTTACTGGTTCCTGCAATGTTGGTAATACTCTTGTCAACCACTAGAGGACACTTGTACTTCTTCCCATGAATATATACCACATTATACTCCCACGGAGCTGCCTTCGAGTTGTTACTTGTAGGAGGAATAAAATCGTGAGTTATTGCGGGGGTAATGAGAGCTTGAATCATTACTGGGGTAGTAGGAGCCTGAATTGTCAACGAGATACCTGGTGTTGTTGAAAAGCTTCTCGGATAATAAGGAATTTCCAAGACATCAATATCTTATTCTCGGAATATCTTCTCTATCTGTAGTACACCTTCATCCATTAGTTGTTGGATAGCCATCTTCAGACCAGTACACACTTAAGGTTTATAGGAACATGTTAAGCAAAAATCATGGAGTTCTTGCAACACCTCGTGCTCCAACAAATGCTCTCTAACAGTTCCTAATGATATCTTAATCTTATCAACCTTGGTTACCAGAGTCTATTCACTACTTTCTTCAATAGCATTGACCGCTGCCCTTGGGCGAGGAGGCATGGGATTATTCTGAATATTGGGACCATCGGGATTGAAATTTATGGCCTTTGCATTGAGGAGGTATTGAACTTTACATTTAAATGCTCTACAATTCTCAATTGTGTGTGTTGTACCCCAAAATTTTCCCTCTCACTTATCAAGAATTTTCTCACAAGATCTCCTTGGGCTCAAGACTGCACTAGGGTTTGATCAGCTCAAGACACCTCCTTAGGCACTGATGACCAAAATTAGGGTTTGAGTTTGCACAAGGATTTTTGGACTTCCGATGCCCCATATGATTTTCATGGATCACTATGGACCCTCAAGATTACTCATGTCAAGATTCAAGCCTTGAATCACACTTTTGCTCAGTCAATTGAGCAGTTGACCTAAAAATCAATTGTATTGGGGGATAAGTCAATTATGGCCAATTTATAGTCAAAATTCATAATTTTTGATCCACAAAAACATTATAAACTCATATGTATCATTTGATCAAGTTTGGACCACAACTCCTCAAGAAATTTGATCAAATCTCCAAAAGGGCAAAATGGTCAAAATTAGGGTTTTGACAGGGAAAAGGCAATTTCTGGTTTTTGATCTAGCAAATGGTCAATTAGTTTAAGGCATGATGTCAAGAGTAAAATAGCATCATTTTAACCTAATGAAATGGTTCAGAACATTGCAAGCCCATTGGATTGACAGATGGATTTTGCAGTCAACTGATCAAAAGTCAACTATATACTGAAAAGTCAAACTTTGACTTTTTGGTCAAATTTAAGTGCCAAAGATCACAATTCATCAAAACATGTCAAAATATGAAACTTATTTATCAAGAAATCAAAACGTCAAGATTTCATTTTGAAAAGTCAAAATTTATAAACTTAGAAAATTTTCTAAGTGTTGAAAAATTCATGTTTTTTTATAACTTTGAGCCAAATTTTCACCATGATACAAGATGATTCAAGAGAAACTTACAACATTAAAGTTGTAGATCTCCATGAAATATACAACTTTGCTTTACACAACTTCTTCCAAAGATGCTTGGATCTCAAGTTATAATTTTATGAATATAGGGTCAAGATTTTGACCCAACTTCATGGAAATTTTTCATATAGTTCCAATGGGAATATTCAAAATCAATTAAAAGATGGGTTGTAGATCACATTTCAAGCTTTCTAAAATGTCCAAGAACTCCTTGAGGTTATTCTTGAGCAGGGAGAATCGAAGAGATAAAGTTAGGGTTTTGTCACTTCAATTACAAGTCATTTTTGATGAACATATGAACTAAATCCATGCTAGACTGCATAATATTTGCTTTTCAGGCCTCAAACTTGTTTGTCACTCCACAATTAAATGTCTACACAGCTATTAGAGCTTTGATCCAAGCAGTTGAGCTATTATCCAAGTTGCATTTCCATTAATGGCACAAAGTAACATTGCCATTCTTGTAAAGTAAGATTTTTGCATAAAGTTCACATTGAGCCTCTAACTTGTTCCCTCTGATCACACTCCATCCACCAAGTCAAAAGCAAGCTTGTTTAAATCATAACCACTCTATCTTAGCAAGTACACAAGGCATGGAAACTTGTTTTGTCAAAAAATCACATGTTTAACTTAAACATGTAAATTTGAATTCTGATCAACTAGAACACTCCAAACTTGTTGCTTATAAATAGAATCACTATTTGTGAGCTAGAACACGAGCTTGAGCACCCTGAAATACACCAAAACTCTCTCAAATCAGAAATTGCACAAAAACTCCATTATTGCACAATTTCTGACCTTGAACATCAAACTCCCATTTCCCTCGTGCGTTTCTTGGCCTTTTAGTTTCTAAAGCTTCCTTACATCAAGTGTAACTTATCCCTAACCATATCCACAATTTCCATTAATTTTGCTTGAGCTTAGAGAATTTTGAAACTGAAATTTTCAGGGTTCAGATTAGGGCCATTAAAATTGTTGCTTATCTTTGATCTATAGTTTTAATACTTTATATTTCTAGAATCGTGAGAAAATTTGCTACAAGTTTCATGTTTACAGTTTTCATTTTTGATGAGAAATAAGCAAGTTACAGATGGTCTGACTGGAGATTGAAGATGAAGTCTTCAGAACACGTGTTATCTTACATATTTATTGTTTCATTTGTATTAACGGATGTATAGCCACGCCAGTGGTAGAATCGCGCGCGTCTGTAACCTATGAGACCTGGGTTCGAGCCCTAGTGGTACCCTTTTCACATTTTCATTTTTCTGATTTTTGTTTGTTTTGGCAGGCACTGGGCCCTTTGGGTCTGGCTTGTTTTTATTTTTGCTAGCTGACCTCCATAATGACTCTTGGCACCCCTGGCCCTAGTTTGTTTATTTATTTATTTATTTCATTTCTTTTTTTCTTAAATATATTTTTCTAAATACTAAAAATTATAAAATATAAAAAAAATGATATATTTATATTTTGACTTATTTTATTTTATTTTTATCACAAAAATATTTTTATTAATTATACTTTATTTATTTATTTGTTTATTATCTTATAAATAAATAAAATTAGGTTATTAGTTATTTTCTTTCATATTAATTTAAATACATTATTTTTTATATAAAAAAAGACTAAAAATATTTCATAATGCTATAAATATTTTCAAAATAAAAATACTTAAAATAATTTTTCTAAACTTATTTTCTTTTAATCAATTAAATAGAATTAGGGTTTTATTCAAAAATATTTTCTTAATAAAATTCAAATTTAACTAATTATTTTCTTTATTTAATTAGGTTAAGAAAAAATCTTTTTTTTCATGAAAACCAAACAAAATTCATTTTCTTTACACCCTTGTACATTTATCCATTTTTATACTTTGTATTTATTTAATTCCTTGTATATTCATATCAATTCAATATGGTTGTAATAGACTAATTAGGTTTAAATTCTTGCAATCCCCATTTACAAATTGTATACCCCTCCCCACAAATGTTGTAATAGCGTGGTAACTTTAAAATTCCGCAATTTACCGCTTTTACATACAAATTCTAGTAATTAGGGTTAGTATGGAAAGACTAAAATCATTGCTTAGAAAACCCTAATTCAAGACAAAAACAAGCATGAAAATAACACACTTGCACACAAGCACCCCTAGGGTTATTCCACCTGGTTGCGTTATACAAAATGACCATATTACGCATGTGAGGTATCTTAGCAAAAACAAGCAAACATAAGATCATAGTCCCTCGATGACGCTATCTAAGTTTCCTTATAAATGATCTTGGTCCCTAAAAAAGAATGATAAGATACCTTACAACATTGCTAATCATGGTTATACGATGACCCATGCCCGTCCCGTTTACATCCAAAGATAGGATTGCTTACCAAATCAATGGTAAGACAACAATGTCAAAGGAAAAGAAAATGAACAAGAAAGACATTTGAGTAGGTAGATTGCTCCTAATTACTTGCACCATTTCAAAACAAACATCCTTGCTATTTTCAAAAACAAACACTTACACTTTCAAAACATCTTACAAACTTGAAAACATTTTCAAAAGATCAACATCTTTGTATACATTCTTACGAACGAGAATCATTACAAAGTTCGCCTAAACAATGGCCTCTTTACAAAATACTTTCAAAAACCACACAAAGCACAATTTCAAACAAAAAGTAAGTGATCTAGCAAGTAACTAAGAGCCCATGGAAAACCATGGATGGAGAGTGTGCTAATACCTTCCCTTTTCATAATCTACCCCCCAAACTCAAGAAACAATCTCAAAGGTCTTTCATGTGCTTTTTCACCTTTCCTTTTGGATAAAAGAAAAGTCGATGGCGACTCTTGCTAACCGTAACATTTGCAATAAAACACAAAACCTTCAAGTCAGTTCTCCCACTGTATCATAGAACTGGCGACTATGTTGGGGAAGATTCTAAAAGTGGGGTCACCTTAGGGTTAGATCACATTTAATTGCTTTCATTGTTTGACTTGTTTGCTTTACATTATGGTTCTTTATTTGGGTTTGAATCCTCTACCTGAATTTGGGATACCTTATAGGTAAGTAGCAATACATTGTGGAAACTGTGCGGGGTATACCGACATGGTCTAAGTAATAGCTACGTTAGTGCGACATATTTGTGGGTACCGGTAGCCCTTGAGTTAATCAAGGAGAATACCGGGCCGTTGAGTGATGTCATGAAGCACTAATGAACTTTTAGAACCTTTACTTGACCAACTTGGCCATTTAGGACATAGTGAGATGGCCGACTTTGGTGTAGTCCGAAGTTGGTAGATACTCGATACTACACTCATTGAGGTTTGGTTTTTTGGGATATTTCGGTCGCCATAAAAGAGGCTTGTGCTGAAATAATGACTAAGGAAACAAACCAGTGATATTGAGTTCCTTAGAACCCGGTTACTATTACTAGGACAGCTTTGAGCCAACTAAACTTCAAGAGAGTATTTACCTCTAAGACTCCATGCAAGCCTAAACCTAAGGACTTGTTTGCTTTGTTTGTATATATATACTTGTACATAACATCATAACATCATACTCATATTCAATAACCATTTCAAGGATCTTGGGATTTATCTTTGTTCTGTTTTATAGGACATGGTTTCTATTCGCAGGAAAACTATTCAAGTCAACCTTGTAAGGATCCCTCCTCAACTTAAAGAGCTAGAATCAAGAATTATTGAAAATTCTCCATTTAACGAAAGAAATGGTAGCCTATTAAACTTGGTTACCACCAACACTGATGAGGACATGATGAAGGTGCTCTTTCAGTTCTTTGATCCTTTACACCATTGCTTCACATTTCCTGATTATCAACTTGTGCCAACTTTGGAAGAATTATTCCAACTCTTGAGGATTACAATTCTCAATCAACTACCTTTCAACGGTACGGAAAGAGATCCAAAGCCAGAAGAGATTGTTCAAGCTCTACACTTGCAACCATCTGATATCACAACTAATTAGGAAACAGGAGTGGTGTCAAGGGTTTCCTAGTAAAGTTCTTGTTTGAGAAAGCCCAAAACTGTTGGAACTCTTTAGATTTGAAAGCTTTTGAGGAAATTGTGGCTCTCCTCATATATGGAATGGTTTTGTTTCCAAATCCTGACCAACTCATAGACGTGAACGCCGTCAAAATCTTCATATCATGCAACCCGATGCCTACTTTGCTAGGAGACATCTTACACTCTTTTCACACTCGCACAATGAGGAAAAGAGGTGTCCTTATGTGTTGCACTCCTATCTTGGCAAGATGGTTTATTTTGCATCTTCCCCAGTCTGTATTAAAGAACAAGCAAGGTTCAAGGTGGTCACAAAGGTTGATGACGCTCAAACATTCAGACATTCATTGGTGCTCCCAATCCATGGAGAATGTTACTATTGTCGACCGTTATGGAGAATTTCCTAATTTCCATTTACTTGGCATTAGGGGAGGTATCACCTACAACCCCTGCTTAGCTTTAAGACAGTTTGGTTACGCCCGAAAGGATGGCCCACACGAGATGTTGATTCAAGGTTTGGTATTTGACTACGACAACGACGATCAAGGTCTTCGCCAGAGATTTATCCGAGCTTGGAGGATGTTGAACAAGGTAGATAGAAAGACTTTGGGGCATAAAAATTCCATCCCTCTTGAGCCTTACCTCAAATGGGTATGAACTCGTGCTCAGAATCTTATGATGCCTTACCCCTCTGTTCTCCTGGTAATCATTGAGCCTGTCATGGAAGGAGATGTTCCATACACTATACTACATCCTGACATGCCCACCTCTCTTGAAGACCTACAAAGGGATTGGATACAATTCATAGGGGAGCGAGATACTTTCGAAGCCCAATTCCATGCAAGCGAGAAGAAGGTTTTGGAACTCACTAGACTACATCACGAGGAGCAGACTCTGAATGCTTACATTGCACCAAAGAGGATGCATACTACCTTTTTATCTTAGAGTTTTTTTGTACTATTTTGCCCAAGAAGGCATTGATGTACTCAAAAGCTTTAATTTATTAATATAACGCGTGTTTCCTTTTTGTCTAAAACAAATTTGAATCTTTAAATCCTTGAAAACATTGCATATGCATTTACAGTTCATCATAACATAAGCAGGTTTCTTGCAACGAGTATCCTCATATCTCTGCTGTTTATTTCAGTAAGATGGATCTCGAGCAAACGGTGAAGGACCTCCAAGCTCAGAATGCACACTTTCAACAGTTGTTCTTGACCCTAGCCAAAGGACAAGAAGAGTTGAAGACTTTGTTGGATGAGGAGAAGAAAAAGAAGACAAAGAAGATAACCGGAGTTCTAAACATGGGAAGAAGATTCCAAGGGCAGACAAGAAGGGTCTTAGACTTTGCAACGACATCCGGTGAGAAACACAATCAAGATGGGAAGGGCAAGGAAACAGTTGTCCAGTCAGAATCAGAAGAGGAAGAGGAAGAAGAAGACTATTCTGAAGAACAATACCCTCCAGCTGATGACAAGTATAAACATCTAGAAGAGCGGTTGAGTGCAATGGAAATCCAAAAAGTGTCTGGATTGGACTTTGAGGAATTGGGTTTAGTATCGGGGATTGTCATTCCTCCAAAATTCAAAGCACCTGTGTTCGCCAAGTATGACGGAGTCTCATGACAAAAAATGCATCTCTGGTCCTATGTGAGGAAAATCCAGCCCCATACCGCTGACAAAGATTTATGGGTACACTTCTTCCAAGACAGACTGTCTGGAACTCAACTTGACTAGTTTTATCAGTTAGAAAGAGCCAATGTTCATAACTGAGAAGATCTTGCTGCAGCCTTTTACAAACAAGACCAATGCAACACTGATCTTGCGCCTACCCGTACTCAACTCCAGGGTATGGCCATGGTTTCAAGTGAGGGCTTCAAGGACTATGCACAAAAATGGAGAGACTTGGATGGAAGAGTTCAACCTTCCCTATCTAAAAGAGAATTAGTAGACATGTTTTTGGGCACCTTGTCTGGTCCCTTCTTCAATCACCTAATTGGGAGTTCATCGGCAGGTTTTACTGAACTGATACTGACGGGAGAGAGGGTAGAAGCCGGGATAAAGAGTGGAAAGATTCATAAAGATACATCATCTGCTGCTATAAGGAAGCCATTTATACGGAAGAAAGAAGTGGTTGTTGTTTATCCTCAGAGAAATCAAGATAGGGTCGAACGCCGTCCGATGGTGGGGGCTGTTATGATTCCTAAACCTGCGCCTGATCAGCAAAGAAACAACCAACCAAGGATGGAAAGACCAGTCAGAAAATTCACCAGAATTAACATGACCTTATCTCAAGTATTGCCACATCTGTTAAGATCCAACCTAGTGACTTTGAAAGAAGCTCCAAAGAATCCTAACACAACATCTCCTCACTATCATCCTAATGCCCGCTGTACATACCACTCTGAGAGTCCCGACCATAACACTAACAACTGTTGGGCTCTGAATAACAAAGTATAATACCTCATTGAAGGCAAAGAGATTGAATTCGATGCGCCCGAAAAGCCAAATGTAATTTCTGCGCCTATGCCCAAACACGATCATAATACAAACGCCATTGAGGAAGATATGTTTGTTACTTCAGTTAATGAACTTATGACCCCACTCCTAACTATCAAAAGGAATTTATTAAATGCCGGTGTGTTCCCAGGCTGTGATGAAGGCTGTCATTTCTGTTTGTCCTCACCAACCAGCTGTCCTTTGTTGAAAGCAGACGTTCAGTGCCTAATAGATAACAAGGAAATTTTGTTTGAAAAGACTTCTGTTCCACCTGTTCCTTTTAATGATGTTTCTATCATTACAATTTCCTCCAATTCTTCCAGGGTCTCCACCAAAAGACCCGTTAGAATTACATCAGTTCCAAAAGCAGCTCCTTTGATAATTACAATGCCTGGACCGGTCCCGTATTCATCAGACAAAACCATACCATGGAATTATGGAGGGGATGTCTACTACCACAGTATCAAGAAATATTGGCCAGCTGTTGAAGACTCAGGTTTGGAGAAAGTTAACTCTGATATCAGTAATATTGCAGGCACAAGCAAGATTACCCGAAGCGGAAGGATATTCTCTCCAGAAATTGCTCCCCCAAAAGCAGTTTCTGGACCCGTAATCATTCTTGTTGTTGTTTCTCCTCCGAAGGCTATTCCCAGTCCTACAATCATCTCCGCCAATACTCAAACTGGCAAAGCTGTTACAATCCCTGCTATCACTCCTACTGACATTCCTGCTGTCGAGTTAACCGAGACTCGAGGTAAAAGTATTCTGATTGAGCCTGTCCGAACGAAGGCACAATCATTGGCTATCCCTAAGACCTCCCAGAAAGAGATGGAGGAAATTCTAAAGATCATAAAAAGAAGCGACTATGATGTAGTTGAGCAACTGGGGAAAACTCCCTCTAAAATTTCCATGCTGGCTTTACTACTATGTTTCGAGGCACATGCAAAGGCCTTGGTAAAATTCCTGAAAACTGCCCATGTACCCCAAGAAACATCTGCCGATCATTTCCAAGAATATGTAGCCAGCTTGACCGCAAATAATGGTCTAGGTTTTTCGGATGCTGATTTAACACAATGAGGAAGGAAGCATAATGAGGCATTGCACGTCTCAGTTGAATGTAGGGACACAACCTTGGCTCATGTTTTGGTGGACACTGACTCCTCTCTGAATGTATTTCCTAAAAAAGCTCTTGATAGGATTGAATGTGAGGGATTGACATTGAAGCCAAGTAACATAGTAGTAAAGGCCTTTGACGGCTCAAAAAGGATGGTGCATGGGGAAGTGGATATCCCCATAAAGGTTGGAACCCAAACATTTGATTCAACTTTTTATGTAATGGATATTCGTCCTTCATATTCCTGCTTGTTAGGTCGACCATGGATTCATAATGCAGGCGCTGTTACTTCTACCTTGCACCAAATGCTGAAGTATCAGATTCAAGGGAAGATTATTACCGTTCATGGAGAAGAAGAGTATATGATCAGCCATCTCAATTCCTTCAGATATATGGAATTAGATGGTGAATTTATTGAAACTCCATTCCAAAACTTTAAAGAAGTCCCGCAAGATGTGGCGGTGACCAAGTCTGTTCCCAAGATCACAAGGCCTCCACTCAGGATGTCATCTTTGAAGGATGCAAAAGCAGTGATAGAAGAAGGTGGGTGCACTATCTGGGGACAACTCCCAGATATCCCATACAAGTCTGACAAGTTTGGTCTGGGTTTCACTTCAGGTGCTCAGAAGACTGTACGCCATGCTCATGCTGGAGGACCACCCCTGAAGATCAGCAACCGTGAAGCCAATGCGGTAGAAGATGAGGAAGAAGGCTGCAACCTAGAGGATTGGATCTTCCTAACTATCAGTGGAGGGCTCAACAATTGGGAGGCTAGAGATTTTATCCCGATCACTTTTATCCCACAGTAATTTGTCTTTACATTTTGTTGGATCTGTAATATTAAAACAATTCAGACTCTTAAAACCTTGTGTCTTACCCGAGGCACAATGGTCCATTTGTAAGGGTTATCATCTCATTTCCATATGACATCAATGAATCATGGACGTTTTGCATACAAACTTTGTGCTCATTATTTTTTTTCTTCTTTTTTTACATTTTCGTTTCTTTCAAAGATAGCCATATCCTTACACACACTCACACTCACAATGCAGGTCTACACCGATTTGGGATCACATGGGTAACGGTTCTATTATGGCTTTGTGACTCTGAAAATATAATATACCAAGCCGAAGACGAAGGTTAGGAAGATTGTGAAGTACCAAGGGAACTTTCCAGATTACTTCTGCAAGAAGAGAGAACCATTCAGCCCCACGAAGAACCCGTGGATAAAATTAACCTAGGTACCAAGGAAGATAAAAGAGAAATCAAGGTGGGGGCCAACCTGGAACCCAGTGTCAAAGAGCATCTGATTCAGTTGTTACACGAGTATGTTAAGGTCTTTTCCTAGTCGTATGAAGACATACCAGGACTTGATGCAGATATTGTGGTGCATCGTCTACCTACAAAAGAGGATTGGCCATCAGTAAAACAAAAGGTCCGTCGCATGCGACCAAATATGTCAGAAAAGATCAAAGAAAAAGTCATGAAGCAATTCAACGCTGGATTCTTGGCCGTCACCTCTTATCCGCAATGGGTTTCCAATGTTGTTCCCGTGCCCAAAAAGGACGGCAAAGTACGAATGTGCATGGCCTACAAAGATTTGAATAGGGCGATCCCTAAGGATGATTTCCCACTTCCCCACATTGACATCCTAGTTGATAATACAACACAACACAAAGTGTTTTCCTTCATGGACAGTTTCTCAGGTTACAACCAAATCAAAATGGCTCCTGAAGACATGGAGAAGATAAGCTTTGTCACACAATGGGGCATATTCTGCTACAAGGTTATACCATTCGGACTGAAGAATACTGGGGAAACCTATCAGTGTGCCATGGTAGCCTTATTTCACGACATGATACATCACAAAATAGAGGTCTATGTGGACGATATGATATCTAGATCTCAAACAGAAGAAGATCATCTTGATCATTTACAGAAACTGTTTGAGAGGCTAAATAAATACAAGCTGAGGTTGAACCCCAATAAGTGCACGTTTGGAGTAAGGTCTAGTAAACTCATAGGCTTTGTCGTCAGCAATAAAGGTATTGAAGTAGATCCTGCCAAAGTGAAAGCAATACAAGAGATGCATGCTCCTCGTACTGAGAAGGAAGTCAGAGGATTCTTAGGACGTTTAAACTATATTTCCAGATTCATTTCTCACCTGACAGCTACTTGCGAGCCAATCTTCAAACTATTGAAGAAAGATCAAGTAGTCAAATGGAATGATGAATGCCAAACTGCTTTCGATAAGATCAAAGAGTACCTGCAAGAGCCTCTTGTGTTGATGCCACCAGTTGAGGGAAGACCATTAATCATGTATCTGACTGTTTTAGAAAATTCAATAGGATGTGTGCTGGGGAAGCATGACGAGTCTGGCCGAAAAGAGCATGTTATTTATTACCTGAGAAAAAAGTTTTACCGACTGTGAAACAAGATATTCACTGCTCGAGAAAACTTGCTGCACTCTGGAATGGGCTGCTCATCGGCTAAGACAGTATATGCTGACCCATACTACCTTGTTGATATCTAAAATGGATCCGATAAAATACATCTTCGAGAAACCTGCTCTCTCTGGGAGAATAGCGAGATGGCAGATGATCCTAACAAAATATGACATACAATATACTACCCAGAAAACAATAAAAGGAAGTGTACTAGCTGATCACCTTGCTCACCAAGCTGTGGAAGACTACCCGTCCATGAGGTTCTAATTCCCAGATGAGGACATCATGATGGTAAACAACTATGAAGAATTCAGACCATATGACGGACCTGAACAAGGATCCCGATGGACCCTGGTTTTTGATAAGGTATCTAACGCACTCAGAAATGGTATTGGTGCTATACTCATATCTCCTGAAGGATGTCATACTCCTTTTACAACAAGAATCTGCTTCAATTGTACAAATAACATGGCAGAATACGAAGCGTTCATCTTTGGTCTCAAAGATGCCATAGACTTGGGGATCAAATCCTTAGATGTATTTGGTGATTTAGCTTGGACATCAGCCAGATCAAAGGAGAATGGGACACCAAACACCCTAACTTTATCCCTTACAAAGAACATGTTTTGACATTGCTCCCACATTTTGAAAAGATTACCTTCAAGCATTTCCCATGAGAAGAAAATCAGCTAGCAGTCGCACTAGCCACAATGTCATCTATGTTTAAACTTAAATGGGATAATGACGCTCCCCAGATCACCATTGAACAAAGGTATGAACCAACACAATTTCACGAGATTAATACTTAAGGAGATTCTCTGCTAAATTCCTCCTTAGTAATGGCAGTCTTTATAAACGCAACCATGACTATGTGTTACTTTGGTGCGTAGACAAGGTTGAAGCTGAAAGGATCATGGTTGAGTTACATGAAGGCACTTTTGGCACCCATTCTAGTGGACATACGATGGCGAAGAAAATCCTACGGGCAGGCTATTATTGGTCTACCATGGAAACAAATTGCTATCAACACTCTCGAACCTGCCATAAGTGTCAGATTTATGCAGACAATGTGCACGTACCTCCGGTTCCTCTAAATGTCTTAACAGCTCTTTGGCTCTTTGCTACGTGGGGGATTGATATGATTAGGGAAATCAAGCCAACTGCCTCCAATGGACACCGCTTTATCTTGGTGGCCATTGACTATTTTACAAAGTGGGTGGAGGCAGCTTCTTTCGCTTCCGTTACCAAGAATGTTGTCACCCAATTATTCAAGCAGAATCTCATTTGTCGCTACGGTATCCCGGAAATGATCATTACAGACAATGGTACGAATTTGAACAATACTATGATCACCGCCTTGTGCGAGCAATTCAAGATCCAGCATCACAATTCTTCCCCTTATCGGCGAATGGTGATGTCGAAGCCGCGAATAAGAATATTAAAAAGATCATACAGAAAATGATAGTCACATACAAAGACTAGAATGAGATGCTACCATTTGCTCTCCACGGATATCGTACCATAACTATCACATCAACCGGGGAAACACCCCACTCTCTGGTATACGGCATGGAGGTTGTCTTGCCTATTGAGGTTCAGATCCCCTCTTTGAGAATTATGAAGGATGCAGGGTTGAATGAACAAGATTGGATCCATACTCGACTTGATCAACTAAACTTGATTGATGAGAAAAGGCTTACTTCTGCCTGTCATGGTCAAATGTATCAAAAACAGATGATCAAGGCTTTCAACAAAAAGGTCAGACAACAAGTATATCAAGTTGGGGATCTAGTGATCAAACGAATCATACTACCGCAAGGTGATCCCAAGGGAAAATGGACTCCTACATACGAAGGACCATTTGTAATCAAAAACATTTTCTCTGGAGGAGAAATGATCTTGACCACCATGGATGGTGACGACCTTCCGCACCCTGCGAACGTAGACATAGTCAAAAGATACTACGCATAAGAGACCCGCTAGGTTGACACACCTACACAAAACAAGGGAATCCCGGCGAACCAAAAAGGTTCGGGCAAAAATTAGGGATAAAACAAAAAAAAATTGTACACCCGGCAAGCTGAAAACCCGAAAGGGCGGCTTGGGCAAAAAAGGGTATCCCGATGGACTGAAAATCCGAAAGGGCGGTCCATGCAAAAGTTAAGGAATTAAAGCGTATGACTATGTCCCGTGGGATCACCTTACAGACAACCTGCAAACTCAGAGGTTCTGATCAATTCAATCATCTTCGGACGAGGCAACAAATAGACAAGATACTCAAAGATGCAAAGGCTATAGTAGAATGGGAACCCCATGGGATTATTACACATAGCTATCTTTTCTTTGTATTAAAATCTTCATTTTTTATGACGGAATTCTCTTACTAGAATGTTTGTCTCATTGTATAAAAATACTTACTCAAAGTCAATACAAATATGCCTCTTTGAAAGTGCAAAAACAATCTGTTTTCTTTATGCTTGTGTTTTGTTTACAAAAACATCCAATGATTCATTTTTGAACATAATTACTGTTTACAAATAAACAAAATAAAAGACAATCATTGTTGGCTTTAAGTGATATGGAAATATCTCTAAGTCATTTTCCATAAAAAAATCCCCGCCGTGTATAGCTTAATCCCCAGCAGAACAAAACTCCCAGTTATCACTCCCCAGTAGAAGTCAATAAATTTCTCAGAATTCCCCAACCAGGATTTTTCAAACAGTACACGACATTCCCCTTACAACAAAGTTTATTTCTCTAAACAGAAATTCATCAACACTTCAACTTCACAAACATGAAGACTTATACTGCATATCCTCATCAACGAACATGGATTTATTTCCCCCAATCCAATAGCAGTACCGCAGAATCAGCTCACATACGCATACATTGCATCCATATATCATAAACATTGATAACACAAATGCATCATACCATACATTTCATACAACATGACTTTGCATTTTAGCTAACATTTTACCCTTTCCAGGATAAGGTTAACAGCTACCATTGACAATATTCAATGTTTTCAGATACAGTTCAAATACGCTCCAGACAAGGACACCATTCTGATACTCATTCAGATTCGATCTTCAGATACAGTTCAGATACGCTCCAGCCACGGATGCCATCCTAAAACTCATTCAACTTTCAGATACATTTCAGATACGCTCTAGACATGGATGCCATCCTGACACTCATTCAGATTCAAGTTTCCAGATGCAGTTCAGATACACTCCAGATGCAAATTTCATTCTGATACTCATTCAAACAACGCTTTTAGATACAATTCAGATACACTTTAGACGCGGATGCCATTCTGATACTCATTCTTTCAGCTTACAAATTACAATTCAACAATCACTCTTTGATGGAATCTACAAACCCATCTCCAACAACTCTCTATCACCTCTCTAAATGGCATCTTTAAACCCATTTCCTCTACCATCACATCGCCGAGTGCAAATTTCGGGGCACTCTAGTGTCCAATCATCTTCCACCTTTGAGTCACGAATGGAAAAACATGCCCATCTAACTCTTCAGGTTTAAGAAGATTGAACAGAGGCAGCTGTTGTACCCTAAAATTTTTCCTCTCACTTATCAAGAATTTTCTCACAAGATCTCCTTGGGCTCAAGACTGCACTAGGGTTTGATCAGCTCAAGACACCTCCTAAAGGCACTGATGACCAAAATTAGGGTTTGAGTTTGCACAAGGATTTTTGGACTTCCAATGCCCCATATGATTTTTATGGATCCTTATGGACCCTCAAGATTACTCATGTCAAGTTTCAAGCCTTGAATCACACTTTTGCTCAGTCAATTGAGCAGTTGACCTAAAAATCAATTGTATTGGGGAAAAAGTCAACTATGGCCAATTTACAGTCAACATTCATAATTTTTTATCCACATCAACATTATAAACTCACATGTATCATTTGATCAAGTTTGGACCACAACTCCTCAAGAAATTTGATCAAATCTCCAAAAGGGCAAAATGGTCAAAATTAGGGTTGATTGGGAAAAGGCAATTTCTGGTTTTTGACCTAGCAAATGGTCAATTGGTTTAAGGCATGATCTCAAGAGTCAAATAGAATAATTTTAACCTAATGACATGGTTCAAAACATTTCAAGCCCATTGGATTGACATATGAATTTTGCAGTCAACTGATCAAAAGTCAACTGTATACTGAAAAGTCAAACTTTGACTTTTTGGTAAAATTCAAGTGCCAAAGATTACAATTCATCAAAACTTGTCAAAATATGAAACTTATTCATCAAGAAATCAAAAAGTCAAGATTTCATTTTGAAAAGTCAAAATTTCTAAACTTAAAATTTTTTCTAAGTGTTGAAAAATTCATGTTTTTTCATAACTTTGAGCCAAATTTTCATCATGATACAAGATGATTCAAGAGAAACTTCCAACATGAAAGTTGTAGATATCCATGAAATATACAACTTTGGTTTACACAACTCCTTCCAAAGATGCTTGTATCTCAAGTTATAATTTTATGAACATAGGGTCATGAAACTAAACACTAAGTGAAATTTTGCCCTAATTTGGTTAGGATTTTGACCCAACTTCATGGCACTTTTTCATATATTTCAAAGGGGAATATTCAAAAGCAATTCAAATATGAATTGTAAAGCACATTTCAAGATTTCCAAAATGTCCAATAAATCCTTGAGATCATTCTTGAGCAGGGAGAATCGAAGAGATGAAGTTAGGGTTTTTGTCACTTGAATTACAAGTCATTTTTGATGAACACATGAACCAAATCCATGCTAGGCTACATAATCTTTGCTTTGAAGGACTCAAACTTGTTTGCCACTCCATAATTAAATGTTTACAAAACTGTTAGAGCTTCGATCCAAGCATTTGAGCTATTATCCAAGTTACATTTCCATTAATGCCACAAAGTAACATTGCCATTCTTGTAAAGCAAGCTTTTTGCATAAAGTTCACATTGAGCCTCTAACTTGTTCCCTTTGATCACACTCCATCCACTAAGTCATAAGCAAGCTTGTTTAAAGCATAACCACTCTATCTTAGCAAGTACACAAGGCATGGAAACTTGTTTTGTCAAAAAATCACATGTTTAACTTAAACATGTAAATTTGAATTCTGATCAACTAGAGCACTCCAAACTTGTTGCTTGTAAATAGAATCACTATTTGTGAGCTAGAACACGAGCTTGAGCATCCTGAAATACACCAACACTCTCTCAAATCAGAAATTGCACAAAAACTCCATTATTGCACAGTTTCTGACCTTGAACATCAAACTCCAATTTCCCTCGTGCGTTTCTTGGCCTTTTAGTTTCTAAAGCTTCCTTACATGAAGTGTAACTTATCCTTGTACCTGTTTCATTTCTGTAACATCATTTACCCTATCTTCCATAACCAAAAACATAGCATTGCACATTGACTTCTCCAGGCCATTTCAGCCACTCTCAACTCAAGCCAACCATTGCATTAGCTTCCTAGGACCTCAAGGAAGCTAACCTGATAATCACCATCACTTGAAACAAGCTCAAACTCCAAACACGATTTCCAGTTTTGAGGTAAGTTTTTCACAACTTGGAACTCTTCATACATGCATCATCAATAGTTTATTTGTGAATAAAACATGTAGATATCATTGCCCTAAAGCTAACCATGTCCATAGTTTCCATTAATTTTGCTTGAGCTTAGAGAATTTTGAAACTGGAATTTTTGAAATTTTTAGGGTTCAGATTAGGGCCATTAAAATTCTTGCTTATCTTTGATCTATAATTTTAATACTTTACATTTCTGGAATCGTGATAAAATTTGCTACAAGTTTCATGTTTACATTTTTCATTTTTGATGAGAAATAAGCAAGTTAGAGATGGTCTGGCTGGAGGTTGAAGATGAAGTCTTTAGAACACGTTTTGCCTTACATATTTATTGTTTCATTTGTATTAACGGATGTGTTGTACCCCAAAATTTGCCCTCCCATATTCTTCAAGAAATTGCCAAGTCAAGCTGCAAAATTCTCCAAGGGTTGCACAGTGTAAGAGTCTCATGAACAGTCAAAATTAGGGTTTTGGTCCTGATCAAGAAAATGAAGTTTCCAAAGGTCCAATCAAGTTTCACATGCCTATAAATATGGTCAAGCATCCTCATGCAAAGTTTCAAGGCTTTCAGCACAAAATTGCACAGTCAAAAACCCTAATTGCACTACAGTCAACTGTAGGGGCAAAATGGTCATTTGACAGTCAAAAGTTCAAATTTTTGGTCAACATCTCATTTTGAAGCCACAAACATCATTTGATCAATGCTTGATCATGATTCTCAAAGCTTGGCTCAAAAATCATCAAGATGCAAAAGTTTCCTTATTTGGACAGCTGAAAAAGTCAACTGTAAATTGACCAGGGCATAACTTTCAGATGGATTATCAGAAAAATTCCATCCAAAGCTAATTTTGAAGAGAAAGACATTTCCTACAACTCATCTTCATACTTCAAGTCCAAGAAATGCTCTCACAAAAGGTTATCAATTTCAACATTATAGGTCATTTTCAAAAGTCAACAAAAAGGGACTTTAAGTCAAAGGCCATAACTTGAGATTGGTAAATCAAAATGACATGGGACCAAAGGCAATGGTTAGAGGACTCAAATACCTTTCCAAAATGTCCAAGAACATGAGCAAAGCTTAAAAATTGAGCAAGTTATGCCTTGTGGAAGTTGGGAAATTTTTGGATATTTTGAAAAGTCAACATTGATTCAAATGACCTAAAATTGCTAATGGGCCTATTTTTCTTCCACAATTCATCATCCAAGGCATGTGCACGACTACTTGGCCCAAAGGGAAGTTTTTCTTCATTTTGTATTTATTTATTTGAATTTTTATTAATAATAATTCATTTAAATCAATTAAATACATGAAAAATACTTAACCTACTATTTCAAATCTTTTTGTGCATATAATATCTTCAAAAAACGTGCATGATCAGATATGGAAGAATTGGAATTGATTGGATATGATTTGTACAAAAAGTGCATGAAAAGATTGAAAAACTAATGCTTGAAAAATCAAATCTCACAAACCATCAATGCATGGATTTTGATCAAATTTCTTGACCTAATTCACTCATACATAAGTTCAGAATGCAACCCTAGTAAAAGAGACCCCTAAGCTGCGCAGAAAACACCATTGGTAAACTTGAAAATTAGCAAAAAAACTCAAATCTGAAAACACTTTTGGAGGACGATTCAAGGCAAAAGGTCAATTCCATTAGCTTGCTAAGGCTTCATAGAAGGATTTTGCATCAAAAACCATAAGCTTTCGTGCCCAGAAACGTGAGAACAATCTCATCTGTACCGAAAAATTTTCATACTCGTGCATCTCAATTCATGCGTTTTTTGCACTTTTTAACATGTGATTTATATTCCTCATGCAATTCTGATGCTAACCGTGTGGTTTAATTTTGTTTTCATGCCCTATGTGAGGATTTTCCATTAGAGACATCTAGGGTTTCCAGGTTTTCAAATTAGGCATTTTCCATCCCTGTAAAATTGAGACACATCAATGCCATGAACAAAACCAGCTCGCTTAGACAAAAAGAATGGCATGCTCGCGCTTAATTTATATGCCAAGGGGGCCTAATCGCTATTATCCAAATAAGCATATTTTGAGGGGGTTCAAAACCCCCGTTAAATGTTTGTTATTTTTTTTCAGGAAATCACCAACGAGGAAGATGATTATGTGGAAGGCTATGATTGGAACATTCAAATTCTTCGCGCGTTTTTAAGCCACTGACCATTTTTCTTTGATAATATTTGTTAGCTATTATAGGTTAAACGCGCGTGGATTGGTTCAGTGGAAAGCAAGGTTGTTGGTAACATTCATGACCTGGGTTCGAGCCCCAGGTCCTCACTATGTCCATATTATTTTTCAATCAAAATTCCCATGCAGATTCAATATAGTGGACTACCATACACGCTTCCATCTAACGCGCCACTTGGCCAACAATGCTAATCCAAGGGACCAGACTTGATGGACACCATAGGCATTAGTCAAGAGAGCTACAGGCTAGCCATGAAAGTCAAAAGGGCCTCAGAATCTTGGGCCAGATTGCTAAAAGAAAACCTCACAATTTGGGGCAGACCCCCTAGGTTTGCCAATTTTTTTACTTTCTTTATTTTTTTTGCATTATTATTATTTTCTTTTTATTATTGTTTTGTTTAAATTAATTTATTTTCATAAAAACACAAAAAACCATAAAAAAATCAGAAAAGATGAAAAATTAAATATATTTATTTAATAGTATTTTTGTAAATAAAGCCCATTAATTAATTAGGTTAAAATTAGGTCTTAATCTTAACTTTTTTTTTTAAAATCTAAAAAATGTAGAATTAGGGTTTATGATAATTTTTATTCCTTTTTATTTTTCTTTCATAATAATTAAAATATTAAATATCTATTTTTGTAATTAAATTGCATGTAAATTAATTAGGGTTAATATTAGGTTTAAACTTTAATATGTTTTCATAATAAAATAAAAATTGTAGAATTAGGTTTAATTGCATTTAATTCTTTTTCCATCAAAATCATAAAAAACCAAAAAATACCAAAAACAATTTCTTTTCTTTTTTAATTAATTAATTCCATCATTAATTTAATTTTGCAAAAAGGGTCCAACGCCCTCGTTTTAATTCTTATTCAATTCACATGTCTATTTTATTTCTTATAATTTTGATGTATCTCTCCCAAGGCCATGTAATCTTTATCTTTCGCATTTTTTATTTCTTTACTTTCTGTCAAATCGGGTCCTGGTTTAATTTTGGCGATGTGGACCCGCGCCTTTTGTAATAGCTTAGAATCTTTTACTTTCCGCAATTTTTTAACTGTTAATCAAGGCATGAAAGAATGTATGGACAAAAATAAAAACAAACGCTAGATCACCAATAACATGACAAGACAAAAATATCTGAAAACGACACACAAATTCACACACCACCCCTAGGGTACGCCTCACTGTTGCCTTGCCTCGAAAGGTGATCGTCGAGTAGAGGATGTCTTAGTAAGTCCTCATGATCCGGGAACCTGGCATGAGGGTAGCTTCTAAGGTGTCTTCCTATTGCTCCGGTGATCACCATGTCCCGAACCTCGAATTGACCCGAACACCTCCAACGGTGGTGCTACCTACCTCTCAATGGTGGGATAGCACTACTTTAAAGGACATCTACACAGACGAATTCCTTAGGGTAGGTAGACGACTCTAGATACTTGCTCTAAATTTCAAAACAAAACAAAATACTTTTCACACCAACACATTTTCAAAAAGCTTTCGAAAGCAATTTTTCAAACACTCTTGAGGACTGATACAAGAGTCGAACTGGAATTTTCAAAGAAACTTTTTGTAAACCCACAGTTGAAAAGCAAACAAACCATTTTTGAAAACACAAAGAGCAAGTATCTAAGAGCCCATGGATAACCATGGATAGAAAGGGTGCTAACACCTTCCCTTTCTATAATCTACCTCCCGAACCGAGAGCAATCTCTTTAAGGAATTTTTCTGTGCTTTTGTCCTTTCCATTTGGAGAAAATAAAAGATGGTGGCGACTCTTGCTTCTGCGACATTTCGCGAACCAGCGTTAAACAGTCAGTTCCAGATCCACTGATCACAGAACTGGCGACTCTGCTGGGGATATCTTATAAAGTGAGGTGTACCTTAGGGCTAGTTCATAACTGTGTTTTCAATTGTTTTCCTTGTGTGCTTTAATTTGTGGGTTGCTTGGGAGTTCTATAGATCCTAACCCGGATCTGGGGGATACCTTTCTTAGAGAGTAGCAACAAGACTATGAGGGAACTGTGCGGGGTATACCGACATGGTTGAAACAGTCTGCTATGTTGATGTGGCACTTTGGTGTGTACCGGTAACCCTTGAGTTCAGTCAAGGAGAGTACGGGGCCTCCGCGTGGTGTCAAGAAGCATCAACAGACCTTAGGAACCTTAATCGAACTATCTTGGCCTCTTTAGGGTAGTGAGATAACTGACTTTGGTGCAGTCCGAGGTTGATTGATACTCGATACTACACTCAATTGAGGGTTGCTTTCCTGGAATATTTCGGTCGCCAGTTCAGTGGCTAAATCGAAACGATGAACAATGAAAGCAATCCCGTGATATTGGGACCCTTAGAACCCGGTTACTTTGATAGGACAGGTTGAACCCACCAACTTCAAGAGGGTACTACCCAGACCCCATGTTGGCCTTAAACCCTAAGGGCTTGTCTTGTGTGCCTTGTGTTCCTTACATGTTTGTCTTTGTAAATATCTGTGGTGTGTTTAATCATAGCATCATGACATCATCCAGCATCATATGCATTGACTAACCATTTCAGGGGTTCGAATCTTCATCTTTGTTCTTTGTTTTGTAGGACATGGAAACTGTTCGTAGAAAGACAATCCAAATCAGTCTTGTAAGGATCCCTCCTCAGCTTAAGGAACTTATATCCAGGATTCCCGAGAACTCTTCATTCAGTGAAAGACATGGAAGCCTCATCAGCTTGGTCAATACCAACATTGAGGAAGACATGATCAAGGTCCTGTTCCAATTCTTTGACCCTCTGCATCACTGTTTCACCTTCTTGGATTATCAGCTGGTACCTACATTGGAGGAGTTCTCCCGGCTCCTGAAGATTCCTATTCTTGATCAGCTACCCTTCAACGGTACGGAAAAGGAACCTAAGCTTGAAGAGATTGCTAAAGCCTTGCACCTACAGTCATCTGACCTCAAGGGACATTGGGAAGTTAGAATTGGTATCAAAGGGTTCTTAGCCAGGTTTCTGTTTGAAAAGGCCCATGAATGTTGGAACTCCCTTGACTTGCAAGCTTTTGAAGAAGTTGTGGCCCTCCTTGTCTATGGTTTGGTGTTGTTCCCTAACCCAGATCAGCTTATAGATATCAGTGCTGTCCAGATCTTTATGTCCAGGAATCCTATACCTACGTTGCTGGGGGACATCTTTCACTCATGTTACACTCGAACCATGATAAAAAGAGGTGTCCTTATGTGTTGCACTCCTCTCCTGGGAAGGTGGTTTATTTCGCACCTTCCACAATCAGTTTTGAAGAACGAGCGGGGTTTGAGATGGTCACAACGGTTGATGACTCTTACACATGCGGATATACATTGGTGCCCTAGGTCTAGAGAAGATGTCACTATCACTGATCGTTGTGGGGAGTACCCTAATGTTCCTTTACTCGGAATCAGAGGAGGTATTACTTACAGCCCATGCCTGGCTTGGAGACAGTTTGGTTATGCTCGAAGGGATGGTCCTCATGACATGTTAATTCCTGACATAGTTTTTGACTTCGACCATGATACTCAAGGACTTCGCCAGAGATTTATCAGAGCCTGGAGGATGCCAAGTAGGATAGACAGCAAGACACTGGGGCACATGAACTCCATCCCGTTGGAACCTTATCTCAAGTGGGTACGCGCCCGCTCCCAGAAGTTGATAATGCCTTATCCTCATATGCTCCCTGTGATCAAAGAACCAGTCTTGGAAGGAGAAGTGTCCTACACGATTCATCACCCTGATATACCCACATCCTGGGAAGAGATGCAGAAGAGCTGGATCCAGCTTAAAGAAGAACGGAATTCTCTTGAGACTAGTCTACATGCCAGTGAAAAGAAGGTCTTGGAGCTCACCCGCCTGTTGCATGAGGAGAGGAATCTCAACACTTACATAGCTCCAAAGAGGATGCGTAGTGTATTTTGGGATTGATTTGCTCTTGTATTATTTTGCCCATGAGGCTTTGATGTACTAAACAATTATTTCCTTAATGATAACGTGTGTTCCTTTTTGTCTACAACAAATTTGAACTTTCGAACCCTTGAATGCATTGCATAAACACATATCATTCATCATGTGCATAGCAGGTTTTTCCTCTTTTCAGGTTGCTTACAGTTCTTCGCTGTTTATTTCAGCATCATGAATCCCGACTCGTCATCAACTGAGACATCCATCAAGGCTCTTCAGGCGCAGAATGCGCAATTTCAGGAATTAATCAAAGGTTTGGCTCAAGGCCAAGAAGAGCTAAAGGCTCTGCTCCTGAAGAAGGAGAAAAAGAAGAAGAGAAGAACTATTCTGTTTAACTCGGGCCGAAGGTTTGGCAATACTTTGCAGAATGAAGAGGCTGGTTCTTCTATTGGCAAGAGTACTCCTCAAACAGAAAAAGGTCCTAGTCCGGTAGTCTCCGACAATGAGACTGATTTTGATGAAGAGCAATATCCTCCTGCAGAAGACCGTTACAAGCAGCTGGAGGATAGGCTGAATGCTATGGAGATACAACAGGTACCTGGGCTGGATTTTGGAGATCTGGGTTTGTCTACTGGTGTGATTATTCCTCGGAAATTCAAAGCACCATCTTTCACTAAATATGACGGGGCGTCTTTCCCCAAGCTACATCTCAGGTCCTATGTTCGGAAAATTCAACCGTACTCAGCGGATAAGAATTTGTGGATCCACTTCTTCCAGGAGAGTCTTTCAGGGACTCATCTCGAATGGTTCTATCAGCTGGATGGGACCAAGGTTCGTAACTGGGAGGAGTTGGCTACTGCTTTCTATAAGCAGTATCAATATAATTCCGACCTTGCCCCTACACGTACCCAACTCCAGGGTATGTCGTTAGGTTCAAGTGAAGGTTTTAAGGAGTACGCTCAGAAGTGGAGAGACCTGGCTGGCAGGGTGCAGCCACCGTTGACTGATCGGGAGTTGGTAGACATGTTCTTGGGGACCCTATCTGGGCCATTTTTCAACCATCTTATTGGGAATTCGTCTGCAGGGTTCAGTGATCTGATTCTGACTGGAGAAAGAATTGAGGCTGGGTTGAAGTCTGGAAAGATTCCGAAGGGTGCATCGTCTAGTTCTGAGAAGAAACCCTTCAAAAAGGAGGCTAGTGCTGTATATGGCTCCCGGAGATCAGAAAGATTTGAGCGCCGCCAATCTGTCAGTGCGGTAACGATTGCCAAGCCTGCTGCCGCTCCTCGGCCGACCAATCCTCAAAGGGCTGAAAGACCCCGGAGAGAGTTCACCCGCTTGAGCATGACCTTATCGCAGATCCTGCCACAAGTGCTATCCACCAATTTAGTGACCGTCAGAGAGGCTCCGAAGTTTCCAAATACTGCATCTCCTAAGTATAACCCAAATGCTCGTTGTGCTTACCATTCAGATAGCCCGGGGCATTCCACTGATGACTGTTGGGCATTAAGGAGCAAGCTGCAGGACCTTATTGACGCCAAGGAGGTACAGTTTGAGACACCAGAGAAGCCCAATGTAGTGACAGCTCCCCTGCCTGCTCATGGAGTAAATGCTATTGGGGACGAAGACGAAGTGGATGAAGCTGAGTTTGATAGCTGGATCTACCCGGCAACCGACAGTGGACTTAATAATTGGAGTGCAAAGGACAATCTGCCTGTTTCTCTTGTTACTAAGTAATGAACTCCTATGTTTTGGTACTTGTAATAAACAATAAATAAACTCTATGGCCCGGTGTCTTACCCGAGGCACCGTGGTTCTATTTGTGAGGGCATATAAATTGTCATTTCATATATCATGAATGAAAATCTTGGACGTTTTCTTGCATTGCAAATCTTATGCTCCTTTTCTGTCTTTCTTTCCTTTACATATTTTTCAAAACAGCTGTATTTACACACACACACACTCATACAGGAAGAATTGGAAGAACGTGCATGATCAGATATGGAAGAATTGGAATTGATTGGATATGATTTGTACAAAAAGTGCATGAAAAGATTGAAAAACTAATGCTTGAAAAATCAAATCTCACAAACCATAAATGCATGGATTTTGATCAAATTTCTTGACCTAATTCACTCATACATAAGTTCAGAATGCAACCCTAGTAAAAGAGACCCCTAAGCTGCGCAGAAAACACCATTGGCAAACTTGAAAATTAGCAAAAAAACTCAAATCTGAAAACACTTTTGGAGGACGATTCAAGGCAAAAGGTCAATTCCATTAGCTTGCTAAGGCTTCATAGAAGGATTTTGCATCAAAAACCATAAGCTTTCATGCCCAGAAATGTGAGAACAATCTCATCTGTACCGAAAATTTTTCATACTCGTGCATCTCAATTCATGCGTTTTTTGCACTTTTTAACATGTGATTTATATTCCTCATGCAATTCTGATGCTAACCGTGTGGTTTAATTTTGTTTTCATGCCCTATGTGAGGATTTGCCATTAGAGACATCTAGGGTTTCCAGGTTTTCAAATTAGGCATTTTCCATCCCTGTAAAATTGAGACACATCAATGCCATGAACAAAACCAGCTCGCTTAGACGAAAAGAATGGCATGCTCGCGCTTAATTTATATGCCAAGGGGGCCTAATCGCTATTATCCAAATAAGCATATTTTGAGGGGGTTCAAAACCCCCGTTAAATGTTTGTTATTTTTTTCAGGAAATCACCAACGAGGAAGATGATTATGTGGAAGGCTCTGATTGGAACATTCAAATTCTTCGCGCGTTTTTAAGCCACTGACCATTTTTCTTTGATAATATTTGTTAGCTATTATAGGTTAAACGCGCGTGGATTGGTTCAGTGGAAAGCAAGGTTGTTGGTAACATTCATGACCTGGGTTCGAGCCCCAGGTCCTCACTATGTCCATATTATTTTTCAATCAAAATTCCCATGCAGATTCAATATAGTGGACTACCATACACGCTTCCATCTAACGCGCCACTTGGCCAACAATGCTAATCCAAGGGATCAGACTTGATGGACACCATAGGCATTAGTCAAGAGAGCTACAGGCTAGCCATGAAAGTCAAAAGGGCCTCAGAATCTTGGGCCAGATTGCTAAAAGAAAACCTCACAATTTGGGGCAGACCCCCTAGGTTTGCCAATTTTTTTACTTTCTTTATTTTTTTTGCATTATTATTATTTTCTTTTTATTATTGTTTTGTTTAAATTAATTTATTTTCATAAAAACACAAAAAACCATAAAAAAATCAGAAAAGATGAAAAATTAAATATATTTATTTAATAGTATTTTTGTAAATAAAGCCCATTAATTAATTAGGTTAAAAATTAGGTCTTAATCTTAACTTTTTTTTTAAAAATCTAAAAAATGTAGAATTAGGGTTTATGATAATTTTTATTCCTTTTTATTTTTCTTTCATAATAATTAAAATATTAAATATCTATTTTTGTAATTAAATTGCATGTAAATTAATTAGGGTTAATATTAGGTTTAAACTTTAATATGTTTTCATAATAAAATAAAAATTGTAGAATTAGGTTTAATTGCATTTAATTCTTTTTCCATCAAAATCATAAAAAACCAAAAAATACCAAAAACAATTTCTTTTCTTTTTTAATTAATTAATTCCATCATTAATTTAATTTTGCAAAAAGGGTCCAACGCCCTCGTTTTAATTCTTATTCAATTCACATGTCTATTTTATTTCTTATAATTTTGATGTATCTCTCCCAAGGCCATGTAATCTTTATCTTTCGCATTTTTTATTTCTTTACTTTCTGTCAAATCGGGTCCTGGTTTAATTTTGGCGATGTGGACCCGCGCCTTTTGTAATAGCTTAGAATCTTTTACTTTCCGCAATTTTTTAACTGTTAATCAAGGCATGAAAGAATGTATGGACAAAAATAAAAACAAACGCTAGATCACCAATAACATGACAAGACAAAAATATCTGAAAACGACACACAAATTCACACACCACCCCTAGGGTACGCCTCACTGTTGCCTTGCCTCGAAAGGTGATCGTCGAGTAGAGGATGTCTTAGTAAGTCCTCATGATCCGGGAACCTGGCATGAGGGTAGCTTCTAAGGTGTCTTCCTATTGCTCCGGTGATCACCATGTCCCGAACCTCGAATTGACCCGAACACCTCCAACGGTGGTGCTACCTACCTCTCAATAGTGGGATAGCACTACTTTAAAGGACATCTACACAGACGAATTCCTTAGGGTAGGTAGACGACTCTAGATACTTGCTCTAAATTTCAAAACAAAACAAAATACTTTTCACACCAACACATTTTCAAAAAGCTTTCGAAAGCAATTTTTCAAACACTCTTGAGGACTGATACAATAGTCGAACTGGAATTTTCAAAGAAACTTTTTTTAAACCCACAGTTGAAAAGCAAACAAACCATTTTTGAAAACACAATGAGCAAGTATCTAAGAGCCCATGGATAACCATGGATAGAAAGGGTGCTAACACCTTCCCTTTCTATAATCTACCTCCCGAACCGAGAGCAATCTCTTTAAGGAATTTTTCTGTGCTTTTGTCCTTTCCATTTGGAGAAAATAAAAGACGGTGGCGACTCTTGCTTTCGCGACATTTCGTGAACCAGCGTTAAACAGTCAATTCCAGATCCACCGATCACAGGATGTATAGCCACCCCAGTGGTAGAAGCGCACGTCTGTAACCTATGGGACCTGGGTTCGAGCCCTAGTGGTACCCTTTTCATTTTTCACATTTTCATTTTTCTGATTTTTGTTTGTTTTTGGCAGGCGCTGGGCCCTTTGGGCCTGGCTTGTTTTTGTTTTTCCTAGCTGACCTCCATATTGACTCTTGGCACCCCCTGACCCAAGTTTGTTTATTTATTTATTTATTTCATTTCTTTTTTTCTTAAATATATTTTTCTAAATACTAAAAATCATAAAATACAAAAAATGATATATTTATATTTTGACTTATTTTATTTTATTTTTCTCACAAAAATATTTTTATTAATTATACTTTTTTTTTTGTTTATTATCTTGTAAATAAATAAAATTAGGTTATTAGTTATTTTCTTTTATATTAATTTAAATACATTATTTTTTGATATAAAAAAAGACTAAAAATATTTTATAATGCTATAAATATTTTCAAAATAAAAATACTTAAAATACTTTTTCTAAACTTATTTTCGTTTAATCAATTAAATAGAATTAGGGTTTTATTCAAAAATCTTTTCTTAATAAAATTCAAATTTAACTAATTATTTTCTTTATTTAATTAGGTTAAGACAAAATCTTTTTTTCATGAAAACCAAACAAAATTCATTTTCTTTACATCCTTGTACATTTATCCATTTTTATACTTTGTATTTCGTTAATTCCTTGTATATTCATATCAATTCAATATGGTTGTGTGATACGGTGGCCAGAACCGGGACTGTTTTAGGAATGCTGATTTGCGTTTTGCGTTTGTGTTTGCAAAATGTCGCGGTAAGCAAGAGTCGCCACCAACTTTTATTTTATCCAACAAGGAAAGGAAAAAAGCACATAAAAATTCCTTTTTTCGAGATTTTCTGAGTACAGGGGTAGATTATAGAAAGGGAAGGTATTAGCACCCTTTCTATCCGTAGTTATCTACGGGCTCTTAGGTACTTGCTCATCATTTTCAAAATTGCTTCTTTGTGTTCGTGTGATTTGAAAAGCTTTTGTTTTGACTTCGATTTAACCCTTACTTCTGTCTTCAAGAGTGTTACGAAGTGTTTTTGAAAACTTTGTTTGAAAAGGAGTGTAAGTGTGAAAAAGTTTGTTTGGATTGAGCAAGTACTTAAGAGTTAATCTACCTACTCAAAAAAAGAATCATTCTATGTTTGTTTCCTTTAGACAATGCTATCCCACTATTAGTGAGTAGGTAGCACCTTCGTTGGAGTTTTGAGGGTCAATTCGAAAGGGACGTACAATCACTAAAGCAACGTTAGGACATCTTAGTAATAACCCTAATGTCTTAGATCAATTATTCGCGGCAACAATATCTGAGGCAACCATTCCAAGGCAACCATTCTGAGGCAACTTTGATCTTTTGGACAAGAGGGCGACCACTAAAATATCCTATACTCAATAACCGTTTACCGAAGGCAACCGAAGTGGGAGTGTACCCTAGGAGTGTGCATGTGCGAGTGATTCAATTTCAAATTATTATCTTTGCACATTTTAGGGTTATCTAACCGTTTTAAAGTTTACATACATTATTTTCATGCATCCCTAATATCATACATCTAACAGTTTAATATTTGTGGAATTTAAAATGCGGAAAATAAACTACGCTATTACAAGGCTTCGGGTATTTACATAGCCAAAAACAAACCCTTAAAAAATAAAGCAATAAATGAAAGTAAAAGGTCCTAATTAACTATTACAACTTGTGAGCAATTACATTAATGGGATAAAAATAAATGATAAAGCGCGCGCGAGGAAATTTAGATCGGGAGAGAACTAGGGTTTTGACCCCTTCTAACCTAATTGGAAGAGAAAATTGTTTTTGTTGTTTTTTAATTATTTTTAAGAAAAGAATTAGGTTTTAAAATTAAATACAAAATTAATTAGCTAATTAAATTAATTAAAGAAAATAACTAATTTTAACCTATTTTTGGTGTTTTTGGTTATTTTGAGAAAAATAAAATATAATTAAGTTAGAAACAAAAAAACCTAATTGTTCTAATTAATTTTAATTTATTATACAAAAAGAAATTAAAGTTACCTAGAATTAAATAACCTAATTAATTAATATTTGTATAAAAAATAAACCTAATTCTAATTGGATGAAAAAACCATTTTTTGTGATTTTTTTTATAAAAGAAAAATAATTAATTTGTTAGTAAAAATAAATAAGTAAATTAATTGAGAAAAATAAAAGAATAGAGAAAAGAAAGTTGGGCCTGCAAAAGTAATATGGGGGTGCATTGCTAGCAATCTGGGCCCGAGAAACAAAGGTCCACGTTGACTAGCCAGATTCTCCACTATGCGTTGACTAAGGCCTTTGGTGCTCCTTCAGATGATGGCCTTTAGATCTGGCCACCTGGCCACTTGGCAAATTGGATGATTAAGTTACATGGTGGTCTTTGGTCTTGTGTACGCACCTGATTAATGAAGAAAAAATAATATGAAAGGAATGGGGGACCTGGGATTCGAACCCATGCCCTAAAGCACTTTCCAACCACCTGGCTACCAACTGAGCTACACGCGTTTCTTGTATACAAAACAAACAACAATTATTATATTAAGAACAAATGAAATAAAAGAAATTCGCGCGAAAATTCAAATGGACGAGTTAGATGATGCCACGCCATCATCCATGTCCTCTCTCCGTGGCTAAAAGGTTTGAAAACCTTTACCTACGGACAACGTCCGTCGCTACAACCCTGCAATTTCTCAAAATCAATCACAAGAAAGATAAACAAAATATATGGCCATGAATCAGTTCGTCTAGACCTGCTGAGCACAATGATGCTCCTTTTATGGCCCAATTTTACCTATATGAAGAAATCCCAAATCGAAGCAAAAAAACCTAGCAATGGTGAAATCTCATACAGCCCATAAAAATGCAATTGAATATTACATATAGCTTGGAAATGTTTCAAGGAGCAAGAATGTACAATTATTTCAGGCTATTAGTATCAGAATGATGCAATTCGAATTCAAGAAAACAACAATGTCATGACTGACTTACAGCGGTTTTTGGCGTCTGAAATTGCTTGTTCTTGATTGGTTTTGCTTGCTGGTGATCCCAGGAAGCGATTGGGATGGCTAGAAGGTCTTGTAATTGCCTGGAAATATGAAATCGTGCCTGCACTTTTTATGGTTTTTTCCAAGTTTTATTCTTGTTCTTGCGCCTCTCTAGCCCCGTTTTAGGTCTTCACATGTTTAATATATATCAAGGATTGGATTAGGGTTCAAAACTTGATCTCAATCTTCCTCCATCATTGCTTTTGATCTTGATTTGATTCCTTTGAATATCTTTCTAAAAATAGCCAAAACCAATATTTTTGTGCACACCAATCCTTTACACGAATTCAATCTCATGCTAGCTGGATATAGGACCTGAAACATGTGCAAAATCTTGAGATTTCAATGTTTTAGATTTTCTCATGATTTGTTTTGATTAAAAATTGATTTAATTCAAATAAAAATCAAAATAAATAATCAAAATAATATAATGACAAGTGGAAAGGGCTAGGACACGTGGACCATGTTGCCAACTCAAAACAAGTGCAAAAAGTTAGGCCCAATTAGCAAAAATTGCAATTTGAGGCATAGTTGACTTTTGACAATTTTGCAAAAAGGGCCAACTTCACTAATGCATAACTTCCTCAATTTTGACTCTTTGAAGGTGTTATTGGACTTTTTAGAAATCTTGAGATGTCCTATAAGCAACCCTTTTAGTCTCATCTCAATTTGGTATTCCATGTTCATGTATGGAGCTTTGACAAAAAAGGTGTTTTTGTTGACTTTTCCAAATGACCTATAATGTCCAAATTCATAACTTCTTGTGAGTGCATATTTTGAACTTGGGAGATGAAGATGAATTGTAGGTAATTGCATCCTCTTAAAAATTATATTGTGATGGGTCATTCCTCATAAAGTATGAGAAAGTTATTCTTGGTCAAAGTTGAGTTGACTTTTCCTACAAAACCCTAATTTAGCAACTTGTGATTCTTGATGAATTATGAGCAATCCTTGATGAATCATGATCAAACCTTGATCAAATGATGAAATATACTTCAAAATGAGGATGTTTACCAAAAATCTTGAAGTTTGACTGTATGTGGGCCACAGTTGACTTTTGCCCTAGCACAGTCGATTTTCAGACCTTTGAGCAATTGACTGAGCAAACTTTCTTTGCAAGGCTTGAAACTTGACATGAATGATCTTGAGAACATATTAGGACAATGGAGAGAATTTGGGATCCCTTGGACTCAAGTATCTTTATGCAACATGAAACCCTAATTTGAGGTAGACTACCTTAGGAGGGAGCTTGTCTGGTCAACCCTTGGACTACCTTGAGCAACTTGAGGATCTTTCTTGAAATGTTTTGAGAAATATGGGAGGGCAAATTTTGGGGTACAACAGGTTGTAATAGACTAATTAGGTTTAAATTCTTGCAATCCCCATTGACAAATTGTATACCCCCTCCCCATAAATATTGTAATAGCGTAGTAACTTTAAAATTCGGCAATTTACCACTTTTACATGCAAATTCTAGTAATTAAGGTTTGTATGGAAAGACTAAAATCAATGCTTAGAAAACCCTAATTTAAGACAAAAACAAGCATGAAAGCAACACACTTGCACACAAGCACCCCTTGGGTTATTCCACTTAGTTGCCTTATACAAAATGGCCATATTACGCATGTGAGGTATCTTAGCAAAAACAAGCAAACATAAGATCATAGTCCCTCGATGACGCTACCTAAGTTGCCTTACAAATGATCTTGGTCCCTAAAGAATAATGCAAAGATACCTTGCAACATTTCTAATCATGGTTATACGATGACCCTTTCCCGTCCCGTTTACATCCAAATATAGGATTGCTTACCAAATCAATGGTAAGACAACAATGTCAAAGGAAAAGAAAATGAACAAGAAAGACATTTGAGTAGGTAGATTGCTCCTAATTACTTGCTCCATTTCAAAACAAACATCCTTGCTATTTAAAAAAATAATCACCTACACTTTCAAACATCTTACAAATTTGAAAACATTTTTCAAAAGATCAACATCTTTGTATACATTCTTACCAACAAGAATCATTACAAAGATTGCCTAAACAATGGCCTCTTTACAAAATACTTTCAAAAACCTCACAAAGCATAATTTCAAACAAAAATCAAGTGATCTAGCAAGTAACTAAGAGCCCATGGAAAACCATGGATGAAAAGGGTTCTAACACCTTCCCTTTTCATAATCTACCCCCCAAACTCAAGAAACAATCCCAAAGGTCTTTCCTGTGCTTTTTCACCTTTCCTTTTGGATAAAAGAAAAGTCGGTGGTGACTCTTGCTAACCGCAACATTTGCAATCAAATGCAAAACACCCAAGTCAGTTCTCCCACTGTACCACAGTGTGGCCTGGGGCACCATAATGAAATTCACAAAGAGCATTAATGACATACCCCATAGGGAGCGGATTTGGTGGTGGACCAAGTTCACGTAGTTGAACCAACTGATTGGCAAGTAACCGAGGGAGAAGCTGAGAATAGGACATAGGAATGAGATCAAATCTTCTTTCAGGCGCTCTTTGTCCCTGTGGAGCTCTCGGACCTTGAGGTTATTGATTTTGTTGTTGATAAGTTGGAGGTGGTGCAAATTGTTGTTGTGGAAGATATTGTGGTTGTGGAGTGAAAGGCCGTTGTTGGGCCATCCAGGGTGCTGGAGTTGTAACAACATACACTTGAGGAACAAGATGATTAGGAACAACAACAGGTGTTGAAAAATAAGGAAACCAAACTTGAGGATGTGCAGAAGCTTTCCCTTGGTTGATGGTGATAGCACTAGTCTCACCCTCTTTCTTCTTGGCGAAACCAGAAAACAACTTTCTACCAATGCCAATATTATTTTTGTTATTGTTAGGGATACCTTGGATCGTTCCATCCTTGATACAAGTTTCAACATATTGTCCAATAATGACCATATCAGAGAAAGAAGTGGAGGTACTTCTGAGCATGTGTTAGAGATAAGGACCTCGTAGTGTACCCATAAACAAATCAATTAATTCACAATCCAAGAGAGGAGGTTGGACCCTTGCAGCCAGTTCACCCCACCTTTGAGCGTACTCTTTGAATGACTCTTCAGATTTATGTATCATCCCTTGAAGCTGAGTACGGCTAGGAGCCATTCCAGTATTATAATGGTAATGCTTCAAAAAGGCGTCAACAAGTTCTCCCCAAGTACTGGCATGAGTTCTTTCTAGTTGCATATACCAATCCAATGGTGCCCCGGTCAAGCTATCTTGGAAGAAGTGCATGAGTAATGGTTCATTTTCAGCATAGGCTGCCATCTTAAGACAGTAGGAATAGAGATGAGTCTCTGGGCAGGAAGTTTCTTTTTACTTGTCAAAATCAAGAACCTTAAACATGGGAGGAATAACTACCCCAGGCATGAGACACATTGCAGCAATATTCAATCCAGAAGCCTTGATACCCTCCATGGATTTGAGACGCTCTTCGAGAGCATGGTACATCTTTGCAGTTTCGGTAACTCCAGCTGCAAGATTCACTTGTGGTTCACTAAGATCAATGACGTAGTAATGATCATCAACATCATTTCAAGGAGCTCTAGTAGAGGTCTCGATATTTGCATTATCATTCCTCCCATTAACAAATGTGGAGGGAGAAGCAGTAGCAAGCTTGGAAACACTTTGATGTAACTCTTCTTAACCCTTGATAACAGCATGAAGAGTTGCCATAAGCTGATCCATGCGATTTCCCATGGTGTCCATATCTTGGCGGAGAGAATTCTGATTCTCTTTAAAAAGATCCATAAGTCTTCGCTGGTTGCTTATTGTACGATAAGGATATGGAGAAGTCGTCTTTGTTGTTTACTGAAGTCTGTCGGAAAAGGGACCCCAATGAGTTTTTTTGTGAAAAATGAATGCATGATAGTATGAATGAATGTTTTATCTTCATTTCCTAGGAAGCCCAAAAACTCGTCTATCTTTTAAAATTTTGTTTTCATTTTTTGAAAAACTCTACCAACGAGACTTGTCTTTGGACTTCCTTAGATATGAGATATATATATACATGATGATGCCATGGTATGCTATGGCATGAAGTTCCCGCTCCACATATTCTAGATAACCACTGTGTAGTCCTTTGCACAAACTGAAAGTAATAGGATCAAAAGTCCGATGTCATAGGCATAGAGTCAAAGTAACCACCTATAAGGTATGTAATAGGGGTTTATCGTCTGCCAACAAGGTTCTAGGGAAATCTCAGAGTCTACGCTCTTCCTTTTGATATTTTCGACATCCCAATTACTTGGTAATTGGTAATATTCGTAGGAAAAACTCGTCTGAGTGCAGCATCGAGTGACAACTACTTCCGAATTACTCCGTTATAGTCTCCGCACTACACCTAAAAAGGCTAGGATGGGTTAATGGTTCTACGACCCTCATCTTCTCGAGTTCCCAGGTCGAAAGCAACAATGTCTTCCCAATTACTCGGTAAACATCACTACTTTCAAGGGTACCTCCACTGAGTGGGGGATTTTCACGCCTCCTTCTTTGGGATTACTCCCTCAAAGTTAACATGACTATACCACCCGTCCTAATCCTAAGTGTAAACCAAGTCCGGGTATAGGACTTATCAAATGTAATCACCCAACCCAACATCACAGCGTATCCAGAATATGTGAGTAGCAACAATATGCAGTATATACAAAAGAATACAATAAAGAAATAAAAATTAAACAGTAAAGCAAAATAAAGCAAATAAATAAACACCCAAAAAATACAAAAACAAAACAAAAATAGGAGAGACTCGCAAAAGGTCCCTAGCAAAGTCGCCAGCTGAAGCTACCCACAGAAAACACAGAGCCGCCACTGAACTATATTTATCCCGAAGGAAGGGGAAATATCGAAAAACCACCTGAGGATGGATAAGATGGTCTTGTGACCAAGAGAAAGGGTAAGGGTGTCGGTTATGTGAGGGGAAGGTATTAGAACCCATCACGTCCTTTATACTCAACGGGATCTGTTTTGTTTGTTTGTCTCTAAGAATGTGTTTATCAACAACTATACTTTCTTAAAGGGAGAGAAAGGGGTTTTTATTATTGCGTTCGTGAGGGTTTCGTGACCCTTTTCCTACATATCCCGTGAAGGAATCAGAAAATCATAGTTCCTCTAGAAAATGTTGGTTTGTTGGTGTTTTTTAGTGGGCGATGTTAACGCGCACATTCTAGCAATAGGCATGGCCTGTATTGTGGTAGAACATAGATAACATGCCCTTTGGGTGAAGTTTTGATTTGTTGAGTGTTTTAGCGAGTTTTAAAATAAATTCAAGTAATGATTAAGTGTTTTTGCATTTTTTATTTGTGAATTTTAAGTTTTAATTACAAAAGAAGAAAAGAAATGTTAAGAGGGCGACTAGAAGAACCCTAATATTGTCATGCATGGGTTTCATCCTAAGGTCTAATTGGTCCGCATCATAAATAAGAGGGAACTAACATCCTAAGGGAGCATGTTATAAGTAGAAGGAGACGATGTTAGTGATGGGTGATCGTGCATGATGATCATGGCAAGAGTAATGACGAAATGAGTCGTATTATGAGAGGTGTAAATGAAATGCTTGGGGTATGGGAATTGAATCGGGTTATGATTCACCAAGGGGGGTACTTGATTAATCTCGTGAGAGTAGGTGCTCCTACCCTCAACCATGAGACCCTTTATGCATGGAGACACTTGGTATATGGACCAAAGTGATTGATCCGGGTTATGGTTAACCAATGGCAAAACTTGATTAACCTCGTGAGAATGGCCATGCCCAAACTCAACTATGAGACCCTTTAAGAAGATGCTTGGCATGTACAAAAGGGAGAGAAATTGCTCAATGGATAAGATAAAAATCCCATACAAGGTGGCTATATGCATGCTCCTAAAAAGTGGGACTAGCGTGGTGCTAGAATTCTAAATGACCAATCGAAACAATCAATCAAATAGTTATCACTGTAGAATAGCCCAGGACCAAACTATGAAATGTGTGCGGGTGTGAATTTTGTCGATGGATACCTGTTCATTGATGATGAGCCCAAGAGGAGGCCAAGTGTTCTACACTGGAAAAGATGAATAAGTATAAATTTAAACATATAGAGAAAAATATCAACAAAACAAAATTCTAAGTGATTACAGACCATATGGGGATGGGGGTACAAGATTGATGAATGGGGATGAATCAGATCAAAAGTTCGATTTAAGAATCCAATTAATCAAGCAATACAACCAAATCGAAAATTAACAAATAGACTAAAAAAATTAACTATCCTAAATGACTATTCAAAATAACATAATAAAAGAAAATTTAGTTTAATAAGTTATTAAAAAGAAAAGTAATCAAAATTTCTTGTACTTTTATTTTAAAGAAAATATTAATAGAGCATTAATCAACTAATTCTAAATATTTACATTAAGATTTTTATTAAGTAAAGAAAATTAAAATAAAATCGAACCTTAATTCAAAATTTTTTGGTATATACTTTTACAAAATTAGTTATTATTTTCAAAAACAAAATAAAACAAAACAAAAAAATATATAAGAAACAAAAGAGTTGGGCTTGTAAGAGTAAAAATAGGAGTATATGTGTGAAATTCATCTGGGATGATGGGGGAGGCCCAATAACAAACATGATGAGCAAAAAATAAAAATTGGGTTGAAGAAAGAAAGAGAAAGGTTGTTCGGTTGGGCTGAGTTGGGGAATAATTATCAAAATGAGGCCTATTTGGATCCAAAAGCAGATAGTTTTGCAAAGTAAACCCTAAACCAAAAAAAGCCAGCAGCTATCTCACGGGAGAACAAATCTCTCTCTCCCTCTTTCGTACCCACTTCCCTCGATTTCTACTTTCATCGGTTCTCAATCGGCCATGGAAGAAATACCAAACAACGATAAGCAAGTGAAATTCCCGAACCCCAATCAAAATGCGTACCCCCAGATTTTGATATATACTGTGGATTACAAGCACAAAAAGTTGCAATGAGGACAAATAAGCGACATGCAAATGAATCAATGATAGGAAACAACACAGATGAAGGGATGGTGATTCCTCCTCTTCACCTTTGATTATGTATTCCACGTCTGCTTCTGGATTTGCGAGATTTTTGTTGGTTGTGCAGCTTATCTGAGTTTGAAGGTGGAGTTGAGGTCACAGTGAGTGTGGGTTCTATGATGGTGAGAACGTCTGTTGACGCTGCTTGTTCGTTTTTTACAACTTGAAGGTGAGGTTATTTGGGAGGCACAGTTTTGAGGGAATATGGAGAATGATGATTTCAGCGGGGTTTTGGCAGAGATAAAAACTTGTGGTAAGAGTATTACATTTTATGCAAAAAATTTGGATCCCCAATAATGTTGTTTTCTTACGGTGTTTACAGGAAAAATTTGTTCATGAAACTCTTGATAAATGTATTATTACATTTTTACAGTTAATCCATAAAACAGAAACAACAAACAAGCAAATTATGGGAAAACAATGACGTCGTCAGCTCATAAAAGAATAGATATACAAAAGAGAAAAGGTAAAGTGCAAGATGAAATTTAGTAAAGTACCAAATCGGAGCCCCTCCGATGGGTGCTTCAATCTCAGGTAATGATTCTACTCTTTCCTCTGCCCCCACTCTGAAGGTAGCACGATTTTGTTGGTGTTACGAATTGGCTTTCTTGATACTGCTAGACCTCTTGGGCTGTTTGTTCTGATTTTTGACACTTTTTGTTAGATTGATCCATTTGATTTTGTTGGTTCAGTGATGAATTTTACAGGTTGAGAAAAAAATGAATGGTGGTTTGTAATAGAGGTTATGCAGGGGTGGTGAAAGGCATTGAGCATAATTTTCTTCTGTTTTTCTTTTCTGGATATCTTACTGTGATTGTTGGGGTTTTCTGTGTTATCCGCTCTTTTTGGTTTGCTGGCTGTGTAAAATCCTTTTTTTTTGGTTTTTGGCTTGGTAAAACTCCCTTTTTTCTCAATGGAACCATGGCCCTTCTTATAATGAGATAAGGATGGAAAATTAGAGGGAATTGGTGAAGTTTTTGAACATTGTTAGTATGCTGATGTTGTACCCCAAAATTTGCCCTCTCATTTTACTCAACACATGCCCATTGAGGTCCTTAACTTGCTCAAGGATGCCCAAGAGTTGACCAAACAAACTCTATCCTAAGGCAATGTACCTTAAACTAGGGTTTCCATTTTCATCAAGGTGTGGGAACTCCAAAGGTCCCAAATGCCTTTTATGGTCCCAATATATTCTCAAGATTATCCATGTCAAGTTTCATGCCTTGCACAAGAAGTTTGCTCAGTCAATTGCCCAGATGCCTGAAAATCAACGGTACTAGGTCAAAAGTCAACTGTGGCCCATATACAGTCAAACTTCAATATTTTTGGTCAACATCAACATTCTGAAGAGATATCCATCAAAACCCAAAAGTTGCTAAATTAGGGTTTCATAGGAAAAGTCAACCAAACTTTGACCAGGCATAACTTCTTCATACTTTATCAAAAATTTTCCATCCAAGGCTCATTTTGAAGAAGATGCAATTCCCTACAACTCATCTTCAGCCCACAAGTTCAAAATATGCACTCATCAAAAGATATGAATTTCTACATTATAGGTCCTTTTGAAAAGTCAACAAAAACACCTTTTGGGTCAAAGCTTCTTACATGAACATGGAAAACCCAATTGAGATGAAACCAAAAGGGTTGTTTAGGGGGCATCCTAAGCTTTCCAAAAAGTCCAAGAACACCTCTCTAGGATTAAAATTGGAGGAGATATGCCTTATCAAAGTTGACCATTTTTGCAAAATTGCCAAAAGTCAAATGTGCTCAAAAATAAATTTTTTGTCAAATGGGCCTAGCATTTCATGATTGTATCTTGTTGGAAACATGGTCCACGACCCAAATCAGCATCCACATATTATTTGCTTCATTATTTATTTTATTTTTATTTTTTATTATTTAACATTCAAATTAAATCAAATAAATGGAAAAAACTACAAAAGATTGATTTTGATCTATTTTTTTGTAGAAATCAAATCAAATCAACCTAGCATGACAAAATAAAATCGTGCAAGGGTGGAATGGCTCAAATTGGCATGATTTTGATGCATTTAGAAAGATATGATGTAAGGAAAAAAAATCAAATCTTGATGATCTTTAAAGATTCAAATTGTTTTTGTTACCCTAATTCATTCTAGCATATATATTGAGCAAGAACAAGCCAAAGACAAGGATTTGCAGTCGCAAAACGCCATACCAAAACTCAAAAAATTGGACAAAAGTGCTGGATCGTTTTTGGACCTATAAGGCAATTTAAGCCATTCCAACACTCCTAATTTTTTCCTGAAGCCTCTCTGAAGCTAACACGATCAATTTCACGCATCCTCACACCCAGAATCGACCCCTAGACTTCATACAGTTTGCTTTCTTTTTCAAAATCGATTAAAGAAATTCTTGCATCATTAGCATATTTTAATGATATACTTGTGATTATTGATGTATTTGCAACATGGCTGGATTGTTTAATTGAAGTTTTGAGGCTTGTATGTGTGTTTTCCATTGTTAGGATTTTCATGGCCGTTTTAGGTTTTTTCTCTACAAGCTAAATTAGGCCAAGAAAAGGATGCCATGGTGTTCGTGGCATCAAGATAATTTGAACAATGGTCTTTAGTTTCATTTATCATGCGTATTTCTTGATGTTTGAAGTGTAAAGGCTATGGCTACAGACGTTTGTTTGTAGTTAAAAGGTGATACCTAAGACGATGATCTCAATGAAGGAGATGATAACTTGGCATCATGGTATCGGTCCATTCAAATGTTGGTGCATGTTATTGGTTTTTATCCATGTGTTTTCATATATTATTATTTGTTTTTATTATACTAACAAACAAAGCAGATAGCCCAGATGGCAAGACGTGTATTGATTTGAGTGGGAGGACTTGGGTTCGATCCCAGTTCCCGGCAAATTTTATTTTCTCACTTTGTTTCTACAGATTATGTGCATTGCCTTCTAAGCGCCTTCCATGCGCTGTCACCATCTTGCCATTGGATTCATTGCTAGCCAGATCCAACGCCTCAACCAAGGAAGGACTATGGTGCACTCCCAGGCTGGCACAACAGGGAATCACGCGCATGGAATGGGCTCAGCTTCATGGGCCTAAGCAATTCAGCATCATACCCCCTCATTCAGCTTCTAACAGGCACATTCTATCTTTTTTATTTTAATTCTTTTAATTATTTTCTAATTATTTTCTTTTAAAAAATAACACAAAAATCATTACTTTTTTCATTTAATAAAAAAATCAAAAAAACATCCAAAATCAATTTTCATAAAAAATATTTTGTTTCTTTAATTAATTAATTAGCTTAATTAAATTAAGGAAATTTAATTCTTTCTTTTATCATAATTTAAAATAATTAGACTTAGGGTTTAATTTTGTATATAATCTGATTTTTTTCTCAAAAACTAACCTAAACATTTTTTTAATTAGATCTTTTAGGTTTTGCTAATTATTCTCGCATTTAATTCGCCGTGCGCATTTTTTAATTTCCTTTTTATTATTATTGTAACTGCTCTGAGTTTGTAATAGTAATTAGGGTTTCAATTCCACATCTTTATTTTCGGTCAAAATAATTATGTATCTGCAAAAGCCCTGTAATAGCTAGGACTTTAACTTTCTCGCTTTAATTTCAACAAACTATAAACTACTTAGATGTATGTTAATAGGATTGTATGGAAATACAAACTGAAAATTAATACGGTAGAAAACCCTAAATGTGCAAAGATAAATTAACTGAAAATTGCACTCGCACATGCTCACTCCTAGGGTTTACTCCACTCCGGTTGCCTTCGGTAAATGATCATGAAGTATAGGATTTGTTAGTTGTTGTCCTCTAGCCCCGAAAGATCTAAAATGACCCATTCAGATGTTGCCTCAGAAAAAGATCTTTAAGGCTTTAGGATGATTACTAACATTTCCTAACATTGCATTTGTGATCGTACATGTCCCTTCGAATGTCCCTAAAAAACTCCAATGACGATGCTACCTATTTCTCAATAACGGGATAGCATTGTCTAAAAGGAAAACGAACATACCTTTTTCGAGTAGGTAGATTAGTTTATAGGTACTTGCTCAAATAAACAAAAACTTTTCACACCAACACTTTTCAAACAATGTTTTCAAAAACAACTTCGTAACACTCTTGAGGACAGAAACAAGGGTTAATACAAAGTAAAAAAAACTTTTCAAAACAAGCACAGACAAGCAGTTTTCAAAATGAGCAAGTACCTAAGAGTCCATGGAAAACAATGGATAGAAAGGGTGCTAACACCTTCCCTTTCTATAATCTACCCCCCGTACTCAGAAACATCTGGAAAAAGGTTTTTTCCTATTCTTTTTCCTTTTCCTGATTGGATAAAATAAAAGTCGGTGGCGACTCTTGCTTACCACGACATTTTGCGAACAAAAAACGCAAAACCAGTATTAACAGTCGGTTCTGCCACCGTATCACAGAACCGGAGACTCTGCTAGGGAATAAAATATAAAGTGGGGTAAACCTTAGGATCTAGGTCATATTTAATTGCTTTCTCTTGATTGTCTTGCTTGCTTTATATTTATGGGAACTATTTGGGTTATTTGATCCTACACCCGGATCGAGAAACACCTTTTAGGTAAGTAGCAATAAACTGTGAGGGAGGTGTGCTGGGGTATACTGACACGGTTGAAGCAGTAGCTACGTTGAAGTGGCACTTTGGTTGGTACCCTTAACCCTTGAGTCAATCAGGGAGATTTACGGGGCCGCCGCGTGGTGTCATAAAGCATCAACTGACCTTAGAACCTTTAATTGCACAACTTGGCCAGTAGGATGTAGCGAGATGCCCGACTTTGGTGTATGCCCAAGGTCGACAGATACTCAATGCTACACTCATTGAGGTTTGACTTATAAGTTTTGTTTGATTACGAGTCAATCGTCGATTGAACAAGGCTTGGGGGAAAGATCGGTGATATTGAGATCCCTTTAGAACCCGGTTACATATTTATAGGACAGGTTGAACCAATCCAGCTTCAAGAGGGTATGACCTTAAAACTCAAGCATGCCTTAAACCTAAGGACTTGGTGTGATTTGTCTGTGTTTGCTATACCTGTGATTTATCATGACATCATAAACATCATACCATAACATATCATACTAACTGTTTCAAGGGTTTCTAGGGCTCGTCTTTGCTCTGTTTTGTAGGATATGGCATCCGCCCGCAGGAACACTATTCAGATTAACCTAGTGAAAGTATCTCCCCAATTAAGGGACTTGGCAGGAAGGATTCCCGAAAGATATCCTTTCACTGAAAAGCATGGTCGGTTTCTCAACTTGGTCACTGCAAAACCTGACGAAGAAATGTTGAAAGTGCTGTTTCAGTTCTTCGATCCTCTGCATCACTATTTCACATTCCCGGATTACCAGTTAGTGCCTACTATGGAGGAATTTTCTCAGTTATTAGGGATACCCATTCTTGATCAGCTACCTTTCAGCGGTACAGAAAGACATCCCAAACCTGAAGAAATTGCTAAAGCTCTATCCTTACAATGATCCGACATAGTGACAAATTGGGAAACCAGAGGGAGTGTTCAAGGAATTCCGGTTAAATTTCTGTTCGAGAAGGCTTACTATTTTTGGGATACCCTGGATATATAAGCTTTTAAAGAGGTTTTTGCGCTCCTTATCTACGGGGTGGTACTGTTCCCTAATACGGATCAACTCGTAGATGTGAGCACAATCAAGGTTTTTCTGTCTCGGAATCCGGTACCTATATTACTCGGGGATATTCTACACTCTCTGCATGCTCACACTCTAAAAAGAAGGGGGACCTTCTAGTATTGCACTCCTCTATTGGCTAGGTGGTTTATTTCACACCTACCCAGATCTACTTTGAAGAAAGAACAGGGTAAAAGATGGTCTCATCGACTGATGTCCCTTACGCATTTAGACATTCATTGGTGTTCACAGTTCTTGGAAAATGTTACTATCATCGATTGCTGTGGTGAATTCCCTAATGTCCCTCTCTTAGGCATTAGGGGGGGAATCACTTTTAACCCTTGCTTAGCATTACGACAGTTTGGTTATGCGAGAATGGATGGTCCTCATGATACACTTATTCAAGGAATCACCTTCAGCTATGAGAATGATGTTCAGGGTTACTGCAAAAGGTTAATACAATCTTGGAGTATGGTACATAGGGTTGACAACAAGACACTTGGGCATAAGAATTCCATACCTCTTGAGCCTTATCTCAGATGGGTACGAGCCCGCGCTCAAACTCTTATGATGCATTATCCTGCTATTCGACCTATGATTATAGAACCAGTTGCCGAGGGAGACACTCCTCATCTTGTTCTTCATCCAGACATGCCAACTGACCACAAAGAGTTACAAAAGTCCTGGGTTCAGCTTAAAGAGGAGCGGGATACGTTTGAAGCCCAATTTTATGCCAGTGAGAAGAAGGTCTTGGAACTCACTAGGCTACTTCATGAAGAGAGGAATATCAATGCCTACATCGCGCCAAAGAGGATGTGCTCATGGGAAACCTAGTCTTATTTTTGTTTTATTTTGCTTAATTGTACTCTCAAAATACATTCTTTGTAACAAGTTAAGTTTACTAATACAATTCGCGCTTGTTCCTTTTTGTTTAAGCAAATTTGAGCCTTTAAGAACCCTTGAAAACATTGCATACATATCATACATATCATTGCATAATAGGATTCATAACAGGTTTCTCATCTCCTCCGCTGTTTATTTAAGCAATGGCTCTTGAACAAATTATGAAAGATCTTCAGACTCCGAACACGCAATTCCAGCAAATGATTGTGGCTCTGGCCAAAGGAAAGGAAGAGTTGAAGGCTCTGATTATTAAGAAGAACACTAAGAAGACCAAGAGGACGGCCGGTGTTGCACATATGAGCAGAAGGTTCAGAGGGCCGCCAAGACGGGTTGTTGATTTAGCTTCTTCATCTAAAGAGGGAGAGAATCAAGAGGGTGAAGCCAGAGAAGAGGAACCTAGTCCTAAAGAGTCTGAAAATGAAACTGATTATAATGAGGAGCCGTACCCTCTAGCTGATGAAAAGTATAAGCAGTTAGAAGAGCGTCTGAGTGCTATGGAAATCTAGAAGGTTCCTGGGATGGATTTTGAAGATTTGGGTCTGGTCTCCGGGGTTATCATCCCCCAAAAATTCAAGGCACCAGTATTTGCTAAGTATGATGGGGTCTCTTGTCCTAAAATGCATCTTTGTTCCTATGTGAGGAAGATACAACCTCATACCGCTGACAAAGACTTGTGGGTTCACTTCTTCCAAGACAGTCTGTCTGGAACACAATTGGATTGGTTTTATCAACCGGAAAGAGCCAATGTTCGTAACTGGGTAGACATTGCTACTGCATTTTATAAACAATATCAGTATAATGCAGATCTCGCTCCCACCCGTACAAACTCCAAAATATGTCTATGGGTTCGAACGAGGGTTTCAAGGATTATGCTCAGAAGTGGAGAGATTTGGCTGGAAGAGTTCAAACTCCCTTGGCTGACAGGGAGCTCGTGGATATGTTTCTGGGAACTTTTATTGGGCCATTCTTCAACCATCTGATTGGAAGTTCATTGGCGGGTTTTACTGGACTTATCTTAACAGGAGAAAGAGTGGAAGCTGGAATCCGAAGTGGAAAAATTCAGAAGGATGCCTCTTCTAGTGCTGCAAGGAATCCATTTTCAGGTAAAAAGGAAGCCAGTGTCGTCTATAACCAAAAGAATCAGAATCGAACCGAGCTCCATCCGGCGGTAGGGGCTGTTATGATTCCCAAACCTGCACCTGCTCAGCAAAGGAAAAATCAGCCAAGAGGAGAAAGAACAGCTAGACAGTTCACTCAGATCAACATGACGTTGTCTCAGGTTTTACCTCATTTGCTGAAGTCCAATATGGTTACTCTGAGGGATGCTCCGAAGAATCCTAACACCACCTCTCCCTACTATAAACCGAATGCTCATTGTGCTTACCATTCGGAAAGTCCAGGCCATGATACCAATGACTGCTGGGCTTTGAAGAACAAAGTACAAGATATGATTGATGCTAAGGAGATTCAATTTGATCCCCCGGAGACTCCCAACATTATCACGGCTCCTATGCCAAAACATGGTCGGGGTGTTAATACCGTTGAAGAAGGTGTGTTTGTGACCTCTGTGGAAGAATTGGTGACCCCAATCATGACTATCAAGGGGAATTTGTTGAAGGCCGGTTTATTTCCGGGATGTGGTGAAGGTTGCCACTTTGTTCATTTCTACCGACTGGTTTCCCTTTGTTGAAGGCAGGTGTTCAGCGCCTGATGGATGACAAAGAGATTCTGTTTGAGAAGACCCTTGTTCTGACTGTTTCTTGTAAAGACATTTCTATCATGACCATTTCTGCGAATCCTCCGCTAAGAGACCCGTCAGGATTACATCAGTTCTGAAGGTGACTCTGTTGATCATAACCATGGTTGGACCAATCCCATACTCCTCGGACAAAGATGTTCCTTGGAACTATGGGGCCGACGTCTATTACCACGGCGAAAAGCAGGACATGTTAGCCATTGAAGACAAGATTGCTGAAAATCTTGATTCTGACATCGTCAATATTGCCGGAACCAGTAAAATAACAAGAAGTGGAAGAGTGTTCTCCTCTGAAATTTCTCCCCCTAAGACTATTACCGGACCTGTGATCATTCCTGCTATGGTTCCACACAAGACTACTACTGCAATTCCAGTAATCACTCCTGTTGACCCTCCCATCACCGAGTCGGACGAGACTCGAGGCAAAGACATATTTATTGAGCTTCTCCTGACAAAGGCCAATTCAGTAACCATACCAGAAGCTTCCAAAAAAGAAATGGAATAAGTTTTGAAGATAATAAAGAAGAGCGACTACAACATGGTCGAGCAGCTGGGGCAGACCCCATCCAAAATTTCTATGCTGGCTTTGTCGTTGTGTTCTGAGGCCCATGCAAAGACTTTGGTTAAGTTTATGAAGACGGCTCACGTGCCACAAGAGAAATCTGCTGATCAGTTTGAAGATTGTGTGGCTAGTCTGACTGCCGATAATGGTTTGGGTTTTTCCAATGCGGATCTGACACCAAAGGGGAGGAAGCATAATGATGCTCTTCATGTTTTCGTTTAATGCAGGGGAACGACTCTAGCCCATGTTTTGGTAGATACTGGATCCTCGTTGAATGTGCTACCTAAAAAAGCTCTGGACAGATTGGACTGCGAAGGCTTGACCTTGAAGCCTAGCAATATAGTAGTGAGAGTTTTCGATGGTTCGAATAGGATGGTGCACGGGGAAGTGGATGTCCCTATCAAAGTTGGTTCCCAGACCTTCGACTCCACTTTCTACGTAATGGATATCAAGCCATCATATTCTTGCTTGTTGGGACGCCCTTAGATACATGGGGCTGGGGCTGTTACTTCTACCCTCCACCAAATGTTGAAGTACCCAGTAAGAGGAAAGATTGTCATTGTGCATGGTGAAGAGGAGTATATGATTAGTCACTTGAACTCCTTCGGGTACGTGGAAATGGATGGCGAGTTCATCGAGACTCCTTGCCAGAACTTTGAAGAGGTACCTCAGATTATGGCTATAGCAGAAACTTCTGACATTCCCCCAAAGGTCACCAAATCTCCCTCAAAAATGGCTTCTCTCAAGGATGCACGAGCAGTGGTTGAAGAAGGTGGGTCTACCATTTGAATCAGCTCCCGGTGATTCATTACAAGTCTGACAAATCTGGTTTGGGCTTTACTACAGGTGCTCAAAAGGCTATTCGTCGCGCTCGGGCTTGAGGACCTCCCCTATGCATCAGTAATCCTGGGGTCAATGCGCTTGAAGACAGTGATGGTGATTCCGACATTGACAGCTGGATCTTCCCGACTACCAACACGAACTCAGTAACTAGACTGCCAAGGACTTTATATCGATTACTTTTGTTTAGGAGTAATTATCTTTCTGATTTTTCGGATATGTAATTTAAACACAATATAAACTCTATAGCCATGTGTCTTACCCGGGGCACAATGGTTCTATTTGTGAGGGTTATCATGTTTCATTTTCATATGACATCAATAAAGCATTGGACGTTTTCATACAAATTTTGCGCTCTCTGTCTTTCTTTTCTTTTATTCTGTCTATACAGCTATGCTCTTACACACACTCACGTATCCAAATGCAGATCCATATCCACTCTGGATCCCATTGATAACAGTTCTGCTACTGCTCATTATGACTTTGAAAATCCAATCAACCAACCCAAGGATGAAGGTGAGGAAGATTGTGAGGTACCCGGAGAACTTGCTAGACTATTACAGCAGGAAGAAAGGGCCATACAGCCTCATGAAGAGCTAGTTGAGACAGTGAACATAGGTACAGAGGAAGACAAAAAAGAGGTTAAGATAGGTGCAAATCTGGAGCTTAGTGTCAAACAACGGTTGGTACAGATGTTGCATGAGTATGTTGAAATCTTCGCCTAGTCATATGAATACATGCTGGGACTAGACATGGATATAGTGGTTCATCGTCTGCCGACTAAAGAAGAATTCCCTCCGGTAAAGCAAAAGGTATGTCGTATGCGCCCTGAGATGTCAGAGAAGATTAAAGCAGAGGTTATGAAGCAGTTCAATGCAGGGTTCTTAGTTGTCACCTCCTATCCTCCGTGGGTTGCTAATGTGGTTCCAGTACCTAAGAAAGATGGTAAAGTACAAATGTGTGTGGATTACGGAGACCTGGACAAGGCAAGCCCCAAGGATGACTTCCCGCTTCCCCACATCGATGTTCTAGTTGACAACACCACACAACAAAAAGTCTTTTCCTTCATAGACAATTTCTCTGGCTACAATCAGATCAAGATGGCACCTGAAGACATGGAGAAGACAACTTTTGTTACACAGTGGGGCACTTTATGCAACAAGGTGATGCCGTTTGGGTTGAAGAATGTTGGGGCAACTTATCAGCGAGCTAGGGTAGCTCTGTTCCATGGCATGATTCACCATGAGATAGAGGTTTACGTCGATGACATCATAGCCATGTTTCAAACTGAGGAAGAACATCTTGATCATCTACAAAAGTTGTTTGATAGGTTGAAGACGTACAAGCTGAGGTTAAATCCGAACAAGTGCACCTTTGGGGTGAGGTCCGGAAAGCTGCTGGGGTTCATCGTCAGTGACAAAGGTATTCAGGTAGACCCTGCAAAGGTGAAGGCCATACAAGAGATGTCGGCTCCCCGCGCTGAGAAGGAAGTTAGAGGTTTCTTGGGACACCTGAATTACATTGCCAGGTTCATTTCACATCTGACTTCTAATTGTGAGCCGATCTTCAAGCTTCTGAAGAAAGATCAAGTGGTAAAGTGGAATGACGAATGTCAGGTAGCCTTTGACTGAATCAAACAATATCTCCAAGAGCCTCCTATTCTGATGCCTCAGACTGAAGGAAGACCTTTGATAATGTACTTAACAGTGCTAGATAATTCAATGGGGTGTGTGCTGGGGAAGCATGACGAGTCTGGTCGAAAAGAGCATGCAATATACTACCTTAGCAAAAAGTTTACCGACTGTGAAACACGATACTCACTGCTCGAGAAAACTTGCTACGCTTTGGCATGGGTTACTCGCTGACTGAGACAGTATATGTTGACCCACACTACTTTGTTGATATCTAAGATGGATCCGATCAAGTACATTTTCGAGAAGCCCGCTCTCTCCGGAAGAATAGCAAGATGGAAAATGATCTTGACCGAGTACGACATCTAATACACAACCCAAAAGGAAATCAAGGGAAGTGTGTTAGCTGATCAGGAAGTGTATCAGGCCGTGGATAACTACCAGTCCATGAATTTTGAGTTCCCGAATGAGAATATCATGTTAGTAATCGAATATGAAAAACCTGGACCGGATGAAGGACCTGAGGAAGGATCTCGATGGTCTATGTTTTTTGATGGAGCCTCAAACACACTGGTTAATGGCATTGGCACCATAATCATATCTCCTGAGGACTGTCATACTCCGTTCACTGCCCAATTATGTTTCAACTGTACCAACAACATGGCGGAGTATGAAGCATATATTATGCGTCTTCGAGCTGCTAATCACCTGAGAATCAAGTTCTTGAGTGTATTCGGGGATTCCGCTTTGGTGATAAGTCAGATTAAAGGCAAGTGGGATACGAAGCACCCAAACCTTATCCCTTATAAAGAGTATGTACTGACACTGTTGCCTCATTTTGAAGAGATCACCTTTGAACATTTCCCACGAGAAGAGAATCAGTTAGCAGACGCGCTAGCTACTATGTCGTCAAGGTTCAAGGTCATGCGGGACAATGAAGCTCCCCGAATCACTATTGAGAGGTTGGATGAACCGACATACTACCGTGAGATCGATACTGAGGAGGTAGCCAACAAACCTTGGTTTCATGAGGTGAAAAGGTATCTCGAGGCTAAAGAATACCCCGAGGGGGCATCTGTCAATGACAAGAAATTTCTGAGAAGGTTTGCTGCAAAGTTCTTCCTCAGCAATGGAATCCTCTATAAGCGCAATCATGACTCTACCTTACTACAGTGTGTATACAAGAGCGAAGAAGAGAGGATCATGGAAGACCTACACGAAGGTACCTTTGGCACTCATTCCAGTGGACATACCATGGCAAAGAAGATCCTATGGGCTGGATACTACTGGTCCACTATGGAAGCCAACTGTTATCAGCATTCTTGAACCTGTCACAAGTGCCAAATCTATGCTGATAAGGTGCGTGTACCTCTAGTTCCCTTGAATGTCTTGACAGCTCCCTGGCCCTTTGCAATGTGGGGCATTGACATGATCAGCAAGATCAGACCTACCGCGTCCAATGGGCATCGCTTCATCCTAGTGGCCATTGATTACTTCACGAAGTGGGTTGAGGCTGCCTCCTTTGCTAAGGTTACCAAGAATGTGGTGGCACGGTTCATCAAGCATAACTTGGTTTGTCGTTATGGTATCCCTGAGAGAATCATCATAGATAATGGTACTAATCTCAACAACTCGATGATCACTGAACTCTGTAAACAGTTCAAGATCCAGCATCATAACTCTTCTCCTTACCGACCGAAGATGAATGGGGTTGTCAAGGCTGCTAATAAGAATATTAAAAAGATCATACAGAAGATGACAGTGACATACAAAGACTGGCACGAGATGTTACTTTTTGCTCTTCACGGGTACCGTACTTCAGCATGTACGTCGACAGGGGCAATACCCTATTCTTTGGTATATGGCGTGGAGGTTTTCCTACCCATGGAGGTCTAGATCCCTTCTCTACAGATTATGAAGGATGCGGGTTTGAGTGAAGACGATTGGATCTAGACTCGACTTGATCAATTGAACTTAATCGACGAGAAAAGACTTATTGCTGTCTGTCATGGTCAAATGTATCAGAAACGGATGATCAAGGCCTTCAACAAGAAAGTCAGACAACAAGTGTATCAAGTAGGGGATCTGGTAATCAAGCGCATCATACTGCCGCAAGGTGATCCCAGGGGAAAATGGACTCCCACCTATGAGGGATTATTTGTAGTCAAGAACATATTTTCCGGTGGAGCCATGATCCTGACATCCATGGACGGTGACGACCTTCCACACCCTGTCAATGCGGATATAGTGAAAAGATACTACGCATAATAAAGACCCGCTAGGTTGACATACCTAGGAAAAAATAAGGGCATCACGGCGAACCAAAAGGATTCAGGCAAAAATTAGGGATAAAAAATGAAAAAAATTTGTACACCCGGTAAGTCAAAAACCCGAAAGGGCATCTTGGGCAAAAAAAGGGTATCCCGGTGGACTGAAAACCTGAAAGGGCGGTCCAGGAAAAAATTAGGGATTAAAGCATATCACTATGTCCCATTGGATCACCTTGCGATCAGACCTCAGTAATCAGATACCAAGCTCAAACGATACTGATCAATCCAGTCAGCTTATGACAAGAAGCAATGTGATGAGATGCTCGAAGACATAGGGGAAATAGCAGAATTGAAACCCAATGGGATCACTACACATAGCTGTTTTCTTTTTGTACACAATTTCTATAATAATTTCCACTTTTATGGCGGTGTTCTCTTACTAGAGCGTCAGCCTCCTTGTAAAAAATGCCTGTTATAGGCAAATTTCAAATCAATACAAAGCGTCTTTTGAGTACAAAACTCTGTGTTTGTTTTTTTCATTTTCTGTTTTGTTTTGCAAAAAAACGTCCAATGTTTTATTCTTGACATATGCATTTGAATATGATTACTTTTCACAAATATCTGCATATAAAACAGAAAGACAGTTACTAAGAACTCAAAGAAACTGGTACAAAACCTAAATATCGACAGTTACCCCGTCCATCATGGTACAAGGGGCAGAGACAATTGGAAGCAAAGTCACTAGCACATACAAGCCAGTGATACCTATATTCCCACGGAGCCAAGACAACTAAGGTTCGACCTCCGTATCCCCAAGCAGGAATTCCTTCCCCAGCAGGTTCCTTCATAAAGCTGATATCTGCATTCCCCAACCGAGTTTTATAACCATGAGCAGTTTATAAATCCATCTCCCGAGCAGAGTTTATTTCTCTTACCACGGAAGCTCAATCTCCAACAGAGATCTTCACTCCAGCAATGAAAGTTCATCCCCAGCTGAGTTTATTTCTCTTACAACGGAAGCTCAATCTCCAACAGAGATCTTCACTCCAGCAATGGAAGTTCATCCCCAGCTGAGTTTATTTCTCCAAATCAGCAGATCTTCCAACAGAGTATCTCTCTTCCCCACAAAGTCATTCCCCCGCAGGATTATTCTCAGACAGAGTCTCCTCCGGCAGAATGTTCTCGAGCAGAATGGATGTAAATCCCCAGCTAATCATCTTCAGTCACTATCCCCAGCGGAAACGAAGAACTCAACTCCTTATACTCTCTAGCAGTAGTCTAGGATTTATTTTCCCAAGCTAGAGAATATCACAATAGCATTGCATATCCATACATCATGGCATGTGCATACATATTATACAACACAATCTCATTTATTTTGAGAACATCATTACTCAATACATTTCATACATCATGACATTACATACGACTAACTCTTTACCTTTCAGGGAAAGATGCAATCAAGTTCTCACAAGTTCTCTCTGGTTCAATCAAACCGACACCAAGGTTTCTATTCCAGTTGAAGATATTCCAACACTTTTCAAGATTTTCTCTAGTTCAGTCAAACCGACACTAAGGTTTCTATTCTAGTTGAAGATGTTCTAAGAATTTCGTCTGGGTCAGTCGAATCGCCGCTAAGATTCCCCTGATTTCTATGTCAATCAATGTTAATTCGAGACCTCCTTCAGGTCCAGTCAAATCGATACTAAGATTTCTCTCCCAGTTGAAGACAACTCGAGACCTTTCCCTGGTTCAGTCAAATCGATACTAAGATTTCTATTCCAGTTAGAAAATCTATGAAGCCCGGAAACTGACAGGATAACAACTTAATTTCCCCAAATTACTGAATCCTGGAGCACGACCAGATAATAGTATAAGACGCTGTGAAGTCTGGAGCACGACCAGATAGAGGCAAGAGACACTGAAATCTGGAGCATGACCAGATAACAGTATGAGGTAGTGTGAAGCTTGGAATTCGACCAGATAGCAGTTTACTCGGCCAATTACTATTGAAGCCTGGAAATGACCGGATGTTAGTATGCCTTAAATTCAAGTTGAAACCCAGATGCGACCGGATAACCACTTAATTCCTTTTAAAGCCTGGAGCACGACCAAATAACAGTTTTTGAGATTGCAAAGCCTGGAGCATGACCAGATAGCAAGTTTAATCTCATCTCCTCAGTAAGTCATTGTAAAACCTGGAGCACGACCAAATAGCAGTCAGCCTTATTATCCTCAGCAAATCACTGTAAAGCCTGGAGCACGACCCAATAGCAGTTCATTTTCATCTCCTCGACTAAGAGATGATTCCCCAGTAGAGTAACGGACAACTGAAGTTCCTAAAATTCCATTTCTCCCAAGACAGAGACCAATATTCCTTAGCATATTCCTCCTCAATGACAGGTACAGGAATTCTCATCAAAGGAATATCTCGGGAAATCAACATCCTCTAGATGGCATCTTTAAGCCCATCTCCGACGATTCTCCGTCATATTTTCAGGATGGAATCTTTAAGCCCATCTCCAGTGACCTTCTGTCATCTCCTCCAAATGGCATCTGTAAACCCATTCCTGATACTACCTAAACAGTCCAGCACCATCTCAGACGAGTGCAAATTTCTAGGCACTCTAGTGTTCAATCATCTTCCACCTTCAGATTACGAAAGGCAGGCAACCAATCTACATCCTCAGGTTTAAGAAGATTGAACAGGGGCAGCTGTTGTACCCCAAAATTTTCCCTCTCATTTTTCTCAACACATGCCCATTGAGGGCCTTAATTTGCTCAAGGTTGCCCAAGAGTTGACCAGACAAACTTTCTCCTAAGGCAATGTACCTCAAACTAGGGTTTCCATTTTCATCAGGGTGTGGGAACTCCAAAGGTCCCAAATTCCTTCCATGGTCCCAATATGTTCTCAAGATCATCCACGTTAAGTTTCATTCCTTACACAAGAAGTTTGCTCAGTCAATTGCTCAGATGCTTGAAAATCAACTATACTAGGTCAAAAGTCAACTGTGGCCCACATACAGTCAAACTTCAATATTTTTGGTAAACATCAACATTATGAAGATATATCCATCACTTGATCAAGGGTTGATCATGATTCCTCAAGGAATGCCCCCAAATTCATCAAACCCCAAAAGTTGCTAAATTAGGGTTTCATAGGAAATGTCAACCAAACTTTGACCAGGCATAACTTCTTCTTACTTTATCAGAAATTTTCCATCCAAGGCTCATTTTGAAGAGGATGAAATTCCCTACAATTCATCTTCAGCCCCCAAGTTCAAAATATGAACTTATCAAAAGATATGAATTTATACATTATAGGTCCTTTTGAAAAGTCAACAAAAACACCTTTTGGGTCAAAGCTTCTTACATGAACATGGAAGACCCAATTGAGATAAAACCAAAAGGGTTGTTTAGGGGGAATCCTAAGTTTCTAAAAAGTCTAAGAGCACCTCTCTAGGGTTAAAATTGGAGGAGATATGCCTTGTCAAAGTTGACCATTTTTGCAAAATTGCCAAAAGTCAAATGTGCTCAAAAGTACATTTTTTGTCAAATGGGCCAAGCATTTCATGATTGTATCTTGTTGGAAACATGGTCCATGACCCAAATCAGCATCCACAGATTATTTGCTTCGTTATTTATTTTATTTTAATTTTTATTATTTAAAATTCAAATTAATTCAAATAAATGGAAAAAACTACAAAAGATTGATTTTGATCTAATTTTTTTGTAGGAATCAAATCAAATCAACCTAGCATGACCAAATAAAATCGTGCAAGGGTGGAATGGATCAAATTGGCATGATTTTGATGCATTTAGAAAGATATGATGCAAGGGAAAAAAACAAATCAAATCTTGATGATCTTCAAAGATTCAAATTGTTTTTGTGACCCTAATTCATTCTAGTATATATATTGAGCAAGAACAAGCCAAAGACAAGGATTTGCAGTCGTAAAATGCCATACCAAAACTCAAAAAATTTGACAAAAGTGTTGGATCGTTTTTGTACCTAGAAGGCAATTCAAGCCATTCTAACACTCCCAATCATTTCCTGAAGCCTCTCTGAAGCTAACATGATTAGTTTCATGCATCCTCACACCCAGAATCAACCAATAGACTTCATACGACTTGCTTTCTTTTTCAAAATCGATTACAGTAATTCTTGCATCATTAGCATATTTTAATGATATACTTGTGATTATTGATATATTTTCAACATGCCTGGATTGTTTAATTGAAGTTTTTAGGCTTGTATGTGTGTTTGCCATTGTTAGGGTTTTCATGGCCGTTTTAGGTTTTTTCTCTACAAGCTAAATTAGGCCAAGAAAAGGATGCCATGGTGTTCGTGGCATCAAGATAAGTTGAACCATGGTCTTTAATTTCATTTATCATGCGTATTTCTTGGTGTTTGAATTGTACATGCTATGGCTACAGACGTTTATCTGTAGGTAATAGATGATACCTAAGACGACGGTCTCAATGAAGGAGACGATGACTTGGCATCATGGTATCGGTCCATTCAAATGCTGGCGCGTGTTATTGTTTTTAATCCATGTGTTTTCATATATTATTATTTGTTTTTATTATACTAACAAACAAAGCAGATAGCCCATATGGCAAGACGTGTATTTATTTGAGTGGGAGGACCTGGGTTCGATCCCAGGTCCCAACAAATTTTATTTTCTCACTTTGTTTCTACAGATTATGTTCATTTCCTTTCCAAGCGCCTTCCATGCGCTGCCACCATCTTGCCATTGGATTAATTGCTAGCCAGCTCCAACGCCTCAACCAAGGAAGGACTATGGTGCACTCCCAAGCTGGCAAAACAGAGAATCACACGCATGGAATGGGCTTAGCTTCACGGGCCTAAGCAATTCAGCATCATACCCCTTCATTCAGCTTCTAACAGGCCCATTCTATCTTTTTTTATTTTAATTCTTTTAATTATTTTCTAATTATTTTCTTTTAAAAAATAACACAAAAATCATTGCTTTTTTCATTTAATAAAAAAATCATAAAAAACATCCAAAAACATTTTTCATAAAAAATATTTTGTTTCTTTAATTAATTAATTAGTTTAATTAAATTAAGGCAATTTAATTCTTTCTTTTTTCATAATTTAAAATAATTAGACTTAGGGTTTAATTTTGTATATAATTTGATTTTTTCTGAAAAACTAACCTAAACATTTTTTTAATTAGATCCTTTAGGTTTTGCTAATTATTCTCGCATTTAATTCGTTGCGCGCATTTTTTAATTTCCTTTTTATTATTATTGTAACTGCTCTGAGTTTGTAATATTAATTAGGGTTTCAATTCTGCATCTTTATTTTCGGTCAAAATAATTATGTATCTGCAAAAGGAAAACAAACAGACCTTTTTCGAGTAGGTAGATTAGTTCCTAGGTACTTGCTCAAACAAACAAAAACTTTTTTACACCAACACTTTTCAAACAAATTTTTCAAAAACAACCTCGTAACACTCTTGAGGACAAAAACAAGGGTTAATATGAAGTAAAACAAAACTTTTCAAAACAAGCACACACAAGCAGTTTTCAAAATGAGCAAGTACCTAAGAGCCCATGGAAAACCATGGATAGAAAGGGTGCTAACACCTTCCCTTTCTATAATCTATCCCCCGTACTGAGAAACATCTCAAAAAAGGTTTTTCTGTTCTTTTTCCTTTTCCTGATTGGATAAAATAAACGTCGGTGGCGACTCGTGCTTACCGCGACATTTTGCTGACAAAAATGCAAAACCAGTATTAACAATCGGTTCTGCCACCGTATCACGCTGACTTTGGGCTTTTTGAGTATAGGTTCTGTTTGCCGATTTTTATATCATTTTCAGGTTGTTTGGAGCAGGTGCGGCACCTATGAGGTGCAGGTTTTGCAAGCTGTTTGGACTGTTGTATGGGATAGGTGATATCTCTCTAAACATGTCCCTTTTCCTCTTTATCTTTCAATGATGCAAACTATTTTGCCTTTTTGAAAATTTTGAAGGGTTTGCAAAATTAGGAAAATGATGATGCAAGGCTGTGAGCTATTTGGTAGCTTGCCATTTTTTGAATTACAGCTGTGCAGTTTATTTTACTCGATGTTGCTGCCTTGTTTGTTTTTATTTGCTGCGCTTGTATTGCGACTTTAATAGCCTGTTGTTTGCGTTGTTGTTTTGTTGTTGTCTGTTGTGTACATTGTTTTGCTGCCTTGGGCAGTTTTGCTATTTTGATTTGTTTGACTTGTTGCACTTGTTGTTGTTGGCTGCCACATATATTTATTGCTTGCGCTTGTTGTTTTGCTGTTTTTGTGTGCTTGCTGGCTTGCTGTTATTTTTGTGGCTTTGCCTGCTTTGCTACTGTTGGACAATTTTGTATATGTGCAAATTTTTCTGTGAAACAAATTGTTGGTAGTAGTGCTTGTTGAATTGGTTTTCCTTTTGTGAACCAAAGCTCAAACTTTGTATTTTGCAATTGGGAGAAGATAGCCTATGATTGAAAACCTCTTTTGAATTTTTGATTCCAAAATGAAAATCCTAAGGATGAAATAAAAAAATCCTCTTTAACAATTAATTCTTGCTTGGAAATTTCACATGTTGATTGTTCGCTAACTTTCTCTTTTTCTATTTGATGAGCATAAGGATTGGACGGCCAAAGCGAGGTTGAAAGATGAAGAAAAGTCACAGCGAGAAAGGAGGACGAGTTACTTGGTGACGAAGCAAAGAGACTTGAAGAAGAAGCATTTTTTTTTTTTTTTGTAAACAACCAATTATAACTCGTAATTCAACTTGTATTTCACATTGTAATCCCTTTTGTAATTTGTCCAAAAATGTAACTTATACACAAAACTTGAGTTAATTTTATGAATGATTAATTTATTGTATGGAAATCAAAAAACTCTTGAATCTTGATTGAAATTATAAATTCCCACTTGAATGGTTTGAATGATACGTCTCACTTTGTAACTTGAACTTCAAGAAATCACACATGAACTTTGTATCTTGTATTTCAAGTAAAACCCAATGCCTTGTCTTTTAACTTCGCTCTTCCTATCACGTCTAAACCAAACTTGCACTCTCAACAAGAACTATAACTCTGATATCTAAACCACCAGTAACTTGTAACTGAAGCAAGAAAAACATGCCTTGATTAACCATACGAGCTTGCAACATCCTCTCTTATTTTATAGCTCAAACACTTGAAATATTAGTAACAACCCTTGGCCATAATCTGAATTATGTAACAGGCTCAAACATGATGATGCACACTGATGAATAAAAATCTTGAGGTGTTAAAGATAATCAAAAATCTAATCCAGGACCTTGAAGAATATTCTTGTGACTTGGCAAAGGAGGAAACCCACGATACCTCAGAACTTCATTCCACAATCCACTAATCGAGAACCAGATGAATTTGCCTTTTACCTGATAAAGAAAACCTCAAACCAATGTTAACCATAAGGATGGCACAACCCTAATGCTTTGAACCAAAGCGTTTGATTCCCAAAGATGCATGCTATGTAAATAACTTAGTAAAAATGATGCAAACGGGATGCAAATTCTAGGCCAGACAATAGTAAAAAGGTAGGGTAAATTTGGGGTACGACATGTACGATTGTGTTTCTTCTTCTGGCCCTCTTTCTCTTATTCTCTGATTTCGTGCAGTTGTTCTGATTTCGGCGAGAAAGCGGCAGTTGGATCTCCGAAGGTGCTGCGGCTGATGTCGGATCTAGGTGGTGTGTCTCGAGCAGGTGCAAGTGGAGTTTTGTGTTACGGTAGTCGTGCTGGTGGACGACAAGGAGGTCGCGGCCGTGTGACAAACGAAGGCGATGCAGATGCGTCCTTCGCCGTTCTTCGACTTCGTCTCTGCTGTTTCAATTTTTTTTATGTGATAATTTTTTTCTGTAAATTTCCTCCTCCTTCTTTCTCTGTTAAAAAAAATTTAATCTGTCAAATTTCCCTCTGATTTTTCTGTAAATTCCTCTTTGTCCCTTTTCTATTTTTAGTTCTTAAGTTTTATAGTGTTCTTAGGGATTAGATTTCAGGAAACAAATTAATTTGTCTGTAATTTCTAATTTGATTTGTATTATACAGTTTTAATTTGTTTATGTATTAATCTAATACTGTCTCCGAATTATGAACTAAATACGAAGGGATATGATTTGGATTTTTGTTTCTCTATGATTATGTAAAGAACGATTCGTATTTTGAATTAGTCATATTCTAGAAATTTAATGAAAAGATTTGTTTCTATATTGGATATTGTTCTGTACAGACTTTTGAATAAGGAAAAACATGAATTGATTTTGTTCATGATTTGAACAGTAACTATTTGCAAAACCTGCATTTTTTGGTTCAAGTCATGCGTACTTTTCTCAATGACAACAATAACCATTCTTGTTTTGGGCTGGGCCTGTAATGGCATGGACATTGGACCGTGCAAACAAATTTGATCTGGCACTGTTAGTCACTTAATGAAACAATCACCTATAATACTCATGATTTTAACAATATTATGTAACACTTAATAAAAATAAAATACATTTTGGAATAAAGACTTAAAATGGGCCAAGTGCTTACTATTGGGCCACTCATCTAAAAAAAATACCTTTCCTCCTTTCTTATGCATAAATGGGCTTACTTAATTTAATTATATTGGGCCTTTAAACCAATGAGTTACTTTATACACCCTCAAATTTATCCAAAACATAAATGGGCTTTTCTCTAATGTTTGCAATATACACCCCCTTTTCACTATCTGAAATGAGATAAAAAATTATATGGACCCTTTCTGATTTAGGAAGGCCCATGATTTTTTTTCAAAATAGTGTACCCTCATTATAGAAATGCACCTTCTCTCAAAACATCAATGAAACCTTAATGGTCCATCAGATATTGATGGTCCACTTTGGATCAATACACCTCTCTTCCATGTTTTACACCCCCTACATAATACAATTTATTTAACTGGAAACCTAAATATAATATAAGGGTAGGGAAATTTTAGGGTGTGACAACTACCCCTATTTAATCACCTTTCGATTAAATAGTGCGATGTTCTGATCGGAAGATTATTAAATATTGAAAGACCCCAAAAAAATTTCCGAAAGATTATAAGGATACGATGTACAGCGTTCCCGTGGGCATAGATGATGATGTATCATCTTATCAGCGTTTTAAACAAAGTTTTTGATAGAAATTAGACACAACGACACGGATAACTCACCAGAATCTAAGATATCATAGATTCTTTTTCATACATACAAGAAATAAAAGTTTTGAAAAAGTTGACTTAGTAATGCTTGGAGACTAATACAGTATGTTTTGATTTGATTTGATTTTGTCTATTCATCACAACTTAGGAGGTGAATAAAACAAAGTCCGATGATGCATTGCTGCATAGAGACCGATGCAATGGATTATGCAGATTTATTTGTATATCTATTACAACCTAGGGGATAGGTATTTAAAAAGAGCTTGCTAACAACATCGCTTCATGGAAAATGAGGCAATGAGTTATATCACAAATTTTACACATTACTGCATGGAGCCTGACGCAATGAACTATATCGCATAGGGGGAAACACATTGTTGCATGAAGGATGATGCAATGAGTTAAATTGCAGATTTCATACATTTTTGCACGGAGCCTGACGCAATGAACTATGTTGCGAAAGAGGAAACACATTGTTACATGAAGCTTGATGCAATTAGTTAAATTGCAGATTTCACACATTGTTGCATGGAGTCTGATGCAATGAGCTATATCACAGAGGAGGAAACACATTGCTGCATGGAGCCTGATGCAATGAGCTATATCGTAGAGGAGGAAACACATTTCTACATGGAGCCTAATACAATGAGCTATATCATAGAGGAGGAAACACATTGCTGCATGGAGCATGACGCAATGATTAAATTGCGGATTTCACATATTGCTTCTTGGAACATGATGTAATGAGTTATATCACAAAGGAGGAAACACATTTCTACATGGATCCTGATGCAATAAGTTATATTACAGATTTCGCACATTGCTGCATGGAGCCTGACACAATGAGCTATATTGCAAAGGAGGAAACACATTGTTGCATGGAGCCTGACGCAATGAGTTATATTGCAGATTTCACACATTGTTGCATGGAGTCTGACGTAATGAGTTAAATTGTGGATTTCACACATTGTTGCATGGAGCCTGGTGTAATGAGCTATATCACAAAGGAGGAAATACATTGCTGCATGGAGCCTGACATAATGAGTTATATTAAAGATTTCACACATTGCTGCATGGAGCCTGACGCAATAAGCTATATCGCAAAGGAGGAAACACATTGTTAGATGGAGACTGATGCAATGAGTTATATTGCAAATTTCACACATTGTTGCATGGAGCCTGATGTAATGAGTTATATTGCAAATAAGGAAACACATTGTTGTATGGAGCCTAATGCAATGAGTTATATTGCAGAAAAAGTTGTTTTTTGATGATCAAAGTTTAGATAACTAAATCAAAGATAGGAACAAATTATTTTACCGGTTGTGTTTGATCTCAACCAAGGTAATAATCTAATGGAGGGCCTAAAGATATTGGTTTTGCCCAAAGTATATTTTGAAAAATTCCATGTGTGATGTACGTGCATGATGTCCTAGATTGATATGGAACCCAGGGTGTATGTGTGTTAAGTGTGCATGTATGCCCCAAATGTTTGTGTATACTCCAAGTATTTTGCAAATGTTTTTGATAATTCTCCTTTGTTAAACCATCAGGTTCTCATAATCACCAACTCCCCAACATTGTTTGTTGCTAGTTGTTGTATTTCCAAGTTTATTTAAATTTTGATAAAACATGGTGAACAATGGCAACGTGTCATAGGTAATTTGTTTCGTAGACGCAGGTGTAGGCGTGGACGCAGGTGTGGGCCTTTTTCGACATTTTTCTAACCAGAATAAACTTGGTGCTTTATCAAATGCTCTTTGGTGTTTCTGTATGTTTGATGCACCAAATGTTATGAATGACCTCGAGATTTTGATATGGTTATGTGTACGCCATGCTTGATGTGAGGGTTTTTAACGGGAATTCTACTGCCGAGATTTCCAAGAAATCTACTGTCGGGATTCAAAATAAGGACTACCTTTTGCCGATGTCTTCTATATAATCAACTAACGTGATTAATCAGGGGAATCTACTACGGGATTCAAGTGTGAACTACCTTCTGCCGAGGTCTTCTGGAAAATCATCTACCAAGATTAACCAAGGGAATCTACTATCGAGATTTGATTGTGAATTACCTTTTGTCGAGGTCTTCTGGATAATCAATTGCAAGGATTAACCAGGGGAATCTACTGCTAAGATTTGATTATGAATTACCTTTTAGCCGAGGTCTTCTGGAAAATCATCTATCGAGATCAACTAGGGGAATCTTTTGTCGAGATTCTGTTGGGTACTACCTTCTGTCGAGGTCTTCTGGATAATCATCTGTCGAGATCAATCAGGGGAATCTACTGTCAAGATTTGATTGTGTACTATCTTATGCCGAGGTATTTTGGATAACCATCTGCCAAGATTAACCAGGGGAATCTACTGCTAAGATTTGATTATGAATTACCTTTTAGCCGAGGTCTTCTGGAAAATCATCTATCGAGATCAACTAGGGGAATCTTCTGTCGAGATTTTGTTGGGTACTACCTTCTGTCGAGGTCTTCTGGATAATCATCTGTCGAGATCAATCAGGGGAATCTACTGTCAAGATTTGATTGTGTACTATCTTATGCCGAGGTATTTTGGATAACCATCTGCCAAGATTAACCAGGGGAATCTACTATCGAGATTTAACATAGAATTAGGTAGCTTGATTGACAATGATGATTGTCTTCACATAAAACAAGGTATTATGCTATGCATGTAAATTTGATTGATGCATGAAATGGAAGGATTGATTGATGCATGTAATGAGTTACTTGGATATGTGTAAATGGATGTTGGATTTTAAAATGAGAATGTGTAATTGGTTTTTTTTAGATATGCTCGATCCATGCTGTCGGAATTTTTTAGATGGATGAGATGATACGTATAGATCGATTTTGGATCAAAGAGCCCTAATGCATGATTTATACAGCCTTATGCTTTATGATTATGACTTAAATGGTTTTGTGAATGGTTCCCATGTGATGGGTCATGGATGATTAAAGCATAGAGGTTTGTTTCTTGTCACATGATAGTTAATTTTTATGCTATCATGATTTATCGATACTCGATTTGAACTTGAAGATTGCTGATGTAGGAGAAAGATCCACTGGAGGTTATGAAAGTATCCAGAGAGCTTGCCCCTATGTGGATTGTCTTTCCCTAATTTGTTGGTAGGGTCTCGGAGGAGATTCTCATTGATATGAGCTTGGAAATAGTTTGATCATAGCATTAATGACCCCACAATTTTTCATTATGCCCCTGATTAAAAGACTTTTGAAAATGTTTCGCTTTTATGGACCATTTTGAATCAACTCCTTCTGATCGAGTCTTAAAGTGGTTTTCTCCAACATTTGAATTTTGAAAGATGTACCCCTTAATCTCCTGGATCTAGAGGAAGCACCCTCAAAAGGAACTTAGACCTCACCATGAGCTTAACATAGATCACCCCAAGTATTGGAATCTTGAAAAGTTTGTACTTAAAGTTGCTTGAAGGGGAATTTGGACTTTATGTTTAGTAGGATAAATTTGGTACGTACTGCCCCAACATTTGAATCTTGGAAAGTTGCCCCTGATTATCAAGGCCTTGAGAGGTTTGTTAACACGAGGAAACCGAGTCATACCATGTTGTGATATGACTTGATTAAGGAATTCTCCTTCGAAAGGTATGCCCCTGATTGAACAGTGCTCTGAAATTTGATCCAAGTTGATTAAATATCAGAATTATCACCCCTTGTCAATAGTATCTTCATGTGATATACTTCTATGATCATTAGTATTTGCCCTTTTATTTAGGGGTCCTCTTAGATGATTTGCCCCTAGTTAGAAGCTTCTTGGAAATGCTGCCTTTGATCAGACATTTTCTTTTGAAATCTCCTTGATGTTAAATATTGAATTGTAAGTAAAATTTCCCCCTTTGAAAAGTAATCCTAATGTGATGCACATGCATGTTCTTGAAATCAAAATTGATTATGGAATAGAAATTAATGATTAGAGATAGAGATTCGAAGAAGCAAAGTGATTAATAATTTTAACAAACATTAGGAGTCAGTTTAACACAAATTTTGCCGAGTATGCTTTCATAGTGAACCTAGCTTCAATTAGGACTTTTAAAGGTTAAAAAGTGGCCATGGTTCATGGTTTAAGAAACAAAAGATATAAGGATCAAAATTTATTTAGCCCACCCCATTCTCCTTGATGTTCTCCAGTCCTAAGTTCAATTAGTCCAACAGATACATTTAATCCCCAAGAGAAATTTCATAGTCGCATAGATTATGAGAAGCGTAGATAAATATCCAAGCACCGACAAAATAATTGATAAGATCCAAGCATTGATAATATCTAATAATTGATAAGATCCAAGCATTTATCAGAAGCCTTGATGATTCTTGAGGTGGCAGTCATAAGATTGTTATCCAATTTATTTGTTTTTAATCCCTTATTTTACATGGACCAATTCCTTTTGAATTTGTGGTCCATCGGGATGCCCTACCTTTTTCCTAAGTCAAGTTTTTTTTTTCTTTTTGACTTAGCGGGCTTTATATTTTTTACTTTTGAACTTCTTTTGGCTTTTCGAATTTGACACTTGTGACTGTCACGCTGATTGTTGTAAGCTTCGTCTTCATCGTTTCCTCGATCTTGATTGATGTACTGAGGAAGAAGATATCGTGGACTTTGTCTTCATTTATTCCTCAATATTAAATGATGAACGCGGGGAAGATGATGTGCTCGAATCTTTTCTTAGACCGTTCTCTCAATGATGTATTGAGGAAAGAGATATGCTTGAACCTTTGCTTAGATCGTTTTGATTCTCTTGGGATTTGAATGCATTATCGAATTAATTGAAATCTACCCTACCCCTGGTTAAGATTAAGGGTTTTTAAAAAAATAGAAAGAACTCTGACTTCTGACTCAAGGGGGTTAACTACGGATTATCTCCTTATATCACCATTATTTGGGAAGTGAAACAATGCCTTACATCGTCAGTTAAGCCTTACTATTAAAAATCATACGTTAGAAAAATTTGATTATTTTGTATTTTCATCATTTTCCTGGAGAATTTTGTTAAAGTTGTGCAATGGGAGAAAAGAAGAATAGAAATTCGTTGATTATTTATGGAATGGATCAATTTCAAAAACATGCACATTTATTTTATTAGAATTACTGATCCAAAGATACAAATTTATAGCAAATGAAAATTAAAAACCAGGAAATAAAAAATTGAAATAATAAAGTCCTAATTATCTAGAGATAATCCCTCTTATTGATCCACTGACTTTAGAAGATTCTTCTTAGTCTTTGGATTTGTCAAAGCAAGGGGCGACCGTTCACCAATGGAATCCCTTCTTCAAATGCCATCTGCTTATTGTCGATCAAATCTTGGATCTTGTGTCTGAAACTCCACCATATTTCAAGTTTATGTCCTGGAGACTTGGCATGATACTCACACTTGGCATTTGCATCATACTCAGGTGGGAGTGTCCCATTCGGAGGATTCAATAACTTCTGCTTTACCAAAGATGTCTTGAGTAAATGTTGTAGTAGCTAACTATATGGTATGGGATGTGGATCAAATCTCCTTGGTGGTAGTTTTTGTCTTCCCCTTTGTTGGGCATATCCGTTATGTTGATGGGGTTGTTGTAGTTGCTTTTGAGGTGGGGGAATTTCCCACGGCGGTGGCATCTGTGGTGCTGAATAAGCTTGTGGCTGGGATGACGAAGGGTTACCTTCGCTCCTTAGTAATAATTGCAAGATCAATTTTATTTGAGTATTCAATTGGTGGACCTCCTCCTTCAATAGTTCTTGCCCTCTTTTGAGTTCCTCTATAGTTTCTTGAGACATGCTTTGAGTTTGCTTGTGAGTATCGGGAATCTTGCTAGCTGGATCGCAGTTGGATAAGGGTGGAAGTTTTCTGTAAGTGGAAGAGATATGAGCTTTATGTAGACGGATGAAAATGGAAATGTATGAAAAATTCTTGGGTGTGCAATTTTTTTTTTTGGATTTTAGGTATGCAAAAAGTTCCATGGATATGCAATGCGATGTAGGCGTAGTATGAGAGTAGATGCAGGGGTACCCTATACAAATTTAATGATAGACATGATGATATCCTACACTGACTCAGAGATTGACACAGGCAGAAACTCCTTAAGAACGAAGATAATAATAGACTTGGATTTGATGATATCCTACATTGTCTCAGATATTGAGACAGGCAGGAATTCCTTAAGGATTATGGCCAATGAAATACAACGAGGAATCCTTACATGCTAAGGATTAAGACATAAATGGAAGCCCTACGGGCTAAAGATAGTAGTGGAAGAAAAGATAACCTTTGCGGGTTTACATATTGTAGTGGGATTTGTGAAAGGTATCTTTAGAAGGTAGAGTCCTAGTTTTGGCCTACGGATATTCTACCATTACCATAAGGTGGTTTTCTTAAGGGTATCATGAATAAAACTAGAGGGAGAGGCACAAGGGCCTCCCTTAAGCGGAGCCTCTTTACAGACTGAAACTTTCATCTCTAGGTCATGAAAGGTATCATCATGAGATTTTGGTTTAAGGGTTATACAAAGAGTCATATGTGTCATTCCAAAGTCCTACTTCCCAAGAGGATGTCTCTTGAGAGGTATTCCTTTCACGGAATTCAACCGACTCTAGGCGAAGTCGTCACATAAACTCATAGGGTTGATGTATCCCCTTGGCTAATAGACGAACCTTCTTTCTAAGGGTTTTGAAAAATATTTTTGAAAAATTTAAATCCCACCACAGATATAATAATATGATAAAAATAACAATAAATAAATGAATAAAATAAATAAATAATAATTAAACAAGTATAAAAAACCCAAAAAATGAGAAACCCTAAAACCAAAGGACCAGGCTTCTAAACCTAGGTTTGAGTCCCAAGCAGAGTCGCCAGCTGTTGCAACTGATTTTAAATACATAGTCTCCACCCTTAATTTTTTTCCTAATGAAGGGAATATAAAGGTTAACCCTAAAGAAGTTAGAGATTCTAGGTTGTTGACTCGGTTCTAGACGAAGGGAATGTGTTAGGCACCCCTCATCTACCTTGTTCACAAGGATACAAGGTTTAGAACTAAAAATTTTAGGAAATAAGGTTTTAATTATTTATTAGAGGAACTCGCCACGTTTTTAGTCGTTGTTCACAAGGATACAAGGTTTAGAAGTAAAATTTTAGGAAATAAGGTTTTAATTATTTATTAGAGGAACTCGCCATGTTTTTAGTCGTATGCCTACGTATCCTTTTATGAGGAATCAGAGTCCCAATTCGTTATTCGCTGTTAATTTGAAAGAAATTCTCCTTGATCTTTTTTGAAAATATCTTAGTTTTTTGTTGAGTTAGTAGAAAATGATTTGAATTGTTGGTTAGCTATTTTAAGTCATAGAGCGGGGGGAGTCTAATATAGTCTCCTCATTAGGTGGCCAAATATTGGCCATGTTTCTCTTGCGGATAGGGTATTTGGTGAGTTGCACGGGTTTTAATATTTTGATGTAAAATATTAAATTAACTTTTATTGTGAAAATTATTTGGATTAATTTAATTTCAAAAAAGTTTGAATTGTGAATTTTCTTAGATTTGTATTATTTTTTGTGTTTTTAAAATAATAAAAAAAACTATATTTAAATGAAATAGACCAGGGAGGTGTGCGTATGAACATGGGGAGGAAAAAAACGTTGGGCTTAGAGGGTTGGAAATCCAGATTAAGGGGTGTGAGGCCCAAGAGAACATGACAACTCAAAAAAAAAATGAAAGAGCAAACAAAGGGGCCAGACCCGGGTTGAGGAAACCCAGTCCACCCCCAGACTAAGCAAAATCGGGTCTCCCCAAAGGAAACCCTAAAATTCCTCACGCCATACCCGTTGTTTCAAACACTCTCTCTTTCTTGCACTGATTCATCATTTCTTCTTCATGTTCTCTCTCAATATCAACCAACGGTATTAAACAAAAACAAATATAACAAAATCCAACTCCCCAACAAACCCAATACTCCAATCGAAACCCTTGCTCAATTTCAATATGCTCAAAAATTACATGGATTACAACATATGAAGCGAAAATAGCGAGAAGAAATTAAAAAGGGTACGCTTGTGTTTCTACTTCTGGCCCTCTTTCTCTTCTTCTCTGATTTCGTGTGTTATTCTGATTTCAGCGAGAAAGCGGCGGTTGGGTCTCCGAAGGTGTTGCGGCTAATGTCAGATTTGGGTGGTGTGTTGCGAGCAGGTGCAGTTGGAGCTTTGTGTTAAAGTGGTCGTGCTGGCAAACGACGGGGAGGTCGCAGCCGTGTGACAAACGGAGGCGATGCAGATGTGTGCTTTGCCGTTCTCCGACTTCGTCTCTGCTATTTTAAATCTTTTTATGTGTTAATTTTTTTCTGTAAATTTTCTCCTCCTTATTTCTCTGTTAAAAAACTTTACTTTGTGAAATTTCCCTCTGATTCTTCTGTAAATTCCTCTCTGTCCCTTTTATGTTTTTAGTTCTTAGGTTTTATAGTGTTCTTAGGGATTAGATTTTAGGAAACAAATTAATTTATCTGTAATTTCTAACTTGATTTGTATTATACATTTTTAATTAGTTTATGTATTAGTCTGATATTGTCTCCGAATTATGAACTTAATAGAAAGGGTTTTGATTTGGTTTTATGTTTTTGTATTATTATGTAAAGAACTGTTCGTATTTTGAATTAGTCATATTCTAGAAATTTAATGAAAAGATTTGTTTCTGTATTGGATATTTTTTTGTACAGACTTTTGAATAAGGAAAAAAATGAATTGATTCTGATCATGATTTGAACAATAACTATTTGCAAAACCTGCATTTTTTGGTTCAAGTCATGCGCTAATTTTCTCAATGACAACAATAACCGTTCTCGTTTTGGGTTGGGCCTGTAATGGCTTGGACATTGGACCGTGCGAACAAATTTAATCTGGCACTTTTAGTCACTTAATGAAACAATCACCTATAATACTCATGATGTTAACAATACTATGTAACTCTTAATAAAAATAAAATACATTTTGGAATAAAAACTTGAAATGGGCCAAGTGCTTACTATTGGGCCACTCATCTCAAAAAAACAATACCTTTCCTCCTTTCTTATGTGTAAATGGGCTTACTTAATTTTATTATATTGGGCATTTAAACCAATGAGTTGCTTTATACACCCTCAAATTTATCCAAAACCTAAATGGGCTTTTCTCTAATGTTTGCAACATACACCTCCTTTTCACTATCTGAAATGGGATAAAAAATTTATATGGGCCCTTTATGATTTAGAAAGGCCCATAATTTTTTTCAAAATAGTGTACCCCCATTATAAAAATGCACCTTTTCTCGAAACATCAATGAAACCTTAATGGGTCATCAAATATTGATGGTCCACTTTAGATCAATACACCTCTCTTCCATGTTTTGCACCCCCTACATAATACAATTTATTTAATTGGAAACCTAAATATAATATAAGGGTATGGAAATTTAAGGGTGTGACACTAAAACATATACTTTTGGTGTGTTAAAATGTGATGAAATATTTGATGTTTTAGTTGGAAATGGTTAGATTATAGTGTCTTCGGGCAGTAAAAATCCACCATTAGAGCAGAAACAATAAAGAGGCTTCTGCAAGTATCACAATTTTCTGGGTCATAATACTTATCAATGTTTTCTTTTTAGGTATTTGATTTAGAAGGCTCTTAAAGATGGTCGATTTAAATTTTGTGAAAAACCAAAGAGCTCCATGAAGGTCAACTCATATCCTTTACATATTGTTGATGCACACTTTGTCGAGCCATTAGAAGTGTTGATGATCGAGGCTACTGATGGTCTCGAAGACGAACATGACTACATTATTGATTCACTAGCAGTGTTGACAATCAAGAATACTAATGGTTTTGAGAACGAACAATCTATGATCATTGATCCAATGTCAGATATAGTAGTTAAGACTACTAAAGGTCTCAAAAGTGGAAATGGAAATTTGTCTAAGTCACAGGAAGTGATGGTAGTTGACATGGTTGAAGAGTCTGAGGGTAATCAGGGTGAAAAGGAAAAAATGGAGCGTGAAACAAATAATGAGGAATTATCCGAAGAAAAAGTTGTGGAATTGGTGAATGTTGTGTTTCTCAAACCTGAGGAAGAATTGGTGGATTTTCTGAATAGATGCAAGTTGAGTAATTCCAGGTCTATGATGAAAATGCTGCAAAGAAAATTGAGGTGCTGAAGAAGAAACATCCTCAAGAGAAAAATCCAAAAGTGGTGTTTGACCATGCGAAGGAGCCATACAAAGTTCAAGTGGCTCAAGGAAAACCTAGGTTTCCATATCAAAGGACCTTTGTGCCACCAACTGATGCTCCTAACAATAACTGGGTTCGTCCTTTCTATCAAAGGGGGGAAAACCAAAATTGGAAGGTAGTGAAGAAAGGTTTAAGTTTAAACCACAAGTGGGAAATGATGGAGAAGGGATCAAATTCTTCCCAATTTGCTGAAGCCAGGATCACCTCAAAGAAGTATCATGTTCCTCCCATATACAAATGGAAGAATCCTATAACAAAGACTCAGTGGAGAAGGTTTCAAAGAAATAAAAAAGCTACAAGGGAAGTGGCGTCAAAAGTTACTCCATAAAAGGATGAGAGTAATCTAAAGGTGATACACCATCGACCAGCAAAAAAGAGGTTATTGATGCCGATTTTGAGTGTGCCGCCGATAAAAGATGAAGGTCTTGATGACAACATGGACGATGAATTATCTGATGACTTTGAAGATAGTTCAGAAGATGGCTTGATTATTCACTGTAATATTGTGTTGGTCTTTCCTAATGAGTATGGGTTCGCGTCAGAAGCATCTGGAGACGAAGAAGAAGCCATGTGCGAAGAATCTGCGGGCCAGAAACCTCTATGCTACTATGTCATGAATAATGGGGTAGTGGGCGAACAACAGGAAATGTTTGAGAAACTTACATCTGATATGATGTACCATCTCAAGCCTTTTTTTATAAGGGATAAAGTTGATGGTTTCCCTGTGAAAAGAGTGTTCGTTGATGGTGGTGCAACTATGAACTTGATGCCATAATTGTTGCTGAAAAGGATTGGCAAGTTCGACACTGACCTCAAACCACAAAATATGGTTTTGTCGAACAATGAAGGAAAAATAAGTCACATACTGGGTATGATTCAAGTAAATTTGTCAGTTGGCTTGACTTCGAGGCTAATAGTGTTTATGGTGATTGCATCCAAAACAAACTATAATTTGTTGCTAGGACATGAGTGGATACATGGCATTGGGGCGGTACCATCAAATTTGCATCAACACTTATGCATGTGGTATCAGGATGGGATTATGGAGAATATTGAGGCAGACCACAGTTATTTTACGGCTAATGTGAATGTAGTCAATAGGAAGAATTTTGACAAATGGGAAAATTGTTAACATTAACACCATATTATGCCCAGGAAAATGGGCAGGTCGAAGTAGCAAATAAGGTCATTATAAGTTTGATAAAAAACATGTTGTTCAAAATCCTAGAAGCTAGCATACAACTCTTGGCCAAGCATTGTGGGCATGTCGAAACTCACCAAAGGAGTCAACTAACCCAATGGCTTTCAACTTAGTTTATGCGCACAAAGCAGTATTGCCTCTAGAGATTCATCTACAATCACTGAGAGTGCAAAGGCAATTAGAAATTCCTACTGAATATTACTGGGGAATGATGTATGATACATTAGTAAATGTTGAAGAATATAGGCTAACAACATTAGATACTTTGTTAAGGCAGAAAGAACAAGTAGCAAGGGTATTTTACCCAAAATAATTCCCTCCCATTATTCAAGACAAATTATTTCAATAGGTCTCTCCATGCTCCTAGGTTTCTCAATTACTCAAGACTACTCAAGGATTGATCAGAAAAACCCTCCCCCTAAGTCGTTGACCTACAACTAAGGTTTTGCTTCTCTCAAGAAAAATTGGACTTATAATGCCTCAAGTGGATTTAATGGTTTCTCATGTGTCTCAAATAATCCTCATTCCATATTCCAAGCCATGTAGCACAAGTTTGCTCAGTTAATTAGTCAGATGATTGAAAATTAACTATATTGGGCAAAAATTCAACTTTGACCAATTTACAGTCAAACTTTAAGATTTTTGGTCAACATCAACATTTTGAAGTCACATTCATGATTTTATCAAGGGATTGATCATGATTCATCAAGAAAACTCAAGATTCATCAAAAGTCAAAAGTTACTAAGTTAGGGTTTTCTTAACGAGAAGTCAACTGAACTTTGACCAAGCGTAACTTTCACATACTTCATCATAAATTTCTCAGCCAAAGCTCATTTTGAAGGAAATTCAATTCTCTACAATTTTCTCTCTCTATCAAGGCCAAAAATGCTTCATTTGAGAGATATGGGCCAAAACATTACAGGTCATTTTAAAAGTCAACAAAAAGACACTTTTTGTCAAAGCAATTTACATTAAGATAAAGGCTTCAAATGAAAACTTTACCAACATGAAGATTGTAGGGGATGTCTTGGGCTTTCCAAAGAGTCTAAGATCACCTTCATATGATAAAAATTGAGTGAGATATGATTTGTGCAAGTTGGGCAATTTTGAGAAAATGCATGAAATCTAAATTAAGCAAATTTGAATTTTTGGGCTAATACGCCTATCTTTTAAGGTCCGAACGTGTTCATGGCCTCATAATAGACTCTTAAATCCATTCATTTATTTTTGTGGTTTTTATTTCTTTTATTTTTTATTTTATTAAATTAATAGCAAAATAAATCAAATAAAATACCAAGTGAATGAATCAAGGCATGAAGATCTATTTTTGAATCAAATCATAAGTCTAAAAAGCTGGTGACAACTTGCAAAAAATGTGTAAAGATTGATTGGTACATGATTGGCCTAAAAAAGAAAGATTTCATGCAAAACTTCAATCAAAGATTTGATCATGAAATACAAAAGATTGATTCCACTTTTGTTGATCTAAATCTTCCATTATAAATAGAGAACACATTCAGACCAAGGGACACATGAAAATTGCCTCAAGAACACCCTCTCAAAAAATCTCATTTTTTTGTCAAAACTAGGGCAAAGTCAAAACCAAAGATCCAACCACTTTCAGTCCAAGCCATCCATTACAAATCATTCCTGAGGTATCTAAGGGTAAGAATATGTTGAAAGTCATGGCCATTGATGCTTGAAACAAGCATACTCATCTTCTCCAATTTTCTTTTCATTCAAACATTCATATAATTAATTTCATGCATTGCTAATATTTATTAACTGCCCAAGTGAGTTCCTGGTGTTACTTAGAACAGGTTTGAATCATAAAACCGAAGCTCTAACGTGAGAATCATGTTTTGCCATGGCTAGGGTAGTTTGAGATGTCTTCTTCGAAACTCATGATACAAGTGTTTTTAGGCCAAACAAACACCACCATTGGATTCGCAAGGGTCGAATTAGGGAGATAGGGTCCTTTTTATGGTCTAACACATTTTTTTGCAGGTTTGAAAATCCTCTGACCAGAGAAGACGATCGGAGCTAGGGCCAGGGTGCTTCCCTTGTTCACTTGATTTATTATATATATTTTTGCTTATATTTTAATAACAGAAACGAAGTGCAACTCAGTTGGTTGAGACAGAGGCATGTAACGTGAAGGGCGTGAGTTCGATCCATGCGTCTTACAGTTATTTTTTGTTATTTTTCAAACTAACGCACATGTTTTATATATTAATAAATGCCTATTTCTCAAACACCAACATGCACTTGGCCTAGTGACAAGCAGTGTAGTTTGTGAAGCCAGGGGTGTGGGTTCAACACCCAACCCATGCAGTTTTTTTACCCTATTTTCCTAACCTAATTTTTCTATTTTCTTTCTTAAATATTCCTTAATTATTTTTTAATTAAAAATTAACTAACCTAATATTTTTCTTAATAACTAACAAATTAGGATTAGAGTTTTAGTTAGTAATTAATTTTTTCTTACATTTTTTATTTACTAATTAATTAAATTGGCTTTTTTTCTTAACATTAAAATAAATTAGGATTTAGGTTTTAATTACTATTATTAACTTAAATTATTTTCTACAAAAATATCTTATAACATTTTAACATTCTTTTTTTATTTTCTTTCTTCTTTCTATTTAATTTTCATAGAAAATTGTATATGTTGCATTCTTTAATTGTAATAGCATAGATTTCTTTTCTCGCCTTTTTTACCTAATTATGTAACTGCTCACAGGATGTAATAGCGTAGATTTACTTTCTCGCAAATTTTTATACTTATGTACCTCTCCCAAAGCCATGTAATAGCTTAGAACTTTACATTCCACACTTTATTTTTTTGTACATATTTAACTGCTAGTAACTAGGGTTTTCATGGCAAGACTAAAAATAATTTAGAAAACCCTAATATTCAAGATAAATAACTGAATCAATACACTTCACACACTTGCACTTTTAGGATAACCTCTCTTGTTGCCTTATGATATTGGTCACGTTCCTCGAGAGTGGGGATACATTAGCAAAAGACCCTAAATCAAATCATCATGTCCATTTCGAATAAAGATCATAATCCCTCGACGACCCTTCGAGATTCCTACAAAATTATCTAGTCCCTTCGAGTTTCCTACAAAATGATGATAGTCCCTTCGATATAATTGCTAAAGTATCCTTACTTGTTGCCTTCGATGACCATACGATGACCCTACGCCTGCCCCTTCACATCCAATAGATAGGGATACCTACTAATTAATGGTATGGATAGTACTATCTCTAAAGGAGAAGGAAAATAATAAGAAAGACTTTAGTGGGTAAGAAACTCTTAATTTCTTGCTCACAACTTTTCTCAAAACTTTTTTTCACACTACACTTTCAAACAAATATAACACTTTGTATACATTCTTGAGGACTGATACAAGAATCATTACAAAGTCAGCCTTAGATTGACGATTTCAAAATATTTTCAAACAAATCATACACACAAAGCAAGATTTTCAAAAGTGAGCTAAGCCATTAAGAGCCCGTAGATAACTACGGATGAAAAGGGTGCTAACACCTTCCCTTTTCATAACTTACCCCCCAAACTCAAAATCAACCAAAGGTCTTTCATGTTCTTTCACCTTTCCTAAATATTGGATAAAATAAAAGTCGATGACGACTCTAGCTATCCGCATATTTGGATAAAATCAAAAAGTCAGATATCCCGCCGTATTACAGAACTGGAGACTCTACTGAGGATTACTACTTAAAAAAGAGGAGTTACCTTAGAGTTTAAGATCACTTTACTTTCTTTTAATGGTATGCTTTGCTTGCTTTACTTTAAGGGTTTGTTTGGGTTTAATTGCTTGTAATATCCTACACCCGAATCTAGGGATGCCTTAGGTAAGTAGCAATAGATCATAAAGGTTGTACGACATAGACGGATATGGTTAACATGATGGAAACAATTAGTGTGATACTTTGGTTTGTACTGATGTTCCTTGAGTCGGTCAAGGATAACATTAGGATTTTGTGTGGTGTCGTTAACATTAACTTACTTTTAGAACCTTAATTGACTCATCTTGGCCATTAGAAGGTAGTGAGATAGCCGACTTTGGTGCGGTTCAATGTTGGTTAATACTCGAAATTATGCTCATTGAGATTTGACTTTCGAGATGTTTTAGTGGCAAGCCAGTTATCGTGCTAAAATAAAGCCTACGAGAAAGATCGATGATATGAGATTCCTAGAACCCAGTTACTATTTTAGGATAGGTTGAGCTAACTTAACTTCAATGGGGAAGGGTACTTACCTATGAACTTCATGCAAGCCTTTAAACCTAAGGCTCTTGTATGTTTTTGCTACTTATTTAACATGAACATGACATCATAATATCATATCATTATAACATAACATTTTCACTAACCATTTATAGGCCTATGTTGCAATAAATTATAATAAGTAAAAGAACAAAATTCATTGTTGTTGTGAGTATTTTCAACACAAGTATTTATATTATCATTTTCCTCAGAGATTGGTGTGATATTACTATCGTTCTATAGTTTTAGAGAATTTAAGTGTTAAATTCACAAACAAAGATTTGGTATTTGGTGCTAGTAACAAAAAGATTTGGTTTCATGCAAGATGTTGTACTTTGGATAAAAGAAAGATTTTGTTTGAAAGGTTTGTTTTGATAAAAAGCATGTCAAAGATTAGTTTTCATTAACCTATTCCATATATATTTGATTAGTAAAGCATATGAACTAATTGATGATCGATATATTCGCATATCCTCTCAACACCACTCATGTCTAAGCAATATTGTGAGTATTATCATGTTAATCCTTAAATGATCTCTCAACCTAACTATTAACATGATAATCTTTAAATCTTGATACAAGTGAATACTAACTCACAAATCTATGTCTAGAGTTTGCTCATTAATAAATGAATATCTTAGGTCAAGTTTGAAACTTACTTCTCAATAATGATCCAAACCATAAAAATAATAAAGAAAGAAAAGATATTCAACATATATTAATCATAAACCAAGTTCATATACAAAATAATCAAAAGAAATAAATAATAGCTAGGTTAACTACCTCTAATCTTGACACAAGAGATATTTAACCCCCCATAGTCATGATAGCTTGATCAACAAATAAGCAACAAAGCTTTATGGACAACAACCTTGAAGTATCAAAGATTGAGGATGAAAACCTTTGATTTTGGTAGAAATGGAGGAAAATAGGTTTTTTCTCTCAAAAGTGATGTTTATAGGTTACAAAAGTACAAGAGATTGAAGAAGAATGTCACAAAATATCCCAAAAGTGGCATAAAAACAAGGACAATCAGCCTACCATCATCCAAAGACCATAAAGCATCGTCGGGCGATGCTAGCTAAATGAACCACGTGACTGTACTAGACATAAGGAACAAGCAGAAAGTATCAACCATCGCCCGACGACAACGATGCTTCGTTGGGTGACTCTTCTTTCGCCGGGCGCTCCAGTGGTGAGACACACTAGAAGCTAATCCAAAATTCAGCCCTTCTCCTCAACCTCGTCGGGCGACGCTTCCTTTATCGGGCGATGCATCCTTGCAAGGCCAAATCTTCAAGCTTGTAAAATTAACTATAAGTCGGCTTCAGGCCGCATTATCTGAATAAAATTTTGCTGAAAAACTAACAAACAAGTTAAAACATTTAAAATTATTTGTATTTATGCAAAATGACTTAAAATAAGTGCTTATCCTAATTAAAAATATAATAAAGGGTTTGAAAGTGTCAATAAATGAAATGAAAATTACTCAAAAGTTGACACTTAACAACTCTCCCCAACTAAAATCTCTATTCGTCCCCAAATCAAAGGTAAAAACCAAGACACCAAGATGAATTCATAAGAACAAAATCAATAAGGGAAATTTTGATGGTTCAAACTCAACAAATTCGACCACAAACATAAATCAACTGTTTTCAAAATCAAAACATGATAATAAAATATGTTCTAAACACAAACAATGAGCTATACATAAATTAGTAACAACATGTTCATATTTGAATCACCTACTCTCAATCAACAAAATATGGATTATGTACATATGACAAGGGACAAAATATTTTCATTAGTAATTGTGCTAACATCCAGAACAATTCATGCATTCATCAAATAAGTCAAAAAGAAGATCAATGAAACATAGATCACGAAAGGACTTTTATTGGATGTAACTCGGCTTGGGTTAAAAACAAATGATTATGTATGTAAGGCCATTGAATCAAAATGGGTAAATATTATGAAGAGCATTTCAAATTATTTACAACATTCATTCTTGCTTCATCCTTATTTTCATCACAACCTTTGATTTCTTTTCTCACAATGCTCCTTTCTCTTTTTGATATTTTTCATTATTATTATTATATTTTTTTCTTTCAAAATTCTATACACTCTTTTCTTTTTTGAATTTTTTATAAAGGATGCATTGTCCCACCAATTATTTCTTTCTTTTAAATAAACTCCCCAAATTTCAACGTTTCTTTCCTTTTTATGCAAGCAAATGCTCTTCAAATAAGGCTAATTCATACAATTGGGTAAAGTGTTTACAAACAAGAAATTTTTTAGAATGAATCATCATTGAATCTTTTTTGATCATCAACAAAATTACTAAGTGGTATACTTAAGAATTTGTTGGCCTATTGATAGATTCATTCCAAAAGTTTATAATTTAAAGCTCAAAAGAATTCACAAAGTTTCGCATACTCACAAGGTTAAATGAGGCCCTTTTAGAAATGGTGGTAACTCTCGTAATACAGAAACAATGCCTTGATCCCTTCTAAGTTTCCAAAATTTCTATTTAAAAACAAGATTTAACATGAATCACACAAGTTAAAATAATAATTACTAAAACATTAACGGTTTGGTGAACAATGGAAAGTCACTCACATTTGTGGTTATGTCTTAATGATTCAAACATGCACACTTATTTACATAACAATGCATAACTATATATTTGCCTAAAGCATTACTTTCATTATTTTGCTAACATTCTACAAAACAGTAAAATAATACCTTATTTACGCATATCATTGAGATTTATCATCACCACCCAAATTACAAGATTGACCATGCCTCAAAGAATCAATCTTGCTCCTTGAGCACTTAATTTCAACTATTTACAAAGACAAACAAAACCAACTTTCTATGTGCACACCATAATAAAATATAATACTACTAATTTTTTTTTCAAATTAAAAACTATAATTTAAACATACTTCAAAAAACAATTCCAACAAAAAGGGTACCAACACCCACCAAAAGGATTGAATCCAAAAATACAACAAACAAATTTCAAAACAAAAGTAAATTATTCCAACAATTAAATTCTAAAATCATAAAGCTGAAAAAAAATAAAAACTCTTCACTTTTATGCACAGAATCTTCACTGCTCCATATTATCACCACCATCATCAGCAGGTGTTATCCCCTCCGAATAGAACGAGCGCCTGTCCACTAGCCAATTACAGTAGGCATCATATTCAGCACGGGAAAGGAAAGAAATTGTCTCTTGAGGATTAGACTTATTAAGAAACAGCTTCGCCATGGAATCATGAAGAAAGCTTCCAGACCTTTGATGGGCTTCCAACATGTCCCAAGTATAGTTGCAAGTCTCTTTCATCCTAGGATCCCAATTTTCATAATCGAGACCCTCGGACGCCTCTCGACCACTAGAAGATTCACCCATACCACTTCTCTTTTCCTTTTCATAACCAACATTCCTAAACAGTATCGACCAAGATAATCATCATCTCCTTAGCCTTAGAGATTTCAAAAAACTGCTTCATTTCTTTAGAAATAATGCCAACAACATCCACCAACCTGTCTTCCAAGATACATTTCACAAGCATGACAACATCAATAGGAATGGTTGACCTATGAAGCTTAGGTTTGATGTTGTTTAAAATCAAAAGAAGTACAACTTGTGCTTCAGCCGTCATATCATCTCTGTTGTATCTTAAAGGAAGACTTGTTGCATTCGATTCTACGCTTCTTCCTTCTAGCAGAATTGCACTAGCATTAGAATCATGGTTTCTTACTTTTCCAAGCTCCTTGTTGAAGTCATGTATATCGTGAACACACAAATGAAGCGGGTTACCCAAAAACTTGTTTATCGAGTTCGCATCAAAATGCAATGATTTTCCTCTCACAATAGCCTTGAAAATAAATTGCTCCCCCTAAGCAGGAAGAGCATTTGCGTAAAACTCTTTGACCAAATCATAGCTTATCCAGTCAACCGGATCAATTAGCACATTCCACTTCTTTCTCAAGAAAATCTGCATTGACTTCCCATAAGGACCATTAGTGTTAATCACGAATTTTTTCTTTGATACAAAATGCCTTCCCACTATAAGTTTGAATCTTACTTCAACTTTAGAACTAACAAATCGACGCTCATCAAAATTATGAGGTTGGCTCGAACTATCCCCATCGGTTTCCCTCACAGGTTTCAAGTGAAAAGCTCTCCTAGGATCCATCTTCAAGACATTAAATCAAAACGAAACAGCAGACAAACCCTCATGTTAGACATGAAAATAACAAAAATTGCAGAACACACAAGAAAAAACAGAGATGTCTCCCCTGACATGCATTTTCGGGTGATTCATCTTTGTCGTCGGGCGATACCCAGCGAACAGGCCAGAATCTGTAGACTTTTACTCACAAACCCTGTTCTTTCACTTGTAAACCAAATTTCCTTTGTGATTTCAGATAAATCTATGATGAGTGATGATTGCAAACAATGGGTATTGATGATCCTAACCACATGCATACTAATCAAGGCTATAAAATCCTAAATTACTAAACCTAATTTACTAAGCATAGACATAGTAATCAAAATTGTAAAAAAAACTATACTATAAAACCTAATTTACTAACCATAAGGAAGAGAAAGAAAATTTACCTTTGAATCTTGAAATTAGGGATGAAGGTGCAAGGATTTGGAGAGAGATTTGGTGAAAATGACCCCAAATAGGTTAAATTCCTCTTATAAAAGAAGAATGACCCGTGGGCCTAAAATAACCCACCAAAATTACAATACAAAATCGCAACAGATAAGTGTTGTTTAAACATCATCGCTCAGTGACAGAAACAATCCTGTTCTGCAACAGACTAATTGAAAATGACACAAAAACAAAAATACTTACAATTCTAGGGTGCCTCCTAACAAGTGCTTTGTTTAACGTCGTTTCGAGCTCGATGGTCCAAGGTGATCACATATCACCAAGACGAATAACACTAGTGCTTCGGTTCTCCTTCCCTCTGAGGTAGATTTTTAAATGCTGACCATTCACCATCCAACTTTCCTTTGAGATAGGGTCCTCCAACAAAATAGATCCAAAATGCTTCAATTATTTTATCAAGAATGGCCCCGACCATTTAGATTTTAGTTTCCCCATAAATAACTTTAACCGAGAATTGAACAATAAAACTAATTGACCAACTTCAAAATTCTTTTGACTGATTTTTTTATCATGATACTTCTTGTATTTTTATTTGTAAATCCTTGAAGATTCATAAGCATGCAGTCTCAATTCATCCAATTCATGTAATTTTTCTTTCCTTTTCGAGCTGGCTCAATCTTGATCAAAATTCAAAAACTTCAATGCCCAAAATGCCTTATGTTCAAGTTCCATCGGAAGACGACATGATTTCCCATAAACCATATGAAACGGAGTAAGACCTATTGGAGCTTTGAATGTCGTACGATATGCCCAAAGAGCTTAATCCAACTTCAAAGACCAATCTTTTCTTGATGATGAAACGAATTTCTCAAGAATTATTTTTATTTCCCGGTTGACACTTTAGCTTGGCCATTGGTTTAATGATGATATGGTGTAGCAACCTTGTGCTTAACTCTAAAGCTCGCTTCAATTGGGAATTGTAAAAATGTGAACCTCCACCACTTATCAAAAATCTTAGAGTACCAAAACATGTGAAAATGTTTTTCTGTAGGAATTTAATCACAGTCTTGGCATCCGCTTTTGGAGATGCTATTGCCTCAACCCACTTTGACACGTAATCCCCCGCTACCAATATGTATCCATTAGAAAATGAGGAAGGAAAAGGGCCAACAAAGTCTATCCCCCAACAATCAAATACCTCAACTTCAAGCATGTTTTGAAGAGGCATTTCATGTCTTTTTGTTATTCCTCCCACTCTTTGGAAACGGTCACAACTTTTTGCATGTTCAAAATAATATTTAAATAATGATGGCCAATAAAATCCAGATTGTAAAACCTTTGCGGTTGTCTGGTCACCACTAAAATGTCCACCATAAGGAGAATTGTGACAATGCTACAAGATGTTACTTGCTTCTTCTTTTGTCACACATCTTCTCAAAAAATTATCTACCCTTAATTTAAATAAATAGGGTTCATCCCACACAAAATACTTTATATCTCTAAAAAACTTTTTCCGTTATTGTGCATTGAAATCTTCCGGAATGATACCGGTAGCTTTGAAATTTGCCAAATTTACAAACCAAGGTCTTTCCCGAACCATCATCAGTTGCTCATCCGGGAATGATTCCTCTACTTCTTTTTCATTTATTGTGACCTCTATATTGACCAAAAGGGATAAATGATCAGTTACCAAGTTTTCAGATCCTTTCTTGTCACGAATTTCAAGATCAAATTCTTGCAACAAAAGGATCCATAGAATAAGCCTTTGTTTTGAATCGGGCTTGGTAAGCAAATATTTAATCACTGAATGGTCAGTATAAACCACAACCTTAGAGCAAATAAGATAAGAACAAAATTTCTCCAATGCATACACAATAGCAAGCAACTCTTTTTCAGTTGTTACACAATTCATTTGAGCATCATTTAAAACTTTGCTTGCATAATGTATAGCATGAAAAATTTTATTCCTTCTTTTCCCTAAAACAACTCCCACCGCATAATCACTTGCATCACACATAAGTTCAAAATCAATTTTCCAGTTTGGTGAAATGATTATGGGTGCATTAATAGAATTTTATTTCAATTTTTCAAAACCTAATAGACAATCATTATCAAAAAGAACAGACTTATCTTTGTTGAGAAGATTGCTCAATGGTCTTGCAATTTTTGAGAAGTCCTTGATGAATCTCCTATAAAAACCAGCATGGCCAAGAAAACTTCGAATTCCTTTGACATTTGTTGGTGAGGGAAGAGTCTTAATCACATCAACTTTAGCTTTATCTACTTCAATTCCTCTTGGTGATATTTTATGCCCAAAAACAATTCCTTCGGTCACCATAAAATTGCACTTCTCCCAACTTAGAACCAAATTTGTTTCAACACACCGTTTTAGCATGGTTTCTAGGTTGCTCAAACATAAATCAAATGACACTCCAAAAACGGAGAAGTCATCCAGGAAAACTTCAATGATCTTCTCAAGCATATCATAGAAAATTGCTTGCATACATCTTTGGAAAGTAGCAGGCGCATTACATAAGCCAAAAGGGATACGTCTATACACAAAAATACCAAACAGACATGTGAAAGTAGTCTTATCATGATCTTTCGGATTGACTGATATTTGATTGTATTCGGAATAACCATCCAAAAAACAATAATATTATTGACCAGATAATCTTTCCAACATTTGATCCATTAAAGGAAGAGGAAAATGATCTTTCCTTGTCGCTTTGTTAAGCCTTCGGTAATTGATACACACCCTCCATCCGGTCACTTTTCTTGTCGGAACCAACTCATTTTTCTCATTGGTGATTACCATCATTCCACCCTTCTTAGGATGCACATGCACCAGACTAACCCAAGCACTATCCCAGATAGGATAAATCATGCCCGCCTCTAATAACTTGACAACTTCCTTTCGTACCACTTCCTTCATCACCGGATTTAAATGCCTTTGTGGTTGAGCTACCGATTTGAATTCTTCCCCCATCATGATTTTATACATACAATAGGCTGGACTAATCCCCTTCAAATCGAAGAGAAACCAACCAATTTCTTTTTTATTTTGTTTCAAAACCATGATCAATTTTTCTTCATCATTGCTAGATAATGATCCATTTATGATAATCGGCTTGTTCCCACCACTTTCAAGGAACACATATTTTAAATGTGGTGGTAACGATTTCAACTCTAAATTTGACTTTTCTTCAATTGGGTATTTTTTCAAAATATCCAACTCATCTTCCCAAGGTTGTACTTCTTTCAAAATCTCTAAATCCGCCATACAATCTTCAAGCTCTTTCTTCTTACTATCATCTAGAACTTGAAGAGAGTTAGTTAAGGTTTTCTCAAGAGGTGTTGTAAGATGAACTTGACTAGTCACATATTGTATTGCTTCTTTGGTATCATCCATTCTAAAGTAATCTCTTTTATCATTAGGATGTTTCATTTCCTCAAAGAGGTTAAAACAAATCTCCTCATCTTGAACTCTTACCTTCATTAAACCATCACCAATGTCAATCATCATTCTTGCGGTCTTCATGAAAGGTCGCCTAAGAATTAAAGGTGCATCCACATATTCTCCATTTATATAACGACAAAGTCCACTGGGAAAAATAATTTGTCAACTTTGACTAACAAATCTAAAGCCACTCCATGAGGATGAGTAGTAGACTTGTCGGCTAGTTGCAATGTCATATTTGTAGATTTCAACTCTATATTTCCCAACCTCTTCACAAAAGCTAATGGAATTAAATTGATGCTAGATACCAAATTGATCAACCCTTTTCTGACATAAACGTCACCAATTGTAACAGGTAAAGTAACCCGTCTCAGATCACTTTCTTTCTTTGGTAGAGTCCGCTGAATGATTGCACTACAACTAGCATCAACCATGATAGTTTCTTGATCCGTGTATCTTTTCTTCTTATTCAAGATATCCTTCATAAAATTTGCATACTTCAGCATTTGTTCTATCACTTCAGAAAATGGAATGTTGATTTATAATTGTTTGAAAATATCCATGAAACGAGCGTAGTGTCTTGCATCGTCCTTCTTTGAAGGAGCATGAGGATATGGTAAATTTTGAACCGACAAAGTAACAAATTTCTCCTTCCTCCTCTTGATTTTTTCAACTTCTCCTTTTTAACTAACTCCTCCTCATGATTATTTTCTACTATAACTTCCTCAATCTCATCTTCATCACCAACTTCACTTCCGACTACTCTACCACTCCTAGTTAATATTGCCTTGCAATTCTCCTTAGGATTAGATTGAGTATTTTCCTCAAATGATGATCTGACATTTTGATCGGCCAATTGCTTGGCTAGTTGCCCCACTTAAGTCTCCAAATTTTTGTTTTCCGCTTCATTACTCTTTTGATTTGCCATAGATTCTTGCATGAATTGAGCAAGAGTGTCTTGTAAGTTTGAACTTATAGCTTGAGGTTGTGAATTTTGATTTGTGTTCTGATAAGGATTTTGTCTATTTTGATTGTTGGCATCTTGTCTCCAACCTTGTTGATAACCTTGGTTACCTCTTTGTTGGTAACCTTGGTTATTTTGATATGATTGCCTCTGTTGTTATCCTTAGTCTTGATTCCCCATGTAATTAGCTTCCTCTTCAACCAGAGGACAAAATATGGTTTTATGATAACCCTTGCATAACTCACAACAAGTAACTTGTTGTATTCGATTGCTAGACCTTTCTTGCATTTCTCTTAATTGTTGAGGAAGCTTTGATAATTACTTGGTTAATTCTTCCACTTGTTGAGAAAATAATTTGTTTTGGGCTAAAAGAGCATCTTTTTATCTTGAATCACTTGCTTCCTCTTTCTTTTGAACAATACCCTGATCATGTTGAACTTGGTGGTCGTTCCTTGCCATTCTTTCAATAATTTTAATTGCCTCTTGCACCGTCTTTGCCATAAGTGATCCTCCCGTAGTAGAATCTAACAAAAGCTTTGGTTGTGGTTGAAGTCCATTTCAAAAAATATGCATTTGAGTAGTGGCGTCAAAACCATGACTCGGACATTTTCTCAACATAGATTTGTACCTTTCCCAAGCTTCATTTAATGATTCGACTCCGCCTTGAGAGAACACCAAAATAGTCGTTTTGGCTTCCAAGAAACATGATTGTGAGGAGAACCTTTCAAGAAATTTCTCTTCAAGAAAATTCCACCCCGTCATGGTTTGATTAGGTTAGTCAAGATACCAATCCTTAGCTTTGCCAATTAACGAATGTAGAAATAGTCTTTTAAACATTTATTCTTCAACCTCCTCCGGAGCTCCTATAGCACCCTCTATCTCATAGAATTTTGTTAGATGGGTGTAACGGTCTTCAAGTCTAACCCAATGAAAGGTTTATGATACAACATTAGTAGAATTCCAATCTTCATTTCAGAATTCCTTTTGTATGCGTTTCGAGCAAACTGAGCATTGAACCTCAGACTATTTGCACAAGGACCTCTTGGTGGAATTGTCGCCATAACTTCTTCTATATCTTGGTTTAAAGGTATAGCAGAAGTAGATGCCTCTCCTCTTTCTCTCATTTCTTTTGCTAGCTTTCTCCTTTGTCTAGTCTTGCTACTAAGTTTTCTGCAAGTCCTTTCGATTTTAGGATCAAAAAGAAGTTGATCTTCAGAAATACTTCCTCGCATAAACTAAAATCTGAAAACACTAACAAAACAAGTGAAACACAAGAGATATTAATAAGCTAAAATAACTTAAAACACTTAAACTATTGCAATAATTGCAAAATCAAACTCCAATCCCCAACAACAGTTCCATTTTGTTGTGAGTATTTTCAACACAAGTATTTATATTATCGTTTTCCTCAGGGATTGCTGTGATATTACTGCCGTTCTATAGTTTTAGTGAATTTAAGTGTTAGATTCATAAACAAATATTTGGTATTTGGTGCTAGTAACAAAAAGATTTGGTTTCATGCAAGATGTTGTGCTTTTGATAAAAGAGAGATTTTGTTTGAAAGGTTTGTTTTGATAAAAAAGCATGTCAAGATTAGTTTTTATTAACCTATTTCATACATATTTGATTAATCAAGCATATGAACTAATTGATGATCAATATATTCACGTATCCTCTCAACACCACTCATGTCTAAGCAATATTGTGAGTATTATCATGTTAATGCTTAAATGATCTCTCAACCTAACTATTAACATGATAATCTTTAAAGCTTTATACAAGTGAATACTAACTTACAAATCTATGTCTAGAGTTTGATCATTAATAGATGAATATATGAGGTCAAGTTTGAAACTTACTTCTCAATAATGATCCAAACCATAAAAAGAACAAAGAAAGTAAAGATATTCAACATATATTAATCATCAACCAAGTCCATATACAAAATGATCAAAAGAAATACATAATAGCTAGTTTAACTACCTCTAATCTTGACACAAGAGATGTTTAGCTTCTCATAGTCATGATAGCTTGATAAAAAAAAATAAGCAATAAAGCTTTATGGACATCAACCTTGAAGTATCAAAGATTGAGGATGCAAAGCTTTGATTTTGGTAAAAATATAGGAAAATGGGTTTTTCTCTCAAAAGTGATATTTCTAGGTTACAAAAGTACAAGAGATTGAAGAAGAATATCACAAAATATCACAAAAGTGGCATAAAAACAAGGGCAGTCAGCCTACCATCGTCGGACAACCATAAAGAATTTTTGGGCTATGCTAGCTAAATGAACCATGTGACTGTACTAGACGTAAGGAACAAGAAGAAAAATATCAACCATCGCCCGACGACAAGGATAATTCGCCGGGAGCTCCAGAGGCAATACACACCATAAGATAATCCAAAATTTAACCCTTCTCCTCAGCATTGTCGGGCAACGCTTCCTTCGCCGGGTGAAGCATCCTTGCAAGGCCAAATCTTCAAGCTTGCAACATGAACTATGAGTCGGCTTCAGGCCGCATTATCTAAACAAAAATTTGCTGAAAAACTAACAAACAAATTAATACATTCAAAATTATTTGTATTTATGCAAAATGACTTAAAATAAGTGCTTATCCTAATTAAAAATATAATAAAGCGTTTGAAAGTGTCCATAAATGATATGAAAGTTACTTAAAAGTTGACACTTAACAATTGCATAATGAAGGGGCCACCAAGAGGCCTGGAATGTAAATTAAGCATTACAAAAAACTAAGGAAAGACTAAATCCAGAGTACATGTGAAATCAAAATGGCTAAAAAGGCACGTTATTCTTGAGGGTTATGTAGCATTCTCGAGCAAGTTCCAGACAAGCATTGGTTAACAAAATAGATGTGCCAAGGTCGGCCAGTTCGATATCCAACGCACCGACACACTCCAGCTGAGCGAACCCAATAAGAGATTTGTTATTCAACGTTTGTTCAGCTATGCAAAACCCAACAACTTTCAAAGTCTCCGCATTATTAATTTTCTTCTCCAACCCTTCAATTTGCTGCTTTAACACCACCATCTGTTGTTGCCTTTGGGAGATATTATTGTCCCTAGTGTTGAAGAAGACATTTTTCCTGTTAGGACAAGTCGACTAAAAGCTGGTCAAGGAAGGTAGACACCTCAACCATAAATTTGAGGACCAAAGGAGAAGCATCCTGAATGTCAACTTTCTTCAACATCTCTTTAATCTTGGCACCATCAGAAGGGTACACCTCCAAATGGGTGATCAAATCAACATAGAAAAGCATGGTTTTAAGAAAATTAAGCACTTGTTCTTGAGTTCTAAGATAAGATACGCCTCCAGATGTAGTAGAAGTTATGGATCCTCTGTCATTCGAACGATTCCTAGCATTCACCAAAAACTTCAAGTACTCAAAGGGTTGTTTCACCTTAGAGTAGCAACTTGTTTGGGAGACATGGTGTTGGTTGCAGGAATCATGTTGGGAGGGGTTGAAATGGTGCTGAAAGGGGAAATTTCTTGAGGAGTCACTTACTTTTTTTGGGAAGGATTTTGGTTAGTAGTTGTGGTGACATCAACAGCAGTAGCATGTTCAGGACCCTTTAGGCCATCATCTCCTGTATCCTCTGCCAGACTTTTATTATTATCGTCATCCTCTAATCCTTCACTGATGGGAGAATATTCAGAAGTGTCCTGAGTGATAGGAGAGTTGAGGTCGCTCCCAGAAGGCTCACTATCACTGATGGGTTCGCATCAAGACCATAGTTGGAATATTTCAACACAATCTTGGTGGGGCGTTTTTCAGGTTTAATTGTCAGTCACTAAAATAATAAAAGCAAGTGAGAAAAGAATCATAAAAGGGACAAAAAATCCCTAAGATAAAGAGTCTTTGGAAGAAGAAGGTACCTGACGGTCCCCTTCAAGACTAGACTTAGTGCTCTCTGGTCGAGTTGGTGCAGGCTACAAAACTCGTTCTTTTTCCACCACCGGAGTAGGCGCAGTGGCAAAAGTGGTTTTTTAGGCAACCTCAAAGAAAGTCGACTGAGATTTTTTGGATTTTTTGGGAATGGAAGGCGAAAAGTGTTTCCGTCTCTTCGGGGATGGTTCAGGAAGGAAGACAACATTGGCTTCAGGGGCCTACAAATGGGTCAAAACAACCAGTGTATTAGAAAAGGAAAATAATCAACTAGTAAATCATCAAGTTAGTAGACTACATGAGAAGAAGTCCCAAGGGCTTCATTAGCAGAGGGAGAAACTATCGCACCACTGGTGGCTCCCCTAGTTTGCTTCTTGTGTTCAACAACTGGATATGGTAGTAACAGTAATGCAAATCAATAAAAAGCCAAAAGCATAAAACAAACAGGAGGTTTGTCGACAGTTTAGACGTACCTTTTTTAAACTTTTGCTGCATATCGTTAAAGGCATGTGTTGTACCCCAAAATTTACCCTCATTATTTCGACCTTTTTGGCTTATATTTCATTATTACATACATGCATATCATTAGTTTTATGGTTATGGAATCAAGGTATACTTAGCAAACTTCTTCAGGTTACAAGCGACGTTTATTTCGTCAATGGATGTTCTAAGAGTATTTTTAGTGCTGAAGATCGGTTCGCCGTTTCGCAACGATTCGGGGTTCAAAGATTCACAAGTCCAACCCGACGAGTCATATTCAGGTGTTCTTCTCCAAGATATCCCTAATAACATAATCTCAAATTAAGATTCAGCTCGAGAGTCAATTCTTTAAAGAAGGTCTCCGACTGTGCGATTTTTCTCGAAGAAATGTGTTGAAAAAGTGTGCTGAAAGTGCAGTTTTTACGCACTAAAAAATTCATAACTTGAAGATCCTGACTCGTTTTAAAACCGTTCCGGTGGCCAAAATTCCGTCTTAATGTCATTTACATTTTCATCTCTCACGGCTAGAAGCCAATTTCAATCAGAAGGTCTTCAAAAATGCGGATTTATCAGGTATTTTCGTACAAAAAATTTGTGACAGAAGTTTATTTGTGTCATGTTAAGAAAATTATAACTTGGTCGATTTTCATCGTATCGAGATGGTTCTGGCGCCAAAATTTCACAAATTGAGTTGGCTAAGTTTTCACAGAAGGAATTGAGTTCGAACGGTATTCAAAAGGCCTTCTTTTTTTGCTCAGAATGTGCGTGACGCACCGGAAATCCTGAATGCTGAATATTATTTCATCTGGGTCGAAAGTTTGAAAATTCATAACTCAGCCAATTTTTATCGGATTGGGCCCATCTTTTTACACAAGGTCACTGACTCACAGATCTACAACTTTTCTTCCAAAGTTGAGATCAGGTTATGCTCCGATCAATACCAGTTTTTTATTGAAGAACGTTACAAAGTTGACACGGGAGCCCAAAATAAGTTTGTCTGAGCCAAAACTTCAAAAATTCATAGCTAATTCACCGTTTATCCGATTGAGCCTATTTTTAGACAGGAGTTAGTTCTCGATGTCGACTACATTTTGTTTTCACATTTTAACTTCAAAAATTGCACTTAAGCCCCTGCGATTTATCCTGGAACGTGACGGACTCAAGTGAATATTGGAGGCCCAATTGCACATTCAAAGCCCAGATCTTTGCTCTAATTTCCATTATATAATATCATTCTTTTCACACAAAGGAGGAACGGAAAAAAAAAACCTTTGCCACAACCCTGTCAGAATACCAAATTCTTTCAAGAACCCTAAAACCTTTAAATCCTTGTCACAAACCCACATCTCACTACTTCTCCAGTAAGGGTAAGGCTGATTTGATCTCCATGATAAAAAGGGCATAGAAGCATTCATCTTACTACTTCTCCAGTAAGGGTAAGGCTGGTTTGATCTCCATGATCAAAAGGACATAGAAGCATTCATACACCCCATATCGGTTTTAACATTAAAAAATGTTTATATATTTATTTTTTGTATTTCATGATATAGTAACTTATTTAATGTGTGCATGAGATTTAACACTGCAGATTTAGACAGGATCCTATGCAAGATTATTACAAAACACTGATGGCCAAAACAGAAGTTGATGGCCAAAACAGAAGCTGATGGCCAAAACAGAAGAACCATCAATGCATGGCGAGGCAGACATCCTGAGAAGGTTAAGGGCGTGAATTCAACAACCACCCCTATTGGTTTTGGTTTTCTTCCTATATTTATCATTTTACTTATTTTCATTCTTTCTGTTTAAAACTTTTTTTTCTCATAAAATTTAACATTTTTCAAAAACCTTTGATTTTTCCTCCTAAACTCGAATAATAAATTTTATGTCTTTTTTTAATTTAATTTTAGGTTTTAAATTAATTTTTGGTTCAACAACCACCCATGACATTTGCATTATCTTTATTTTCTAACCCTATTTTTCATTGATGTTTCTTCCCCTATCTATTTTTGGGAAAACTTAATTCTTTCTTATTAATCATTACACATAAATCTTTTTTTCAAAACTAACTTTTTTTTTAATTAAAATTAGTTAGGTTTTAGGTTTTAGGTTTTAGGTTTTTTTCTTATTAACCTTTTTTTTTAATTAAAACTAATTAGGATTTAGATATTTTAATTAACTTTTTTCAAAATTAACATATTTTTATTAAACAATTAGGTTTTAGGTTTTTTTTGTAATTAACCCTTTAATTAAACTTTTTTTAACAAATTAGGATTGGGTTTTTGTTTTAGTTATTAACTGAATTTTTGGCATTTTTTCATTTATTAATAAATTAAGTTAATTAACCTTTTTATTAAAATTAGTTAGAATTAGGTTTTTTTAATTAACTTAAAATTATTTTCTACAAAAAAATACCAAAAATATTAACTTAGAATTTTCGGTTTTAATTTTTCCTTAATTTCGTTTTTTTTTATTCTTTTACATTTTTATTTCTAGGAAAATTGTATAGGTCGCATTATCAATGTAATAGCGTAGATTTATCTTTTCTCGCATTTTTTTCTAATTATGTAATTGCTCCGAGGTTTTAATAGTCTTTTAAACTAGGGTTTTATTTACTGTTTAATTTCCCCCCAAGTTTTGGTTATGTAATCCTCATTCCCCGAAGCCTTGTAATAACTAGATTTACTTTTCCGCTTTTAATTTCCGCAATCTTTAATTGTCTAGATGTATGGCTAATAGGATTATATAGCAAGAATGTCTGGAAAATTAAAACGGTAGATCACATAATGTGCAAAGATTAAATAACTGAAACAAATTATATGCACATATTCACTCCTAGGGTACTCCTCACTTGGTTGCCTCGGAAAACAATGGTCATGTCCCTCGAACGTAGGGATATCTTAGAAAAAGACCCTCAATCTAAAAGTCATCATAAAGATCATAGTCCCCTAACGTCCCTCGAGTTTCCTAGGAGAAATGATCTTGTTCCTCGATGTTGCCTATGAATATATGATGACAGTCCCTTCGAAATGCTAAGGTATCCTTACATGTTTCCTTCAATGACCATTACGTCCCTTTCGATGGTCCCTCAAACTCCAACGACGGTGCTACCTATTTCTCAATAGTAGGATAGCGATGTCTAAAGGAAACAAGAATAGAAATGATATTTTATCGAGTAGGTAGATGCTAGTAGGTACTTGCTCAAATCAAAACTTTTCACACTTACACATTTCAAAACAATTTTTAAAACAACTTCGTCACACCTTTGAGGACTGATACAAGGGTTATCACGAAGTAAAATATTTTCAAAGCAAGCACACACACAAGCAATTTTAAAATATGAGCAAGTACCTAAGATCCCATGGAAGACCATGGATAGAAAGGGTGTTAACACCTTCCCTTTCTATAATCTACCCCCCGTACTCAGAAACATCTCGAAAAAGGTTTTTTCTGTTCTTTTTCCTTTTCCTTTGTTGGATGAAATAAAAGTCGGTGGCGACTCTTGCTTACCGCGATATTTTGCAAACAAAAAACGCAAACCAGTATTAAACAGTCGGTTCTGCCACTGTATCACAGAACTGGCGACTCTACTGGGGAGATAATAAGTGGGGTGTACCTTAGGATCTAGGTCATCATAATTGCTTATCTTGATTGTTTTGTTTGCTTTACTTTTAAGGGTTTTTGTTTGGGGTTACTATAGATCCTACACTCGGATCTAGGGAACACCTTTTAGGTAAGTAGCAATAGACTGTGAGGGAATTATATGGCATAGACCGATACGGTTGAAGCAGTAGCTACGTTGATGTGACACTTTGGTTGGTAACGGTATCCCTTATGGAGAAACGAGGAGAATACGGGGCCGCTGCATGGTGTTATTAAGAATCAACTAACCTTAGAACCTTTAATCGCCCAACTTAGCCATTAGGAAGTAGTGAGATAGTCGGCCTTGGTGTAGAGCTGAGAACTGGTTGATACTCGATGCTACACTCATTGAGACCATACTCTCGAAATAATTTCGGCCGCAAGAAAATATTGCGTGAGCTAAAACCATGACCGATGGAGGATGGTCAGTGATATTGAGATCCTCTAGAACCCGGTTACTTTTTAAGATAGGTTGAACCAACTAAACTTCAAGAGGGTACTACCTTAAAACCCATGCAAGCCTAAACCCAAGGCTGTTTGTGTGACTTGTGTGCTTTCAACTTGAACTACTTGCACAGTTTTATCATCTGACAACATGAGTTCCTTGCAGGTTTTGTTTAAATTCCTTATCCAATAACTTGGATTTCTTGTCGGGTTTACTTGCTTACGTCACCTTGCACTTTTGCTTAAACGCATAACATACACATCATAACATCATGTCGTAACATTTCCTTAACCATTTCAAGGATCTCAAGGGTTTGTGATGCAGGTTATGGTAAATCAGACATCTAGTAAGGGGCAAGGGGATTTATTTTCCTCTAGCCAATGTCGTCAAGAGATAAAAACACGATAACTTGAGTCAGTGGCTATGACCCACTCAATATGGTGAGCTTGACTCTTGAAGAAGGACTCTTAACGACACGAAGTTTCTTCAATCAAGCTGCAACCAAATTCTAACAATTTATTGTTTACCCCATGAGATCCTTGAAAACATTGCATACATATATCATACATATCATTGCATAACAGGTCTTCCAGTACAGGTCTCTCATGTTCTCGCTGTTTATTTTAGCAATGGCTCTCAAACAAGACAACAAAGATCTTCAAACTCAAGAAGCTCAGTTCAGGGAAATATTCCTAAACCTATCCAAGGGGCAGGAAGAGTTGAAAACACTCCTCGTTGGGAACTTGGTCAAGAAAAGTCCTAAAGACAATAAGGATGAACGGCTGGAACAACTGCAAGCTGAGGTAGGTGCAATGAGAACCCAGATGCTGGGGAAGATGGCTCTTATCCAAGGCCTATCCCGAAGACAAGAAGAGCTGAAAGCCATCATCAACCAACTTCATCAAGACGGGTACAATAGTATGAAGCAAACAGCCGAGGTCGGGGACCAAGTCATTTATCAACCTCCATGAAGACAAAAGGTTGGTTTGGTGAAGAGTGGACCTTTCCAAGTTGCTACTATATCACGGGTCCAACAACAACCTCGCCAAAAACAACGGGTTGATCAGAGTAAGTCGGATATGCCCAAAAGGCAGTTTACCAAAATCAACATGTTGTTGTCTCATGCTTTGCAACACCTGTTAAGGATGAATCTGATTATGTTGATAGGACCTCATCTGAATCCCAAGACTTATTCACCTAACTACAATCCTGATGCAAGGTGTGCATACCATTCCAACAGCCCGGGGCATGATACTAACGACTGTTGGAGGCTGAAATATAAAATTTAGGACTTGATTGATGAGGGAGTGTTGGAGTTTACATGAGATGGTCAGGCTGAGTTCTTCTACCATCCCTCCAAGGCACATCCTCTGAAGTGACAAGATCAGACGAAGAGGCTTTTGTTCATTAGAATTTTCAATTTGCAATTTTCTTTTGATTGTTCGAACATCTATTCATGTCAAACTCTGTTACTTTATCAATGCATTGCATATGTCTGTTTTGAATCAATTCATTCGTATTCACTATATTTAAATTGCTTTCCTTTTCGTGATATTCAACTCTCGACTAAAAAACTGTAAGCCTTTAGAGGGAGGATGACGAAAATGATACCACAATATCTACAATATGCTTTTGAACAGATCCCACTGATGATGTACAGGCGTTGTTTCAAATCCTAAAAAGTAGAGTTATACGGAAGATAATCCCTAGTCAACCCCTTTGAGCCAAAGAAGTCGGAGTTTTCCTTTCACACAAATTAAAACCCTTAATCACAACCTATGGCAGGGTAGTTTTCTCAGTTAATCCAGGTGCACAATAAATGGCATCGAAGACGTCCTTCCAAAACAGAAGACGGTGATGGTTCCCTATAATCGTCAAGACAGGAAGTCATTATCTCTCGAATTAAAAGCCCATTAAGGCATAACCTATGAAGGAGACTTAAGAAGAAAAAAAAAGTAGGGCATCCCGCTAACTGTAATCACAAAAGAAACAGTTCAGGTAAAAAACAGGGATAGTAAAACCAAAAAAAAAAGAGGTTACTACAAATCCTCGGCAAAAAAAAAAGATTACAAAATGACTGCCTTTTTCAAGTAAACTTTCAATATCTGAACCATCACCGGAACATCAAGGGCAATATTCCAGAACTCAACTGGGATTCTAAACGCGCAATTAACTGAGCATAGGTCTAAAGAACATCACGAAGAGCGGGCGGGTACAAATATATTTTGAGCCTTTATCCTTTGTTTCTTGAACTGTGAACCAGGACACGTTATAACCCTAAAAAGTCCTAGCTGAAGCATGGTTAGTTCGAAAGCATATTGTTACAAAAGGTATCCTGACTCCTGTAGGACTTGCTGTAAATCCTGAGTTGACATCACATTTTACAAAATTTGCCTGTTTTACTGAAAAATGTATTTTCAAAAATTTCAAGACAGACATAAGCTTTGCATTCTTAAAATATGATTGTTTGTATATGACTATTTGTTCAACAGCATAGAGATTCGCATGACGAATATCTAGTGAACAAAAAACCTTCTCAATAAAAAGGATTACCTCAAGTGGAAAAACACTTCCAACCAAGGGGAATGGCATGATCATTGTCCATCATCTGGGGCAGTCAAGTCAAGATTCAAGGAATCTCTCAAAGATGCCAAATAGCCAGGGGCAGATCTCCATCTGAATCACTTGGGGGCATTGGGCATGAACTCCAGCAACGAATCTTGTACGATCAAACAAACATCTTCTGCTAGTATGGCAACACAACACTACCGACAGTGACAACTCCCTACACCCTGAGAGCGTGGACATAGTCAGAAAATACTGTGCATGAACAAAGACCTGCTAGGTTGACTGACCTAGGCAAAAATAAGGGCATCCCGGCGAACCAAAAGGGTTTGGGAAAAAATTAGGGATAAAAACAAAAAAGATATGTACGCCCGGTAAGCCGAAAACCTGAAAAGGCGGCTTGGGCAAAAAAGGGTATCCCGGTGGACTAAAAATTTGAAAAGACAGTCCAGGAAAAAGTTAGGGATTAAAGCGTACGACTATGTCCCGTTATCTTGTCACTTGCCTATCAGTAGAAGACTTATCATTCTGATTGGCAGTTACCAAGCACCTCATAAGTTGGGATGGCACTCAATCCACAAGGCCTCCGCAGGCACTTTCTCCAGCAGGTACATGGGTAGAAAAGTATCGATGCGAAGTCATTATCATATCCTCAGCATGCATCACAGTAACATCTACACTCCCTACAGAGTAAAAATTATCCAAAGACAGTGATGTTAGCTTTCCCGAATAGGACACAACTCTCCCCAGCTGAGGTTCACAATCGCGAGTGAGTCGGTAAGTTTTTCCCCAAGCAGAGTTTATTTCTCTCACAAGCAGAAATTTAATCTCCAACAGAATTCATTATCGCCAGCAACGAAAATTCATCCCCGGTGGACTTTATTTCTCTAAATCAGCAGATCTATCAACAGAGTATTTCCTCTCCAACAGAGTTATTCCCCTCAGAGTTATCCCCATATAGGGTCACTTCTGGCAGAATACTCACTAGCTGAATGGATGGCAAATCCCCAGCATAGTCATCTTTGGTCATCATCCCCAATAGAAGTAGAGGAGCTGTGGTTTCTTACAGCGGTCAAGAATACCATTTCTCATACTCTCCAAACAACAGTCAGGGATTTATTTTCCCAGACTCAGATTATTACGTCAGCATTTCATGTTCATACATCATGACATGTGCATACATTACATATAACATAATCTCAGTTATTTTTAGAACCTCATTACAATGCATCTCATGCATCACACATAACTAACCCTATATTTCTTTCAGGGAAGACAATTATTATCAACAATTTCCAGCAGATCCATGATCAACACTCGAAGCTAAATAGAGTAATCATCAGTGCAACAAAAGTAACCCTACTATCCAGGTTCCTTCTCACAACCCTACTATCCAGGCTTTCATATCGAAGTAACCCTACTATCCAGGTTCCTTCTCACAACCCTACTATCCAGGCTTTCATATCAAAGTAACCCTACTATCCAGGTTCCTTCTCACAATGCTACTATCCAGGCTTTCATATCGAAGCAACCCTACCATCCAGGTTTCTTCTCACAGCCCTACTATCTAGGCTTTCATGTCGAAGTAACCCTACTATCTAGGTTCCTTCTCACATCCCTACCATCCAAGCTTTCATATCGAAGTAACCCTACCATCCAGGTTCCTTCTCGATCCCTACTATCCAGGCTTTCGTATCGAAACAACCCTACTATCCAGGTTCCTTTTCATAACCTTACTATCCAGGTTCCCCCTCTCTTATCCCCAAGAAGCGGTCCAACATTGTAAGACCGGGACCCGATCAAACACGATTGGTTTCTCATTTCCATAGTAAGTCATGATGCAGCATATACCTCGACCAGATACGCAGTTCACTTCCTCTTCCCCAAACCGAGATGATTCCCCAGTAGAGTAACAGACAACTGAAGCTCCTAAAATTCTATTTCTCCCAAGACAGAGACCAACATTCCTCAGCAGATTCCTCCTCAACGATAGGAAAAGGAATTCTCATCAAAAAAATATCTCGGGAAATCAACATCCTCTAGATGGCATCTTTAAGCCCATCTCCAACGATTCTCCGTCATATCTTTCGGATGGCATCTTTAAGCCCATCTCTAGTGACCTTCCGTCATCTCCTTCAAATGGCATCTATAAGCTCATTCCTGATACTACCTACATAGTCAAGCATAATTACAAATGAGTGAAAATTTCTGGGTACTCTAGTGTTCAATCATCTTCCACCTTCAGATCATGAAAGGCAGACCAACCAATCTACATCCTCAGGTTTAAGAAGATTGAACAGGGGCAACTGTTGTACCCCAAAATTTACCCTCTTTATTTCGACCTTTTTGGCTTACATTTCATTATTACATACATGCATATCATTGGTTTTATGGTTATGGAATCAAGGTATATTTAGCAAACTTCTCCAGGTTACAAGCGACGTTTATTTCGTCAATGGATGTTCTAAGAGAATTTTTAGTGCTGAAGATCGGTTCGCCGTTTCGCAACGATTCGGGGTTCAAAGATTCACAAGTCCAACCCGACGAGTCATATTCAGGTGTTATTCTCCAAGATATCCCTGATAACATATTATCAAATTAAGGTTCGGCTCGATATCCAATTATGTAAAGAAGGTCTCCGACTGTGCGATTTTTCTCGAAGAAATGTGTTGAAAAAGTGTGTTGAAAGTGCAGTTTTTACGCACTAAAAAATTCATAACTTGAAGATTGTGACTCGTTTTGAACCCGTTCCGGTGGCCAAAATTCCTTCTTAACATCATCTATGTTTTCATCTCTCACGGATGGAAGCCAATTTCGATCAGAAGGTCTTCAAAAATGCGGATTTATCAAGTATTTTCATATAGAAAATTTGTGACAAGTTTATTTGTGTCATGTTCAGAAAATCATAACTTGGTCGATTTTCATCGTATCGAGATGGTTCTGGCGTCAAAATTTCACAAATTGAGTTTACTAAGTTTTCACAGAAGGTATTGAGTTTGAACGGTATCCAAAAGGCCTTCGTTGTTTGCTCAGAGTGTGCGTGACGCGCCGAAAATCCTGAATGCTGAATATTATTTCATCTGGGTCGAAACTTTGAAAATTCATAACTCAGTCAATTTTTATCGGATTAGGCCCATCTTTTTACACAATCACTGACTCACAGATCTACAACTTTGCTTCCAAAGTCGAGACTAGGTTATGCTCCGATCAATACCGGTTTTTTATTGAAGAACGTTACAAAGTTGACACTGGAGCCCAAAATAAGTTTGTCTGAGCCAAAACTTCAAAAATTCATAGCTAATTCACCATTTATCTGATTGAGCCCATTTTCGGACAAGAGTTAGTTCTCGACGTCGGCTACATTTTGTTTTCACATTTTAACTTCAAAAATTGCACTTAAGCCCCTGCAATTTAGCCTGGAACGTGACGGACTCAAGTGAACATTTGAGACCCAATTGCACATTCAAAGCTCATATCTTTGCTCTAATTTCCATTATATAATCTTATTCTTTTCACACAAAGGAGGAACGGGAAAAAAAACTTTTGCCATAACCATGTCAGAATACCAAATTCTTTCAAGAACCCTAAAACCTTTAAATCCTTGTCACAAACCCACATCTCACTACTTCTCTAGTAAGGGTAAGGTTGGTTTGATCTCCATGATCAAAAGGGAATAGAAGAATTCATCTCACTACTTCTCCAGTAAGAGTAAGGCTGGTTTGATCTCCATAATCAAAAGGGCATAGAAGCATTCATACAACCCATATCGGTTTTAACATTAAAAAATGTTTATATATTTATTTTCTTTGTATTTCATGATATAGTAACTTATTTAATGTATGCATGAGATTCAACACTGCAGATTAAGACAGGATCCTATGCAGGATTATTACAAAACGCTGATGGCCAAAACAGAAGCTGATGGCCAAAATAGAAGAACCACCAATGCATGGAGAGGCAGACATCCCAAGAAGGTTAAGGGCTTGGGTTCAACAACCACCCCTATTGGTTTTGGTTTTCTTCCTATATTTATCCTTTTACTTATTTTCATTCTTTCTGTTTAAAACTTTTTTTTTCATAAAACTTAACATTTTTCACAAACCTTTGATTTTTGCTCCTAAGCTCGAATAATAAATTTTAGGTCTTTTTTTAATTTAATTTTAGGTTTTAAATTAATTTTTGGTTCAACAACCACCCATGACATTTGCATTATCTTTATTTTCTAACCCTATTTTTCATTGATGTTTCTTCCCCTATCTATTTTTTGGCAAACTTAATTCTTTTTTATTAATCATTACACAAAAATCTTTTTTTTTTTTCAAAACTAACTTTTTTTAATTAAAATTAGTTAGGTTTTAGGTTTTAGGTTTTTTTCTTATTAACCTTTTTTTCTTTTCAAAATTAACCTTTTTTTTAATTAAAATTAATTAGGATTTAGATATTTTAATTAACTTTTTTCAAAATTAATATTTTTTTAATTAAAAAATTAGGTTTTAGGTTTTCTTTGTAATTACCCCTTTAATTAACCTTTTTTTAACAAATTAGGATTATGTTTTTGTTTTAGTTAGTAACTGAATTTTTGGCTTTTTTTCATTTATTAATAAATTAAGTTAATTAACTTTTTTTTATTAAAATTAGTTAGAATTAGGTTTTTTTTAATTAACTTAAAATTATTTTCTACAAAAAAACACCAAAAACATAAACTTAGAATTTTCGGTTTTAATTTTTCCTTAATTTCTTTTTATTTATTCTTTTACATTTTTATTTCTAGTAAATTGTATAGGTCGCATTATCAATGTAATAGCGTAGATTTATCTTTTCTCGCATTTTTTTCTAATCATGTAATTGCTCGAGGTTGTAATAGTCTTTTAAACTAGGGTTTTATTTACTGTTTAATTTCCCCCCAAGTTTTGGTTATGTAATCCCCATTCCCTGAAGCCTTGTAATAATTAGATTTACTTTTCTGCTTTTAATTTCCGCAATCTTTAACTGTCTAGATGTATGGCTAATAGGATTATATGGCAAGAATGTCTGGAAAATTAAAACGGTAGATCACCTAATGTGCAAAGATTAAATAACTGAAACAAATTATATGCACATATTCACTCCTAGGGTACTCCTCACTTGGTTGCCTCGGAAAACAATGGTCATGTCCCTCGAACGTAGGGATATCTTAGAAAGAGACCCTCAATCTAAAAGTCATCATAAAGATCATAGTTCCCTAACATCCCTCGAGTTGCCTAGGAGAAATGATCTTGTCCCTCGATGTTGCCTACGAATATATGATGACAGTCCCTTCGAAATGCTAAGGTATCCTTACATGTTACCTTCAATGACCATTACGTCCCTTTCGATAGTCCCTCAAACTCCAACGACGGTGCTACCTATTTCTCAATAGTAGGATAGCGCTGTCTTAAGGAAACAAGAATAGAAACGATCTTTTTTCGAGTAGGTAGATGCTAGTAGGTACTTGCTCAAATCAAAACTTTTCACACTTACACATTTCAAAACAATTTTCAAAACAACTTCGTCACACCTTTGAGGACTAATACAAGGGTTATCACGAAGTAAAATATTTTCAAAGCAAGCACGCATACAAGCAATTTTAAAAGATGAGCAAGTAACTAAGAGCCCATGGAAAAACATGGATAGAAAGGGTGCTAACACCTTCCCTTTCTATAATCTACCCCCCCCCCCCCCCCCCCCCCCCCCGTACTCAGAAACATCTCGAAAAAGGTTTTTTCTGTTCTTTTTCCTTTTCCTTTGTTGGATGAAACAAAAGTCGATGGCGACTCTTGCTTACCGCGATATTTTGCAAACAAAAAACGTAAACCAGTATTAAACAGTCGGTTCTGCCACCGTATCACAGCATGGGTCAGTCGAGCATTGAAATATTTGAGAGTCCCATTACTTTGCACGCGTGAATTGCACATCCCACCAATCATAGAACTCCTTGGTGGTATAGAAGAGGGGTTCGAAGGAGACAAGAGTGATAGTGGGGATATCAGCAGCAAAATATTGAAGATGTTGAGCATATTCATCCTCACTATAGCTAGTTGACTAGGGACACAATTCATCTGATGGCTTATAAAAGCTACGAGGCAAAGGTTGGCACAAGCCAATTTGTCTAGCCACCATATTAGACTGATAACATATGAGTGTTATGCCATCATTAGCTCTTACCCTATATTCTATGAGCCTAGGGGTTAAAAAGTCTTGCTATATGGCTTTGGATTTAGGGATTTGCATAGGATCGACGGGAGGAAATCGTCGAGTAAACCACTCAGGACCATGTTGTCTAGAAGCAAAAGGAGCCATGCTTGGCTGAAAAAAAGTGCATCTAAAGAAAAATTTTAGGTATTTTTTAAGCGATTCTTCTCGAGTCATATCTTTGTTGGAAGGTGTCATCGCAGTAAGACGGAGGCTATTGTTGGCACACTGGGCAAATGCAGTCTCTTGTGCTTCAAAAAGTCATAGTTTGAGCTGGCTCACAAAAGTGGCGTTTAACCATAATTGAATCAGCTAGAAAGGCCCAGCAAGCAGATAGCTAGCAGTAGGAGAGAGTGAGGTAATATGGTTGACCCCCACGTTAAGTGATTCATAAAGTGACCCCAAAATAAGTTCACTTAGGCATATGTCTTGACCCAGACGAAGGTGGTGAGATAATATAATAAATTGTTTAGCTACCTTTAAAGATCGTCTATAGAAGACATACTTGGAAAGCCAAGAAGGCAATTTGCTCTTCGTCAGACATAATGTCAACATATTTAGCGTGAAAATGCTCCATATATTTGGTGAAGGCAGCAATATCCTTCTCAAAAGGGATGACATTTTCATCAGCTTTAGTAGGAAGGAAAACTTCATCTGTGGGGCGGAGACCAGTGATGGCTGCAATGTCGAACAAGGTAGGAGTAAGAATACCGTTTGCAAAATGGAAGGTGTTTGTGGAGCCTTCCCATAAGTAAAGTGAAAAAATCATCATGTGATGACAATAGTTGGGGCCAACCCTAGAGAGCTGAATCAAGTCAAAGATGCCTTGGGGCTTAGAAATGTCACCTTTAACTTTCTCTACTTTATTCAACCAAGCAACGTAATCTTGGTTGACAACAGGAGAAGAACGGAAGACTTTAGATGTCCAGTAAATGTGTGGAAAGTCTATGGGGCAATCTCTGTTGATATGAGGTTTTATAGTTTTGTGAGTGAGGAAACAACTTTCTAATTGTTTGGGTACTCTGATCTCATCAGGAATAGATCCCAATAGAGCGTAAGAAATTTTGTTACTGATGAAGGGGAGCGACAGTTGGGAACAAAAGGTTTGAAAATTTCGTGTCGGTGTTGGTTCCAAAATGAAGGTATTTTGATCATGAATGAAAAACTCACTTATATTAGAAACCAGTTCAATTTCCTGGTGTGATATTGTGGGGGAAATAACTTTATTGGTTTTTGCGTTTTATCGCAAATATTGTGGTTAGCAAGAGTCGCCGCCGACTTTTATTTTATCCAATAAATGAAAGGGTGAAAAGAATAGGAAAGACTATTTTAAATATTTTGAGTTTGGGGGGTAGGTTATGGAAAGGGAAGGTATTAGCACTCTTTCCATCCGTAGTTATCTATGGGCTCTTAGTTGCTAGCTCACTTTGAAAATCCTTTTTAGTGTAAGTGTATTTGAATTTTTTTTTGAAAAGACACCTTAGTGTGGCGAACTTTGTAATGATTCTCGTATCGTTGAGAATGCATACAAAGTGATTTTGTCTTAAAAAATATTTAGAAAAAGGAGTGTCTGTGTGAGAAATTTGTTTTGTGAGCAAGCAACTACAAGTTGTCTACCTACTCGAATGTTCTTTTATTCTTTTCCTCTTTTCCTTTAGATAGTGCTATCCTACCATTAGTTAGTAGGTAGCCCTATCATTGGATGTTTGAGGGGCAGGCGAGGGTCATCGTACAGTCATGAAGGCAACTCGTAAGATGCTTTAGAAATTATCGTAAGAGACTAGATCATTTACCGAAAGGCAAAATTGGAGGGTCATTGAGAGACTATGATCTTTGTATCGAGGGACTTTTCTAAAGTGTCATACGTTCGAGGGACATGACTATTGTTTATCTGAGGCAACAAGTGAGGAATACCCTAGAGGTGCGCATGTGTGAAGTGTGTTGAGTTTCAGTTATTAGTCTCAAGGTTAGGTTGTCTAGCGTTTGCTTTTAGTCTTCCCATACAATCCTATTAATATACATCTAGCAGTTAAATATATACAAGTGCGGAAAGAAAAAACACGGAATTTAAACTACACTATTACATCGCTTCGGGGATGGGGAGTACAAACCAACAATTGGGGAATAAAAAGGTAAAGGTCCTAATTATCTATTACAAACTTTGGACAGTTACAATATTGAAAAAAATGTGAAAAAGTAAATAAGCGCTCGGAGGGTTGAAGAGAGCAAGATATCTAAAAAAAACCTAAAAAACTCTAAGTATAAGAAAGTATTTTTGGTGTTTTTATTTAGAAAAATAATTGAATGATGATTAAAGCTTAATTTTAATTATATTTTAATTAATAAAATAAACTTAAAAAGTGATTAAGTTAATTAATTTTTATTGTGAAAATAAAGTTAATTAATTAAAATCTATATCTAATTTTTTTTATTTTTATGAATTTATTAAAAAAAAGGTTATTAAAAGAAAAGAATTAAATTAAATTAAAACAAAATAAAAATAAGAAAGATTTATGGGTCTTCTTGTAAGAAATTGGAGGGGTGTGGAAAGAAGGAAAACTAAGCCTAAAAAAATGAGCCCATGAGCTGGTGGTGGTTCTGCGTGACCAGTTCCCTGGGGTTCACCATGGAGACTTCATCAGGGGCGTTGGATCTGAATCTTTCAAGATCTGTAGGTCAAAGAATTATGTATACCATGCTTACATGTAAAGCGTTAGAAAAATTCAGGAAATACATATGAATGGAATAAGCATTGCTTACAGGGATTTAAACCATGAAAATCTTGAGAAAATGAAACCTATCAATCTTACCAATCGGAGTTCATGTGAGGGGTGGTTTTTGGGGTTGATTTGAAAATGGTAATTGTTGTACCCCAAAATTTGCCCTCTCATATTTCTCCAAACATTGCAAGAAAAATCTCCAAGTGGCTCAAGATTGCTCAAGAGTTGGACAGTCAAGTCATCTCCTAAGGCAGTCAACCTCAAATTAGGGTTTTGTGTTGCATCAATATCTTTGAGTACAAATGACCTCAAGTAATCCCAAATGTCCTAATATGTTCTCAAGGTCATCCATGTCAAATTTCAAGCCTTGCAGAGGAAGTTTGCTCAGTCAATTGCTCAAAGGGTCCAAAAATCGACTGTGCTAAGGCAAAAGTCAACTGTGACCCAAATACAGTCAAACCTCAAGATTTTTTGTCAAAATTCTCATTTTGAAGGATATTTTATCATTTGATCAAGGTTTTATCATGATTCATCAAGGATTGCTCAAAATTCATCAAGACTCAAAAGTTGCTAAATTAGGGTTTTGTAGGAAAAGTCAACTCAAATTTCACCAAGCATAACTTTCTCATACTTTATGAGAAATGACCCATCCAAAGATAATTTTGAAGAGGATGAAATTACCTACAATCTATCTTCATACCCCAAGATCATAAAATTCACTCACAAGAAGTTATAAATTTGGACATTATATGTCATTTCTGAAAGTCAACAAAAACACCTTTTTGCCAAAGCTTATAACTTGAGCATGGAATATCAAAATGAGATGAGACCAAAAGAGTTGGTTAGAGGACATCTCAAGCTTTCTAAAAAAGTCCAAGAACGCCTCCAAAGGTTCAAAATTGAAGAAGTTATGCATTGTTGAAGTTGGGCATCTTTGCAAAATTGCCAAAAGTCAACTATCCCCAAAACTTCAAATTTTGTCAAATGGGCCCATTCTTTTCCACTTGATTTGAGCTTGGATCATTGTCCACGTGTCCTAGCTTCAGCCATGAGCCCATATCTTATTTTTATTATTTATTTGATTTTTAATTGAATTTATTCATTTTAATCAAATAAAATCAAATAAAATCATATAAAATCAAAAGTATTTATAACTCATGATTTTTTGGTTTCTTTAGGCTTTGAATACAGCTATTATGTGAATCAAATTCGCATCAAGCACATTGGTTACAAGAAGATATGATTTAGGCCAAATTTGGAAGGTTGTAATGGTGGAATCAAATCCAATTCATGAGCATTGATGTAGAGAGATTTGTACCAAGTTTCTTATGCTAATGCAATATACATTACATAAGGAAGCTTAAGGCACGAAAACAAGGCTAGAGGCTGCAAGAATAGGCAATAGAAAACTTGAAAAAAGTGGTAAAAAAGTTGGAAATCAAAATCGTGTCTAGAGGTGTTTTCAGAAGCCAAGAACGATCTCAATCGGTTCCTTGGCAATCACTAAAGCAGAACCAATCCCAAGCAAGCCTCCACGCGCATCACAAAGCACTGTAAGTGTCACAAAAATCTGCCTCTTTCTTGAATTTGCAAATCATTATTCCTGCATCTTTTGTACAAATTATTTGCATATTCATAATCCTCATCAAGTTTCTAAGCATTCTGCATTATCCAATTTTGTTTATGTGACCTATGCTGTGAGGTGCCATAGCTAGGGTTTTGTGGCTTGTTTTTGGATATTTCTCTTACAGGTAAAATTAGCCTTAATGATGGCTATGGACATGACCGGGAGAGGAAGACGAATACAACCCTGGTCTTGGGAGGAATTTATATGGCCTGAGATGAATTCTAGGATGAACCTATGCCTTTAGTTGCGGATTCAAATCCGCAGGTAAATATGTTGCAGGTTCCTACGACAGGGATGATAGCGTGTCGTTCTCCCATTCACGTGTTCAAATCGCACGCACTTTTTTTTTTATTTCTGACCAATAATCATTGTTTTGGTATATTAGCTTTATTGTTTGATATATTAACAATTGAAACGCAATGGCCTAGTGGCAAACAAGCGCTGGCAACTCCATCAGGACCTGGGTTCGAATCCCAGGTCCCCCATGCTATTTGTTATATTTTTTCTTCAGGTAATTCGGTGCAAATCTAGGCGTGAAGCTCATCATACATCCTCAAGCATCTGATGGCCAGATGGCCATAGGCCAAATCTGGTGATCCAGAGATGATGGTCTACCATGGATCAAGTCCAAGCGCGCACAGGGAATCCAGAAAGTCAACAGGGCCAACGCCTAATGGGCCATACAATTGCTATTCTGACCTCCTTTTCAGGCCCATACTCCTTTCTCTATATTTTTTTGTTTTTTTTGTTTTAATTATTTATTTATTATTTCTAATTTAATAACTAACCAATCATTTTTTTCCTTTGTAAAATTAAAACCAAAAAATATTTTTCTTTATTAAATTAAATTTTAGTATTTTTATTTTTTATTAACAAATTTACTAATTAAGTTAGGCTATTAATTAGAAATAATTTTAACATTTTTGTAAAATAATCAAAATTAATTTAGACTTAATTAGGTTTTTACTAACATTGATTAATTTTATTTTCTTTCTTTAAATACCAAAAAATCCAAAAATATTTATTTTCATTAATTAATTAATTTATTGATTTAATAATTAATTTAGGATAGTTTCTTTCTTAATTCAAAAACAACCAAAAAATCTTTTCTTTAATAACAAAGGGTCAAAACCCTAGAACTTTACGCTCGATTTAATTTCCCACATGCGATTTATTTTCTTTTATCCATAATGTACTTGCCTCCGGTTTGTAATAACTTAATAGGACTTTTATTATTTTTTATCGCTTTATTTACTTTTAAGGGTTTGTCTTTGGCGATGTAAATACCCGACGCCTTGTAATTTAAATTTCGGAATTTATTTTCCACAAATTATAACTGTTAGATGTTTGATAATAGGATGGCATGACAAAACTGAATGTTTTAACCTAAAATTAACATAGATCACCATTAACATGTACAAAGACAAAAAATAACTGAAAACAACACACTCGCACATGCGCACTCTTAGGGTACACCCCACTTGGTTGCCTTCGTACGCGATCATTGAGTATAGGTAGTTTTAGAGGTCACCCTCCTGTCTAAAAGATTATAGTCGCTTCGAAATGGTTGCCTCGGATATTGTTGCCTCAAAACAAATGATCTAAGACATTAGGGTTACCGCTAAGGCGTCCTAACATTGCTTTGGTGACCGTAAGTCCCTAAATTCGATTTGACCCTTAAACTCTAACGACGATGCTACCTACTCATCAATAGTGGAATATCATTGTCTAAAGAAAGATAGCATATAATGATTCCTTTTTCGAGTAGGTAGATGGTTCTTAAATACTTTCTCTTTCAAAAAAACAAAACCTTTTTCACACTTACACTCCTTTTTGAACAAAGTTTTCAAAAACACTTCATGTACTCTTGAGGACAGAAACAAGAGTTAAATCGAAGTTTCAAAACAAAAACTTTTTCAAACCCACAAGCACAAAGAAAGAAATTTTGAAAACAATATGAGCAAGTACCTAAGAGCCTGTGGATAACCACGGATAAAAAGGATGCTAATACCTTCCCTTTCTATAATCTACCCCCCGAACCCAAGAAATATCTCGAAAAAGGAATTTTTCTGTGCTTTTTTTTCCTTTCCTTGTTAGATAAAATAAAAGTCGGTGGCGACTCTTGCTTACCGCGACATTTTGCAAACACAAACGCAAAACGCAAACCAGCATTCCAAAAAACAGTCAGTTCTTTCCCACTGAATCATAGAACTGGCGACTCTGCTGGGGACGCTTAATAAGTGGGGTGTACCTTAGGAATACTTCATAATGTTTTCAATTGCTTGATTTATATGATTTATATTTGTGGGCTTGTATCGGAGTTACTATAGATCCTAACCCGGATTTTGGGATACACTTTAGGTAAGTAGCAATAAACTGTGAGGGAACTGTACGGCGTAGACCGATACGGTTGAAGCAGTAGCTACGTTGGTGTGGCACTTTAGTATATACCGATATCCCTTGTGGCGCAACAAGGAGAATATGGGTCTGCTAAGGGGTCATTAAGCACCAACTGACCTTAGAACCTTTGAATTGACCAACTTGGCCATATAACACTAGAAGTATGCTACACTCATTGAGACTAAACTCTCGCTATGATTCCGGCCTAAAGAAAAGGTTGCTAAACTGGAATTATGACCGATTGAGAGTAGTCAGTGATATTGAGATCCTCTAGAACCTGGTTACTATTTTTAGGACAGGTTGAACCAACTAAACTGAAAGAGGGTATTACTTAAACTCCATGCCAGCCTAAACTTAAGGTTTTTTGTGTGACTTTTGTGCCTTTCAAACTTGAACTACTTGCACATTCCTGTTATCTAACTATATGAGTTCCTTGTAGGTTTTGTTTACAGTCCTTATCCAATAATTTGGATTTATTACGGGGTTTATTTACATCACCTCACACTTTTGCTTAAACGGATAGCATACACATCATAACATCGTGCCTTAACATTTCCTTAACCATTTCTAGGATCTCAAGGGTTTGTGATGCAGGTCATGGTAAATCAAATGTCTAGCAAGGGGCAAAGGGGATTTATTTTCCTCTAGCCAATGTCGTCTAAAGATCAAAACACGATGACTTGAGTCATGGGCTATGACCCACTCGATATGGTGAGTCTTGAAGAAGGATTCTTAATGACACGAAGTTTCTTCAAACAAATTCTAACAGTTTCTTATTTACCCCGCGAGATCCTTGAAAACATAGCATACATATCATACATATCATTGCATAACAGGTCCTCCAGTATAGGTCTCTCATGTTCTCACTGTTTATTTCAGCAGTGGCTCTCCAACAAGACAACCAAGATCTTCATACTCAAGAGACTCAGTTCAGGGAAATCTTCCTAAACCCATCCAAGGGGCAGGAAGAGTTGAAAACACTCCTCATTGGGAACTTGGTCAAGAAAAGTCCTGAGGACAATAAGGACGAACGACTGGAACAATTGCAAGCTGAGGTAGATGCAATGAGAACCCAGATGCTGGGGCAGATGGTTTTTATCCAAAGCCTAGCCCGGGAACAAGAAGAGTTGAGAACCATTATCAACCAGCTTCATCAAGACAGATACAATAACATGAAGCAAACAGTCAAGGCTGGAGACCAAGTCAATAATCAACTTCCGAGAAGTCAAAGGTTTGGTTTGATGAAGAATAGACCTCTCCAAGTTGCTACTACCTCACGGGTCCAACAACAACCTTTCCATAAACAACGGGTTGATCAGAGTAAGCCAAATATGCCCAAGAAGCAATTTACCAAGCTTAACATGTCGCTGTCTCAGGCTTTATAACACCTGTTGAGATTGAATCTGGTGACGTTAAGGGACTCTCCTAAGAATCCCAACATAGCCTCCCCAAGGTACAATCCTGATGCAAGGTGTGCATATCACTCCAACAGCCCGGGCATGATACTAACATCTCTTGGGCGTTGAGCAACAAAATTCAAGACCTGATTGATGAAGGAGCATTGGAACTCACACAAGACGGTCAGATTGAATTCTTTTGCCATCCCCCCAAGGTTTACCATTTTAAGTGACAAGTAATGAGACGAGAAGATTTTTTGTTCATTAGAATTTTCAAGTTGTAATTTTCTTTTGATTGTTCGAACATTTATTCATGTCAAACTTTATTACTTTATCAATGCATTGCATATGTCTGTTTTGAATCAATCCATTCGTATTTCACTATATTCAAATTGCTTTCATTTTTTGTGATGATCAACTCTCGATTAAAAAATTCTAAGCCTTTAGAGGGAGGATGACGAAAATGATATCAAAATCTCTACAGTATGCTTTTGAACGGACCCTGCTGACGAGGTACTGGCATTGTTTCAAATCCTAAACAGTGGAGTTATAAGGAAGATAATCCCTAGTCAACCCCTTTGAGCCAAAGAAGTTGGAGTTTTTCTTTTCACAAATTAAAACCCTTAATTATAACCTAGGGCAAGGTAGTTTTCTCAGTTGATCCAGGTGCACAATGAATGGCATCAAAGAAGTCCTTCCGGAATAAAAGACGGTGATGGTTCCGTATAATCGTAACGACAGACAGTCATTATCTCTCAAAATAAAAGCCCAATAAGTCAAAACCTGTGAAGGAGACTTAAGAAAAACTGGGGCATCCCGCTGACTGTAATCACAAAAAGAAACAGTTCACGCAAAAAACAGGGATAATAAAAACCAAAAGGGAAGAGATCCTGCAAACTCTCAACAAAATGACTGCCTGTTCAAAGTAAATTGTCAGTATCCGAACCATCACTGGTATATCAGAGCAAAGACTCAAACAAGATCTAATGCATGATTATCTGAGTTTAGGATCGAAGAACATCACGAAGAACGGGTGAGTACAAATAAAATTTGAGCCTTTATCCTTTGTTTCTTAAACCGTGAACCAGGCCAAGTTATAACTCTTAAAAATTCCTAGCTGAAGCATGGGTTAGTCCGAAAGCATACTGTTACAAAAGGTATCCTGACTCCTATAGGGCTTGCTGTAAATCCTGAGTTGACGTCACATTTTACAAAATTTGCCTATCTTACTGAAAAAATGATTTTTCAAAAACTTCAAGATAATAAGCTTTGCATTCTTAAAATAACATTGTTTGCATATGACTATTTGTTCAAACAGCAGAGATATTCGCACGACGAATATCTAGTGAACAAAAACCTTTTCAATAAAAAGGGTCACCTCAAGTGGAAAAAACACCTCCAACCAAGGGGCACGGCATGAGCATTGTCCATCATCTGGGGAAGTTAAGTCAAGATTCAAGGAATCTCTCAAAATGCCAAATAGCCAGAGGCAAATCTCCATCCGAATCAATTGGGGAATTGGACATGAATTCCAGCAACGAATCTTGCATGATCAAACGAAGATCTTCTGGTAGTATGGCAACACAACACTATCGACAGTGACACCTCCCTACATCCTGAGAGCGTGGACATAGTCTGAAAATACCGCGCATGAATAAAGACCCGCTAGGTTGACTGGCCTAGGAAAATATAAGGGCTTCCCGGCGAACCAAAAGGGTTCGGGCAAAAATTAGGGATGAGAATGAAAAATTGTACACCCGACAATTCGAAAACCTGAAAAGGCGGCTTGGGAAAAAAAGGGTATCCCGGTGGACTAAAAACCCGAAAGGGCGGTCCAGGAAAAAATTAGGGATCAAAATGTACAACTATGTCTTGTCATCTCGTCACTGGCCTACCAGAAGAAGACTTGTCATTTTGACCGAAAGATACCAAGCACCTCATAGGTGGGGATAATACTCGATCCACAGGGCCTCCGCAGGCACCTTCTCCCGCAGAAACAGGGTCAAAAAAGTCTCGATGCAAGCCATCGTCATATCCTTAGCACGCGTCCCAGTAACATTCACTCCCCGCAGAGTAAGACAGTAAAGATAGCTCTCCCCAACTGAGGCTTGCAACTGTGAATGAGTCGGTAATATTCTCCCCAAGCAGAGTTTATCTACCATCAACACTGAAAAGGCTTAATATCCCCGGCAGTCTTAATATTACCCAGCGGAGTATAAGAATATTCCCCGGCAGAATACAAGATATCCCCAGTGGAGTTAAAATTTTCCCAGCGCAATCTGAAAAAAAGCTTCCCCAATGGAGTTGAAGAATCATCCCCAGTAGACTCTGGAAGCTCGTCCCTGGTGGAGTATAAAAATAAATGTCCCTAGCCGAGTTCAAAGGAAGATTGTCCCCATCAAAGCTCAAAGGATTATCCCCACAAGAGTCTAACAGGTTATCCCCGGTGAAGTCGCAATTGAAAGATCATCCCCAGCGGAGTTCTTTCCTTTCACAAACAGGAATTCAATCCCCAACAGGATTCAATATCAGCAGCAACGGTAATTCATCCCTAACGGAATTTATCGGTGGAATCCTCAGTAGAATATCTCTTCCCCACAGAGTAATCTCCTCATCATTATATTCCCCAACGGAGTTATCCTCTCCTGCAGGTCTATTCTCACAATCATCTTCGTTCATCATCCCCAGCGGAAATGAAGAATTCAACTCTTTTCTCCAGCAGCTATCCGGGATTTATTTTCCCCAGCTAAAACATTACATTTCCATACATCATGACACATGTATATACGCATCATATAAAACAATCTCATTTATTTTGAGAACATCATTGCTTGATATATATCATGCATTGCATACGACTGACCTTTACCTTTCAGGAAAGATACAATTAAAGTTCTCAGCTACGTCGAAGACCTGGCCGGTTCTTGAATCTCAACTGAATTATCCTCGGTTGAATTTCAGATAAGGTTCTCAATCTCGATAATTTTCCTCCGTCATAGTGTGGACGAGTTCTACAATCTCAATGGTATACTACGTTGAAGACCAGACAGTTCCTAGATCTTGATGTTTTCCTCCGTCATAGTGTGGACGAGTTCTACAATCTCAACGGTATACTACGTTGAAGACCAGACAGTTCCTAGATCTTGATGAAGATGTTTCCTTCCGTCATAGTGTGGATGAATTCTACAATCTCAATGGTATACTACGTTGAAGACCAGACAGTTCCTAGATCTTGATGAAGATGTTTTCCTCCGTCATAGTGTGGACAAGTTCTACAATCTCAATAGTATACTACGTTGAAGACCAGATAGTTCCTAGATCTTGATGAAGATGTTTCCCTCCGTCATAGTGTGGGCGAGTTCTACAATCTCAATGGTATACTACGTTGAAGACCAGACAGTTCCTAGATCTTGATGAAGATGTTTTCCTCCATCATAGTGTGGACGAGTTCTATAATCTCAACGGTATACTACGTTGAAGACCAAACAGTTCCTAGATCTTGATGAAGATGTTTCCCTCCGTCATAGTGTGGACGAGTTCTACAATCTCAACGGTATACTACGATGATAACCAGACAGTTCCTAGATCTTGATGAAGATGTTTTCCTCTGTCATAGTGTGGACGAGTTCTACAATCTCAACGGTATACTACGTTGAAGACCAGAAAGTTCCTAGATCTTGATGAAGATGTTTCTCTCTGTCATAGTGTGGACGAGTTCTACAATCTCAAAGGTACACTACGTTGAAGACCAGACAGTTCCTAGATCTTGATGAAGATGTTTTCCTCCATCATAGTGTGGACGAGTTCTACAATCTCAACGGTATACTACGTTAAAGACCAAACAGTTCCTAGATCTTGATGAAGATTTTTTCCTCTGTCATAGTGTGGACGAGTTCTACAATCTCAACGGTATACTACGTTGAAGACCAGACAGTTCCTAGATCTTGATGAAGATGTTTTCCTCTGTCATAGTGTGGATGAGTTCTACAATCTCAACGATATACTACGTTGAAGACCAGACAGTTCCTAGATCTTGATGAAGATGTTTTCCTCCGTCATAGTATGGATGAGTTCTACAATCTCAACGGTATACTACGTTGAAGACCAGACAATTCCTAGATCTTGATGAAGATGTTTTCCTCTGTCATAGTGTGGACGAGTTCTACAATCTCAACGGTATACTACGTTGAAGACCAGACAGTTCCTATATCTTGATGAAGATGTTTTCCTCCATCATAGTGTGGACGAGTTCTACAATCTCAACGGTATACTACGTTGAAGACCAGACAATTCCTAGATCTTGATGAAGATGTTTCCCTCCGTCATAGTGTGGACGAGTTTTACAATCTCAACGGTATACTACGTTGAAGACCAGACAGTTCCTAGATCTTGATGTTTTCCTCCGTCATAGTGTGGACGAGTTCTACAATCTCAACGGTATACTACATTGAAGACCAGACAGTTCCTAGATCTTGCTGAAGATGTTTCCCTCCGTCAAAGTATGGACGAGTTCCTCAATCTCAACGGTATACTACGTTGAAGACCAGACAGTTCCTAGATCTTGATGTTTTCCTCCGTCATAGTGTGGACGAGTTTTACAATCTCAATGGTATACTACGTTGAAGACCAGACAGTTCCTAGATCTTGATGTTTTCCTCCGTCATAGTGTGGACGAGTTCTACAATCTCAACGGTATACTACGTTGAAGACCAGACAGTTCCTAGATCTTGATGAAGATGTTTCCCTCTATCATAGTGTGGACGAGTTCTACAATCTCAATGGTATACTACGTTGAAGACCAGACAATTCCTAGATCTTGATGTTTTCCTCCATCATAGTGTGGACGATTTCTACAATCTCAATGGTATACTACGTTGAAGACCAGACAGTTCCTAGATCTTGATGAAGATGTTTCCTCCGTCATAGTGTGGACGAGTTCTACAATCTCAATGGTATAATACGTTGAAGACCAAACAGTTCCTAGATCTTGATGAAGATGTTTCCCCCCAGTTGAATTATGGACAAGTTCTTAAAACTCAGCAGAGATGTTCTCTCAGCTGAGGTACAGGCAAGATCCTAAATCTCAATAAAAGATAAACTTCCCCAGCGGAATCTTCTACAAACAACAGGTATGCAAATTCTCGCTAAGGAATCTCTTATGCGATTGACGCTCCTGTAGATGGCATCTGTAAGCCTATCCTCCTACTAACAATCTCCAAATGGCATCTGTTAGTCCATTCCCGACATCACAAGGCTGATACTACTTCATGCGAGTGCAAATTTCTAGGCACTCTAGTGTTCAATCATCTTCCACCTTCGGATCACGAAAGGCACGAAAGCCAATCTACATCCTCAAGTTTAAGAAGATTGAACAGGGGCAGCAGTTGTACCCCAAAATTTTCCCTCTCATATTTCTCCAAACATTGCAAGAAAAATCTCCAAGTGGCTCAAGATTGCTCAAGAGTTGGACAGTCAAGTCATCTCCTAAGGCAGTCAACCTCAAATTAGGGTTTTGTGTTGCATCAAGATCTTTGAGTACAAATGACCTCAAGTGCTCCCCAATGTCCTAATATGTTCTCAAGGTCATCCATGTCAAATTTCAAGCCTTGTAGAGGAAGTTTGCTCAGTCAATTGCTCAAAGGGTCCAAAAATCGACTGTGATAAGGCAAAAGTCAACTGTGACCCAAATACAGTCAAACCTCAAGATTTTTTGTCAAAATTCTCATTTTGGAGGATATTTTATCATTTGATCAAGGGTTGATCATGATTCATCAAGGATTGCTCAAAATTCATCAAGACTCAAAAGTTGCTAAATTAGGGTTTTGAAGGAAAAGTCAACTCAACTTTGACTAAGCATAACTTTCTCATACTTTATGAGAAATGACCCATCCAAAGCTCATTTTTAAGAGGATGCAATTATATACAATCCATCTTCATACCCCAAGATCAGAAAATGCACTCACAAGAAGTTATAAATTTGGACATTATAGGTCATTTTTGAAAGTCAACAAAAACACCTTTTTGCCAAAGCTTATAACTTGAGCATGGAATATCAAAATGAGATGAGACCAAAAGGGTTGGTTAGAGGACATCTCAAGCTTTATAAAAAAGTCCAAGAACACCTCCAAAGGTTCAAAATTGAAGAAGTTATGCATTGTTGAAGTTGGGCATCTTTACAAAATTGCCAAAAGTCAACTATCCCCAAAACTTCAAATTTTGTCAAATGGGCCCATTCTTTTCCACTTGATTTGAGCTTGCATCATTGTCCACCTGTCCTAGCTTCAGCCATGAGCCCGTATCTTATTTTTATTATTTAATTTGATTTTTAATTGAATTTATTCATTTTAAATCAAATAAAATCAAATAAAATCATATAAAATCAAAAGTATTTATAACTCATGATTTTTTGGTTGCTTTAGGCTTTGAATACAGTTATTATGTGAATCAAATTCGCATCAAGTGCATTGGTTACAAGAAGATATGATTTAGGCCAAATTTGGAAGGTTGTAATGGTGGAATCAAATCCAATTCATGAGCATTGATGTGGAGAGATTTGTACCAAGTTTCTTACCCTAATGCAATATACATTACATAAGGAAGCTTAAGGCACAAAAATAAGGCTAGAGGCTGCAAGAATAGGCAATACAAAACTTGAAAAAAGTGGTAAAAAAGTTGGAAATCAAAATCGTGTCTAGAGGTGTTTTCAGAAGCCAAGAACGATCTCAATCGGTTCCTTGGCAATCACTGAAGCAGAACCAATCCCAAGCAAGCCTCTACGCGCATCACAAAGCACTGTAAGTGTCACAAAAATACGCCTCTTTCTTGAATTTGCAAATCATTATTCCTGCATCTTTTGTACAAATTATTTTCATATTCATAATCCTCATCAAGTTTCTAAGCACTCTGCATTATCCAATTTTGTTTATGTGACCTATGCTGTGACGTGCCATAGCTAGGGTTTTGTGGCTTGTTTTTGGGTATTTCTCTTACAAGTAAAATTAGCCTTAATGATGGCTATGGACATGACCGGGAGAGGAAGACGAATACAACCCTGGTCTTGGGAGGAATTTATATGGCCTGAGATGAATTCTAGGATGAACCTATGCCTTTAGTGAAGATGTGAAAAACACAAGAAGGGGGGTTGAATTGTAAAACTTAAATCAAATGAGCAGACAACACTGTATTTTTATCCTGGTTCGTTTGATCTCAAACTACTCCAGTCCACCCGTCAAGGTGATTTCTCCTCTCTCCAACGAGGTCTTAATCCACTATATTCAAAGGAATACAACAACTACTTTAACAACTATTAAAGCCTTCTTGAGTATAACCACAACCCGGTTTATCTCAAGGAAATCTCTTTACAAAGAATTGAACAAATAATGTGTTTGGTGTTTTCTAATAAAACAGTATACCACAACTGTGATAATACACAAATTTAAGCTTAGAATGAAACTGGATTGCTAATGCGTTTGAATGAGCGTGGTTGGAAAGCTTAGCAATTTGTATGAGTGCGTGCGTGTAGATTATTAACCTTTTCTATTCTCACACTGACTTGTTTATATAGCTAAGGCAAAGATACGTTGTTTTCCATAAAGCACTTTCAATGATAATAGCATTCTTTCCTTTTTGAGAAGATCTTGTCTTGGATAAAGCCGTTGGTAATTAATCTGTCTTGAATTCTTAGTAACACTTCATAGTCTTCTTTATGATAATCAGAGTGTTCTTTGCTTTAGCTTATGCTGACGCTTCTGAGTGCTGATGACTTGGTAAGGATCTTGATCAGAGTTAGAGTATTTTATGTGCAGATTCTGTTCATCAAGCTTCAGCGTATAATCTTGTAACTTCAGCGTGTAGCACATGTTATTGATCTTCTGATGCTGACATATCTTCTGATGCTGATGTTGATACTGATCTTCTGATGCTGATTCCATCAGAACTTCTGTAAATACACAACATAATTTTAAGTAGCATATATGTCTTTGTTGTACCCCAAAATTTTCCCTCCCATATTCTTCAAGATTTGCCAAGATCAAGGTTCAAAAATCTCTCAAGGGTTGCACAGTCCAATTGCCTCCTAACACAGTCAAAATTAGGGTTTTGGTTCTGGCAAAGAAATTGAGTTTTCAAGGGTCTAACCAAGTCTCATGTGCCCATAAACATTTCCAAGCATTCATATGTCAAATTTCAAGGCTCACAACATCAAATTGCACAGTCAAAACCCTAAATGCTTCACAATCAACTACAGGGGAAAAATGGTCATTTTACAGTCAAAAGTCAAAAATTTTGGTCAACATCTTATTTTGAAGCCACAAACATCATTTGATCAATTCTTGATCATGATTCTCAAAGCATGGCTCAAAAAGTCTCAAGATGCAAAAGTTTCTATTTTTGGACAGTTGAAAAAGTCAACTGCAAATTGACCAGGGCATAACTTCTTCATGGTTTATCAGAAAAATCCCATCCAAAGCTCATTTTGAAGAAAATGACATTTCCTACAACTAATATTCACACTTCAAGTCCAAGAAATGCTCTCACAAAAAGTTATCAATTTCAACATTATAGGTCATTTTCAAAAGTCAACAAAAAGACACTTTAAGTCAAATACCATAACTGGAGATTGGTAAATCAAAATGACATGGGACCAAAGGCATTGGTTAGAGGACTTCAAGACATTTCCAAAATGTCCAAGAACATGATCATAACTTAAAAATTGAGCAAGATATGCCTTGTAGAAGTTGGGAAATTTTTGGGAATTTTGAAAAGTCAACTTTGCACAAAAGGCTTCAAAATTGCTAATGGGCCTCAATTATTCCATGAATCATTACCCAAAGGCTATGCACGACCCATTGACCTAAAAGGGAGTTATTTTCTTATTTTTGATTAATTATTTGAATTTTTATTATCATTAATTCATTTAATTAAATTTAAATATAAGAAAAATACCAAATCATGTTTTCAAATCTTTTTTATGCAGCAAATCTCTTCCACACATGTAAGAGATTTAGTGCACCTTCTCAAGGGGACAAAATCATCTAAATTTGGCAAGTTTGCATGGAAAAAAGATTGAAAAAAGATGTGAACAAAATCAAATATTGAATCATTAAATCAATGGATCTTTGGGCTTGGTTTTGACCTAATTCCATTCACTTACATATGCATAACCTAAACCTATTCCATTAGACACGAAAAACTGCACACAGGCGGCATAACCAATTTGCAATTTTTGGCCAAAAACCTTGAAATTGTTTTCATACCTAGAGCACAATTCAAAGCTCCAAACGCATTCCAATACATTGCCAAGACATCCAGGAAGCATTTGCAATCAAAACCAAGTCTCCAGACCTCCAGAATTGGTAGAACGACATCACACTTCTCTTGAAATTTTCCATAATCGTGTTTCAATTTTCATGCATTGTTCATGTATTTTAATTATTGATTTACACTAATATGGATGTTCTGAAGCTAATGGTGCCATTTAATTGAACTAACAATGCCTGTATCGTGATCCACCATTAACGTATTTTAGGGTTTCAGGAACTTTGAATTAGGGGTTCCTTCATATGGAAAAATTAGCCCTTCAAACTGGTACCACTGAGTTCGTGACAACAAGACGAGTCCAACCAATACCTCGCGCCCTTTTTATGTTAACCCATGTGTTATTCGCTATTTTTCCAGGTTTCACTTAGTGGGGGTTTAAAACCCCCGCTATCTATTTTCTGTTTGCAGGAAAACGAAGAAGATGCTAGCGTGTCTGAACGTGGTTGGTTAGTTTGAATATTAGCGCGTTTTTTTGATTGTTCAGCATAATAGTATTTTTCATATATATTATTTAAGTTCCATCATATTAACAAAGAAACGCATTAGCCTGGTTGGTTGGTGTGCTGTCCTACAGGCATTGGGACCTGAGTTCGATTCCCAGGTCCCCCCAAACGCTTAATAATTTTTGTCCTAATGGGTTCACATGCAGCGCCTCCTTCAGGGTTCATCATACAACCTCAAATGCTAGCTTGCCACATGGCCATGAGGATCAATCTGAAGGCCAAAACGTGCAGTCCATGATACACACTCAGTCAACCACATACACACGCGCTGGAAAAGTCAACAAGGCTTTGATTTCTAATGGGCCAGATTTCTCACAATAAACCTCCAAATTGGGTCAGACACCCCCATTGTTTGTATTCTTTTTTTTTTAACTTCCTTTTCTTTTCTTTTAATTATTTTAATTATTTTCTTTAAATTCCAATAATTAATTTTCATAATATAAAAATCAGAAACTAAAATATATTAATTAATTTAATTATTAAATATTTTTGTGAATAAATATGTACATTAAATATTTAGTAAATTAGGTTAAACTTGAATATTTTTTTCATTAATAATTAAAAATAACTTAGAATTAGGGTTTCTTTTAATTTTAATTTCTTTATTTCATAAATACCAAAAAACCTAAAAAACATTTCTTTTCTTTAATAAAATAAATAATTAACTTTCTTATTTCAATTTAATTCCAAAAGGGTCCAACGCCCTCGAACGTTCTATTTTTATTCTTTCGCGCATTTTATTCTTATTTTTCGTTGTGAATATTATGTAACTGTTCAAGCCATGTAATAGTAACTAGGTTTTACTTTCCGCATTTTATTAAAAACGGGTCTTTGTTAATTTGGCGATGTATAGACCCGCGCCTTGTAATAGCGTAGCTTTTACTTTCCGCACTTTAATTTCCACACTTTTAAACTGCTAACTTGCATGAAAGAATGAATGACTAATTAAAACACAAGCGTAGATCACAATAATACATGTACAAGATAAAACATAACATGAAAATGACACACAAATTCACACACCACTCTTAGGGTACGCCTCACTGTTGCCTTACCTTCGAAACGTGGTCGTCGAGTATAGGACGTTTTAGTAAGTCCTTATGTCCATGACATGATCCAGTTGCCTCGAAACGGTTGCCTCGGAATTAAAAAGGATCAATGGCATAAGGGTAGCTTCTAAGGTGTCCTATTGTTGCTCTGGTGACCACACCGTCCCTACAAACGAATTGACCCGAACATCTCCAACGGTGGTGCTACCTACCTCTCAATGGTGGGATGGCGCTATCTTAAGGACATTTACACAGCCTAATTCCTTAGGGTAGGTAGATGACTCGTAGATACTTGCTCTCTTCAAAAACAAACAAAACTCTTTTCACACCGACACTTTCAAAAAGCTTTCAAAACAATTTTTCAAACACTCTTGAGGACTGATACAAGAGTCGATCTGAAATTTTTTAAACGAAACTTTTTCAAACTCACTCACAATTGAAAAGCAAACCATTTTGAAAACACAATGAGCAAGTATCTAAGAGCCCATGGATAACCATGGATAGAAAGGGTGCTAACACCTTTCCTTTCTATAAATCTACCTCCCGAACCGAGAAACTATCTCATAAGGAATTTTGTTGTGCTTTTGTCCTATCCATGTTGGAGAAAATAAAAGACGGTGGCGACTCTTGCTTCCGCGACATTTCGCGAACCAGCGTTAAACAGTCAGTTCCAGATCCACCGATCACAGTCTTATATATAAATCTTACAATTTATTTCTTCTTGTATTTTGTTATCATCAAAACTCTAATTGAGGGTTGTAGAATCAAACTATGTTCTAACAATCTCCCCCTTTTTGATGATGACAAAAACCAGATTTTTTTCAATTAAAAATAAGGAATAAAAGGTATCAGAGATTAAAGATAAGGAATAAAAGGTATCAGAGATAAGAAGAGAAAACTCCCCCTGAGTTGATTACTTCCCTTTAATTCCATGAGTCTTTGAGCATCAGAACTTTACTGTACTTTACTGTATCTTTCGTCAGAATTTTGTACCTGTTCAAGCTTTTCAGAAGAAAGAAATTCAAATAGATCAGAATGTCAACATGTTTGAGACTTATGTCTCAGTAATCTGTTATTGAAAAATATCATTCTTTCTCCCTCTTTTTGTCAGTTATCAAAAATCACAAATAATCAGAGCTAAAATGATCAGAGCTAAAATGCGTTTATATTAAAAACAGAAGCAATGATAAGTTCAGAACATGTAAAAATATTACAGATAAACAAGTTATAAAAACAACAAGGAAATTTCTAAGAAGGAGGAGGAAGTCGTGTGAACAAAGCCTCCAACATGCTCTTAATTTGGGTGTTGGTTTCCTGTTGCTGAGTTAACATGTTCGCTATTGCATCAATTTCGGTGTCCTTCTTATCCATTCTTTCATTCATCAGCATATCAGATCGTTTCAAGTCTTCAAGAGTCTTCCTGTCAAGGGAGGAAGCTTGAGGATCTTCAGAAACAGGATGCTTCTTAGAGCTTTCAACAATATCTTCTTCTTGACCCAAGTCTTCAGCTGGAATCATCTGTTCTTCTGACTTCTGTTGACGATGTTCAGACCAAGGAGAATTGTCCAGCGGGAGAACTTCTTCCTTAAGCAGCTTGCTCAGAACTGGACCTTCAATTTCTTTCAGCAGATTGCTGAAGTTCTGTTGAGCTTGCCCATAGCTCTGTTCTTGCAGCTTAAAGGTTTCAGAGCATACCCATCTTCTGAATTTTGTCCAGAGATAGTCTGATGCAGCAGGATCAACCAGTTCCAGACTTGCTTGTTTCAGAGAAGTGATCCACTTCTGTACTTCTGTTTCAAAGTTCAATATGCTGGAACCAACATCTGGATGTTTTGGTTTTGGGATAGCAGTTTTGTTGGTTATTGCAGCAAGGCGTTCAAGGACTGTTAAATCAATGACAGTCTTGCTATGGTCATCTGAATTGTTCCTATGTGAGGGAGTGGGAGAGTTAGGAATTATGATTGGACTTGATGGGGAATTTGGTGGAGTTAATTCTGGTGAAGAGGGAAGTTGAGGAATATTCACAATGGTACCAAGGGGAAAACGAATGGCCAGAGGTACTGGTTCAGGGGATTCAGAGGGTTGAGCCTCAGAGGTTTGAATCTCAGGTTGTGGAGATTGTTCAGGTTGAGGAGATGAAGGTAGTGGGATTTTTGGTTCTGGAGAGAGTGGAAGTTCTGGTTGTGGTGAGATGGGAATTTCTGGTTGAGGTTCTGTGGTAGTTTCAGGATTTGGATTTTCTGGAGTGGGAGCAGAAGTATGTTGGTCTATATCAGAAATAACTTTTTCAAGTTCTTGTTTGGTTTCAACAATATTTGGATTTTGAGGTTGGGAGCGAGATCTTCTAAGAGTTAATGATTCAGAAGGATCAAAGTCAAGGTCAAAATCATCAAAAGTTTGAGGTGTGGGGTTTTCAGGTTGAGTGGAAGTTGGGATAGATGTTGATACAGCAGTTGAATCTAAAACAGTTAAGAAGAAGGATTACCTCTCTTCTTAGGAGTCTGCTGAGATGATCCTTCTGCTACAACTTTTCTTTTCTTTGTCTTCTTCAGAACAACCTCTGGAGCCTTCTGCTGAAGATCTTGAATATTCAGATTTAGTGATGTCCCATCAGCCTTGCAAGCATCCAGATATCTCAGAATTATATCTGGTTTAGAGTCAATCTCTGAGAACAGAGGAAAGTCATCCAGAGGGACTCTTCTGCTGGAGATTGCAGCAAAAGGAGTGACGTTGGGTTCCTTCTTAATATTCTCAATCAACTTCATTTTCTTCAGATTTTTGGCATTCAGCTGTTTGCCAACAGTAGCTTCCAGAGAGCTGATTTCCTGAGCCTCTGTCAGATGATTAATCAACGTATTCTCTGTTAGAATATCTGATATTAGTCTTCCTAAGGGTATCCAATCCCTTTTTGTACGTTCCTCTTCTCTTGTTTCCTTAACACTTGTTCTGAGATGGTTGAACAACAGATGAGCTAGATTTATCTTGACCTTCTGAGAGATGAAATAGATCATAAACTACTGATCAATATTAATGTAATCAGGAGAGCTGGTAGGCTTCCTGTGATTGAAGCACCCCAGAATGATCTTGGCCCAAATTCTGTGTTTATCTTTCAAATCCTTTATCTTGCTGGAGGGAAGCCCCATAGTGAAGATTTCCCTTGCAATTAGGGCATCATCAGCACACCTTTCTGCCATATCAATGCAACGAACACCACCACCAATGTACCCTATTAAACGTGAAATGAGGTCTTCAGTGATAACAATCTTCTTCCCCATGATGTAAGACGTGACTTGATGATTTGAAGAAGAAGCGTGAATCCAAAATTCCTTTACCAGAATAGGAAATGTTGGACCCACCAGTCTGTCAAAATACTTTTCCCACCCTTGAACCTTAACCTCTTCAGAGAGATCAAACCCATTCTCCTAAAGACTGTTGAAATCCACGATTAATTCTGACAGGACCTCTAGGTTTTGGATTGGAGTGAGAAGCGTTCTGTAAGGTTCTTCATATTGTTCAGATGAAACAGTTTTCTGGGAACCTGAAGTAGGAATGCTGGAAGAGGCCATGTTCACACGAAGGTTTTTGTGAAGAAAGTGAAAGGGTTTTTGAGAAAGTATGCAAACTGAAATCATAAATATTTAGAGAAAATGAAAGTGAAGGTAAAAGAGTGTGAAGTGTGTTTAAATAGATTTCTAAACACTTTTGAAAACATAAACGTCAAGAGATAGAAATTAATAATGATTATTAGCATTTAATGATAGCTGATTTTAGGGGATTCAGAAAGATATTTGGAACGGTTACCCATGACATGTGTCTCAATGCATCCAATCAGCACTTTTTCCTTTTCAGAAACATGAACGCGTGTTCAGCCTCAGAAAATAGCTGATGACTGGATAACACTTGTTTGCTTGAGTGAACAACACATTTCTATCCTTGAAATGAAGCGCTCAGATCTTCATGGATAAATTCTGATACAATCTGCACTTCTAAAGATCTAAAGAAAGACTGATCAGTAGTTCATAGAAAAATAAACAAAGTTTTGAAGGTTAATATATAGAATCAAAACAATTTCATTCTGGGCAGAGCTTCATGCTGAGATGTTTCAGAATGAAGTTGAACCTATCTTCAGAAAGAGGTTTTGTAAAAATGTCAGCCCATTGATGGTCTGTGTTAATAAATTTAAAATCCCTTTCTGAATATAGTCCCTAATAAAATGATGTTTTATTTCTATATGCTTAGCCATAGAATGTAAAATTGGATTTTTGCTGAGACAAATAGCAGAAGTATTGTCGCAGAAGATAGGAATGTTACTCTCAAATATCTAAAAGTCCTCAAGTTGACTTTTCATCCAGAGCATTTGTGTGCTACATCCAGCTGCTGCTATGTATTCAGCTTCTGCTGTTGATAGAGCAATTGTGGATTGTCTTTTGCTGGACCATGAGATCAGATTTTCTCCCAGAAACTGGCAGCTTCCATAAGTGCTTTTACGTTCTACTCTGTCTCCAGCAAAATCAGCATCACAATATCCTACTAAGCTGTAATCACTTGATTTTCTATAAAACAAACCCAGATTAGTAGTACCTTTCAGATACTTGAAAATTCGCTTAACTGTTGTTAAGTGAGATTCTCTAGGATTTGATTGGAATCTAGCACAAATGCAAACACTGAATAAAATGGCAGGCCTTGAAGCCGTCAGATAGAGAAGAGAGCCAATCATACCTCTTTAGACCTTCTGTTCTACCTTTTTACTTACCTCTTCTCTTTCCAGAATGCACGTGGGATGCATTGGAATCTTTGATGGCTTACATTCTGAGAGATCAAATTTCTTCAGAAGTTCTCTGACCTATTTGCTCTGATGAATGTAAGTTCCTTCTGGGGTTTGATTGATCTGAATGCCCAGAAAGAATTTTAGTTCCCCCATTAGTCTCATCTCAAATTCTGCCTGCATACACTTAGCAAACTTTCTTCCCAGAGAAGGTTTATTAGATCCAAATATGATATCATCAACATAAATCTGACATACTAAAATGTCATACTTAACTGTCTTACAGAATAAGGTTGTGTCCACTTTCCCTCGGGTGAATTTCTTTTCTAACAGGAAGTTACTTAGTCTTTCATACCAAGCTCTGGGAGCTTGTTTCAGACCATACATTGACTTCTTTAGTTTTAAAACATATTCTGGATTTTTGGAACTTTCAAAACCAGGGGGTTGGTGCACATAAACCTCTTCTTCTATATAGCCATTTAAGAATGCACTCTTAACATCCATCTGATAGAGAGTGATGCCTTTATTAACAGCAAATGAAATTAAGAGTCTGATAGATTCTAACCTGGCGATTGGGGCAAAGGTTTCTGTATAGTCTATCCCCTCTTGCTGACTATAACCTTGTGCTACCAGTCGTGCTTTGTTTCTAATGACTTCACCTTGTTCATTTAGTTTGTTTCTGAACACCCATTTTGTTCCAATGACGTTGAATCCTTTTGGTTTGGGAACTAGATCCCATACGTCATTTCTTGTGAATTGATTTAGCTCCTCTTGCATTGCTAGAATCCAATCATTTTCCAGAAGTGCTTCATCAATTGTTGTTGGTTCAGTTAGAGAAACCAGTCCCATGAGGGATTCTTCAGAGTTTCTGAAGCTAGCTCTTGTTCTGATTGGATCTTCCTTTCTTCCTAAGATTGTTTCTTCTGGGTGATCCATGCTGCTTCTGGATGGTCTTTTCTGAAGTTGATCAACAGAAGGTGTTGGATTGCTTGCAGTGCCTCTTTCTGATGTTGAGGGAGTGTCTCTGTTAAGATCTTCTGATGACTTGTCTTCAGTACCTGTGAATTCAACTTCCATACCTGCAAGTAATTCATTCTTCTTTGACTTTTGAGAGTCAAGCTTATAATCAAAACGAACACTGTTTGATTCTTCCATAATCTATGTTTCTATATTGTATACTCTGTACCCTCTTGAGCGTTCAGAGTATCCTAACATAATACACTTTTGTGCTTTAGAGTCAAACTTGTTCAAATAATTTTTTGTATTCAAAATAAAGCATGTACAACCAAATGGATTAAAATAGGAAATGTTGGGCTTTCTGTTCTTCCACAATTCATATGGAGTCTTTTCCATAATAGGTCTTATGGAGATTCTATTCTGAATGTAACATGATGTGTTTATTGCCTCTGCTCAGAAGATCTTAGCAACGTTAGTCTCGTTGATCATGGTTCTGGTCATTTCTTGCAATGTTCTGTTCTTTCGTTCTACAACTCCATTTTGCTGGGGAGTTCTAGGACAAGAGAAATCATGCAGAATGCCTTTGTCCTTAAAGAATGACTCAAAATCTTTGTTTTCAAACTCTCCACCATGATCACTTCTGACTTTGACGATTCTAAGATCCTTTTCATTCTGAACTTGGTTGCAGAAGGTGACAAACACAGAGTGTGACTCGTCCTTGTGTCTTAAGAACTTTACCCATGTCCATCTACTATAGTCATCTACGATTACTAACCCATACTTCTTGCCACTGACTGAAGCAGTTTTAACTGGTCCAAATAAGTCAATATGCAGAAGTTCTAATGGCTTAGAGTTGGAAACAACGTTTTTGGATTTGAAAGCTGGTTTTGCAAACTTGCCTTTCTGACATGCTTCACACAGAGCATCTGAATTGAACTTCAGGTTAGGAAGTCCTTTGACCAGATTGAGTTTGTTAATCTGAGATATTCTTCTCATACTAACATGTCCCAATCTTCTGTGCCAGATCCATTGCTCGTTGTTAACAGACAAAATACACTTTACATTTTGACTTTTTAGTTCAGAAAGTTTTATTTTATAAATGTTGTTTCTCCTCTTTCCATTAAATAGGATAATCCTATCTTTCTGACTAACAGCTTTGCATGAATTTTGATTAAAGATTTTATCATAATCGTTATCACTTAATTGACTTATGGATAACAGGTTATGCATTAATCCATCTACTAATAAAACATTACTTATAGAGGGAAGATTTACATTACCTACAGTTCCAGAGCCAATGATCTTTCCTCTCTGATTGCCTCCAAAGCCTACGTGGCCTCCAGGCTTAAGTTCCAGGCTTTAGAACATATGCCTTCTTCCCGTCATGTGTCATGAGCAGCCAGAGTCCAGGTACCATGACCGATGTTTTTGCTTAGCTACTAAAGATATCTGCCACATGTATTATTTTATCCTTAGGTACCCATATTTTCTTGGGTCCTGATTTGTTAGTTTTACCAAAACTCTGGTTGAATTTTGGTTTGACAGAGTAATCACTACTAGTATATTTTATGTCATGTGTGTGCCCATATACAAAGTGTGAATCAAGTGAAGTGTGTTTTATAACTAAATCCATGGAATTCTTTGGTGTAGGTATCTTACCTTGATATCCTATCCCTTTTCTTCCATTTCTGCTAACTCCATAGATCATTGAAGCCATTCTGCTTCTATCTATGTTTTTAGCTAGAAACTTCTGAAAGTTGTGATCATACTCCTTGATGATCTCATCAGCACTGCTGGGAGTTTCAGGGATTGTTTCCTTCTGATAGTTTTGCAATAGATTTTCTAATTTTGAAATTTTATCTTTTAACTCAGAATTCTCCAATTTGAGACTCTCATCCTTATCAGAGTCAGAAGCAAGATCCCTTTTCAGGTTTCTGAATTTGTCTCTGATCTGCTGATATCTTTCCAGAATTTCATTAAGGCTTTCAGCTAGTTCATCCTTAGTAAAGTTTATAGCAAAGTCAGGGAATACCTCTTATGTATCTGATTCAGAGTCTGACTCAGAAGCTTCACTGTCTTTTGTTATGTTTTCCATGAGAGCTATGTTTGCTCTTTCATCATCTGATTCTGAGTCAACTTCAGATGTGTCAGAATCATCCCATGTAGCCATGAGACTTTTCTTCTTTTCCTTGCCAAACATCTTTTTGGGCTTTTCCTTCTGAAGCTTTAGGCAATCACTTTTGTAGTGCCCTTGCTCGTTACATTCATAGAAGATGATGTCTTTGTTGTTTGGCTTTCTGTTTCCTGAAGAACCTTCAGATCTTCTGTGTCCAGAGGAGGATTCTGACCTTCTGTATCTGGAGAAAGATTCATTCTGATTCTCTGATCTTCTGGGATTCCTGAACTTACTTTTCCTCTGCTTCCATAATTGGTTCACCCTTCTGGAGAGGAGAGACAATTCATCTTCTTCTGATGAGGACCCATCAGAGGTTTCTTCTACAGCCTGCAAAACTTTGGAGTCAGATTTTCTGTTAGATTTTAAAGCTAATGGCTTACCTTGCTTTTGAGGTTCATCTGCTTCTAGCTCTATCTCGTGACTTCTGAGGGAGCTGACAAGTTCCTCCAGAGAGATTTTGTTGAGATCCTTGGCTAACTTAAGCGTTGTGACCATTGGCCTCCACTGCTTTGGCAAGCTTCTGATGATCTTCTTAACATGATCAGCAGTGGAATACCCTTTGTCAAGAACTTTTAGACCAGCAACAAGAATTTGAAATCTTGAAAACATAGTCTCTATTGATTCACTCTCTTCCATCATGAATGCCTCATACTTCTGAATGAGCGCAAGAGCTTTGGTTTCTTTGACTTGAATGTTGCCTTCATGCGTCATTCTCAGAGAGTCAAACATATTCTTTGTCGTGTCTCTGTTTGATATCTTTTCATATTCTGAATAAGAGATGGCGCTGAGAAGAATTGTTCTGGCCTTGTGATGATTTCTGAAATCACGCTTTTGCTGATCAGACATTGTTTTCCTGTCAATCTTCTGACCACTTCCATCCACTGGGTGCGTGTATCCATCAGTCACCATGTCCCACAGATCAGCATCATGGGCCAGAAAGAAACTCTCAATTATGTCTTTCCAGTAGTCAAAGTTCTCTCCATCAAAGACTGGAGGTTTGCCACTGAATCTGTCTCTTTCTTCATTGTTGTCATTGCTGATGTTTTGATTTGGTCCTGCCATTGTGTTTTTCTGACGCTGGATCTTGTACTGACACGGTTAAGTGTTATAAGCTCAGAACCAGGCGCTCTGATACCAATTGAAGATGTGAAAAACACAAGAAGGGGGGTTGAATTGTAAAACTTAAATCAAATGAGTAGACAATACTGTATTTTTATCCTGGTTCGTTTGATCTCAAACTACTCCAGTCCACCCGTCAAGGTGATTTCGCCTCTCTCCAACGAGTTCTTAATCCACAATATTCAAAGGAATAAAACAACTACTTTAACAACTGTTAAAGCCTTCTTGAGTATAACCACAACTCGGTTTATCTCAAGGAAATCTCTTTACAAAGAATTGAACAAATAATGTGTTTGGTGTTTTCTAATAAAACAGTATACCACAACTGTGATAATACACAAATTTAAGCTTAGAATGAAACTGGATTGCTAATGCGTTTGAATGAGCGTGGTTGGAAAGTTTAGCAATTTGTATGAGTGCGTGCGTGTAGATTATTAACCTTTTCTATTCTCACACTGACTTGTTTATATAGCTAAGGCAAAGATACGTTGTTGTCCATAAAGCACTTTCAATGATAATAACGTTCTTTCCTTTTTGAGAAGATCTTGTCTTGGATAAAGCCGTTGGTAATTAATCTGTCTTGAATTCTTAGTAACGCTTCATAGTCTTCTTTATGATAATCAGAGTGTTCTTTGCTTTAGCTTATGCTGACGCTTCTGAGTGCTGATGACTTGGTAAGGATCTTGATCAGAGTCAGAGTATTTTATGCGCAGATTCTGTTCATCAAGCTTCAGCGTATAATCTTGTAACTTCAGCGTGTAGCACATGTTATTGATCTTCTGATGCTGACATATCTTCTGATGCTGATGTTGATATTGATCTTCTGATGCTGATTCCATCAGAACTTCTGTAAATACACAACATAATTTTAAGTAGCATATATGTCTTATATATAAATCTTACAATTTATTTATTCTTGTATTTTGTTATCATCAAAACTCTAATTGAGGGTTGTAGAATCAAACTATGTTCTAACATTTAGTTGCGGATTCAAATCCGCAGGTAAATATGTTACAGGTTCCAACGACAGGGATGATGGCGTGTCGTTCTCCCATTCGCGTGTTCAAATCGCGCGCTTTTTTTTTATTTCTGACCAATAATCATTGTTTTGGTATATTAGCTTTATTGTTTGATATATTAACAATTGAAACGCAATGGCCTAGTGGCAAACAAGCCCTGGCAACTCCTTCAGGACCTGGGTTCGAATCCCAGGTCCCCCATGCTATTTGTTATATTTTTTCTTCAGGTAATCTGGTGCAAATCTAGGTGTGAAGCTCATCATGCATCCTCAAGCATCTGATGGCCAGATGGCCATAGGCCAAATCTGGTGATCCAGAGATGATGGTCTACCATGGATCAAGTCCAAGCGCGCACAGGGAATCCAGAAAGTCAACAGGGCCAGCACCTAATGGGCCATATAATTGCTATTCTGACCTCCTTTTCAGGCCCATACTCCTTTCTCTCTATATTTTTTTGTTTTAATTATTTATTTATTATTTCTAATTTAATAATTAACCAATCATTTTTTTCCTTTATAAAATTAAAACCAAAAAATATTTTTCTTTATTAAATTAAATTTTAGTATTTTTATTTTTTATTAACAAATTTACTAATTAAGTTAGGCTATTAATTAGAAATAATTTTAACATTTTTGTAAAATAATCAAAATTAATTTAGACTTAATTAGGTTTTTACTAACATTGATTAATTTTATTTTCTTTCTTTAAATACCAAAAAATCCAAAAATATTTATTTTCATTAATTAATTAATTTATTGATTTAATAATTAATTTAGGATAGTTTCTTTCTTAATTCAAAAACAACCAAAAAAATCTTTTCTTTAATAACAAAGGGTCAAAACCCTAGAACTTTGCGCTCGATTTAATTTCCCGCATGCGATTTATTTTCTTTTATCCATAATGTACTTGCCTCCGGTTTGTAATAACTTAATAGGACTTTTATTATTTTTTATCGCTTTATTTACTTTTAAGGGTTTGTCTTTGGCGATGTAAATACCCGACGCCTTGTTATTTAAATTCCGCAATTTATTTTCCGCAAATTATAACTGTTAGATGTTTGATAATAGGATGGCATGACAAGACTGGATGTTTTAACCTAAAATCAACATAGATCACCATTAACATCTACAAAGACAAAAAATAACTGAAAACAACACATTCGCACATGCGCACTCTTAGGGTACACCCCACTTGGTTGCCTTCGTACACGGTCATTGAGTATAGGTAGTTTTAGAGGTCGCCCTCCTGTCTAAAAGATCATAGTCACTTCAAAACGGTTGCCTCAGATATTGTTGCCTCAAAACAAATGATCTAAGACATTAGGGATACCGCTAAGGCGTCCTAACATTGCTTTGGTGACCGTAAGTCCCTAAATTCGAGTTGACCCTTAAACTCTAACGATGATGCTACCTACTCATCAATAGTGGGATAACATTGTCTAAATAAAGATAGCATAGAACGATTCCTTTTTCGAGTAGGTAAATGGTTTATAGATACTTGCTCTTTCAAAAAAACAAAACCTTTTTTACACTTACACTCCTTTTCGAACAAAGTTTTCAAAAACACTTCATATACTCTTGAGGACAGAAACAAGAGTTAAATCGAAGTTTCAAAACAAAAACTTTTTCAAACCCACAAGCACAAAGAAAGCAATTTTGAAAACAATATGAACAAGTACCTAAGAGCTTGTGGATAACCACAGATAGAAAGGGTGCTAATACCTTCCCTTTCTATAATCTACCCCCCGAACCCAAGAAATATTTCGAAAAAGGAATTTTTCTGTGCTTTTTTTCCTTTCCTTGTTGGATAAAATAAAAGTCGATGGTGACTCTTGCTTACCGCGACATTTTGCAAACACAAACGCAAAACGCAAACCAGCATTCCAAAAAACAGCCAGTTCTTTCCCATTGTATCACAGAACTGGCGACTCTGCTGGGGACGCTTAATAAGTGGGGTGTACCTTAGGAATAGTTCATAATGTTTTCAATTGCTTGATTTATATGATTTATATTTGTTGGCTTATATCGGAGTTACTATAGATCCTAACCCGGATCTGGGGATACCCTTTAGGTAAGTAGCAATAAACTGTGAGGGAATTGTACGGCATAGACCGATACGGTTGAAGCAGTAGCTACGTTGGTGTGGCACTTAAGTATGTACCGATATCCCTTTTGGTGCAACGAGGAGAATATGGGTCTGCTAAGGGGTCATTAAGCACCAACTAATCTTAGAACCTTTAAATTGACCAACTTGGCCATAGAACAGTAGCAGTATGCTACACTCATTGAGACTAAACTCTCGCGATGATTCCGGCTGCAAGAAAAGGTTGCTAAACTGGAATTATGACCCATCGAGGGTAATCAGTGATATTGAGATCCTCTAGAACCCGATTACTATTTTTAGGACAGGTTGAACCAACTAAACTGAAAGAGGGTAATACCTAAACTCCATGCCAGCCTAAACTTAAGTTTGTTTGTGTGACTTGTGTGCCTTTCAAACTTGAACTACTTGCACATTCCTGTTATCTGACTATATGAGTTCCTTGCAGGTTTTGTTTACAGTCCTTATCCAATAATTTGGATTTATTGCAGGGTTTATTTACATCACCTCACACTTTTGCTTAAACGCATAGCATACACATCATAACATTATGCCTTAACATTTCCTTAACCATTTCGAGGATCTCAAGGGTTTGTGATGCAGGTCATGATAAATCAAATGTCTAGCAAGGGGCAAAGGGGATTTATTTTCCTCTAGCCAATGTCGTCTAAAGATCAAAACACGATGACTTGAGTCAGGGGCTATGACCCACTCGATATGGTGAGCTTGACTCTTGAAGAAGGATTCTTAACGACACGAAGTTTCTTCAAACAAATTCTAACAGTTTCTTGTTTACCCCGCGAGATCCTTGAAAACATCGCATACATATCATACATATCATTGCATAACAGGTCCTCCAGTACAGGTCTCTCATGTTCTCGCTGTTTATTTCAGCAATGGCTCTCCAACAAGACAACTAAGATCTTCATACTCAAGAGACTCAATTCAGGGAAATCTTCCTAAACCCATCCAAGGGGCAGGAAGAGTTGAAAACACTCCTCGTTGGGAACTTGGTCAAGAAAAGTCCTGAGGACAATAAGGACGAACGTCTGGAACAATTTCAAGCTGAGGTAGATGCAATGAGAACCCAGATCCTGGGGCAGATGGTTTTTATCCAAAGCCTAGCCCGGGAACAAGAAGAGTTGAGAACCATTATCAACCAGCTTCATCAAGACAGATACAATAACATGAAGCAAACAGTCAAGGCCGGGGACCAAGTCATTAATCAACTTCTGAGAAGTCAAAGGTTTGGTTTGATGAAGAATAGACCTCTCCAAGTTGCTACTACCTCACGGGTCCAACAACAACCTTGCCATAAACAATGGGTTGATCAGAGTAAGCCAAATATGCCCAAGAGGCAATTTACCAAGCTCAACATATCGTTGTCTCAGGCTTTACAACACCTGTTGAGATTGAATCTGGTGACGTTAAAGGACTCTCCTAATAATCCCAACATAGCCTCCCAAGGTAAAATCCTGATGCAAGGTGTGCATATCACTCTGTTGTACCCCAAAATTTGCCCTCCCATATTCTCCAAGAAATTGCCAAGTCAAAGCTTCAAAAGTCCCCAAGGGTTGCATAGTTCAAGGGCCTCCTAAGCAGTCAAGATTAGGGTTTGTGTTCTGATCAAGAAAATGAAGTTTCTAAAGGTCCAATCAAGTCTCATATGCCTACAAATATGGTCAAGCATCCTCATATCAAGTTTCAAGGCATTCAGCATAAAATTGCACAGTCAAAAACCCTAATTGCACTACAGTCAACTGTAGGGGCAAAATGGTCATTTGACAGTCAAAAGTTCAAACTTTTGATCAACATCTCATTGTGAATCCACAAACATCATTTGATCAATGCTTGATCATGATTCTCAAAGTTTGGCTCAAAAATCATCAAGATGCAAAAGTTTCCTTATTTGGACAGCTGAAAAAGTCAACTGTAAATTGACCAGGGCATAACTTTCACATGGATTATCAGAAAAATTCCATCCAAAGCTCATTTTGAATAGAAAGACATTTCCTACAACTCATCTTCATACTTCAAGTCCAAGAAATGCTCTCACAAAAAGTTATCAATTTCAACATTATAGGTCACTTTCAAAAGTCAACAAAAAGGGACTTTAAGTCAAAGGCCATAACTTGAGATTGGTAAATCAAAATGACATGGGACCAAATACATTGGTTAGAGGACTCAAAGACCTTTCCAAAATGTCAAAGAACATGAGAAAAACTTAAAAATTGAGCAAGTTATGCCTTGTGGAAGTTGGGAAATATTTGGATATTTTGAAAAGTCAACATTGATTCAAATGACCTAAAATTGCTAATGGGCCCATTTTTCTTCCATAATTCATCATCCATGACATATGCACGACTACTTGGCCCAAAGGGAAGTCTTTATTCATTTTTTATTTATTTATTTGAATTTTTATTTATAATAATTCATTTAAATCAAAATAAATATATGAAAAATGCTAACCTAAGTTTTCCAATCTTTTTGTACATGTTTTATCCTCAAGATTTCGTGCATATGCAAATAAGGAAAGATTTGGAGAGATTGGATGTGATTGAGAGCAAAAACACATGGAAAAGATTGAAAAAGATCCTAGAAAATCAAATTTCCAAAAACCATGAATGCATTGGATTTGTTCTATTTTTCTTGACCTAATTGACTCAATACATAAGCCTAAACAAAAACCTAATGCTTACACACACTGAGCTGCGCCCAAAAGCCATAACCAAACTGGAACTTTTTCTTAAAAATCTCAATTCTGAAAACACTTGTGGAGGACGATTCAAGGCGAAATTCTCATTCCATCACCTTCCTGAAGCTTCAAGGAAGGGTTTCTGATCAAAATCATCCACCATAACTTCAAGAATTGGTAACACGAGTGTAAACTGTACCAAGAAAAATTCATAATCGTGCATCACGATTCATGCATCCTTTGTAACTTTTAATGCTTGATTCATGTTCATTATGAGATTCTGAAACTAACCATACAAATTAATTGCGTTTTTGTGCGATGTACATGATTTTACCATTGATGCAGGCTAGGGTTTCTTGGACTCCAAATTAGGGGTTTCCTAATACTGTAAAATTATACCACCACAATGCCATGGATGAATTCAGGGAGTTTGGACGAAAACAATGGCCTCATCGCGCCCAATTTATGAGGCCTTATGGCCTATTCGCTATTTTCTAATATATTACCTATGGCAACGTTTGAAAACCGTTGCATATTGCTTTTGTATTTCAGAAAAATAAAACCAAACGAGGAAGATGATTAGGTGGCGAGGCTTGACTGGTGCATTTGAATTTTTGCGCGCAAAATCCACTAACGCGTTGTTTCATATTATATTGTTTGTTGTTTATTTATTTAACAAAATGATTCAGTGGCGCAGCTGGCTAGGAAGCGAATGGATAACCTTCAGGACCTGGGTTCGAGCCCCAGGTCCTCACCCCCTTCATATTATTTTCCATTTGATATTCTTATGCAATTCCAGCCTGGAGGAACACCATATACCCTTCATAATCAAGCGTCCACGCGTCCAGCTTCATCAATCACAAGGCTAAGAATTGAGACACATGGTGAGTCCCAGTCAACGCGCCACATGTTACTCAAAAAGTCCACCAGGCTTTGCTAAATGGGCCAGATTGCTAAAGGCCATACCTCCACATTGGGGACTGACACCCCCTAGGTTTGCTTTGTTCAAATATTTTCTTTTATATTATTTCTATTTTTATTTTAATTCTTGTATTTAATTAATTTATTATTTTCATGCAATATCAAAAACACCTAAAAATCAAAAAAATCAGAAAAGAGGAAAAATCTAATAAATATTGTTGTTAATATTTTCCATAAATAAATTGTATAATTATTTAGTGTAAATTAGGGTTTAATTTTAATACTTTTAACAAAAAATCTAAAAAATGTAGAAATAAGTTTAATTAATAATTTTTCATCTTTTTTTATTTTTCTTTCATAAATATATTAAATAATTAAATATTTTATTTTTTATAATTAAATTGCATGAAAATAACTTAGGGTTAATTTAGGTTTAAAAACTTCAATATTTTCTTAATAAATTAAAAATAGTTAGGATTAGGGTTTGCATCTTATCTTAATTTCAATTAATTCCTTTTTCTATTAAATCCTAAAATACTAAAAATACAAAAAAAAAGTTCCTTCTTTTAATTTTAATTAATTACTCATTAATTTTAATTTTGCAAAAGGGTCCAACGCCCTCGTTCTTAATTTCTTATTAATTCGCATATTTATTTTATTTCATTTAAATAATTATGTACCTCTCCCGAAGCCATGTAAATTACTTCTCGCACTTTTAATTCTTTTAATTTCTTTATTTTCTGTCAAAACGGGTCCTGGTTAATTTTGGCGATGTGGACCCGCGCCTTTTGTAATAGCTTAGGATTTTTACTTTCCCGCAATATTTTTAACTGTTAAATAATGGCATGAAAGACTGTATGGATAAAATAAAAACAAGCGTAGAACACCAATAAACATGACAAGATAAATGCAAACGAAAACGACACACAAATCGCACACACCACCCCTAGGGTACGCCTCACTGCTGCCATGCCTCAAAAGGTGATCGTCGAGTAGAGGATGTCTTAGTAAGTCCTCATGATCCGGGAACCTGGCATGAGGGTAGCTTCTAAGGTGTCTTCCTATTGCTCTGGTGATCACCATGTCCCGAACCTTCGAATTGACCCGAACACCTCCAACGGTGGTGCTACCTACCTCTCAATGGTGGGATGGCACTACTTTAAAGGACATTTACACAGACGAATTCCTTAGGGTAGGTAGGTTCTCGTGGATACTTGCTCTAATCTCAAAACAAATTCAAAAAGACTTTTCAGACCAACACATTTTCAAAAAGCTTTCGAAAGCAATTTTTCAAACACTCTTGAGGACCGATACAAGAGTCGAACTGGAATTTTCAAAGAAACTTTTTTTAAAACCCACAGTTGAAAAGCAAACAAATCATTTTTGAAAACACAATGAGCAAGTATCTAAGAGCCCATGGATAACCATGGATAGAAAGGGTGCTAACACCTTCCCTTTCTATAACCTACCTCCCGAACCGAGAGCAATCTCTTTAAGGAATTTTTCTGTGCTTTTGTCCTTTCCATTTGGAGAAAATAAAAGACGGTGGCGACTCTTGCTTCCGCGACATTTCGCGAACCAGCGTTAAACAGTCAGTTCCAGATCCATCGATCACAGAACTGGCGACTCTGCTGGGGATAACTTAAAGTGAGGTGTATCTTAGGGTTAGTTCATAACTGTGTTTTCAATTGCTTTCCTTGTTTGCTTTAAATTGTGGGACTGTCTTGGGAGTTCTATAGATCCTAACCCGGATCTGGGGATACCTTCTTAGAAAGTAGCAACAAGGCTGTGAGGGAACTGTGCGGGGTATACCGACATGGTTGAAACAGTCTGCTACGTTGATGTGGCACTTTGGTGTGTACCGGTAACCCTTGAGTTCAGTCAAGGAGAGTACGGGGCCTCCGTATGGTGTCATGAAGCATCAACAGACCTTAGGAACCTTAATTGAACTATCTTGGCCTCTTTAGGGTAGTGAGATAACTGACTTTGGTGCAGTCCGAGGTTGGTTGATACTCGATACTACACTCAATTGAGGGTTGCTTTCCTGGAATATTTCGGTCGCCAGTTCAGTGGCTAAATCGAAACGATGAACAATGAAAGCAATCCCGTGATATTGGGAACCTTAGAACCCGGTTACTTCTAATAGGACAGGTTGAGCCCACCAACTGAAAGAGGGTAATACCCAGACCCCATGCTGGCCTAAACTCTAAGGGCTTCTCTTGTGTGACTTGTGTGCCTTCGTACTTGACTACTTGCATGCTTTTTTGTCTGATACTTGAGCTTCGTGCAGGTTTTGTTTGTAGTCCTTAATAAGGACTCATAACAGGGTATCCTAAGTTTCTTGCAGGTTTTGGTTTGCAGTCCTTAATTGGGACTCGTAACAGGGTTACGTACATTACCCCATGCATAGCATAACATCATACCATTGCATACATCCTAACCCATTTCAAGGATCTCAAGGGCTTGTGATGCAGGTCATGGTGAATCAACTATCCCAGCAAGGGGCAAAGAGGATTTATTTTCCTCTAGCCAAGGCTGTCAGAGGCTATGACCCACTGGATATGGTGAGCCTTTGACCTTTGAAGAAGGACTCTCAACGACATGAAGCACCTTCAATCAAGTTACCAGTTTCCAACTCTAACAATTTGTCTACCCCTCGAGGTCCTTGAAATCATTGCATGCATATCATACATATCATTGCATAACATGTACCCTTTCTCTGCAGGTTACTTACCTTCTTCGCTGTTTATTTCAGCAGTCTCGTCATGAATCCTGAATCTTCAACCGAGCACACTATCAAGGCCCTCCAGGCTCAGAACGCCCAGTTCCATGGGCTGATCATGAATTTGACCCAGGGGCAACAAGATCTGAAGGCTCTGCTCTTGAAGAAGGAAAAGAAGAAGAAGAGGACTGTTTTGTTCAGCCCTAGACGCAGATCTGGGAACACCCTGCAGGATCAAGCTGAGAGGACAACTCCATCTGTGGGGAAAGGCAGTCATCAAGAGGAAAGGGTTCCCAGTCCAGTGGTCTCCGACAATGAGACAGATTTCAACGACGAACAGTACCCTCCGGCTGAGGATAGGTACAAACAGTTGGAAGACCGGCTAAGTGCTATGGAGATACAAAAGGTGCCTGGCTTGGACTTCGAGGATCTAGGTCTGTCTTCTGGGGTAGTGATCCCGCACAAATTCAAGGCACCTGCCTTTGCAAAGTATGACGGGGCATCCTGTCCAAAGCTGCATCTCAGGTCATACATGAGGAGGATCCAGCCCTACACGGCTGACAGGAACTTATGGATCCACTTTTTCCAAGAGAGTCTTTTAGGGACTCAGCTTGACTGGTTTTATCAACTGAATGGAGCCAACATCCGTACCTGGGAGGACTTAGCCACTGCATTTTACAAGCAATACCAGTATAATGCCGACCTTGCTCCTACACGTACCCAACTCCAGGGTATGTCGCTGGGGTCAAGTGAAGGTTTCAAGGAATACGCGCAGAGATGGAGAGACCTTGCTGGAAGGGTGCATCCTCCATTAACTGACCGGGAACTCGTTGATATGTTCTTGGGGACCCTATCCGGGCCATTCTTCAATCACCTCATTGGTAATTCATCTGCTGGATTTACCGACCTCATCCTGACTGGCGAAAGAATTGAAGCTGGTATCAAGAATAGGAAAATTCAAGAGGCCACACCTTCTGATACTCACAAAAATCCTTACACGGGAAAGAAAGAATCTAATGCTGCATACAGCCAAAAGAGTCGTCGTGACCAACATGCAGGGGCAGTCATGATCTCTGGTTCTGCACCACGCCGCCAACCACAAAAGGGAAACCAGCGGAGGCCGGACGAGCCTAAAAGACAATTCACCAACATTAACATGCCATGGTCACAAGCATTGCAGCACATGTTGAAGATGAACCTGATTGCAGTAATCAACCCTCCTGCAAATCCCAAGACCTCTTCTCCAAGCTACAACCCAGAAGCAAGGTGTGCTTACCATTTTGATAGCCCGGGGCACGATACCGAGGATTGTTGGGCGCTGAAATACAAGATCCAGAATATGATCGATGCCAAAGAGATTGAATTCGAATCTGCTGAGACCCCCAACGTGATCACTGCTCCCTTGCCAAAACATGGCTAGGATTGAGAGATTTTTGTTCATTTAAATTCAAGTTGTATTTTTCCTTTCTTGATAAACAATTATTATGTTAAACTCTTTTATTTCATGAATGCATTACACATGTCTGTCCTGAATTAATTATGTTTACTATACTTAAAACTGCTTTCATATTCTTGTGATGATCAACTCTTGACTGAGAATTCTAAACCTCTTGAGGGAGGATGACGAAAACGATACCATAATCTACAGTATGCTTTTGAACAGACCCCGCTGATGAGGTACAGGCATTGTTTCAATCCCTAAACACTGGAGTTATAAGGATGATAATCCCTCGTCAACCCCTCTGAGCCAAAGAAGTAGGAGTTTTTCTTTTCGAAATTTAAAACCCTTAATCATAACCTGGGGCAGGGTAGTCTCTCAGTTGATCCAAGTGCATAACGAATGGCACCAAAGAGGTCCTTACAAAGCAAAAAAGATAGTGATGGTTCCCTATAATCGTCAAGACACGCAGTCATTATCCTTCAAAATAAGAACCCAATAAGTCAAAACCTACGAAGGGGACTTACGAAACTGGGGCATCCCGCTGACTGTAATTCCAAAAAGGAAACAGCTCAGGCAAAAAATAGGGATAACAAAATCAAGGAAGAAAGAGGTCCTACAAACCCTCAACAAAAACAAAAAAACGACTGCCTGTTCAGAATAAATCATCAATATCTGAACCATCATTGGAATATCAGAGCAAAGACTCGAACAAGGTCTAACGCATGATCAACTGAGTTTAGGTTTGGAGAACATCACGAAGAGCGGGTGGGTACAAATAATTTGAGCCTTTATCCTTTGTTTCTTAAACCGTGAACCATGCCACGTTACAACCCTTAAAAGTCCTAGCTGAAGCATGGGTTAGTTCGAAAGCATACTGTTACGAAGGTATCCTGACTCCTGAAGGTTTGCTGTAAAATCTTGAGTTGACACCGAACTGTATTACAAAAGATACATTTTCAAAAGTCAAAGACAGACATAGGCTTTTGCATTCTTAAAATAACCTTGTTTGCATATAACTATTTGTTTGAACAGCAGGGAAATTCGCACGATGAACACCTTGTGAACAGAAGTACCTCCAATCAAGGGGCACAGTAGGAGCATTGCCCAGTATCCGGGGCATGACAAAATACTTCCAACAGGGGCAACTCCTTACATTCTGAGAGCGTGGACATAGTCGAAAAAAGTGCTATGCACAATCAAAGACCCACTAGGTTGACATGCCTAGGCAAAAATAAGGGCTTCCCGGCGAACCAAAAGGGTTCGGGCAAAAATAAGGGATGAAAATGGAAAAATATGTACACCCGGCAAGTCGAAAACCTGAAAAGGCGGCTTGGGCAAAAATGGGTATCCCGGTGGACTGAAAACCCGAAAGAGCGGTCCAGGCAAAAGTTAGGGATCAAAAGCATACGACTATGTTCCGGTATCTCATCACTTGTCTACCCGAAGACTTGTCAATCACCCACACAGGTATCCTCTTCCCTCACCTCCGAAACAGGGGCAATAATGAGTTATCCAGGCGATCCAATTGCTCTGTCAACCAAAGTACAAAGGAAAGATCAACATAAGGATGATTACCATCTACCTTTACCAATTCCAGATCGTGGGTTAACATCCGAAACCAAACAGGACAATCATCCACTTAATCAAAATCATGCAACCCTACACCGGTTCCTTCTCAATTTTCAGGCAAAGTCTTACACAGACTCACCCCCCACAAGTAACCTTACCCCGGTTCATCCAGAAGTTTTACACGAACTCATCCCGAAGCAACCTTACCCCGGTTCATCCAGAAGTTTTACACGAACTCATCCCGAAGCAACCTTACCCCGGTTCCTCCAGAAATCTTACATGGATTTATCCCAAGGTAACCTAACCCCGGTTCCTCCCAGAAATCTTACATGGATTTATCCCAAGTAACCTGACCCCGGTTCCTCCAGAAGTCTTACATGGACTTATCTCAAGATGACCTTACCCCGGTTCACCAAGAAGTTTTACACGAACTCATCTCGAAGCAACCTAACCCCGGTTCCTCCCAGAAATCTTACATGGATTTATCCCAAGTAACCTGACCCCGGTTCCTCCAGAAGTCTTACATGGACTTATCTCAAGATGACCTTACCCCGGTTCACCAAGAAGTTTTACACGAACTTATCCTGCAGTAACCTAACCCCGGTTCCTCCAGAAATCTTACATGGATTTATCACCAGTAACCTAACCCCGGTTCCTCCAGAAGTCTTACGTGGACTTATCTCAAGATGACCTTACCTCGGTTCGTCAAGAAGTTTTTACACGAACTTATCCAAGTAACCCAACCCCGGTTCCTCCAGAAGTCTTACATGGACTTATCTCAAGATGACCTTACCTCGGTCCGTCAAGAAGTTTTACACGAACTTATCCTGCGGCAACCTAACCCCGGTTCCTCCAGAAGTCTTACATGGATTTAGCTCAAGATAACCTCACCCCGGTTCATCAAGAAGTTCTACATGAACTTACCTCACCAGGCAACCTTACACAGGTTCTCCTTCTCCGGACGCAGTTTTACACGAACTCGACATCAAGCAACCCTACACCGGTTCCCTCTCTTCAAGATGCAGTTTTACATGGACTCGTCACCCAGAAACCCTACACAGGTTCTCCCTTTCCAAAAACGAAGTTTTTACACGAACTCATCATCAAAGTAACCCTACACAGGTTCCTTCTCCATTTCAGATGCGGTTTTACATGAGCTCATCAGCAGGCAACCCTACATAGGTTCCCTCTTTCAACCTACAAAATTACAGTTCAAAATCTCCCCAGGAGAGTCCAATCCAACCTCCCCAGGAAAGTTGGAATCCATCCCCTCAAGCAGCAAGCTTATCCCCAGTAGATTCTGGAAGCTTATCCTCGCAGAGCACGAACGCGTCGCCCGGCTTGATCCAAAGAGTTATTTCCTTAACAGGATATAACTGGGTTATCCTCAGCCAAAAGCCACGGAAAGATCGTCGTCGACGAAATCTTCTTATCCCCAGCGAAATCTATCAACACTTCCAACAACAAGTGTATCCCCAGCAAATCATTATCAACGACTCAGCAAAGTATCTCTCTCCCCACAGAGTATCACTCCCCAGCATGGTCGCTAGAGTATTTTTCTCCCCGCAGAATCTTCCATTTGCCAAGTTTATTCCCCAACGGAGTCATCTTCTCCTACCGGTATTCTTGCAGTTATCATCCCCAGCGGAAGCGAAAGCTTATTCTTCAATATCAGCCCAGGATATGACTTCCCGGCACCCGTCAAGGATTTACTTTCCTAGACGAAAACATACATTCGTAAACATCACATACATCATTATAGCATGCATATACACATCATGAACATACAATATCACATATTCAGAGAGCATCTCGCATGTCATACCACATGACATCGCATACAACTAACGCCTGTCTTTTCAGGACAAAGGTACAAAAATAATTATTATCAATGGTCGCAATTACCAGATCCGATTCATGTATCTTGCCAGGGTGTGTCTGAAGAGTTCGAGGATCCGATGCCTGAATCTTGCCAGGGTGTATCCGTTGAAGACTAACATTACCAGATCCGATTCCTGTATCTTGCCAGGGTGTGTCTGAAGAGTTCGAGGATCCGATGCCTGAATCTTGCCAGGGTGTATCCGTTGAAGACTAGCATTATCAGACTTGATTCCTGTATCTCGCCAGGGCACGTCTGAAGAATTCGAAGATCCGATTCCTGTAACCAGTCAGGACATATCTACACAAAAGCATCTGAAAGCCAGCTCCTGCAACGTGTCAGGTAATCATTTTCTATTTTGCAGGTATACAGGTTCTCGCTAAGGAATCTCTTACGCAATCAACATCCAGATGGCATCTATAAGCCCATCATCCTATTCATCAACCTCTAAATGGCATCTGTAAGCCCATTCCCATCACACTGCTATCACGTGAGCGCAAATTTCTGGGCACTCTAGTGTTCAATCATCTTCCACCCTCGGATTACGAAAGGCACGTCAGCCAATCTGCATCCTCAGGTCTAAGAAGATTGAACAGGGGCAACTGTTGTTCCCCAAAATTTGCCCTCCCATATTCTCCAAGAAATTGCCAAGTCAAAGCTTCAAAAGTCCCCAAGGGTTGCATAGTTCAAGGGCCTCCTAAGCAGTCAAGATTAGGGTTTGTGTTCTGATCAAGAAAATGAAGTTTCTAAAGGTCCAATCAAGTCTCATATGCCTACAAATATGGTCAAGCATTCTCATATCAAGTTTCAAGGCATTCAGCACAAAATTGCACAGTCAAAAACCCTAATTGCACTACAGTCAACTGTAGGGGCAAAATGGTCATTTGACAGTCAAAAGTTCAAACTTTTGATCAACATCTCATTGTGAAGCCACAAACATCATTTGATCAATGCTTGATCATGATTCTCAAAGTTTGGCTCAAAAATCATCAAGATGCAAAAGTTTCCTTATTTGGACAGTTGAAAAAGTCAACTGTAAATTGACCAGGGCATAACTTTCACATGAATTATCAGAAAAATTCCATCCAAAGCTCATTTTGAAGAGAAAGACATTTCCTACAACTCATCTTCATACTTCAAGTCCAAGAAATGCTCTCACAAAAAGTTATCAATTTCAACATTATAGGTCACTTTCAAAAGTCAACAAAAAGGGACTTTAAGTCAAAGGCCATAACTTGAGATTGGTAAATCAAAATGACATGGGACCAAATACATTGGTTAGAGGACTCAAAGACCTTTCCAAAATGTCCAAGAACATGAGAAAAGCTTAAAAATTGAGCAAGTTATGCCTTGTGGAAGTTGGGAAATATTTGGATATTTTGAAAAGTCAACATTGATTCAAATGACCTAAAATTGCTAATGGGCCCATTTTTCTTCCATAATTCATCATCCATGACATATGCACGACTACTTGGCCCAAAGGGAAGTCTTTATTCATTTTTTATTTATTTATTTGAATTTTTATTTATAATAATTCATTTAAATCAAAATAAATATATGAAAATTGCTAACCTAAGTTTTCCAATCTTTTTGTACATGTTTTATCCTCAAGATTTCGTGCATATGCAAATAAGGAAAGATTTGGAGAGATTGGATGTGATTGAGAGCAAAAACACATGGAAAAGATTGAAAAAGATCCTAGAAAATCAAATTTCCAAAAACCATGAATGCATTGGATTTGTTCTATTTTTCTTGACCTAATTGACTCAATACATAAGCCTAAACAAAAACCTAATGCTTACACACACTGAGCTGCGCCCAAAAGCCATAACCAAACTGGAACTTTTTCTTAAAAATCTCAATTCTGAAAACACTTGTGGAGGACGATTCAAGGCGAAATTCTCATTCCATCACCTTCCTGAAGCTTCAAGGAAGGGTTTCTGATCAAAATCATCCACCATAACTTCAAGAATTGGTAACACGAGTGTAAACTGTACCAAGAAAAATTCATAATCGTGCATCACGATTCATGCATCCTTTGTAACTTTTAATGCTTGATTCATGTTCATTATGAGATTCTGAAACTAACCATACAAATTAATTGCGTTTTTGTGCGATGTACATGATTTTACCATTGATGCAGGCTAGGGTTTCTTGGACTCCAAATTAGGGGTTTCCTAATACTGTAAAATTAGACCACCACAATGCCATGGATGGATTCAGGGAGTTTGGACGAAAACAATGGCCTCATCGCGCCCAATTTATGAGGCCTTATGGCCTATTCGCTATTTTCTAATATATTACCTATGGCAACGTTTGAAAACCGTTGCATATTGCTTTTGTATTTCAGAAAAATAAAACCAAACGAGGAAGATGATTAGGTGGCGAGGCTTGACTGGTGCATTTGAATTTTTGCGCGCAAAATCCACTAACGCGTTGTTTCATATTATATTGTTTGTTGTTTATTTATTTAACAAAATGATTCAGTGGCGCAGCTGGCTAGGAAGCGAATGGATAACCTTCAGGACCTGGGTTCGAGCCCCAGGTCCTCACCCCCTTCATATTATTTTCCATTTGATATTCTTATGCAATTCCAGCCTGGAGGAACACCATATACCCTTCATAATCAAGCGTCCACGCGTCCAGCTTCATCAATCACAAGGCTAAGAATTGAGACACATGGTGAGTCCCAGTCAACGCGCCACATGTTACTCAAAAAGTCCACCAGGCTTTGCTAAATGGGCCAGATTGCTAAAGGCCATACCTCCACATTGGGGACTGACACCCCCTAGGTTTGCTTTGTTCAAATATTTTCTTTTATATTATTTCTATTTTTATTTTAATTCTTGTATTTAATTAATTTATTATTTTCATGCAATATCAAAAACACCTAAAAATCAAAAAAATCAGAAAAGAGGAAAAATCTAATAAATATTGTTGTTAATATTTTCCATAAATAAATTGTATAATTATTTAGTGTAAATTAGGGTTTAATTTTAATACTTTTAACAAAAAATCTAAAAAATGTAGAAATAGGTTTAATTAATAATTTTTCATCTTTTTTTTATTTTTCTTTCATAAATATATTAAATAATTAAATATTTTATTTTTTATAATTAAATTGCATGAAAATAACTTAGGGTTAATTTAGGTTAAAAAACTTCAATATTTTCTTAATAAATTAAAAATAGTTAGGATTAGGGTTTGCATCTTATCTTAATTTCAATTAATTCCTTTTTCTATTAAATCCTAAAATACTAAAAATACAAAAAAAAAAGTTCCTTCTTTTAATTTTAATTAATTCCTCATTAATTTTAATTTTGCAAAAGGGTCCAACGCCCTCGTTCTTAATTTCTTATTAATTCGCATATTTATTTTATTTCATTTAAATAATTATGTACCTCTCCCGAAGCCATGTAAATTACTTCTCGCACTTTTAATTCTTTTAATTTCTTTATTTTTCTGTCAAAACGGGTCCTGGTTAATTTTGGCGATGTGGACCCGCGCCTTTTGTAATAGCTTAGGATTTTTACTTTCCCGCAATATTTTTAACTGTTAAATAATGGCATGAAAGACTGTATGGATAAAATAAAAACAAGCGTAGAACACCAATAAACATGACAAGATAAATGCAAACGAAAACGACACACAAATCGCACACACCACCCCTAGGGTACGCCTCACTGCTGCCTTGCCTCAAAAGGTGATCGTCGAGTAGAGGATGTCTTAGTAAGTCCTCATGATCCAGGAACCTGGCATGAGGGTAGCTTCTAAGGTGTCTTCCTATTGCTCTGGTGATCACCATGTCCCGAACCTTCGAATTGACCCGAACACCTCCAACGGTGGTGCTACCTACCTCTCAATGGTGGGATGGCACTACTTTAAAGTACATTTACACAGACGAATTCCTTAGGGTAGGTAGGTTCTCGTGGATACTTTCTCTAATCTCAAAACAAATTCAAAAAGACTTTTCACACCAACACATTTTCAAAAAGCTTTCGAAAGCAATTTTTCAAACACTCTTGAGGACCGATACAAGAGTCGAACTGGAATTTTCAAAGAAACTTTTTTTAAAACCCACAGTTGAAAAGCAAACAAATCATTTTTGAAAAGACAATGAGCAAGTATCTAAGAGCCCATGGATAACCATGGATAGAAAGGGTGCTAACACCTTCCCTTTCTATAACCTACCTCCCGAACCGAGAGCAATCTCTTTAAGGAATTTTTCTGTGCTTTTGTCCTTTCCATTTGGAGAAAATAAAAGACGGTGGCGACTCTTGCTTCCGCGACATTTCGCGAACCAGTGTTAAACAGTCAGTTCCAGATCCACCGATCACACACTCCAACATCCCGGGCATGATACTAACATCTGTTGGGCATTGAGCAACAAAATTCAAGACCTGATTGATGAAGGAGAATTGGAACTCACACAAGACGGTCAGATTGAATTCTTTTGCCATCCCCCGAAGGTTCACCATTTGAAGTGACAAGTACTGAGATGAGAAGATTTTTTGTTCATTAGAATTTTTAAGTTGTAATTTTCTTTTGATTGTTCAAACATTTATTCATGTCAAACATTATTACTTTATCAATGCATTGCATATGCCTGTTTTAAATCAATCCATTTGTATTTCACTATATTCAAATTGCTTTCATTTTTTGTGATGATCAACTCTCGATTAAAAAATTCTAAGCCTTTAGAGGGAGGATGACGAAAATGATATCAAAATCTCTACAGTATGCTTTTGGATAGACCCTGCTGACGAGGTACAAACATTGTTTCAAATCCTAAACAGTGGAGTTATAAGGAAGATAATCCCTAGTCAACCCATTTGAGCCAAAGAAGTTGGAGTTTTTCTTTTCACAAATTAAAACCCTTAATTATAACCTGGGGGCAGGGTAGTTTTCTCAGTTGATCCAGGTGCACAATGAATGGCATCAAAGAAGTCCTTCTGAAACAAAAGACGGTGATGGTTCTGTATAATCGTAAGGACAGGCAATCATTATCTCTCAAAATAAAAGCCCAATAAGTCAAAATCTGTGAAGGAGACTTAAGAAAAACTGGGGCATCCCGCTGACTGTAATCACAAAAAGAAACAGTTCACGCAAAAAACAGGGATAATAAAAACCAAAAGGGAAGAGATCCTGCAAACTCTCAACAAAATGACTGCCTGTTCAAAATAAATTGTCAGTATCCGAACCATCACTGGTATATCAGAGTAAAGACTCAAACAAGATCTAATGCACGATTAGCTGAGTTTAGGATCGAAGAACATCACAAAGAACGGGTGGGTACAAATGAAATTTGAGCCTTTATCATTTGTTTCTTAAACTGTGAACCAGGCTACGTTATAACCCTTAAAAAGTCCTAGCTGAAGCATGGGTTAGTCCGAAAGCATACTGTTACAAAAGGTATCTTGACTCCTGTCGGGCTTGCTGTAAATCCTGAGTTGACGTCACATTTTACAAAATTTTCCTATCTTACTGAAAAAATGCATTTTCAAAAACTTTAAGACAGACATAAGCTTTGCATTCTTAAAATAACATTGTTTGCATATGACTATTTGTTCAAACAGCAGAGAAATTCGCATGACGAATATCTAGTGAACAAAAACCTTTTCAATAAAAAGGGTCACCTCAAGTGGAAAAAACACCTCCAACCAAGGGGCACGGCATGAGCATTGTCCATCATCTGGGGCAGTTAAGTCAAGATTCAAGGAATCTCTCAAAATGCCAAATAGCCAGGGGCAAATCTCCATCTGAATCAATTGGGACATTGGACATGAATTCCAGCAACGAATCTTGCATGATCAAACGAAGATCTTCTGGTAGTATGGAAACACAACACTACCGACAGTGACACCTCCCTACATCCTGAGAGCGTGGACATAGTCAGAAAATACTACGCATGAATAAAGACCCGCTAGGTTGACTGGCCTAGGCAAAAATAAGGGCTTCCCGGTGAACCAAAAGGGTTCGGGCAAAAATTAGGGATGAGAATGAAAAATTGTACACCCGGCAAGTCAAAAACTTGAAAAGGCGGCTTGGGAAAAAAAGGGTATCCCGGTGGACTAAAACCCCGAAAGGGCGGTCCAGGCAAAAATTAGGGATCAAAATGTACGACTATGTCTCGTTATCTCGTCACTGGCCTACCATAAGAAGACTTGTCATTTTGACCGAAAGATACCAAGCACCTCATAGGTGGGGATAATACTCGATCCACAGGGCCTCCGCAGGCACTTTCTCCCGTAGAAACAGGGGCAAAAAAGTCTTGATGCAAGCCATCGTCATATCCTTAGGACGCGTCCCAATAACATTCACTACCCGCAGAGTAAGACAGTAAACATAGCTCTCCCCAGCTGAGGCTTGCAACTGTGAATGAGTCGGTAATATTCTCCTCAAGCAGATTTTATCTACCATCAACACTGAAAAGGCTTAATATCCCCGACAGTCTTAATATTCCCAAGTGGAGTATAAGAATATTCCCCGGCAGAACACAAGATATCCCCAGTGGAGTTAAAATTTTCCCAGCGCAGTCTAAAAAAAAGCTTCCCCAATGGAGTTGAAGAATCATCCCCAATAGACTCTGGAAGCTCGTCCCGGTGGAGTATAAAAATAAATGTCCCTAGCCGAGTTCAAAGGAAGATTGTCCCCAGCAAAGCTCAAAGGATTATCCCCACAAGAGTCTAACAGGTTATCCCCGGTGAAGTCGCAACTGAAAGATCATCCCCAGCAGAGTTCCTTCCTTTCACAAACAGGAATTCAATCCCCAACAGGATTCAATATCACCAGCAACGGTAATTCATCCCCAACGGAATTTATCGGTGGAATCCTCAGCAGAATATCTCTTCCCCAAAGAGTAATCTCCACATCAGTATATTCCCCAACGGAGTTATCCTCTCCTGCAGGTCTATTCTCACAATCATCTTCGTTCATCATCCCTAGCGAAAATGAAGAATTCAACTCTTTTCTCCAGCAGCTATCCGGGATTTATTCTCCCCAGCTAAAACATTACATTTCCATACATCATGACACATGCATATACGCATCATACAAAACAATCTCATTTATTTTGAGAACATCATTGCTTGATATATATCATGCATTGCATATGACTGACCTTTACCTTTCAAGAAAGATACAGTTAAAGTTCTCAGCTACGTCGAAGACCTGACCGGTTCTTGAATCTCAACTGAATTATCCTCGGTTGAATTTCAGACAAGGTTCTCAATATCGACAATTTTCCTCCGTCATAGTGTGGACGAGTTCTGCAATCTCAACGGTATACTACGTTGAAGACCACACAGTTCCTAGATCTTGATGTTTTCCTCCGTCATAGTGTGGACGAGTTCTACAATCTCAACGGTATACTACGTTGAAGACCAGACAGTTCCTATATCTTGATGAAGATGTTTCCCTCCGTCATAGTGTGGACGAGTTCTACAATCTCAATGATATACTCTGTTGAAGACCAGACAGTTCCTAGATCTTGATGAAGATGTTTTCCTCTGTCATAGTGTGGATGAGTTGTACAATCTCAACAGTATACTACATTGAAGACCAGACAGTTCCTAGATCTTGATGAAGATGTTTTCCTCCGTCATAGTATGGACGAGTTCTACAATCTCAACGGTATACTACGTTGAAGACCATACAGTTCCTAGATCTTGATGAAGATGTTTCCCTCTGTCGTAGTGTGGACGAGGTCTACAATCTCAACGGTATACTACGTTGAAGACCAGACAGTTCCTAGATCTTGATGAAGATGTTTTCCTCCGTCATAGTGTGGACGAGTTCTACAATCTCAACGGTATACTACGTTGAAGACCAGACAGTTCCTAGATCTTGATGAAGATGTTTTCCTCCGCCATAGTGTGGACGAGTTCTACAATCTCAATGGTATACTACGTTGAAGACTAGACAGTTCCTAGATCTTGATGGAGATATTTTCCTCCGCCATAGTGTGGACGAGTTCTACAATCTCAACAGTATAATACGTTGAAGACCAGACAGTTCCTAGATCTTGATGAAGATGTTTTCCTCTGTCATAGTGTGGACGAGTTCTACAATCTCAACGGTATACTACATTGAAGACCAGACAGTTCCTAGATCTTGATGAAGATGTTTTCCTCCGTCATAGTGTGGACGAGTTCTACAATCTCAACGGTATACTACGTTGAAGACCAGACAGTTCCTAGATCTTGATGAAGATGTTTTCCTCCGTCACAGTATGGACGAGTTCTACAATCCCAACGGTATACTACGTTGATGACCAGACATTACCTAGATCTTGATGAAGATGTTTCCCTCCGTCATAGTGTGGACGAGTTCTACAATCTCAACGGTATACTACGTTGAAGACCAGACAGTTCCTAGATCTTGATGAAGATGTTTCCCTCCGTCATAGTGTGGACGAGTTCTACAATCTCAACGGTATACTACGTTGAAGACCAGACAGTTCCTAGATCTTGATGTTTTCCTCCGTCATAGTGTGGACGAGTTCTACAATCTCAACGGAATACTACGATGAAGACCAGACAGTTCCTAGATCTTGATGAAGATGTTTCCCTCCGTCAAAGTGTGGACGAGTTCTACAATCTCAATGGTATACTATGTTGAAGACCAGACAGTTCCTAGATCTTGATGTTTTCCTACGTCATAGTGTGGACGAGTTCTACAATCTTAATGGTATACTATGTTGAAGACCAGACAGTTCCTAGATCTTGATGTTTTCCTCCGTCATAGTGTGTACGAGTTCTACAATCTCAACAGTATACTACATTGAAGACCAGACAGTTCCTAGATCTTGATGAACATGTTTCCCTCCGTCATAGTGTGGATGAGTTCTACAATCTCAACGGTATACTACGTTGAAGACCAGACAGTTCCTAGATCTTGATGTTTTCCTCCGTCATAGTGTGGACGAGTTCTACAATCTAAACGGTATACTACGTTGAAGACCAGACAATTCCTAGATCTTGATGTTTTCCTCCGTCATAGTGTGGACGAGTTCTACAATCTCAACGGTATACTACATTGAAGACCAGACAGTTCCTAGATCTTAATGAAGATGTTTCCCTCCGTCATATTATGGACAAGTTCTATAATCTCAACGGTATACTACGTTGAAGACCATACAGTTCCTAGATCTTGATGTTTACCTCCATCATAGTGTGGACGAGTTCTACAATCTCAACGGTATACTACGTTGAAGACCAGATAGTTCCTAGATCTTGACGAAGATGTTTCCTCCGTCATAGTGTGGACGAGTTCTACAATCTCAACGATATACTATGTTGAAGACCAGACAGTTCCTAGATCTTGATGAAGATGTTTCCCCCCCCCCCCAGTTGAATTATGGACAAGTTCTTAAAACTCAGCAGAGATGTTCTCTCAGCTGAGGTACAGGCAAGTTCCTAAATCTCAATAAAAGATAAACTTCCCCAGCGGAATCTTCTACAAACAACAGGTATGTAAATTCTCGCTAAGGAATCTCTTATGAGATTGACGCTCCTGTAGATGGAATCTGTAAGCCTATACTCCTACTAACAATCTCCAAATGGCATCTGTAAGTCCATTCCCGACATCACAAGGCTGATACTACTTCATGCGAGTGCAAATTTCTAGGCACTCTAGTGTTCAATCATCTTCCACCTTCGGATCACGAAAGGCACGAAAGCTAATATACATCCTCAGGTTTAAGAATATTAAACAGGGGAAGCTGTTGTACCCCAAAAATTTCCCTCTCATATTTCTCCAAACATTGCAAGAAAAATCTCCAAGTGGCTCAAGATTGCTCAAGAGTTTGGCAGTCAAGTCATCTCCTAAGGCAGTCAACCTCAAATTAGGGTTTTGTGTTGCATCAAGATATTTGAGTCCAAATGACCTCAAGTGCTCCCCAATGTCCTAATATGTTCTCAAGGTCATCCATGTCAAATTTCAAGCCTTGCAGAAGAAGTTTGCTCAGTCAATTGCTCAAAGGGTCCAAAAATCGACTGTGCTAAGGCAAAAGTCAACTGTGACCCAAATACAGTCAAACCTCAAGTTTTTTTGTCAACATTCTAATTTTGAATTATATTTTATAATTTTATCAATGGTTGATCATGATTCATCAAGGATTGCTCAAAATTCATCAAGACTCAAAAGTTGCTAAATTAGGGTTTTGTAGGAAAAGTCAACTCAACTTTGACCAAGCATAACTTTCTCATACTTTATGAGCAATGACCCATCCAAAGCTCATTTTGAATAGTATGCAATTCCATACAATCCATCTTCATACCCCAAGATCATAAAATGCACTCACAAGAAGTTATAAATTTGGACATTATAGGTTATTTTTGAAAGTCAACAAAAACACCTTTTTGCCAAAGCTTATAACTTGAGCATGGAATATCAAAATGAGATGAGACCAAAAGAGTTGGTTAGAGGACATCTCAAGATTTATAAAAATGTCCAATAACACCTCCAAAGGTTCAAAATTGAAGAAGTTATGCATTGTTGAAGTTGGGTATCTTTGCAAAATTGCCAAAAGTCAACTATCCCCAAAACTTCAAATTTTGTCAAATGGGCCCATTCTTTTCCACTTGATTTGAGCTTGCATCATTGTCCACGTGTCCTAGCTTCAGCCATGAGCCCATATCTTATTTTTATTATTTAATTTGATTTTTAATTGAATTTATTCATTTTAAATCCAATAAAATCATATAAAATCAAAAGTATTTATAACTCATGATTTTTTGGTTGCTTTAGGCTTTGAATACAGCTATTATGTGAATCAAATTAGCATCAAGTGCATTGGTTACAAGAAGATATGATTTAGGCCAAATTTGGAAGGTTGTAATGGTGGAATCAAATCCAATTCATGAGCATTGATGTGGAGAGATTTGTACCAAGTTTCTTACCCTAATGCAATATACATTACATAAGGAAGCTTAAGGCACGAAAACAAGGCTAGAGGCTGCAAGAATAGGAAATACAAAACTTGAAAAAAGTGGTAAAAAAGTTGGAAATCAAAATCGTGTCTAGAGGTGTTTTCAGAAGCCAAGAACGATCTCAATCGGTTCCTTGGCAATCACTGAAGCAGAACCAATCCCAAGCAAGCCTCCACGCGCATCACAAAGCACTGTAAGTGTCACAAAAATCCGCCTCTTTCTTGAATTCGCAAATCATTATTCCTGCATCTTTTGTACAAATTATTTGCATATTCATAATCCTCATCAAGTTTCTAAGCATTCTGCATTATCCAATTTTGTTTATGTGACCTATTCTGTGAGGTGCCATAGCTAGGATTTTGTGGCTTGTTTTTGGGTATTTCTCTTACAAGTAAAATTAGCCTTAATGATGGTTATGGACATGATCGTGAGAGGAAGACGAATACAACCCTGGTCTTGGGAGGAATTTATATGGCCTGAGATGAATTCTAGGATGAACCTATGCCTTTATATAGTGCCATCCCACCATTGAGAGGTAGGTAGCACCACCGTTGGAGGTGTTCGGGTCAATTCGATTGAGGGACAGTGTGGTCATCAAAGCAATAGTAGGACACCTTAGAAGTAACCCTAATGTCCTAGATCCTTTTATCCGAGGCAACCGTTTCGAGGCGACTAGATCTTTAGACAGGAGGGCGACCTCTAAAACACCCTATACTTGACGACCACGTTCGAGGCAACGAGTGAGGCGTACCCTAGAAGTGGCATGTGCTTGTGTGTTCAATTCAATTTATGTTTATCTTTGATAATGCAATTGTGAGCTACGAGTTGTTTTTAATTATCATACATTCTTTCATGCAATTTAGCAGTTAGGAGTGCGGAAAATAAAATACGGAAAGGTAAAAACTACGCTATTACAAGGCGCGGGTCTATACATCGACAAAAACATAACCCGTTTTGATTAAGTGCAGAAAGTAAAGAAAGCGGTAAACCTAATTAGTATTACATTCTTGGAACAGTTACATAATAATCAAAATATAAAAATAACGCGCGAATAGAAATTAAATTGGACGTACTAGGGTTTTGGCCCTTTTGAGAAATTATGAGTTTTTTGTCCTTTTGTATTAAATTAAAATTAAACCTAAATCTAATTATTTAATTATTTACAAGAAAAATGTTTTTTATGTTTTTGTATTTTAATGAAAATAAAATAAATTAAAGGTCAAGAAAACCCTAGTTCTAAGTTTATTTTAATTATTATAAAAAATGTTAAATTTAACCTAATTTAAACTAATTTAATTAATTTACATTTTATTTACAAAATAATGATTAATAAATAGTAATAATGATAATTAAGAAAATATGAATGAAAATTGTCAAAACCTAATTCTACATAATTTTTATTTATTGAAAAAAAAAGGTGAAAATTAAGCCTAAATTAAACTAAGTTAATTGTTAGTATTTATTTACAAAAAAAATAATAGTTAATGAATTTAATAAATAATAAAATATATTTACAATTTTTTATTTCTGGATTTATTATGAAAATTAATTTGTTGTGAATTAATAATAGCAATTATAATAATTAAAGGAATTAAAAGAAAATAAAATAAAATTGCAAACCAAGGGGGTATGTTGGCCCAAGGGGAGGTTAATTTGTGAAATTCTGGCCCAAGAACTCTAAGCCACGTTTGACTTCTGGAGTTGCCTATGCATGCGTTGACTGGAAAGTACCATGCTCCTCATCTCCTGGCCATTAAATGCATCTTTGTGGCCACTTGGCGTGTTGTTGCTAGGAGTGCATGGTGGAACTTTTGAACATATGCTGCATTGGAACGTGTTAGGAAAAATATTAACAATGATATGGGGGACCTGGGAATCGAACCCAGGTCCCAGTGATTGCAAGCCACGTCTCCAGCCACTCCACCATCGCGTGTGTTTGTAAACATATTGACCAATAAATATTATATTAGGAACCAAATAGTTATGCCATAAAACAAAAACGCGCGCCAATCATTTGAATCACCCAGTCACCTGTTGCCACGCCCTTCGTCTTCATCCTTGGCCTGTAAAAATATAAAGCAGATAGCGGGGGTTTTAAACCCCCACAAATTACAAATGCAAAAATAGCGATTAGCAGCATGCGTCATATAAATTGAGCGCGAGGGTCTCATTCAATTCGTATTGGTCTTCTGAGTTCAACCATAGGCGCCACGAAGCTTAATTTTTCTTGTATGGGTAAGCCCCAATTCAAAGCTTCATGAACCCTAAAATATGCTAATGGCAAATCGAGATTCAGCGTGTTACAATGCAATTAAACCATGTCAAAAGCTTCATGTGAGTCCTGTGAATACAAAACACTCAACAACATGTATCAAATGCGCATGAATCATGATATGCAATTCAAAAAAACATGTACACGGGGTTGAACCGTTTCTGACGATTCTTGTGGCTTTAGTGCTCGATTTCGATCGCAATGTGTTCCTGAGTATGCTAGCAATGTGTTTGGATCAAGAAAAAGCTTTGAATTCGCCTAGGAGATTGATTTCAGTTTTGAGTTTTTTTCACTTTTTCAATATTGCATAGGGTGTTCTTGCAGCAGTTTTTTCGTGTCTGATTTTAGATTAAGCTTCAGTACATATAGTGGAGTGAATTAGGTTAAATCTTTTGTCCAAGAATCCATTGTATTCATATTTTGCATCCTTGATTTTCAATCAAATCTTTTCCATATTTTTGATTGATAAAGTTTGCCAAAATTGGATGATTTTGCCTCTTTGATTGGGAAACGAGATTGCCAGCTTGCCCTGAATATATTTGCTCTACAAAAGATTGGAAAATCATATCTTTTGAATTTTCCTACAATTAAAATCAATTAAATGAATTAATATTAATAAAAATTCAATTAATTAATTAAAAATAAGGAAATAAATCAAATTAATCTCAATGGGTCGTGCATAAGCCTTGGGCAAAGATTCAAGAAGGAATTTGAGGCCCATTAGCAAAAATGAAGTGTTTTAGGTAAAGTTGACTTTTGAAAGTTCCCAAAAATTTCTCAACTTCTCCAATGCATATCTTGCTCCATTTTGAAGCTATGAACATGTTCTTGTACATTTTGGAAAGGTATTGAAGTCCTCTAACCAATGTCTTTGGTCCCATGTCATTTTGATTTACCAATCTCAAGTTATGGTCTTTGACTTAAAGTGCCTTTTTGTTGACTTTTGAAAATGACCTATAATGTTGAAATTGATAACTTTTGTGAGAGCATTTCTTGGACTTGGAGTGTGAAGATGAGTTGTAGGAAATGTCATCCCCTTCAAAATGAGCATTGGATGGAATTTTTTTGATGAACCATGAAAAAGTTATGCCTTGGTCAATTTGCAGTTGACTTTTCAACTGTCCAAAAATAACAACTTTTTGCATCTTGATGATTTTTGAGCCATGCTTGTGGAATCATGATCAAGACTTGATCAAATGATGATTGTGGCTTCAAAATGAGATGTTGACCAAAAATTTTGACTTTTGACTGTCAAATGACCATTTTACCCCTGCAATTGACTGTGAAGCAATTAGGACTTTTGACTGTGCAATTTGATGCTGTGAGCCTTGAAATTTGACATATAGATGCTTGACAATGTATATAGGCATATGGGACTTGATTGGACCCTTGGAAACCTCAACTTCCTTGCAAGAATCAAAACCCTAATTTTGACTGTGTTAGGAGGCAATTGGTTGTGCAACCCTTGAGAGATTTTGAACCATTTGGAGGTTGATCTTGGCAAATCTTGAAGAATATGGGAGGGAAAATTTTGGGGTGCAACAGTGAGATATGATTTTCACAATTTCTTTGAATTTGGAGAACATTTTGGAGATATTTGGTGCAAAATTTTGTGGTCTTTTGAGTTGTTATGCTTGCCTTTATATAGAAGGATGAAGTGAGCTAACAAATATGGAAAGAATCAAAGCCATGATGCCATGATAAAACAAGAATCAAACAACTTTAAAACTTGCCAAACTTGAGATTTTTCTTTCCATCTTGGTCTTAAACGAGTTTGGCAAAATTGTAATGAGTTTTCATGAGTTGTCTTGGGCCTTTGGATGATTGAAAGAAAAGCCCAAGCCTTTATACCATTGTTTCATATTTTATTTGATTTTATTTGCATTTAAATGAATAAAAATTGAAATAAAAGAAATAAAAATCATAAAAAATATGTAAATGGATTTCAAGGTCCTCTAACACCTTATGAACATGTTTGAACTTCAAAAGTTAGACCCACTTGTTCAAAACTTCAAGTTTGCTCACTTTGCATTTCATGCATTTCCTCGAAATTTCCCAAATTGTGAAGCTTATAACTTGCTCAATTTTCATATTTTGTAGATGATCTTGGACTTTTTGGAAAGCTCAAGATGTCCTCTATAATATATGTGTTGATCAATTTTGCTTTTGAAGACTTTATCTTGATGTAAGTTGCCTTTACAAAAAGTGTCTTTTGTTGACTTTTGAAAATGACCTATAATCTTGTAGCTCATATCTTTCAAATGAAGCATTTTTGGACTTGTGCATTAAAATAAAGTTGTAGGGAATTTAATTTTATTCAAAATGATCTTTGGTTGGGGAAAAATTTGATGAAGTATGTGAAAGTTATGACTGGTCAAAGTTCAGTTGACTTCTCCTAAGGAAACCCTAATTTGACAAATTTTGACTTTTGATGATTTGAGGGATTTCCTTGGAGAATCATTATCAACCCTTGATCAAATGATGGATATCACTTTAAAATGTTGATGTTGACAAAAAATCTTGAATTTTGACTGTATGTTGACCACAATTGACTTTTTATCCAATATAGTTGATTTTCAATCATTTGAGCCATTGACTGAGCAAACTTGTGATGCAGGACTTGAAACTTGACATGAACCTTGTTGAGGACCTAAGGAGAACCGTGTAAGCAACTTGGGACCTTTGCAAACCAAATTTCCTTGATAAACTCCAAGCCCTAGTTGTAGGCCTTTGGCTTATGAGGAGCATCTTGACTAGTCAACGCTTGGGTGTCTTGAATATCTGAGAAGCCTTGAAAGAATGTCTTGTGAAGAAAAGGAGAGGGAAAATATTTGGGTACAATAGTTGTCCTTGTTCAATCTTCTTAAACCTGAAGAGTTAGATTGGCATGTCTATCATTCTTGACTTGAAGGTAGAAGATGATTGAACACTTAAGTGCCCGGAAATTTGCACTCACATGTGCAAGAGGTAACATTGTTGGTTGATTGCATCAGGAATGGTCTTATAGATTTCTGTGATCGGTGGATCTGGAACTGACTGTTTAACGCTGGTTCGCAAAATGTCGCGGTAAGCAAGAGTCGCCACCGTCTTTTATTTTCTCCAACATGGAAAGGACAAAAGCACAGCAAAATTCCTTATGAGAGAGTTTCTCGGTTCGGGAGGTAGATTTATAGAAATGGAAGGTGTTAGCACCCTTTCTATCCATGGTTATCCATGGGCTCTTAGATACTTGCTCATTGTGTTTTCAAAAGTGTTTGCTTTTCAATTGTGTGAGTGGGTTTGAAAAAGTTTCGTTTAAAGATTTCAGATCGACTCTTGTATCAGTCCTCAAGGGTGTTTGAAAAATTGTTTTGAAAGCTTTTTTGAAAGTGTCTGTGTGAAAAGAGTTTTGATTTGTTTTTGAATAGAGCAAGTATCCATGATTCGTCTACCTACCCTAAGGAATTAGGCTGTGTAAATGTCCTTAAGGTAGTGCCATCCCACCATTGAGAGGTCGGTAGCACCACCGTTGGAGGTGTTCGGGTCAATTCGAGTGTTAGGGACAGTGTGGTCACCAGAGCAACAGTAGGACACCTTAGAAGCTACCCTTATGCCATGGGTCATGGACATAAGGACTTACTAAAATGTCCTATACTCGACGACCACGTTTCGAGGGCAAGGCAACAGTGAGGCGTACCCTAAGAGTGGTGTGTGAATTTGTGTATTGTTTTCAGTTATGTTTTATCTTTGATCATGTATTTGGTGAGCTACGCTTGCTTTTAATTTAGGCCATTCATTCTTTCATGCAGAGTTTAGCAGTTTTAAGGGTGCGGAAAATAAAGTCCTACGCTATTACAAGGCGCGGGTCTATACATCGCCAAATTAACAAAGACCCGTTTTGAAAAAATGCGGAAAGTAAATAAATTCCTAATTATGATTACAAGGCTTGAGCAATTACATAATATTAAAAAGGAAAATGAGAACAAATGCGCAAAAAGAATAAAAAATGGAATGTTCGAGGGCGTTGGACCCTTTTGTAATTAAATTGAAATTAAAAGTTAATTAATTATTTAATAAAGAAAAGAAGTTATTTTTTATGGTTTTTGGGATTTAATGAAAATAAAGAAAATTAACTAAAATTAGAAGTTAAACGAAACCCTAGTTCTAAGTCGTTTTTTAATTATTTATGAAAGATATTCAAGTTTAACCTAATTTACACTAATTAATTAATTACATGTTTATTTACAAAATAATTAATAATTAATAATAATAATAGGAAGAAATTATTTATTAGGAAAAAGAATAAAAATGCTAAAAACCTAATTTTTACATATTTTAGTTATTTAAGAAAAGATTAAAATTGAAAACCCTAAATTAAACTAAATTGATTATTAAAAGTTATTTACAAAAATATTTAATGAATAAATTAATTAACATATTTTTGATTTTTCTGTATTTTATATTTGTGAAAATTATTTTATGGAATTTAAAGAGCAAAAAACAAATAAAAGAATAAGAAGGAGAAATGAATAAAAATTAAATTGAACAAACCATGGGGTATCAGGCCCCTAGAGGAGGTTAATTGTGAGTAATTTGGCCCACTGCAATCCAGGCCTTTTTTGACTTTTTGTGGTTGCGTGTGCATCAGTTGACTAGCGCGTATGGTAGGCTGCATGTTCTGGCCTTTGGATTGACCCTCAGGGACACTTGGCTGGCTTGGACGTGGGGTTGCATGATGAACCCTGGGAGAGGCGCTACACAGAAGCATGTTATGGAAAAAATTATGAAATATATAAGGGGACCTGGGAATCAAACCCAGGTCCCAATACCTGCAAGCCAGCTCATCAACCATTTGAACTAACGCGTTTCTTTGTTATTATTATAGGACATAAATAATATATGTGAAAAACAAGTATTATACTGAAGCACTCAAAAAACGCGCCAGTATTCAAACTGACCAACCACACTCAGCCACGCCACCTTCTTCTTCCTTTTGTACCTGTAAATAAAAGCAAATAGCGGGGGTTTTAAACCCCCACTAAACCAGACCTGCAAAAATAGCGAATAGGGCATGCTGTATTATAAAAAAAGCGCGATGTCATGGTTGTATTTGTATGGAGTTTCTGAGTTTAATGGCATAAGTCTTGAGATCCAATTTTTCCGTATGAAGGAAACCCCAATTTAAAACTTCTGAAACCCTAGAACACGTCCATGGCAGATCTTGGTTCAAGCGTTGTTAATTCAATTAAATAGTACCAATGGCTTCAGAACATCATGGTTAGTATAAATCAACAGTTAAAATGCATGAACAATGCCTGGAAATTAAAATACGATAATTGAAAAGTTCATGAAAGGTGCAACGTGGTTCTACCAATTCTTGAGGTCAGGGGATGTGTTCTTGATTGCAACACGTTCCTTGATGGTCCAGCAATGTTTTTGAATCCTTTTGGAGCCTTGAAACGAGCTCTAGGTATCAAAACAGTTTTCAACTTTTTGTCAAAAAATGCAATTTTCTTCTTGATGTTTCTGCGCAGCTTTTGTGTGTGTGAGCATTAGGTTAGCTTGTGCTTATGTATTTGAATAGAATTAGGTCAAAAAGCCAGCCCAAAATCCATCCATTGATGATTCAAATATTTGATTTTGTTACATCTTTTTTCCAAATCTTTTTCATGCCAATCATGCCAAATTTGGATGATTTTGTCCTTGTTGATTGGTACATGAGATATTGAGCTCATAATGGACATATTTGCTGCATAAAAAGATTTAAAAAACATGATTTAGTATTTTTCTCATAATTAATTTTTAATTAAATGAATTAATAAGATTAAAAATTCAATTAATTAATTAAAAATAAGAAAATAACTCCCTTTTAGCTTAATGGGTCGTACATAGCCTTTGGGTAATGATTCATGGAAGAAATTGAAGCCCATTAGCATTTTTGAAGCTTTTTGTGCAAAGTTGACTTTTCAAAATTCCCAAAAATTTCCCAACTTCTACAAGGCATATCTTGCTCAATTTTTAAGCTTTGATCATGTTCTTGGACATTTTGGAAAGGTCTTGAAGTCCTATAACCAATGCCTTTGGTCCCATGTCATTTTTATTTACCAATCTCAAGTTATGGTCTTTGACTTAAAGTGCCTTTTTGTTGACTTTTGAAAATGACCTATAATGTTGAAATTGATAACTTTTTGTGAGAGCATTTCTTGGACTTGAAGTGTGAAGATGAGTTGTAGGAAATGTCATTCTATTCAAAATGAGCTTTGGATTGGATTTTTCTGATAAACCATGAAGAAGTTATGCCCTGGTCAATTTGCAGTTGACTTTTTCAGCTGTCCAGAAATAGAAACTTTTGCATCTTGAGACTTTTTGAGCCATGCTTTGAGAATCATGATCAAGAATTGATCAAATGATGTTTGTGGCTTCAAAATAAGATGTTGACCAGAAATTTTGACTTTTGACTGTGAAATGACCATTTTGCCCCTACAGTTGACTGTGAAGCAATTAGGGTTTTTGACTGTGCAATTTGATGCTGTGAGTCTTGGCATATGGATGCTTGACAATTTATATGGGCATGTGGGACTTGATTGGACCCTTGAAAACTTCAAATTCTTTGCCAGAACCAAAACCCTAATTTTGACTGTGTTAGGAGGCAATTGGACTGTGCAACCCCTTGAGAGATTTTGAACCTTGATCTTTAGCAAACCTTGAAGAATATGGGAGGGAAAATTTTGGGGTACAACAGTTGCCCCTGTTAAATCTTCTTAGATCTGAGGATGTAGATTGGCTGGCCTGCCTTTCGTAATCCGAAGGTGGAAGATGATTGAACACTAGAGTGCCCAGAAATTTGCACTCACATAGTAGAGTATCAGCAGCATGATGCAGGGAATGGGCTTATAGATGCCATTTGGAGACTGTTGGTATTTGTGGAGAGATGGGCTTATAGATTCCATCGGGAGGTTGTCGATCGCGTAAGAGATTCCTTAGCGAGAACTTGCGTACCTGAGAAAGAAAAATAATTACCTGCCCTGTTACAGGAGTTGATCTTCAAACCCTTTATATAGATGTGCCCTGGCTGGATACAGGAATCGAATCTTTAAACTCTTCAGACGTGCCCTGGCGAGATACAGGAATCGAGTCCGGAGAATATAGTCGTCAACAGATACACCCTGGTGAGATACAGGAATCGGATCTTCGAACTTTCCCGACGTGCCCTGGCAGGATACAGGAATCGAGTCTAGTAATGTTAGTCGTTAATAGATACACCCTGGCAAGATACAAGAATCGGATCCTCAAACTCTTCAGACGCACCCTGGCAAGATACAGGAATCGGGTTTGGTAATGTTAGTCGTCAACAGATACACCCTGGCAAGATACAGGAATCAGATCCTCAAACTCTTCAGACGCACCCTGGCAAGATACAGGAATCGGGTCTGGTAATGTTAGTCGTCAACAGATACACCCTGGCAAGATACGGGAATCGGATCCTCGAACTCTTCAGACGCACCCTGGCAAGATACAGGAATCGGGTCTGGTAATGTTAGTCGTCAACAGATACACCCTGGAAAGATACAGGAATCGGATCCTCAAACTCTTCAGACGCACCCTGGCAAGATACAGGAATCGGGTCTGGTAATGTTAGTCGTCAACAGATACACCCTGGCAAGATACAGGAATCGGATCCTCGAACTCTTCAGACGCACCCTGGCAAGATACAGGAATCAGGTCTGGTAATGTTAGTCGTCAACAGATACACCCTGGCAAGATACAAGAATCAGATCCTCAAACTCTTCAGACGTGCCCTGGCAAGATACAGGAATCGAGTCTGGTAATGTTGGTCGTCAACAGATACACCCTAGCAAGATACAGGAATCGGATCTTCGAACCCTTCAGACGTGCCCTGGCGAGATACATGAATCGAGTCTGGAATCAGTCGTCAACAGATACACCCTAGCAAGATACAGGAATCGGATCTTTAGTTGTGACCGTTGATAGTAATTATCTTTGTATTAACCTTTGTCCTGAAAAGACAAAACGTTAGTTGTGCGTAATGTCACGATGTATGACATGCGAGATGAGATTGTATGTTCATGATGCGTATATGCATGCTGTAATGTATGAAAATGTGTTGTTTATGAATGTATGTTTTTGTCTAGGAAAATAGATCCTTGACGGGTGCCGGGAAGTTAAATCCTGGGCTAATATTGAAGAATAGAGCTTCGTTGTTTCCGCTGGGGAGTGATGATTGCAAGAATACCGGTAGGAGAAGATGACTCCGTTGGGGAATAACTTGGAGATTACTCTGTGGGGGGAAATTACTCTAGCGACCTTGCTGGGGAACAATACTATGTGGGAAGAGAGGTACTCTGTTGAGATGTTTGCTGATAACTTCGCTGGGGATACCGTTGTTATGTTGGAAGTTTTAATAGACTCCGCTGGGGATAAAAAGACTTCACCGAGGACGATCTTTCCGTGGCTTTTGGCTGTGGATAACCCAGTTATATCCTGGTGGGGAAATAACCTTTGAATAAAGCCGGGAGACGCGTTCGTGCTCTGCAGGGGGGAAGCTTCCAGAATCTACTGGGGATAAGCTTACTACTGGGGAGATTGATTCAGCTTTCCTGGGGAAATCCTCAGACTGGACTCTCCTGGGGAAATTTTTGAGATATATTGGGGAAGTGGCTCCGCTGAATGTCTGGTATACCACCGGGGAACAATCTTAGATCAAGACTGCCGGGGATGCTTGTTAAGAATGTTCGTATATTGCGCTGGGGAATGTTGAGATCTGTTGGAGGATACCCAACTTCCTTGAGGTTGACAGGATAACTCTGCTTGGGGAGAGTGTATTGACTTGCTGGCTCACTCTCTGGGGATTTAAGATATCTTGGTTACACTCTCAACTGAATTTACCTTGGTACCTTGGTGGACAGAGCCATTAGATTGCTTAGACAACTCGTATTGCCCCAGTTTCTGCTGGAGAAAAGGTACCTGTGGAGGCCTTGATAACTGCCAATTTGAAAAATCTTTTTCTGGTAGACAAGTGACGAGATGACGGGACATAGTCGTACGCTTTGATCCCTAATTTTTGCCTGGACCGCCCTTTCGGGTTTTCAGTCCACCGGGATACCCATTTTTGCCCAAGCCGCCTTTGCAGGTTTTCGACTTGCCGGGTGTACAGATTTTTTATTTTCATCCCTTATTTTGCCCGAACCCTTTTGGTTCGCCGGGAAGCCCTTATTTTTGCATAGATGTGTCAACCTAGCGGGTCTTTGATTTTGCGTAGTGTTTTTTTTTTCCGACTATGTCCACACTCTCAGAATGTAGGGGGGTGCCCCTGTTGTAGCGTTGTGTCGCCATACTAGAAGATCTTCGTTTGATCGTCCAATGCCCCAATTGATCCAGATGGAGGTTTGCCCCAAGCTGGTTGGCCTTTTGAGAGATTCTCCTAATCTTGACTTAACTGCCCCAGATGATGGACAATGAGCATGTCTGCCCCTTGGTTGGAAGAGCTTTTGTTCATTAGACATTCGTCGTGCGAACTTCTATGTTGTTCAAACAAATAGTCATATGCAAGCAATGTTATATTAAAAATGCAAAGCTTATGTCTGTTTCGAGATTTGAAAATGCATCCTTTTTTAGTAAAAACAAGTGAATTTTGTAAACTGTGATGTCAACTCGTTATTTTACCGCAAGCCTTAAGGAGTCAGGATACCTTTCGTAACAGTATGCTTTCGAACTAACCCATGCTTCAGCTAGGACTTTTAAGGGTTATAACGTGGCCTGGTTCACGGTTTAAGAAACAAAGGATAAAGGCTCAAATTATTCGTACCCACCCGTTCTTTGTGATGTTCTTCAAACCTAAGCTCAGTTGATCGTGCGTTAGACCTTGTTTGAGTCTTTGTCCTGATGTTCCAATGGTGGTTCAGATATTGATGATTTATTCTGAATAGGCAGTCATTTTTTTGTTTTTGTTGAGGGTTTGTATGACCTCTTTCTTTTTGATTTCGCTATCCCTAAATTTTGTCTGAACTGTTTCTTTTGTGATTACAGTCAACGGGATGCCCCAGTTTTGTAAGTCTCCTTCATAGGTTTTGACTTATTGGGTTTTTATTTTTGAGATATAATGACTGCCTATCCTTATGATTATTCGGAATCATCACTGTGTTTTTTTTTTGTAAGGACCTCTTTGGTGCCATTTGTTATGCGCTTGGATCAACTGAGAGAACTACCCTGCCCCAGGTTAGGATAAAGGGTTTTAATTTTCGAAAAGAAAAACTCCTACTTCTTTGGCTCAGAGGGGTTGACGAGGGATTATCTTCCTTATAACTCCAGTGTTTAGGGATTGAAACAATGTCTGTACCTCATCAGCGGGGTCTGTTCAAAAGCATACTGTAAGAATCGTGGTATCGTTTTCGTCATCCTCCCTCAAGAGGCTTAGAATTTCTTAATCAAGAGTTGATCATCAAAAAATATGAAATCAGTTTGAATATAGCGAATGCGAATATATTGCTTCAAAACAGACATATGCGATGCATTAATGAAATAACAACGTTTAACATGAATAAATGTTTGAACAGTCAAAAGAAAGTTACAACTTGAAAATTCTAATAAACAAAAGTCTTCTCATCTCAGGGCTTGTTACTTCAAATGGTGAATCTTGTAGGGATGATAGAAGCACTCAGCCTGACCCACTTGGGTGAATTCCACAGCTCCTTCATCAATCAGGTCCTGGATCTTATTCTTCAGGGTCCCACAATCATCTGTAGCATGCGCCGGGCTGTCAGAATGATAAGCGCAACGGGCGTTGGGGTTATACCTGGAAGGTGTCCTGTTGGGATTCTTAGGAGGATCCCTTAGAGTTACCAAATTCAACCTCAACAGTTGTTGTAAAGCTTGAGGCAGCGACACGTTGAGCTTGGTGAATTGCCTTTTGGGCTTGTTTGGCTGAAGCTGGTGAGGTTGATGCTGAATTTGTGACACAGAAGCCATTTGAGGAGCTCTCCCCTTATCTTCTTGTCTCAAAGGTGGTTGAATGATGACTGGCTCTTCACCCTTAGATGTTTGCCCCAGTTGGTTACCCCGAAGCAGTTGGTTGACGAGAACCCCGAGCTCCTCTTGCCTTTGAGCTAAGTCTTGAATGATAGTCACCTGCCCCAGCATCTGGGCTCTCATTGCATCCACCTCAGCTTGCAGATGTTTCAGCCGTTCTTCCTTATCATCCTCAACACTTTTCCTGACCAAAGTCCCCATGAGAAGTGTTCTCAGCTCTTCCTGCCCCTTGGATAGATTCAGGAGGATTTCCCCGAACCGAGTCTCTTGAGCATGAAGGTCCTGGTTGTATTTTTGGGAAGCCATTGCTGAAATAAACAGCGAAGATGGTAAGTGACCTGTAATAAGGATACCTGTTATGCAATGATGTATATGATATGAATGTAATGTTTTCAAGGATCTCGCGGGGTAAATAAGAAATTTGTTAGAGCTGGGATCCGGTAGCTTGATTGAAGGAACTTCCTGTTGTTGAGAGTCCTTCTTCAAGAGTCAAGGCTCACCATATCGAGTGGGTCATAGCCCCTGACAACCTTGGCTAGAGGAAAATAAATCCCCTTTGCCCCTTGCTGGACAATTGGTTCATCATGACCTGCATCACAAGCCCTTGAGATCCTTGAAACGGGTTAGTCTTTATGCAAGATGCATGCAATGATATGATGTTATGCCATGCGTGGGGTAATGTAGGTAAACCCTGTTATGAGTCCAGATTAAGGACTATAAACAAAACCTGCAAGAAACTCAAGTGTCAGATAACAAGCATGCAAGTAGTCAAGTATGAAAGCACACAAGTCACACCACAGCCCTTAAAGTTTAGGCCAGCATGGGGTCTGGGTATTACCCTCTTGAAGTTGGTGGGCTCAACCTGTCCTATCAGAAGTAACCAGGTTCTAAGGGTCCCAATATCACTGGACTTTTTTCATTGTTCATCGTTTCGATTTAGCCACTGAACTGGCGACCGAAATATTCCAAGAAAACAACCCTCAACTGAGTGTAGTATCGAGTATCAACCAACCTCGGACTGCACCAAAGTCAGTTATCTCACTACCCTAAAGAGGCCAAGATGGTTCAATTAAGGTTCCTAAGTTCAGTTGATGCTTCACGACACCACGCGGAGGCCCCGTACTCTCCTTGACTGAACTCAAGGGTTACCGGTACACACCAAAGTGCCACATCAACGTAGCAGACTATTTCAACCATGTCGGTATACCCCGCACAGTTCCCTCACAGCCTTGTTGCTACTTTCTAAGAAGGTATCTCCTAGATCCGGGTTAGGATCTATAGAACTCCCAAGACAAACCCAATAATATTAAAGCAAACAGGCACAACAATTGAAAACACAAGTGATCTTAGTCCTAAGGTACACCTCACTTTAAAGAGTACTCCCCAGCAGAGTTGCCAGTTCTGTGATCGGTGGATCTGGAACTGACTGTTTAACGCTGGTTCGCGAAATGTCGCGGTAAGCAAGAGTCGCCACCGTCTTTTATTTTCTCCATCATGGAAAGGACAAAAGCACAGCAAAATTCCTTATGAGATAGTTTCTCGGTTCGGGAGGTAGATTTATAGAAAGGGAAGGTGTTAACACCCTTTCTATCCATGGTTATCCATGGGCTCTTAGATACTTGCTCATTGTGTTTTCAAAAGTGTTTGCTTTTCAATTGTGTGAGTGGGTTTGAAAAAGTTTCGTTTAAAGATTTCAGATCGACTCTTGTATCAGTCCTCAAGGGTGTTTGAAAAAAAAATTTGAAAGCTTTTTTGAAAGTGTCTGTGTGAAAAGAGTTTTGATTTGTTTTTGAATAGAGCAAGTATCCATGAGTCGTCTACCTACCCTAAGGAATTAGGCTGTGTAAATGTCCTTAAGGTAGTGCCATCCCACCATTGAGAGGTCGGTAGCACCACCGTTGGAGGTGTTCGGGTCAATTCGAGTGTTAGGGACAGTGTGGTCACCAGAGCAACAGTAGGACACCTTAGAAGCTACCCTTATGCCATGGGTCATGGACATAAGGACTTACTAAAATGTCCTATACTCGACGACCACGTTTCGAGGGCAAGGCAACAGTGAGGCGTACCCTAAGAGTGGTGTGTGAATTTGTGTATTGTTTTCAGTTATGTTTTATCTTTGATCATGTATTTGGTGAGCTACGCTTGCTTTTAATTTAGGCCATTCATTCTTTCATGCAGAGTTTAGCAGTTTTAAGGGTGCGGAAATTAAAGTGCGGAAAATAAAGTCCTACGCTATTACAAGGCGCGGGTCTATACATCGCCAAATTAACAAAGACCCGTTTTGAAAAAATGCGGAAAGTAAATAAATTCCTAATTATGATTACAAGGCTTGAGCAATTACATAATATTAAAAAGGAAAATGAGAACAAATGCGCAAAAAGAATAAAAAATGGAATGTTCGAGGGCGTTGGACCCTTTTGTAATTAAATTGAAATTAAAAGTTAATTAATTATTTAATAAAGAAAAGAAGTTATTTTTTATGGTTTTTGGGATTTAATGAAAATAAAGAAAATTAACTAAAATTAGAAGTTAAACGAAACCCTAGTTCTAAGTCGTTTTTTAATTATTTATGAAAGATATTCAAGTTTAACCTAATTTACACTAATTAATTAATTACATGTTTATTTACAAAATAATTAATAATTAATAATAATAATAATAGGAAGAAATTATTTATTAGGAAAAAGAATAAAAATGCTAAAAACCTAATTTCTACATATTTTAGTTATTTAAGAAAAGATTAAAATTGAAAACCCTAAATTAAACTAAATTGATTATTAAAAGTTATTTACAAAAATATTTAATGAATAAATTAATTAACATATTTTTGATTTTTCTGTATTTTATATTTTTGAAAATTATTTTATGGAATTTAAAGAGCAAAAAACAATTAAAAAAAACAAATAAAAGAATAAGAAGGAGAAATGAATAAAAATTAAATTGAACAAACCATGGGGTATCAGGCCCCTAGAGGAGGTTAATTGTGAGTAATTTGGCCCACTGCAATCCAGGCCTTTTTTGACTTTTTGTGGTTGCGTGTGCATCAGTTGACTAGCGCGTATGGTAGGCTGCATGTTCTGGCCTTTGGATTGACCCTCAGGGACACTTGGCTGGCTTGGACGTGGGGTTGCATGATGAACCCTGGGAGAGGCGCTACACAGAAGCATGTTATGGAAAAAATTATGAAATATATAAGGGGACCTGGGAATCAAACCCAGGTCCCAATACCTGCAAGCCAACTCATCAACCATTTGAACTAACGCGTTTCTTTGTTATTATTATAGGACATAAATAATATATGTGAAAAACAAGTATTATACTGAAGCACTCAAAAAACGCGCCAGTATTCAAACTGACCAACCACACTCAGCCACGCCACCTTCTTCTTCCATTTGTACCTATAAATAAAAGCAAATAGCGGGGGTTTTAAACCCCCACTAAACCAGACCTGCAAAAATAGAGAATATGGCATGCTGTATTATAAAAAAAGCGCGATGTCATGGTTGTATTCGTATGGAGTTTCTGAGTTTAATGGCATAAGTCTTGAGATCCAATTTTTCCGTATGAAGGAAACCCCAATTTAAAACTTCTGAAACCCTAGAACACGTCCATGGCAGATCTTGGTTCAAGCGTTGTTAATTCAATTAAATAGTACCAATGGCTTCAGAACATCATGGTTAGTATAAATCAACAGTTAAAATGCATGAACAATGCCTGGAAATTAAAATACGATAATTGAAAAGTTCATGAAAGGTGCAACGTGGTTCTACCAATTCTTGAGGTCAGGGGATGTGTTCTTGATTGCAACACGTTCCTTGATGGTCCAGCAATGTTTTTGAATCCTTTTGGAGCCTTGAAACGAGCTCTAGGTATCAAAACAGTTTTCAACTTTTTGTCAAAAAATGCAATTTTCTTCTTGATGTTTCTGCGCAGCTTTTGTGTGTGTGAGCATTAGGTTAGCTTGTGCTTATGTATTTGAATAGAATTAGGTCAAAAAGCTAGCCCAAAATCCACCCATTGATGATTCAAATAATTGATTTTGTTACATCTTTTTTCCAAATCTTTTTCATGCCAATCATGCCAAATTTGGATGATTTTGTCCTTGTTGATTGGTACACGAGATATTGAGCTCATAATGGACATATTTGCTGCATAAAAAGATTTAAAAAACATGATTTAGTATTTTTCTCATAATTAATTTTTAATTAAATGAATTAATAAGATTAAAAATTCAATTAATTAATTAAAAATAAGAAAATAACTCCCTTTTAGCTTAATGGGTCGTACATAGACTTTGGGTAATGATTCATGGAAGAAATTGAGGCCCATTAGCATTTTTGAAGCCTTTTGTGCAAAGTTGACTTTTCAAAATTCCCAAAAATTTCCCAACTTCTACAAGGCATATCTTGCTCAATTTTTAAGCTTTGATCATTTTCTTAGACATTTTGGAAAGGTCTTGAAGTCCTATAACCAATTCCTTTGGTCCCATGTCATTTTGATTTACCAATCTCAAGTTATGGTCTTTGACTTAAAGTGCCTTTTTGTTGACTTTTGAAAATGACCTATAATGTTGAAATTGATAACTTTTTGTGAGAGCATTTCTTGGACTTGAAGTGTGAAGATGAGTTGTAGGAAATGTCATTCTCTTCAAAATGAGATTTGGATGGGATTTTTCTGATAAACCATGAAGAAGTTATGCCTTGGTCAATTTGCAGTTGACTTTTTCAGCTGTCCAGAAATAGAAACTTTTGCATCTTGAGACTTTTTGAGCCATGCTTTGAGAATCATGATCAAGAATTGATCAAATGATGTTTGTGGCTTCAAAATAAGATGTTGACCATAAATTTTGACTTTTGATTATCAAATGACCATTTTGCCCCTGCAGTTGACTGTGAAGCAATTAGGGTTTTTGACTGTGCAATTTGATGTTGTGAGTCTTGGCATATGGATGCCTGACAATGTATATGGGCATGTGGGACTTGATTGGACCCTTGAAAACTTCAAATTCTTTGCCATAACCAAAACCCTAATTTTGACTGTGTTAGGAGGCAATTGGACTGTGCAACCCCTTGAGAGATTTTGAACCTTGATCTTTAGCAAACCTTGAAGAATATGGGAGGGCAAATTTTGGGGTACAACAATTCCATTTGGAGAGGTGACAGAGAGTTATCGGAGATGGGCTTATATATGCCATCCAAAATAACTGTTGACTTCAACTGGAAGAAGTATCAGAATAAATCTTTGGTTGATTTAAACTGAACCAGAGAAAGGTCTACTAGAAAAGCATCTGGATAAATCATTGGTCGATTTAAACAGAACCAACAAATGTCTGTACTTAACTTTAACTGGATAAAAATCAGAATAAATCTTTCAGCGATTTAAGCTGAACCAGAGAAAGGTCTTGATTATTTTCGATTGGATAAGAATCAAACTAAATCTCTGGGTGATATAAACTGAACTAGAAAAAGTGTCTACTGGAAAAGAATCAGGATAAATAATTGGTTAATTTAAACTGAACCAACAGATGTTTGTACTTAAGTTTAACTGGATAAGAATTAGAATAAATATTTGAGTGATTTAAGCTGAACTAGAGAAAGGTTTTGATTATCTTCAACTGGATAAGAATCAGAATAAATATTTGAGAAATTTAAAATGAACTAGAGAAAGGTCTTGATTGTCTTCATCTGGATAAGAATCAAAATAAATCTTTGGTTGATTTAAATTGAACCAGAGAAAGGTCTACTGGAAAAGCATCAGGATAAATCATTGGTCGATTTAAACTGAACCATCAGATGTTTGTACTTAAGTTTAACTGGATAAGAATCAGAATAAATCTTTGAGAAATTTAAATTGAACCAGGGAAAGGTCTTGATTTTCTTTAACTGGATAAGAATCAGAATAAATCTTTGGGCGATTTAAACTGAACTAGAAAAAGTGTCTATTGGAAAAGAATCAGGATAAATCATTGGTCGATTTAAACTGAACCAGCAGATGTATGTACTTAACTTTAAATGGATCAGAATAAATCATTGGTCGATTTAAACTGAACTAGTAGATGTCTACTGGAAAAGAATAAGGATAAATCATTGGTCGATTTAAACTAAACCAGCAGATGTCTCTTTGAGAATGACCTTCTGAGGAAAATGCTGAAATAACCCTTCGTCAGATGTAGCCTTTGAGAAGACTGTTAGGTCATATAAGTAGTTGATGATGTTTGTTGATTGGTCTTTCCTGAATGGGTAAAGAGTTAACTGTATGCAATATCATGACATATGAAATGAATTGCGTAACAATGTTCTCAAAATAAATGAGTTTATGCTATATGCGTTTCGTATGCATATGCTATGATATTTGGTAAATGATGTATGGATGTGACATGTTATTGAAATGTATTTGTAAATTTGTCTGGGGAAAATAAATCCCTGAATGTCGCTGGGAATGAAGAGTATGTGTATCTTCAATCTTCTGGGGATTTTTTCCGCTGGGGACTCCTGCTTTCTTATTTGAGGAAAATCCGCTGGGGAACATTGATTTATGATTTTTGCTTGAGGAAACTCTGCTAGAGAATGTTAATTCCTGCTTGGGGAGAAGAGTTTAAGAATGTTGGTTATTCACTGCTCTATTAGTGAGTTTATACCCTGACAGGGGATAAAAGAGATGGATAACCTTCCGGCTCGTCTAAGGAGGATAAAGTTGACTGACATATGATCCGGTTTTTGATTCAGTAGCAACTCTCTGGGGATAATGACGACTTCACTGGAGAGAGGACTTTTGTCGGTGATTTATGGTAGAAGCAACACTCAATCTAGGGAGTGTCAGAATGAATTTGTGCCTTGATTGTATCTGAAGATGTACTGAATGAGTATCAGAATGAATCTATATCTAGATCATATATGAACTGTATCTAGAAGAGAATCTAGAATGAGTGCCAGAATGAATATATATTTAAATTGTATCTAAACTGTGCCCGAAACATGCATTTGAATGAGTATCAGAATGATATCCATATTTGGATCGTATCTGAATCGTATCTGCAAGAGAATCCAAAATGAGTGTCAAAATGAATCTATATCTAGATTGTATTTGAATTGTATCTAGAATATGCATTTGAATGGGTATCAGAATGACATCCATATTTGGATCATATATGAGCCGTATCTGCAAGAGAATCTGGAATGAGTGTTAGAATGAATCTATATCTAGATCGTATCTGAACTGTATCTGCAAGAGAATCTGGAATGAGTGTCAGAATGAATATATATCCAGATCGTATCCGAATTGTATCTGAAGAAAATCTAGAATGAGTGCCAGAATGAATCTATATTTAGATTGTATCTGAACTGTATCTAAAAACTGTTGGCAATCTCTATCTGTTTGGGAACTGACATGATGTGTGTAATGTATTGGTGCGTTTTTCGGTAGAAGATTAATACTCCTTTGTCCGCTAGAGCGATCTATCAGAGATATTATGGGGATAATCCATGGAAGTGATTCTGTGGGGATTTGTGGGCAACTTGAACTTTATCCTAACTCCCAGAGTCTTGAGTAAATGATGATCAGGATGATAAGTCTTCTACTAATAGACAAGTGACGAGATGATGAGACATAGTCGTACACTTTAATCCCTAACTTTTTCCTAGACTGTCCTTTCAGATTTTTAGTCCACCAAAATACCCCTTTTTGCCCAAGCCACCTTTTTAGGTTTTCGACTTGTCGGGTGTACAGTTTTATTTATATATCCCTAATTTTTTCCCGAACTTTTTTGGTTCCTGGGATGCTCTTATTTTGCATAGGCCAGTCAACCTAGCGGGTCTTTTTTTTTCATGCGTAGTATTTTCTGACTATGTCCGCGTTCACAGGGTGCGGAGAATTGTCACCGTCCATAGTAGTAAGTGTTGCAACACTACAAGAAAATATTAGCTTGATAGCACGTGGCCCTTTGCTAGAACTCATGTTCAATTCCCTAAGTGATTAAGATGGAGGTCTGCCATTGGCTATTCGGCACTTTATTCAGTACTTTTGAGAGATCCTTTGAATCTTAACTTGACTGCCATGAGTTGCAAAATAATATGCCATGCCCCTTGATTATGGAAGTTTTGTTATTGGAAGTGTCTTTCCATCTGAGGTGATTATGTTTATTGAGAGGATTTCCGTTCATTAAATATCCGTTACGCAAATTTCTCAGTTGTTGAACAATTAGTCATATGCAAACAATGGCATTTAAAATGAAAAGCTTATGTCTGTCTTGAAGTTTTAAAAATGCATTTTTACTAAACAAACAGAATTTTGTAAGAATATGAATTCAACTCAGGATTTATAGTAAACCTTACAGGAGTCAGGATACCTTTTGTAATAGTATGCTTTTAAACTAACCCATGCTTCAGCTAGGACTTTTAAGGGTTGTAGCGTGGCCTAGTTTATGGTTTAAGAAATAAAGGATAAAGGCTCGAAATTTATTTGTACCCACATGTTCTCCGTAATGTTCTTCAATCCTATACCAAGTTAATTATGCGTTTAGATTCCAATTAAGTCTGGAATCTTTGCCCTGATATTTCGGTGATGGTTCAGATACTGAAAGTTTATTTGAGAAGGCAGTCATCATTTTTTTTTTGTAATATACTTTTTTGTTGAGGATTTCTAGCGACCTCTTTTTTTTTAGTTTATTATCCCTACCTTTTGACTAAATTGTTTCTTCTGTGATTACAGTCAGCAGGATGCCCCCATTTTTTCCTTAAGTATCCTTCATAGGTTTTGACTTAGCAGGCTTTTCTTTTGAGAGATAATGACTGCCTGTTTTAATGATTACACAGAACCATCATCGAATTTTGATTCAGGAGAATATCTTTGATATCACCTATTATGTACGAAGTGAATGCTTATGCATTTGAATTAACTGAGATACTACCCTGCCCCAGGTTATGAATAAATGTTTCAATTTGTGAAAAAGAAAACTCCTACTTCTTAGGCTCAAAGGGGTTGACTAGGGATTATCTTTCTTATAACTCCACTATTTAGGATTTGAAACAATGCATGTACATCGTCAGCAAGGTCTATTCAAAAGCACACTGTACGAGATTGTGTTATCGTTTTCATCATCCTCCCTCTAAAGGCTTATAGCTTTTAACGAGAGTTGAATATCTTAAAAAGGAAGTAAAAAAACACAAAGTTTAATTATAGTGAAAACAAATGGATTAATTCAAGACAAACATATTCAATGCATTAATGGAAACAAAGTTTGACATAAAGATAAGTGTTTGAATCAAAAGAAATTACAACTAAAATTCAAATGAAATGGACATTCTCTAACTTAGCCATAATTTGGCATTGGAGTAGTGATCATATTAGGAGTCTTAAGAGGGTCAAATTTAATCTCCTTAGCATCAATCATATCTTGAATCTTGTTATTAAACGCCTAACTGCCATTCGTATCATGGTTAGGGCTATTGGAATGGTATGCACACCTTGCATTAGGATGATAGCTAGGAGCAGAATTATTGGGATTCCGAAGAGGATCCTTCAACGTAATCAACTCCATATTCAGGATGTGTTGTAATGATTGAGCCAAGGGCATATTGATTTTGGTAAATTGTCTTTTGGGCGCATCCTGCTTACGTTGATTTCCCTGTCGTCATTGTTGTACTGGTGCCGGATTAGAGACCAGTACTGCCCTTATAGATTGGTGGTAGTTTCTCTTATTACGACCCTTCTGGCCATACACAGCATTCGCTTCTTCCTTACTACCAAATGGCTTCTTCTCAGCATTAGAATATGTAGCCATTGGAATCTTACCACTCTTGATACCACTTTCAATTCTCTCTCTAGTCAAAATCATCTATGTAAAACCAGACGACGAGCTTCCAATCAGCAAATTAAGGAATGGGCCTGTCAAAGTACCCATGAACATGTCCACCATTTCCCGGTCAGTCAAAGTAGGTTTCACTCTTCCAGCCAGATCTCTCCATTTTTGGGCATATTCTTTGAAACCTTTATTTAAGCTCATGGACATGTTTTGCAACTGTACACGAGTTGGCGCCAGGACAGCATTATATTGGTACTGCTTGTAGAAATTAGCAACCAAGTCTTCCCAGGTATGAATGTTGGTTCCTTCCAGTTGGTAGAACCATTCAAGTTGAGTGTCAGACAAACTCTCTTGAAAGAAATGGACCCATAAATTTCAGTTGGCCTATGAGGTTGGATCTTTCGAACATGTGACCTCAAATGAAGTTTGGGGAAAGAGACCCCATCATATTTAGAAAAAGCGGGGACCTTGAATTTGTGAGGGATAACCACCCCTGGAACCAGCCCTAGTTCACCAAAATCCAATCCTGGTATCTTTTGGACCTCCATATCCTTGAGCCTATCTTCCAACTATTTGTACTTGTCATCGACAGGAGGATACTGTTCGTCAGAGTAGTCTTCGTCCTGATTGTTTCTACCTTCAGGCCTAGCATTTCTGACATCCTCTTCTTGGTCATCATCTTCTTCTGAGGAAACATCGTCCATCTGAACTAGTTGAGCAGGACCCTTTAACCTTCTCCCCAAATTGAGGATAGCATTCGGATTCTTAGTCTTCTTCTTTTTCTCATCAAGGAGTGCCATAATCTCTTGTTTCCCCTTGGCCAGATTCAGAAGAGTCTCTTAAAATTGTGTATGTTGAACCTAGAGATTCTTCATAATTTGTTCGAGGGCCATTTTCCACTGAAATAAACAGCGAGAAGATGAGAAACCTATATTGGAAATCCTGTTATGAAATGATGCATGATATGTAGATGTAATATTTTCAAGGACCTCGCGGGGTAAACACAAGAAAATGTTAGAGACTGAATCTGACTGCAACTTTGATTGAAGAACTTCGTATCGTTGAACATCCTTCTACGAGAATCAATCTCACCATGTTGAGTGGGTCCTAGCCATTGACTCAAGATATATTATTTTAGCTCAAGCATCCAAACTGTGGCCAAAATATCCCAAAAGTCTGATCTCAATGAGTGTAGTATCGAGTATCAACCAACTTTAGTCTTGCACCAAAGCCAGTTATCTCACTAATTTCTAATGGCCAAGTTGTTCAACTAAGGTTCTATGGTCAATTAGTGCTTTATGACACCACACATCGGCCCTGTATTTTCCTTGACTGGACTCAAGGGATACCGGTACCAACAAATGTGTCACACTAACCTAGCCATCGCTTCAACTATGTCGGTATTACGCCGCATAGTCCCCCACGATCTATTGCTACTTACCTAATATGCCACAGATCCGGGTATAAGATCTATACAAGAATACCCAAACAACCCTTCAAGAATAAATCAAGCAAGTCAAACAAGGAAAGCATTTAAAATATGAACTATCTCTATGGTAATCCCACTTTTATATTATCCCCAGTAGAGTCGCCAGTTCTTTGATACAGTGGGAGAACTGACTTTATTGGTTTTTGCATTTTATCGCAAATGTTGCCGTTAGTAAGAGTTGCCACCGACTTTTCTTTTATCCAATAAAGGAAAGAGTGAAAAGAATAGGAAAAACCTTTTTAAAGATTTTGAGTTCGGGGGGTAGGTTATGGAAAGGGAAGGTATTAACACCCTTTCCATCCATAGTTATCTACAGGCTTTAATTGTTAGCTCACTTTGAAAATGCTTTTTAGTGTAAGTGTATTTGAAAATATTTTTGAAAAGATGCCTTAGTGAGGCTGACTTTGTAATGATTCTCGTATCGTTGAGAATGCATACAAAGTATTTTTGTCTTAAAAAATTTAGAAAAAGGAGTGTATGTGTGAAAAATTTGTTTTGTGAGCAAGCAACTACAACCTGTCTACCTACTCGAATGGTCTTTTGTTTTTTTCCTCTTTTCCTTTAGATAGTGTTATCCTACCATTAGTTAGTAGGTAGCCCTATCATTGAATATTTGAGGGGCAGACGAGGATCATAGTACAATCATGAAGGCAACTCGTAAGATGCTTTAGCAATTATCGTAAGGGGCTAGATCATTTACAGAAATGCAACATCGAAGGATCATCGAGGGACTATGATCTTTGTATTGAGGGACTTTGCTAAAGTGTCCCACGTTTGAGGGACATGACTAATGTTTATCTGATGCAACAAGTGAGGAATACCCTAGAGGTACGCATGTGCGAAGTGTGTTGTGTTTCAGTTATTAGTCTTGAGGTTAGGTTGTCTAGCGTTTGCTTTTAGTCTTCCCATACAAGTCTATTAGCATACATCTAGAAGTTAAATATATATAAGTGCGGAAAGTAAAAATATAGAATTTAAACTACACTATTATATCACTTCGGGGACGGGGAGGACAAACCAAAAATTGGGAAATAAAAAGGTAAAGGTCCTAATTAGCTATTACAAACTTTAGACAGTTACAATATTGAAAAAAATGCGAAAAAGTAAATAAGTGCTTGGAGATTGTAGAGAGCAAGATATCTAAAAAATCCTAAAAAACTCTAATATAAGAAAATATTTTTGGTATTTTTATTTAGAAAAATAATTGTATGGTAATTAAATCTTAATTTTGGTTATATTTTAATTAATAAAATAAACTTAAAAAGTGATTAAGTTAATTAATATTTATTGTGAAAATAAAGTTAATTAATTAAAATCAATATCTAATTTTTTTTTTATAATTTTATTAAAAAAAGGTTATTAAAAGAAAATAATTAAATTAAATTAAAACAAAATAAAAAGAAGAAAGATTTATGGACCTTCTTGTAAGAAATTGGAGGGGTGTGGAAAGAAGGAAAACTAAGCCTAAAAAAATGAGCCCATGAGCTGGTGGTGGTTCTGTGTGACGGTTCCCTGGTGTTCACCATGGGGACTTGATCAGGGGCGTTGGATCTGAATATTTCAAGATCTAAAGGTCAAAACATTATGTATACCATGCTTACATGTAAAACGTTAGGAAAAAAAATCAGGAAATACATATGAATGGAATAAGCATTGCTTACAAGGATTTAAACCATGAAAATCTTGAGAAAATGAAATCTACCAATCTTACCAATCGGAGTTGATGTGAGGGTGGTTTTTGGGGTTGATTTGTGAATGGTAATGGTTGATTCTGACTCCTGGCAACGTAAGGACAATGGAAGGTTTGGATCGGTTTGAAAACCGATGGATATGCGAGATATGATTTTCACAATTTCTTTGAATTTGAAGAACTTTTTGGAGAGATTTGGTGCAAAATTTCGTGCTCTTTTGAGTTGTTATGCTTGCCTTTACATAGAAAGATGAAGTGAGCTGACAAATATGGCAAGAATCAAAGCCATGATGCCATAATAAAACAAGAATCAAACAACTTTAAATCTTACCAAACTTGAGATTTTTCTTTCCATCTTGGTATTGCACGAGTTTGGCAAGGTTGTAATGAGTTGTCATGAGTTATCTTGGGCCTTTGGATGATGGAAACAAAAAGCCAAGCCTTTATACCATTGTTTCATATTTTATTTGATTTTATTTGCATTTAAATGAATAAAAATTCAAATAAAAGAAATAAAAGTCATAAAAAATATGTGAATGAATTTAGAGGTCCTCTAACACCTTATGAACATGTTTGAACATCAAAAGTTAGGCCCACTAGTTCAAAACTTCAAGTTTGCTCACTTTGCATTTCATGCATTTCCTCAAAATTTCCCAACTTGTGCAACTCATAACTTGCTCAATTTTCATATTTTGAAGATGATCTTGGACTTTTTTGAAAGCTCAATATGTTCTCTATAATCTCTATGTTGATTATTTTTTCTTTTGAAGACTTTATCTTGGTGTAAGTTGCCTTGACAAAAAGTGTCTTTCGTTGACTTTTGAAAATGACCTATAATGTTTTAGGTCACATCTTTCAAATGAAGCATTTTTTAGACTTGAGTATAAGAAAAAGTTTTAGGGAATTGAATTTTCTTCAAAATTAGTTTTGGTTGGGGAAAAGTTGATGAAGTATGTGAAAGTTATGCCTAGTCAAAGTTCAGTTGACTTCTCCTAAGGAAACCCTAATTTGACAATTTTTGACTTTTGATGATTTGAGGGCTTTCCTTGGGGAATCATGACCAACCCTTGATCAAATGATGAATATCACTTCAAAATATTGATGTTGACAAAAAATATTGAATTTCGATTGTATGTTGACCACATTTGACTTTTTACCCACTACAGTTAATTTCTTGTGATGCATGACTTGAAACTTGACATGAACCTTGTTGAGGACCTAAGGAGAACCATGGAAACCACTTGAGACCTTTTCAAACCAAATTTCCTTGAGAAACTCCAAACCCTAGTTGTAGGCCTTTGGCTTAGGAAGAGCGTCTTGACTAGTCAACTATTGAGTGTCTTGAATATCTGAGAAGCCTTGAAAGAATGTCTTGAGAAGAAAAGGGAAGGGAAAATTTTTGGATACAATTCCTGGGGAGTTTGAATGTGTTCAGAGAGATGGCTTGAAGTGGCCATGGAGATGGTTGAAAGTTTTTCTAGGTAAAAATGAAATTAAGAAATTCTTAGCGGAGAGACTGAGTATGAAAAAAAAAGCATAAAAAAGAAATTGAAAAGATGAAAGGGGTATTTATTACCATCAAGAGAATCAAACATTCGGGAAGAAAGTGGGAAACTGGGGCTACACGATCAGGCATGTGTCAGGAAAGTGGTGATTGATTGGAGAAGTTGGTGAGTTGGGGGCCACGTTTATCCTAGGAAGTTGAAGCTAAAAAGTAGGGAAGTGGTTGTGTGATCGCAGACATAACGTTTGAGGAAAAATGTCATAATTACGACAACGTCAATTCACACTAACGGAAGAGGATTGAAATGTTTGTTTCTGTTCTTTCAGTCGAAAAGGACATTTTGGGGGAAATTTGTTGTCTAGGACTTTTTACACAGATTAAAATCCAACCAAAAGTCAAAAATGTGCTTTGAGAACTTTGAATCATGAGAAATCGACCACATAAGCAGTCGACTGAGAGATATTTCATAAGTAGTCAATTGGGATTGTGGACGCAGTCGACCAGAAAGAGGCCTCATGTGAAATGGATTGGGCCCAGGAATGTTAAAAAGCCCAAAGAGTGCATAACTAGCAAAGCAATGTGTTATGAATGGAGAATGTGGATTCAGTAGTAGGAATGGAGAACGTGGGATCATGGAGAGAAGTTACCAGAGACACGTGGCGTACAAGGAAGCGAAGCCCGCCAAAAAGTAGTTAATTTTCATGTATTATAAATAAAGCACTTAGTGCATAGTGTAAAAGGTCAAACTTTCACATTCCTATACGCTAGTCACTCAGAGTACGCAAGCGAACGGATGAAATGAGTCAAGCTAGGACAATGTACGTTTGAACCAACCTATTTTTAATTGTTTTAATGTTATGTCATTTATGCTTACTGTTTAAAACGTCTTTTGTTTTATTTTCCAAGTTTTTCTTTATTGCTTTTAAACTTGTTTGGCACTAGTCGAACGAATCCTTTTGAACATACTTTATGAAAACACTCGAAAATTGAAGCACATTACTGAGATTCCTTTGTCAATCTCGCCAACAAATTTTTTATTAAGAGACCAACGTTTTTTTGCCAAAACCAGAGACAAACAAATACATATATTAAATTATGCTTAATGTAGATGTAGACAACATGATCCAATGGTATGGCAGTTTGCATCAACTACAATTACTGATATGGATTTTAAAGTATTATTAGTAGAGATAAATAAGGAATTGCATTAATAACATACTCAAAAACTACTGCATTTCAAAACAATTATTAATTTTTGTTGTCTGCAATACTAAATCTTAGTATAAATGGAACACTATATTCTAAGTTGTTAATATATAAAACATACATACTTAGATGCAGTTGCATATATATTACATGGACATTATGAAGTATACATGGATATTATGCAGTATAAATGGATATTTTGAAGTTAAATATATAAATTGTAATACATATGAAGATGTAGGTATACGTTGTTTTTATTAATAGAGGTGATCAAACAACGTTGACAGGTAATCAATTATGTTAAATAAGTTTTGGAATTCTGACCTACTGTTGAATGACTACATTGCCAAGGTTGATACGAAGGGCGAAGCTTGATAAACCATCCATTCAAACCATAAAAATTAACATAACTTTAAGTATTTTCATATTGAATGTGTGCAAATAAAACCATATGAAACACTCCATAATAATAATAATAAATCTAAGATAACATGTTTTTTTTAGTACTTCCTATAATTAACACCCTTGTTCAAGAACTATAGAAAAAAATAGTCAATTCTCTTTTCTTAAATATCAATTTAAGTATTTGGTTCGATCTTTACTTTCTTCGAAGGCTTGGTGCCTGAACATTATGTAACTCTAAAAACTTTGCATTTGATCAGTGATTTTTCCATCTTTATTTATAGTTGAATTTAGTTATAGTTTCTTTATTTTGTCAATTGTTGTATTTCATTTTTCTATGTTTTATGCGTTGGTTATGTATTTTGTTGTTTTCAGGTTCAGAGGAATAAAAACAGGAAAATCAGTGCGAAAAGTACAAATTCGAAGTGTTGGAGGAAGTCTCAGAAACCAAGCTACATGGTGCCTAACACGACCGTCTGTGTCACCTGACATGGTCCGTGTCAGGAAAAGATGCAAATCTTTGGGAACGGAGGCAGAGGCTGACACGGGTTCCCGTGTCAACTGACACGGGTTCCCGTGTCAACTGACACGGCCCGTGCCAGAAGGTCTGGGCGAGAGCGTGATTAGAAGCGAGAAACAGAGGCTGACACGGGTGCCTGTGTCGCATGACACGGCCCGTGTCGGCCAAGGCGCTAGGAATTCTGATTTTTGGAGTTTTAAGTGTCTTGAATCATTAAGGGTACTTTGGACATTTTTGCATTGATGAGGGATGACCTAATACTATTAAACTTGTTTGTGAGAAGGAGACGAGGATTTTTTGCCACAAGAACAATTGAGGACCAAAGATTGAAGACTACACCAGAGTTGGAGAACGAAGACCTTTCATGAGCGGAAGCGATTGAAGATCAAAGTTTACCATTTATTGTACTCCAAAATTTTACCTCTCTTTTCTCAATATATTTCTCATAGAGATCTTCAATGGTTCAAGCTTACACAAGTATTGACTAGGTCAATTGACTTCTAGTGCTTCAATTGACTTTCATGGATCATTATGGACCTTCAAGAATGCTCATATCAAGTTTCAAGTCTTGCATCTCAAAATTGCTCAGTCAATTGATCAGATGACCCAAAATCAACTATATTGGATAAAAAGTCAATTATGGTCAATCTACAGTCAAACTTCAATTTTTTTGACCAATATCAATATTTTAAAGTCATATGTGTCAATTGATAATGTTTTGATCAAAATCTCTCAAGAAAAGCACTCAATTTACCAAAAGGGAAAAATGGTCAAAATTAGGGTTTTGACTGTATTTGACTGATCAAGGGTTTTTGACCTAATACATGATCTAATAACTTGAGGCACAATATCAAGGATTAAAATGCAACATGTTGACCTAATTTCATGGCTCAAAACATTTCTCATGATCAATTGATTGATAGTTGAAATTCAGTCAACTGATGAAAAGTCAACTGATACAACAAAAGTCAAACTTTGACTTTTGGGCCAAAATTGAGTTTCGAATATCACATTTCATCAAGACATTCAAAAAAATGAAACTTGATCATCAAGAAATCAAGAAAGTCAAAAGTCATTTTGAAAAGTCAAAGTTTTCAAGACTTGGAAAATTTTGTAAGTGTTTTAAGTCTTACTTTTTCATGACTTCATGCCAACTTGGCACCAAGATACAAGATGATTCAAAGAAAACTTCCAACATGAAAGTTATAGATCGTGATGATATGTACAACTCTGATTTACTGATCAAGTCCTAGAAATTCTTTTATTTTGAGTTATGAATCCATAAAGTCATGCACTTTTTCTTAAAACACTTAGTGAAGTTTTGACCTAGTTTAGGCAGATTTTTGACCTAACTTCTTGGTCAATTTTCACCAAGCTCCAAGAGGATTTTGTTTAAATGGCCAACATGAAAGTTTTAGATAATGTTCCAAGCTTTACAAAATATTTAATAACTCAATGAGATCATTCTTGATCTAGGAGAATCTAAGAGTTGAAGTTAGGGTTTCAAACTTGAATTACAAGTCAATTTTGTGATGAACAAGAATTCAAATATCTTAGCCATGCCCTGTAATCTTTATTTGTAGCCATCTAAACCTCTAAGTCTATCCATAATTAGTTGATTGCATAACCTTTTGATCTATTTTCCACTTGATCCAAGCATTATCCATTACATTTTTCTATTTTGAGAAGAAAGGCAAGACTTCCATTCTAGTAAAGCAAGCTTTATGCAAAGTCAACTTGTATTGAGCTTTGCACTTGTTCCTTCTGCACAAGCTTCCTCTACAAAGTCAGATAAACATGTTTAAAGTTTGTAACCACTCTAGATAGCTTTGTACTTTGCCTTGAAACCATACTTGTCAAACTTGCTTCAAAAACAAGTCAAAATCCCATAACTTGTGATCTTGTGATTCTGATCATTCTAAGTCTCCAAACCTTTTCCTATAAATTAAGACAATCTTATGCAACTTAGAACACGAAAAAAAAATCATTGAAACTCCCTCAAACTCCCTCAAATAAGAAATTCTATAAAAACTCCATTGTTACCACAATTCTGCCCAAGAACTTCCATCTCTTACACCACTCGTTTGTTTATTCTCCAAATCAATCCTAAAGCTTCTTCACATCAAATATAACCCATCCCAACACCTGTTACACAACTGTAAATCCATATTCACTATCCTCCATAACCAAAAACTGGGTGATGAATATTGACTTCTACAGAACATTTTAACCACTCTCAACTCAAGCTAAGCATTGCATTAGCTTCCTAAAGGTTCAAGGAAGCTAACCAGATCATTATAATACCTTGAAAGCTGCTCAAACTCAAAACATGAATTCCATTTTTAAGGTGAGTTTTCTAACTTTTGAACTCTTCATATAAGCATCATTTGGTTTCCATTTATGAATATAAAATAGAAATCATAGCCCTGAAGCTAACCATGCCCTTAGATTTCATTTATATTGCCTGAGTAGTGTGAATTTCAAGTTTGAACTTCCTGAAAAAGTTAGGTCAAAATTTGGTACCGTAGAAATTCTCATTCATCTTTTATCTATAGCTTTAGTTATTTACATTTCTGGATTCTTGATGAAATTTTACGCAACTTTCATGTTTACATTTTCCATTTTGGTTGAGAGAAGAAGAAGTTACAGGTTTTGAAAATCTTGTGAAATTTTCTGGCGCGAGGTTTAAGATGATACAGGCCTAGTATTGGTTTTATAATATATATATATATATATATATATATATATATATATATATATATATATATATATATATATATATATATATATATATATATATATATATATATATATATATATATATATATATATATATATATATATATATATATATATATATATATATATATATATATATATATATATATATATATATATATATATATATATATGTTTTTGTTTATAAAACCAGATGTATGGTCACCCCAATGGTAGAGAGCGCGCGCCTATGACCCTTGTGACCTGGGTTCAAGCCCTAGTGCCACATTTTGCTATTTTTCATTATATTTTCTGACTTTTTTTGTTTGCTATCGCGCACGGGCTTCCCCCTTTTGGGCTTGAATTACTTCCTCTCACCTCCCCTGTATGCTAACAGCCACGCATCCCATATAACTTTTTTTTTATTTTCTGATTATACAAAAATACATTTGGGCCTAAAATCAAACAAAAATTGTTTTCTTCACTCAAACCACCCTTTTTACTTTTACACCCTCCTGACTTTAATTTTTATATTTTATTTTATTTTATTTTTCTGTCTTTTATTATTATTATTATTATTATTATTATTATTATTATTATTATTATTATTATTATTATTATTATTATTATTATTATTATTATTATTAATAATATTATCCTTATTAACCAAAAATATCAAAAATATTTTACATTTATTATTTAGATATTTAGTATATTTTTATCTTATTTCTTTTAGACAAAAAGACCAAAACCATTTCTTTAACAAATTTCTTTTCTTAATTAAATTAATATTAGACTTAGTTATTTTAATTAAATTAATTTAGAACCTAGGATTTTAATTAATTAATTTTTTCCATTCATTTTAGTTTTAAATAAATAGGTTAAAATCTTTTCATAAAAAATCTAAGATTTATTTTCTTAATTAATTTATTTCTTTTTCTTATTTAATTTAGATTTAGTTTTCTTAAGTTAACTTAGATTAATTAATGTTGTACCCCAAAATTTGCCCTCTCAGATTTTTCCAAGATTTACCCCTACATGTTAGTCACAAGCCTTTGCCTAAAGAAAAGGAAAAATTGTGAGTGGTGTTTCTAAGTTTCCTTCGATCGGCATGTCCAAAATGCCTTTTGATTGGCATCTCCAAAATGTCTTTCGATTGGCATCTACATAGCGCCCTTCAATTGGCATAGACAAAGGTCCTTCGATCGGCCTATTAACAAGGCCTTTTGATTGGCATTTTAACAAGTACCTTTCGATTGACATTGTAACAGTGTCCTTCGATTGGCATTTTAACAAGTACCCTTCGATTGGTATCTGGACAAAGGTCCTTCGATTGGCCTGTTAACAAGATCTTTCGATTGGCATTTTAACAAGCACCTTTCGATCGGCATTATAACAGTGTCCTTCGATTGGCATTTTAACAAGTACCCTTCGATTGGCATATGGACAAAGGCCCTTCGATTAGCATTCCAAAAGGTCATTCGACTAGAACTTCAGAGTTTACCTCAATCAAGACATCAGAATGACATAACCTTCGAATGACATTTCAGTGCAAAGTTTGTCTTAATCTAAGAGGCTCTGATGAAGGAAGTTCTGAACACTTCGAATCAGAACTTAGACTTATCACAAGGCCAAGGGCTGGTCGAAATTATCTAATATGGGATGTTCTGAATAGATTCGAATTGAACTTTGAAGCTGGCAAAGAAGGCAGATTCAAAGGAATGAAATAGGTTGGCATGACTAAGCAAAAATACATATCCTAACCTGTACAGGTTCATCCAAAGTTCAAAATGGCATGTTTTCCTTGCAAATATGGCAATAATTCAATGCTGATGGTGGATTCAGTTCCTAAGTTAAAGGCCAGATTCTTTCCTTGTTTGCTCCCAACCTCACAAGAGCTAATTCGACCAGGGGATTCTTTTCGAATCAAGCAGTCGAAGCAGAGGGAGGCTCAATCGAAGAGGATACGCAATCGAAGCTGGAGTAATTCGAATTGGAGCTTAGAGCTATCAAAGAGATCACATTCGAAGGAAATTGGATCTGCAGGGGCAGGTCAGCTTTCTATTTTCATCATGTTGGAGGGCCAGACAACTCATGAACGGCTGGCAGCAACGCATAAAATAGATTGGCACTTGATGGAATCAAATATAGCAAGTTTTTATGAAGAAATCAAATCAAATCTCTTCATCATAATGGACCAAGATTAATGTTGACCTAAATTCCCTTGTCTATATAAACCTCATGATCTCACACGAAAACAGGGGGGATACATGTGCAACAGCCATAAAAAAGGCCAGACAAAAAACACACGGAGACTGCCACACGAAAACACACAGAGGCTGCCTTAGAAGAAAAGCTGCCTACCCCATGAAAGTCCAGAAAATAGCCTCAAGTTCCAAAGTGGTCAAAACCCCATTGCATGCATCTTCCGTCCAGGTTGACACTCCGATCGTGTTCTTGGAGTTCACACAGGCGTACACTCGTTCGTGCCCCAGCCATCTCACACCCAGGACTGCAGATCCAGGCGCCTCCAGTGGTAAGAATGTTCGATCCCACTTAATCTTGAATTAGACTCATGATTGCATATTCATAGTTTTTGTTATTATTTGTGAACGATTTAACAAAGTGTATGTAAGTTGCAGTGTTCATACGTTCGAACCCCATGGGTAGAGTTTTTCGAAGATGGATACTTTGGAAATCCATGATACTGGCTATGACAAATCGAAACCAACCCAGATCCGGGTTCGGGGATTAATTTCGAATGAGACATTTTTCTGTGTTGTTTAGTTTCGAATTAACCAATTTGCAGGACTAAAAGCAGGTGTCATGTATTTCGAATGAGCAAGCAGCTCATGTGGTGAAAGGGAATTCGTGCAATCGAAGGGACCAGGGTTCGATCCCAGGCCTTGCATTTTCAATTTCTAACGAACTTCCTTGCAGATCCAGTATCCCAGATCGAAGGATATCACATCCAAATCGAACACCCAGATGCGCATTCTCTCGAGGTCTTCGATCAGCTCATTGGATCGAAGAGCAACCCAAGCCTCTTTGATCCAGGCATTACATCCAAGAATGCACTTTATTTTTCCCCTTACTGTTTTGGTCTTTCGATTTCACCTTTCCTTTGGCTATTTGACCTTACTTCTTCTAAGCATTAATTAACAAGCAAAAAACCCAAAAAAAAACATTAGGCCTAATTTTTTTACATTAAATTAATTTAGTCAATTAATTAATTAATTATTTTAATATTTTCTAAAAAAAACTAAAATTGAATAGATTTAGGATTTTTTTAATTCAATTTCTTTTCATAACAAAAACAAACAAAAATTCCTTTCACTTAGGATTTTAGACGTATTTTCAATTCATGCGCGCGTTTATTTACTTTAGCATTATTTTGTTAATTATGTAAATGTGTCCGGTTTGTAATAGCTTAATTAGGATTTTATTTCCGCACTTTATTTTTCTCAGTAATTATTTATGTATCTACACCAAAGCCTTGTAATAGCGTAGGACCACTATTTCTTGCTTTTATAGTTTATATGCTTGTATATAATTTCTAGCAACCTAGGTGTGTATGCTTAATCAATCAATCAGTAGATCACTAAACTGCAAGATAAAATATCTAAAATAGCACACTATTGCACACTTGCACCCTTTAGAGTATACCTCACTTGGTTGCCTCGGAAACAATGGTCATGTCCCTCGAACGTAGGGATACTCTTAGCAAAGACCCTCAGTTTAAAGTTATCATAAAGATCATAGTCCCTAAATGTCCCTCGAGTTGCCTACGAGAAAAGATCTTATGATGATAGTCCCTTCGAAATGCTAAGGTATTACATATTGCCTTTAATGACCATTACGTCCCTTTCGATAGTCCCTCAACATCCAACGAATAGGGTTACCTACTCAATAATAGTAGGATAACATGGTCTAAAGGATAGGAGGAAAAGAACAGACTTTTTTTGAGTAGGTAGATAACTGTTAGGTACTTGCTCAAACAAATTTTCACACCACACTACTTTTCAAACAAAGTTTTCAAAATGCTTTATCACACTCTTGAGGACTGATACAAGAGTTACCATAAAGTGAATCGTCGCACTAAGGCATTTCCAAAGCTTTTCAAACCAGACCGACACAAGCAATTTTCAAAAATGAACAAGTACCTAAGAGCCCATGGAAAACCATGGATGGAAAGGGTGCTAACACCTTCCCTTTCCATGAACTACCCCCCCCCCCCCCCCCCCCCCCTAACTCAGAAATCTCGAAAAAAGGTCTTTTTCTGTTCTTTTCACCCTTTCCTTTGTTGGATAAAAGAAAAGTCGGTGGCGACTCTTACTTACCGCGACATTTGCAAACACAAACTCAAAACTTATATAACAGTCGATTTTACCACAGTATTACAATTAATCATTCTCTTTTTAGTTTAATCAGGTTAAAAAACTCTTTCATATGAAAACTTAAACAAAAACAATTTTCTTTCCATTCATATAGCCCTCATACATTCTTGTATATTTTTATCTTATAATATTCAATATGATTGTAATAGTAATTAGGCTTAATTTCTTTTCCTCCCCGCATTTGTAAATTATACCCCCATCCCCAAATGATGTAATAGTGTAGAATTTTACATTTCTGTAATTTATCGCTTTCAATATAAATGCTAGTAAATAGGGTTTGTATAGAAAGACATAAAATCAACAAGTAGAAAACCCTAATTCAAAGACAACAATACATGAAATCAAAACACTTGTACACTTGTACCTCTAGGGCTAACCTCACTTGCTGCCTAAGATAAAATAGTCATGTTACACAAACGTGGGATACTTTAGCAAAAACCACAAAAAACAAGATCATAGTACCTCGATGACCCTCCAAATGTTGCCTTCATAAATGATCTTAGACCCTTACAAAAATGGCTAAGGTATCCTACAATGTTGCTTCCTATGACTATATGATAACCCACACTTGTCCCTTCACATCCAATATTAGGGCTTCTTATCAATCAATGGTAAGATGACAATATCTAAAGGAGGAGGAAAAGAACTAAGACTTTTTGAGTAGGTAGAACGTTCATAGTTTCTTGCTCACAACCACTTTCAAAACATCTTTCAAAACATATTTCAAAAAAACACCAACACTCTCCATGAAATATTTTCAAAAGTCAACACTTTGTATGCATTCTTATAGAGACGAGAACCATTACAAAGTTCGCCTAAACGAAGACACTTTTTAAAAATACTTTCAAAAACAATCACAAACACATTTCAAACAAAGAATTTTAAAGTGATCTAGCAACTAAGAGCCCGTAGACAACTACGAATGAAAAGGGTGCTAACACCTTCCCTTTTCATAAACTACCCCCCGAACTCAAGAAAATTCTCAAAAGGTCTTTCCTGTTCTTTTCACCCTTTCCTTTATTGGATAAAAGAAAAGTCGGTGGCGACTCTTTCTATCCGCAACAATTGCGATAAAATGCAAAACACCCAAGTCAGTTCTCCCACCGTATTACACCATCTATGTGTAATGTTTAATTTTTATTTTGAGATTACTTTGAACAATATGAGTAGCTAAATCCCCAATGCTAGAGAGTGTCCCTGTTTTGACTTTGTAAATGATTTTGATTCCTGAATTTCTTTAATACAATAGTCTTCTCTATTTAATTTAATTGTACAATGTTTTTAATGCTTTCTTGATCTAAAAAATTAGGATTGATCTATGGTTAACAACCACCTGGATCACGGTTGTTAAGGTTTTGTACGATTAGGCTACAGTAGATATTGCCTAGGACTATGAATACCCTATAGTTCTTGGATTTAACCCTTTAAAAAATAAAGGCTTGACTCCATCAGAAATCTCTAAGGACTTAGGATTTAGGATGAATGTTCAAAGGTTTTCCCACTAAGGACTTAGGGGAAGATAACTTAAAGGGCGGGTAATTGAAGGATATGAACTTGTTGAAGAGATCAGGATTTAGGATAGCTACAGGGAAAATTATACACCTTAACCTAGAATACTCCTCATATCTGTGAAAAAGTTATTTTATATTTCTGCTACTTGTTAAGTGGCAATTCCAAAACCAAAACCCATATCTAGTTTTATTTAATTGAACTACGAATTTAACTCGATAATTGAACATAGTCCTTGAGATCGACATTCAGAGAATTTACCTATCATTACAAGGGGAAAAAATAGTACACTTTCTATTTTTCCTATCAAGTTTTTGGCGCCGTTGTCGGGGACTGCCGAATTATTGAGTTTAATTAGAATTTTTTTGCTCTGCAACTAAAATTTCTTTTTTGTAATTTTTAAATTTTTGTTATTACTGATTTTTCCTAACCTTTGCATGCGAGGAAAACCCTTAGCTGGATTTCCTTTTGATATACAGACTTAGTTTCAGAATCAGAACCCAAAACTATGGGTGAAAACCCACCACCACCAAAGAGACTTCTTGGAGATTATGCAGGAGAAAATGCTCCAGTAGGTCGGTTGACTATTATGACTCAACCGGTCAATGTTGCAAATTTTCAACTGCATCCTTCAACCATCCACCAGATCGAGAATAAATCTTTCACCGGGAAGATCAATGAAGATACCAATAAGCATTTGCGGAGATTCCTCACCATGAGTACTACTTTGAAGATTGAGGGGCACTCTGAAGAAGCCTAGAAATTAAGGATGTTTCCGTTCACGTTGCCTGAAGATGCTGAAGAGTGGTTTTGCTCATTGCCTACTGGAAGTATCACCACTTGGGAACAAATGGAGAAGACTTTTCTTGATGAGTACTTTCCTTCGTCTGTTTATATTCATAAAAGATATGATATTGTGAATTTTAAGTATAATGAAGGAGAGTCGCTAGGTGATGCTTATAAGAGTTTCAATAGGTTATTAGTAGCCCATCCCACTCACAACATGGGTCAAATGGAGCAAATGAAAATGTTTGTAAATGACCTTCGAATGAAGACAAAGCAGCTTATTGATACAGCAATCGGTGGCTCATCCAACTTTATAAAATCTAATAGTGTGAAAAAGATTAAGAAGCCATTGCTGCAAATGAGCATCTAAAGCTATATGACAGGGATGTAAGTAAATCAGAGGGGGTGATTGATCTGAAGTTAGAAATTAATAAGTAGCTAAAAGTTGAAGAAGCAATTACTGCAGAAGTAGAAAAAAAGATGAAAGTAATGAACATGGGTACTCAACAAGTATCTCGGGTTCAACAGGAACATAAGGTTGCTTGTGAAATTTGTAGTGGACCACACCTTACTATGCAATGACTTGAAAATCCACAACAACTTGAGGGGATAAAATTCTTGAGGCATAATAACCCATATTATAACACTTATAATCCTGGGTAGAAGAATCATCCTCACTTCTCTTGAAAAGATCAGCAGCAATAAGCTCCTCCGAAGGCAAAGTGGGAGGTGGCTATTAAAAAGATGGTTGCCCACACCTCTCAATTTCAAGAAGATACAAGGAGTAATCATAGGAATACCTCAGCTACAATCAACAATTTGGAAGTTCAAATGAGACAGATTGCACAATAGGTAATGTTGCGAGCATAAGAAAATTAGAAAAATCATGAGAATGTTAATGTTGTCATAACAAGGAATGAGAAATCTACTGAAGAAAGGAACGATGAGGTGAAATTTGATGATAGTATCATATAATTAGATCTGGAAGTGAGAGAGAACAAGAAAAAATAGGTAGAAGTGGTATCACCTGTGAAACCAGTTGAAGAGAAAACTGAACCAGTAATCAAGTTGCCGTATCCATCTCGAGTGGCAAAGAAGGACAAGAAAGAGAAAGAGTTTGATAAACTTTTTCAAATTGTTTAAAAATCTAGAGATCAACATACTGTTCTATGAAGCAATCGAGAAGATTCCCTTGTACCAGAAATTCATGAAAGAGGTACTATCAAAAAAGACAACAGAAAATGAACAGGTACCCGTGGATAAGAAATTGTGTGCAATCACACTAGAGAAAAAAATTCCTATCAGGCTGAATGATTTGGGGTTGGTTTCTATACCGTGCATAATAAAAGATGAAGAGACTCCTATCATTCTTGGTCGACCATTGATAACACGAAAAGTTATAGCATATTTTGCCCGACTTACATAAATAAAGCTTTTGATTCTTCATTTATTATATCGCATTTTGTCTCTATTTGTAGTATTTACAACATATTTCAGGTATTTAGTTTCTGCAAAGCATACATGAGAAAAGGAAGAAAAATATTGGAGAAATGAAGAAGAAATCGCACTTTAGAAGCAAAAATGCAAACATTCTGTATCAGAAGCCATGTCGCTCGTCATAGGTGCATGCCGCTCATCACAAAGTCCAAAAGTGTGCCCCTCGTCACACTTCTTGTCCCGACCGACATGAAATCGAAATGCGTGCCCTAAGCCACAATGCATGACACTTGTTACAAGTTATATATCAGTTACGAAAATGTCTCTATGAAACGCACGGCTTGCTGAAAATTCTCCACGAATGAAGAACGAGGATCAAGGAAGTGTTCCTATTTTTGCTCAGCATATGGAATGTGTAAAAGCAAGACAGTTACCAAAACTCCAGACGGAGAGACACCTGCTCAAAATTCTTATTTTTCCGCATAATGCAACATTGTTATTTTATTCAAGTTTCGTTTAGAATTCCGTAAGCAAAGAAAACCATCACCATTAAAGAAACATTTCTTCACATCGGAGGAATATTGCAACTTTAGTTTCCTTCTAGCTTCCAGAATTTCGTTTAGGCTTATTTATACTTCTTCAAGATATTTTATTCCGAAGCTAATCCTGTCGGCTTGTGGAGGATAGCATATTGCACTATTATTCTTCAGTGTTTTATCTCAGGTTCCAATTTTAAATATAGTTTATTTATTTTTACCATGCCTATGTTATTGAATGTATGTTTTTATTTTATGTTATCACACAATAAAATTATGTTTGGCTAATTTTCTCAATACCGGTATGTGAAGTCCTAAACCGAAGGGATTCGGTAATTAATTGGCATAAATATTTTACAAAAGACGTTTCTGGTTTTGATTTCCAATTTCGATATTAAATTGTTTTGTTACGAGAGTAAAAGACAGACTAAGGATAAAATTAATAGAGTAGAGAGTTTGAGGTTTTAACCAGATAGTGGTGATTGAACATTAATTTTAAAAACAGTTGTTGTACCCCAAAATTTCCCCTCTCATTTTACTCAACACATACTTCTAGAGATCCTCAATTTGCTCAAGTTTGCCCAAGAGTTGACCAGACAAACTCTCTCCTAAGGCAGTGTGTCTCAAATTAGGGTTTCCATTTTCATCAGGATAGGTGAACTCCAAAGACCTCATATGCTCTCCATGGTCCTAATATGTTCTTAAGACCCTCCATGCCAAGTTTCAGGCCTTGCACAAGAAGTTTGCTCAGTCAACTGCTCAGATGCTTGAGAATCGACTATATTAGGTCAAAAGTCAACTATGACCCACATACAGTCAAACTTCAAGATTTTTGGTCAACATCCACATTTTGAAGTGAATTTCATCATTTGATCAAGGTTTGATCATGATTCCTCAAGGAATGCTCCAAATTCATCAAAACCCAAAAGTTGCTAAATTAGGGTTTCTTAGGAAAAGTCAACCAAACTTTGACCAAGCATAACTTCCAGATACTTTATCAGAAATTTCCAATATAAGGCTCATTTTGAAGAGGATGAAATTACCTACAATTCATCTTCATCCCACAAGTTCAAAATATGCACTCATAAAAAGATATAAATTTCTACATTATGGGTCCTTTTGAAAAGTCAACAAAAACACCTTTTGGATCAAAGCTTCTTACATGAACATGGAAGACCCAATTGAAATGAGACCAAAAGGGTTGCTTAGGGGAAATCATACGCTTTCTAAAAAGTCCAATAACACCCCTCTAGGGTTAAAATTTGAAGAGATATGCCTTGTCAAAGTTGACCCTTTTTGCAAAATTGCCAAAAGTCAAATAGGCTCAAAATTACATTTTTTTTGCCAAATAGGCCTAACTTTTTATGCTTGCACCTCACTTATAATATGGTCCACGACCCAAATATTCACCCACACATTATTTGCTTCATTTTTCAATTTATTTTGATTTTTTATTAATTAAAAATTTAATTAAATCAAATAATTGGTGAATAATAGCAAAGATATGTTTTGATTTGATTTTTGGACAGGTTTGTAATCAAATTATGCAGAGATATCAAGACCAAAACGGATCAAGGCTGATTGGTACAAGAAAGGAATGATTTGGCTCAATTTAGAAAGATTACATATGGCATGGAAATCAAATCAAATCTTCCATAATTGCAAAGATACAAGCCAATTTTATAACCCTAATTCATTCTAACATATATATGGAACATGTACAAGGCATAAGATAAGGTTTGCAGTCGTGGAAAAGCAAGAACCAAATTCTAAAATTTCAAAGAAAAGTGTGAATCAGATTTCAAGTTACAGGCCAATTCAAGCCATTCCAACATTGCCAATCGCATCCTGGAGCATCTCTGAAGCCAACTGGGTCATTTGCAAGTCTTATCGCGCCCAAAAATGCACGCAATCACTCACACGGTTTGTCTTATTTGTTGAAATCGATTACATCAATTCTGGCATTATTAGCACATTTGATTGACATGTTTGTGATCTTTATCATGTTTGCAAGATGACTGAATAGTTTAATTGCATTTTTTATGCTTATATCTGTACTTGCCATTGTTAGGGTTTCCATATGTGTTTTGGGTTTTTTGGCTACAGGTAAAATTAGATCACAAACAAGATACCATGATGACTGTGATCTTATAACCAGTTGAACCATGGTCTTCAATTCCATTTATGTTGTGTTTTATGGGTTTTTGAGTTGTACAGGTTTCTAGCCATAGAAGTTTGTCCGTGGGTATAGGTCTTTGCCTAAAACGACAGATTCTTGGAGAAGATGATGGCGTGGCAGTCGGCTATTTGTCCATTTGAAATTCCGTGCGTCTTGTCCACTAACCAATTAGTTTGCCATATTATATTTTTGTTTTCAGCATAATAACAAATAAGCCAGTTGGCCTAGTGGAAGAGCGAATTATTGGTAAACATAAGGACCTGGGTTCGATCCCAGGTCCCAGCATTTTTTTTCAATTTTTCCATTTGCAGATCATGTGCGTCACCTGGCCAGATGTCTACCATACGTCACCAACGTCCAACCACTTGATCAAGCATAGTGTCAGATCCAACGCATAGCAATGAGAGACCATGATACACCCCCAGGTCAACACCACATGGAACCAGGCGCTGACTGGGCTTTGAATGGCTATTGGGCTTGGGGAATTCAGAATCACACACCCCTGGGACACTTAGCACAGGCCCAATTTGTTATTCTTTCTATTTTTTTTAATTTCTTTAATTATTTTCTTTAATTGTTGTTTTAATTAACACCAAAATTATTTTTATTAAACTAAAAAAAATCACAAAATACTGAATTAGGTCTTATTTATTCAAATTAATATTTTTGAAAATAAATTAGGTTAATTAATTTTATTTGATTATTTGTTTTAATTAAAATTAATTAGAAACTAGGTTTTAAATTTGTAATTAAATTGTTTTTTTCTCAAATAAAAACCACAAAAAATACATAAAATCTTTTTTTAAAATATTTTATTTTTTTGAATTATTTAATTTAGTTTAAATTAGGTTACTTTCAATTTCTTTTTATAATTAAAAATGATTAGAATTAGGGTTTTAATTGTACATAACCTAATTAAGTCTTTTCTAAAAAATAACTTAAATATTTTTTCAATTATATTTTTAGGGTTTTCAATTTTTCTCGCATTTAATTTGATGCGCACATTTTAATTCTTTTTATTATTATTGTAACTGCCCCGGGATTGCAATAGTAATTAGGGTTTTTAAGCTTCCGCATTTTTACTTTCAGTCAAGATGATTATGTAACTGCCGAAGCCTTGTAATAGCTAGGTTTATTTTCTCGCACTTTAATTTCCGCAAACTATAAACTGTTAGATGCATGGCTAATAGGATTGTATGGGAATATTACTTAAAATTAAAACGGTAGATTGCCTAAGGTGCAAAGACTAAATAACTGAAAAAATTCACATGCACACATTCACTCCTAGGGTTTGCCTCACTTCGGTTGCCTTCGGTAAACATTCAATTAAGTATAGGAAATTTTAGGGGTTGCCCTCCAGTCTAAAAGATCAAAATGTGCCATTCGAATGTTGCCTCGGAAATGTTGCCTCAGAAAGATCTTAAGACTCTAGGGTTACTACTAAAGTTTTCTAACTGTTGCTTTAGTGATTGTACTTGTCCCTTCGGACGTCCCTTTAAAATCCAACGATGGTGCTACCTATTCCTTAATAATGGGATAGCACCGTCTAAAGGAAAACGAACAAACTTTTTTCGAGTAGGTAGAAACTTTTAGGTACTTGCTCAAAACAACAATTTTTACACATACACTTTCAAACAAGCTTTTCAAACAAAGTTTTCAAAAACATTTTATCACACCCTTGAGGACTGATACAAGGGTTACCATAAAGTGAAACGCCGTACTAAGGCAGATTTCAAAACTTTTTTTCAAAAACATAAACACACGAAAGCAATTTGAAAAAATGAGCAAGTATCTAAGAGCCCGTGGAAAACCACGGATAGAAAGTGTGATCGGTGGATCTGGAACTGACTGTTTAACGCTGGTTCGCGAAATGTCGCGGAAGCAAGAGTCGCCACCGTCTTTTATTTTCTCCAAATGGAAAGGACAAAAGCACAGAAAAATTCCTTATAGAGATCGCTCTCGGTTCGGGAGGTAGGTTATAGAAAGGGAAGGTGTTAGCACCCTTTCTATCCATGGTTATCCATGGGCTCTTAGATACTTGCTCATTGTGTTTTCAAAATGTTTGTTTGCTTTTCAACTGTGGGTTTTAAAAAGTTTCTTTGAAAATTCCAGTTCGACTCTTGTATCGGTCCTCAAGAGTGTTTGAAAAATTGCTTTCGAAAGCTTTTTGAAAAGTGTCGGTGTGAAAAGAGTTTTTGATTTGTTTTGAAATTAGAGCAAGTATCTACGAGAACCTACCTACCCTAAGGAATTCGTCTGTGTAAATGTCCTTTAAAGTAGTGCCATCCCACCATTGAGAGGTAGGTAGCACCACCGTTGGAGGTGTTCGGGTCAATTCGAAGGTTCGGGACGTGGTGATCACCAGAGCAATGGGAAGACACCTTAGAAGCTACCCTCATGCCAGGTTCCCGGATCATGAGGACTTACTAAGACATCCTCTACTCGACGATCACCTTTCGAGGCAAGGCAACAGTGAGGCGTACCCTAGGGGTGGTGTGTGCGATTCGTGTGTCAGATTCGTTTGTATTTGTCTTGTCATGTTATTGGTGTTCTACGCTTGATTTTATTTAAGGCCATTCATTCTTGCATGCTTTGTTTAACAATTAAAAGTTGCGAGGAAAATAAAATCTAAAGCTATTACAAATGGCGCGGGTCCACATCGCCAAAATTAACCAGGACCCGATTTGACAGAAAAAATAAATAGACAAAGTAAATAAAGAATTGGAAAGTGCGACAAATAATTACATGGCTTCGGGAGAGGTACATAATTATTTAAGAATATGCGAGGAAATAAGAAATTACGAACGAAACGAGGGCGTTGGACCCTTTTGCAAAATATTAAAATTACATGAATTAATTAATTAAGAAAAGGAAATTTTTTTGTTTTTTGGTATTTTTATGTATTTTAAGATTTAATAGAAAAAGGAAAGAATTAATTAAAATTAAAATAAAACGCTAAACCTAATTCTAACTATTTTTAAGTTATTAAGAAAAATATTGAAGTTTTTTAACCTAAAGGAAACCTAATTTTTACATGCAAATTTAATTACAAAAATAAATAAAATAAATAAATATTATTATAAGAAAGAAAAATTAAATTTGAATAAAAACATTAATTAAACCTAATTCTACTTCTTTTTAGATTTTTTTATTAAAAGTATTAAAATTAAACCCTAATTTATACTAAATAATTTACATGCATTTATTTATGAAAATATTAAAACAAAAATATTTATTATATTTTTCATCTTTTTCTGATTTTCTGTGTATTTTTATATTTTGTAAAAATAATTAATTTAACTAAAAGAATAATAATTAAAAAAGATAAAAATAATGAAAAGATCAAAAATAACAAAATTTTGCAAACCTTGGGGGTATCAGTCCCCAAATGGGAGGTTTTAATCAGCAATTTGAGCCCAACTTTGCAAGGCCTGGTTGACTTTTGTGCAAGCGTGTGGGATGGTTGACTAGGACTTAGTGTGTTCTCCAACTCTCAGCCTTTAGATTGATCTCAAGATGGACGTGGACGGTTGATTAAGAAGGTGTATGATGCGCCTTGAACGTTAGTACTGCATGGGAAGATAATTGGAAAAATAATATGGACAATATTGAAGACCTGGGGTTCGAACCCAGGTCATGGACATTGCAAACGTGTACACCTACCACTGAGCCATCATCACGCGTTTGTTAAATAAATAATCAACAAATATAATAAAAGAAAACAACGCGTTAGTGGGTTGAAACGCGCGAAATTCAAAACAGCCTATCACGTCTTGCCAACACATCGTCTTCTCCGCGTGCCTGAAACACAAAAAACAAAAGCAACGGTTTTTCATGCGTTTCATTAGGCCGGCTATGGGAAAATAGCGATTAGGCCTGTGTCATTCAGAAATTTGGCGCGGTGGGTGGTTTCTCTTCGTCCAAGCTTGCTGAATACAACCATGGTACTCTTGAAGGCCAATTTTTCTTGGTTTAAGAAACCCCAATTTTGAGGTCCTGCAAACCCTAGAACACAAACATGGTATAATCGTATATACAGCATAAAAACATAATTGAATGCATTGGTTAGCTTCAAAACTTCATAATGAACATGAATCAATGAATAAAAATTGCAAAGGATGCGTAAATCATGATGCACGATTCTGCAATTTTTCTGAAACAGTTTGAGTCCTATATACCGATTCTTGGAGTTTGAGTGGATGTTTTTGATTGGAATGTGATCAGTGATCTCCAAGGAAGCTAATGGAATAGAAATTAGGTCTTGAATCGCCCTCAAAGGTGGTTTTCAGATTTCAGTTTATTTACAATTTTTTCAAGTGTGACCATGGCTTTCTGGAGCAGCTATGCGTGTGTTTGCATTAGGGTTATGATCAGGCTTTTGTATTGAGCATATTAGGTCAAGAAAACTCAATCAAATCCATTGCATTCATTGATTTGGAAATTTGATTTTCTAAGGATCTTTTTCATATCTTTTTCCATGCAATTTTGTTCTCAATCATGATCAATCAACCCAAATCCTTCCTTATTTAGCTAGGCACGAAATATTGAGTCTAAAACATGTGCAAAAAGATTTGTTAGGTTAGTTTAAGTATTTTTCATATATTTAAATGATTTAAATGAATTAATATAAATAAAAATTCAAATAAATAAATAAAAAATGAGAAAATACTTCCCTTTGGGCCAAGTGGTCGTGCATATGTCATGGATGATGAATCATGGAAGAAAAATGGGCCCATTAGCAATTTTAGGTCATTTGAAGTAATGTTGACTTTTCAAAATATCCAAAAATTTCCCAACTTCCACAAGGCATAACTTGCTCAATTTTAAAGCTTTTCTCATGTTCTTGGACATTATGGAAAGGTCTTTGAGTCCTTTAACCAATGCCTTTGGTACCATGTCATTTTGATTTACCAATATCAAGTTATGGCCTTTGACTTAAAGTCCCTTTTTGTTGACTTTTGAAAATGACCTATAATGTTGAAATTTATAACTTTTTGTGAGAGCATTTCTTGGACTTGAAGTATGAAGATGAGTTGTAGGAAATGTCTTTCTCTTCAAAATGAGCTTTGGATGGAATTTTTCTAATAATCCATGTGAAAGTTATGCCCTGGTCAATTTTAGTTGACTTTTTCAGCTGTCCAAATAAGGAAACTTTTGCATCTTTGATGATTTCTGAGCCAAATTTTGAGAATCATGATCAAGCATTGATCAAATGATGTTTGTGGCTTCAAAATGATATGTTGACCAAAAATTTGAACTTTTGACTGTCAAATGACCATTTTGCCCCTAAGTTGACTGTAGTGCAATTAGGGTTTTTGACTGTGCAATTTTGAGCTGAATGCCTTGAAACTTGATATGAGGATGCTTGACCATATTTGTAAGCATGTGAGACTTGATTGGACCTTTGAAAACTTCATTTTCTTGATCATGATACAAACCCTAATTTTGACTGTATAGGAGACCTTTGCACTGTGCAACCCTTGGGGAATTTTGAAGCATGACTTGGCAATTTCCTGAAGAATATGGGAGGGCAAATTTTGGGGTACAACAGTTGCCCCTGTTCAATCTTCTTAGACCTGAGGATGCAGATTGGCTGACGTGCCTTTCGTAATCCGAAGGTGGAAGATGATTGAACACTAGAGTGCCCAGAAATTTGCGCTCACATAGTAGCAGTGTGATGGATGAATGGGCTTATAGATGCCATTTGGAGATTGCTGGATAGGATGATGGGCTTATAGATGCCATCTGGATGTTGATCGCGTAGGAGATTCCTTAGCGAGAACCTGCATACCTGCAAAACAGAAAATGAGTACCTGACACGTTGCAGGAGCTGATTTTTAGATGCTTGGTATAGATATGTCCTGACTGGTTGCAGGAGCTGGGTCTGGAGCTTCGAAAGATGATGAATGAACTATGGATGGTTACTACTTCAACGGGACGGTGAGAGAACCTTGGACGATTACTACCCCAACAGGAACGCTGAGAGAATCTTGGGTGTCTTCTACTGGGGTAAGAATCAGGGAGATCTTAGGGTCGATCTGACTGAACCAGAGGAGGCCTTTGACTGGATAAGAATCAGGAAAATCTTAGGGTCGATTTAACTGAACCAGACAAGGTCTTGGAATATCTTCAACTGGATAAGAATCAGGGAGATCTTAGGGTCGATCTGACTGAACCAGAGAAGGCCTTTGACTGGATAAGCATCAGGAAAATCTTAGGGTCGATTTAACTGAACCGGACAAGGTCTTGGAATATCTTCAACTGGATAAGCATCAGGGAGATCTTAGGGTCGATCTGACTGAACCAGAGAAGGCCTTTGACTGGATAAGCATCAGGAAAATCTTAGGGTCGATTTAACTGAACCGGACAAGGTCTTGGAATATCTTCAACTGGATAAGCATCAGGGAGATCTTAGGGTCGATCTGACTGAACCAGAGAAGGCCTTTGACTGGATAAGCATCAGGAAAATCTTAGGGTCGATTTGACTGAACTGGACAAGGTCTTGAAATATCTTCAACTGGATAAGCATCAGGGAGATCTTAGGGTCGATCTGACTGAACCAGAGAAGGCCTTTGACTGGATAAGCATCAGGAAAATCTTAGGGTCGATTTCACTGAACCGGACAAGGTCTTGAAATATCTTCAACTGGATAAGCATCAGGGAGATCTTAGGGTCGATCTGACTGAACCAGAGAAGGCCTTTGACTGGATAAGCATCAGGAAAATCTTAGGGTCGATTTAACTGAACCGGACAAGGTCTTGGAATATCTTCAACTGGATAAGCATCAGGGAGATCTTAGGGTCGATCTGACTGAACCAGAGAAGGCCTTTGACTGGATAAGCATCAGGAAAATCTTAGGGTCGATTTAACTGAACCGGACAAGGTCTTGGAATATCTTCAACTGGATAAGCATCAGGGAGATCTTAGGGTCGATCTGACTGAACCAGAGAAGGCCTTTGACTGGATAAGCATCAGGAAAATCTTAGGGTCGATTTAACTGAACCGGACAAGGTCTTGGAATATCTTCAACTGGATAAGCATCAGGGAGATCTTAGGGTCGATCTGACTGAACCAGAGAAGGCCTTTGACTGGATAAGCATCAGGAAAATCTTAGGGTCGATTTAACTGAACCGGTCTAGGTCTTGAAATATAGCTAAGAATTTAACTGGATCTTTCCTGAAAGGTAAAGGTCAGTCATATGCAATGCATGATATGGATCAAGCAATGATGTTCTCAACATAAATGAGACTTGTATGATATGATGCGTCTATGCATGCTAAAATGATGTATGTGATGTTTTATGTATGTTTTCGTCTAGGAAAGCAAATCCTTGACGGGTGCCAGGAAGTCATATCCTGGGCTGATGTTGAAGAATAGATTTTGCTTCCGCTGGGGATGATAACTGCAAGAATACCGGTAGGAGAAGATGACTCCGTTGCGGAATAAACTTGGCAAATGGAAGATTTTGCGGGGAGAAAAGATACTCTAGCGACCATGCTGGGAAGCAATACTCTGTGGGAAGAGGGATGCTTTGCTGAGTGTTGATAATAATTTGCTGGGGATAAGAAGGTTCTGTTGACGACGATCTTTCCATGGCTTTTGGCTGAGGATAACCCAGTTATATCCTGTTAAGGAAATAACTCTTTAAATCAAGCCGGACGACGCGTTCGTGTTCTGCGAGGGGATAAGCTTCCAGAATTTACTGGGGATAAGCTTATTGCTTGGGGATATGAATTCCATCTTTCCTGAGGAACTGGATTGGACTCTTCTGGGGAAGTTTTGAATTGCGGGAGAAGTGATTCCTTTGAACGTTTGATATGCCGCCGGGGAACAATCTTTAGACCAAGACTGCCGGGGATGCTTGTTTAAGAATGTATATATTGCTGCTGGGGAGATGTTGAGATCTACTGAAGGATACTCAACTTCCTTGAGATTTGATAGCTTGGAGAAGAATGCACTGTTTTGCTGAATCACTCTCTGAGGAATTAAGATGTACTGGTTATGTTCTTCGGCTGAAACTACCTTGGTACCTTGGAGGATAGAACAATTAGGTTGCTTAGACAACTCTTTTAGTGCCCCTGTTTCTATGGGGGAGGCACATGTGGGATGCTGATAATTGTTGAGGGTCAAACCTTCTTCTGGTAGGCATGTGACAAGATGACAGGACATAGTCGTACGCTTTGATCCCTAACTTTTGCCTGGACCACCCTTTCGGGTTTTTAGTCCACCGGGATACCCATTTTTGCCCAAGCCGCCTTTTCAGGTTTTCGACTTGCCGGGTGTACAGATTTTTTCATTTCATCCCTCATTTTGCCCGAACCCTTTTGGTTCGCCGGGAAGCCCTTATTTTTGCCTAGGTATGTCAACCTAGCGGGTCTTTGATTGTGCGTAGTATTTTTTCGACTATGTCCGTGCTTTCAGAATGTAGGGAGTTGCCCCTGTTAGAAGTGTTCTGTCACGCCACCAGGAGGTGTTTGATCAAGCAAGATTCGTTGTTGGAGTGCCCCAAATGACTCAGGTGGAGATTTGCCCCGGGTTGTTTGGCCTTTGAGAGATTCTCTGAATCTTGATTGGATTGCCCCAGATAATGGACCATGGTCATGCCATGCCCTTTGATTGGAGATACTCTTGTTCATTAGACTTTCATTGTGCGAATTTCCCTGCTGTTCAAACAAAAAGTCATATGCAAACAAAGTTATGTTAAAAATGCAAAGCCTATGTCTGTCTTGAAGATTTTGAAAATGCATTTTTTTCATAAAACAAGTGATTGTTTGTAAAACGTGATGTCAACTCCGTATTTACCGTAGGCCTTAAGGAGTCAGGATACCTTTTGTAACAGTATGCTTTCGAACTAACCCATGCTTCAGCTAGGACTTTTGAGGGTTATAACGTGGCCTGGTTCACGGTTTAAGAAACAAAGGATAAAGGCTCAAATTATTTGTACCCACCCGCTCTTCGTGATGTTCTCCAAACCTAAACTCAGTTGATCATACGTTAGACCTTGTTTGAGTCTTTGCCCTGATTTTCCGGTGATGATTCGGATATTGATAACTTATTTTGAATAGGCAGTCATTCCTTTTTTGTTGAGGGTTTGTAAGACCTCTTTCTTTTTGATTTTTGTTATCCCTTTCTTTTTTTTGCCTGAACTGTTTCGTTTTTTGGAATTACAGTCAGCGGGATGCCCCAGTTTTGTAAGTCTCCTTCATGGGTTTTGACCTACCGGTTTTTTTTATTTTTTGAGGTAATGACTGCCTTTCTTTGTTGATTATTCGGAACCATCACTGTCTTTCTTCATTTTGTAAGGACTTCTTTTATGCTGTTCATTATGCACTTGGATCAACTGAGAAAACTACCCTGTCCCAGGTTATGATTAAGGGTTTGAAAAGAAAAAATCCTACTTCTTTGGCTCAGAGGGGTTAACGAGGGATTATCTTCCTTATAACTCCAGTGTTTGGGAATTGAAACAATGCCTGTACCTCATCAGCGGGGTCTGTTCAAAAGCATACTGTAGATTGCGGTATCGTTTTCGTCATCCTCCCTCAAGAGGCTTAGAATTATCAATTGAGAGTTAACATCAGAAAAAATATGAAAATAATTTGCATATAGTGAATACGAATATATTGTTTCAAAACAGACATATGCGATGCATTAATAAAATAACAATGTTTAACAATGAGTAAATGTTTGAACAATCAAAAGAAAATTACGACTTGAAAGATTCTAATGAACAAAAATTTCTCCATCCTAGCCATGTTTTGACAAGGGAGCAATGATCATATTGGGAGTCTCGGCGGGCTCGAACTCGATCTCTTTAGCATCGATCATATTCTGAATCTTGTACTTCAATGCCCAACAGTCCTCAGTATCGTGCCCCAGGCTACCAGAATGGTAAGCGCACCTTGCTTCTGGGTTGTAATTTGGAGAGGAGGTCTTTGGATTTGCAGGAGGGTTGATCACCGCAATCAAGTTCATCCTCAACATGTGCTGCAAAGCTCGTGACCATGGCATGTTGATGTTGGCGAATTGTCTCTTAGGCTTGTCCGACCGGTTCTGATCAACCCGCTGTTCTTGGCGAGGTCGTTGTTGGACCTGTGAAGTAGTAGCAACTCGGAGAGGTCTATTCATTGGACCCAACCTTTGCCCTCTTGGAAGCTGTTCCATGACCTGGTCCCTGATTTGGGCTGGTTGCTTCATGCCTTGAGGAAGCTGACTGATCATGGCTCTTAGCTCTCCTTGCTCCTGAGCTAAACCTTGAATGAGGGCCCTTTGCCCCAGCATCTGGGTTTTCAATGTGTCTACCTCAGCTTGTAGACGTTCCAGCTGTTCGTCCTTGTCATCTTCAGGACTTTTTCTGATCAGATTCCCCATGAGGAGCGTCCTTAACTCTTCTTGCCCCTCGGATAGACCTAGGAAGATTTCCCTGAACTGAGTCTCTTGAGCATGAAGACCCTGGTTATCTGGTTGGAAGGCCATTGCTGAAATAAACAGCGAGAAAGGTAAGTGACCTGCAACAAAGATACCTGTTATGTAATGATGTGTATGACATGCATGCAATGTTTTCAAGGACCTCGCGGAGTAAACAAGAAAATTGTTAGCATTTGGATCCGGTAGCTTGATTGAAGGAACTGCATGTTGTTGAGAGTCCTTCTTCAAGGTCAAAGGCTCACCATATCTAGTGGGTCATAGCCCCTGACAATCCTGGCTCGGGGAACCTTCTTCAAGTGTCAAAGCTCACCATATCAAGTAGGTCATAGCCTCTGACAACTTTGGCTAGAGGAAAATAAATCCTCTCTTCCCCTTGCTAGATGTTTGATTCATCATGACCTGCATCACAAGCCCTTGAGATCCTTGAAATGGGTTAGGATGTATGCAATGGTATGATGTCATGATGCATGGGGTAATATGAATAAACCCTGTTATGAGCCCTTATTAAGGACTATAAACAGAAACCTGCAAGAAACTCAAGTAAAACCTGTCATGAGTCCCAGTTAAGGACTTAAAACATAACCTGCAAGAAACTTAGTACCCTGTTATGAGTCCTAATTAAGGACTATAAACAACCTGCAAGAAACAAGTGTCAGGTAACAAGCATGCAGATAGTCAAGTACGAAAGCACACAAGTCACACAAGAGAAGCCCTTAGAGTTTAGGCCAGCATGGGGTCTGGGTATTACCCTCTTTCAGTTTGTTGGTTTATACCTGTCCTATCAAAGTAACCGGGTTCTTAGAGGATCCCAATATCATTGACTACCCTCAATCGGTCATAACTCCAGCATTGCAATCTTTTCTTGCAGCCAGAACCATCACGAGAGTTTAGCCTCAATGGGCGTAGCATACTGCTACTGTTCTAATGGCCAAGTTGTGTCATTTAAGGTTCTAAGGTTGTTGGTGCTTAATGACTCCTTAGAAGACCCATATTCTCCTCGTTGCAACACAAGGGATATCGGTACAGACCAAGGTGCCACACCAACGTAGCCACTGCTTCACCCGTGTCGGTCTACGCCGGACAGGTCCCTCACAGCTTATGCTACCTAAATAGGGTATCCCCAGATCCGGGTTAGGATCTATGTAACTCCCATGCAACCCACAAATTTAAAGCAGACAAGTCAATACAATTGAAAACACAGTTATGAACTAACCCTAAGGTACACCTCACTTTATAAGTTTATCCCCAGCAGAGTCTCCAGTTCTGTGATCGGTGGATCTGGAACTGACTGTTTAACGCTGGTTCGCGAAATGTCGCGGAAGCAAGAGTCGCCACCGTCTTTTATTTTCTCCAAATGGAAAGGACAAAAGCACAGAAAAATTCCTTATAGAGATCGCTCTCGGTTCGGGAGGTAGGTTATAGAAAGGGAAGGTGTTAGCACCCTTTCTATCCATGGTTATCCATGGGCTCTTAGATACTTGCTCATTGTGTTTTCAAAATGTTTGTTTGCTTTTCAACTGTGGGTTTTAAAAAGTTTCTTTGAAAATTCCAGTTCGACTCTTGTATCGGTCCTCAAGAGTGTTTGAAAAATTGCTTTCGAAAGCTTTTTGAAAAGTGTCGGTGTGAAAAGAGTTTTTGATTTGTTTTGAAATTAGAGCAAGTATCTACGAGAACCTACCTACCCTAAGGAATTCGTCTGTGTAAATGTCCTTTAAAGTAGTGCCATCCCACCATTGAGAGGTAGGTGGCACCACCGTTGGAGGTGTTCGGGTCAATTCGAAGGTTCGGGACATGGTGATCACCAGAGCAATGGGAAGACACCTTAGAAGCTACCCTCATGCCAGGTTCCCGGATCATGAGGACTTACTAAGACATCCTCTACTCGACGATCACCTTTCAAGGCAAGGCAACAGTGAGGCGTACCCTAGGGGTGGTGTGTGCGATTCGTGTGTCAGATTCGTTTGTATTTGTCTTGTCATGTTATTGGTGTTCTACGCTTGATTTTATTTAAGGCCATTTATTCTTGCATGCTTTGTTTAACAATTAAAAGTTGCGAGGAAAATAAAATCTAAAGCTATTACAAATGGCGCGGGTCCACATCGCCAAAATTAACCAGGACCCGATTTGACAGAAAAAATAAATAGACAAAGTAAATAAAGAATTGAAAAGTGCGACAAATAATTACATGGCTTCGGGAGAGGTACATAATTATTTAAGAATATACGAGGAAATAAGAAATTACGAACGAAACGAGGGCGTTGGACCCTTTTGCAAAATATTAAAATTACATGAATTAATTAATTAAGAAAAGGAAATGTTTTTGTTTTTTGGTATTTTTATGTATTTTAAGATTTAATAGAAAAAGGAAAGAATTAATTAAAATTAAAATAAAACGCTAAACCTAATTCTAACTATTTTTAAGTTATTAAGAAAAATATTGAAGTTTTTTAACCTAAAGGAAACCTAATTTTTACATGCAAATTTAATTACAAAAATAAATAAATATTATTATAAGAAAGAAAAATTAAATTTGAATAAAAACATTAATTAAACCTAATTCTACTTCTTTTTAGATTTTTTTATTAAAAGTATTAAAATTAAACCCTAATTTATACTAAATAATTTACATGCATTTATTTATGAAAATATTAAAACAAAAATATTTATTATATTTTTCATCTTTTTCTGATTTTCTGTGTATTTTTATATTTTGTAAAAACAATTAATTTAACTAAAAGAATAATAATTAAAAAAGATAAAAATAATGAAAAGATCAAAAATAACAAAATTTTGCAAACCTTGGGGGTATCAGTCCCCAAATGGGAGGTTTTAATCAGCAATTTGAGCCCAACTTTGCAAGGCCTGGTTGACTTTTGTGCAAGCGTGTGGGATGGTTGACTAGGACTTAGCGTGTTCTCCAACTCTCAGCCTTTAGATTGATCTCAAGATGGACATGGACGGTTGATTAAGAAGGTGTATGATGCGCCTTGAACGTTAGTACTGCATGGGAAGATAATTGGAAAAATAATATGGACAATATTGAAGACCTGGGGTTCGAACCCAGGTCATGGACATTGCAAACGTGTACACCTACCACTGAGCCATCATCACGCGTTTGTTAAATAAATAATCAACAAATATAATAAAAGAAAACAACGCGTTAGTGGGTTGAAACGCGCGAAATTCAAAACAGCCTATCACGTCTTGCCAACACATCGTCTTCTCCGCGTGCCTGAAACACAAAAAACAAAAGCAACGGTTTTTCATGCGTTTCATTAGGCCGGCTATGGGAAAATAGCGATTAGGCCTGTGTCATTCAGAAATTTGGCGCGATGGGTGGTTTCTCTTCGTCCAAGCTTGCTGAATACAACCATGGTACTCTTGAAGGCCAATTTTTCTTGGTTTAAGAAACCCCAATTTTGAGGTCCTGCAAACCCTAGAACACAAACATGGTATAATCGTATATACAGCATAAAAACATAATTGAATGCATTGGTTAGCTTCAAAACTTCATAATGAACATGAATCAATGAATAAAAATTGCAAAGGATGCGTAAATCATGATGCACGATTCTGCAATTTTTCTGAAACAGTTTGAGTCCTATATATCGATTCTTGGAGTTTGAGTGGATGTTTTTGATTGGAATGTGATCAGTGATCTCCAAGGAAGCTAATGGAATAGAAATTAGGTCTTGAATCGCCCTCAAAGGTGGTTTTCAGATTTCAGTTTATTTGCAATTTTTTCAAGTGTGACCATGGCTTTCTGGAGCAGCTATGCGTGTGTTTGCATTAGGGTTATGATCAGGCTTTTGTATTGAGCATATTAGGTCAAGAAAACTCAATCAAATCCATTGCATTCATTGATTTGGAAATTTGATTTTCTAAGGATCTTTTTCATATCTTTTTCCATGCAATTTTGTTCTCAATCATGATCAATCAACCCAAATCCTTCCTTATTTAGCTAGGCACGAAATATTGAGTCTAAAACATGTGCAAAAAGATTTGTTAGGTTAGTTTAAGTATTTTTCATATATTTAAATGATTTAAATGAATTAATATAAATAAAAATTCAAATAAATAAATAAAAAATGAGAAAATACTTCCCTTTGGGCCAAGTGGTCGTGCATATGTCATGGATGATGAATCATGGAAGAAAAATGGGCCCATTAGCAATTTTAGGTCATTTGAAGTAATGTTGACTTTTCAAAATATCCAAAAATTTCCCAACTTCCACAAGGCATAACTTGCTCACTTTTAAAGATTTTCTCATGTTCTTGGACATTTTGGAAAGGTCTTTGAGTCCTTTAACCAATGCCTTTGGTCCCATGTCATTTTGATTTACCAATCTCAAGTTATGGCCTTTGACTTAAAGTCCCTTTTTGTTGACTTTTGAAAATGACCTATAATGTTGAAATTGATAACTTTTTGTGAGAGCATTTCTTGGACTTGAAGTATGAAGATGAGTTGTAGGAAATGTCTTTATCTTCAAAATGAGCTTTGGATGGAATTTTTCTGATAATCCATGTGAAAGTTATGCCCTGGTCAATTTCAGTTGACTTTTTCAGCTGTCCAAATAAGGAAACTTTTGCATCTTTGATGATTTCTGAGCCAAATTTTGAGAATCATGATCAAGCATTGATCAAATGATGTTTGTGGCTTCAAAATGATATGTTGACCAAAAATTTGAACTTTTGACTGTCAAATGACCATTTTGCCCCTACAGTTGACTGTAGTGCAATTAGGGTTTTTGACTGTGCAATTTTGAGCTGAATGCCTTGAAACTTGATATGAGGATGCTTGACCATATTTGTAAGCATGTGAGACTTGATTGGACCTTTGAAAACTTCATTTTCTTGATCAGGATACAAACCCTAGTTTTGACTGTATAGGAGACCTTTGCACTGTGCAACCCTTGGGGAATTTTGAAGCATGACTTGGCAATTTCCTGAAGAATATGGGAGGGCAAATTTTGGGGTACAACAGAAAGGGTGCTAACATCTTCCCTTTCTATAATCTACCCCCCGTACTCAGAAATCTCGAAAAAAGGTTTTTTCTGTTCTTTTTCCTTTCCATGATTGGATGAAATAAAAGTCGGTGGCGACTCTTGCTTACCGTGACATTTTACGAACAAAAACGCAAAACATAAACCAGTATTAACAGTCGGTTCTGCCACCGTATCACAAAACTGGCGACTCTGTTGGGGACTTATATAAGTGGGGTAAACCTTAGGATCTAGGTCATGTTACAAAATTGCTTTCTTGCTTGCTCGCTTTATTCTTAAAGGGTCTTGCTTGGGTTACTATAGATCCTACACCCAGATCTGGGGGCACTCATTAGGTAAACATCAATAGATCATCGAGATTGTACAGTGTAGACCGATATGGTTTAAGTGATGGCTGTGTTGGTGTGACACTTTGGTTGGTACCAGTATCCTTCATGGGGAAACGAGGAGAATACGGGGCCGCCGCGTGGTGTCGTGAAGAAATAACGGACCTTAGAACCTTAGTTGAACAAACTTGGCCATTAGAAAGTAGTGAGATAGTCGGCATCAGTGTAGAGCTGAGAATTGGTTGATACTCGATGCTACACTCATTAAGATCTGACTTTCGGGAAATTTCGGTCGCAAGAAAAGATTGCTTAAGTTGAGACAATGCCCGATAAAGGATGGTCAGTGATATTGAGATCCCTTAGAACCCGGTTACTTTTTAAGACAGGTTTGAAACCAACTAAACTTCAAGAGGGTATAACCTTTAACCTCATGCAGGCTTTAAACCTAAGGACTTTGTGTGATTTGACTGTGTTTGCTATACCTGTGTTTGCTATACCTGTGGTTTGTCATGACATCATGCATTATAACATAGCATCCTTTCTTATTGCACTAACCATTTCAAAGACCAAGGGAATTTATCTTTGTTCTGTTTTGCAGATCATGGCTTCCGTTCGTAGAAACACTATCCGAATCAGCTTTGTAAAGATACCTTCCCAACTCAAAGAGCTAGCATCAAGGATTTCTGAAACTTCTGCGTTCACTAAGAGACATGGTCGAATTCTCAACCTGGTTACTTCAAACTTCTATGAAAAGATGATGAGTGTACTCTTTCAGTTCTTTGATCCCAAGCACAACGGCTTCACCTTTCTAGACTATCAATTGGTTCCTACCTTGGAAGAATTATCTCAGTTCTTGGATATACCCATTCTTGAACAGTTACCCTTCACAGGTCTAGAAGAAGTTCCTAAGCCAGAAGTCGTTGCCTCAGCTTTGCACCTGAAACGGGATGACGTGGTATCCAATTGGGAAACAAGAAGCGGAGTCAAGGGTTTTTTAGCTAAGTTTCTGATAGACAAGGCTCAGCTGTTTTGGGATGATATGGATTTTCAAGCTTTTGAGGAGGTTTTGGCTCTTCTAATCTATGGGTTAGTCCTATTCCCTAATTCGGACTCATTCATAGATGTGAATGCTATCAAGATCTTCCTCTCCCGCAACCCTGTGCCAACATTGCTCGGAGATATTTTGCACACTCTCCATACACGTACCATGAAGAGAAGAGGGATTCTTATGTGCTGCATGCCATTGCTATCGAGGTGGTTTATTTCTCACCTCCCTAAGTTCATACTGAAGAATGAAGAAGGTTTGGGTTGGTCGCAAAGGATAATGTCACTCGCTCACATGGATATTCTTTGGTGTTCTCGAGCTATGGAAAACACAACTATTATTGACCGTTGCGGGGAGTACCCTAATGTCCCATTACTTGGTATCAGAGGGGATATAACCTATAATCCTTGTTTAGCTCTGTGACAATTTGGCTACACTCGAAGAGATGGTCCCCATCAGTTACTTATCAAGGGCATTGTTTTCAACTACGAGGATGATGTTCAAGAGTATCTCTGGAGTTTCATACGATCACGGGGCATGGTAAACAGATCTGGCGTCAAGGCTTTGGGGCTAACGACTTCCATTCCTATGGAACCTTACCTCCAATGGGTACGAGCTCGTGCCCAGAAGTTTAAGATGCCCTATGTGGCCGTTTTACCAGTGATTGTGGAACCTACTACTAAAGGGGCATTCCTTACACGGTACTCTATCCTTATATTCCCACTGATCTTGGGGAATTACAGAGGTCTTGGATTCAGTTGATGAAGGAGCGAGATACTTACAGGGATCAGTTCCATGCTCATGAGAGGAAGGTTTTAGATCTCACAAAGCAAGTGCATGAAGAAAGAGGACTCAATGATTATCTCGCCACAAAGAGGAAGCATCCATGGGAATTTTGATTTCTTTTCTAGTTTTAGATTTGCTTTTAATTGTAACGTGTGATACGGTGGGAAGAACTGACTGTTTTTTGGAATGCTGGTTTTCATTTTGTGTTTGTTTTTGCAAAATGTCGTGGTAAGCAAGAGTCGCCACCGACTTTTATTTTATCCAACAAGGAAAGGAAAAAAGCACAGAAAAATTCCTTTTTCGAGATTTTCTCTGAGTACGGGGGGTAGATTATAGAAAGGGAAGGTATTAGCACCCTTTCTATCCGTAGTTATCTACGGGCTCTTAGGTACTTGCTCATTGTTTTCAAAATTGTTTTCTTTGTATTTGTAGGCTTGAAAAGTTTTTGTTTTAACTTCGATTTAACTCTTGCTTCTGTCCTCAAGAGTGTAATGAAGTGTTTTTGAAAACTTTGTTTGTAAAAGTATAAGTGTGAAAGAGTTTTGTTTTGAAAGAGCAAGTATCTAAGAGCTAATCTACCTACTCGAAAAAAAGAATCGGTATATGTTTGTTTCCTTTAGACAATGCTATCCCACTATTAGTGAGTGGGTAGAACTGTCGTTGGAGTTTAAGGGTTAATTCGAAAGAGGGACATACGGTCACTAAAGCAATGTTAGGACGCCTTAGCGATAACCCTAATTTCTTAGATCATTTGTTTGAGGCAACAATATCTGAGGCAACCATTTCGAGGCAACTATGATCTTTTAGACAAGAGGACGACCTCTAAAACGACTTATACTCAATGACCGTGTACGAACGCAACCAAGTGGGGTGTACCCAAAGAGTGCGCATGTGCGAGTGTGTTGATTTCAATTATTTTTATCTTTGCACATGTTAAAGGTGATCTAACTGTTTTTTAATTTAGGCATTCATTCTTGTCATGCAAGCCCTATTATCAAACATCTAACAGTTGTATAATTTGCAGAATTTAAAATGCGGAATTTAAACTAATTATTACAAGGCGTCGGGTATTTACATCGCCAAAAACAACCATTTGAAATTTAAATGCGGAAAAATAAATAAACGTCCAATTAAAACTATTACAAGCCGGGAGCAGATGCAATAATAACCGAGTAAGGAAAAATAAATTGCGCAAGTGAATTGGATCGAACGCGGAATTAGGGTTTTGACCCTTTTGATTAAAGAAAATGTTTTTGTTGTTTTTATTATTTTTAAGAAAAAGAAATTAATCCTAAAATTAAATGCTAATTTAATTATTAAATTAATTAATTAATAATAATTAAAAAAAACAATTAATGACATATTTTTGGAGTTTTTTTGTTATTTTAGGAAAGAAAATAAAATAATTAAATTAATGTTAAAACTTATTGATTTCTAATTAATTTTATTTATTTAAAAAATAAATTAAAGTTATTCTAGAATTAAAAACCTAATTAATTAATTAATATTTATTAAATAAAAATAAAATTCTGAGATTTAATAGGATAAAAAGTATTTTTGTAATTTTTTTGATAAAAAGAAAATTAATTTATTGGTTAGTAATTAAATTTAAATAAAATAAAATAATTAAATGGAAATAAACAAAATATAAATAAAGTAGAGAGATGGGCCTGTTTTTGGGGGTGTCAAAAGCAAGAATGTTGGCCCAAAACAAGCTGATCCGTTGGACTTTTTCTGATCCAGTGCATATGCGTTGACTGGCCCTTTTGACGCTCCTTCAATATTGACCACCAGATCTGGCCGTCTGGCCATCTGGCATGTTGATTGGTGAGGGAGTATGATGGAACTCCTGCTTAGGCGCATACTGCATTGCCTGAAAATGAACAAGAATATGCAAATTGCTGGAGGCAGGGATCGAACCCCTGACCTCCAGCCTCTGAACGCCTTAAGGCCAACGTGGCTACCACTGGAGCACTTGTGTTTATTTGTTATAATATCAAATGCTGAAAATAATATATAAAACAAAAGAATATTGAAAGAAATAATAAAAAACGCGCGCGGAAATTTGAACGGGCGAATGGGGAAGCGACACGCGTTCGTCCCCTTCCTTGAACCGTTGCTAAAAACACAGAGGATATACCTACGGACGAAGGTCCGTCGCTACAAGCCTGTCTTATTCCAGAATCTTCTATAGGCCATGGAAATGCATTCTAGTACCATGGTTGAGTTCGTCTCCCTCTTCTGATCACAACCATGGTCATTATTAGGGATAATTGTTCTTGAAACGAAAAACCCCAAAAACAAAAACGAAACCCTAGCAATTGTGGATCTCGATATAGGCCAGATAAATGAAATCAAATAATACCAAAAGCTTGCAAATGATGTGTAGATTAAGAATATGTTATCAATTCAGATCAACCATGCTTAAATTGCAAAATACAAAATCAAGAACAGAGCAATGTTACGAACGACTTACAGCGCGTGTGAGGGTCTGAAAATGTCTGGTTTTGCTTGCTTTCGCTTGTGGAGATTGCCAGGAAGAGATTGAGACCAACACCAAGTCTTGAAACTGCCTCTAGACTTGATTTCGATCTCACACTTTTTTGGTGTTTTTGCAAACTTTGTTCTTGCTCTCCAATTGATCTCTAACCCTTCAACCCTTATTTTGGTATGCACACGGCCCTTATGTAATGTACAATGCATTAGGTTTGCAAACTCAGTCCAAATCTCTCTCTTTCAATGCTTGGATATTTGATTTGATTTTCTTTTACAACCTTCCAAATTTGGCTTGATTTGAATCTTTTTGTACACAATTGCCTTGATACGAATTGGGAATGGTTTGCTAGTTGTCATTAAAGCCTGAAACAGTCAAAAGATCCATTGGTATCAATGCTTTGGATTTTATTTTATTTTATTTTATTTAAATCAAATTAATTCAAATAAAAATCCAAATAATTAATAAAAATGTGATATGGACACATGGCCAAGGCTAGAGCACGTGGGCAATAATGCCAACTCAAAACAAGTGAAAAAGAATGGGCCCATTTGGCAAAATTTGAAGTTTTGGGGATAGTTGACTTTTGGAAATTTTGTAAAAAAGTCCAACTTCAACAATGCATAACTTCCTCAATTTTGACTCTTTAGAAGTGTTCTTGGAATTTTTAGAAAGCTTGAGATGTCCTCTAATCAACCACGTTGGTCTCATCTCATTTTTATATTCCATTTTCAAGTTAGAAGTTTTGACAAAAAATGTGTTTTTGTTGACTTTCAAAAATGACCTATAATGTCCAAATTCATAACTTCTTGTGAGTGCATATTTTGATCTTGGGAGATGAAGATGGATTGTAGGAAATTTCATCCTCTTCAAAATGAGATTTGTATGGGTCATTTCTCATAAATTATGAGAAAGTTATGCTTGGTCAAAGTTGAGTTGACTTTTCCTGCAAAACCCTAATTTAGCAACTTTTGAATTTTGATGAATTGTGAGCAATCCTTGATGAATCATGATCAACCCTTGATCAAATGATGAAATATACTTCAAAATGAGAATGTTTACAAAAAATCTCGAAGTTTGACTGTATGTAGGTCACAGTTGACTTTTGCCCTAGCACAGTCGATTTTTGGACCTTTGAGCAATTGACTGAGCAAACTTCCTCTACAAGGCTTGAAATTTGACATGGATGATCTTGAGAACATATTAGGACATTTGTGAGCACTTGGGGTCACTTGGAATCAGGGATCTTGATGCAATGTGAAACCCTAATTTGGGGTAAACGGCCTTAAGAGATAACTTGTCTGGCCAATGCTTGAGCAACCTTGAGCAACTTTGAGATCTTTCTTGAAATATCTTGAGAAATATGGGAGGGAGAATTTTGGGGTACAACAGCTTCCCCTTTTCAATATTCTTAAACCTGAGGATGTAGATTGGCTTTCGTGCCTTTCGTGATCCGAAGGTGGAAGATGATTGAACACTAGAGTGCCCAGAAATTTGCACTCACATGAAGTGGTATCAGCCTTGTGATGTTGGGAATTCGCTTACAGATGCCATTTGGATATTGGTGACGAGGGGAGATGGGCTTAAAGATGCCATCTGAAGTAGTGTCGATCGCATAAGAGATTCCTTAGCGAGAGCTGGTATACTTGTTATTGAAGAAGATTCCGTCGGGGGAGTCTGATCTTTCATGGGAGAGATAGAAATTTAGGAGCTTCGTTGTCCGTCATTCTTCTGGTGAGTCGTCTCTGTTGATTTTTAGGAAATTCAATCGTTCGTACTCAATTGAGGAAATATCTTTGTTGAGATTTAGAAACTTGCCCGTAATTCAACTGAGGTGTCGAGATTTAGGAACCTGTCCGTAATTCAGCTGAGGAAACATCTTCGTCGAGATTTAAGAACTTGCCCGTAATTCAACCGAGAAAAATTCTCTGCTGATATTTAGGAACTTGTCTGTAATTCAACGGAGGAACACTTTTGTCGAGATTTAGGAACTCGCCTGTACTTCAACTAAGAAAACATCTCTGCTGAGATTTAAGAACTTGTCTGTAATTCAACTGGGGAAACATCTTCGTCGAGATTTAAGAACTCTCCCGTAATTCAACTGGGGGAACATCTTCGTCGAGATTTAAGAACTCTCCTGTAATTCAACTGAGAAAACTTCTCTGCTGAGATTTAAGAACTTTTCTGTAATTCAACGGAGGAACACTTTGTCGAGATTTAGGAACTCGCATGTACTTCAACTGAGAAAACATCTCTGCTGAGATTTAAGAACTTGTCCGTAATTCAACTGAGGGGAAACATCTTCGTCGAGATTTAAGAACTTGCCCATAATTCAATTGAGAAAACTTCTCTGTTGAGATTTAAGAACTTGTCTGTAATTCAACGGAGGAACACTTTGTCGAGATTTAGCAACTCGCATGTACTTCAACTGAGAAAAGATATCTGCTGAGATTTAAGAACTTGTCTGTAATTCAACTGGGGAAACATCTTCGTCGAGATTTAAGAACTCGCCTGTAATTCAACTGAGAAAACTTCTCTGCTGAGATTTAGGAACTTGTCCGTAATTCAATGGAGGAACACTTTTGTCGAGATTTAGGAAATTGCCTGTACTTCAACTGAGAAAACATCTCTGCTTAGATTTAAGAACTTGTCAGTAATTCAACTGGGGGGAAACATCTTCGTCGAGATTTAAGAACTCGCCCGTAATTCAACTGAGAAAATTTCTCTGTTGAGATTTAGGAACTTGTCTGTAATTCAACGGAGGAATACTCTTATGGAGATTTAGGAACTTACCTGTACTTCAACTGAGAAAACATCTCTGATGAGATTTAATAACTTGTCAGTAATTCAACTGGGGAAACATCTTCGTCGAGATTTAAGAACTCGCTCGTAATTCAACCGAGAAAACTTCTCTGCTGAGATTTAGGAACTTGTCTGTAATTCAACGTAGGAACACTTTTGTCGAGATTTAGGAACTCGCATGTACTTCAACTGAGAAAACATCTCTGCTGAGATTTAAGAACTTGGCCGTAATTTAACTGGGGAAACATCTTCATCGAGATTTAAGAACTCGCCCGTAATTCAACTGAGAAAACTTTTCTTCTGAGATTTAGGAACTTGTCTGTATTTCAATGGAGGAACACTTTTGTCGAGATTTAGGAACTCGCATGTACTTTAACTGAGAAAACATCTCTGCTGAGTTTTAAGAACTTGTCTGTAATTCAACTTGGGAAACATCTTCATCGAGATTTAAGAACTCGCTCGTAATTCAACTGAGAAAACTTCTCTTCCGAGATTTAAGAACTTGTCTGTAATTCAATGGAGGAACACTTTTGTCGAGATTTAGGAACTCGCATGTACTTCAACTGAGAAAACATCTTTGCTGAGATTTAAGAACTTGTCCGTAATTCAATTGGGGAAACATCTTCATCGAGATTTAAGAACTCTCCCGTAATTCAACTGAGAAAACTTCTCTGCTGAGATTTAGGAACTTGTCTGTAATTCAACGGAGGAACACTTTTATCGAGATTTAGGAACTCGCCTGTACTTCAACTGAGAAAACATCTCTGCTGAGATTTAAGAACTTGTCCTTAATTCGACTGAGGTAAAAGTTTCATAGCTTTGAATTTTGTGAGAATTTAACTGCATCCTTCCTGAAAGGCAAAGGGTAGTTGTATGTAATGCATGATATGTATCAATCAATGATGTTCTCAAAATAAATGAGATCGTGCCGTATGATGCATATATGCATGTGTCATGATGTATGGGAATGTAATGTTTTTAGCTGGGGAAAATAAATCCTGGATAACTGCTGGAGAAAAGAGTTGAATTCTTCGTTTCCGTTGGGGATGGCGAACGAAGATGATTGTGAGAATAAACCTGTAAGAGAGGATAACTCCGCTGGGGAATAAACTGATGAGGAGATTACTCTGTGGGGAAGAGATGCTCTGTTGAGGATTCCGCTGATAAATTCCGCTGGGGATGAATTACCGTTGTTGGCGATACTGAATCCTGTTAGGGGATTGAGTTTTCGTTTGCGAAAGGAATGAACTCCGCTGGGGATGATCTTCAGTTGCGACTTCACTGGGGATAACCTTTTAGACTCTACTGGGGAAAATCTTCCAAAGTCCACTGGGGATGATTCTCAACACTCCACTGGGGAAGCTTTTTCAGTCTGCGCTGGGGAAAATTTTCAAACTCCACTAGGGATATTTTATACTTCGCCGGGGATGATAAGACTTTTTAGTGCTGATGGTAGATAAACTCTACTTGGGGAGAATATTACCGATTCATTCACAGTTCCGAGCCTCAGCTGAGGATAGTTAACACCATTGTCCTTTTCTTACTCTGCGGGGAGTGGATGTTACTGGGACGCATGCCGAGGATATGACGATGGCTTTGCATCGAGACTTCTTTGCCCCTGTATCTGCGGGAGAAGGTGCCTGCGGAGGCCTTGTAGATAGAGTATTATCCCAACCTATGAGGTGCTTGGTAATTTCCGATTGAAAGGACAAGTCTTCTTCTTAGTGACAAGATGACGGGACATAGTCGTACGCTTTGATCCCTAATTTTTGCCTGGACCGCCCTTTTGGGTTTTCGGTCCACCGGGATACCCTTTTTTGCCCAAGCCGCCTTTTCAGGTTTTCGACTTGCCGACTGTACAGACTTTTTTCATTTTCATCCCTTATTTTTGCCCGAACCCTTTTGGTTCGTCGGGGAACCCTTATTTTTGCCTAGGCCAGTCGACCTAGCGGGTCTTTGATTACGCGTAGTACTTTTTTGACTATGTCCACGCTCTCAGGGTGGAGGGAGGTGTCACTGTTGGTAGTATTAGGTTGCCATACTACCAGAAGATGTTTGTATGATCGTGCAAGATTTGTTGCTGGAATTCATGTCCAATGCCCCAAGTGATTCAGATGGAGATTTTCCCCTGGCTATCTGGCATCTTTGAGAGATTCCTTGAATCTTGACTTGACTGCCCCAGATGATGGACAATGATCATGCCGTGCCCCTTGGTTGAAAGTGTTTTTCCACTTGAGGTGATCTTTTTTATTGAGAAGGTTTTTGTTCACTAAACATTCGTCGTGTGAATTTCTCTGCTGTTGAACAAATAGTCATATGCAAACAACGTTATTTTAAGAATGTAAAGCTTATGTTTGTTTTTAAGTTCTTTGAAAATGCAGTTTTCAATAAAACATGCGAATTTTTGTAAAATGTGATGTCAACTCAGGATTTACAGTCAGCCCTACAGGAGCCAGGATACCTTTTGTAACAGTATGCTTTCGAACTAACCCATGCTTCAGCTAGGACTTTTAAGGGTTATAACACGGCCTGGTTCATGGTTTAAGAAACAAAGGATAAAGGCTCAAAATTTATTTGTACCCACCCTCTCTTCGTGATGTTCTTCGATCCTAAACTCAGTTAATCATGCATTAGATCCCGTTTGAGTCTTTGTTCTGATATTCCAGTGATGGTTCGGATACTGACAATTTATATTAAACAGGCAGTCATTTTTGTTGAGAGTTTGCAAGACCTCTTTCTTTTTTGATTTTATTATCCATGTCTTTTGCCTGAACTATTTGTTTTTGTGATTACAGTCAGTGGGATGCCCCAGTTTTTCTTAAGTCTCCTTCACAGGTTTTGACTTAACGGGCTTTTATTTTTGAGAGATAATGACTGTCTGTCCTTACAATTATACGGAACCATCACCGTCTTTTGTTTCAGAAGGACTTCTTTGATGCCATTCATTGTGCACCTGGATCAATTGAGAAAACTACCCTGCCCCAGGTTATAATTAAGGGTTTTAATTTGTGAAAAGAAAAACTCCGACTTCTTTGGCTCAAAGGGGTTGACTAGGGATTATCTTCCTTATAACTCCACTGTTTAGGATTTGAAACAACGCCTATACATCGTCAGTGAGGTCCGTTCAAAAGCATACTGTAGAGATTGTGGTATCGTTTTCGTCATCCTCCCTCTAAAGGCTTATAATTTTTTAATCGAGACTTGATCATCACAAAAAATGAAAGCAATTTGAATATAGTGAATACGAATGGATTGATTCAAAATAGACATATGTGATGCATTGATAAAGTAACAAAGTTTGACATGAATAAATGTTGGAACAATCAAAAGAAAATTACAAATTGAAAATTCTAATGAACAAAAAGTCTTCTCGTCTCAAGACTTGTCACTTCATATGGTGAGCCTTGGAGGGATGGTAGAAGAACTCAGCCTGACCATCTAGTGTGAATTCCAATGCTCCTTCAGCAATCAGGTTTTGAATTTTGTACTTCAGCTTCCAACAGTCGTCAGTATCACGCCCTGGGCTGTTAGAATGGTATGCACACCTTGCATAAGGATTGTAGTTGGGTGAAGAAGTCTTAGGATTCGGATGAGGTCCTACCAACGTCACCAGATTTAATCTCAACAGGTGTTGCAAAGCTTGGGACAGTGGCATGTTGAGCTTGGTAAACAGCCTCTGACTAACCCGTTGTTTATGGCAAGGTTGTTGTTGGACCCGTGATGTAGTAGCAATTTGGAGAGGTCCATTCTTCACCATACCAGACCCTTGTATTCTTGGAGGCTGATTAATGACTCAGTTCCCGACCTTGACTGTTTGCTTCATGTTGTTGTATCTGTCTTGAAGAAGCTGGTTGATAATGCTTCTCAACTCTTCTTGTTCCCGAGCTAAGCTTTGGATAAAAGCCATCTGCCCCAGCATATGGGCTCTCATTGCATCTACCTCAACTTGCAATTGTTCCAGCCGTTCGTCCTTATTGTCTTCAGGACTTTTCTTGACCAAGTTCCCGATGAGGAGTGTTTTCAACTCTTCCTGCCCCTTGGATAGGTTTACGAATACGTCCATGAACTGAGCTTCTTGAGTTTGAAGATCTTGGTTGTCTGGTTGGAAAGCCATTGCTGAAATAAACAGCGAGAATATGAGAGACTTGTACTGGTACCTGTAATGAGGTGCATGGGAATGGAATGTGTATGATATGATTTCAAAGACTTTAGGGATTCAAATTCGTAAACCAAAATGAAACACAATTTTATTAGAGTTAAAACTTGAAACCATGTTTAACAGATTCCTTTAAGGCGTTACAAAAAGAAATACTGAAAAGTAAATCAAAACTAGAAACAGCAAAAGACATCAGCGCTCCCATGGTCGTTTTCCTTTGGTGCTGAAATAGTCATTGAAGACCCGCTCATTCTTCAGCTGCCTTGTAAGATTTAGAATCTTCTGCTCTTGCTCATGATATTTCTCTCTGTAAGTATCCCTTACTTCCCTTATCTGGATCCAAGACTTTTTCAGTGCCCCAATTTCAGTGGGCATATGAGGATGGATGATGGTAGGGTTAACCCCTTCTTCATCAGCATGTTCAACTATCACATGCAAGACAGCTTCGTATGGCATTCCCAACTTTTGAGCACGTGTACGAACCCACCTGAGATATGGTTCCATCGGAAGAGAAGTCTTCACGCCTAGCTCGTGCGAATCAGACCTGGGTACCATGTTCCAAGCTCGTATGAACCTGCGGCGATGTCCCTCACTATCCCCTTGGAAGTCAAAGATAATGCTTGGAAGCAGTAACTCATGAGGTCCGTCCCTCCTAGCTCGCCCAAACTGTCGTAAGGCCAAATAAGGAATATAGGTGATCCATCCTCTGATTCCCAGCAATGGAACATTGGGGTACTCCCCACAACGATCAATAATAGCTACGTCTTCCATGTCTTTGGTAGTCCAAATGGTGTCCGTGTGAGCAAGGGACATAATTCTGTAGGCCCAACCCATGCCTTCCTTGTTCTTCAAAACTGATTTGGAGAGGTGAGAAATAAACCACCTCGCTAGCAATGGTGCACAAAACATAAGGGTTCCCCGTTTCCGAGTAGTGCGGGCATAGAGAGTATGCAGAATATCACCCAAGAGAGTAGGCACTGGATTACGGGACATGAAAATCTTCACCGCATTCACGTCAACAAAGGAATCTGAATTTGGAAACAGAACCAGACCATAAATGAGAAGAGCCAGGATGTCTTCAAAAGGCTGAAAGTCTAAACTGTCCCAAAACTTATTAGCCCGATCAACCAAGAACTTAGCCAAGAAGCCTTTTGTCCCACTCTGAGTTTCCCAATTAGACATTACCTCAGCCTTTTTCAGATGTAGGGCTGTAGCAATCTCTTCCGGCCTAAGGGCTACCTCCCAACCTGTAAATGGAGTCTGCTCTAGAATATAAATACCAAGTAGATCAGAGAACTCTTCCAAGGTAGGGACCAACTGGTAGTCCGGAAAAGTGAAGCAGTGGTATAGTGGATCAAAGAACTGGAATAAGACGCTCATCATATGTTCATCCAGCTTGGAGGTGACTAGACTGAGGAGGTGACTATGTCTTCTGTCAAAAGAGGAAGTGTCAGGAACCTTGGAAACCAAATCCTTAAGTTGAGTAGGAATTTGTACAAAGCTAATTCGAATAGTGTTTCTACGCATAGATGCCATAATCTGCAAAACAGAACAAAGATGAATCCCATTGGTCTTTGAAATGGTTAGTCCAATGCAATATGCATGCAATATGCATGCAATGTCGTGATGCATGATGTCATGATAGAAAGACATCACAGGTATTCATAGATAGCAAACATGGTAAGGGCAAACAAGTCACACAGATAGCCCTTAGATTTCAGGTTGGCAAGGAGTTTAGGTACTACCCTCTTTCAGTTTAGTTGGTTCAACCTGTCCTAGAAGTAGTAACCGGGTTCTAGAGGATCTCAATATCACTGACCACCCTCGATCGATCATAATTCTAGTTTAGCAACCTTTTCTTGCGGCCGGAATCATCGCGAGAGTTTGGTCTCAATGAGTGTAGCATACTGCTACTGTTCTATGGCCAAGTTGGTCAATTATAGGTTCTAAGGTCAGTTGGTGGTTAATGACCCGTTAGCAGACCCATATTCTCCCCGTTGCACCACAAGGGATATCGGTACAAACTAAAGTGCCACACCCACATAGCTACTGCTTCAACCGTATCGGTTTACGCCGTACAGTTCCCTCACAGTCTATTGCTACTTACCTAAAAGGTATCCCCAGATTCGGGTTAGGATCTATAGTAACTCTGATTCAATCCCACAAAGATAAAGCATACAAATCAAGCAATTGAAAACAATATGAACTATTCCTAAGGTACACCCCACTAAATATCCCCAGCAGAGTTGCCAGTTCTGTGATACGGTGGGAAGAACTGACTATTTTTTGGAATGATGGTTTGCGTTTTGCGTTTGTTTTTGCAAAATGTCGCGGTAAGCAAGAGTCGCCACCAACTTTTATTTTATCCACCAAGGAAAGGAAAAAAGCACTGAAAAATTCCTTTTTCGAGATTTTCTCTGAGTACGGGGGGTAGATTATAGAAAGGGAAGGTATTAGCACCCTTTCTATCCGTAGTTATCTACGGGCTCTTAGGTACTTTCTCATTATTTTCAAAATTGTTTTCTTTGTGTTTGTGGATTTGAAAAGTTTTTGTTTTAACTTCGACTTAACTCTTGCTTCTGTCCTCAAGAGTGTAATGAAGTGTTTTTGAAAACTTTGTTTGTAAAAGTATAAGTGTGAAAGAGTTTTGTTTTGAAAGAGAAAGTATCTAAGAGCTAATCTACCTACTCGAAAAAAAGAATCGTTCTATGTTTGTTTCCTTTAGACAATGCTATCCCATTATTAGTGAGTGGGTAGCACCGTCGTTGGAGTTTAAGGGTCAATTCGAAAGAGGGACATACGGTCACTAAAGCAATGTTAGGACGCCTTAGCGGTAACCCTAATGTCTTAGATCATTTGTTTGAGGCAACAATATCTGAGGCAACCATTTCGAGGCAACTATGATCTTTTAGACAAGAGGACGACCTCTAAAACGACATATACTCAATGACAATGTACGAAGGCAACCAAGTGGGGTGTACCCTAAGAGTGCGCATGTGCGAGTGTGTTGATTTCAATTATTTTTATCTTTGCACATGTTAAAGGTGATCTAACTATTTTTTAATTTAGGCATTCATTCTTGTCATGCAAGCCCTATTATCAAACATCTAACAATTGTATAATTTGCAGAATTTAAACTAATTATTACAAGGTGTCGGGTATTTACATCGCCAAAACAACCCTTTGAAATTTAAATACGGAAAAATAAATAAATGTCCTATTAAAACTATTACACGCCGGGAGCAGATACAATAATAACTAAGTAAGGAAAAATAAATCGCGCGAGTGAATTGGATCGAATGCGGAATTAGGGTTTTGACCCTTTTGATTAAAGAAAATGTTTTTGTTGCTTTTATTATTTTTAAGAAAAAGAAATTAATCCTAAAATTAAATGCTAATTTAATTATTAAATAAATAAATTAATAATAAAAAAAACAATTAATGATATATTTTTGGAGTTTTTTGTTATTTTAGGAAAGAAAATAAAGTAATTAAATTAGTGTTAAAACTTATTGATTTCTAATTAATTTTATTTATTTACAAAATAAATTAAAGTTATTCTAGAATTAAAAACATAATTAATTAATTAATATTTATTAAATAAAAATAAAATTCTGAGATTTAATAGGATAAAAAGTATTTTTGTGATTTTTTTGATAAAAAGAAAATTAATTTATTGGTTAGTAATTAAATTTAAATAAAATAAAATAATTAAATGGAAATAAACAAAATATAAATAAAGTAGAGAGATGGGCCTGTTTTTGGGGGTGTCAAAAGCAAGAATGTTGGCCCAAAACAAGCTGATCCGTTGGACTTTTTCTAATCCAATGCATATGCGTTGACTGGCCCTTTTGACGCTCCTTCAATATTGACCACCAGATCTGGCCATCTGGCCATCTGGCACGTTGATTGGTGAGGGAGTATGATGGAACTCCTGCTTAGGCACATACTGGATTGCCTGAAAATGAACAAGAAAATGCAAATTGCTGGAGGCAGGGCTCGAACCCCTGACCTCCAGACTTTGAACGCCTTAAGGCCAACGTGGCTACCACTGGAGAACTTGTGTTTATTTGTTATAATATCAAATGCTGAAAATAATATATAAAACAAAAGAATATTGAAAGAAATAATAAAAAACGCGCGTGGCAATTTGAACGGGCGAATGGGGAAGCGACACGCCTTCGTCCCCTTCCTTGAACCGTTGCTAAAAACACAGAGGCTATACCTACGGACGAAGGTCCGTCGCTACAAGCTTGTCTTATTCCAAAATCTTCTATAGGCCATGGAAATGCATTCTAGTACCATGGTTGAGTTCGTCTCCCTCTTCTGATCACAACCATGGTCATTATTAGGGCTAATTGTTCCTGAAACGAAAAACCCCAAAAACAAAAACGAAACCCTATCAATTGTGGATCTCGATATAGGTCAGATAAATGAAATCAAATAATACCAAAAGCTTACAAATGATGTGTAGATTAAGAATATGCTATCAATTCAGATCAACCATACTTAAATTGCAAAATACGAAATCAAGAACAGAGCAATGTTACGAACGACTTACAGCGCGTGTGAGGGTCTGAAAATGCCTGGTTTTGCTTGCGTTCGCTTGTGGAGATTGCCAGGAAGAGATTGAGACCAACACCAAGTCTTGAAACTACCTCTAGACTTGATTTCAATCTCACACTTTTTGGGTGTTTTTGCAAACTTTGTTCTTGCTCTCCAATTGATCTTCAACCCTTCAACCCTTATTTTGGTATGCACACGACCCTTATGTAATGTACAATGCATTAGGTTTGCAAACTCAGTCCAAATCTCTCTCTTTCAATGCTTGGATATTTGATTTGATTTTCTTTTACAACCTTTTAAATTTGGCTTGATTTGAATCTTTTTGTACACAAGTGCCTTGATACAAATTGGGAATGGTTTGCTAGTTGTCATTAAAGCCCGAAACAGTCAAAAGATCCATTGGTATCAATGCTTTGGATTTTATTTGATTTTATTTGATTTAAATCAAATTAATTCAAATAAAAACCAAAATAATTAATAAAAATGTGATATGGACACATGGCCAAGGCTAGAGCATGTGGGAAATAATGTCAACTCAAAACAAGTGAAAACGAATGGGCCCATTTGGAAAATTTGAAGTTTTGGGGATAGTTGACTTTTGGCAATTTTGTAAAAAAATCTAACTTCAACGATGCATAACTTCCTCAATTTTGACTCTTTGGAAGTGTTCTTGGACTTTTTAGAAAGCTTGAGATGTCCTCTAATCAACCCTTTTAGTCTAATCTAATTTTGATATTCCATGCTCAAGTTAGAAGTTTGACAAAAAAGGTGTTTTTGTTGACTTTCAAAAATGACCTATAATGTCCAAATTCATAACTTCTTGTGAGTGCATATTTTGATCTTGGGAGCTGAAGATGGATTGTGGGAAATTGCATCCTCTTAAAAATGAGCTTTTTATGGGTCATTTCTCATAAAGTATGAGAAAGTTATGCTTGGTCAAAGTTGAGTTGATTTTTCCTACAAAACCCTAATTTAGCAGTTTTGAATCTTGATGAATTGTGAGCAATCCTTGATGAATCATGATCAACCCTTGATTAAATGATGAAATATACTTCAAAATGAGAATGTTTACAAAAAATCTTGAAGTTTGGTTGTATGTAGGTCACAGTTGACTTTTGCCCTAGCACAATCAATTTTTGGACCTTTGAGCAATTGACTAAGCAAACTTCCTCTGCAAGGCTTGAAATTTGACATGGATGATCTTGAGAACATATTAGGACATTGGTGAGAACTTGGGGTCACTTGGACTCAAGGATCTTGATGCAATGTGAAACCCTAATTTGGGGTAAACTGCCTTAGGAGATAGCTTGTCTGGCCAATCCTTGAACAACCTTGAGCAACTTGGAGATCTTTCTTGAAATATCTTGAGAAATATGAGAGGGCAAATTTTTGGGTACAACAGCTGCCCCTGTTCAATCTTCTTAAACCTGAGGATGTAGATTGGCTTTCGTGCCTTTCGTGATCCAAAGGTGGAAGATTATTGAACACTAGAGTGCCCAGAAATTTGCACTCGCATGAAGTGGTATCAGCCTTGTGATGTCGGGAATGGGCTTACAGATGCCATTTGGAGATTGGTGACGAGGGGTGATGGGCTTAAAGATGCCATCTGAAGGAGTGTCGATCGCATAAGATATTCCTTAGCGAGAGTTGGTATACCTATTGTTGAGGAAGATTCCACCGGGGGAGTCTGATCTTTCGTGGGAGAGATAGAAATTTAGGAGCTTTGTTGTCCGTCATTCTACTGGTGAGTCGTCTCTGTTGATTTTTAGAAAATTCAATCGTCCGTACTCAATTGAGGAAATATCTTTGTTGAGATTTAGAAACTTGCCCGTAATTCAACTGAGGTGTCGAGATTTAGGAACCTGTCCGTAATTCAATTGAGGAAACATCTTCATCGAGATTTAAGAACTTGCCCGCAATTCAACCGAGAAAACATCTCTGCTGAGATTTAAGAACTTATCTGTAATTCAATCGAGGAACACTTTGTCGAGATTTAGGAACTCGCCTGTACTTCAACTGAGAAAACATCTCTGCTGAGATTTAAGAACTTGTCCGTAATTCAACTGGGGAAACATCTTCGTCGAGATTTAAGAACTCGCCCGTAATTCAACTAGGGAAACATATTCGTCGAGATTTAAGAACTCGCCCGTAATTCAACTAAGAAAACTTCTCTGCTGAGATTTAAGAACTTGTCTGTAATTCAACGAAGAAACACTTTGTCGAGATTTAGGAACTCGCCTGTACTTCAACTAAGAAAACTTCTCTGCTGAGATTTATGAACTTGTCCGTAATTCAACTGAGGGGAAACATCTTCGTCGAGATTTAAGAACTCGCCCGTAATTCAACTGAGAAAACTTCTCTGCTGAGATTTAGGAACTCGCCCGTAATTCAACTGAGAAAACTTCTCTGCTGAGATTTAAGAACTTGTCTGTAATTCAACGGAGGAACATTTTGTCGAGATTTAGGAACTCGCATGTACTTTAACTGAGAAAACATCTCTGTTGAGATTTAAGAACTTGTCCGTAATTCAACTGAGGGGAAACATCTTCGTCGAGATTTAAGAACTTGCCCATAATTCAACTGAGAAAACTTGTTTGATGAGATTTAGGAACTTGTCTGTAATTCAATGGAGGAACACTTTTTCGAGATTTAGGAACTCGCATGTACTTCAACTGAGAAAACATCTCTGCCGAGATTAAAGAACTTGTCTGTAATTCAACTGGGGAAACATCTTCGTCGAGATTTAAGAACTCGCCCGTAATTCAACAGAGAAAACATCTCTGCTGAGATTTAGGAACTTGTCTGTAATTCAACGGAGGAACACTTTTGTCTAGATTTAGGAACTTGCCTGTACTTCAACTGAGAAAACATCTCTGCTGAGATTTAAGAACTTGTCCGTAATTCGACTGGGGGGAAACATCTTCTTCGAGATTTAAGAACTCGCCCGTAATTCAACTGATAAGACTTCTCTGTTGAGATTTAGGAACTTGTCTGTAATTCAACGGAGGAATACTTTTATCGAGATTTAGGAACTTACCTATACTTCTACTGAGAAAACATCTCTGCTGAGATTTAAGAACTTGTCCATAATTCAACTGGGGAAACATCTTCATCGAGATTTAAGAACTCGCCCGTAATTCAACCGAGAAAACTTCTCTGCTGAGATTTAGGAAATTGTCTGTAATTCAATGGAGGAACACTTTTGTCGAGATTTAGGAACTCGCCTGTACTTCAACTGAGAAAACATCTCTGCTGAGATTTAAGAACTTGTTTGTAATTTAACTGGGGAAACATCTTCATCGAGATTTAAGAACTCGCCCGTAATTCAACTGAGAAAACTTCTCTTCTGAGATTTAGGAACTTGTCTGTAATTCAACGGAGGAACAGTTTTGTCAAGATTTAGGAACTCGCATGTACTTCAACTGAGAAAACATCTCTGTTGAGATTTAAGAACTTGTCCGTAATTCAACTGGGGAAACATCTTCATCGAGATTTAATAACTCGCTCATAATTCAACTGAGAAAACTTCTCTGCCGAGATTTATGAACTTATCTGTAATTCAATGGAGGAACACTTTTGTCAAGATTTAGGAACTCGCATGTACTTCAACTGAGAAAACATCTCTGCTGAGATTTAAGAACTTGTCCGTAATTCAACTGGGGAAACATCTTCATCGAGATTTAAGAACTCGCCCATAATTCAACTGAGAAAACTTCTCTGCTGAGATTTAGGAACTTGTCTGTAATTCAACGGAGGAACACTTTTGTCAAGATTTAGTAACTCGCCTGTACTTCAACTGAGAAAACATATCTGCTGAGATTTAAGAACTTGTCTGTAATTCGACTGAGGTAAAAGTTTCATAGCTTTGAATTTTGTGAGAATTTAACTGCATCCTTCCTGAAAGGCAAAGGTTAGCTGTATGTAATGCATGATATGTATCAAGCAATGATGTTCTCAAAATAAATGAGATCATGCCGTATGATGGGTATATGCATGTGTCATGATGTATGGAAATGTAATGTTTTTAGCTGGGGAAAATAAATCCTAGATAGCTGCTGGAGAAAAGAGTTGAATTCTTTGTTTCCGTTAAGGATGGCGAACGAAGATGATTGTGAGAATAAACCTGTAAGAGAGGATAACTCCGCTGGGGAATAAACTGATGAGGATACTACTCTGTGGGGAAGAGATGCTCTGCTGAGGATTCCGTTGATAAATTTTGCTGGGGATGAATTATCGTTGTTGGCGATACTGAATCCTGTTAGGGGATTGAGTTTCTGTTTGTGAAAGGAATGAACTCCGTTGGGGATGATCTTCAGTTGCGACTTGACTGGGGATAACCTTTTAGACTCTACTGGGGAAAATCTTCCAAAGTCCACTGGGGATGATTCTCCACACTCCACTGGGGAAGCTTTTTCAGACTACGCTGGGGAAAATTTTCAAACTCCACTAGGGATATTTTATACTTCGTCGGGGATGATAAGACTTTTTAGTGCTGATGGTAGATAAACTCTGCTTGGGTAGAATATTACCGATTCATTCACAGTTCTGAGCCTCAATTGAGGAGAGTTAACACCACTGTCCTTTTCTTACTCTACGGGGATTGGATCTTACTGGGACGCATGCCGAGTGTTGTACCCAAAAATTTTCCCTCCCATATTTCTCAAGACATGTCAAGAATAATCTTCAAGTGGCTCAAGATGGCTCAAGAGTTGGACAGTCAAATCACCTTCTAAGGTAGTCAATTCAAAATTAGGGTTTTGTGTTGCATCAAGGTCCTCATATCCAAATGGCCTCTAGTTCTCCCCAATGTCCTAATATGTTCTCAAGTTCTTCCATGTCAAATTTCAAGCCTTGTAGAGAAAGTTTGGTCAGTCAATTGCTCAAGAAGTCCAAAAATCGACTGTGCTAGGGCAAAAGTCAACTGTGACCCAAATACAGTCAAACCTCAATATTTTTTGTCAACATTCTCATTTTGAAGGATAATTCATCATTTTATAAAAGTTTGATCATGATTCATCAAGGATTGCTCAAGATTCATCAAGATTCAAAAGTTGCTAAATTAGGGTTTTGTAGGAAACGTCAACTCAACTTTGACCAAGCATAAATGTCTCATACTTTATGAAAAATGACCCATCCAAAGCCCATTTTGAATAGGATGCAATTTCCTACAATCCATCTTCACACCCCCAAGATCAAGAAATGCACTCACAAGAAGTTACAAATTTAGACATTATAGGTCATTTTTGAAAGTCAACAAAAACACCTTTTTTTTCCAAAGCTTATAACTTGAGAATGGAATATAAAAATGAGATTAGACCAAAAGGGTTGATTATAGGACATCTCAAGGTTTCTAAAAAGTCCAAGAACACTTCCAAAAGTTCAAAATTGAAGAAGTTATGCATTGTTGAAGTTGGGCATTTTTCCAAAATTGCCAAAAGTCAACTATCCTCCAAACTTCAATTTTCTACAAAAGGGCCCACTTGTTTCCACTTGATTTGGTCTTATCACACCATACACGTGCCCCATCTTCAATTTCATGACCAAACATTTATTTTTTAATTTTTTTTAATTTTTATTGATTTAATTCATTTTAAATCAATATTATATCAAATAAAATCTAAAAATTGATGGAATGATATCTTTGTGATTGGTATAGACTTCAATTATCATCATGAACCAAATCAAATTCGTATCAAGCTTTGTTATGCACAAAAAATCAGATTTGGTACAATTATGGAAAGTTTATCAATGGTGATCATATCAAATCTCAAAACCTTGAATGCACATGAATTAAAGCCCAACTCTTGACCTAATTCACTCCCATATACACACACCAGCCATAGACATCAAGCACACGACCTGAAACTGCAAGAAAGGGCCAAATCAAAACTGAAAAAAAAAACCTTGAAAAGTTGGAGATCGAATTCCATATTGGAGGCGTTTTCAAAGCAAAATCTCCACATAGCCTTCTTCCCGGGCATCCAGTGGAGCTAAAGCGATCAAAATCAAGTCCTGAAACTATCTGAAAAGCGCTGTAAGTGTCCTTGAATATGACCCTGTACATGGAACCGTAACTCGGTTTTCTTGCATCCTTTTGCCAAATTTCTTGTATATTCATGCTTGCCATTTACTTTCTAAACATTCTGTATTGTTTGATTTCATTTTTGTGGCTTATAACCCTGTATCCAAAGCTAGGGTTCGTGTTCTTGTTTTTTAGGTATTTTTTATACAGGCAAAATCAAGACCAACCATGGACATGGTTGTCTTCAGGGAAGGGAGACGAACACAATGATGTTCTCCATTTACATTTATATGGTCTACAACTCATGTTAGGATGGCCCTACGAATTTTTCTACGGAACCAAATCCGCAGGAAATAGACCAGGGTTTCGTTGGAGAAGACGATTAGGTGTCTTCCCCTGATTGGTCTGTTTAAATCAGCGCGCCACTTTTTTTATTTTCCAGCATAATAATTGAGTTTTCCATATAATATTTGTTAGGTATTCTAATAACAATTAAGCAAGCCATCTGAGTTGGTAAGGGAGGCGTGTCAAAGTCCATTGGGACCTGGGTTCGAATCCCAGGTCCCCCAATATTTGTTATAATTTTTCTCCAGGCAATTGCATGCAGCGTCGAAGGCGTGTCTCACCATATGCCTCATGGATCCAGGCGCCAGATGGCCTCTAAGCCAAATTTAAGGGTCCAGATTGCAAGACCATCATATGCCCAAGTCAACAAGCGCACACTGGAAGGGAAAAGTCAAGGCAGGCTGGGACATTTTGGGCTTTGGATTGCAAATCACACCTCCAAAATTGGGCCCAAACCCCCAGAGTTTGCTTCTTTTTTTATTTCTTTCATTATTTTCTTATTTTATTCATAATTATTTGTTTTGTTATTTTTAATTACTAACCCAATAATTTATTTTTCTCAATAAAATCAAAACCATAAAAAATATTATTTTTATTAAATTCATCACTTTTTTTTTGTAAATAAATAACTTAATTGACTTAGTTTTTTAATTAGGTATAATTTTAACATTTTTTTGCAATAAATTAAAATTAATTAGAATATTAGGTTTTAATAATTTTGACCATTTTAGTTTTATTTCCTTAAATATTAAAAAATCCAAAAATATCTCTTTTTATTAATTAATTAATTAACTTATATTTAATTTCCATTTTAATTCAAAATAACAAAAAATAGGCTTTCTTTCAAAAAGGGTCAAAACCCTAAAAATACGCCGATTTAATTTTTTCGCATGCGTTTCATTCTTTATCCAATATTGTAATTGCTTCCAGTATGTAATAATTAATTAGGACTTTACTTATTTATCGCTTTATTTTTATTTTCCGCAATTTAAATTAAAGGGTTTGTCTTCGGCGATGTAAATACCCGACGCCTTGTAAAAGTTTAGATTTACTTTCCGCAATTTAATTTCCACACAATATTAACTGTTAGATGTTTGATAAATAGGCAATGCATGACAAGATCAATCTTGAACTTAAAATCAACAATAGCTCACCCATGACATGTATAAAGATAAAATTAACCAAACTAACACACTTGCACATGCCACTCTTAGGGTACGCCTCACTTGGTTGCCTCGAACGTGGTCATTGAGTATAGGAAGTTTTAGAGGTCGCCCTCTTGTCCAAAGATCATAGTTGCCTCGAAACGGTTGCCTCAGAAAAATGATCTAAGACATTAGGGTTACCGCTAAGGCATCCTAACATTTCTTTAGTGACCACACGTCCCTTAATCAAATTGACCCGAAAACTCCAACGACGATGCTACCTACTCCTCAATAGTTGGATAGCACTATCTAAAGGACATTTGCACAATTTAATTCCTTTTTGAGTAGGTAGATGGTCCTTAAGTACTTGCTCCTTTTAAAACAAAACAAAACTTTTCGCACTTACACTCTCTTCAAAACAAAAACTCTTTTCAAACCCACAAACACAACGAAAAGAAAACTTTTGAAAAACACAATGAGCAAGTACCTAAGAGGCCTTGGATAACCACGGATAGAAAGGGTGCTAACACCTTCCCTTTCTATAATCTACCTCCTGAACCCGAGAAATATCTCAAAAAGGAATTTTTTTGTGCTTTTGTCCTTTCCTTGTTGGATAAAATAAAAGACGGTGGCGACTCTTGCTTACCGCGACATTTTGCAAAAACAAACGCAAAACGCAAACCAACATTCCAAAACAGTCAGTTCTCATTCCCACCGATCACAGAACTAGCGACTCTGCTGGGGATAATAAAAGTGGGGTGTACCTTAGGATTAGATCATTGTGTTTTCAATTGTATGCTTTGTATGATTTATATTTGCGGGCTTGTATCGGAGTTCTATAGATCCTAACCCGGATCTGGGGATACCCTTTAGGTAAGTAGCAATAAACTGTGAGGGATCTGTACAGCGTAGACTGATACGGATGAAGCAGTAGCTACGTTGGTGTGGCACCTTAGTCTGTACCGATATCCCTTGTGTTGGAACGAGGAGAATATGGGTCTTCTAAGGGGGTCATTAAGCACCAACTGACCTTAGAACCTTAAATTGACCAACTTGGCCATAGAATAGTAGCAGTATGCTACACTCATTGAGACTAAACTCTCGCAATGATTTCGGCCGCAAGGAAAGGTTGCTAAACTGGAATAATGACCGATTGAGGGTAGTCAGTGATATTGAGATCCTCTAGAACCCGGTTACTATTTTTAGGACAAGTTTAAACCAACTGAACTGAAAGAGGGTAGTACCTAAGCTCCCTGCCAGCCTGAAATCTAAGGGCACTTTTGTGTGATTTGTGTGCCTTTATCATGTTTGCCTTTGGTGGATACTTGTGGTGTGCTTACTATCATGACATCATGACATCATAACATTGCATACATCTTGCATAAGGACTAACCTATTTCAAAAACAAGAGGGTTTCATCTTTGCTCTGTTTTGTAGGTCATCATGATGCCCATGCGTAAGAATACCATCCGGATCAACTTTGTCCAAGTCCCTACCCTGCTTAAAGAGTTGGTTGTCAGGATGCCAGACACTACTTCCTTCATCAGGAGGCATGGTTCTCTTCTCAGTTTGGTCACCTCCAAGTTAGACGAGCAGATGATGAGTGTCCTGGTCCAGTTTTATGATCTGCTGTACCATTGCTTCACTTTTCAAGACTATCAGCTGGTTCCCACCCTAGAAGAGTTCTCTGAGCTGCTCGGTATCTCTGTTCTGGAGAAGACCCCTTTTACTGGTTGGGAGAAGACTCTTAGGCCTGAAGAGATTGTTGCAGCCCTTCATTTGACCAAAGAAGAGGTAATGGCTAATTGGGAGACTAGAAGTGGAGCAAAAGGATTTCTGACTAAATTCTTGGTTGGTAAGGCTAACTACTTCTAGGATAGCCTAGACTTTAAGGCGTTCGAGGATATTCTGGCTCTTCTGATTTATGGCTTGGTACTGTTTCCGAATCCTGACACTTTTGTTGATGTTAATGCCAGAAAGATCTTCATCTCTCAGAACCCTGTACCCACTCTCTTGGGTGACATTCTTCATTGGCTCTATGCTCGTACTGCCCGAAAGCGAGGAACCTTGATGTGTTGTGCTTCTTTATTATCGAGGTGGTTTATTTCACACCTCCCCAAGTCAGTGCTGAAGAACAAAGAAGGAATGGGCTAGGCTTATAGGGTGATGTATCTTTCTCATAATGACATTATCTGGACTCTCAAAGGTATGGATGAGGTGACTATCATTGATCGCTGTGGAGAGTATCCTAATGTTCCATTGATCGGAACCCATGGAGGGATTTCTTACAACCCATGCTTAGCTCTCCGTCAGTTTGGAAGAGCCAGACGAGAAGGACCTCATGAGATGTTGATGCCTCATATCATCTTTGACTTTCAAGGGGATAGCGACGAGCAACGTTGCAGATTCATAAGGGCTTGGGATAGAGTTCACCAATCTGATCCACATGAGTTGGGTCCAAAGACTTCTCTGCCAATGGAGCCATATCTCAGATGGGTCTGTATCCGTGCCCAAAAGTTAGGTATGCCTTATGAAGTTGTTCGGTCTGTCACTCTTGAAGTTGCTAATGAAGAAGGGGTTCTTCCAACCATTCTCCATCCTTATATGCCCACTAACATTGGGGCACTGAAGAGATCTTGGATGCAACTGCGGGAAGAACGGGATTCTTACCGAGAGAAGTTCAATGAGCAAGAGCAAAAGATCCATAGGTTGACTAGACAATTGGAGAACGAGCGGATCCTGAACGACTATGTCCACACTGATAATAAGAGACCATGGGAGCATTGATGGATCTTTGATGATTTCTTTTCCAGTTTTTATTTTACTTTTCAGTATTTCCATTTTTGTAACGCCTTAAGGGCAATTTGTTGAACAATTTAAATTTTGAAGTTTAAATCTAATAAAGTGTGTTTCCTTTCTTGTTTACAAATTTGAATCCCGATTGTCTTTGAAATCATAAATCATACGCATTTCATCCCATGCACTTCATAAACAGGTACCCTTTACAGGTCTCTTATCTTCTTTGCTGTTTATTTCAGCGATCATCATGTCTACTGAACCTTCAACTGAGCAAGCTATCAAGGCCCTCCAGGCCCAAAATGCCCAATTTCAAGAGCTGTTCATGAGCCTAGCTAAGGGTCAGCAGGACCTGAAGACCTTAATTTTGAAAGAGAAGAAGAAGAAGAAGAAGAAGAGGACAGTCCTGTTCAACACAGGACACAGGTTTGGGAACAGGTTACAGAATGAAGTTGATCTGACCACCTCATCTGGAGGGAAAGATAGTTCGCAAGAGAGGAGGGCTCCTAGCCCTGTGATCTCCGACAACAAGACGGACTATGATGAAGAACAGTATCCTCCTGCTGAGGATAAGTACAAACAACTGGAAGACCATTTGAGCGCTATGGAAATTCAGAAGGTACCCGGTCTGGACTTCGGAGATCTAGGTCTATCATCTGGGGTGGTGATTCCCCATAAATTCAAGGCACCAGCCTTTGCCAAGTATGATGGAGTTTCCTGTCCGAAGCTGCACCTCCGGTCATATGTAAGGAAGATCCATCCTTACACTGCTGATAAGAACTTATAGATCCATTTCTTTCAAGACAGTCTCTCAGGGACTCAACTTAAGTGGTTCTATCAGTTAGACGGAGCCAGTATCCGTAGCTGGGAAGATTTGGATACTGCATTCTACAGACAGTATTAGTACAACTCCGACCTCGCTCCTATGCGTACCCAACTCCGGGGTATGTCAATGGGAACGGGTGAAGGATTCAAAGATTATGCTCAAAAATGGAGAGACCTCGCCGGAAGAGTACAACCACCCTTAGCTGATCGGGAACTTATTGACATGTTTCTGGGGACCCTGTCTGGTCCATTTTTCAACCACTTGATTAGAAGCTCTTCATCTGGGTTTACAGATCTTATTTTGACTGGTGAGAGAATTGAGGCTGGTATTAAGGCTGGGAAGATACAGAAGGGTGCTTCATCAAGCACCAAGAAGAAGCCGTTTAAGAAAGAGTCCAGTGTTGTCTATAGTGCAAGAAGACAGAGTAGACCTAAACACCGCCAAGCTGTCAATGAGGTTGTTATTTCAAAACCTGTTGGTGCTCCTCAGTATAACAATCAACAAAAGGATGAGAGACCTAAGAGGCAATTCACTCGTCTCAGCATGACCTTATCTCAGATTCTACCACAGTTGCTGAAGACTAATCTGGTGACTCTAACGGAAGCCCCAAAGAATTCAAATACAACGTCACCGAAGTATAACCTTAATTCCCGCTGTGCTTATCACTCTGATAGCCCGGGGCATGATACATATGATTGTTGGTCTTTGAGAAGTAAGGTACAAGACTTGATTGATGCGAAAGAGATCGAGTTCGGAGCACCAGAGAAGTCTAAACAAGAGGCAGGGGTAAATGCTATCAGGGATGATGATGATGAAGAGTTTGATATTGACAGTTGGATCTACCTGACTGCCAATGGTGGATTAAGCAACTGGACAATGAAGGACTCTATGCCCGTTTCTGTTATCAACCAGTAATGAAACTTTTTGTTTTGAATTTGTAATAGACAATGTTTTAAACTTTATGGCCCGGTGTCTTACCCGGGGCATTGTGGCTTCGTTATGAGGGTTTTTTTGTGTCATTTCCATATATCATTAATAAAAGCATTGGATGTTCTTGAATTGAAAATCTTGCGCTCCTTGTCTTTCTTTATTATATATTTCAAAACAGCTATTTTACACACACTCACATATACAGGTCCACATCCACTCTGGATCTCACTGGTAACGAATCTGCTACTGCCAGTTATGACTTCGAAAATCCGATCAACTTAGCCAAAGACGAAGGTGAAGATGATTGCGAAGTTCCTGGTGAACTTGCAAGACTGCTACTCCAGGAAGAGAGGGTTATTCAGCCACATGAAGAGCTAGTGGAAACAGTGAATCTGGGTACTGAGACAGACAAGAAGGATGTCAAGGTTGGTGCCAATCTGGAGCCTAGTGTGAAACAATGGTTGATTCAGATGTTGCGTGACTATGTTGAGATCTTTGCCTGGTCTTACGAAGATATGCCTGGTTTGGATACTGACATTGTGGTTCATCGCCTGCCTACCAAGGAAGACTGTCCTCCAGTAAAACAGGAGGTCCGACGAATGCGCCCGGAGATGTCTGAGGAAATCAAGGCTGAAGTTATGAAACAATTTGACGCCGGTTTTCTAGCAGTAACTTCTTACCCTCAGTGGGTCGCCAATGTGGTTCCCGTGTCGAAGAAGGATGGGAAGGTTCGAATGTGTGTTGACTACAGGGATCTGAACAGGGCGAGCCCCAAGGATGATTTCCCTCTACCTCATATCGATGTTCTAGTTGACAATACCGCTCAGCACAAGGTATTCTCCTTATGGATGGCTTCTCCGATTATAACCAGATTAAAATGGCTCCCGAAGACATGGAGAAGACCACCTTTGTTACTCAGTGGGGTACCTTTTACTACAAGGTCATGCCTTTTGGGTTGAAAAGTGCTAGGGCAACATATCAACGTGCCATGGTTTCTTTGTTTCATGACATGATCCATCATGAGATTGAAGTATACGTCGACGATATGATTGCAAGGTCCCAGACTGAGGAAGAACACCTTGACCATCTACAGAAGCTGTTTGACAGGCTGAAGTTGTACAAGCTAAGATTGAACCCGAACAAGTGCACCTTCGGGGTGAGGTCTGGTAAGCTGCTAGGTTTTATTGTAAGCGACAAAGGTATTCAAGCGGACACTGCCAAAGTGAAAGCCATATAAGAGATGCCAGCTCCCAAGGCAAAGAAAGAAGTCAGAGGCTTTCTGGGACGACTGAATTACATTGCCCAATTCATCTCACACCTAACTGCTACTTGTGAGCCAATCTTCAAGCTACTGAAGAAAGATCAAGTGGTACGTTGGAACGATGAATGCCAGGCCGCTTTCAAAAGGATCAAAGAGTATCTCCAAGAGTCACCCATCCTGATGCCACCAGTTGAAGGGAGACCTCTGATCTTATACTTGACAGTACTTGACAACTCAATGGGGTGTGTGCTGGGGCAGCATGACGAGTCTGGCCGAAAAGAGCATGCTATTTATTAACTTAGCAAAAAGTTTACCGACTGTGAGACCCGATACTCACTGCTTGAGAAAACTTGCTGCGCTTTGGCATGTGCTGCTCGCCGGCTGAGACAGTATATGCTGACTCACACTACTCTGTTGATATCAAAGATGGATCCAATCAAGTATATCTTCGAAAAGCCTGCCTTGTCCGGAAGAATAGCAAGATGGGAGATGATCTTGACTGAGTATGACATCCAATATACGACCCAAAAGGCAATCAAGGGAAGTGTGTTGGCAGACCATTTGGCCCACCAGGCAGTGGATGATTACCAGTCTATGAACTTTGAATTTCCGGACGAGAATATCATGTTGATAACTGATTGTGAGATACCTGGACCGGATGAAGGACCTGAGGAAGGATCCCGATGGTCTATGTACTTTGATGGAGCTTCGAACGCTTTGGGTAATGGCATTGGCGCTGTGATCATATCTCCTAAAGGCTCTCATACTCCGTTCATCGCCCGACTATGTTTCAACTGCACCAACAACATGGCGGAGTATGAAGCATGCATTATGGGTCTTCGAGCAGCAATTGACCTGAGGATTAAATTTCTGAGTATCTTCGGAGATTCCACTCTCGTGATCAGTCAGATCAAAGGCGAGTGAGATACGAAACACCCAAATCTTATTCCTTACAAGGAGTATGTGTTGACATTGCTTCCCCATTTCGAGGAGATAACCTTTGAACACTTCCCTAGAGAGGAGAATCAGTTGGCGGATGCATTGGCTACGATGTCTTCTATGTTCAAAGTCAATTGGGACAACGAAGCTCCCCGGATCATTATTGAAAGATTGGATGAACCTGCACATTGCTGTGATCTTGAGACTGAAGAAGTAACAGGAAAGCCCTAGTATCATGAGGTGAAGAGGTATCTCGAAGCTCAAGAATACCCCAAGGGTGCATCTGTTAATGATAAGAAGTTTCTGAGGAGGTTCGCAACGAAGTTCTTCATCAGCAATGACATTCTTTACAAGCGTAACCATGATTCGACCTTACTGCGTTGTGTGGATAAGATTGAAGCAGAAAGGATCATGGCAGAGCTGCATGAAGGTACTTTCGGAACTCATTCCAATGGACATACCATGGCAAAGAAAATCCTCCGGGCAGGATATTACTGGTCCACAATGGAAGCCGACTGTTATCAGCATTCTCGGACATGTCACAAGTGCCAGGTCTATGATGATAAGGTGCACATACCTCCAGTTCCTCTGAACGTCTTGACAACGCCTTGGCCTTTTGCAATGTGGGGCATTGATATGATCGGCGAGATCAGACCTACGGCATCCAACAGACATCGTTTCATCCTGGTAAAAATTGATTACTTTACGAAGTGGGTTGAAGCAGCTTCCTTTGCTACTGTAACCAAGAACGTCGTGGCACGGTTCATTCGGCATAATCTGATTTGTCGATACGGTGTACCAGAGAGGATCATTACGGACAATGGCACCAATCTCAACAACAAGATGATCACTGAGCTCTGCGAGCAATTCAAGATACAACATCACAACTCTTCTCCCTACCGGCCGAAGATGAATGGGGCTGTAGAAGCGGAAAATAAGAATATTAAGAAGATTGTGCAGAAGATGACAGTGACATACAAAGATTCGCATGAGATGCTACCATTTTCTCTTCATGGGTACCGCACCTCAACACGGACGTCAACAGGGGCAACACCATATTCCTTGGTTTATGGCATGGAGGCAGTCTTGCCCATCGAAGTTCAGATACCCTCTCTCCGGATCATGAAGGATGCAGGTTTGAGTGAAGATGACTGGATTCAGACCCGGCTTGATCAACTGAACCTAATCGATGAAAAGAGACTTACTGCTATTTGTCATGGTCAGACGTACCAAAAACAAATGATCAAGGCATTTAACAAGAAAGTTAGACGACAAGAGTATCAAGTTGGGGATCTGGTAATCAAGCGCATTATCTTACCTCAAGGTGATCCCAGGGGCAAATGGACCCCTACTTACGAAGGGCCATTTGTGGTTAAGAACATTTTCTCAGGAGGAGCTATGATTCTAACCACCATGGATGGTGACGACCTTCCTCACCCCGTCAATGCAGCCATAGTAAAAAGATACTACACATAAATCAAAGACCCGCTAGGTTGACTGGCCTAGGCAAAAATAAGGGCTTCCCGACGAACCAAAAGGGTTCGGGCAAAAATAAGGGATGAAAATAAAAAAAATTTGTACACCCGGCAAGTCGAAAACCTGAAAAGGCGGCTTGGGAAAAAATGGGTATCCCGGTGGACTGAAAACCCGAAAGGGCGGTCCAGGCAAAAATTAGGGATTAAAGCGTAACACTATGTCTCATTGGATCACCTCGCATCCAGACTGCGGTATCGACTATCAAGCTCGGACAACACTAATCAATCAGATTCATCTTCAACTAAGCAGCAAAGTGATGAGATGCTTGAAGATATAAAGGCAATAACAGAGTTGGAACCCAGTGAGATTATTCACATAGCTGTTTTGTTCCCTTTTCACAAATTCTATTTGTCCGGCGGCGTTCTCTTACTAGGACGTCAGCCTCTTGTACAAAAACGCCTATTTTCAGGCCAAACTTCAAAATCAATACAAATTCATTTTCAGAAATTTCAAGCTGTTTTTCCTTTATCTGTTTTGTTTTGCAAAGAACGTCCAATGTTCATTTTTTGATATATGCATTTGACATTAATTGCTGATCATAAATATTTACATGTGAAACGAAAGATGAATTATTGGTAATATCAGAAACAAGGGCATAAGAAATGTTCAAGCTGTGTAGTTGTTTCGTCCACCAGGTACCAAGATACATCCAGTTGAAGAATATGGCTAAGATACCTTCATTCCCCACAGGGTAAGACAATAATGATAGCTCTCTCAGCTGAAACTGGCAACCATGAACGAATCAACAATACTCTCCTCAAGCAGATTTAATCCACCATCAAGCGCTAAAAAGGTTTGGTATTCCCAGAAGGTCTTAATATTCCTCAGCGGAGTATAAAGATATTCCCCAGCAAGTATAAGAGCATCCTCGACAGTCTTAATATTCCTCAACAGAGTATAAGAATGTTCCCTGGTGGAATACAAGATACTCCCAGTAGAGTCAGTTCCCCAGTGCAGTCTAAAAAAGTTTTCCTAGCAGAGTTGAATCATCATCCCCAGTAGATTCTGGAAGCTTTTCCCCTGTAGAGCGCAAATAAATCTCCCCAGCCAAATTCAGAGGGTTATCCACACAAGAGTCTAACTGGGCTATCCTCAGCAAGTTGAAACTGAAAGATCATCCCCAGAGAAGTTCTTTCTTTCCCCAAACAGGAGTTCTATCCTCAACAGATTCTATATCACCAGAAATGGTAATCCATCCCCAGCGGAGTTCATCATTGAAATCCCTAACAGAGTTTATCAGCGGAATTCCCAGCGGAGTTTTTCGTTAAAATCCTCAACAAAGCATCTCTTCCCCACAGAGTAATTCCCCTCAGAGTAATCCCTTCATCAGTTCATTCCCCAACGGAGTTTCTTTTCTCCTGCAGGTTTATCCTCATAATCATCTTCGTTCACCATCCCTGGCAGAAGCGAAGCATTCAACTTTATTCTCCAGCAGCTCCGGGATTTATTTTCCCCAGCTAAAACATTACATGTCCATACATCATGATACGTGCATATACGCATCATACCATACAATCTCATTTATTTTGAGAACATCATTGCCTGATACATATCATCCATTACATACAGCTAACCTTTACCTTTCAGGAAAGATACAACCTAAATTCAAGTTATAAAGCCCGGATTACGACCGGATAATAATATCAGACTACCACGAAACCTGGATTACGACCAGATAGTGACATCTCTCAAAAGCAAGCTATGAAGCCCGGAGAATGACCGGATAATAGTTTATTCCCCAGTGAGCCGTAAAGCCCGGATTACGACCGGATAGCAGCTCAGTAAGCACCATGAAACCTGGATTCGGCCAAATAGTGGTATATCATAAACACAAGCCTTGAAGCCCGGATCATGACCGGATAACAGCTCAGCAAGTTATTGTGAAGCCTGGATTACGACCAGAAAGCAATACAAGACCATGAAGCCTGGATTACGACCAGATAATAGTAGAAGATGTTGTGAAGACTGGATTACGACCAGATAGCAACCAAGAGTACTACGAAGCCTGGATTTCGACTAGATAGTGGTATGATACATCGTGAAGCCTGGATTACGACCAGATAGCAGTAAGGGACAATGTGAAGCTTGGATTACAACCAGATAACAGTTTACCCAGCAGTTATTGTGAAGCCCGGATTCGACCGAATACTAGTAAACCCAACAGTCAAAGGAAAGCCCAGATGCGACCGGATAACCATTTGATTTGTTCTGAAGCCTGGATTTCGACCAGATAAGAAGTGAGGTACTGTGAAGATTGGATTCGACCAGATAGCAGTACGTGACACCATGAAACCTGGATTCGACCAGATAATGGTATAACACATCGTGAAGCCTGGATTACGACCAGATAGCGGTACAAGGCACTGTGAAGCTTGGATTCCGACCAAATAGCAGTTTACATGGACAGTTACTAAGAAGCCCGGAGTCGGCCGGATATTAGTGTGCCCTAAATTCAAGTTGAAGCCCAGAGGCGACCGGATAACCACTTGATTTGTTCTGAAGCCTTGATTTCGACCAGATAAGAAGTGAGGTATTGCAAAGCCCGGATTACGACCGGATAGCAAGTTTAATCTCATCTCCCCAGTAAATCACTATAAAGCCTGGATTACGACCAGATAGCAGTCGGTCTTATCACTATGAAGCCTGGTTTGCGACCAGATAATAGTTCACTCTCACCTCTTCAACAGAGATGATTCCCCAGTAGACTAATGGATGACCGAAGCTCCTAAAGTTCTATTTCTCCTAGGACAAAGAACAGCATTCCCCCAGCGGAATCTCCCTCAACAACAGGTATACAAGCTCTCGCTAAGGAATCTCTTACGCGATCGACACTCCTTCGGATGGAATCTTTAAGCCTATATCCCATCATCAATCTCCAAACGGCATTTGTAAGCCCATTCCTGACATCACAAGACAAATATTACCTCATGCGAGTGCAAATTTCTGGGCACTCTAGTGTTCAATCACCTTCCACCTTTGGATCACGAAAGGCCCAAAAGCCAATCTATATCCTCAGGTTTAAGAAGATTGAACAGGGTAAACTGTTGTACCCCAAAATTTTCCCTCCCATATTTCTCAAGACATGTCAAGAATAATCTTCAAGTGGCTCAAGAGTTGGACAGTCAAATCACCTCCTAAGGCAGTCAATTCAAAATTAGGGTTTTGTGTTGCATCAAGGTCCTCATATCCAAATGGCCTCTAGTTCTCCCCAATGTCCTAATATGTTCTCAAGTTCATCCATGTCAAATTTCAAGCCTTGCAGAGAAAGTTTGGTCAGTCAATTGCTCAAGAAGTCTAAAAATTGACTGTGCTATGGCAAAAGTCAATTGTGACCCAAATACAGTCAAACCTCAAGATTTTTTGTCAACATTCTCATTTTTAAGGATAATTCATCATTTTATCAAGGGTTGATCATGATTCATCAAGGATTGCTCAAGATTCATCAAGATTTAAAAGTTGTTAAATTAGGGTTTTGCAGGAAAGGTCAACTCAACTTTGACCAAGCATAACTTTCTAATAATTTATGCGAAATGACCCATCCAAAGCTCATTCTGAAGAGGATGCAATTTCCTACAATCCATCTTCACACCCCAAGATCAAGAAATGCACTCACAAGAAGTTACAAATTTGGACATTATAGGTCATTTTTGAAAGTCAACAAAAACACCTTTTTTTACAAAGCTTACAACTTGAGAATGGAATATAAAAATGAGATGAGACCAAAATGGTTGATTAGAGGACATCTCAAGGTTTCTAAAAAGTCCAAGAACACTTCCAAAAGTTCAAAATTGAAGAAGTTATGCATTGTTGAAGTTGGGCATTTTTCCAAAATTGCCAAAAGTCAACTATCCTCCAAATTCCAATTTTTGACAAAAGGGCCCACTTTTTCCCACTTGATTTGGTCTTATCACACCATACACGTGCCCCATCTTCATTTTCATGACCAAACGTTTATTTTTCTATTTTATTTAATTTTGATTGATTTAATTCATTTTAAATCAATATTAATTTAAATAAAATCTAAAAATTGATGGAATGATATCTTTGTGATTGATATAGACTTCAATTATCATCATGAACTAAATCAAATTTGTATCAAGCTTTGTTATGCACAAAAAATCAGATTTGGTACAATTATGGAAAGTTTATCAATGGTGATCATATCAAATCTCAAAACCTTGAATGCACATGGATTAAACCCCAACTCTTGACCTAATTCACTCCCATATACACACACAAGCCATAGACATCAAGCACACGACCTGAATCTGCAAGAAAGGGCCAAATCAAAACTGGAAAAAAACCTTGAAAAGTTTGAGATCGAATTCCATATTGGAGGCGTTTTCAAAGCAAAATCTCCACATAGCCTTCTTCCCTGGCATCCAGTGGATCTAAAGCGATCAAAATCAAGTCCTGAAACTATCTGAAAAGCGCTGTAAGTGTTCTTGAATATGACCTTGTACATGGAATCGTAACTCGGTTTTCTTGCATCCTTTTGCCAAATTTCTTGTATATTCATGCTTGCCATTTACTTTCTAAACATTCTATATTGTTTGATTTCATTTTTGTGGCTTATAACCCTGTATCCAAAGCTAGGGTTCGTGTTCTTGTTTTTTAGGTATTTTTATACAAGAAAAATCAAGTCCAACCATGGACATGGTTGTCTTCAGGGAAGGGAGACGAACACAGTGATGTTCTCCATTTACATTTATATGGCCTACAACTCATGTTAGGATGGCCCTACGAATTTTGCTACGGACCCAAATCCGCAGGAAATAGACCAGGGTTTCGTTGGCGAAGACGATTAGGTGTCTTCCCCTGATTGGTCTGTTTAAATCAGTGCGCCACTTTTTTTATTTTCCAGCATAATAATGGAGTTTTCCATATAATATTTATTGTGTATTCTAATAATAATTAAGCAAGCCAGCTGAGTTGGTAAGGGAGGTGTGTCAAAGTCCATTGGGACCTGGGTTCGAATCCCAGGTCCCCCAATATTTGTTATAATTTTTCTCCAGGCAATTGCATGCAGCGTCCAAGGCGTGTCTCACCATATGCCTCATGGATCCAGGCGCCAGATGGCCTCTAAGCCAAATCCAAGGGTCCAGATTGCAAGACCATCATATGCCTAAGTCAACAAGCGCACACTGGAAGGGAAAAGTCAAGGCAGGCTGGGACGTTTTTAGCTTTGGATTGCAAATCACACCTCCAAAATTGGGCCCAAACCCCCAGAGTTTGCTTCTTTTTTTATTTCTTTCATTATTTTCTTATTTTATTCATAATTATTTGTTTTGTTATTTTTAATTACTAACCCAATAATTTATTTTTCTCAATAAAATCAAAACCATAAAAAATATTATTTTTATTAAATTCATCACTTTTTTTTTGTAAATAAATAATTTAATTGACTTAGTTTTTTAATTAGGTATAATTTTAACATTTTTTGCAATAAATTAAAATTAATTAGAATATTAGGTTTTAATAATTTTGACCATTTTAGTTTTATTTCCTTAAATATTAAAAAATCCAAAAATATCTCTTTTTATTAATTAATTAATTAACTTAGATTTAATTTCCATTTTAATTCAAAATAACAAAAAATAGGCTTTCTTTCAAAAAGGGTCAAAACCCTAAAAATACGCCGATTTAATTTTCTCGCACGCGTTTCATTCTTTATCCAATATTGTAATTGCTTCCAGTATGTAATAATTAATTAGGACTTTACTTATTTATCGCTTTATTTTTATTTTCCGCAATTTAAATTAAAGGGTTTGTCTTTGGCGATGTAAATACCCAACGCCTTGTAATAGTTTAGATTTACTTTCCGCAATTTAATTTCCACACAATATTAACTGTTAGATGTTTGATAAATAGGCAATGCATGACAAGATCAATCTTGAACTTAAAATCAACAATAGCTCACCCATGACATGTATAAAGATAAAATTAACCAAACTAACACACTTGCACATGCCACTCTTAGGGTACGCCTCACTTGGTTGCCTCGAACATGGTCATTGAGTATAGGAAGTTTTAGAGGTCGCCCTCTTGTCCAAAGATCATAGTTGCCTCGAAACGGTTGCCTCAGAAAAATGATCTAAGACATTAGGGTTATCGCTAAGGCGTCCTAACATTGCTTTAGTGACCACACGTCCCTTAATTGAATTGACCTGAAAACTCCAACGACGATGCTACCTACTCCTCAATAGTGGGATAGCACTGTCTAAAGGACATTTGCACAGTTTAATTCCTTTTTGAGTAGGTAGATGGTCCTTAAGTACTTGCTCCTTTTAAAACAAAAACAAAACTTTTCGCACTTACACTCTCTTCAAAACAAAAACTCTTTTCAAACCCACAAACACAAAGAAAAGCAAAGTTTTGAAAAACACAATGAGCAAGTACCTAAGAACCTGTGGATAACCACGAATAGAAAGGGTGCTAACACCTTCCCTTTCTATAATCTACCTCCCGAACCCGAGAAATATCTCAAAAAAGAATTTTTCTGTACTTTTGTCCTTTCCTTGTTGGATAAAATAAAAGGCGGTGGCGACTCTTGCTTACCGCGACATTTTGCAAAAACAAACGCAAAACGCGAACCAACATTCCAAAACAGTCAGTTCTCATTCCCACCGATCACACCGAGGATATGACGATGGCTTTGCATCGAGACTTCTCTGCCCCGGTATCTGCGGGATAAGGTGCCTGCGGAGGCCTTGTGGATCGAGTATTATCCCAACCTATGAGGTGCTTGGTAATTGCCGATTGAAAGGACAAGTCTTCTTCTTAGTGACAAGATGACGGGATATAGTCGTACGCTTTGATCCCTAATTTTTGCCTGGACCGCCCTTTTGGGTTTTCAGTCCACCGGGATACCCTTTTTTGCCCAAGCCGCCTTTTCAGGTTTTCGACTTGCCGAGTGTACAGACGTTTTTCATTTTCATCCCTTATTTTTGCCCGAACCCTTTTGGTTCACCGGGGAACCCTTATTTTTGCCTAGGCCAGTCGACCTAGTGGGTCTTTGATTACGCGTAGTACTTTTTTGACTATGTCCACGCTCTCAGGGTGTAGGGAGGTGTCACTGTTGGTAGTATTGTGTTGCCATACTACCAGAAGATGTTTGTCTGATCGTGCCCCAAGTGATTCAGATGGAGATTTGCCCCTGGCTATCTGGCATCTTTGAGAGATTCCTTGAATCTTGACTTGACTGCCCCAGATGATGGACAATGATCATGCCGTGCCCCTTGGTTGGAAGTGTTTTTCCACTTGAGGTGATCTTTTTTATTGAGAAGGTTTTTGTTCCCTAGATATTCGTCGTGAGAATTTCTCTGTTGTTGAACAAATAGTCATATGCAAACAACGTTATTTTAAGAATGCAAAGCTTATGTCTATTTTGAAGTTCTTTGAAAATGCAGTTTTCAATAAAACAAGCGAATTTTTGTAAAATGTGATGTCAACTCAGGATTTACAGCCAGCCCTACAGGAGTCAGGATACCTTTTGTAACAGTATGCTTTTGAACTAACTCATGCTTCAGCTAGGACTTTTAAGGGTTATGACGTGGCATGGTTCATGGTTTAAGAAACAAAGGATAAAGGCTCAAAATTTATTTGTACCCACCCGCTCTTCGTGATGTTCTTTGATCCTAAACTAAGCTAATCATGCATTAGATCCCGTTTGAGTCTTTGCTCTGATATTCCAGTGATGGTTCAGATACTGACAATTTATTTTAAACAGGCAGTCATTTTTGTTGAGAGTTTGCAAGACCTCTTTCTTTTTTGATTTTATTATCCCTGTCTTTTACCTGAACTGTTTGTTTTTGTGATTACAGTCAGTGGTATGCCCAAGTTTTTCTTAAGTCTCCTTCACAGGTTTTGACTTAATGGGCTTTTATTTTTGAGAGATAATGACTGCGTGTCATTACATTTATACGAAACCATCACCGTCTTTTGTTTTGGAAGGAATTCTTTGATGCCATTCATTGTGCACCTGGATCAACTGAGAAAACTACCCTGCCCCAGGTTATAATTAAGGGTTTTAATTTGTGAAAAGAAAAACTCCGACTTCTTTGGCTCAAAGGGGTTGACTAGGGATTATCTTCCTTATAACTCCACTGTTTAGGATTTGAAATAACACCTGTACATCGTCAGTGAGGTCCGTTCAAAAGCATACTGTAGAGATCGTGGTATCGTTTTCGTCATCCTCCCTCTAAAGGCTTATAATTTTTTAATCGAGAGTTGATCATCACAAAAAATGAAATCAATTTGAATATAGTGAATACGAATGGATTGATTTAAAACAGACATATGTGATGCATTGATAAAGTAACAAAGTTTTACATGAATAAATGTTTGAACAATCAAAAGAAAATTACAAATTGAAAATTCTAATGAACAAAAAGTCTTCTCGTCTCAGGACTTGTAACTTCAAATGGTGAGCCTTGGAGGGATGGTAGAAGAACTCAGCCTGACCATCTTGTGTGAATTCCAATGCTCCTTCATCAATCAGGTTTTGAATTTTGTACTTCAGCTTCCAACAGTCGTCAGTATCATGCCCTGGGCTGTTAGAATGGTATGGACACCTTGCATCAGGATTGTAGTTGGGTGAAGAAGTCTTAGGATTCGGATGAGGTCCTACCAACGTCACCAGATTTAATCTCAACAGGTGTTGCAAAGCTTGGGACAGTGGCATGTTGAGCTTGGTAAACGGCCTCTGATTAACCCGTTGTTTATGGCAAGGTTGTTGTTGGACCCTTGATGTAGTAGCAATTTGGAGAGGCCCATTCTTCACCATACCAGACCCTTGTCTTCTTGGAGGCTGATTAATGACTCGGTTCCTGACCTTGACTGTTTGCTTCATGTTGTTGTATCTGTCTTGAAGAAGTTGGCTGATAATTCTTCTCAGCTCTTCTTGTTCCCGAGCTAAGCATTGGATAAAAGCCATCTGCCCCAGCATATGGGCTCTTATTGCATCTACCTCAGCTTGCAATTGTTCCATCCGTTCGTCCTTATTGTCTTCAGGACTTTTCTTGACCAAGTTCCCGATGATGAGTGTTTTCAACTCTTCCTGCCCCTTGGATAGGTTTAGGAATACGTCCCTGAACTGAGCTTCTTGAGTTTTAAGATCTTGGTTGTCTGGTTGGAAAGCCATTGCTGAAATAAACAGCGAGAATATGAGAGACCTGTACTAGTACCTGTAATGAGGTGCATGGGAATGGAATGCATATGATATGATTTCAAAGACTTTAGGGTTTCAAATTCGTAAACCAAAATGAAACACACTTTTATTAGAGTTAAAACTTGAAAGCATGTTTAACAGATGCCTTTAAGGCGTTACAAAAAGAAATACTGAAAAGTAAATCAAAACTAGAAACAGCAAAAGACATCAGCGCTCCCATGGTCGTTTTCCTTTGGTGCTGAAATAGTCATTGAAGACCCGCTCATTCTCCAGCTGCCTTGTAAGCTTCAGAATCTTCTGCTCCTGTTCATGATATTTCTCTCTATAAGTATCCCTTTCTTCCCTTATCTGGATCCAAGACCTTTTCAGTGCCCCAATGTCAGTGGGAATATGAGGATGGATGATGGTAGGGGGAACCCCTTCTTCATCAGCATGTTCAACTATCACAGGAAAGACAGATTCGTACGACATTCCTAGCTTTTGAGCACGTGTACGAACCCACCGGAGATATGGTTCCATCGGAAGAGAAGTCTTCACGTCTAGCTCGTGCGAATCAGACCTGTGTACCCTGTTCCAAGCTCGTATGAACCTGCGGCGATGTCCCTCACTATCCCCTTGGAAGTCAAAGACAATGCTTGGAAGAAGTAACTCATGAGGTTCGTCCCTCCTAGCTCGCCCAAACTGTCGTAAGGCCAAACAAGGATTATAGGTGATCTCTCCTCTGATTCCCAGCAATGGAACATTGGGGTACTCCCCACAACGATCAATAATAGCTACGTCTTCCATGTCTTTGGTAGTCCAAATGGTGTCCGTGTGAGCAAGGGACATAATTCTGTAGGCCCAACCCATGCCTTCCTTGTTCTTCAAAACTGATTTGGGGAAGTGAAAAATAAACCACCTCGCCAGCAATGGTGCACAACACATAAGGGTTCCCCATTTCCGAGCAGTGCGGGCATAGAGAGTATGCAGAATATCACCCAAGAGAGTAGGCACTGGATTACGGGACATGAAAATCTTCATCGCATTCACGTCAACAAAGGAAATCTGAATTTGGAAACAGAACCAGACCATAAATGAGAAGAGCCAGGATGTCTTCAAAAGCCTGAAAGTCTAAATTGTCCCATAACTTATTAGCCTGATCAACCAAGAACTTAGCCAAGAAGCCTTTTGTCCCACTCCGAGATTCCCAATTAGACATTACCTCAGCCTTTGTCAGATGTAGGGCTGTAGCAATCTCTTCCGGCCTAAGGGCTACCTCCCAACCTGTAAATGGCGTCTGCTCTAGAATAGAAATACCAAGTATCAGAGAACTCTTCCAAGGTAGGGACCAACTGGTAGTCCGGAAAAGTGAAGCAGTGGTACAGTGGATCAAAGAACTGGAATAAGACGCTCATCATCTGTTCATCCAGCTTGGAGGTGACTAGACTGAGGAGGAGACCATGTGTTCTGTCAAAAGAGGAAGTGTCAGGAACCTTGGAAACCAAATCCTTAAGCTGAGTAGGAATTTGTACAAAGCTGATTCAAATAGTGTTTCTACGCATAGATGCCATAATCTGCAAAACAGAACAAAGATGAATCCCATTGGACATCGAAATGGTTAGTCCAATGCAATATGCATGCAATGTCGTAATGCATGATGTAATGATATAAACACATCACAGGTATTCATAGATATCAAACATGGTAAGGGCAAACAAGTCACACAGATAGCCCTTAGATTTCAGGTTGGCAAGGAGTTTAGGTACTACCCTCTTTCAGTTCAGTTGGTTCAACCTGTCCTAGAAGTAGTAATCGGGTTCTAGAGGATCTCAATATCACTTACCACCCTCGATCGATCATAATTCCAGTTTAGCAACCTTTTCTTGCGGCCAGAATCATCGTGAGAGTTTGGTCTCAATGAGTGTAGCATACTGCTACTGTTCTATGGCCAAGTTGGTCAATTATAGGTTCTAAGGTCAGTTGGTGCTTAATGACCCCTTAGCAGACCCATATTCTCCGCGTTGCACCATAAGGGATATCGGTACAAACTAAAGTGCCGCACCCACATAGCTACTGCTTCAACCATATCGGTCTATGTCGTACAGTTCCCTCACAGTCTATTGCTACTTACCTAAAAGGTATCCCCAGATCCGGGTTAGGATCTATAGTAACTCTGATTCAAGCCCACAAAGATAAAGCATATAAATCAAGCAATTGAAAACAATATGAACTATTCCTAAGGTATACCCCACTAAATATCCCCAGCAGAGTCGCCAGTTCTGTGATACGGTGGGAAGAACTGGCTATTTTTTGGAATGATGGTTTGTGTTTTGCGTTTGTTTTTGCAAAATGTCGCGGTAAGCAAGAGTCACCACCAACTTTTATTTTATCCAACAAGGAAAGGAAAAAAGCACTGAAAAATTCCTTTTTCGATATTTTCTGAGTACGGGGGGTAGATTATAGAAAGGGAAGGTATTAGCACCCTTTCTATCCGTAGTTATCTACGGGCTCTTAGGTACTTTCTCATTGTTTTCAAAATTGTTTTCTTTGTGTTTGTGGGTTTGAAAAGTTTTTGTTTTAACTTCGATTTAACTCTTGCTTCTGTCCTCAAGAGTGTAATGAAGTATTTTTGAAAACTTTGTTTGTAAAAGTGTAAGTGTGAAAGAGTTTTGTTTTGAAAGAGAAAGTATCTAAGAGCTAATCTACCTACTCGAAAAAAAGAATCGTTTTATGTTTGTTTCCTTTAGACAATGCTATCCCACTATTAGTGAGTGGGTAGCACCGTCATTGGAGTTTAAGGGTCAATTCGAAAGAGGGACATACGATCACTAAAGAAATGTTAGGACGTCTTAGATCATTTGTTTGAGGCAACAATATCTGAGGCAACCATTTCGAGGCAACTATGATCTTTTAGACAAGAGGACGACCTTTAAAACGACCTATACTCAATGACCGTGTACGAAGGCAACCAAGTGGGGTGTACCCTAAGAGTGCGCATGTGCGAGTGTGTTGATTTCAATTATTTTTATCTTTGCACATGTTAAAGGTGATCTAACTGTTTTTTAATTTAGGCATTCATTCTTGTCATGCAAGCCCTATTATCAAACATCTAACAATTGTATAATTTGCAGAATTTAAAATGCGGAATTTAAACTAATTATTATAAGGCGTCAGGTATTTACATCGCCAAAACAACCCTTTGAAATTTAAATGCGGAAAAATAAATAAATTTCCTATTAAAACTATTACAAGCCGGGAGCAGATACAATAATAACTGAGTAAGGAAAAATAAATCCCGCGAGTGAATTGGATCGAATGCGGAATTAGGGTTTTGACCCTTTTGATTAAAGAAAATGTTTTTGTTGTTTTTATTATTTTTAAGAAAAAGAAATTAATCCTAAAATTAAATTCTAATTTAATTATTAAATAAATAAATTAATAATAATAAAAAAAACAATTAATGACATATTTTTGGAGTTTTTTGTTATTTTAGGAAAGAAAATAAAGTAATTAAATTAGTGTTAAAACTTATTGATTTCTAATTAATTTTATTTATTTACAAAATAAATTAAAGTTATTCTAGAATTAAAAACCTAATTAATTAATTAATATTTATTAAATAAAAATAAAATTCTGAGATTTAATAGGATAAAAAGTATTTTTGTGATTTTTTTGATAAAAAGAAAATTAATTTATTGGTTAGTAATTAAATTTAAATAAAATAAAATAATTAAATGGAAATAAACAAAACATAAATAAAGTAGAGAGATGGGCCTATTTTTGGGGATGTCAAAAGCAATAATGTTGGCCCAAAACAAGCTGATCCGTTGGACTTTTTCTGATCCAGTGCATATGCGTTGACTGGCCCTTTTGACGCTCCTTCAATATTGACCACCAGATCTGGCCATCTGGCACGTTGATTGGTGAGGGAGTATGATGGAACTCCTGCTTAGGCACATACTGGATTGCTTGAAAATGAACAAGAAAATGCAAATTGCTGGAGGCAGGGATCGAACCCCTGACCTCCAGCCTCTGAACGCCTTAAGGCCAACGTGGCTACCACTGGAGCACTTGTGTTTATTTGTTATAATATCAAATGCTGAAAATAATATATAAAACAAAAGAATATTTAAAGAAATAATAAAAAATGCGCGTGGCAATTTGAACGGGCGAATGGGGAAGCGACACGCCTTCGTCCCCTTCCTTGAACCGTTGCTAAAAACACAGAGGCTATACCTATGGACGAAGGTCCGTCGCTACAAGCCTGTCTTATTCCAAATCTTCTATAGGCCATGGAAATGCATTCTAGTACCATGGTTGAGTTCGTCTCCCTCTTCTGATCACAACCATGGTCATTATTAGGGCTAATTGTTCCTGAAACGAAAAACCCCAAAAACAAAAACGAAACCCTAGCAATTGTGGATCTCGATATAGGTCAAATAAATGAAATCAAATAATACCAAAAGCTTCCAAATGATGTGTAGATTAAGAATATGCTATCAATTCAGATCAAACATGCTTAAATTGCAAAATAAGAAATCAAGAACAGAGCAATGTTACGAACGACTTACAGCGCGTGTGAGGGTCTGAAAATGCCTGGTTTTGCTTGCTTTCGCTTGTGGAGATTGCCAGGAAGAGATTGAGACCAACACCAAGTCTTGAAACTGCCTCTAGACTTGATTTCGATCTCACACTTTTTTGGTGTTTTTGCAAACTTTGTTCTTGCTCTCCAATTGATCTCCAACCCTTCAACCCTTATTTTGGTATGCACACGACCCTTATGTAATGTATAATGCATTAGGTTTGCAAACTCAGTCCAAATCTCTCTCTTTCAAAGCTTGGATATTTGATTTGATTTTCTTTTACAACCTTCTAAATTTGGCTTAATTTGAATCTTTTTGTACACAATTTCCTTTATACGAATTGGGAATGGTTTGCTAGCTGTCATTAAAGCCTGAAACAGTCAAAAGATCCATTGGTATCAATGCTTTGGATTTTATTTGATTTTATTTGATTTAAATCAAATTAATTCAAATAAAAATCAAAATAATTAATAAAAATGTGATTAGGACTTTTTAGAAAGCTTGAGATGTCCTCTAATCAACCCTTTTAGTCTCATCTCATTTTGATATTCCATGCTCAAGTTAGAAGCTTTGACAAAAAAGGTGTTTTTGTTGACTTTCAAAAATGACCTATAATGTCCAAATTCATAACTTCTTTTGAGTGCATATTTTGATCTTGGGAGCTGAAGATGGATTGTGGGAAATTGCATCCTCTTAAAAATGAGCTTTTTATGGGTCATTTCTCATAAAGTATGAGAAAGTTATGCTTGGTCAAAGTTGAGTTGATTTTTCCTACAAAACCCTAATTTAGCAATTTTGAATCTTGATGAATTGTGAGCAATCCTTGATGAATCATGATCAACCCTTGATTAAATGATGAAATATACTTCAAAATGAGAATGTTTACAAAAAATCTTGAAGTTTGGTTGTATGTAGGTCACAGTTGACTTTTGCCCTAGCACAATCAATTTTTGGACCTTTGAGCAATTGACTAAGCAAACTTCCTCTGCAAGGCTTGAAATTTGACATGGATGATCTTGAGAACATATTAGGACATTGGTGAGAACTTGGGGTCACTTGGACTCAAGGATCTTGATGCAATGTGAAACCCTAATTTGGGGTAAACTGCCTTAGGAGATAGCTTGTCTGGCCAATCCTTGAGCAACGTTAAGCAACTTGGAATTCTTTCTTGAAATACCTTGAGAAATATGGGAGGGAAAATTTTGGGGTACAACAGCTGCCCCTGTTCAATCTTCTTAAACCTGAGGATGTAGATTGGCTTTCGTGCCTTTCGTGATCCGAAGGTGGAAGATGATTGAACACTAGAGTGCCCAGAAATTTGCACTCGCATGAAGTGGTATCAGCCTTGTGATGTCGGGAATGGGCTTACAGATGCCATTTGGAGATTGGTGGCGAGGGGAGATGGGCTAAAAGATGCCATCTGAAGGAGTTTCGATCGCATAAGATATTCCTTAGTGAGAGCTGGTATACCTGTTGTTGAGGAAGACCGGGGGAGTCTGATCTTTCGTGGGAGAGATAGAAATTTAGGAGCTTCGTTGTCCGTCATTCTGCTGGTGAGTCATCTCTGTTGATTTTTAGAAAATTCAATCTTCCGTACTTAACTGAGGAAATATCTTTGATGAGATTTAGAAACTTGCCCATAATTCAACTGAGGTGTCGAGATTTAGGGACCTGTCTGTAATTCAACTGAGGAAACATCTTCGTCGAGATTTAAGAACTTGCCCGTAATTCAACCAAGAAAACATCTCTGCTAAGATTTAAGAACTTGTCTGTAATTCAATGGAGGAACACTTTTGTCGAGATTTAGGAACTCGATTGTACTTCAACTGAGAAAACATCTCTGCTGAGATTTAAGAACTTGTCCGTAATTTAACTGGGGAAACATCTTCGTCGAGATTTAAGAACTCGCCCGTAATTCAACTGGGGAAACATCTTCGTCGAGATTTAAGAACTCGCCCGTAATTCAATTGAGAAAACTTCTCTGCTGAGATTTAAGAACTTGTCCGTAATTCAACGGAGGAACACTTTGTCGAGATTTAGGAACTCGCCTATACTTCAACTGAGAAAACATCTATGCTGAGATTTAAGAAATTGTCCGTAATTCAACTGAGGGGAAACATCTTCGTCGAGATTTAAGAACTCGCCCGTAATTCAACTGAGAAAACTTCTCTGCTGAGATTTAGGAACTCGCCCGTAATTCAACTGAGAAAACTTCTCTGCTGAGATTTAAGAACTTGTCTGTAATTCAACGGAGGAACATTTTGTCGAGATTTAGGAACTCGCATGTACTTCAACTGAGAAAACATCTCTGCTGAGATTTAAGAACTTGTCTGTAATTCAACTGGGGGGAAACATCTTCGTAGAGATTTAAGAACTTGCCCATAATTCAACTGAGAAAACTTCTCTGCTGAAATTTAGGAACTTGTTTGTAATTCAACAGAGGAACACTTTGTCGAAATTTAGGAACTCGCCTGTACTTCAACTGAGAAAACATCTTTGCTGAGATTTATGAACCTGTCTGTAATTCAACTGGGGAAACATCTTCGTCGAGATTTAAGAACTCGCCCGTAATTCAACTGAGAAAACTTCTCTGCTGAGATTTAGGAACTTGTCTGTAATTCAACGGAGGAACACTTTTGTTGAGATTTAGGAACTTGCCTGTACTTCAACTGAGAAAACATCTCTGCTGAGATTTAAGTACTTGTCCGTAATTCAACTGGGGGGAAACATCTTCGTCGAGATTTAAGAACTCGCCCGTAATTCAACTGAGAAAACTTCTCTGTTGAGATTTAGGAACTTGTCTGTAATTCAACGGAGGAATACTTTTATAGAGATTTAGGAACTTACCTGTACTTAAACTGAGAAAACATCTATGCTGAGATTTAAGAACTTGTCTGTAATTCAACTGGGGAAACATCTTCGTTGAGATTTAAGAACTCGTCCGTAATTCAACCGAGAAAACTTCTCTGCTGAGATTTAGGAACTTGTCTGTAATTCAACGGAGGAACACTTTTGTCGAGATTTAGGAACTCGCCTGTACTTCAACTGAGAAAACATATCTGCTGAGATTTAAGAACTTGTCCGTAATTTAACTGGGGAAACATCTTCATCGAGATTTAAGAACTCGCCCGTAATTCAACTGAGAAAACTTCTCTTCTGAGATTTAGGAAGTTGTCTGTAATTCAACGGAGGAACACTTTTGTCGAGATTTAGGAACTCGCCTGTACTTCAACTGAGAAAACATCTCTGCTGAGATTTAAGAACTTGTCCGTAATTCAACTGGGGAAACATCTTCATCGAGATTTAAGAATTCGCCCGTAATTCAATTGAGAAAACTTCTCTGTCGAGATTTAAGAACTTGTTTGTAATTCAATGGAGGAACACTTTTGTCGAGATTTAGGAACTCGCATGTACTTCAACTGAGAAAACATCTTTGCTGAGATTTAAGAACTTGTCTGTAATTCAACTGGGGAAACATCTTCATCGAGATTTAAGAACTCGCCCGTAATTCAACTGAGAAAACTTCTCTGCTGAGATTTAGGAACTTGTCTGTAATTCAACGGAGGAACACTTTTGTCGAGATTTAGGAACTCGCCTGTACTTAAACTGAGAAAACATCTATACTGATATTTAAGAACTTGTCCGTAATTCGACTGAGGTAAAAGTTTCACAGCTTTGAATTTTGTGAGAATTTAACTGCATCCTTCCTGAAAGGCAAAGGTTAGCTGTATGTAATGCATGATATATATCAAGCAATGATGTTCTCAAAATAAATGAGATCGTGCCGTATGATGTGTATATGCATGTGTCATGATGTATGGAAATGTAATGTTTTTAGCTGGGGAAAATAAATCCTGGATAGCTGCTGGAGAAAAGAGTTGAATTCTTCGTTTCCGTTGGGGATGGCGAACGAAGATGATTGTGAGAATAAACCTGTAAGAGAGGATAACTCCACTGGGGAATAAACTGATGAGGAGATTACTTTGTGGGGAAGAGATGCTCTGCTGAGGATTCCGCTGATAAATTCCACTGGGGATGAATTACCGTTGTTGGTGATACTGAATCCTGTGGGGGGATTGAGTTTCCGTTTGTGAAAGGAATGAACTCCGCTGGGGATGATCTTCAGTTGTGACTTCACTGGGGATAACCTTTTAGACTCTACTGGGGAAAATCTTCCAAAGTCCACTAGGGATGATTCTCCACACTCCACTGGGGAAGCTTTTTCAGACTGCGCTGGGGTAAATTTTCAAACTCCACTAGGGATATTTTATACTTCGTCGGGGATGATAAGACTTTTTAGTGTTAATGGTAGATAAACTCTGCTTGGGGAGAATATTACCGATTCATTCACAGTTCTGAGCCTCAGCTGAGGAGAGTTAACACCACTGTCCTTTTCTTACTCTGCGGGGAGTGGATGTTACTGGGACGCATGCCGAGGATATGACGATGGCTTTGTATCGAAACTTCTCTGCCCCTGTATCTATGGGAGAAGGTGCCTGCGGAGGCCTTGTGGATCGAGTATTATCCCAACCTATGAGGTGATTGGTAATTGCTGATTGAAAGGACAAGTCTTCTTCTTAGTGACAAGATGACGGGACATAGTCGTACGCTTTGATCCCTAATTTTTGCTTGGACCGCCCTTTTGGGTTTTCGGTCCACCGGGATACCCTTTTTTTCCCAAGCCGCCTTTTCAGGTTTTCGACTTGCCGAGTGTACAAAATTTTTTCATTTTCATCCCTTATTTTTGCCGGAACCCTTTTGGTTCGCCGGGGAACCCTTATTTTTGCCTAGGCCAGTCGACCTAGCGGGTCTTTGATTACACGTAGTACTTTTTTAATCGAGAGTTGATCATCACAAAAAATGAAAGTAATTTGAATATAGTGAATACGAATGGATTGATTCAAAATAGACATATGCGATGCATTGATAAAGTAACAAAGTTTGACATGAATAAATGTTTGAATAATCAAAAGAAAATTACAAATTGAAAATTCTAATGAACAAAAAGTCTTCTCGTCTCAGGACTTGTCACTTCAAATGGTGAGCCTTGGAGGGATGGTAGAAGAACTCAACCTGACCATCTTGTGTGAATTCCAATGCTCCTTCATCAATCAGGTTTTGAATTTTGTACTTCAGCTTCCAACAATCGTCAGTATCATGCCCTGGGCTATTAGAATGGTATGCACACCTTGCATCAGGATTGTAGTTGGGTGAAGAAGTCTTAGGATTCGGATGAGGTCCTACCAACGTCACCAGATTTAATCTCAACAGGTGTTACAAAGCTTGGGACAGTGGCATGTTGAGCTTGGTAAACGGCCTCTGATTAACCCGTTGTTTATGGCAAGGTTGTTGTTGGACCCGTGATGTAGTAGCAATTTGGAGAGGTCCATTCTTCACCATACCAGACCCTTGTCTTCTTGGAGGCTGATTAATGACTCGGTTCCCGGCCTTGACTGTTTGCTTCATGCTGTTGTATCTGTCTTGAAGAAGCTGGCTGATAATGCTTCTCAGCTCTTCTTGTTCCCGAGCTAAGCTTTGGATAAAAGCCATCTGCCCCAGCATATGGTCTCTCATTGCATCTACCTCAGCTTGCAATTGTTCCAGTCGTTCATCCTTATTGTCTTCAGGACTTTTCTTGACCAAGTTCCCGATGAGGAGTGTTTTCAACTCTTCCTGCCCCTTGGATAGGTTTAGGAATACGTCCCTGAACTGAGCTTCTTGAGTTTGAAGATCTTGGTTGTCTGGTTGGAAAGCCATTGCTGAAATAAACTGTGAGAATATGAGAGACCTGTACTGGTACCTGTAATGAGGTGCATGGGAATGGAATGCATATGATATGATTTCAAAGACTTTAGGGATTCAAATTCGTAAACCAAAATGAAACACACTTTTATTAGAGTTAAAACTTGAAACCATGTTTAACAGATGCCTTTAAGGCGTTACAAAAAGAAATACTGAAAAGTAAATCAAAACTAGAAACAGCAAAAGACATCAGCGCTCCCATGGTCCTTTTCCTTTGGTGCTGAAATAGTCATTGAAGACCCGCTCATTCTCCAGCTGCCTTGTAAGCTTCAGAATCTTCTGCTCTTGCTCATGATATTTCTCTCTGTAAGTATCCCTTTCTTCCCTTATCTGGATCCAAGACCTTTTCAGTGCCCCAATGTCAGTGGGCATATGAGGATGGATGATGGTAGGGGGAACCCCTTCTTCATCAGAATGTTCAACTATCACAGGCAAGACAGCTTCGTACGGCATTCCCAGCTTTTGAGCACGTGTACGAACCCACCGGAGATATGGTTCCATCGGAAGAGAAGTCTTCACGCCTAGCTCGTACAGATCAGACCTGTGTACCCTGTTCTAAGCTCGTATGAACCTGCGGCGATGTCCCTCACTATCCCCTTAGAAGTCAAAGACAGTGCTTGGAAGCAGTAACTCATGAGGTTCGTCCCTCCTCGCTCGCCCAAACTGTCGTAAGGCCAAACAAGGATTATAGGTGATCTCTCCTCTGATTCCCAGCAATGTAACATTGGGGTACTCCCGACAGCGATCAATATAGCTACGTCTTCCATGTCTTTGGTAGTCCAAATGGTGTCCGTGTGAGCAAGGGAAATAATTATGTAGGCCCAACCCATGCCTTCCTTGTTCTTCAAAACTGATTTGGGAAGGTGAGAAATAAACCACCTCGCCAGCAATGGTGCACAGCACATAAGGGTTCCCCGTTTCCGAGCAGTGCGGGCATAGAGAGTATGCAAAATATCACCCAAGAGAGTAGGCACTGGATTATGGGACATGAAAATATTCACCGCATTCACGTCAACAAAGGAATCTGAATTTGGAAAAAGAACGAGACCATAAATGAGAAGAGCCAGGATGTCTTCAAAAGCCTGAAAGTCTAAACTGTCCCAGAACTTATTAGCCTGATCAACCAAGAACTTAGCCAAGAAGCCTTTTGTCCCACTCTGAGTTTCCCAATTAGACATTACCTCAGCCTTTGTCAGATGTAGGGTTGTAGCAATCTCTTCCAGCCTAAGGGATACCTCCCAACCTGTAAATGGCGTCTGCTCTAGAATAGAAATACCAAGTAGATCAGAGAACTCTTCCAAGGTAGGGACCAACTGGTAGTCCGGAAAAGTGAAGCAGTGGTACAGTGGATCAAAGAACTGGAATAAGACGCTCATCATCTGTTCATCCAGCTTGGAGGTGACTAGAATGAGGAGGTGACCATGTCTTCTGTCAAAAGAGGAAGTGTCAGGAACCTTGGAAACCAAATCCTTAAGCTGAGTAGGAATCTGTACAAATTTGATTCGAATAGTGTTTCTACGCATAGATGCCATAATCTGCAAAATAGAACAAAGATGAATCCCATTAGTCTTTGAAATGGTTAGTCCAATGCAATATGCATGCAATGTCGTGATGCATGATGTCATGATAGAAACACATCACAGGTATTCATAGATAGCAAACATGGTAAGGGCAAACAAGTCACACAGATAGCCCTTAGATTTTAGGCTGGCAAGGAGTTTAGGTACTACCCTCTTTCAGTTCAGTTGGTTCAACCTGTCCTAGAAGTAGTAACCGGGTTCTAGAGGATCTCAATATCACTGACCACCCTCGATCGATCATAATTCCAGTTTAGAAACCTTTTCTTGCAGCCAGAATCATCGCGAGAGTTTGGTCTCAATGAGTGTAGCATACTGCTACTGTTCTATGGCCAAGTTGGTCAATTATAGGTTCTAAGGTCAGTTGGTGCTTAATGACCCGTTAGCAGACCCATATTCTCCTCGTTGAACCATAAGGGATATTGGTACAAACTAAAGTTCCACACCCACATAGCTAATGCTTCAACCGTATCGGTCTACGCCGTACAGTTCCCTCACAGTCTATTGCTACTTACCTAAAAGGTATCCCCAGATCTGGGTTAGGATCTATAGTAACTCTGATTCAAGCCCACAAAGATAAAGCATACAAATCAAGCAATTGAAAACAATATGAACTATTCCTAAGGTACACCCCACTAAATATCCCCAACAGAGTCGCCAGTTCTGTGATACGGTGGGAAGAACTGACTATTTTTTGGAATGCTGGTTTGCGTTTTGCGTTTGTTTTTGCAAAATGTCGCGGTAAGCAAGAGTCGCCACCAACTTTTATTTTATCCAACAAGGAAAGAAAAAAAGCACTGAAAAATTCCTTTTTCGAGATTTTCTCTGAGTACGGGGGGTAGATTATAGAAAGGGAAGGTATTAGCACCCTTTCTATCCGTAGTTATCTACGGGCTCTTAGGTACTTTCTCATTGTTTTCAAAATTGTTTTCTTTGTGTTTGTGGGTTTGAAAAGTTTTTGTTTTAACTTCGATTTAACTCTTGCTTCTATCCTCAAGAGTGTAATGAAGTGTTTTTGAAAACTTTGTTTGTAAAAGTGTAAGTGTGAAAGAGTTTTGTTTTGAAAGAGAAAGTATCTAAGAGCTAATCTACCTACTCGAAAAAAAGAATCATTCTATGTTTGTTTTCTTTAGACAATGTTATCCCACTATTAGTGAGTGGGTAGCACCGTCGTTGGAGTTTAAGGGTCAATTCGAAAGAGGGACATACGGTCACTAAAGCAATGTTAGGATGCCTTAGCGGTAACCCTAATGTCTTAGATCATTTGTTTGAGGCAACAATATCTGAGGCAACCATTTCGAGGCAACTATGATCTTTTAGACAAGAGGACGACCTTTAAAACGACCTATACTCAATGACCGTGTACGAAGGCAACCAAGTGGGGTGTACCCTAAGAGTGCGCATGTGCGAGTGTGATGATTTCAATTATTTTTATCTTTGCACATGTTAAAGGTGATCTAATAATTTTTTAATTTAGGCATTCATTCTTGTCATGCAAGCCCTATTATCAAACATCTAACAGTTGTATAATTTGCAAAATTTAAAATGCGGAATTTAAACTAATTATTACAAGGCGTCGGGTATTTACATCGCCAAAACAACCCTTTGAAATTTAAATGCGGAAAAATAAATAAATGTCCTATTAAAACTATTACACGCCGGGAGCAGATACAATAATAATTGAGTAAGGAAAAATAAATCGCGCGAGTGAATTGGATCGAATGCGGAATTAGGGTTTTGACCCTTTTGATTAAAGAAAATGTTTTTGTTGTTTTTATTATTTTTAAGAAAAAGAAATTAATCCTAAAATTAAATTCTAATTTAATTATTAAATAAATAAATTAATAATAATAAAAAAACAATTAATGACATATTTTTGGAGTTTTTTGTTATTTTAGGAAAGAAAATAAAGTAATTAAATTAGTGTTAAAACTTATTGATTTCTAATTAATTTTATTTATTTACAAAATAAACTAAAGTTATTCTAAAATTAAATACCTAATTAATTAATTAATATTTATTAAATAAAAATAAAATTCTGAGATTTAATAGGATAAAAAGTATTTTTGTGATTTTTTTGATAAAAAGAAAATTAATTTATTGGTTAGTAATTAAATTTAAATAAAATAAAATAATTAAATGGAAATAAACAAAATATAAATAAAGTAGAGAGATTGGCCTGTTTTTGGGGGTGTAAAAAACAAGAATGTTGGCCCAAAACAAGCTGATCCGTTGGACTTTTTCTGATCCAGTGCATATGCGTTGATTGGCCCTTTTGACGCTCCTTCAATATTGACCACCAGATCTGGCCATCTGGCCATCTGGCACGTTGATTGGTGAGAGAGTATGATGGAACTCCTGCTTAGGCACATACTGGATTGCCTGAAAATGAACAAGAAAATGCAAATTGTTGGAGGCAGGGATCGAACCCCTGACCTCCAGCCTCTGAACGCCTTAAGGCCAACGTGGCTACCACTGGAGCACTTGTGTTTATTTGTTATAATATCAAATGCTGAAAATAATATATAAAACAAAAGAATAATGAAAGAAATAATAAAAAAACACGCGCGGCAATTTGAACGGGCGAATGGGGAAGCGACACACCTTTGTCCCCTTCCTTGAACCGTTGCTAAAAACACAGAGGCTATACCTATGGACGAAGGTCCGTCGCTACAAGCCTGTCTTATTCCAAATCTTCTATAGGCCATGGAAATGCATTCTAGTACCATGGTTGAGTTCGTCTCCCTCTTCTGATCACAACCATGGTCATTATTAGGGCTAATTGTTCCTGAAACGAAAAACCCCAAAAACAAAAACGAAACCCTATCAATGGGGGATCTCGATATAGGTCAGATAAATGAAATCAAATAATACCAAAAGCTTGCAAATTATGTGTAGATTAAGAATATGCTATCAATTCAGATCAACCATGCTTAAATTGCAAAATACGAAATCAAGAACAGAGCAATGTTACGAACGACTTACAGCGCGTGTGAGGGTCTGAAAATGCCTGGTTTTGCTTGCTTTCGCTTGTGGAGATTGCCAGGAAGAGATTGAGACCAACACCAAGTCTTGAAACTACCTCTAGACTTGATTTCGATCGCACACTTTTTTGGTGTTTTTGCAAACTTTCTTCTTGCTCTCCAATTGATCTCCAACCTTTCAACCCTTATTTTGGTATGCACACGACCCTTATGTAATGTAAAATGCATTAGGTTTGCAAACTCAGTCCAAATCTCTCTCTTTCAATGCTTGGATATTTGATTTGATTTTCTTTCACAACGTTCCATATTTGGCTTGATTTGAATCTTTTTATACACAATTGCCTTGATACGAATTGGGAATGGTTTGCTAGCTGTGATTAAAGCCTGAAATTGTCAAAAGATCCATTGGTATCAATGCTTTGGATTTTATTTGATTTTATTTGATTTAAATCAAATTAATTCAAATAAAAATCAAAATAATTAATAAAAATGTGATATGGACACATGGCCAAGGCTAGAGCACGTGGGAAATAATGCCAACTCAAAACAAGTGAAAAAGAATGGGCCCATTTGGCAAAGTTTGAAGTTTTGGGGATAGTTGACTTTTGGCAATTTTGTAAAGAAGTCCAACTTCATTAATGCATAAATTCTTCAATTTTGACTCTTTGGAAGTGTTCTTGTACTTTTTAGAAATCTTGAGATGTCCTATAATCAACCCTTTTTGTCTCGTCTCATTTTGATATTCCATTCTCAAGTTAGAAGCTTTGACAAAAAAGGTGTTTTTGTTGACTTTCAAAAATGACCTATAATGTCCAAATTCATAACTTCTTGTGAGTGCATATTTTGATCTTGGGAGCTGAAGATGTATTGTAGGAAATTTCATCCTATTCAAAATGAGCTTTGGATGGGTCATTTCTCATAAAGTATGAGAAAGTTATGCTTGGTCAAAGTTGAGTTGACTTTTCCGGCAAAACACTAATTTAGCAACTTTTGAATCTTGATGAATTGTGAGCAATCCTTGATGAATCATGATCAACCCTTGATCAAATGATGAAATTTACTTCAAAATGAGAATGTTGACAAAAAATCTTGAAGTTTGATTGTATGTAGCTCACAGTTGACTTTTGCCCTAGCACAGTCGATTTTTGGACCTTTGAGCAATTGACTGAGTAAACTTCCTCTGCAAGGCTTGAAATTTGACATGGATGATCTTGAGAACATATTAGGACATTGGTGAGAACTTGGGGTCACTTGAACTCAAGGATCTTGATGCAATGTGAAACCCTAATTTGGGGTAAACTGCCTTAGAAGATAGCTTATCTGGCCAATCCTTGAGCAACCTTGAGCAACTTGGAGATCTTTCTTGAAATATCTTGAGAAATATGGGAGGGAAAATTTTGGGGTACAACATAACGCCTAAAATGCATTTGATCTTCAAATTCAGCTAATAAAGTCTTTGTTTATTTTGGTTTGCAAATTTAAATTTCCCAAAGTCTTTGAAATCATTGCATACGCATCCCATTCATAACATTGCATGTACAGGTACCATACAGGTTTCTCATCTTCTTCGTTGTTTATTTCAGCATGAAATGTCTTCCGAGCAAACCATCAAGGACCTTCAGGAACAGAACGCCCAGTTCCAACAAATGTTCATAAGTCTAGCAAAAGGGCAGGAGGATCTGAAAGCCCTTATCCTGAAAGAGAAGAAGAAAAAGAAGAAGGTTGCTGGTATTCTGAATATGGGAAGAATGTTTGGAGAGTGGTTGAAGCGACAAGCCGATCTGACCTCTTCATCCAAGGAAGGGGAGAATTTGGAAGAAGAGAAGGATCCCAGTCCTGTAGTTTCTGACAATGATACCGACTATAATGATGAGCAATATCCTCCTGCTGAGGATAGATACAAGCAGTTGGAAGATCGGCTGAGTGCTATGGAAGTACAGAGGATACCTGGACTGGATTTAGAAGAATTGGGATTGGTGTCGGGAGTAGTCATCCCGCAGAAATTCAAAGCTCCAATTTTTGCTAAGTATGATGGGGTGTCCTGCCCAAAACTCCATCTCCGCTCTTATGTCAGAAGGATCCAGCCCCACACCGCTGATAGAAATCTGTGGGTTCATTTCTTTCAAGATAGTCTGTCAAGGACTCAGCTTGAATGGTTCTACCAGTTGGAGGGAGCCAATGTCCTAAATTGGGAAGATCTGGCTGCTGCTTTCTATAAGTAGTATCAATACAACGTCGACCTTGCTCCTACTCGTACTCAACTCCAGAGTACGTCCATGGGTGCAAGTGAAGGCTTTAAAGACTATGCCCAAAAATGGAGAGACTTGGCTGGGAGAGTTCAACCCCCGTTGTCTGATATAGAGCTGGTTGATATGTTTTTGGGGACGCTATCTGGTCCACTTTTTAATCACTTGATCGGCAGCTCGTCAGCTGGTTTCACCGAGCTGATTCTAATTGGAGAAAGAGTAGAAGCTGGGATTTGGAGCAGCAAGATACATAAGGATGCCTCTTCGAGTTCAGTAAAGAAGCCTTTTGCTGATAAGAAGGAAGCCAACACCATCTATAGCCCGAGGGGATAAAATAGGGCTAAACATCGTTAGACAGTAAGTGTTGCGATGATACCTAGGCCTGTAGTTGCTCCACAATGCAACAATCAACAAAGGGTGGAAAGACCACAACGGAAGTTTACCCGAATCAATATGACATTGGCTGAAGTTCTACCTCATCTGTTGAGATCCAACTTAGCATCCTTGAAAGAGGCTCCCAAGAATCCAAATACCACATATCCCCGATATAATCCAAATGCTCGGTGTGCCTATCATTCTGAGAGTCCTGGCCATGATACCAACGATTGCTGGGCTCTAAGAAATAAAGTACAAGATCTGATTGAAGCCAAGGAAATTGAGTTCGATGCTCCGGAGCAGCCCAATTTCATAACTGCTCCCATGCCTAAACACGGTCGTGGAATTAATGCTATTGATACTGATTTGTTCATTACCTCTGTCGATGAAGTTTCTACTCCTCTCATGACTGTCAAGAAGAATTTTTTGTTGGCCGGTTTATTTCCGGGTTATGGTGAAGGTTTCCACATGTGTTCGTTTCTACCTTCTGGTTGCCATTTGTTGAAGTCAGGTGTTCAACGCCTGATGGACAGCAAAGAAATTTTGTTCTAGAAAACTTTGGTTCCCGTTGTTCCATCTGAAGACATTTCCATTATAACCATTTCCGCCAATCCATCCAAAGGTCTCCTCGAGAAGACCTGTTAGGATTGCATCTGCTCCAAGAATTGCTCCGTTGATAATTATTGTTCCTGGTTCTATCTTGTATGTCTCGGACAAAGCTGTCCCCTAGAATTATGGTGCCGATGTATACTATCATGGCATCAAACAAGATTTGAAAGATGAAGAGGCTGATCCTGATATTGGTAATATTGTCGGAACCAACAAAGTTACCTGAAGTGGAAGTGCCTTTTCTCTTGAAATTTCCCCTAAGACTGTCAACCAGCCTATTGTCATTCCATCTGCTAGTACATCAACTATTGCTCATGTTCTTACTCCAGTTATTACCCCTGTCGGTGAATCGTCTGATACTCATGGCAAAGAAATTATAGGTGAGCCTTCCCGGACGGAGGCGCCTAAGAAAATTGTTGTGGAAGCCTCTAAACAAGAGATGGAGGAAATTCTGAAAATAATTAAGAAGAGCGACTACAATGTGGTCGAGCAGCTGGGGCAGACCCCATCAAAGATATCCATGTTGTCTCTGTTGTTGTGTTCTGAAGCCCATGCAAAGGCTTTGATTGCATTCCTCAAGATTGTGCATGTGCCGCAGGAAACTTCAGTTGATCAATTTAAAGATTGTGTGGCTAGCCTGACTGTTGATAATGGGATGGGTTTTTCAGATGCGGACTTGACACCAAAGGGAAGGAAGCATAATGATGCTCTGCATGTCTCGATTGAATGCAGGGGCACCACTATGGCTCATGTGCTAGTAGATACTGGGTCTTTGCTGAATGTCTTTCCTAAGAAGGCGTTGGACTGGTTGGATTGTGAGGGTTTAACGTTAAAGCCTAGTAATATTGTGGTAAGGGCTTCTGACGGATCGAAGAGAATGGTGCTCGTAGAGGTGGACATCCCTGTCAAAGTGGGTTCTCAGAATTTTGGGTCCACCTTCTATGTGATGGATATCAGGCCGTCGTATTCTTGTTTGCTGGGTCGTCCTTGGATCCACGAGGTTGGGGCAGTTGCTTCCACACTCCACCAAATGATGAAGTATCCAGTGAAAGGAAAGATTATCACAGTGCGGGGTGAAGAAGAGTATATGGTGAGCCACCTCAATTCCTTCTGCTACGTAGAGATGGACGGGGAATTCATAGAAACTCCTTGTCAAAACTTCGAAGAGGTCCCTCAGATCTTGGCATCGGCTGGAATTACTACCAACAAACCTCCTTTGAAGATGGTTTCTCTAAAGGACGCCAGGGTTGTGGTTGAAGAAGGCGGGCGTACCAATTGGGGTCAGCTCCCTGATTTCACTCACAAAACGGACAAATTTGGTTTGGGCTTTACTACAAGGGCTCAAAGGGATGTTCGACGCGCTCTGGCTGGAGGACCTCCCCTACGCATCAGCAATCGTGGGGTTAATGCCATCGAAGACAGCGAGGAAGACTCAGACATCGACAGCTGGATCTACCCAACTACCAACGGTGGACCGAGTAATTGGACGGCTAGGGACTTTATACCAGTTTCTTTTATTCCGTAGTAATTGACTTACTTGTTTTTGAGATTTGTAATAAACAATTTGAAACTTTACAGCCTTGTGCCTTGCCCGAGGCACATTGGTTTCGTTTGTGAGGGCTGTTATTTGTCATTTCATATATCATTAATAAAGCATTGGATGTTTCTTGCATACAAACTTTGCGCTCTCTATTTTTCTTTTCTGTTTTTCACTTTATCAAAACAAATATTCTCTTACACACACTCACGTATCATAATGCAGATCCATATCCACTCTGGATCCCATTGATAATTGCTCTGCTATTTCCAGTTATGACTTCAAAAATATAATCAACCAAGCCGAGGACGAAGGTGAGGATGATTGTGAGGTGCCTGGAGAACATGCTAGACTACTACAACAGGAAGAAAGGGACATACAGCCTCATGAATAGCCAGTTGAGACAGTGAACTTGGGTACCGAGGAAGACAGGAAAGAGGTTAAAATAGGTGAAAATATGGAGCTTAGCGTCAAACAGAGGTTGATACAGATGATGCACGACTATGTTGAGATCTTCTCTTGGTCCTATGAAGACATGCCTGGTTTGGACACTGACATCGTGGTACATCGCCTACCGACTAAAGAAGACTATCCTCTAGTTAAGCAGAAGGTCCTCCGTATGCATCCCGAAATGTCAGAGAAGATCAAGGCAGAGGTCATGAAATATTTCGACGCAGGATTCTTAGTTGTCACTTCATACCCATAGTGGGTTACCAACGTCGTCCTGATACCTAAGAAGGACGGCAAGGTACGGATGTGTGTGGATTACAAAGATCTGAACAGGGCAAGCCCCAAGGATGACTTCCCACTTCCTCACATTGATGTTCTGGTCGACAATACCGTGCAACATAAAATCGTCTCCTTCATGGATGGTTTCTCTGGCTACAACCAGATCAAGATGGATCCTGAAGACATGGAGAAGACAACCTTCATTACACAGTGGGTCACCTTCTGCTACAAGGTGATGCCTTTTGGGTTAAAGAATGCTGGGGCAACTTATCAGCGAGCCATGGTCGCTTTGTTCCACGATATAATCCACCATGAGATAGAGGTTTATGTCGACGACATGATCGCCAGGTCTCAAACAAAAGAGGAGCACCTCGACCATCTACAAAAAATGTTTGACAGGTTGAAGACATACAAGTTGAGGTTGAATCCGAACAAGTGCACCTTCTGGGTAACATCTGGTAAACTTTTGGGTTTTATCGTCAGTGACAAGGGTATTCAGGTAGACCCTACGAAGGTAAAGGCCATACAAGAGATGCCAGTTCCCCGTATAGAGAAAGAGGTTAGAGATTTCTTGGGACGTATGAATTACATCGCTAGGTTCATTTCACATCTGACTGCCACGTGTGAGCCAATCTTCAAGCTTCTGAAGAAAGATCAAGTGGTAAAGTGGAATGATGAATGCCAGACCGCTTTCGAAATAATCAAGGAATACCTTCAAGAACCACCAATTTTGATGCCTCTAGTTGAAGGAAGACCTTTGATATTATACTTGACAATGATAGACAATTCAATGGGGTGTGTGCTGGGGCAGCATGACGAGTCTGGTCGAAAAGAGCACGCGATATACTACCTTAGCAAAAGGTTTACCGACTGTGAGACACGATACTCATTGCTCGAGAAAACTTGTTGCGCTTTGGCATGGGCTGCTTGCCGACTAAGACAGTATATGTTGACTCACACTACTTTGTTGATATCAAAGATGGATCTGATCAAGTATATTTTCGAGAAGCCCGCTCTCTCCGGAAGGATAGTAAGGTGGCAAATGATCTTAATTGAATACGACATACAATATACAACCCAAAAAGCAATAAAGGGGAGTGTATTGGTTGATCATTTGGCTCATCATGTTGTGGATGACTACCAGTCCATGAATTTCGAGTTCCCAGATGAGAATATCATGTTAGTGACTGACTACGAAGAACCTGGAACGGATGAAGGACCTGAGGAGGGATCCCGATGGTCTATGGATTTTGATGGAGCCTCAAACGCACTGGGTAATGACATTGGCTCCGTAATCATATCCCCCGAGGGCTGTCATACTCTGCTCACTTCCTGAGTATGTTTCAACTGCACCAACACCATGGCGGAGTATGAAGCATGTATCATGGGTCTTCGAGCTGCTATCGACCTAAGGATCATGTTCTTGAGTGTATTCGGGGATTCCTCCCTAGTGATAAGTTAGATCAAAGGCGAGTGGGATACGAAGCATCTGAATCTCATTCCTTACAAAGAGTATGTACTGACATTGCTCCCACACTTTGAGGAGGTAACCTTTGAACATTTCCCACGAGAGGAGAACCAGTTGGCGGACGTGCTAGCTACCATGTCTTCTATGTTCAAGGTTAGGTGGGATAATGAAGCTCCCCAAATTACCATTGAGAGGTTGGATGAACCAGTACACTGCTGTGAAATCGATACGGAAGAAGTGGCAGACAAACCCTGGTTTCACGAAGTCAAAAGGTATCTCGAGGCTCAAGAGTATCCCGAAGGGGCATCTGTCAATGATAAGAAGTTTCTGAGAAGGTTCGCTGCAAAGTTCTTCCTCAGTAATGGAATCCTCTATAAATGCAACCATGACTCCACACTACTACGGTGTGTAGACAAGAGCGAAGCAGAGAGGATCATGACAGATCTACATGAAGGCACCTTCGGAACCCATTCCAGTGGACACACCATGGCTAAGAAGATCCTACAGGCAGGATATTACTGGTCCACTATGGAAGCTGATTGTTATCAGCACTCTGGAACTTGTCATAAGTGCCAAATCTATGCTGATAAGGTGCATGTGCCTCCGGTCCCCTTAAACGTCTTGACAGCTCCGTGGCCCTTTGTAATGTGGGGCATCGACATGATCGGAGAAATCAGGCCTGCCGCTTCCAATGGACATCATTTCATTCTAGTGGCCATTGATTACTTTACAAAGTGGGTTGAGGTGGCCTCTTTGCTACTCTGACCAAGAACATTATTGCGCGGTTTATCAGGCATAATCTGATCTGTCGATATGGTGTGCCAGAGAGAATTATTACTGACAATGGTACGAATCTCAACAACACAATGATCACCGAGATCTGTAAACAGTTCAAGATACAGCATCGTAACTCTTCTCCCTACCAGCCGAAGATGAATGGGGTTGTTGAAGCGGCTAACAAGAATATCAAAAAGATTGTACAGAAGATGACGGTGACATAAAAATACTGGCATGAGATGTTACCATTCGCACTTCATGGGTACCGTACCTCAGCACAGACGTCGACAGGGGCAACCCCCTATTCTCTGGTATATGGCATGGAGGCAGTCCTACCCACCTAAGTCCAGATACCTTATCTCAGGATTATGAAGGATGTGGGTTTGAACAAAGACGACTGGATCCGAACCCGACTTGATAAGTTAAATCTAATCAATGAAAAGAGACTTACTGCTATCTTCCACGGTCAGACGTGTCAAAAGCGAATGATCAAGGCTTTTAACAAGAAACTCAAATGCCGGAAATATCAAGTTGGGGATCTGGTGATCAAGCGCATCATATTTCCGCAAGGTGATCCAAGGGGCAAATGGACCCCCACGTACGAAGGGCCGTTTGTGGTTAAGAACATTTTCTCAGGTGGAGCTATGATTCTAACCACCATGGATGGTGATGACCTTCCTGACCCTGTCAATGCAGACATAGTGAAAAGATACTACGCATAATCAAAGACCCGCTAGGTTGACTGACCTAGGAAAAAATAAGGGCTTCCCGGTGAGCCAAAAGGGTTCGGGCAAAAGTAAGGGATGAAAATGAAAAAACATTTGTAGACCCGGCAAGTCGAAAACCCAAAAGGGCGGCTTGGGAAAAAAGGGGTATCCCGGTGGACTGAAAACCCGAAAGGGCGGTCCAGGAAAAAACTAGGGATATAAAGCGTACCATTATGTCTCATTAGATCATCTTGTGACCAGACTTCGGTATCAACTATCAAGCTCGGACGACACCAAATAATCTGATAAACTTTCGGCCAAGAAGCAAAGTGATGAGACACTTGAAGATATAAAGGCAATAGCAGAGTTGGAACCCAACGGGGTTGTTTCACATGGCTATTTTTCTTTCTTTTGCACAAATTGTATAAATTCTATTTTTTGACGGTATTCTCTTACTAGGACGTCAACCTCTTTGTACAAAAACGCCTATTACAGGCCAACTTCAAAAATCAATACAAGTCATTTTCACAAGAAGCTTCAATCTGTTTTTTCTTTTTATGTTTTGTTTTGCAAGACGTCCAATGATTTATTTTTGACATATGCATTTGAAAATGATTGCTGCTCATAAATATTTACATAAGAAACAAAAGACGATTACTTGTAATTCCAGAAACAGGGAAAAACAAGAAGTGCCAAACCCTACAGTTACTCTGCCCAGCAGGTACCGGGATAAAGCCAGCTTGGGAACATAATTATTGGTACATACACTCCCCCACAGAGTAAAAGTATCTAAAGGCATTGATGTCAGCTTCCCTGAAACAGGACATAACCACCCCCAGCTAAGGTTCATAATCACGGGCGAGTCAATAAATTTCATCCTCCAAGCGGAGTTTATTTCTCCAGATATAGAAGCTCAATCTCCAACAGAGCTCATCATCTCCAGCAACGGAATTTCATCCCCAACTGAGTTTATTCCTCCAGGTCAGCAGGTCTCCAATAGAGTATCTCTTCCCCCTAAGTTTGGTCCCCGCAGAGTTATTCTCCAGCATCTCTTCCCGACAAAATATTTATAAATCTCCAGCAACAGTCAGGGATTTATTTTCCTAGACGCGAGTATACCCTGATAGCATTTCATGAACATACATCATGACATACGCATACATATCACACACAGCATAATCTCATTTAATTTCAGAACATCATCTCACCCTGCATTTCATGCATCGCATATAACTAACCCTGACATCTTTTGCAGGAAAAGACGATTAGCTTCAACAAATCCAACAGTTATACAAGTTACATCCACAGACAACTAACGGAAACTCAGTTCCCGAAACTAAACGGGTCAACTAATCTACACTATTGCTTCGAAGTAACCCTACTATCCAGTTTCCTTCTCACAGCCCTCCTATCCAGGATTCCATATCGAAGTAACCCTACTATCCAGGTTCCTTCTCACAACCCTACTATCCAGGCTTTCATATAGAAGTAACCCTACTATCCAGGTTCCTTCTCAGAACCCTACTATCCAGGATTTCCTATCGAAGTAACCTACTATCCAGGTTCCTTCTTACAACCCTACTATCCAGGCTTTCATATAAAAGTAAATCTATTATCCAGGTTCCTTCTCACAACCCTACTATCCAGGCTTTCATATTGAAGTAACCCTACTATCCAGGTTCCTTCTTACGACACAACTATCTAGGCTTTCATATCGAAGTAACCCTACTATCCAGGTTCCTTCTCACAGCCCTACTATCCAAGCTTTCATATCGAAGTAACCCTACTATCCCGGTTCCTTCTCACAACCCTACTATTCAGGCTTTCATATCGAAGTAACCCTACTATCTAGGTTCCTTCTCACAGCCCTACTATCCAGGCTTTCATATCGAAGTAACCCTACTATCCAGGTTCCTTCTCACAGCCCTACTATCCAGGCTTTCCTATCGAAATAATCCTAATATCTAGGTTCCTTCTCACGGCCTTACTACCCAGGTTCCTTCTCACATCCCTACTATCCAGGCTTTCATATTGAAGTAACCCTACTATCCAGGTTCCTTCTCACAGCCCTACTATCCAGGCTTTCATATCGAAGTAACCCTACTATCCAGGTTCCTTCTCACAGCCCTACTATCCAGGCTTTCATATCGAAGTAACCCTAATATCCAGGTTCCTTCTCAGAGACCTACTATCCAGGCTTTCATATCAAAGTAACCCTAAGATCCAAGTTCCTTCTCACAGCCCTACTATCCAAGATTTCATATCGAAGTAACCCTACTATCCAGGTTCCTTCTTACAATCCTACTATCCATGCTTTCATATCGAAGTAACCCTATTATCCAGGTTCCTTCTCACAGCCTTACTATCCAGGCTTTCATATCGAAGTAACTGAAATTCTGGCAACAGATACTTAATGTCACAGTGAATGTTATGACACCGTATCTGACATACTTCAAGACAGTAATTTAAAAACAGTAAAGAACACAATCAATTGTTAACCCAGTTCAGTGTGTAACAACACCTACTCTGGGGGCTACCAAGCCAGGGAGGAAATTCACTATAAGAGATATTAATTCAGGAATAAACCAACCAGTTTATCTCCTTCACTTAAGATCTACCCAATGCAACTTCAATCTAAGTTCAACTTAAACCTGAGTTCCTACTCACTCCCCCTCAATCACAGCAGTGATACTAAACTATTTATTAATGAGATTATGAAGACACTCTTCAATACACACACTTGATTTTGCTTCAAAGCTTTAATCAAGAGACACAAACACTCGTGCTTCAAAGCTTTGAGTGAGACACAACCCTTACAGTCAAATCCTACTCCAAGTCACTTATCACAACGACAATTGCTTGGCTCACAGTAGTTACAACTATACAATTCCTTATTGATCTTCTGTCAAAAAGTGTTGCTAACCATTAATCTTCATGAGGAATATATAGGCAGACTATTCTTCGGTTAGGGCTTCCATGAAAATAGCTAGGGTTAACTAAAGTTAACCTAAAGACTTGGTCTTAGGCTTTCATCATGCCAGATTAGGGTTAAGCAAGGTTAACCTAATATCCACGTGAGCATCTGATCTGGACTGTATATAACAACTCAGAGAAGCATATCAGATTCCTTAAAATTCTCAGAAATAACAAATCTGCACAAATGTTAGATCAGTACAGGATGTCTTAACATTGGTTATGACAATAAGAATCCTGCTCACTGATTTTGGTAGAATACACTATATATGATCATTGCTTAATGATCATGATAAACACCTCAAACTGAGTAGATCCTGTATGACATTCTTTTCTGCAGAATGTACCTTTATCCCAGAATGTTATGACATCAGTCATGACATTCGCAACTCTGGTTTTACCAAAAAAAATGCCAACAAACAAACACTTACAAACTCCCCCTTTGGCAAATTTTTGGCTAAAACCCCTAAACAATCAGAGATTAGAATGCAGCAAATTTTTTAATAACAGCTACCAAGTCTAATTCTACCAAAATTACCACAAATTCTTCTCCCCCTTTTTAGCCATAAAGAGGCCAAAGGTACTTGTACTTTTAAGTCATACAGTCATCCAAAAGGAATTTAAAAAAACATAGAAAGAATAAGAAGTCATTTGGCAGCAACAGGTTCCAGCAGCAATCTTTTCAACAACACTGACCTTTAGGCACTGTCATCCTCCGAGGAAGCACTATCTTCAGCATTATGCTGGTCTTCATCAGCATCCTCTTCCCTTATTTGTTCTTTATTCTCCTCCTGTTCTAGTCTAGCAATCAGCTCTTCAAGAGTCCTTTTTCTTGTATCAAGCTCTCTGTAGGTTTCTTTTAGCACATCTATAACATCAATTTTCTTGGAATGAGATTTAACAGTTAATGTTTCAGCAGATGTCATAACAATGTCAGGGACATGTGTTCCCTGAAACAGCTTATAGTGCAAACCAAGAGCATGGGCTCTTTTGCATACAGAGTCTTTTTCAACCAGAATATCAGGATAATGAGCAATGATTATACCACACAGGAGAGAGGGAAAAGCAATAGGGCCTTTAATAGCACAGCTTCCAGCATGTTTCAATGTTTGATCAAAGATGTACTTGCCATAATCAAAGTTTGTCCTGGTTCCAACAGCATAGATAAATCTTCCTAAACCTGTGGAAATGGTAGATTTATGGTTGGTGGGAACCCAGTTAGCTGCACTAATTTTGTGCAGTATGGCAAACTTCATGCTCAGCTTGCTTGCATTTAGCTTCCCTTTCAAGGGCCAGTTCTTGACTTGCTTGGCAGTGATGGTTTGACAAACTTGGTTGTCAGTAACTTCAAGCTCAGGACAAGCATCATCAAGCCTTCCTAGGAATTTGTTTATTACAGAAGGAGAGAAATTTACCTTCCTTCCTCTCACATACACACTCTGAAAATCAGCTGACTTTCCATCAGCACAACCATCAGATAAATTTACTATGAATTCTTTGACAAGAATCTCATAGCAGTTGGAAAACTTGACCACAGTTTTCATTAGGCCAACAATCTTGATTAGATCCATGATTTCCTTACACTCAATAGCACTGTTGTTCAGCTCTCTCTCCAAGGCAATCCTTTTCAGAAACACATACTTCCACCTGTTTGCATTTTCTGGATGGTAAAAGGAGATGTTATCAATGGCAACTTCAGGAACTTTAGGCATTTTGCTAGAATAGGGTTTCTTCCTGAGAGGAATGTCTGGAACATTGCTCTCAACATCAAAATCAAAGTCTGATTCCTCATCAGATTCAGAGGGTTTAGGATCCTTCCTTTTCTTCGCTATTGGTTGTCTCAAAGGTTTTGAGAGACTACCAACAGGTACTCTAGCTTTTACCTTCCCCTTCCCTTTTGACATTCCAGCTTTTCGATCCTTCTCAGCTTCTACTCTAGTCTTGTTCTCAGACCTGGTTTTCTTATGAACAACTTTAGTAGCCTTCTCTTTGGAGGGGCTTTGGGTAGCATCCTGCTTTTCTTTTCTGCTCGTCATCCTTCTAGCTATGCTAGGGTTGATATTAGCAATTAAATCATTGTCAGAGTATTCTTCATCAACATTAATAACCGGGAGTTCAACAGCCTTGTCAGTAGGGTTCTGGTGATCATCATGTTTTTCTAGAGATTTCCTAATGTTGTCATCAGGTGTCTCAACATTATGAGTGACATCTGGATCCATTTATACATTAAGATTAGCAGATTCTTAGTTCAAAGGTACAGAAATTCCAGGAACAGAGTGATTCTCATTAAGAATCCTAGTGACTAGTCTGGCAATAGCTTGATGTACATAAGCAGAACCTTCCCTATTTGCTATCTCTGGAGGAACAGAAGATGATGGTTGAGAAGATTTACCAGATGGAGAAGCTTGTGATCTTCTTGCATGTCTGGTTCGCAGCTTCTTGACCTTAGTGGGATCAGCTTCTAGTTCACGAAGAGGAGTTATCTCAAGAACATCAGTATCCATGCAGTTTGTAATTGCCCTAGGTTCGCTGTCAGAGGATGCGAAAGCAGCATTCGCCTTTGAAGAAGATGATGACAGGGATTGTTGAGACATTTTGAGCGATTTAGAAAACAAGTAACAGCGAGTGTGAAATCTTCGTTTGAGAGAATGGAGATTGTTGCAGAAACGCGAGAAGAGGGAGATATATGAATGTCTATTCAACTTCTTAAAATTTTGGAAAGAAAGAGGGAAACAGATGATTAGCCCAATCAGAATAGACTTAACTGAAAAATCTCTTTCATCCCTTGTTTTAAGCAAAATTAATTGCTACATCTCTTCATATTGGCAAATACCCAGCTTGCCCCTCAAATTTTCAAATTGACTAGCATCAAGTGCCTTGGTAAAAATGTCAGCCAGTTGCAGTTTAGTGGCAACATATTCCATCTTAATCACCTTTTCCTCCACAAGGTCTCTGATGAAGTGATGTCTAATGTCAATATGCTTAGTCCTGCTGTGCTGTATAGGATTCTTGGAAATGTTAATAGTACTCAGATTGTCACAGTACAATGTCATGACATCTTGTGTGACATTGTACTCAGTTAGCATCTATTTCATCCAGATCATTTGAGAACAGCTGCTACCAGCTGCTATGTATTCAGCTTCAGCAGTAGATAGAGACACACAGTTCTGTTTCTTGTTGAACCAAGAGACAAGATTATTTCCCAAAAAGAAGCATCCTCCTGAGGTACTTTTTCTATCATCAGCACTACCAGCCCAATCAGCATCACAGTAACCCGACAAAATTGGTTCACATCCATGAGAGTACAGCATGCCATAGTTGTAAGTTCCACTCACATACTTCAGAATTCTTTTCACTTGGTTGATGTGACTTACTTTGGGTTCAGCCTGGTATCTTGCACAAACTCCAACTGCAAAAGCAATGTCAGGTCTGCTGGCTGTTAAGTATAGTAGACTTTCTATCATGCTTCTGTACAAGCTTTGATCCACATTTGCTCCACTTGTGTCTTTGGACAACTTTAAATGAGTAGGTGCAGGAGTCCTTTTGTGACTGGAATTCTCCATTCCAAACTTCTTGACAATATTCTTTGCATACTTGCTTTGAGACAGAAAAATTGAGTCTTCCATCTGTGTGACTTGCAGCCCAAGAAAGTAGGTCAATTTTCCCATGAGGCTCATTTCAAATTCAACTTGCATCTGGTCAGCAAAGTGTTTAACCATTTTATCTGACATTCCCCCAAACACTATGTCATCAACATAAATTTGAGCTACCATTATATTTCCTCCTTCATTTTTGACAAAAAGGGTTTTATCCAAGCCTCCTTTCCTGTATCCTTTGTCAGAGAGGAATTTTGTCAACCTGTCATACCAGGCTCTAGGAGCTTGTTTCAGACCATATAAAGCTTTCCTCAATTTTTAGACATGATCAGGGCAGTTTGGATCCACAAATCCTTTAGGTTGTTCCACATATACTTCCTCATTTAAGTACCCATTTAGGAAGGCACTCTTTACATCCATCTAAAATAGCTTAAACTTAAGGAGACAAGCAACTCCCAAAAGAAGTATGATTGATTCCAGTCTGGCTACAGGAGCAAAAGTATCATCAAAATCAACCCCTTAAACTTGAGTGTATCCTTGAGCAACAAGCCTTGCCTTATTTCTGGTGACAACTCCTTCAGCATCTGATTTGTTCTTGTAGATCCATTTTGTGCCAATGATGTTTGTTCCTTCTGGTCTAGGAACTAACTCCCATACTTCATGTTGCTTGAATCGGTTCAATTCATCTTGCATTGCTCCAATCCAGTATTCATCAGTCAAAGCCTCCTTAACATTTTTTGGTTCAATTTTAGATACAAAGCAAGAGTTTGTGATGATTTCTCTAGATCTTGTAATGACTCCACTGTTGGGGTCTCCTATGATGAGTTCCTTAGGATGATCTTTCTGAATTCTGATGGAAGGATCTTTGTTAGCTTCCTTTGATTCGGATTCTGATGAAGTAGTTTTAGGTACATCATCTTTTTTAGACACTTGAGTTGAAGTCTCAAAGAATGTCTCAACATCATATGGGACATTTGTTTCCTCATGATAATCATCAACTATGACATTTATAGATTCCATCATAACTTTGGTCCTGGAATTGAATACCCTATATGCTCTGCTGTTGGTAGAGTATCCTAGGAATATTCCTTCATCACTTTTCGGATCCATCTTTCTCCTTTATTCACGATCTGTCAGAATATAGCATTTGCTTCCAAAGACATGGAAGTACTTTACTGTAGGCTTTCTTCCTTTCCATAGTTCATAAATGGTGGATGATGTTCCCTTTCTCACGGTGACCCTGTTATGGACATAACAAGTTGTATTCATAGCTTCATCCCAAAAATGAATAGGAAGTCCTTTGGCATGTATCATTGCTCTGGCAGATTCCTGTATAGTCCTGTTTTTTCTTTCCACAACTCCATTTTGTTGAGGAGTTATGGGTGAAGAGAATTCATGATTGATTCCTTCTGAGGAGCAGAACTCATCAAACTTACTGTTTTCAAATTCCTTGCCATGATCACTTCTGATTCTGACAATGCATCCTTCTTTTTCTCTTTGAATTCTTTTGCACAATTCCTTAAATACATCAAATACATCAGAATTTTCCCTAATGAAGTTAATCCAGGTGAATCTTGAAAAATCATCCACAACAACATAAGCATATCTCTTTCCACTAAGACTTTCCACCTGCATTGGACCCATCAGATCCATATGTAAAAGTTATAGCACCTTAGAGGTGGTCAGATGTCTTGTCTTTGGATGTGACATTCTAGTTTGCTTTCCAACCTGACATTCACCACAGACTCTCCCTTCATCAATTTGAAGCCTTGGAATCCCTCTGACTGCCTCCATGGATATGATCTTTTTCATCCCTCTTAGATGTAAATGACCAAGTTTTTGGTGCCACAGTTTCACTTCCTTTTCTTCTTTGGCTATAGAGCATACAAAAGAGTAATTAGTGTTCTCAGACTCCCATAAGTAACAGTTGTCTTTTGATCTGACTCCTCTCATTACAACTTCTTGTTTTTCATTGGTTACAAGACATTCAGACTTGGTGAAGTTGACCTTGAATCCTAGATCACATAATTGACTGATACTTATGAGATTAGCAGTCAAGCCATTTACCAACAACACTTCATTTAGGTTTGGAACTCCAGGGTAGTCCAAGTTTCCAACTCCTTTGATTTCTCCTCTAGCACCATCTCCAAAAGTGACATAACTAGTAGTATGAGGTTTAACATTATTCAGAAGATTCTTGATTCCAGTCATGTGTTTAGAGCATCCACTGTCAAAGTACCAGTCTTCCTTGGCAGAAACTCTAAGGGAGGTGTGAGCTATCAGGGCTGCAGACTTTTTCTTCCACTGTTGAGTATATGGTACCTTATTAGACTTAAGTTTGACAACTGGGGTCTGATTAGGATATCCATATAATCTGAAGCAGAATGGCTTTATGTGACCAAACCTTCCATAATGATGACATCTCCATCTTTGATACTTTTTCTTCATATTTCTCTGTTCTCGATGTTGAGTGCTATGTTGTGACATTTGCTTTGACATTTGTTTATCAGGCCTGATCTTCTTCTTGTCTACAGTAGATTTCTTTGCAGCCACAAATCCTAGACCAGACTTGTTTCCCACATTTTGTCCAGCCTGAAGGATTTCTTCCAATTTGTCAGTTCCATTTGTCAGCATCTTAACAGACTTGGTCATCTGATCAAGCTTTGAGTTTAGCATTTGAACTTCACCTTCGAGATGGTTTATAGTATCAGTGTCTGCCTTCTTCTCAGTCTCCAATTTTACTATGAGTTTTTTCTGTTTATCATTTTGCTGACAGACTTCAGCACTTCTGATACATAGCTTCTTGTAGGTGTCAGCAAGTTCTTCAAATGTCACTTCCTCATCACTAGAGTCACTATCAGAGTTACAAATGCCAGCTAGTGCAGTGACTAGTTTAGCAAATTCTTCTTCAGAGTTACTTTCTGAGTCACAATCAGACCAAGTAACAAACATTCCTTTCTTTTGTTTCTTAAGAAAGGTAGGACATCCAGCTCGAATGTGCCCATATCCTTCACATCCATGGCATTGGATTCCTCTGCTTTGATTTCCCTTTTCTTCAGACTTAGGTCTTCTGCTGGAGTCATAGGATCTGCTAATGTCAGAGGGAATGTTCTTGACATTTGACCTTAACTTTGGGTCCATTCTCTTGATGAGTTTGTTGAACTGCCTTCCAAGCATAACTATAGCTTCTGAAATATTCTCTTCATCACCCTTCTTGTTTTCATCTTTAGTATTGGATACAAGTTCTATGCTCTTGTTTTTCTTGTCAACATTGTCACTGATCCCCATCTCAAAAGTCTGAAGTGACCCAATGAGTTCATCAACCTTTAAGTTGCAGATATCCTGAGCTTCCTCTATAGCATTCACCTTCATTGCAAATCTTTTAGGCAAGGATCTGAGAATCTTTCTCACCAGCTTTTCTTCTGACATCTTTTCTCCCAATGCTCCTAAGGTGTTGGCAATTTCCAAGATGTTCATGTGAAACTCATGAATGGTCTCATCTTCCATCATCCTTAGATTCTCAAATTTGGTAGTAAGCATCTGAAGCCTTGACATTTTTACTTTGGATGTACCCTCATGGGTGGTTTTGAGAGTGTCTCAAACATCCTTGGCCAGTTCACATTGATGTACTAGTCTAAATATGTTTCTATCAATTCCATTGAACAAGGAATTTAATGCTTTGGAGTTACCCAGGGCTAACTCATCTTCTTCTTTGCTCCATTCTTCCTCAGGTTTCAGACTGGTTGTCCCATCTTTCCCAGTTATGGTGGGATGGTTCCATCCTTTGTCAGCAGCTCTCCAAGCCTTTTTGTCCAGTGACTTCAAGAAGGCAATCATACGAGGTTTCCAGTAGTCATAGTTTGATCCATCCAGAATAGGTGGTCTGTTCCCAAATCCTCCTTCCTTGTCCATAGCGCCAGAAAATAATATCCCTAAATCTCACCCAGTAAGACAGGCAGGGTGCCTGCTCTGATGCCAATTGAAATTCTGGCAACAGATACTTAATGTCACAGTGAATGTTATGACACCGTATCTGACATACTTCAAGACAGTAATTTAAAAACAGTAAAGAACACAATCAATTGTTAACCCAGTTCAGTGTGTAACAACACCTACTCTGGGGGCTACCAAGCCAGGGAGGAAATTCACTATAAGAGATATTAATTCAGGAATAAACCAGCCAGTTTATCTCCTTCACTTAAGATCTACCCAATGCAACTTCAATCTAAGTTCAACTTAAACCTGAGTTCCTACTCACTCCCCCTCAATCACAGCAGTGATACTAAACTATTTATTAATGAGATTATGAAGACACTCTTCAATACACACACTTGATTTTGCTTCAAAGCTTTAATCAAGAGACACAAACACTCGTGCTTCAAAGCTTTGAGTGAGACACAACCCTTACAATCAAATCCTACTCCAAGTCACTTATCACAACGACAATTGCTTGGCTCACAGTAGTTACAACTATACAATTCCTTATTGATCTTCGGTCAAAAAGTGTCGCTAACCATTAATCTTCATGAGGAATATATAGGCAGACTATTCTTCAGTTAGGGCTTCAATGAAAATAGCTAGGGTTAACTAAAGTTAACCTAAAGACTTGGTCTTAGGCTTTCATCATGCCAGATTAGGGTTAAGCAAGGTTAACCTAATATCCACGTGAGCATCTGATCTGGACTGTATATAACAACTCAGAGAAGCATATCAGATTCCTGAAAATTCCCAGAAATAACAAATTTGCACAAATGTTAGATCAGTACAGGATGTCTTAACATTGGTTATGACAACAAGAATCCTGCTCACTGATTTTGGTAGAATACACTATATATGATCATTGCTTAATGATCATGATAAACACCTCATACTGAGTAGATCCTGTATGACATTCTTTTCTGCAGAATGTACCTTTATCCCAGAATGTTATGACATCAGTCATGACATTCGCAACTCTGTTTTTACCAAAAAAAATGCCAACAAACAAACACTTACAGTAACCCTACTATCCAGGTTCCTTCTTACGGCCCTACTATTCAGGCTTTCATATCGAAGTAACCCTACTATCCAGGTTCCTTCTCACTACCCTACTATCCAGGCTTTCATATCAAGGTAACCCTACTATCGAGGTTCCTTCTCACAACCATACTATCTAGGCTTTCATATCGAAGTAACCCTACTATCCAGGTTCCTTCTCACAGCCCTACTATCTAGGCTTTCATATCGAAGTAAACCTACTATCCAGGTTCCTTCTTACAGCCCTACTATCCAGGCTTTCATATCGATGTAACCCTACTATCCAGGTTCCTTCTCACAGCCCTACTATCCAGGCTTTTATATCGAAGTAACCCTACTATCCAGGTTCCTTCTCACAGCACTGCTATCCAGGATTTCATATCGAAGTAACCTTACTATCCAGGTTCCTTCTCTCTTATCTCCAGACAATAGTTCAGAACACTGTAAGACCGGGACCTGATCAAACACGACTGGTTTCGCATTTCCCCAGTAAGTCACAGTGGAGCATGTACCCTGACCAGATATGCAGTTCACTTCTGCTTTCTCGAGCAGGAGTTATTTCCCTAATAGAGTAACGGATGACTGAAGCTCCTAAAATTCTATTTCTCCCAAGAAAGATACCAACATTCCTCAGCAGATTCCTCGTCAACAACAGGAATAGGAACTCTCATTGAAGGAATGTTTCAGGAAATCAACATCCTCTAGATGGAATCTTTAAGCCCATCTCCTACAATTCTCCAGCAACTTCCAAATGGCATCTATAAGCCCATTCCCGATATCACAAATCAAGTGTCACTTCATGCGAGTGAAAATTTCTGGGCACTCTAGTGTTCAATCATCTTCCACCTTCAGATCACGAAAGGCAGACGAGCCAATCTACATCCTCAAGTTTAAGAAGATTGAACAGGGGAAGCTGTTATACCCCAAAATTTTCCCTCTCATTTTACTCAACACATACTTCTATAGATCCTCAATTTGCTCAAGTTTGCCCAAGAGTTGACCAGACAAACTCTCTCCTAAGGCAGTGTGTCTCAAATTAGGGTTTCCATTTTCATCAGGATAGGTGAACTCCAAAGACCTCATATGCTCTCCATGATCCTAATATGTTCTCAAGACCCTCCATGTCAAGTTTCAGGCCTTGCACAAGAAGTTTGCTCAGTCAACTGCTCAGATGCTTGAGAATCGACTGTATTAAGTCAAAAGTCAATTGTGACCCACATACAGTCAAACTTCAAGATTTTTGGTCAACATCCACATTTTGAAGTGACTTTCATAATTTGATCAAGGGTTGACCAAGATTCCTCAAGTAATGCTCAAAATTCATCAAAATGCAAAAGTTGCTAAATTAGGGTTTCTCAAGAAAAGTCAACCAAACATTGACCAAGCATAGCTTCCACATAATTTATCAGAAATTTCCAATCCAAGGCTCATTTTGAAGAGGATGCAACTCCCTACAATTCATCTTCAGCCCACAAGTTCAAAATATGCACTCATAAAAAGATATAAATTTCTACATTATGGGTCCTTTTGAAAAGTCAACAAAAACACCTTTTGGGTCAAAGCTTCTTACATGAACATGGTAGACCCAATTGAAATGAGACCAAAAGGGTTGATTAGGGGACATCCTAAGCTTTCTAAAAAGTTCAAGAACACCCCTCTATGGATAAAATTGGAAGATATATGCCTTGTCAAAGTTGACCCTTTTTGCAAAATTGCCAAAAGTCAAATAGGCTCAAAATTACATTTTTTTGCCAAATGGGCCTAACTTTTTATGCTTGCACCTCACTTATAATATGGTCCACGACCCAAATATTAACCCACACATTATTTGCTTAATTTTTAAATTTATTTTGATTTTTTATTAATTAAAAATTGAATTAAATCAAATAATTGGTGAATAATAGCAAAGATATGTTTTGATTTGATTTTTGGACAAGTTTGCAATCAAATTATGCAGAGATATCAAGACCAAAGCGGATCAAGGCTGATTGGTATAAGAAAGGAATGATTTGCCTCAATTTACAAAGATTACATATGGCATGGAAATCAAATCAAATCTTCCATAATTGCAAAGATACAAGCCAATTTTATAACCCTAATTCATTCTAACATATATATGGAACATGTACAAGGCATAAGACAAGGTTTGAAGTCATGGAAAAGCAAGAACCATACTCTAAAATTTCAAAGAAAAGTGTGAATCGGATTTCAAGTTACAAGCCAATTCAAGCCATTCCAACATTGCCAATCGCATCTTGGAGCATCTCTGAAGCCAACTAGATCATTTACAAGTCTTATTGCGCCCAGAAACGCATGCAATCACTCACACAATTTGTCTTATTTGTTGAAATCGATTACATTAATTCTGGCATTATTAGCACATTTGATTGACATGTTTGTGATCTTTATCATGTTTGTAAGCTGACTGAATAGTTTAATTGCATTTTTTATGCCTATATCTACACTTGCCATTGTTAGGGTTTCCATATGTGTTTTAGGGTTTTTGGATACAGGTAAAATTAGATCACAAACAAGATACCATGATGACCGTGACCTCATAACCAGTTGAACCCTGGTCTTCAATTCCATTTATGTTGAATTTTATGGGTTTTTGAGTTGTACATGTTTCTAGCCATGGAAGTTTGTCCGTGGGTATAGGTCTTTGCCTAAAATGACAGATTCTTAGAGAAGACGATGGCGCGGCAGTCGGCTATTTGTCCATTTGAAATTTCGTGCATTTTTTCCACTAACCAATTATTTTTCCATATTATATTTTTGTTTTCAGCATAATAACAAATAAGTCAGTTGGCCTAGTGGAAGAGCGAATTGTTGGTAAACATAAGGACCTGGGTTCGATCCCAGGTCCCAACAAATTTGTTTTCAATTTTTCCATTTGCAGATCTTGTGCGTCACCTAGACAGATGTCTACCATACGTCACCAACGTCCAGCCACTTGATCAAGCATAATATCAGATCCAACGCATAGCAATGAGAGACCATGATACACCCCCAGGCCAACGCCACATGGAACCAGGCGCTGACTGGGCTTTGAATGGCTATTGGGCTTGGGGAATTTAGAATCACACACCCCCCTGGGACACTCAACACAGGCCCACTTTGTAATTCTTTCTATTTTTTTTTTAATTTCTTTAATTATTTTCTTTAATTGTTTTTTTAATTAACACCAAAATTATTTTTTATTAAACTAAAAAAAAATCACAAAATACAGAATTAGGTCTTATTTATTCAAATTAATATTTTTGAAAATAAATTAGGTTAATTAGTTTTATTTGATTATTTGTTTTAATTAAAATTAATTAGAAACTAGGTTTTAAATTTGTAATTAAATTGTTTTTTTCTCAAATAAAAACCACATAAAATACATAAAATCTTTTTTTAAAATATTTTATTTTTTTTTTAATTATTTAATTTAGTTTAAATTAGGTTAATTTCAATTTCTTTTTATAATTAAAAATGATTAGAATTAGGGTTTTAATTGTACATAACCTAATTAAGTTTTTTCTCAAAAATAACTTAAATATTTTTTCAATTAGATTTTTAGGGTTTTCAATTTTTCTCGCATTTAATTTTCCGTGCGCATTTTAATTCTTTTTACTATTATTGTAACTGCCTCGAGATTGTAATAGTAATTAGGGTTTTTAAGCTTCCGCATTTTTACTTTCAGTCAAGATGATTATGTAACTGCCGAAGCCTTGTAATAGCTAGGTTTATTTTCTTGCACTTTAATTTCCGCAAACTATAAACTGTTAGATGCATGGCTAATAGGACTGTATGGGAAGATTACTTGAAATTAAAACGGTAGATCACCTAAGGTGCAAAGACTAAATAACTAAAAAAATTCACATGCACACATTCACTCCTAGGGTTTGCCTCACTTCGGTTGCCTTCGGTAAACAGTCATTAAGTATAGGAAATTTTAGGGGTTGCCCTCCAGTCTAAAAGATCAAAATGTCCCATTCGAATGTTTCCTCGGAAATGTTGTCTCGGAAAGATCTTAAAACTCTAGGGTTACTACTAAAGTTTTCTAACTGTTGCTTTAGTGATTGTACTTGTCCCTTCGAACGTCCCTTTAAAATCCAACGATGGTGCTACCTATTCTTTAATAATGGGATAGTGCCGTCTAAAGGAAAACGAACAGACTTTTTTCGAGTAGGTAGAAAATTTTAGGTACTTGCTCAAAACAACAATTTTTACACATACACTTTCAAACAAGCTTTTCAAACAAAGTTTTCAAAAACATTTTATCACACCCTTGAGGACTGATACAAGGGTTACCATAAAGTGAAACGCCGCACTAAGGCAGATTTTAAAACTTTTTTTCAAAAACATAAACACACGAAAGCAATTTGAAAAAATGAGCAAGTACCTAAGAGCCTGTGGAAACCCATGGATAGAAAGGGTGTTAACACCTTCCCTTTCTATAATCTACCCCCTGTACTCAGAAATCTCGAAAAAAAAAGGTTTTTTCTGTTCTTTTTCCTTTTCCATGATTGAATGAAATAAAAGTCGGCGGCGACTCTTACTTACCACGACATTTTGCAAACAAAAACGCAAAACATAAACCAGTATTAACAGTCGGTTCTGCCATCATATCACAACAGCGAGAGCGCTTTAAAATTAATTGGACTCTATTTGTTTTCAAAAAATACTTTTAAATTTTAAATGGCACAACGAGAGTGCCTATTTGAGTTTAATAATATGACCTGAATCGATAGAACGAAAGTGTGGGACAAGGGTTTTTAAATTAATAGTTTCCACTGAAACAATGTTTTAATACTCAAAACTATGCCAATAACTTATTGAATCCCCGAAGTTAACAAATTACATGCCAGTGTCCTGTTATGAATTATTAGATCTTAGTTAATTCCTGTTTAAAACCCAACATCCTAATTTTAAAATTAGCCTTAGCTTTACACAGTGACCCTAGATAACAGTAGTTTGACCATCCTTCCTTGTGGGTTCGATATCTTTTAAAACTACGCGATTAGACTGTGCACTTGCAGTCACTACACCCGACAGACTCTCAAAGTCGCGATCAAGTTTTTGGCGCCGTTGCCGGGGACTGATTTAGTCAATACTTTGAATCCCTTGTTACACAGTATAGACTAAGGCAACCAATTTTATTTTATTTTATCCGTTGATTGTATGCCAATCACTCGCTTTAAAGGTGAAGAATTAGAGAAACCAATCGACGAGGTCGAGTGTTTTGTTAGTATAAGACGTCAAATTAGAGAATACCAAATCAAGTACAACCTTCCCAAATTCAATCTTCCTATCTATTCTCTTCCTGACCCAAGAATGGCTGAAGGACCCCAAAGTCTCCCTCTAAAGGATTATGCTGCCCCATTGTCATACGGTGGGAGAACTGACTTTTACTGGCTTTGCATTTTTATTTGCAAATGTTGCGGTGAGAAAGAGTCGCCATCGACTTTTCTTTTATCCAACAAAGGAAATGTTAAAAAGAACAGGAAAGACCTTTCGAGATTATTTTCTGAGTAAGGGGTAGGTTATTGAAAGGGAAGGTGTTAGCACCCTTTCCATCCGTAGTTATCTACGGGCTCTTAGTTGCTAGCTCACTTTGAAAATGCTTTTTTGTGTAAGTGTGTTTTGAAGATATTTTGAAAAAGACACCATAGTGCGGCAAACTTTATAATGTTTCTCGTTTCAGCTAGAATGTATACAAAGTGTTTTTTTGTCTTTGAAAATATTTAGAAAAAGAGTTTGTGTATGTGTGAGAAAATTGTTTTTGATTATTTTTATGAGCAAGAAACTAGGAGCTATCTACCTACTCGAAAGATTTGTTCTTTTCCCCTTTTCCTTTAGAAAGTGCTATCCTACTATTAATGAGTAGGTAGCCCTATCGTTGGATTTTTGAGGGACGGGCGAGGGTCATCGTACAGTCACGAAAGCAACTTAGTAAGTTACTTTAGTAACTATCCTAAGATTTTAAGATCATATATCGAGGCAACGTCAAAATGGTCATCGAGGGACTTATGATCTTTAAACCAAAGGGTCGTCACTAAAATCTCAAGATGTCCCCTACAATCTATCTTTTGATCATTTTTGCATTTGGAGAATTTATCTTGATGTAACTTACCTTGACAACAAATGCCTTTTTGTTGACTTTTAAAAAGACCTATAATGTATTGGCTCATATCTTTCCAATGATGCATTTTTAGGGCTTGAGAATAAAAACAAAGTTGTAGAGGATTGGATTCTCTTCATAATGAGCTTTTGTTGGGGGGAAATGGATGAAGCATGTGAAAGTTATGCCTGGTCAAATTTCAGTTGACTTTTCCTAGGAAACCCTAATTTAGCAAATCTTGACTTTTGATGATCTGAGGACTTTCCTTGAGGAATCATGATCAACCCTTCATAAAATGATGAATATCACTTCAAAATGTTGGTGTTAACCAAAAATATTGAAGTTTGACTATATATTGACCATAATTGACTTTTGATATAATATAGTTGATTTTCAGTCATCTGAGTAATTGACTGAGAAAACTTGTGATGCAAGGCATGAAACTTGCCATGAGAATTCTTGAGGACATATTAGGAGACATGGAAATCACTTGAGGCCTTTGAAACCTAAACTTCTTTATGAGATATGAAACCCTAGTTGGAAGTCCATTGCTTAGGAGGAGAATTTGTCTGGTCAATTCTTGGTCAACCTTGAGCATTTGAGGATCTCTAGGAGCATATTTTGAATAAAATGAGAGAGCAAATTTTGGGGTACAACACCCATCGCAAGAGGAACCCCACAACAGTATTGTTGCTCCCTCCATCGCACGGAATGATTTCGAGTTAAAACCTTCGTTATTATAAGCTGTCTAACAAAACCAATTTCCAGGATGTCCTACGGACGATTCAACCCTTCATTTGTCCGTGTTTGTGCAATACGCAGACATAGCAAAAGCAAATGGTGTCATCCTTGAAGCAATAAGACTTCGTCTTTTTCCTTTCTCATTACGAGATAGGGCTAGAGCATGGCTCCAGTCTCTACCATCCAAGTCTGTTACAACATGGAACGAGTTGAAGAAATTTTCCTAGCGTGATATTTTCCGCTGAGTAAGACGGCTATGCTAAGAGCCAATATCATTAGTTTTAAACAAAAGGAAAGCGAATTTCTCTTCGAATCATGGGAAAGATACAAAGACAGGTTGCGACTCTGCTCGAATCATAGTATAGAAGAATGGCTGATCACCCACACCTTTTACAATGGTCTCTTGTACAATACAAGACTAACGATTGACGCTACTGTTGGCGATGCACGGATGGATAAACCATACCACGATGCCTATCAACCTATTGAAAGTATGGCTTAAAATCATTACCAGTGGGGAAGCGATAGAAGCATGGTTGAGAAACCTCAAACGAAAGGCGGTATGCACGAAGTTAGTAGCTTAGACCAAGTTAACGCTAAGGTAGAAGCCCTTACCCAAAAGATAGAAAGCTTGACCGTAATTCCCGCAGCCACCATGGCTGCAGTAGCTCCAACCTATGATTTATGCGGACTTCACGTGCATGCTGCACCCGAATGTCCACTCTTAACGGGAGTATCAGTTGATCAAGTGAATTATGCTCAAGGGAACCCGTATGGCAATAACTATAACCCTTCTTGGAAGAACCATCCAAACTTCTCATACAAAAGCAACAACACTTTGTACGCACCTGGGAAAGCTTCTACTACACCCTCTGGATATCAGAAAGCCACCTAAAATGTCTCAAATATTCTGAATATCCCTAGGAAGTCCAACATTGAAATAATTATAGAAAAACTCGTAGCCACCCAATCTCAAACTAATAAAGATTTCATTAATCAAAATATTCACACTAGTGGACAAATTAAGCTACTGACAAATAAGTTTGATGCTCTTGCCACACACAATAAAATGTTAGAAACATAAATCTCCCAAGTGGCTCAACAGCAAACAGCTACAGCTGCTCCAGCTGGAACTTTTCCTGGACAACCCCAACCAAATCCAAAGGGACATGCTAATGCCATAACACTTCGGAGTGGGACAGAACTAGGCGGCCCAGCTGAACCTAGAGACGAGAACCCAACCATGTACCATAAACATGGAAAAGGAACTGAGAAGTAAGCTGAGCCGAAGGAAGTAGAAAAGGAAGGTGATGGTGAAGAGGTCGTGGAAAAAGAAGAACCTTATGTGCCTCCGCCACCCTATAAACCACCTATCCCATATCCTCAAACATTTGCCAAGTCTAAAAATGTAGGGCAATTCAAGAAATTTGTTGAACTTCTGAAACAAATTAACATTACCATACCTTTTACATAAGTTATCACATAAATGCCCTCATACGCTAAATTTCTTAAAGAAATCTTATCCAATAAGAAAAATCTTGAGGATAATGGAACTGTATTGTTCATTGCTGAATGCAATGCTATAATCCAAAACAACATGCTTCATAAACTTAAAGACCCAGGTAGTTTTTCCATACCCTGCGTAATCGGAAAGTTTGTCATAGACAAAGAACTATGCGATTTAGGAGTCGGTATTAGTCTAATGTCCTTATCAATCTGCAAGAAACTCAACATGGGAGAACTAAGACCAACAAGGTTGTCAGTACAATTGGCGGATTGATCAATGAAATTTCCTTTAGGTATGTTAGAAAATGTTCTTGTACATATAGGACAATTCTATATCCCCACTGATTTTATAATCATGGACATTAAAGAAGACTCCAATATTCTTATTATATTAGGTAGACTATTCCTAGCCACTACAGGAGCCATCAAAAATGTTAAAAATGGAAAACGAACTTTCGAATTCGCAGAAGAAAAAGTTGAATTCATCTTGTTTAAATTCTTTAAGGCACCAGCCATCGACGATTCATGTTTTTTCTTAGATGTAATCGATAAATGCGTAAAAGAAATGGAGAAACAACAAACCACATATTCAGAATTATTGAAGATTCCTATACCTCCGATTCTCGAAGATGATAATTGGCATCGTGAATATAAAGATGAAAATTTGAGTGAATGCCTAGCTCTAACTCCTGATCCTATACCTTGTGTAAAGAATCCATCCATAGAACTTAAAACACTACCCAGAGACCTAAGGTATGAGTTCCTAGACACAGAACTTGAACGACCGGTTATAGTCAATGCAGACCTAGGACAAACAGAAACTGAAAAATTATTACATGTCCTAAGAAAATACCCAACCGCTTTAGGTTATAACATCTTAGATCTAAAAGGAATAAGCCCTTCTATCCGCATGCACCATATTATGCTTGAGGAAGATTGTAAGACCTCTAGGGAACATCAAAGAAGAATCAATCCTATTCTGAGTGATGTAGTCAAATAAGAAGTAGAAAAGATTTTGGAAGCATGAATCATATACCCAATATCCGACAGTAAATGGGTTAGCCCAGTACATGTCGTACCTAAGAAGGGAGGTGTTACAGTTGTCAGCAACGCTAAGGGAGAATTCGTAGCGCAACAAACTCACACCGGGTGGAGAATGTGCATCCATTATAGAAAGTTAAACAAATCCACTCGTAAAGATCATTTTCCTTTACCTTTCATTAATCAAATGCTTAAACGAATAGATAAACACTATCACTTCTGCTATTTAGACAGTTATTCAGGATTTTTCTAAATTCCTATTCATTTTGACGAGCAATAAAAGACAACTTTCACTTGTCCTTATGGTACGTTCGCTTATCGTTGAATGCCATTCGAATTATGTAATCCCCCTGCAACATTCCAGAGATGTATGATGTCCATTTTCCACGATTCTCTAGATGGTATGATGGAAGTTTTTATGGATGACTTCTCCGTTGCTGGAGAAAGTTTTGAAGGATGTTTATCGAACCTTGAAATGGTACTAAAAATATGCGTAAGTTTCAACCTCGTGCTAAACTGGGAAAAATGCTGCTTCATGGTCCGACAAGGAATTGTCTTAGGGAACATCGTATCTGATAAGGGAATTGAAGTAGATAAAGCAAAGATTGAAGTAATAGAAAATCTTTAACCATCTAAAAATGTTTGAGAAATAAGAAGTTTTCTAGGACACACTGGTTTTTATCGACGTTTCATTAAAGACTTCTCCAAAATAACCAAACCTCTAACTGAATTGCTAATGAAAGATGTTGAGTTCATCTTCATCAACAAATGCTTGGACGCGTTTACAACACTAAAAAAGGAATTAATTTCAGCACCTATTATGCAACCTCCTGATTGGAACGAGCCAGTTGAGATAATGTGTGATGCAAGTGACTATGTCGTAGGCACAGTTCTAGGACAGAGAAAGGATAAAAATCTTCATGCAATCTACTACGCAAGTAGAACCCTAGATCCTGCACAGAATAATTACGCCACCATAGAAAAAGAATTGTTAGCTGTTGTATTTGCTTTAGATAGATTTCGTTCTTACTTAGTAGGAGCACAAATAGTTATCTATATCGATCACGCTGCAATCCGGTACCTCTTAAGTAAGAAATACGCCAAATCAAGATTACTAAGGTGGATCTTACTTCTACAAGGGTTCGATTTAGAAATCAAAGACAAGAGAGGCACTGAGAATGTAATAGCTAACCACCTATCCAGAATAGATGGCATCAAATCAAATCATGTACCTATCAATGATAATTTTCCTTATGAATGCCTTGTAGCCCAATTAGAATTGGAAAGTATTACAACCAAATACCCTATGACTTATGAAGACACGGACACAAATGAAATCGTGGAAGTAGTCTACACTAAAACCATATTGCTATGGTATGCCGATTTTTTCAACTACTTAGCTGTTGGAGTGCTTCCACCTGATATATCTTATTAACAAAAGAAGAAATTCTTTCATGATCTTAAACAATATTATTGGGATGAGCCTTTGCTTTTCAAGAGAGGTGTCGATGGTATTTTCCATCGATGTGTTCCCGAAAATGAAATTGAAAACATAATTTTCCACTGTCATGTTACTCCCCATGGAGGACATGCAAGCACTTCAAAGACCTGCGCTAAAATATTACAAGTTGGCCCCTATTGGCCTAATATGTGGAAAGATGTCCATGTCACGGTTAAAAATTGTGACCAATGCCAACACACTGGAAACATCTCTAGATGTGACGAGATACCTCAAAAGGGCATTCTAGAAGTAGAAGTCTTTGACGTATGGGGAATTAATTTCATGGGACTCTTTCCGTCTTCCTTTAGAAATCACTACATACTAGTTGTTGTTGACTATGTTTCAAAATGGATCAAGGTTGTAGCCTCTCCAACAAATGACACACGAGTAGTAGTCATGCTTTTCAAGAACATAATCTTCCCAAGATTCGTTGTATCGAGACTCATCATCAGTGGCGGTGGCTCCCATTTTATTTCGAAAATCTTAGAAAAATTATTAGTGAAGTATGGAGTCTGACACTGTATATCAACACCTTATCATCCACAAACAAGTGGGCAAGTAGAGCTCTCCAACAGAGAGATTAAGCAAATATTAGAAAAAATGGTAGCAACCTATAGGAAAGATTGGTCATCTAAGTTATACGAAGCTCTATGGGCATATAGGACGGCCTACAAAACTCCAATCGGAACCACACCATTTAAATTAGTCTATGGGAAATCATGTTATCTGCAGGTAGAAATTGAACATAAAGCTTATTGGGCCATTAAGACCCTTAAATTAAATTACACTATCGCGGGTGAGAAAAGAATCTTAGATATCCACGAACTTGAAGAACTTAGATTAGACGCTTACGAGAATGCTCAGATTTATAAGGAGAGAACTAAAAAATGGCATGATAAACGCATATCTTGGAAAGAATTTAATGAAGGAGATATATTACTTCTATTTAATTCTAGACTTAAACTATTTCCGGGAAATATTCGCTCTAGATGGTTTGGTCCCTTCGAAGTCACTAAGGTTTTTCAAAATGGCGCAATAGAAATTAAAGGAATGTCTAGTGAACCTTTTATCATAAATGGGCAATATTTAAAGCATTATCATTGCATCGATAATAAGGAACATTCCACAACATTTAGGCTAGATGATCTACCACCCCACTCATTAGATTAACCACCTGTTATATTGAGCTTACGACTTAAAACAAAGCGCTTATTGGGAGACAACCCAATTTTTAGTCTTTTCTTTTTGCTTTACTTATTTTTAGTTTTTCTTTTCTTCTCTTACTTTTTTTATTGCTTATTTCTATTTTTATAAAATTATGCAGTATTGTTTCTCTACTATTACCCACTAATAACTTAATTCTAACTATCAACCTACTTTAGGCTAACTTAACATTAGCTAACTGCACTAACCACGATGAATCCAATTGACACGTTGGGAATTATTTTTAGAGGAAGAAATCAGAGGAGGAGTTTTGAGTCATTAGCTGATAGGGAGATGGCATTGAGTATCTACCTTGATGGACCTGCTATGACCACCCTAGGGATTAGAGACAGTGTCTTGTTTCTATTAAGCCAAATAAGCTGGGACACATCTGCCTTAAGAAGAAGATTTAGTTCCTACTGTGATACGGTGGCCAGAACCGGGACTGTTTTTGGAATGTTGGTTTGCATTTTGCGTTTGTGCTTGCAAAATGTCGCGGTAAGCAAGAGTCGCCACCGACTTTTATTTTATCCAACAAGGAAAGGAAAAAAGCACAGAAAAATTCCTTTTTTGAGATTTTCTGAGTACGGGGGGTAGATTATAGAAAGGGAAGTTATTAGCACCCTTTTTATCCGTAGTTATCTACGGGCTCTTAGGTACTTGCTCATCATTTTCAAAATTGTTTTCTTTGTGTTTGTGGGTTTTGAAAAGTTTTTGTTTTAACTTCGATTTAACTCTTGCTTCTGTCTTCAAGAGTGTAATGAAGTGTTTTTGAAAACTTGTTCGTAAAAGTGTAAGTGTGAAAAAGTTTTGTTTTGATTGAGCAAGTACTTAAGAACTAATCTACCTACTCGAAAAAGGAATCGTTCTATGTTTGTTTCCTTTAGATAGTGCTATCCCACTATTAGTGAGTAGGTAGCACCATCTTTGGAGTTTTGAGGGTCAATTCGAAAGAGGGACGTACGGTCACTAAAGCAATGTTAGGACGTCTTAGTAGTAACCCTAATGTCTTATATCAATTATCCGAGGCAACAATATTCGAGGCAACCTTTCCGAGGCAACTTTGATCTTTGGACAAAAGGACGACCACTAAAGCATCCTATACTAAATGACCGTTTTAACGAAGGCAACCAAGTGGGAGTGTACCCTAGGAGTGCGCATGTGCGAGTGATTCAGTTTCAGATTTATTTATCTTTGCGCATTTAGGGTGATCTAACTGTTTAAAATTAGTCATACATTCTTGTCATGCAAACCCTAATTATTCACACATCTAGCAGTTAAATATTTTAAAAAATTCAAGTGCGGAATTTAAACTAAGCTATTACAAGGCTTCGAGTATTTACATAGCCAAAAACAAACCCTTTGAAATTAAAAGTGGTAAAAATAAATAAATGTCCTAATTAAATTATTACAAACCGGGAGCAGATACAATAATTGAGCAAAATAATAATAAAGCGCACGATTAAAAGTTAGATCGACGGGAAAATAGGGTTTTGACCCTTCTATCCTAAAAAAAAGAAAATGTTTTTTTGTTGTTTTTAATATTTTTTAATAAAAAGATTAGGTCTTAAAATGAAATGCTAAATTAATTAGTTAATGAATTAAATAATGAAAATAATTAAATGACATATTTTTGAGTTTTTGTTATTTTAGGAAAGAAATAAAATAATTAAGTTAGTCATAAAAACCTATTGATTCTAATTAGTTTTAATTATTTGCAAAATAAATTAAAGTTACCTAAAAAATTAATAACCTAATTAAATTAATTGATTTTTTACTAAAAATAAATACCTAAAATTTAATTGGTGAAAAATAATATTTTTTTGGTGATTTTTTTATAAAAGAAAATAATTTAATTTGTTAATAAAAATAATTAAATGAAATGATAAAATAAAATATAAAAAGGAAAAAAGAGTTAGAAAATGGGCCTGGATAGCAATTTTTGGAGGGTGTGAATAGCTGAGATCTGGGCCCATTAGAGATGACCCGTGCTGACTTTTTTTGATCTTGCATGGCACGTTGACTTTGGCTCATGATGTACCTTCAATGGTGACCACCAGATTTGGCCATCTGGCCATCTGGCACGTTTGATGATAAGGGGATATGGTGGACCCTAGAGTTATGCACGCACTGAATCGCCTGAATTAAAATGAGAAAATAGCAAATGCTGGAGGCAGGGATCGAACCCCTGACCTCCAGCCTCCAAAGTCTTAAGCACTCACGTGGCCACCACTACACCATTTTGTTCTTATTGTACATTAATGAAATAATAATAATAATATGAGAAAACAAATATTAGTGGAAACAAAAAAAGAAAACGCGCGCTAACGTTTAAACAAGCCAATGGTGGGACGACAGCTAATCGTCTCCTTCCTCTCTCTATGGCTAAAAGCTGAAACACATACACCTATGGACAATGTCCATTGCTACAGGCTTGTACGTTCCCAAAATCTTCCACAGGCCATGGAAATAAGATCTAAAGCCATGGTTGAGTGTGTTTCGTCCTCCTGATCACAACCATACCATTTACAGAGGCCAACTGTCCCTGCAATCAAAAGCCCTAAAACCAAAATCGAAAACCTAGCAATGGTGATTAACGCTACGGGCCATATAAATGAAATCAAATAATGCAGAAAGTTTGCAAATGTCTCATAGATCAACAATATGCCATTAATTTATCTTAACAATGCCTATATTATGAAATACGAATTCAAGAACAGGGCGAAGTTGTGAACGACTTACAGTGCGTTTTGGGACTGGAATGGACTGGTTCTTGATGGCTTTAGCTTCTAGAGAGTCCCAGGAAGCGATTGGAATCGTTCAAAGGTCTTGAGGATTCCTCTAAATGTGATTTCAATCTCACACTTTTTCCTTGATTTTTCAGATTTGGTTCTTGCTCTAGCGCCTCTTTCTAACTCCTTTTTAGGTCTGGCCTTGTTCTATATGTATGAGTGAATGCATTAGGGTTGCAAAATTGGTCCAAATCTTCCTCCTTCAATGCTTTTTGATTTGATTCCTCTTTTAAAATCTTTCCAAACATGGCTTATTTTCAATCTTTTTGTGCACATATGCCTTTACACGAGTTTGAATGCTTGCAATATGAAAATTAAGACCTGAAATAATCACAAAATCCTTTGTTATCAATGTTTTGGATTTTATTTGATTTATTTTGATTTAAATTGAATTAATTCAAATAAAAATCAAAATAAATAATAAAAAATAAGATATGGACAAGTGGCAAAGGCTAGAGCACGTGGGCCATGTTGCTAACCCAAAGCAAGTGAAAAAGATTGGGCCCATTTGGCAAAAATTGAAGTTTTAGGGGTAGTTGACTTTTGGCAATTTTGCAAAAAAAGTCAACTTCACTAATGCATAACTTCCTCAATTTTGACTCTATGAAGCTTTGACAAAAAAAGGTGTTTTTGTTGACTTTTCAAAATGACCTATAATGTCCAAATTCATAACTTCTTGTGAGTGCATATTTTGAACTTGGGAGCTGGAGATGGATTGTAGGGAATTTCATCCTCTTCAAAATTAGATTTTGATGGGTCATTTCTCATAAAGTATGAGAAATTTATGTTTGGTCAAAGATGAGTTGACTTTTCCTACAAAACCCTAATTTAGCAACTTTTGAATCTTGATGAATTATGAGCAATCCTTGATGAATCATGATCAACCCTTGATCAAATGATGAAAAATACTTCAAAATGAGGATGTTGACCAAAAATCTTGAAGTTTGACTGTATGAGGGTCACAGTTGACTTTTGCCCTAGCCTAGAAATTTGCACTCGCATGAAGTGGTAATTGTCTTGTGATGTCGGGAATGGGCTTACAGATGCCATTTCGAAATTGCTGACGAGGGGATGGGCTTAAGGATGCCATCTGAAGGAGTTTCGATCGCATAAGAGATTCCTTAGCGATAGCTTGTATACCTGTTGTTGAGGAAGATTCCGCTGGGGAAGTCTGATCTTTGTTGAGAGAAGTAGAATTTTAGGAGCTTAGGTCATCCGTTATTCTGCTGGTGAATCGTCTCTGTTGATATTTAGGAACTTTTGTCGTCCGTACTCAACTGAGGAATCATCTCTGTTGATATTTAGGAACTTTGGTCATCCGTACTCAACTGAGGAATCATCTCTGCTGATATTTAGGAACTTCGATCGTTTGTACTCAACTGAGGAAACATCTCTGCTGATATTTAGGAACTTCGATCGTCCATACTCAATTGAGGAAACATTTCTGCTGATATTTAGGAACTTCGATCGTCCGTACTCAACTGAGGAATCATCTCTGCTGATATTTAGGAACTTCGATCATCCGTACTCAACTGAGCAAACATCTCTGCTGATATTTAGGAACTTCGATCATCCGTACTCAACTGAGGAATCATCTCTGCTGATATTTAGGAACTTCGATCGTCCGTACTCAACTGAGGAATCATCTCTGCTAATATTTAGGAACTTCGATCGTCCGTACTCAATTGAGGAATTATCTCTGCTGATATTTAGGAACTTCGATCGTCGGAACTCAACGGAGGAAACATCTCTGCTGATATTTAGGAACTTCGATCGTCCGTACTCAACTGAGGAAACATCTCTACTGATATTTAGGAACTTCGATCATCCATACTTAACTGAGAAAACGTCTCTGCTGATATTTAGGAACTTCGATCGTCCATACTCAACTGAGGAATCATCTCTGCTGATATTTAGGAACTTCGATCGTCCGTACTCAACTGAGGAAACATCTCTGCTGATATTTAGGAACTTCGATCGTCCGTACTCAACTGAGGAAACATCTCTACTGATATTTAGGAACTTCAATCGTCCGTACTCAACTAAGGAAACATCTCTGCTGATATTTAGGAACTTCGATCGTCCGTACTCAACTGAGGAAACATCTCTGCTGATATTTAGGAACTTCAATCGTCCGTACTCAACTGAGGAAACATCTCTGCTGATATTTAGGAACCTCGATCGTCCGTACTCAAATGAGGAAACATCTCTGCTGATATTTAGGAACCTCGATCGTCCGTACTCAACTGAGGAAACATCTCTGCTGATATTTTAGGAACCTCGATCGTCTGTACTCAACTGAGGAAACATCTCTGCTGATATTTAGGAACCTTGATCGTTCGTACTCAACTGAGGAATCATCTCTGCTGATATTTAGGAACTTCGATCGTTCGTACTTAACTGGGGAAACATCTATGCTGATATTTAGGAACCTCGATCGTTCGTACTCAACTGAGGAAACATCTCTGCTGATATTTAGGAACTTCTATCGTCCATACTCAACTGAGGAAACATCTCTGCTGATATTTAGGAACTTCGATCGTCCGTACTCAACTGAGGAAACATCTCTACTGATATTTAGGAACTTCAATCGTCCGTACTCGATTGAGGAAACATCTCTGTTGATATTTAGGAACTTCGATCGTCCGTACTTAACTGAGGAAACATCTCTGCTGATATTTAGGAACTTCGATCGTCCGTACTCAACTGAGGGAACATCTCTACTGATATTTAGGAACTTCGATCGTCCGTACTCAACTGAGGTAAAGATTTCATAGTTTGAATGTTGTGAGAATTTGATTGTATCCTTCCTGAAAGGTAAAGGTGAGCTGTATGTAATGCATGATATGTATCAAGCAATGATGTTCTCAAAATAAATGAGATTGTGTTGTATGATGCGTATGCATGTCAGGATGTATGGAAATGTGATGTTTTTAGCTGGGGAAAATAAATCCCAGATTACTGCTGGAGAAAAGAGTTGAATTCTTTGTTTCTGCTGGAGATAGTGAATAAAGATGATTGTGAGAATAAACCTGCAGGAGAGGATAGCTCTGCTGAGGAATAAACTGATGAGGAAGTGGCTCTGTGGGGAGGACATGCTCTGCTGAGGATTCCGCATATAAATTCAGCTAGGGATGAATTATCGTTGTTGGCGATACTGAATCCTGTTGGGGATTGAGTTTCCATTTGTGAAAGGAATGAACTCCGATGGGGATGATCTTTCAGTTGCGACTTCACTGGGGATAACCTTTTAGACTCTACTGGGGACAATCTTCCAGAGTCTACTGGGGATGATTCTCCAAACTCCACTGGGGAAGATTTTCCACACTCCGTTGGGGATAATTGTCTAGTGCTGATGATGGATAAACTCTGCTTGGGGAGAATTTTACTGACTCATTCGCGATTGCGAGCCTCAGCTGGGGAGAGTTAACACCATTGTCATTTTCTTACTCTGCGGGGAGTGGATGTTACTGGGATGCATGCCGAGGATATGATGATGGCTTTGCATCGATACTTTTCTCCCCCTGTATCTGTTGGAGAAGGTGCTTACGGAGACCTTGTGGATCGAGTATTATCCCAACCTATGAGGTGCTTGGTATCTTTCGATTGAAATGACAAGTCTTCCTCTGGTAGGCAAGTGACGAGATGACGGGACATAGTCGTACGCTTTAATCCCTAACTTTTGCCTGGATCGCCCTTTCGGGTTTTTCAGTCCACCGGGATACCCTTTTTTGCCCAAGCCGCCTTTTCAGGTTTTCGACTTGTCGGGTGTACAAATTTTTTCATTTTCATCCCTTATTTTTGCCCGAACCCTTTTGGTTTGTCGGGAAGCCCTTATTTTTGCCTAGGTCAGTCGACCTAGCGGGTCTTTGATTATGTGTAGTACTTTTTTGACTATGTCCATGCTCTCAGGGTGTAGGGAGGTGTCACTGTCGGTAGTGTTGTGTTGCCATACTACCAGAAGATGTTTGTTTGATCATGCAAGATTCATTTCTAGAATTCATGTCCAATGCCCTAAGCGATTCAGATGGAGATTTTCCCCTGGCTATTTGGCATCTTTGAGAGATTCGTTGAATCTTGACTTAACTGTCCCAGATGATGGACAATGATCATGTCTGCCCCTTGGTTGGAAGTGTTTTTTCCACTTGAGGTGACCCTTTTTATTGAGAAGGTTTTTGTTCACTAGATATTCATCGTGCGAATTTCTCTGTTGTTGAACAAATAGTTATATGCAAACAATGTTATTTTAAGAATGCAAAGCTTATGTCTGTCTTGAAATTTTTGAAAATGCATTTTTTAGTAAAACAAGTTTTTGTAAAATGTGATGTCTGAAGATGTGAAAAACACAAGAAGGGGAGGGGGGTGAATTGAAAAACTTGGATCAAATAAAAACAGCTTAAAGACACAGTATTTTTATCCTGGTTCGTTTGATCTCAAAATACTCCAGTCCACCCGTCAAGGTGATTTCGCCTCTCTCCAACGAGGTCTTAATCCACTATTCTCAAAGGATTACAACAGCTACTTTAACAACTGTTAAAGTCTTCTTGAGTACAACCACAAGCCGGTTAATTTCAAGGAAATCTTTTACAAATAATTGAAAAGAGTGTGTTGTTGTTTTCTAACAAAATAGTATATCACAACTGTGATAATTACACAAATTAAGCTTGGAGTAAAATGAATTTGCTAAAGCTTAGAATATGCGTGGTTTGGAAGGCTTGGAAAATTGTTGTGTGCGTACGTACGTCCTTCTTTTCACAAGCAAACTTGTTTATATAGGCAAGGCAAAGATACGTTGTCCATAAAGCAATTTTAATGATAATAACATACTTTCCTTTTGAAGAAGATCTTGTCTGAAGAAAGCCGTTAGTATTTAATTATGTCTTGAATAATTAATAACGATTTAGAGTCTTCTTTGCTTTAATTGCTGATAATGCTTCAGAGTGTTGATGACTTGGTAAATATGTCTTTGATCAGAGTCAGAGTGTACTTATTTAGGCACAGATTCTGGTCATCAAACTTCAGTGTATAATCTGGTAGCTTCAGCGTGTAGCACATATTACTGATCTTCTGATGCTGGTTCCATCAGAACTTCTGCATATACAAAACATAATTTTAAGTAGCATTTTTGTTCTTTGTATATATCTTTGGATTTATTTATTCTTTGTATTTTGTTATCATCAAAACTCTAATCAAGGGTTGTAGAATCAAACTATGTTCTAACAATCTCTCCCTTTTTGATGATGACAAAAACCAGAATTTTCATTTAAAAATAAAGAATAAAAAGTATAGAATTTAAGAAGAAAAACTCCCCCTGAGTTGATTATTTCCCTTAAATTCTTTGAGTCCTTGAGCATCAGAATTTGACTACGTCTTTCATCAGAGTTTTTTACCTGTTCAAGCTTTTCAAAAGAAAGAAATTAAGTAGATCAAAATGTTTGAGACATATGTCTCAGTAATCCGTTATTGAAAATATCTTATTCTTTCTCCCCCTTTTTGTCAGTTATCAAAAAGAACATATAATCAGAGCTAAAAAGGATTTATATTAAAAGTAGGAAGAAATGATAAGAGGTTCAGAACAGCAGCAATGTAGAACAAATATTACAGATAAACAAATTTTAAAAATAAAGGAAAATCTAAGATGGAGGAGGAAGGCGCGTGAACAAAGCTTCCAACAAGCCCTTGATCTGGATGTTGGTTTCCTCTTGTTTTCTTAACATGCTCTTGATTTCCGAAATTTTATCATCCTGTTTATCCAGCCTTTCCTGAATAACAATATCTGCTCTCTTCAGTTCTTCCAGAGTTTGCTTATCAGAAGAGGAACCTGGAGAATCTTCAGTAACTGGATACTTCTCAGAGCATTCTACAACGTCATCTTTTTGAACCAGTTCTTCTGCAGGAATCATCTGCTCTGAAGCAGTAGTCAAAATGAGACCTTCTGAGACTGGTTGAACTTTGTCGGCTGGACGATGCTCTGACCAGGGAGCATTGTCCAGAGGCAAAACTTCTTCCTTGAGCAGTTGGCTAAGAACTTGATCTTCAATTACCTTTAGCAGATTACTGAAATTCTGTTGAACTTGTCCGTAGCTCTGTTCTTGCATCTTATGAGTTTCAGAACTTATCTATTTTCTGAAAATTGTCCAAAGATAATTTGAAGCAGCAGGATTAATCATCTCAAGACTAGCTTGCTTCAGGGAAGTTATCCACTTCTGCATTTCTGTTTTAAACATCAATAAACTAGTACCAACATCTGGTGTGGGTTCAAATGGTTTTGGTTTTGAAATGGCTGTTTTGTGGGTTATGGCAGCAAGACGTTCAAAAACAGTTAAATCAATGACAGTTTTGGCGTTGTCATCTCGATTGTTCTTTGGTGAGGGAGTGGGAGAGTCTGGTATAATTATTGGACTAGTTGGGGAATTTGGTGGAGTTGATTCTAGTGAAGAGGGAATTTTGGGAATATCCAGAATGGTCAGGGGCATACGGATGGCCAGAGGTTCAGTGATTCCAGGAATGGGAATGGTATCAGAATCAACAGTTTGGTTGGGTTGAACGTTATGAGGTTCTGGTTCATAGGATTCAGAAGGTTGGACCTCAGAAGTTTGAACTTCTGGTTGTGACTGTTCAGGTTGTGGAGAAGTTGGATGAATTTCTGGTTAAGGAGATGGAGGTAGTGGTATTTCTGGTTGTGGAGAGAGGGGAATATCTGGTTGTGGTGCTTCTGAAGTGGTTTCAGAGTTTGGATTTTCTGGTATGGGAGCAGAAATATTTTGGTCAAAAGTTTCAATATCTGATAGAACTTTTGCAAGTTCCGGTTGATTTGTTTCAATATTTGGATTGATAGGTGGGGAGTGAGATTCTCTAAGACTTATAGTTTCTGATGGGTCAAACCCTATGTCAAAATCAGCAAACATTTGTGGGGTAGGAATTTCTGAATGGGTATGTAAGGGGCCAGATGTTGATAAAGATAATGATTCTAAAACAGTTACAGAAGAAGGATTACCTCTCTTTTTAGTAGCTTTGGGAGTCCGCTGGGATGATCCTTCTGCTGCTTCCTTCCTTTTCTTGTTCTTCTTCAGCACAACTTCTGGAGCCTCTTGTTGCAAGTCCTGGATTTTTAACCCTGGTGCAGTGCCATCTGCTTTGCATGCATCCAAGTATCTGACGATAATCTCAGGCTTGAAATTAATTTCTGAGAACATAGGGAAATCATCCAGAGGAATTCTTCTGGAAGTAATTGATGCAAAAGAAGTAACACTGGGTTCCTTCTTGATGTTCTCAATAATCTTCATCTTTTTCAGATTCTTCGCATTCAAAGGCTTCCCAGTAATTGCCTCTAGAGAGTTGATTTATTGTGCTTCTGTTAGATGCTCTATCAGCCTATTCTCTGTCAGAACATCTGATATGAGCCTTCCAAGGGGTATCCAGTCCCTTTTGGTGCGCTCATCTTCTCTAGTGTCCTTAACACTGGTCCTCAGATGATTGAATAGTAAGTGAGCCAGATTCACCTTAGTCTTCTGGGAGATGAAGTAGATCAGAAACTGCTGATCAATGTTTATGTAGTCAAGAGAGCTGGTTGGCTTCTTGTGGTTTATGCATCCCAGAATTATCTTAGCCCATATTTTGTGATGGTCCTTCAGATCCCTTATCTTGCTGGAGGGAATACCCAGAGTGAAATTTTCTCTAGCAATTGAAGCGACATCAGCACATCTTTCAGCCATGTCTATACACCTTACGCCACCACCACTGTAACCTATCAATCTTGCAATAAGGTCTTCAGTTATGACTATCTTCTTCCCCATTACATACGAAGTGACTTAATGGTTGTAGGATGAAGCATGAATCCAAAATTCCTTCACAAGGATTGGAAACGTTGGACCTAGAAGACGGTCAAAATACCTATTCCATCCTTGAGCCTTTACCTCTTCAGAAATATTGAATCCATTTTCTTGAAGACTTTCAAAATCCACAATCAATTCTGAAAGCACTTCTAAGTTGTCAATGGGCGTGAGGAGAGTTCTGAACGGTTCTTCATATTGTTCTATGGATTATGTTCTCTGAGTACTGGAATTTGGGATGCTTGAGGAAGCCATGTTCACACAGAAAAATTTGAGAATAAAATGAAGGGGTTTTGAAAGTACAAGCAGAAAACAATTAGATTGAGAGAAGGTGAAAGTGAAAAAGTGTAAAGAGTGAGAAATGCGTTTATATAGATTTTGAAAACATAAACTGCAAGAGAGATAAATAAATTGTAATGATTATAGGCATTAATGACAACTAATTTTAGGGGATTCAGAAAGATATTGGAACGGTTACCCATGACATGTGTCTCAATGCATCCAATCAGCGCTTTTGACCTTTCAGAAAAATGAACGCGTGTTCAGCCTCAGAAGGTAGCTGATGAATGGATGACAACTGTTTGCTTACGTGAACAGCACACTTCTATCCTTGAAATGAAATTCTCAGATCATCATGGATAGATTCTGATACAATATGCACTTCTAAAATTCTGAAGGCAGGTTGATCAGCAGTTCACAGAAAATAACAAAAATTCTGAAGATTAAGATATGTAAATAAAACAGTTTATTCTGGGCAAAGCTTCATGCTGAGATGTTTTAGAATGAAGTTAAACCTATATTCAGAAAGAGGTTTTATAAAGACATCAGCCCATTGATGGTCTGTGTCAATGAATTTTAAATTGAGAATTCCTTTCTGAATATAGTCCCTAATAAAATGATGTTTTATTTCTATATGATTAGCCCTAGAATGCAAAATAGGATTTTTACTTAGACAAATAGCAAAAGTATTGTCACAGAGGATAGGGATGTTACTCTCAAATATATTGAAGTCCTCAAGTTGACTCTTCATCCAGAGCATTTGCGTGCTACATCCAGCTGATGCTATGTATTCAGCTTCTGCTATTGATAGAGATATTGTGGATTATCTTTTGCTGGACCATGAGATCATATTTTCTCCCAGAAACTGGAAGCTTCCAGAAGTGCTTTTACATTCTACTCTGTCTCCAGCAAAATCAGCATCACAGTATCCTACTAGGCTGTAATCACTTGATTTTCTATAAAACAAACCCAGATTAGCAGTACCTTTCAGATACTTGAAAATTCGCTTAACTGCTGTTAAGTGAGATTCTTTAGGATCTGATTGGAATCTAGCACAAATGCAAACACTGAATAGAGTGTCAGGCCTTGAAGCCGTCAGATAGAGAAGAGAACCAATCATACCTCTGTAGACCTTTTGTTCTACCTTTTTACTTACCTCTTCTTTTTCCAGAATGCACGTGGGATGCATTGGAATCCTTGATGGCTTACATTCTGAGAGATCAAATTTCTTCAGAAGTTCTCTGACATATTTGCTCTGATGAATGTAAGTTCCTTCAGGAGTTTAATTAATCTGAATGCCCAGAAAGAATTTTAGTTCCCCCATTAGGCTCATCTCAAACTCTGTCTGCATACATTTAGCAAACTCTCTTCCTAGAGAGGGTTTAGTGGATCCAAATATGATGTCATCAACATAAATCTGACATACTAAAATGTCATTCTTAACTGTCTTACAGAACAAGGTTGTGTCCACTTTCCCCCTAGTGAATTCCTTTTCCAACAGGAAGTTACTTAGTCGTTCATACCAAGCTCTGGGAGCTTGTTTCAGACCATAGAGTGACTTCTTTAGTTTGAAAACATATTCTGGATTTTTGGAATTTTCAAAACCAGGGGGTTGGTGCACATATACCTCTTCTTCTATATATCCATTTAAGAATGCACTCTTGACATCCATCTGATACAGAGTGATGCCTTTATTAACAGCAAATGATATTAAAAGTCTGATAGATTCTAACCTGGCGACTGGAGCAAAGGTTTCTGTATAGTTTATCCCCTCTTGCTGACTATAACCTTGTGCTACTAGTCGTGCTTTGTTTCTGATGACTTCACCTTGTTCCTTTAGCTTGTTTCTAAACACCCATTTTGTACCAATGACGTTGAATCCTTTTGGTTTGGGAACCAGATCCCTTACGTCATTTCTGGTGAATTGATTTAGCTCCTCTTGCATTGCCAGAATCCAGTCATTGTCCAGAAGTGCTTCATCAATTGTTGTTGGTTCAATCAGAGAAACCAGTCCCATGAGAGACTCTTCAGAATTTTTGAAAGTAGATCTTGTTCTGATTGGATCTTCATTCCTTCCTAAAATTGTTTCTTCTGGGTGATCAATGCTGCTTCTGGATGGTCTTTTCTGGAGTTTATCAACAGAGGGTGTTGGATTGCTTGCAGTGACTCTTTCTGATGTTGAGGGAGTGCCTCTGTTGGGAGCCTCTGATGAGTTGTCTTCAGTACCTGTGAGTTCAACTTCCATGCCTGCAAGGAATTCATTTTGCTTTGACTTTTGAGAGTCAAGCTTATCATCAAACCGAACACTGATTGACTCTTCAACAATCTGTGTTTATTTATTGTATACTCTGTACCCTCTTGAGCATTCAGAGTATCCTAACATAATACACTTTTTTGCTTTAGAGTCAAACTTGTTCAAATAATTTTTTGTATTCAAAATAAAGCATGTACATCCAAATGGGTGAAAATAAGAAATGTTGGGCTTTCTGTTCTTCCACAATTCATATGGAGTCTTTTCCAGAATAGGTCTTATGGAGATTCTATTCTGAATGTAACACGCTGTGTTTATTGCCTCTGCCCAGAAGATCTTAGCAACGTTAGTCTCGTTGATCATGGTTCTGGTCATTTCTTGCAATGTTTTGTTCTTTCGTTCTACAACTCCATTTTGCTGGGGAGTTCTAGGACAAGAGAAATCATGCAGAATGCCTTTTTCATTAAAAAATAATTCAAAATCTTTATTTTCAAATTCTCCACCATGATCACTTCTGACTTTGACGATTCTAAGATCCTTTTCATTGTGAACTTGGTTGCAGAAGGTAACAAACATAGAGTGTGACTCGTCCTTGTGCCTTAAGAACTTTACCCATGTCCATCTGCTATAGTCATCTACGATTACTAACCCATACATCTTGCCATTGACTTAAGCAGTTTTTATTGGTCCAAATAAGTCAATGTGCAGAAGTTCTAATGGCTTAGATGTGGAAACAACGTTTTTGGATTTGAAAGCAGGTTTTGCAAACTTGCCTTTCTGACATGCTTCACACAGAGCATCTGAATTGAACTTCAAGTTAGGAAGTCCTCTAACCAGATTGAGTTTGTTAATCTGAGATATTCCTCTCATACTAACATGCCCCAATCTTATGTGCCAGATCTATTGCTCGTTGTTAACAGACAGAAGACATTTTACATTCTGATTTTTCAACTCAGAATGTTTGATTTTATAAATGTTGTTTTTCCTCTTTCCATTAAATAGGATAGTCCCATCTTTCTGACTAACAGCTTTGCATGAATTTTGATTGAAGATTATATCATAGCCGTTATCACTTAATTGACTTATGGATAACAGGTTATGCATTAATCCATCTACTAATAAAACATTACTTATAGAGGGAAGATTTCCATTACCTACTGTTCCAGAGCCAATGATTTTTCCTCTCTGATTGCCTCCAAAGCCTACGTGGCCTCCAGGCTTAAGTTCCAGGCTTTGGAACATATGCCTTCTTCCCGTCATGTGTCGTAAGCATCCAGAGTCCAGGTATCATGATTGGTGTCTTTACTTTGCTGCTAAATATATCTGCCGCATGTATTATTTTATCCTTAGATACCCACATTTTCTTCGGTCCTGATTTGTTAGTTTTAACAAAACTCTGGTTGAATTTTGGTTTGACAGAGTAATCACTACTTGTATATTTTATGTCATGTGTGTGCCCATATATAAAGTGTGAATCAAGTGGAGTATGTTTTATAACTAAATCCATGGCATTTTTTGGTGTAGGAACCTTACCTTGATATCCTATCCCTTTTCTTCCATTTCTGCTAACTCCATAGATCATTGAAGCCATTTTGCTTATGTCTATGTTTTTAGCTAGAAACTTCTGAAAGTTGTGATCATACTCTTTAATGATCTCATCAGCATTGCTGGGAGTTTTAGGGATTGTTTCCTTCTGAGAGTTTTGCAATTGGTTTTCTAATTTTGAAATTTTTTCTTTTAACTCAAAATTCTCCAATCTGAGAGTCTTAGTCTTATCAGAGTCAGAAGAAAGATTCCTTTTCAGGTTTCTGAATTTGACTCTGATCTGCTGATACCTTTCCAGAATTTCATTAAGGCTTTCAGCTAGTTCAGCCTTAGTAAAGTTTATAGTAAATTCAGGGAATACCTCTTTTGTATCTGATTCTAAGTCTGAACCAGAAGCTTCACTATCTTCAGATACATTTGCCATGAGAGCTATGTTTTCTCTTTCATCATCTGATTCTGAGTCAGCTTCAGATGTGTCAGAATCATCCCATGTAGCCATGAGGCTTTTCTTCTTTTCTTTGATAAACTTCTTCTTAGGCTTCTCCTTCTGAATCTTTGGGTAATCACTTTTGTAGTGCCCTTGCTCGTTACATTCATAGCATATGATGTCTTTGTTGTTTGGATTTTTATATCCTGAAGAACCTTCAGATCTTTTGTGTCCAGAGGAGGATTCTGACCTTCTGTATCTGAAGGAAGGCTCGTTCTGATTTTTTGATCTTCTGGGATTCCTGAACTTCCTTTGCCTCTGCTTCCGTAGTTGGTTCACCCTTCTGGAGAGGAGTGACAGTTCATCTTCTTCTGATGAGGATCCATCAGAGGTTTCTTCCACAGCCTGCAAAACTTTGGATTCAGATTTTCTGTTAGATTTTAAAGCTAATGGCTTACTTTGCTTTTGAGGTTCATCTGCTTCTAGCTCTATCTCGTGACTTCTGAGGGAGCTGACAAGTTCCTCCAGAGAGATTTTGTTGAGATCCTTGGCTAGCTTAAGCGCTGTGACCATTGGCCTCCACTGTTTTGGCAAGCTTCTGATGATCTTCTTAACGTGATCACAGTGGAATATCCTTTGTCAAGAACTTTTAGACCAGCAACGAGAATTTGGAATCTTGAAAACATAGTTTCTATTGATTCACTATCTTCCATCTTGAATGCCTCATACTTCTGAATAAGGGCAAGGGCTTTGGTTTCTTTGACTTGAATGTTGCCTTCATGCGTCATTCTCAGAGAATCAAACATATTCTTGGCAGTTTCTCTGTTTGATATTTTCTCATATTCTGAATATGAGATGGCGCTGAGAAGAATTGTTTTGGCCTTGTGATGATTTCTGAACTCACACTTTTGCTGATCAGACATCATTTTCCTATCAATCTTCTGACCACGTCCATCCACTGGGTGCGTGTATCCATCAGTCACCATGTCCCACAGATCAGCATCATGGGCCAGAAAGAAACTCTCAATTCTGTCTTTCCAGTAGTCAAAGTTCTCTCCATCAAAGACTGGAGGTTTGCCACTGAATCTGTCCCTTTCTTCATTGTTGTCATTGCTGATGTTTTGACTTGGTCCTTCCATTGTGTTTTTCTAACGCTGGATCTTGTACTGACACGGTTAAGTGTTTAAGCTCAGAACCAGGCGCTCGGATGCCAATTGAAGATGTGAAAAACACAAGAGGGGGGGGGGGGTTGTATTGAAAAACTTGGATCAAATAAAAACAGCTTAAAGACACAGTATTTTTATCCTGGTTCGTTTGATCTCAAACTACTCCAGTCCACCCGTCAGGGTGATTTCGCCTCTCTCCAACGAGGTCTTAATCCACTATTCTCAAAGGATTACAACAGCTACTTTAACAACTGTTAAAGTCTTCTTGAGTACAACCACAAGCCGGTTAATTTCAAGGAAATATTTTACAAATAATTGAACAAGAGTGTGTTGTTATTTTCTAACAAAACAGTATATCACAACTGTGATAATTACACAAATTAAGCATGGAGTAAAATAAATTTGCTAAAGCTTTGAATATGTGTGGTTTGGAAGGCTTGGCAAATTGTTATGTGTGTACGTACGTCCTTCTTTTCACAAGAAGACTTGTTTATATAGGCAAGGAAAAGATACGTTGTCCATAAAGCAATTTTAATGATAATAACACACTTTCCTTTTGAAGAAGATCTTGTCTGAAGAAAGCCGTTAGTATTTAATTCTGTCTTGAATAATTAATAACGCTTCAGAGTCTTCTTTGCTTTAATTGCTGATAACGCTTCAGAGTGTTGATGACTTGGTAAAGATGTCTTTGATCAGAGTCAGAGTGTACTTGTTTAGGCGCAGATTCTGGTCATCAAACTTCAGCGTATAATCTGGTAGCTTCAGCGTGTAGCACATATTGCTGATCTTCTGATGCTGATTCCATTAGAACTTCTGCATATACAAAACATAATTTTAAGTAGCATTTTTGTTCTTTGTATATATCTTTGGATTTATTTATTCTTTGTATTTTGTTATCATCAAAACTCTAATCAAGGGTTGTAGAATCAAACTATGTTCTAATAATGTCAACTCAGGATTTACAGCAAGTCCTACAGGAGTCAGGATACCTTTTGTAACAGCATGCTTTCGAACTAACCCATGCTTCAGCTAGGACTTTTAAGGGTTATAACGTGGCCTGGTTCACGGTTCAAGAAACAAAGGATAAAGGCTCAAAATGTATTTGTACCCACATGTTCTTCTCGATGTTCTTCGATCCTAAACTCAGCTAATCGTACATTAGATCCCGTTTGAGTCGTTGCTCTAATATTCCAGTGATGGTTCGGATACTGACAATTTATTTTGAACAGGAAGTCATTTTGTTGAGAGTTTGTAGGACCTCTTTCTTTTTTGATTTCGTTATCCCTGTCTTTTTTCGTGAACTGTTTCTTTCTTGTGATTACAGTCAGTGGGATGCCCCAGTTTTTTTCCTTAAGTCCCCTTCATAGGTTTCGACTTAATGGGCTTTTATTTTTAGAGATAACGACTTCTTGTCTGGACGCTTATGGGGAACCATCACCGTCTTTCATTTTGGAAGGACTTCTTCGATGCCATTCATTGTGCACCTGGATTAACTGAGAAAACTACCATACCCCCAGGTTATGATTAAGGGTTTTAATTTGTGTGAAAAGAAAAACTCCTACTTCTTTGGCTCGAAGGGGTTGACGAGGGATTATCTTCCTTATAACTCCACTGTTTATGATTTGAAACAACGCTTGTACACCGTCAGCGGGGTCTATTCAAAAGCATATTGTATAGATTTGATATCATTTTCTCCATCCTCCCTCTAAAGGCTTAGAGTTTTTTAATCGAGAGTTGAACATCACAAAAGGGAAAGCAATTTAAATATAGTGAATACGAATGGATTGATTCAAAACAGACATATGCAATGCATTGATAAAGTAACAAAGCTTGACATGAATAAATGTTTGAACAATCAAAAGAAAATTACAAATTGAAAATTCTAATGAACAAAAAGTCTTCTCGTCTCAGGACTTTTCACTTCAAATGGTGAGTGTTGTACCCCAAAATTTGCCCTCCCATATTCTTCAAGAAATTGCCAAGTCATGCTTCAAAATTCCCCAAGGGTTGCACAGTGTAAGAGCCTCCTGAGCAGTCAAAATTAGGGTTTTGGTTCTGATCAAGAAAATGAAGTTTCCAAGGGTCCAATCAAGTCCCACATGCCAATAAATATGGTCAAGCATCCTCATACCAAGTTTCAAGACTTTCAGCACAAGATTGCACAGTCAAAAACCCTAATTGCACTACAGTCAACTGCAGGGGCAAAATGGTCATTTGGCAGTCAAAAGTTCAAATTTTTGGTCAACATATCATTTTGAAGCCACAAACATCATTTGATCAATGCTTGATCATGATTCTCAAAGCTTGGCTCAAAAATCATCAAGATGCAAAAGTTTCCTTATTTGGACAGCTGAAAAAGTCAACTGTAAATTGACCAGGGCATAACTTTCACATGGATTATCATAAAAATTCCATCCAAATCTCATTTTGAAGAGAAAGACATTTCCTACAACTCATCTTCATACTTCAAGTCCAAGAAATTCTCTCACAAAAAGTTATCAATTTCAACATTATAGGTCATTTTCAAAAGTCAACAAAAAGGGACTTTAAGTCAAAGGCCATAACTTGAGATTGGTAAATCAAAATGACATGGTACCAAAGGCATTGGTTAGAGGACTCAAAGACCTTTCCAAAATGTCCAAGAACATGAGCAAAGCTTTAAAATTGAGCAAGTTATGCCTTGTGGAAGTTGGGAAATATTTGGATGTTTTGAAAAGTCAACATTGATTCAAATGACCTAAAATTGCTAATGGGCCTATTTTTCTTCCACAATTCATCATCCAAGGCATGTGCACGACCACTTGGCCCAAAGGGAAGTTTTTCTTCATTTTTTATTTATTTATTTGAATTTTTATTAATAATAATTCATTTAAATCAATTAAATACATGAAAAATACGTAACCTAAGTTTTTCAATCTTTTTGTGCATATTATATCCTCAAGATTTCGTGCCTAGCCAAATATGGAAAGAACCAATGGAATTGGATGTGATTTGTATCAAAAAGCATGTGAAAAAGATTTGAAAATCATGGTGAAAAAATCAAATATTGCATTCATCAATTCATGGATTGTGGACTAATTTTATTTGACCTAATCATTCCATACATAAGCTAGAACACAACCCTCATGCTCATTGACAAAAAAGCTGCGCAGAAAAGCATACATTGAACTTGAAAATTTTTGCCAAAAACTCAAAACTGAAAACCTAGTTCTAGGGCGATTCAAGGCAAGATTTTGATCTCATTAGCTTGCTAAGGCTTCATAGAAGGGATTTGCATCAAAAACTTCAAGCTCTCGTGCCCAGAAACGTGAGAATGATCTCACCTGTACAAGAAAAATTTCTCATTCGTGCATCTTAATTCATGCATCTTTTGTAACTTTTAATGCTTGGTTTATGTTTATTGTAAGATTCTGATGCTAACCGTATGGTTTAATTGTATTTTTGTCACCCATATGCGATTTAACCATTGTTGAACATTAGGGTTTCCAGGACCTTGGATTAGGGTTTTTCAATTAAGGAAAAATTGGCCTTCAAGACTTACACCATTGAATCGAGCGTGTCTGGACGAACAGAAATAAGCCCTCGCGCTCAATTTATGAGGCCTTATGGCCTATTCGCTATTTTCTAATATAGCACCTATAGCAACGTTTGAAAACCGTTGCTAAATTTTTCTTGTTTCAGGAAAAAAAATAAGCCAAGGAAGAGGATGACTAGGTGGCTACCAACGATTGGCCTGTTTAAATTTTCGCGCGGAAAACCAAGCATCAACGCGTTTTGCTTTATTATATTTATTTGTTATATTAATTCACAGATAAACAAAGTGGAGCAGTGGTGAAGCGCCTGAGTGGTAACGTTAATGACCTGGGTTCGAGCCCCAGGTCCTCACTATTCCCATATTATTTTTCAATCAAAATTCATGTGCAGTGTCAATGCTGAAGATACATCATACGCTTGCAAAATCAAACGTCCACGCGTCCCAGGGTATGCAATCAAAGGCCAGGATCTCAAGAACATGATGCACGCTAGTCAATGCTTGGGTACGTGAACGCAAAAGTCAACCAGGCTTGAAGCTCATTGGGCCAGATTGCTAAAGATTTCACCTCCATTTGGGGACAACACCCCCCTCCAGTTTGCTTCTTTTAACTTTTTATATTTTTTCTTTTCTTTGTTTTAATTAATCTTTTTTTTTTAATGCTTTAATTTAATGTTTTCATAAAATATAAAAAACACATAAAAATCAGAAAAGATGAAAAAAAATAATAATAAATATTTTGTTTTAGTATTTTGTAAATAAATTCATTAAATAACTAGTTAAATTAGGTTTTAATTTTAACTCTTTTAATAAAAATCAAAAATATAGAATTAGGGTTTATGATAATTTTATTCCCTTTTTTATTTTTCTTCCATAATAATTAAAATATTAAATATTTTTGTAATTAAATTGCATGTAAATTAATTAGGGTTAATTTTAGGGTAAAACTTTAACATATTTTCATAATAAAGTAAAAATTGTAGAATTAGGGTTAGCATATTATTTTAATTAATTCTTTTTTCATTAAAATCATAAAATACCTAAAAATCCCAAAAACAATTTCTTTTCTTTTTAATTAATTAATTTCACCACTTAATTTAATTTTGCAAAAAGGGTCCAACGCCCTCGCTTTAATTCTTATTTTATTCGCATATTTATTTTATTTCTTTTAATATTTATGTATCTCTCCCAAAGCCTTGTAATTAATTTCTCTCACTTTATTAATTCTTTATTTTTCTGTCAAATCGGGTTCAAGAAACTTTGGCGATGTGGACCCGCGCCTTTTGTAATAGCTTAGAATTTTTACCTTCTCGCAATCTTTAACTGTTAATCAAGGCATGAAAGAATGTATGGACAGAAATAAAAACAAGCGCTAGATCACCAATAACATGACAAAAGACAAAAATACTTGAAAACGACACACAAATCACACACCACCCCTAGGGTACGCCTCACTGTTGCCTTGCCTCGAAAGGTGATCGTCGAGTAGAGGATGTCTTAGTAAGTCCTCATGATCCGGGAACCTGGCATGAGGGTAGCTTCTAAGGTGTCTTCCCATTGCTCTGGTGATTACCATGTCCCGAACCTCGAATTGACCCGAACACCTCCAACGGTGGTGCTACCTACCTCTCAATGGTGGGATGGCACTACTTTAAAGGACATTTACACAGACGAATTCCTTAGGGTAGGTAGATTCTCGTAGATACTTGCTCTAATTTCAAAACAAATTCAAAAATACTTTTCACACCAACACATTTTCAAAAAGCTTTCGAAAGCAACTTTTCAAACACTCTTGAGGACCGATACAAGAGTCGAACTGGAATTTTCAAAGAAACTTTTTAAAACCCACAGTTGAAAAGCAAACAAACCATTTTTGAAAACACAAGTGAGCAAGTATCTAAGAGCCCATGGATAACCATGGATAGAAAGGGTGCTAACACCTTCCCTTTCTATAATCTACCTCCCGAACCGAGAGCAATCTCTTTAAGGAATTTTTCTGTGCTTTTGTCCTTTCCATTTGGAGAAAATAAAAGACGGCGGCGACTCTTGCTTCCGCGACATTTCGCGAACCAGCGTTAAACAGTCAGTTCCAGATCCACCGATCACAGAACTGGCGACTCTGCTGGGGACTATCTTTTAAAGTGAGGTGTACCTTAGGGCTAGTTCATAACTGTGTTTTCAATTGTTTTCCTTGTGTGCTTTAAATTGTGGGTTGCTTGGGAGTTCTATAGATCCTAACCCGGATCTGGGGGATACCTTCTTAGAAAGTAGCAACAAGACTGTGAGGGAACTGTGCGGGGTATACCGACATGGTTGAAACAGTCTGCTACATTGATGTGGCACTTTGGTGTGTACCGGTAACCCTTGAGTTCAGTCAAGGAGAGTACGGGGCCTCCGTGTGGTGTCGTGAAGCATCAACAGACCTTAGGAACCTTAATTGAACTATCTTGGCCTCTTTAGGGTAGTGAGATAACTTACTTTGGTGCAGTCCGAGGTTGGTTGATACTCGATACTACACTCAATTGAGGGTTGCTTTCCTGGAATATTTCGGTCGCCAGTTCAGTGGCTAAATCGAAACGATGAACAATGAAAGCAATCCCGTGATATTGGGACCCTTAGAACCCGGTTACTTCTAATAGGACAGGATGAACCCACCAACTTCAAGAGGGTACTACCCAGACCCCATGCTGGCCTTAAACCCTAAGGGCTTGTCTTGTGTGCCTTGTGTGCCTTACATGTTTGTCTTTGTAAATATTTGTGGTGTGTTTAATCATAGCATCATGACATCATCCAGCATCATATGCATTGACTAACCATTTCAGGGGTTCGAATTTTCACCTTTGTTTTTGTTTTGTAGGACATGGAAATTGTTCGTAGAAAGACAATTCAAGTCAGTCTTGTAAGGATCCCTCCTCAGCTTAAGGAGCTTATATCCAGGATTCCTGAGAACTCTTCATTCAGCAAAAGACATGGAAGTCTCATCAGCTTGGTCAATACCAACATTGAGGAAGATATGATCAAGGTCCTGTTCCAATTCTTTGACCCTCTGCATCACTGTTTCACCTTCTTGGATTATCAGCTGGTACCTACATTGGAGGAGTTCTCCCGGCTCCTGAAGATCCCTATCCTTGATCAGCTACCCTTCAACGGTACGGAAAAGGAACCCAAACTTGAAGAGATTTCTAAAACCTTGCACCTACAGTCATCTGACCTCAAGGGACATTGGGAAGTTAGAAGTGGTATCAAAGGGTTCTTAGCCAGGTTTCTGTTTGAAAAAGCCCATGAATGTTGGAACTCACTTGACCTACAAGCTTTTGAAGAGGTTGTGGCCCTCCTTGTCTATGGTTTGGTGTTGTTCCCTAATCCAGATCAGCTTATTGATATCAGTGCTGTCCAGATCTTTATGTCCAGGAATCCTATACCTACGTTGCTGGGGGACATCCTTCACTCATGTTACACTCGAACCATGAGAAAAAGAGGTGTCCTTATGTGTTGCACTCCTCTCCTGGGAAGGTGGTTTATTTCGCACCTTCCACAATCAGTCTTGAAGAATGAGCGGGGTTTGAGATGGTCACAGCGATTGATGACTCTTACACATGCAGATATACATTGGTGCCCTCGGTCCAGAGAGGATGTCACTATCATTGATCGTTGCGGAGAGTACCCTAATGTTCCTTTACTTGGAATCAGAGGAGGTATTACTTACAACCCATGCCTGGCTTGGAGACAGTTTGGTTATGCTCGGAGGGATGGTCCTCATGACATGTTAATCCCTGACATAGTTTTTGACTTCGACAACGATACCCAAGGACTTCGCCAGAGATTTATCAGAGCCTGGAGGATGCCAAGTAGGATAGACAGCAAGACACTGGGGCACAGGAACTCCATCCCGTTAGAACCTTATCTCAAGTGGGTACGAGCCCGCTCCCAGAAGTTAGTGATGCCTTATCCCCATATGCTCCCAGTGATCAAAGAGCCAGTCTTGGAAGGAGAAGTGTCCTACACTATTCAGCATCCTGATATGCCCACATCCTGGGAAGAGATGCAGAAGAGCTGGATCCAGCTTAAGGAAGAACGGAATTCTCTTGAGACCAGTCTACATGCTAGTGAAAAGAAGGTCTTGGAGCTTACCCGCCTGTTGCATGAGGAGAGGAATCTCAACACCTACATAGCTCCAAAGAGGATGCGTAGTATATTTTGGGATTGATTTGCTTTTGTATTATTTTGCCCATGAGGCTTTGATGTACTAAACAATTATTTCCTTAATGATAACGTGTGTTCCTTTTTGTCTACAACAAATTTGAACTTTCGAACCCTTGAATGCATTGCATAAACACATATCATTCATCATGTGCATAGCAGGTTTTTCCTCTTTTCAGGTTACTTACAGTTCTTCGCTGTTTATTTCAGCATCATGAATCCCGACTCGTCATCAACTGAGACATCCATCAAAGCTCTTCAGGCGCAGAATGCGCAGTTTCAGGAATTAATCAAGGGTTTGGCTCAAGGCCAAGAAGAGCTGAAGGCTCTGCTCCTGAAGAAGGAGAAGAAGAAGAAGAGAAGAACTGTTTTGTTCAACTCGGGCCGAAGGTTTGGCAACACTCTGCAAAATGAAGAAGTTGGTTCTTCTGTTGGCAAGAGTACTCCTCAAGAGGCAAGGGTTCCTAGTCCGGTAGTCTCCGACAATGAGACTGATTTTGATGAAGAGCAATATCCTCCGGCAGAAGACCGTTACAAGCAGCTGGAAGATAGGCTGAATGCTATGGTACCTGGGATGGATTTTGGAGATCTGGGTTTGTCTACTGGTGTAATTATTCCTCGGAAGTTCAAAGCACCATCTTTCACTAAATATGACGGGGCGTCTTGTCCCAAGCTACATCTCAGGTCCTATGTTCGGAAAATCCAACCGTACTCCGCGGATAAGAATTTGTGGATCCACTTCTTCCAGGAGAGTCTTTCAGGGACTCATCTCGAATGGTTCTATCAGCTGGATGGGACCAAGGTTCGTAACTGGGAGGAGTTGGCTACTGCTTTCTATAAGCAGTATCAATATAATGCCGACCTTGCCCCTACACGTACCCAACTCCAGGGTATGTCGTTAGGTTCAAGTGAAGGTTTTAAAGAGTACGCTCAGAAGTGGAGAGACCTGGCTGGCAGGGTGCAGCCACCGTTGACTGATCGGGAGTTGGTAGACATGTTCTTGGGGACCCTATCTGGGCCATTTTTCAACCATCTTATCGGGAATTCGTCTGCAGGGTTCACTGATCTGATTCTGACTGGAGAGAGAATTGAGGCTGGGTTGAAGTCTGGAAAGATTCCGAAGGGTGCATCGTCTAGTTCTGAGAAGAAACCCTTCAAGAAGGAGGCTAGTGCTGTATATGGCTCCCAGAGATCAGAAAGATTTGAGCGCCTCCAATCTGTCAGTGCGGTAATGATTGCCAAGCCTGCTGCCGCTCCTCGGCCGACCAATCCTCAAAGGGCTGAAAGACCACGGAGAGAATTTACCCGTTTGAGCATGACTTTATCGCAGATCTTACCACAGTTGCTCTCAACCAACTTAGTAACCGTCAGAGAGGCTCCGAAGTTTCCAAATACTACATCTCCTAAGTACAACCCGAATGCTCGTTGTGCTTACCATTCTGATAGCCCGGGGCATTCCACTGATGACTGTTGGGCACTAAGGAGTAAGGTGCAAGACCTTATTGACGCGAAGGAAATACAGTTCGAAGCGCCTGAGAGGCTGAATGTGGTTACTGCCCCTATGCCTCAGCATGGGGTAAATGCTGTTGACGAAGATGTTTACGCTGTTTCTATGGATGATCTAGCCACTCCTCTGAAGACTGTCAAGAGGAACCTGCTGCTGGCCGGTTTATTTCCGGGTTGCATTGAGGGTTGCATGTTCTGTGCTGTTTCCCTATCTGGTTGTCCCTTGCTGAAGTTAGGCATCCAAAGCCTAATGGATAGCAAGGAGATTCTATTTAAGAAGTCTGCTGTTCAGTTGGTTCCGGTGGAAGAAGTTTCTGTGGTTACCATCTTCAATAATCCAATCAAGGCTCTCCCGAAGAAGCCTATTCAAATCATGACTGCTGCACCTGTGGTTATCACCGTTCCGGGGCCTCTTCCCTATGTATCTGATAAAGCTGTCCCCTGGCATTATAGGGCCGATGTGTATGTAAACGGGATTAAACAAGAGTTCAACACTGGCGCCAGCATTTGTGATATCACTGGCCCAGCCAAGGTTACCCGCAGTGGCAGGCTCTTCTCGCCTGACATTGCACCGCCTGCTGCTCGAAGACCACTCCTTATAACTCCTACAAGTGTACCTGTTCCTATTGCTGATCAAGCTGTTTCCCCTGCTGCCGAGTCATCCAATGCTCGGGGCAAAGGAATTGAAGTTGAGCCTGCCCAGATGGAGGCACCTATACCTATAACTGCTGAGGCCTCCCAACAAGAGATGGAGGAAATCTTGAAAATTATAAAGAAGAGTGACTTCAATGTTGTGGAATAGCTGGGGCACACGCCCTCCAAAATCTCCATGCTCTCTTTATTGTTGTGCTCCGAGGCCCATGCTAAGGCCCTGATCTCGTTCCTCAAGACGGCCCATGTGCCACAGGAGACTTCTGCAGTCCAGTTCACTAATTGCGTAGCAAATCTGACAGCAGATAATGGCTTGGGTTTCTCAGATGCTGACCTGACTGCGAAGGGAAGAGACCACAATGATGCTCTGCATGTCTCTATCGAATGCAGGGGCACTACTCTGTCACATGTATTGGTGGATACTGGTTCTTCCTTGAATGTGCTACCAAAGAAGGCTTTAGACCCTTTGGATTGTGAAGGCCTTGAACTGAAACCCAGCAATATCATCGTCAGGGCCTTTGACGGTTCAAAAAGGATGGTTCATGGAGAGGTTGACATCCCTATTCGTGTGGGCTCTCAGGTGTTTGACTCTACTTTTTATGTGATGGATATCCATCCATCTTACTCTTGTCTACTGGGTCGACCGTGGATACATAAAGCTGGGGCAGTGACCTCTACTTTGCACCAGAAGCTGAAGTACCCCGTCAGAGGGAAGATCGTTACTGTGCAAGGAGAGGAGGAGTATATGGTAAGCCACCTGAATTCCTTCAGATACATTGAGATGGATGGGGAGTTTATTGAAACCCCCTTTCAGCATTTCGAGGAGGTGCTTCCAATTACAGCAGCAGCAGAAACAGCAGCAGAAGAAAATGTTCCTTTGAAGATGGCTTCCCTGAAGGATGCCCGGGCTGTGGTTCAGAAGGGTGAATGTGCTAACTGGGGCAGGCTTCCAGACTTTACACAGAAGACTGACAAATTTGGGCTGGGCTTTACTGCAGAAGGTCAGAAAGCTATGCGGAAAGCGAAGACTGGAAGACCTCCTGTGTTCATTACAAATCCAGGAGTGAATGTTGTTGGGGAAGACAACGAAGTGGATGAAGCAGAATTCAATAGCTGGATCTACCCGACAACCGAAGGCGGATTGACCAATTGGATTGCCAAAGATCATACTCATGTTACCTTTGTGACGCAGTAATAAATTTCTTTGTTTCGTTATCTGTAATAAACAATAAATAAACTCTATGGCCCGGTGTCTTACCCGAGACACCGTGGTTTCATTTGTGAGGGCATATAAATTGTCATTTCATATATCATAAATGAAAATCTTGGACGTTTTCTCGCATTACAAATCTTGTGCTCCTTTTCTGTCTTTCTTTCCTTTACATATATTTCAAAACAGCTGTATTTACACACACACTCACTCATACAGGTTTCAATCCACTCTGGATCTCACTGGTAACGACTCTGCTACTGCCAGTTATGACTTCAAAAATCCGATCAACTTAGCTGAAGATGAAGGTGAAGATGATTGTGAAGTTCCTGGCGAGCTTGCAAGACTGTTGCTTCAGGAAGAGAGGGAAATCCAACCCCATGAAGAGCCAGTGGAAACAATAAACTTGGGTACTGAGGCAGACAGGAAAGAGGTGAAGATTGGTGCTAACCTAGAGCTCAGCGTGAAGCAACGGTTGACTCAGATGCTGCATGATTATATGGAGATATTTGCCTGGTCCTACGAAGACATGCCCGGGTTGGATACCGATATTGTGGTCCACCACTTGCCAACTAAAGAAGACTGTCCTCCGGTTAAGCAAAAGGTCCGCCGTATGCGTCCAGAGATGTCTGAAAAGATTAAAGCCGAGGTTATGAAGCAGTTTGATGCCGGATTCCTTGCAGTGACTTCTTACCCTCAGTGGGTTGCTAATGTGGTGCCGGTACCTAAGAAGGACGGTAAGGTCAGAATGTGTGTCGACTACAGGGATCTGAACAGGGCCAGCCCCAAGGATGACTTCCCCTACCTCACATTGATGTCCTTGTTGATAATATGGCTCAGCATAAGGTGTTCTCTTTCATGGATGGATTTTCAGGGTATAATCAGATCAAGATGGCACCTGAAGACATGGAAAAGACTACATTTGTTACTCAGTGGGGCACCTTCTGTTACAAGGTCATGCCATTCGGGTTGAAGAACGCTAGGGAAACCTACCAGCGTGCCATGGTTGCTTTATTTCATGACATGATCCATCATGAGATAGAAGTGTATGTGGACGACATGATCGCAAGGTCCCAGACTGAGGAAGAGCACCTAGATCATCTGCAGAAGTTGTTTGACCGGTTGAAACTGTACAAGCTGAGGTTGAACCCGAATAAGTGCACCTTCGGGGTAAGATCTGGGAAGTTGCTAGGCTTCGTGGTAAGTGATAAGGGCATTCAAGTGGACCCTGCCAAGGTCAAAGCTATTTAAGAGATGCCAGTTCCCAGGACAGAGAAGGAGGTCAGAGGCTTTCTAGGACGCCTGAATTACATTGCTCGATTCATCTCACACCTGACTGCTACCTGTGAGCCAATCTTCAAGCTGTTGAAGAAAGATCAGGTAGTACGTTGGAATGATGAATGTCAGACTGCTTTTGACAGAATCAAAGAGTATCTCCAAGAACCACCTATCCTTATGCCACCGGTTGAAGGGAGACCTCTGATACTATACCTAACAGTGCTTGACAACTCAATGGGGTGTGTGCTGGGGCAGCATGACGAGTCTGGCCGAAAAGAGCATGCCATTTATTACCTTAGCAAAAAGTTTACCGACTGTGAGACCCGATACTCACTGCTTGAGAAAACTTGCTGCGCTTTGGTATGGGCTGCTCGCCGGCTGAGACAGTATATGCTGACTCACACTACCTTGTTGATCTCAAAGATGGATCCTATAAAGTACATATTCGAAAAGCCTGCTCTGTCTGGGAGAATTGCAAGATGGCAAATGATCTTGACGGAATATGACATTCAGTACACGACCCAGAAAGCCATCAAGGGAAGTGTATTGGCAGACCACTTGGCTCATCAAGCTGTAGACGACTATCAGTCAATGAACTTCGAGTTTCCGGATGAAAGCATCATGATAGTGACTGATTGTGAAGTACCTGGACCGGATGAAGGACCTGAGGAAGGATCCCGATGGTCCATGCACTTTGACGGAGCCTCCAACGCTTTGGGAAACGGTATCGGCGCCATCATCATATCTCCTCAAGGCACTCATACTCCGCTCACTGCCCGGCTATGTTTCAACTGCACCAACAACATGGCGGAGTATGAGGCGTGTATCATGGGTCTTCAAGCTGCGATCGACTTAAGGATCAAGTTTCTGAGTGTCTTCGGAGATTCCGCTCTCGTGATCAATCAGATCAAAGGAGAGTGGGATACGAAACATCCAAACCTGATTCCTTACAAAGAATGTGTGTTGACCCTGATCCCCCACTTCATAGAGATAACCTTTGAACACTTCCCGAGAGAAGAGAATCAGCTGGCGGACGCGTTAGCTACCATGTCTTCTATGTTCAAGGTCAAATGGGATAATGAGGCTCCCCGGATCATCATCTGGAAACTGGACGAACCGGCATATTGTTGCGATCTCGAAACTGAATTGGTGACCGAGAAGCCTTGGTACCATGAGGTGAAGGAATATTTGGAAGCTCAGGAATACCCTGAAGGTGCATCTGTCAACGATAAGAAGTTCCTGAGAAGGTTCGCGGCAAAGTTCTTCCTTAGCAACGACATCTTGTACAAGCGAAACCATGATTCAACCTTACTGCGTTGCGTGGACAAAACTGAAGCAGAAAGGATCATGGAAGAGCTACATGAAGGGACCTTTGGTACACATTCCAGTGGGCATACAATGGCAAAAAAGATCCTTCGGGCAGGGTATTACTGGTCCACAATGGAAGCTGACTGTTACCAACATTCCAGGACATGCCATAAGTGCCAGATTTATGCAGACAAGGTGCATGTTCCTCCAGTTCCCCTGAATGTTCTGACTGCGCCTTGGTCGTTTACAATGTGGGGCATAGACATGATTGGTGAGATTAAACCTACGGCATCTAATGGGCATCGCTTCATCCTAGTGGCAATTGATTATTTTACGAAGTGGGTCGAAGCAGCATCCTATGCTACGGTAACCAAGACTGTTGTGGCACGGTTCATTCGGCATAATCTGATCTGTCGGTACGGCGTCCCAGAGAGAATCATTACAGACAACGGTACCAATCTGAATAACAAGATGATCACTGAGCTCTGCGAGCAGTTCAAGATACAGCACCACAATTCTTCTCCTTACAGACCGAAGATGAATGGGGCTGTAGAAGCAGCAAATAAGAACATTAAGAAAATCGTGCAGAAGATGACAGTGACTTATAAAGATTGGCACGAGATGTTACCATTCGCTCTACATGGGTACCGTACCTCAGCTAGGACGTCAACCGGGGCAACTCCTTTCTCTTTGGTTTATGGTATGGAGGCAGTCTTACCGATCGAAGTGCAAATACCCTCTCTCCGGATAATGAAGGATGCAAATCTGAACGAGGATGATTGGATCCAGACACGACTTGATCAGCTCAACCTTATTGATGAAAAGAGACTTGCTGCTATCTGTCATGGTCAGACGTATCAGAAACGGATGATCAGGGCATTTAACAAAAAGGTCAGACCACAGGAGTATCAAGTTGGGGATCTGGTAATCAAGCGAATCATCCTTCCTCAGAGTGACCCAAGGGGAAAATGGACCCCTACGTACGAAGGGCCATTTATGGTTAAACATGTGTTCTCAAGGGGAGCCATGATTCTAACCAACATGGATGGTGACTGTTGTACCGCAAAATTTGCCCTCCCATATTCTTCAAGAAATTGCCAAGCCAAGTCACAAAATTCCCCAAGGGTTGTGCAGCTCAACAGCTTCCCATACAGTCAAAACTAGGGTTTGAGTCCTGATCAAGAAAATGAAGATTTCAAAGGCCCAATCAAGTCTCATGTGCCTACAAATATGGTCAAGTATCCTCATATCAAGTTTCAAGGCATTCAGCTCAAAGTTGCACAGTCAAAACCCTAGATTGCACTACAGTCAACTGTAGGGGCAAAATGGTCATTTGACAGTCAAAAGTTCAAATTTTTGGTCAACATATCATTTTGAAGCCACAAACATCATTTGATCAATGCTTGATCATGATTCTCAAAGTTTGGCTCAGAAAATCATCAAGATGCAAAAGTTACTATATTTGGACAGCTGAAAAAGTCAACTGAAATTGACCAGGGCATAACTTTCACATGGATTATCAGAAAAATTCCATCCAAAGCTCATTTTGAAGAGAAGGACATTTCCTACAATTCATCTTCATATTCCAAGTCCAATAAATGCTCTCACAAAAAGTTATCAATTTCAACATTATAGGTCATTTTCAAAAGTCAACAAAAAGGGACTTTAAGTCAAAGGCCATAACTTGAGATTGGTAAATCAAAATGACATGGGACCAAAGGCATTGGTTATAGGACTCAAAGACCTTTCCAAAATGTCCAAGAACATGTGGAAAGCTTAAAAATTGAGCAAGTTATGCCTTGTGGAAGTTGGGAAATTTTTGGATGTTTTGAAAAGTCAACTTTGATTCAAATGGTCTAAAAATGCAAATGGGCCCATTTTTCTTCCATGATTCATCATTCTAAGCCTATGCACGACCACTTGGCCCAAAGGGAAGTATTTTTCTCATTTTTTAATTATTTATTTGAATTTATATTAATATTAATTCACTTAAATCATTTAAATATGTAAAAAATATAAACTTGACCTAAAAAAATCTTTTTATGCACATTCTATACTCAAGATCTCGTGCACATGCTAATTAGGCAAGATTTGGTTTGATTTGGCATGATTGAACAAAATTGTACATGAAAAAGATTCAAAAAGGATCCTTAACAAATCAAATCCTTAATCCATAATTGCAAGAGATTTGTGCTAATTTTGTTAACCTAAAATGCTCACTATATGATCAGGAATCAAAACCTAATGCAAGGGGACAAGAAGCTGCGCTACAGAACCTATTGCAAACTTGAGAAATTTTCCAAAAACTCAAAAACTGAAATCAACTCTAGAGGTCGATTCAAGCCTCCATTCTTGTCTCAATAGCTTCATTGTGGTTCCCTGAACGTGTGCCAATCCCTAACATCAATTCAAACGCAAAGAATTGGTACATTGAACGTGAACTGCACCCAGAAAATTGCCTAATCGTATTTTGGTTTTGAAGCATGATCATTGCATTTTAATTGTATATTCATGTTCCTTACAAAGTTTTAAAACTAACCATTATGTTTAATTGAGTTTTTTGGCCACACACGCGATTTCACCATGTTCACATTTTAGGGTTTTCAGCTTTTTGAATTGGGGCTTTTGAAACGGAGTAAAATTAAGCCTCAAGACCATTATCATTCAAACCAGCATGCCCCAACGAACGAAGACCAACCCTCGCGCCTAATTTATGTTTGGAAATAGGCTAATCGCTATTTTTTTATAGCTAGCCTAAGAAAACACAATGAAAACCGTTGCCTATATGTTTTGTTTTACAGGGATGGGGAGGAAGACGAAGCCGTGTCACATGATGGTTGGTGCGTTTAAAAACGTGCGCGCTGACTCCCACTAATCTTGTTTTTCCTTTTATAATATTTGATTGTTATTATATATCAACAACGCGCGATTGGCTCAGTTGGCACGCATCAAGGCTTGCAATACACTTGACCTGGGTTCGAGTCCCAGGTCTCATGCTTTCTCAATAATGTTTTTTCTCTGATATTCAGGTGAAGCGCTTATGTTACGTTCCATAATGCACCTCCAAGATCCAGCTGGCCACGCGTCCTGGGAGATCCATCAAAGGGCTCAGAGTCAAGATGTATGGTGGATGCTGGTCAACCTTGCCACACGCTACGCAAAAAGTCAATGGACCAAGGCTTGTTGGGCCAGACTATTCCAAGTTACACCTCACAAATTGGGACTACACCCCCACCCTGGTTTGCTAATTTTATTTATTTTTCTTATATCTTTTTAATTATTTTGTTGTTTTAATTCAATAATTATTTTTTACAAGATATGAGAACATCAAAAAACACACAAAAATCAGAAAAGGCAAAAATATAATATTTATTTCATTTTAATTATTTTTTCTAAATAAATTAACATGTAAATATTTAGTTTTAATTAGGTTGCAATTTTAATTCTTTTTAATAACTAAAAATCCAAAAAAATATAGAATTAGGTTAATTGATAATTTTTATACCTTTTAAATTTTCCTCTTTTTATCACAATATTATTTATTTATTTATTTATTTATTTTTATAATTAAATATACATAAGTAAGAATTAGGGTTTAATTTAGATTAATATAACATTTTCATAACAAACTTAAAAGTAATTAGAACTAGGTTTAACATTTCATTTTAATTTTAGTTAATTCTTTTTTCTCCTTAAATCCTAAAAAATACAAAAAATACCAAAAACATTTAATCTTTAATTTTAATTTCCTATTAATTTTAATTTTGCAAAAGGGTTCAACGCCCATTGTTTTAATTATTTTATCTCGCACATTTATTTTATGTCGTTTATTATAATTATGTACATGTCCCAAAGCCTTGTAACAATTTTACTTTTCGCACTTTTTATTTTTCTTTATTTATTTCCCGTCAAATCGGGTCCGGTTTAATTTTGGCGATGTGGACCCGCGCCCTTTGTAATAGCCTTAGATTTATTTTCCCGCAAACTTTATAACTGTTAAAAAGCATGCAAGAATGAATGGTCCTAATTAAAATCAAGCGTAGAACACCATAAACATGACAAGACAAATAACTGAAACATGACACACGAATCGCACACACCACCCCTAGGGTACGCCTCACTGTTGCCTTTCGAAAGGTGATCGTCGAGTAGAGGATGTCTTAGTAAGTCCTCATGATCCGGGAACCTGGCATGAGGGTAGCTTCTAAGGTGTCTTCCCATTGCTCTGGTGATCACCACGTCCCTAAAACTCGAATTGACCCGAACACCTCCAACGGTGGTGCTACCTACCTCTCAATGGTGGGATGGCACTACTTTAAAGGACATTTACACCGACGAATTCCTTAGGGTAGGTAGGTTCTCAAGGATACTTGCTCTAATTTCAAACAAATCAAAAGACTTTTCACACCAACACATTTTCAAAAGCTTTCAAAGCAAACTTTTCAAACACTCTGACGTACGAGTCGAACTGAAATTTTTCAAAGAAACTTTTTAAACCCACATTGAAAAGCAAACAAACCTTTTTGAAAACACATTGAGCAAGTACCTAAGAGCCCATGGATAACCATGGATAGAAAGGGTGCTAACACCTTCCCTTTCTATAATCTACCTCCCGAACCGAGAGCAATCTCTTTAAAGGAATTTTTCTGTGCTTTTGTCCTTTCCATTTGGAGAAAATAAAAGACGGTGGCGACTCTTGCTTCCGCGACATTTCGCGAACCAGCGTTAAACAGTCAGTTCCAGATCCACCGATCACAGAACTGGCGACTCTGCTGGGGACCCTTTATAAAGTGAGGTGTACCTTAGGGCTAGTTCATAACTGTGTTTTCACTTGTATTGATTTGCTTGCTTTACTATTGTGGGTTGAATCGGAGATACATAGATCCTAACCCGGATCTGGGGATACCCTGTTTAGGTAGCATAAGCTGTGAGGGACCTGTCCGGCGTAGACCGACACAGGTGAAGCAGTGGCTACGTTGGTGTGGCACCTTAGTCTGTACCGATATCCCTTGTGTCGCAACGAGGAGAATATGGGTCTTCTAAGGAGTCATTAAGCACCAACAACCTTAGAACCTTAATTGACACAACTTGGCCTTTAGAATTGTAGCAGTATGCTACGCCCATTGAGGCTAAACTCTCGTGATGGTTCTGGCCGCAAGAAAAGATTGTGATGCTGGAGTTATGACCGATTGAGGTTAGTCAATGATATTGGGATCCTCTAAGAACCCGGTTACTTTTGATTAGGACAGGTATGAACCAACAAACTGAAAGAGGGTACTACCCAGACCTCATGCTGGCCTAAACCCTAAGGGCTCTTTTTGTGTGACTTGTGTGCCTTCGTACTTGACTATCTGCGTGCCTGTTACCTGACACTTGTTTCTTGCAGGTCTTGTTTATAGTCCTTAACTAGGACTCATGACAGGGTTTACCAAATTACTTGCAGGTCTTGTTTATAGTCCTTAACTAGGACTCATAACAGGGTTTACTAGATCTCTTGCAGGGGTTGTTTATAGTCCTTAATTGGGACTCATAACAAAGTATACTGAATTTCTTGCAGGGTTTGTTTATAGTCCTTAATTGGGACTTATAACAGGGTTTACCTACATCACCCCATGCATAGCATGACATCATATCATTGCATATCATTGCATACATCCTAACCCGTTTCAAGGATCTCAAGGGCTTGTGATGCAGGTCAGGATAAATCAAACACCCAGCAAGGGGCAAAGAGGATTTATTTTCCTCTAGCTAAGGTCGGCAGGGGCTATGACCCACTGGATATGGTGAGCCTTTGACCCTTGACGAAGGACTCTCAACAAAATGAAGTTCTTTCAATCAAGCCACCGGTTCCAAATGCTAACAAATTTTTCTATTTACCCCGCGAGGTCCTTGAAAACATTACATGCATGTCATACATCTCATTGCATTACAGGTACCCGTTCTTTGTAGGTCACTTACCCTTCTCGCTGTTTATTTCAGCCATGGCCTGCCCACAAGACAACCAGGACTTTCTTACTCAAGAGACTCGGTTCGGGGAAATCCTCCTGAATCTATCCAAGGGGCAAGAGGAGCTAAGGATACTTCTCACGGAGACCTTTGTCAGGGGCAATGCTGAGGATGAAAAGTTGGAACACCTACAAGCTGAGATGGATGCTATGAAAGCCCAGATGCTGGGACAGAGGAATGTCATTCAAGGCCTAGTTCAAAGACAAGAGGAGCTCTGGTTTCTCTTCAACCAACTGCTTCAGGGTAACCTACTGAGGCAAACAGCTAAGGGTAAAAAGCCATTCATCATCCAATCATCCTCGAGACAAGAGGATAAGGGGAAAGCTCCTCAAATGACTCCAGTGCCACAAATTCAGCACCAACCTCGCCAAGTTCAGCCAGACAAGCCCAGGAGGCAATTCACCCAGCTCAACATGTCGCTGTTTCAAGCTTTGCAACGCCTATTGAGGTTGAATCTGATCACATTAAGGGCTCATCCCCGGAACCCCAACACAGCATCTCCTGCCTATGATCCCAATAAGAGGTGTGCCTACCACTCTGCTAGCCCGGGACATGATACCAATGAATGTTGGGATCTGAGGAACAAAATCCAGGACCTGATTGATGAAGGAGCATTGGAGTTCACACAAGATGGACAGGCTGAATTTTTCTACCATTCCTCCAAGGCTCATCAGTTGAAGTGACAAGCTCCGAGACTAGGAAACTTTTGTTCATTTGAATATTCAAGTTGTGTTTTTCTTTTGACCGTTTAAACATTTATTCATGTTAAAACATTGTTATTCCATTAATGCATCGCTTATGTCTATTTTGAATCAATATATTCGCATTTACTATATGCAAATTGTTTCATATTTTTTTCTGATGTCAACCCTCGTTAATTCTAAGCCTCTTGAGGGGGGATGACGAAAACGATACCGCGATCATTACAGTATGCTTTTGAACAAACCCCGCTGATGAGGTACATGCATTGTTTCAACCCCTAAACACTGGAGTTATAAGGATGATAATCCCTCGTCAACCCATCAGAGCCAAAGAAGTAGGAGTTTTTATTTTCGAAAATCAAAACCCTTAATCATAACCTGGGGCAGGGTAGTCTCTCAGTTGATCCAAGTGCATCTTTACAAAACGAACAAAGACAAGTGATGGTTCAGAACAATCAAAAGGACAGGCAGTCATCATCAAAACTCATAAATGAAAAGCCCAAAAAGTCCAAACCTATGAAAAGGGACTTATGAAACTGGGGCATCCCGCTGACTGTAATTCCAAAAAGGAAGCAGTTCAGGCAAAAAAAGAAAGGGATAACAAAATCAAGAAAGAGGTCTTATAAACCCTCGACAAAAAATGACTGCCTATTCAAATAAACGTTCAACATCTGAACTATCGCTGGTATATCAAGGCAAAGACTCAAACAAGGTCTAGCGCACGATCAACTGAGCATAGGTTTGGAGGACATCACGAAGAGCGGGTGGGTACAAATACTTTGAGCCTTTATCCTTTGTTTCTTAAACCGTGAACCAAGCCACGTTATAACCCTTAAAATTCCTAGCTGAAGCATGGGTTAGTCCGAAAGCATACTATCACGAAAGGTATCCTGACTCCTTAAGGCCTACGGTAAATACGGAGTTGACATCACGTTTTACAAACATTCACTTGTTTTATGAAAAAGAATGCATTTTCAAAATCTTCGAGACAGACATAGGCGTTGCATTTTAACATAACTTTGTTTGCATATGACTTTTTGTTTGAACAGCAGGGAAATTCGCACGAGAAATACCTAGTGAACAAGAGTATCTCCAATCAAGGGGCACGGCATGATCATGGTCTACCATCTGGGGCAGTTAAGTCAAGATCCAGATAATCTCTCAAAAGGCCAAAAAGCCTGGGGCAAATCTCTGCCTGAGTCACTTGGGGCACTCCAGCAACGAATCTTGCACGATCAGACACCTTCTGGTAATATGACAAAACACTTCTAACAGGGGCAACTCCCTATATTCCGAGAACGCGGACATAGTCGAAAAATACTACGCAAAATCAAAGACCCGCTAGGTTGACATACCTAGGCAAAAATAAGGGCTTCCCGGCGAACCAAAAGGGTTCGGGCAAAATGAGGGATGAAAATAAAAAAATCTGTACACCCGGCAAGTCGAAAACCTGAAAAGGCGGCTTGAGCAAAAAGGGGTATCCCGGTGGACTGAAAACCCGAAAGGGCGGTCCAGGCAAAAGTTAGGGATTAAAAGCGTACGACTATGTCCCGCCATCTGTCTACCAAAAGAAGGTTTGTCCGTCAACAACTATCAGCACCCCACAAGAAACAGGGGCAATAAAGGTTGGTCTGAGCAGTCTGATTGTTCTATCCTCCAAGGTAGCAGGGTAGGTCCTGTTGAAGAACATAACCAATACAGTTCAATACCTCCCCAGGAGAGTCCACTCCAGTTTCCCCAAGAAAGTTGGAATTCATCCTCCCCAAGCAGTAAGCTTATCCCCAGTAAATTCTGGAAGCTTATCCCCTCGCAGAGCACGAACGCGTCGTCCGGCTTTATTTAAAGAGTTATTTCCTTAACAGGATATAACTGGGTTATCCTCAGCCAAAAGCCACGGAAAGAGCGTCCTCAACGAAGTCTTCTTACCCCAGCGAAGTCTATTCACACTTTCAACAACAAGACATCCCCAGCAAGTTACTATCAACATTCAGCAAAGCATTTCTCTCCCCACAGAGTATTGCTTCCCAGCATGGTCGCTAGAGTATCTTTTCTCCCCGCAGAATCGTCCATTTGCCAAGTTTATTCCGCAACGGAGTCATCTTCTCCTACCGGTATTCTTGCAACTATTATCCCCAGCGGAAGCAAAAGCTTACTCTCCAACATCAGCCCAGGATATGACTTCCCGGCACCCGTCAAAGATTTACTTTCCTAGACGAAAGCATTCATAAAACATCACACATATCATTATAGCATGCATAGACGCATCATATCATACAAATCTCATTCGAGAACATCATTGCTTAATCCATATCATGCATTGCATATGACTGACTTTTACCTTTCAGGAAAGACGCAGTTAAAATGCTCAAACATATTTCAAAGCCTTCTCTAGTCCAGCTAAACCGACTCCCAACCGTTTTTTCTGATAAAGACTCGTCAGAAGTTATGGTCCCTTCTCCGACGATGAGTGTGAGGTGATATTCTCTTATGGTTCCCTCTCCAACGGTGTGTGAGGTAGTAATCCCTTTTTTAGATGTTTCCCTCTCCGACGATGAGTGTGAGGTGATATTCTCCCTATGGTTCCCTCTCCGACGGTGTGTGAGGTAGTAATCCTTTTTCAAGATGTTTCCCTCTCCGACGATGAGTGTGAGGTGATATTCTCTTATGGTCCCCTCTCCGGCAAGTGCGTGAGGTGGTAATTCCTTTTTCAAGATGTTTCCCTCTCCGACGATGAGTGTGAGGTGATATTCTCTTATGGTTCCCTCTCCAACGGTGTGTGAGGTAGTAATCCCTTTTTTAGATGTTTCCCTCTCCGACGATGAGTGTGAGGTGATATTCTCCCTATGGTTCCCTCTCCTACGGTGTGTGAGGTAGTAATCCTTTTTCAAGATGTTTCCCTCTCCGACGATGAGTGTGAGGTGATATTCTCTTATGGTCCCCTCTCCGGCAAGTGCGTGAGGTGGTAATTCCTTTTTCAAGATGTTTCCCTCTCCGACGATGAGTGTGAGGTGATATTCTCTTATGGTTCCCTCTCCAACGGTGTGTGAGGTGGTAAGTCCTTTTCAGATGTTTCCCTCTCCGACGATGAGTGTGAGGTGATAGTCTCCTATGGTTCCCTCTCCGACGGTGTGTGAGGTAGTAATCTTTTTTCAAGATGTTTCCCTCTCCGACGATGAGTGTGAGGTGATAGTCTCCTATGGTTCCCTCTCCGACGGTGTGTGAGGTAGTAATCTTTTTTTCAAGATGTTTCCCTCTCCGACGATGAGTGTGAGGTGATATTCTCCCTATGGTTCCCTCTCCGACGGTGTGTGAGGTAGTAATCCTTTTTCAAGATGTTTCCCTCTCCAACGATGAGTGTGAGGTGATATTCTCTTATGGTTCCCTCTCCGACGGTATGTGAGGTGGTAAGTCCTTTTCAGATGTTTCCCTCTCCGACGATGAGTGTGAGGTGATATTCTCTTATGGTTCCCTCTCCAACGGTGTGTGAGGTGGTAAGTCCTTTTCAGATGTTTCCCTCTCCGACGATGAGTGTGAGGTGATAGTCTCCTATGGTTCCCTCTCCGACGGTGTGTGAGGTAGTAATCTTTTTTCAAGATGTTTCCCTCTCCGACGATGAGTGTGAGGTGACAGTCTCCTATGGTTCCCTCTCCAACGGTGTGTGAGGTGGTAAGTCCTTTTCAGATGTTTCCCTCTCCGACGATGAGTGTGAGGTGATAGTCTCCTATGGTTCCCTCTCCAACGGTGTGTGAGGTGGCAAGTCCTTTTCAGATGTTTCCCTCTCCGACGATGAGTGTGAGGTGATCATTCCTTTCAGATTATAATTGCCTATGGTTCTTGTTCCGATATTGCAAAGATGGTGATTCCCGCCAAGATTTTTCTCAACGAGCGTTGTTGAGATTAAAGTCACCCAAGGTTCTATTACCATTCATGCTAAGGCAGTAACCATCCCTGGTTCTTTCATCGCTGTTTGAAGCTCCAGACTCCGCTCCTGTAACCAGTCAGGACATATCTATACCAAGCATCTAAAATCAGCTCCTGCAACGTGTCAGGTACTCATTTTTCTTTTGCAGGTATGCAGGTTCTCGCTAAGGACTCTCCTACGCGATCAACATCCAGATGGCATCTATAAGCCCATCATCCTATCCAGCAATCTCCAAATGGCATCTATAAGCCCATTCCCCCATCTCACTGCCACTATGTGAGCGCAAATTTCTGGGCACTCTAGTGTCCAATCATCTTCTACCCTCGGATTACGAAAGGCACGTCCGCCAATCTGCATCCTCAGGTCTAAGAAGATTGAACAGGGGCAACTGTTGTACCCCAAAATTTGCCCTCCCATATTCTTCAAGAAATTGCCAAGCCAAGTCACAAAATTCCCCAAGGGTTGTGCAGCTCAACAGCTTCCCATACAGTCAAAACTAGGGTTTGAGTCCTGATCAAGAAAATGAAGATTTCAAAGGCCCAATCAAGTCTCATGTGCCTACAAATATGGTCAAGTATCCTCATATCAAGTTTCAAGGCATTCAGCTCAAAGTTGCACAGTCAAAACCCTAGATTGCACTACAGTCAACTGTAGGGGCAAAATGGTCATTTGACAGTCAAAAGTTCAAATTTTTGGTCAACATATCATTTTGAAGCCACAAACATCATTTGATCAATGCTTGATCATGATTCTCAAAGTTTGGCTCAGAAAATCATCAAGATGCAAAAGTTACTATATTTGGACAGCTGAAAAAGTCAACTGAAATTGACCAGGGCATAACTTTCACATGGATTATCAGAAAAATTCCATCCAAAGCTCATTTTGAAGAGAAGGACATTTCCTACAATTCATCTTCATATTCCAAGTCCAAGAAATGCTCTCACAAAAAGTTATCAATTTCAACATTATAGGTCATTTTCAAAAGTCAACAAAAAGGGACTTTAAGTCAAAGGCCATAACTTGAGATTGGTAAATCAAAATGACATGGGACCAAAGGCATTGGTTAGAGGACTCAAAGACCTTTCCAAAATGTCCAAGAACATGTGGAAAGCTTAAATATTGAGCAAGTTATGCCTTGTGGAAGTTGGGAAATGTTTGGATGTTTTGAAAAGTCAACTTTGATTCAAATGGTCTAAAAATGCAAATGGGCCCATTTTTCTTCCATGATTCATCATTCTAAGCCTATGCACGACCACTTGGCCCAAAGGGAAGTATTTTCTCATTTTTTAATTATTTATTTGAATTTATATTAATATTAATTCACTTAAATCATTTAAATATGTAAAAAATATAAACTTGACCTAAAAAAATCTTTTTATGCACATTCTATACTCAAGATCTCGTGCACATGCTAATTAGGCAAGATTTGGTTTGATTTGGCATGATTGAACAAAATTGTACATGAAAAAGATTCAAAAAGGATCCTTAACAAATCAAATCCTTAATCCATAATTGCAAGAGATTTGTGCTAATTTTGTTAACCTAAAATGCTCACTATATGATCAGGAATCAAAACCTAATGCAAGGGGACAAGAAGCTGCGCTACAGAACCTATTGCAAACTTGAGAAATTTTCCAAAAACTCAAAAACTGAAATCAACTCTAGAGGTCGATTCAAGCCTCCATTCTTGTCTCAATAGCTTCATTGTGGTTCCCTGAACGTGTGCCAATCCCTAACATCAATTCAAACGCAAAGAATTGGTACATTGAACGTGAACTGCACCCAGAAAATTGCCTAATCGTATTTTGGTTTTGAAGCATGATCATTGCATTTTAATTGTATATTCATGTTCCTTACAAAGTTTTAAAACTAACCATTATGTTTAATTGAGTTTTTTGGCCACACACGCGATTTCACCATGTTCACATTTTAGGGTTTTCAGCTTTTTGAATTGGGGCTTTTGAAACGGAGTAAAATTAAGCCTCAAGACCATTATCATTCAAACCAGCATGCCCCAACGAACGAAGACCAACCCTCGCGCCTAATTTATGTTTGGAAATAGGCTAATCGCTATTTTTTTTGTAGCTAGCCTAAGAAAACACAATGAAAACCGTTGCCTATATGTTTTGTTTTACAGGGATGGGGAGGAAGACGAAGCCGTGTCACATGATGGTTGGTGCGTTTAAAAACGCGCGCGCTGACTCCCACTAATCTTGTTTTTCCTTTTATAATATTTGATTGTTATTATATATCAACAACGCGCGATTGGCTCAGTTGGCACGCATCAAGGCTTGCAATACACTTGACCTGGGTTCGAGTCCCAGGTCTCATGCTTTCTCAATAATGTTTTTTCTCTGATATTCAGGTGAAGCGCTTATGTTACGTTCCATAATGCACCTCCAAGATCCAGCTGGCCACGCGTCCTGGGAGATCCATCAAAGGGCTCAGAGTCAAGATGTATGGTGGATGCTGGTCAACCTTGCCACACGCTACGCAAAAAGTCAATGGACCAAGGCTTGTTGGGCCAGACTATTCCAAGTTACACCTCACAAATTGGGACTACACCCCCACCCTGGTTTGCTAATTTTATTTATTTTTCTTATATCTTTTTAATTATTTTGTTGTTTTAATTCAATAATTATTTTTTACAAGATATGAGAACATCAAAAAACACACAAAAATCAGAAAAGGCAAAAATATAATATTTATTTCATTTTAATTATTTTTTCTAAATAAATTAACATGTAAATATTTAGTTTTAATTAGGTTGCAATTTTAATTCTTTTTAATAACTAAAAATCCAAAAAAATATAGAATTAGGTTAATTGATAATTTTTATACCTTTTAAATTTTCCTCTTTTTATCACAATATTATTTATTTATTTATTTATTTTTATAATTAAATATACATAAGTAAGAATTAGGGTTTAATTTAGATTAATATAACATTTTCATAACAAACTTAAAAGTAATTAGAGCTAGGTTTAACATTTCATTTTAATTTTAGTTAATTCTTTTTTCTCCTTAAATCCTAAAAAATACAAAAAATACCAAAAACATTTAATCTTTAATTTTAATTTCCTATTAATTTTAATTTTGCAAAAGGGTTCAACGCCCATTGTTTTAATTATTTTATCTCGCACATTTATTTTATGTCGTTTATTATAATTATGTACATGTCCCAAAGCCTTGTAACAATTTTACTTTTCGCACTTTTTATTTTTCTTTATTTATTTCCCGTCAAATCGGGTCCGGTTTAATTTTGGCGATGTGGACCCGCGCCCTTTGTAATAGCCTTATATTTATTTTCCCGCAAACTTTATAACTGTTAAAAAGCATGCAAGAATGAATGGTCCTAATTAAAATCAAGCGTAGAACACCATAAACATGACAAGACAAATAACTGAAACATGACACACGAATCGCACACACCACCCCTAGGGTACGCCTCACTGTTGCCTTTCGAAAGGTGATCGTCGAGTAGAGGATGTCTTAGTAAGTCCTCATGATCCGGGAACCTGGCATGAGGGTAGCTTCTAAGGTGTCTTCCCATTGCTCTGGTGATCACCACGTCCCTAAAACTCGAATTGACCCGAACACCTCCAACGGTGGTGCTACCTACCTCTCAATGGTGGGATGGCACTACTTTAAAGGACATTTACACCGACGAATTCCTTAGGGTAGGTAGGTTCTCAAGGATACTTGCTCTAATTTCAAACAAATCAAAAGACTTTTCACACCAACACATTTTCAAAAGCTTTCAAAGCAAACTTTTCAAACACTCTGACGTACGAGTCGAACTGAAATTTTTCAAAGAAACTTTTTAAACCCACATTGAAAAGCAAACAAACCTTTTTGAAAACACATTGAGCAAGTACCTAAGAGCCCATGGATAACCATGGATAGAAAGGGTGCTAACACCTTCCCTTTCTATAATCTACCTCCCGAACCGAGAGCAATCTCTTTAAAGGAATTTTTCTGTGCTTTTGTCCTTTCCATTTGGAGAAAATAAAAGACGGTGGCGACTCTTGCTTCCGCGACATTTCGCGAACCAGCGTTAAACAGTCAGTTCCAGATCCACCGATCACAGTGACGACCTTCCTCACCCCGCCAATGCAGACATAGTAAAAAGATACTACGCATAAAAAAGACCCGCTAGGCTGACATGCCTAGGCAAAAATTAGGGCTTCCCGGCGAACCAAAAGGGTTCGGGCAAAATGAAGGGATGAAATGAAAAAAATCTGTACACCCGGCAAGTCGAAAACCTGAAAAGGCGGCTTGGGAAAAAATGGGTATCCCGGTGGACTGAAAACCTGAAAGGGCGGTCCAGGCAAAAATTAGGGATAAAAGCGTAATACTATGTCTCATTGGATCACTTTGCATCTAGAATCTGGTATCTACATCATGTTCAGACGGCATCGATCAGTCAACTTCATTTTCGTTTAGGTCATCAAGTGATGAGACGCTCGGAATTATAAAGGCAATAGCAGAGTTGAAACCCAGTGGATCATTCATTTCACACAGCTGTTTTATTTTCTTTTGTACAAAATTTGTATAAACTCTTTTGTTCGGCGACGTTCTCTTACTAGGACGTCAGCCTCTTGTACACAAAACGCCTATTTTCAGGCCATTCAAAAATCAATACAAATATACTTTTCAGTTAAAAGTGTCAATTGTTTTTTCTTTTTCTGTTTTGTTTTGCGAAGAACGTCCAAGGTTCGATTTGTGATATATGCATTGACAATAATTGGCTAACTCATGAATATTTGCATACGAAACAAAGGATTAATTACAGGTAACATTAGAAACAGGGGCAATAAAGAGTTGTCTAAGAAATCTAATTGTTCTGTCCTCCAAGGTACCAAGGTAGGTTCAGCTAAAGAACATAACCAGATATCTCAATTCCCCAGAGAGTAAGCAATCAGTACACTCTCTCCAAGTTATATTAGCAGACCTTAAGGAAGTTGGGTATCCTCTAGTAAATATCAACATTTCCCAGCAGCGTACACATACTCTAAACAAGCATCCCCGGCAATCTTGGTCTAAAGATTGTTCCCCGGCGGCATATCAACATTCAAAGGAATCACTTCCCCAGCATATCAAAACTTCCCCAGGAGAGTCCAATCTAGTTCCCCAGGAAAGTTGGAATTCATCTCCCCAAGCAGTAAGCTTATCCCCAGTAGATTCTGGAAGCTTATCCCTCGCAGAGTACGAACGCGTCGTCCGGCTTTATTCAAAGAGTTATTTCCCTTAACAGGATATAACTGGGTTATCCTCAGCCAAAAGCCACGGAAAGGTCGTCGTCAACACAGTTCTTTCTTATCCCCAGCGAAGTCTAGTAACACTTCCAACACAACAAGGGTATCCCCAGCAAGTTATTATCAACAATTCAACAAAGTACCTCGCTCCCCGCAGAGTTTTGTTTCCCAGCAAGATCGTTAGAGTACTTTCCTCCCCGCAGAGTTATTCCATTCGCCAAGTTTATTCCCCAACGGAGTTATCTTCTTCTACCGGTATTCTTGCAGCTATCATCCCCAGCAGAAGCGAAATCTATTCTTCAACATCAGCCCAGGATATGACTTCCCGGCACCCGTCAAGGATTTACTTTCCTAGACGAAAGCATACATTCCTAAACATCACATCCATCATTATAGCATGCATATACGTATCATACCTTACAAATCTCATTTATGTTGAGAACATCATTGCTTGGTCCATATCATGCATTGCATATGACTGACCTTTACCTTTCAGGAAAGATGCAGCTAAATTCTCAATCATATTTCAAGACCTAGACCGGTTCAGTTAATCGACTCCAAAGATTTCTTATCCAGTCCAAGGCCTTCTCTAGTCCAGCTAAATCGACCCCAAACAGATTTTTCTGATGAAGACTCAGTAGAAGTTATTCAAGGTTTTTCTCAAACGTCCGCTTTTGAGATTATAATTTTCTATGGTTCTCTCCCCAATGTTGCGGAGAAGATAATTCCATTTTAGGTTTTTCTCAAACGTCCGCTTTTGAGATTATAATTTCCTATGGTTCTCTCCCCAATGTTGCAGAGACGATAATTCCATTTCAGGTTTTTCTCAAACGTCCGCTTTTGAGATTATAATTTCCTATGGTTCTCTCCCCAATGTTGCGGAGACGATAATTCCATTTCAGGTTTTTCTGAAACGTCCGCTTTTGAGATTATAATTTCCTATGGTTCTCTCCCCAATGTTGCGGAGATGATAATTCCACTCCAGGTTTTTCTCAAACGTCCGCTTTTGAGATTATAATTTCCTATGGTTCTCTCCCCAATGTTGCGGAGATGATAATTCCATTTCAGGTTTTTCTCAAACGTCCGCTTTTGAGATTATAATTTCCTATGGTTCTCTCCCCAATGTTGCGGAGATGATAATTCCATTTCAGGTTTTTCTCAAACGTCCGCTTTTGAGATTATAATTTCCTATGGTTCTCTCCCCAATGTTGCGGAGATGATAATTCCATTTCAGGTTTTTCTCAAACGTCCGCTTTTGAGATTATAATTTCCTATGGTTCTCTCCCCGAGATGATAATTCCATTCCAGGTTTTTCTCAAACGCCCGCTTTTGAGATTATAATTTCCTATGGTTCTCTCCCCAATGTTGCGGAGATGATAATTCCATCCCAGGTTTTTCTCAAACGTCCGCTTTTGAGATTATAATTACCTATGGTTCTCTCCCCGATCCTGCGGAGGTGGTAATCCCAAGATTTTCTCAACGATTGCTGTTTAGGTTAAAGTCACCCCAAGGTTCTCTCACCGTTCCTGTTGAGGTAGTAACCATCCATGGTTCATTCATCACCTTTTAAAAGATCCAGACTTAGCTCATGTAACCAGTCAGGACACATCTACACCAAGCATCTGAAGACCAGCTCCTGCAACATGTCAGGTACTCACTTTTTTTCTTTTGCAGGTACGCAGGTTCTCGCTAAGGAATCTCTTACGTGATCAACATCCAGATGGCATCTATAAGCCCATCATCCTATCCATCAATCTCCAAATGGCATCTATAAGCCCATTCCCATCATCACACTGCTGCTATGTGAGCGCAAATTTCTGGGCACTCTAGTGTTCAATCATCTTCTACCCTCGGATTACGAAAGGCACGTCAGCCAATCTGCATCCTCAGGTCTAAGAAAATTGAACAGGGGCAACTTTTGTACCCCAAAATTTGCCCTCCCATATTCTTCAAGAAATTGCCAAGTCATGCTTCAAAATTCCCCAAGGGTTGCACAGTGTAAGAGCCTCTTGAGCAGTCAAAATTAGGGTTTTGGTTCTGATCAAGAAAATGAAGTTTCCAAGGGTCCAATCAAGTCCCACATGCCAATAAATATGGTCAAGCATCCTCATACCAAGTTTCAAGACTTTCAGCACAAGATTGCACAGTCAAAAACCCTAATTGCACTACAGTCAACTGCAGGGGCAAAATGGTCATTTGGCAGTCAAAAGTTCAAATTTTTGGTCAACATATCATTTTGAAGCCACAAACATCATTTGATCAATGCTTGATCATGATTCTCAAAGCTTGGCTCAAAAATCATCAAGATGCAAAAGTTTCCTTATTTGGACAGTTGAAAAAGTCAACTGTAAATTGACCAGGGCATAACTTTCACATGGATTATCAGAAAAATTCCATCCAAAGCTCAATTTGAAGAGAAAGACATTTCCTACAACTCATATTCATACTTCAAGTCCAAGAAATTCTCTCACAAAAAGTTATCAATTTCAACATTATAGGTCATTTTCAAAAGTCAACAAAAAGGGACTTTAAGTCAAAGGCCATAACATGAGATTGGTAAATCAAAATGACATGGGACCAAAGGCATTGGTTAGAGGACTCAAATACCTTTCCAAAATGTCCAAGAACATGAGCAAAGCTTAAAAATTGAGCAAATTATGCCTTGTGGAAGTTGGGAAATTTTTGGATGTTTTGAAAAGTCAACATTGATTCAAATGACCTAAAATTGCTAATGGGCCTATTTTTCTTCCACAATTCATCATCCAAGGCATGTGCACGACCACTTGGCCCAAAGGGAAGTTTTTCTTCATTTTTTATTTATTTATTTGAATTTTTATTAATAATAATTCATTTAAATCAATTAAATACATGAAAAATACTTAACCTAAGTTTTTCAATCTTTTTGTGCATATTATATCCTCAAGATTTCGTGCCTAGCCAAATATGGAAAGAACCAATGGAATTGGATGTGATTTGTATCAAAAAGCATGTGAAAAAGATTTGAAAATCATGGTGAAAAAATCAAATATTGCATTCATCAATTCATGGATTGTGGACTAATTTTATTTGACCTAATCATTCCATACATAAGCTAGAACACAACCCTCATGCTCATTGACAAAAAAGCTGCGCAGAAAAGCATACATTGAACTTGAAAATTTTTGCCAAAAACTCAAAACTGAAAACCTAGTTCTAGGGCGATTCAAGGCAAGATTTTGATCTCATTAGCTTGCTAAGGCTTCATAGAAGGGATTTGCATCAAAAACTTCAAGCTCTCGTGCCCAGAAACGTGAGAACGATCTCACCTGTACAAGAAAATTTTCTCATTCGTGCATCTTAATTCATGCATCTTTTGTAACTTTTAATGCTTGGTTTATGTTTATTGTAAGATTCTGATGCTAACCGTATGGTTTAATTGTCTTTTTGTCACCCATATGCGATTTAACCATTGTTGAACATTAGGGTTTCCAGGACCTTGGATTAGGGTTTTTCAATTAAGGAAAAATTGGCCTTCAAGACTTACACCATTGAATCGAGCGTGTCTGGACGAACAGAAATAAGCCCTCGCGCTCAATTTATGAGGCCTTATGGCCTATTCGCAATTTTCTAATATAGCACCTATAGCAACGTTTGAAAACCGTTGCTAAATTGTGCTTGTTTCAGGAAAAAAAATAAGCCAAGGAAGAGGATGACTAGGTGGCTACCAACGATTGGCCTGTTTAAATTTTCGCGCGGAAAACCAAGCATCAACGCGTTTTGCTTTATTATATTTATTTGTTATATTAATTCACAGATAAACAAAGTGGAGCAGTGGTGAAGCGCCTGAGTGGTAACGTTAATGACCTGGGTTCGAGCCCCAGGTCCTCACTATTCCCATATTATTTTTCAATCAAAATTCCTGTGCAGTGTCAATGCTGAAGATACATCATACGCCTGCAAAATCAAACGTCCACGCGTCCCAGGGTATGCAATCAAAGGCCAGGATCTCAAGAACATGATGCACGCTAGTCAATGCTTGGGTACGTGAACGCAAAAGTCAACCAGGCTTGAAGCTCATTGGGCCAGATTGCTAAAGATTTCACCTCCATTTGGGGACAACACCCCCCTCCAGTTTGCTTCTTTTAACTTTTTATATTTTTTCTTTTCTTTGTTTTAATTAATCTTTTTTTTTTAATGCTTTAATTTAATGTTTTCATAAAATATAAAAAACACATAAAAATCAGAAAAGATGAAAAAAAAATAATAAATATTTTGTTTTAGTATTTTGTAAATAAATTCATTAAATAACTAGTTAAATTAGGTTTTAATTTTAACTCTTTTAATAAAAATCAAAAATATAGAATTAGGGTTTATGATAATTTTATTCCCTTTTTTATTTTTCTTCCATAATAATTAAAATATTAAATATTTTTGTAATTAAATTGCATGTAAATTAATTAGGGTTAATTTTAGGGTAAAACTTTAACATATTTTCATAATAAAGTAAAAATTGTAGAATTAGGGTTAGCATATTATTTTAATTAATTCTTTTTTCATTAAAATCATAAAATACCTAAAAATCCCAAAAACAATTTCTTTTCTTTTTAATTAATTAATTTCACCACTTAATTTAATTTTGCAAAAAGGGTCCAACTCCCTCGCTTTAATTCTTATTTTATTCGCATATTTATTTTATTTCTTTTAATATTTATGTATCTCTCCCAAAGCCTTGTAATTAATTTCTCGCACTTTATTAATTCTTTATTTTTCTGTCAAATCGGGTTCAAGAAACTTTGGCGATGTGGACCCGCGCCTTTTGTAATAGCTTAGAATTTTTACCTTCTCGCAATCTTTAACTGTTAATCAAGGCATGAAAGAATGTATGGACAGAAATAAAAACAAGCGCTAGATCACCAATAACATGACAAAAGACAAAAATACTTGAAAACGACACACAAATCACACACCACCCCTAGGGTACGCCTCACTGTTGCCTTGCCTCGAAAGGTGATCGTCGAGTAGAGGATGTCTTAGTAAGTCCTCATGATCCGGGAACCTGGCATGAGGGTAGCTTCTAAGGTGTCTTCCCATTGCTCTGGTGATTACCATGTCCTGAACCTCGAATTGACCCGAACACCTCCAACGGTGGTGCTACCTACCTCTCAATGGTGGGATGGCACTACTTTAAAGGACATTTACACAGACGAATTCCTTAGGGTAGGTAGGTTCTCGTAGATACTTGCTCTAATTTCAAAACAAATTCAAAAATACTTTTCACACCAACACATTTTCAAAAAGCTTTCGAAAGCAACTTTTCAAACACTCTTGAGGACCGATACAAGAGTCGAACTGGAATTTTCAAAGAAACTTTTTAAAACCCACATTTGAAAAGCAAACAAACCATTTTTGAAAACACAAGTGAGCAAGTATCTAAGAGCCCATGGATAACCATGGATAGAAAGGGTGCTAACACCTTCCCTTTCTATAATCTACCTCCCGAACCGAGAGCAATCTCTTTAAGGAATTTTTCTGTGCTTTTGTCCTTTCCATTTGGAGAAAATAAAAGACGGTGGCGACTCTTGCTTCTGCGACATTTCGCGAACCAGCGTTAAACAGTCAGTTCCAGATCCACCGATCACAGTGAGCCTTGGAGGGATGGTAGAAGAACTCAGTCTGACCATCTTATGTGAATTCTAATTCTCCTTTATTGATCAGGTCTTGAATTTTGTTTTTCAATGCCCAACAGTCATCAGTATCATGCCCCGGGCTGTTGGAATGGTATGCACACCTTGCATCAGGATTGTAGTCTGGGGAGGCTATGTGGGGATTCTGAGGAGGGTCCCTTAACGTCACCAGATTCAATCTCAACAGGTGTTGTAAAGCTTGAGACAGCGGCATGTTGATTTTGGTAAACTGCCTTTTGGGCTTATCAACCCGTTGTTTTTGGCGAGGTTGTTGTTGGACCCGTGATGTAGTAGCAATTTAGAGAGGTCCATTCTTCACCATACCAAACCCTTGTCTTCTTAAAGGCTGATTAATGACTTGGTCCCCGGCCTCGACTGTTTGCTTCATACTGTTGTATTTGTCTTGATGAAGCTGGTTGATAATGGTTCTCAGCTCTTCTTGTTACCGATCTAAGCCTTGGATAAGAGCCATCTGCCCTAGCATCTGAGTTTTCATGACACCTAACTCAGCTTGCAGTTGTTCCAGCCGTTCGTCCTTATTGTTTTCAGGACTTTTCTTGACCAAGTTCCCGACGAGGAGTGTTTTCAACTCTTCCTGCCCCTTGGATAGGTTTAGGAATACGTCCCTGAACTGAGCTTCTTGAGTTTGAAGATCTTGGTTGTCTGGTTGGAAAGCCATTGCTGAAATGAACAGCGAGAACATGAGAGACCTGTACTAGGAGACCTGTTATGCAATGATATGTATGATATATGTATGCAATGTTTTCAAGGATCTCGCGGGGTAAACAAGAAACTGTTAGAATTTGTTTGAAGAAACTTCGTGTTGTTAAGAGTCCTTCTTCAAGAGTCAAGCTCACCATATCGAGTGGGTCATAGCCACCGACTCAAGTGATCATGTTTTGATTTATATACGACATCGGCTAGAGGAAAATAAATCCTCTTTGCCCCTTGCTTGATGTCTGATTTACCATAACCTGCATCACAAACCCTTGCGATCCTCGAAATGGTTAAGGAAATGTTAAGGCATGATGTTATGATGTGTATGCTATGCGTTTAAGCAAAAGTGTGAGGTGATGTAAGTAAACCCTGCAATAAATCCAAATTATTGGATAAGGACTGTAAACAAAACCTGCAAGGAACTCATGTTGTCAGATAACAAGAATGTGCAAGTAGTTCAAGTTTGAAGGTACATAAGTCACACAAACAGCCTTAAGTTTAGACTTGCATGGGGTATGGGTATTACCCTCTTTCAGTTTAGTTGGTTCAACCTGTCTTAGTAATAGTAACCGGGTTCTAGAGGATCTCAATATCACTGACCATCCTCGATTGGTCATAATTCCAGTTTAGCAACCTTTTCTTGCGGTCAGAATCATCACGAGAGTATGGTCTCAATGAGTGTAGCATACTGCTACTTTTCTATGGCCAAGTTGGTCAATTATAGGTTCTAAGGTCAGTTGGTGCTTAATGGCCCCTTAGCAGACCCATATTCTCCTTGTTCCACCATAAGGGATATCGGTACAAACTAAAGTGTCACACCAACGTAGCTACTGCTTCAACTGTATCGGTCTACGTCGTACAGTTCCCTCATAGTCTATTGCTACTTACCTAAAAGGTATCCCCAGATCCGGGTTAGGATCTATAGTAACTCGGATACAAAAGCCCACAAATATAAAACAATCAGATCAAACAATTGAAAACAATATGAACTAATCCTAAGGTACACCCCACTTATTAATTCCCTAGCAGAGTCGCCAGTTCTGTGATAAGGTGGCCAGAACTGGGACTGTTTTTGGAATGCTGGTTTGCATTTTGCGTTTGTGTTTGCAAAATGTCGCGGTAAGCAAGAGTCGCCACCGACTTTTATTTTATCCAACAAGGAAAGGAAAACAGCACCGAAAAATTCCTTTTTTGAGATTTTGAGTACGGGGGGTAGATTATAGAAAGGGAAGGTATTAGCACCCTTTCTATCCGTAGTTATCTACGGGCTCTTAGGTACTTGCTCATCATTTTCAAAATTGTTTTCTTTGTGTTTGTGGGTTTTGAAAAGTTTTTGTTTTAACTTCGATTTAACTCTTGCTTCTATCTTCAAGAGTGTAATGAAGTGTTTTTTAAAACTTGTTCGTAAAAGTGTAAGTGTGAAAAAGTTTTGTTTTGATTGAGCAAGTACTTAAGAACTAATCTACCTACTCGAAAAAGGAATCGTTCTATGTTTGTTTCCTTTAGATAATGCTATCCCACTATTAGTGAGTAGGTAGCACCATCATTGGAGTTTTGAGGGTCAATTCGAAAGAGGGACGTAGGGTCACTAAAGCAATGTTAGGACGTCTTAGTAGTAACCCTAATGTCTTAGATCAATTATCCGAGGCAACAATATCCGAGGAAACCTTTCTGAGGCAACTTTGATCTTTGGATCAAAGGACGACCACTAAAGCATCCTATACTCAATGACCGTTTTAACAAAGGCAACCAAGTGGGAGTGTACCCTAGGAGTGTGCATGTGCGAGTGATTCAGTTTAGGATTTATTTATCTTTGCGCATTTAGGGTGATCTAACTGTTTAAAATTAGTCATACATTCTTGTCATGCAAACCCTAATTATTCACACATCTAGCAGTTAAATATTTGCAAAAATTAAAGTGCGGAATTTAAACTAAGCTATTACAAGGCTTCGGGTATTTACATAGCCAAAAATAAACCCTTTGAAATTAAAAGCGGTAAAACTAAATAAATGTCCTAATTAAATTATTACAAACCGGGAGCAGATACAATAATTGGGCAAAATAATAATAAAGCGCGCGATTAAAATTTAGATCGGCGGGAAAATAGGGTTTTTACCCTTCTATCCTAAAAAAAAGAAAAAAAATTTTTGTTGTTTTTAATATTTTTTAATAAAAATATTAGGTCTTAAAATTAAATGCTAAATTAATTAGTTAATGAATTAATTAATGAAAATAATTAATTGACATATTTTTGGGTTTTTGTTATTTTAGGAAAGAAATAAAATAATTAAGTTAGTCATAAAAACCTATTGATTCTAATTAGTTTTAATTATTTGCAAAATAAATTAAAGTTACCTAAAAAATTAATAACCTAATTAAATTAATTGATTTTTTACTAAAAATAAATACCTAAAATTTAATTGGTGAAAAATAATATTTTTTTTGGTGATTTTTCGATAAAAGAAAATAATTTAATTTGTTAATAAAAATAATTAAATGAAATGATAAAATAAAATATAAAAAGGAAAAAAGAGTGAGAAAATGGGCCTGAATAGCAATTTTTGGAGGGTGTGAATAGCTGAGATCTAGGGCCATTAGAGATGACCCATGCTGACTTTTTTTGATCCTGCATGGCACGTTGACTTTGGCTCATGATGTACCTTCAGTGGTGACCACTAGATTTGGCCATCTGGCCATCTGGAACGTTTGATGATGAGGGCATATGGTGGACCCTGGAGTTATGCACGCACTAAATCGCCTGAATTAAAATGAGAAAATAGCAAAGGCTGGAGGCAGGGATCGAACCCCTGACCTCTAGGCTCCAAAGCCTTAAGCACTCACGTGGCCACCATTACACCATTTTGTTCTGATTGTACATTAATGGAATAATAATAATAATATGAGAAAACAAATATTAGTGGAAACAAAAAAGAAAACACGCGCTAACGTTTAAACAAGCCAATGGTGAGATGACAGCTAATCGTCTCCTTCCTCTCTCTGTGGCTAAAAGCTGGAACACATATACCTACGGACAACGTCCGTTTCTACAGGCCTGTACGTTCCCAAAATCTTCCACAGGCCATGGAAATAAGATCTAAAGCCATGGTTGAGTGTGTTTCGTCCTCCTGATCACAACCGTACCATTTACAGAGGCCAATTGTCCCAACAATCAAAAGCCCTAAAACCAAACTCGAAAACCTAGCAATGGTGATTAACGCTACAGGCCATATAAATGAAATCAAGTAATGCAAAAAGTTTGCAAATGTCTCATAGATCAACAATATGCCATTAATTTATCTTAACAATGCCTATATTATGAAATACGAATTCAAGAACAGGGCGAAGTTGTGAATGACTTACAGTGCGTTTTAGGACTGGAATGGACTGGTTCTTGATGGCTTTAGCTTCTAGAGAGTCCCAGGAAGCGATTGGAATCGTTCAAAGGTCTTGAGGATGCCTCTAAATGGGATTTCGATCTCACACTTTTTCCTTGATTTTTCAGATTTGGTTCTTGCTCTAGCGCCTCTTTCTAACTACTTTGTAGGTCTGGCCTTGTTCTATATGTATGAGTGAATGCATTAGGGTTGCAAAATTGGCCCAAATCTTCCTCCTTCAATGCTTTTTTATTTGATTTGATTCCTCTTTTAAAATCTTTCCAAACATGGCTTTTTTTCAATCTTTTTGTGCACATATGCCTTTACACGAGTTTGAATGCTTGCGATCTGAAATTTAAGACCTGAAATAATCACAAAATCCTTCGTTATCAATGTTTTGGATTTTATTTGATTTAAATTTAATTAATTCAAATAAAAATCAAAATAAATAATAAAAATAAGATATGGACAAGTGGTAAAGTCTAGAGCACGTGGGCCATGTTGCTAACCCAAAGCAAGTGAAAAAGATTGGGGCCATTTGGCAAAAATTGAAGTTTTAGGGATAGTTGACTTTTGGCAATTTTACAAAAAAGGTCAACTTCACCAATGCATAACTTCCTCAATTTTGACTCTTTGGAGGTGTTCTTTGACTTTTAAGAAAGCTTTAGATGTCCTATAATCAACCCTTTTTGTCTCATCTCATTTTGATATTCCATTCTCATGTATGAAGCTTTGACAAAAAAAAGGTGTTTTTGTTGACTTTTCAAAATGACCTATAATGTCCAAATTCATAACTTCTTGTGAGTGCATATTTTGAACTTGGGAGATGAATATGGATTGTAGGGAATTTCATCCTCTTCAAAAGAGCTTTGGATGGGTCATTTCTCATAAAGTATGAGAAAGTTATGCTTGGTCAAAGATGGGTTGACTTTTCCTGCAAAACCCTAATTTAGCAACTTTTGAATCTTGATGAATTATGAGCAATCCTTGATGAATCATGATCAACCCTTGATCAAATGATGAAAAATACTTCAAAATGAGGATGTTGACCAAAAATATTTAAGTTTGACTGTATGTGGGTCACAGTTGACTTTTGCCATAACATAGTCGATTTTTGGGCCTTTGAGCAATTGACTGAGCAAAATTTCTCTGTAAGGCTTGAAACTTGACATGGATGGTCTTCAGAACATATTAGGGCATTGGTGAGCACTTTGGAACACTTGGACTTAAGTATATTGATGCAACATAAAACCCTAATTTGAGGTAGACTGCCTTAGGAGGGAGCTTGTCTGACCAACCCTTGGACTTCCTTGAGCAACTTGAGGATCTTTCTTGCAATGTTTTGAGAAATATGGGAGGGCAAATTTTGGGGTACAACAGCTGCCCCTGTTCAATCTTCTTAAACCTGAGGGTGTAGATTGGCTTTCGTGCCTTTCGTGATCCGAAGGTGGAAGATGATTGAACACTAGAGTGCCCAGAAATTTGCACTCGCATGAAGTAGTAATTGTCTTGTGATGTCGGGAATGGGCTTACAGATGCCATTTGGAAATTTCTGACAAGGGGATGGGCTTAAGGATGCCATCTGAAGAAGTGTCGATCGCATAAGAGATTCCTTAGCGAGAGCTTGTATACCTGTTGTTGAGGAAGATTCCGCTGGGGAAGTCTGATCTTTGTTGAGAGAAGTAGAATTTTAGGAGCTTAGGTCGTCCGTTATTCTGCTGGTGAATCGTCTCTGTTGATATTTAGGAACTTTGGTCGTCCGTACTCAACTGAGGAATCATCTCTGTTGATATTTAGGAACTTTGGTCGTCCGTACTCAACTGAGGAATCATCTCTGCTGATATTTAGGAACTTCGATCGTCCGTACTCAACTGAGGAAACATCTCTGCTGATATTTAGGAACTTTGATCGTGCGTACTCAACTGAGGAAACAATCTTTGATGATATTTAGGAACTTCGATCGTCCGTACTCAACTGAGGAATCATCTCTGCTGATATTTAGGAACTTCGATCATCCGTACTCAACTGAGGAAACATCTCTGCTGATATTTAGGAACTTCGATCGTCCGTACTCAACTGAGGAATCATCTATGCTGATATTTAGGAACTTCGATCGTCCGTACTCAACTGAGGAATCATCTCTGCTGATATTTAGGAACTTCGATCGTTTGTACTCAACGGAGGAAACATCTCTGCTTATATTTAGGAACTTCGATCGTTCGTACTCAACTGAGGAAACATCTCTGCTGATATTTAGGAACTTCGATCTCGCTATGTCCTACTGGCCAAGTTGTGCAATTAAAGGTTCTAAGGTCAGTTGATGCTTTATGACACCATGCGGCGGCCCTGTACATCTCCCTGATTGACTCAAGGGTTACGGGTACCAACCAAAGGGCCACATCAACGTAGCTACTGCTTCAACCGTATCGGTATACCCCAGCACAACTCCCTCATAGTTTATTGCTACATACCTAAAAGGTGTTTCCCGATCCGGGTGTATGATTAAATAACCCAAACAGTTCCCATAAATATAAAGCAAGCAATACAATCAAGAGAAAGCAATTAAATATGACCTAGATCCTAATTTTTACCCCCCTTTATATTTCATTCCCCAACAGAGTCGCCAGTTCTGTGATACGGTGGCAGAACCGAGTGTTAATACTGGTTTGCGTTTTTTGTTTGCAAAATGTCGCGGTAAGCAAGAGTCGCCGCCGACTTTTATTTTATACAACCAGGAAAAGGAAAAGAACAGAAAAACCTTTTTCGAGATGTTTCCGAGTACGGGGGGTAGATTATAGAAAGGGAAGGTGTTAGCACCCTTTCTATCTGTAGTTTTCTACGGGCTCTTAGGTACTTTCTCATTTTTAAATTTCTTGTGTGTGCTTGCTTTGAAAAGTTTTGTTTTACTTCATTTTAACCCTTGTTTCTGTCCTCAAGAGTGTTACGAAGTTGTTTTTGAAAACTTTGTTTGAAAAGTATTTGTGTGAAAAAGTTTGTTTGTTTGAGCAAGTACCTAGGAACTAATTTACCTGCTCGAAAAAAGTCTGTTCGCTTTCCTATTAGACAATGCCATCCCATTATTGAGAAATAGGTAGCATCCTCATTGGATTTTTTTAGGAACATTCGAAGGGACAAGTACGATCACAAAAGCAATGTTAGGAAATGTTAGTAATCGTCCTAAAGCCTTAAAGATCTTTTTTCGAGGCAACATCCGAATGGGTCATTTTAGATCTTTTGGGGCTAGAGGACAAACACTAACAAACCCTATACTTTATGACCATTTACCGAAGGCAACCGGAGTGGAGTAAACCCTAGGAGTGAGCATGTGCGAGTGTAATTTTCAGTTAATTTATCTTTGCACATTTAGGGTTTTCTACCGTTTTAATTTTCAGTTAGTCTTTCCATACAATCCTATTAACATATATCTAAGCAGTTTATAGTTTGCGAAAATTAAAATGCGGGAAAGTTTAAAGTCCTAGCTATTACAGGGCTTTCGCAGATACATAATTATCTTGACTGTAAATAAAGATGCAGAAATTTAAAACCCTAATTAAATCTATTACAACCCGAAGCAGTTACAATAATAATAAAAAAGAAATTAAAAAAAATGCGTGCGGCGAATTAAACACGAGAATAATTTAAGAATCCTAAAAAAACTAATTGAAATAATATTTAGGTTATTTTTTTGAGAAAAAAATTGAATTATGTACAAATTAACCCTAATTTCTAATTGTTTTAAATTTTTCAAAAATGGAATTAAATTGCCCTAAATTAAATGAATCTAATTAGTTATGGAATAAAATATTTTTATGAGAAAAGGATTTTTGATGTTTTTTATGATTTTTTGATTTCATAAAAAAAAAACATGATTTTGTGTTATTTTGTAAAAAAGGATAATTAATAAAACAATTCAAAAAAGAAGTAAAATAGAAAAGAAAAGAGATTGGGCCTGTTTGTGAAAGCAATCCAGGGGGTGTATATCTGAATTTGCAAGCCCAGTCCTTGTTCAACCCACTCCATGCGTGTAATCCAGTGCTGGTCATGCCTGTAGGTGTACCATGGTCTTTCCTTGATTGAACGTTGGATTTGGATTAGTGGTGATCCAATGGCTGGATGGTTGGATGTGTGGTAGGCGCATGGGACGTGTATGCACATGATCTGTTGAAACAAAGTTAGAAAATAAAGAAAATGCTGGGACCTAGGATCGAACCCAGGTCCTCTCACTCAATACAATGCGCGCCTTGCCATCTGTGCTGCGTGGATTAGTTTTCAATACAGTAAAACCAATAAATAATATATGAAACAAGCGGATAAACTGACTAAAAAAAATGCACGCCACTTATTCAAATGGACCAGTGATGATTGAACACATCATCTTCTTCTTCCTCATCCTTCGTCTTAGGTCCCTTACTTTTACCTACGGACAGGCTGCCATAACTAAAACCCTGCAAGCTTCAAAAATCAATAGCACGGAATATAAATGAAATGTAAGACCACAGATCAATTTGTTTTGACCTCACGAGTATGATGGTACCCTTTTCCTGGGCCAATTTAACTTGTATGACAAAACCCTAAAACGCAAGAACAAACCCTAATAATGGCAAATACGTATACAGACATTAAAACGCAAAATTGATTGAACCAAAACGTTCCAAATGATGATGCAAACACAATGATATGCTTAAAAGTAATTAATCATGCGTAAATTATAAAATCAAATTCAAGATTATATGAGAAAACCGTGGGTCTGTAGCTCGCGATTCTGGCCGTGAAAATGCTTGCAATGGATTGAAACACGTTCTGGAGATGTCCAGGAGTCTATTGGTAGTCTTATAATGCTTTGAATCTCCCTCTAAGCTTGAAATCGATCCACCACTTTTTGAGAATTTTGCAGTTTTTGTTTGATGCTTTCACGACCTCCAAACCTTGTTCTTGCGCCTTGGTTATGATTTGTATATATAGTGAAGCATATTAGGTCAACAAAAACAATTTAAATCTTTGAAGATCATCAAGATTTGGTTTGATTTTTCTCTTGTATGATATGTTTCCAAAATAGGCCTAATCATGCCATCTTTGTTCTAATTTTCTCTTGCACGATTTGATATGATTTGCCAGCTTAATTGGATTTGATTGAAAATCAGATCAAAGATTAATCTTTTATATTTTTTGCAATTTATTTGATTTAATTTGAATTTTAAATAATAAAAAATCAAAATAAAATGAATAATGAATCAAATAAAGTGTAGATGCTGATTTGGGTCGTGGACCATGTCACAAGCAAGATGCAAGCATAAAAAGTTAGGCCCATTTGACAAAAAATGCAACTTTGGGCACATTTGACTTTTGGCAATTTTCCAAAAATGGTCAACTTTGACAAGGCATATCTCCTCTAATTTTAACCCTATGGAGGTGTTCTTGGACTTTTTAGAAAGCTTAGGATGTCCCCTAAACAACCCTTTTGGTTTTATCTGAATTGGGTCTTCCATGTTTATGTAAGAAGCTTTGACCCAAAAGGTGTTTTTGTTGACTTTTCAAAAGGACCTATAATGTAGAAATTCATATCTTTTGATGAGTGCATATTTTGAAATTGTGGGATGAAGATGAGTTATAGGTAATTGCATCCTATTTAAAATTAGAATTGGATGAAAAATTCATGATAAAGTATGAAGAAGTTATGCCTGGCCAAAGTTTGGTTGACTTTTCCTATGAAACCCTAATTTAGCAACCTTTGGGAAATAAGATTAACTGTTATCTGGTCGTGCTCCATGTTTCAGTGACTTACTGGGGAGATGAGATTAAACTTGCTATTCGTTCATGCTCCAGGTTTTGCAATTTCTCAATTCTTATTCGGTCGTGTTCCAGGCTTCATAAGGAATTAAGTGGTTATCCGGTCGCATCCGGGTTTCAACTTGAATTTAAGGCATACTAATATCCGATCGATTTCCGAGCTTAATAGTAATTAGCCGAGTAAACTGCTATTTGGTCGAATTTTAAGCTTCACAGTACCTCATATTGTTATCTGGTCGTGCTCCAGGTTTCACAGTGTCTCTTGCCGCTATTTGGTTGTGCTCCAGTCTTCACAACGTCTTATACCACTATCTAGTCGATTCCAGACTTCAGAGTATTTTGGAGAAATCAAGATATTATCTGGTCGATTTTCGGGCTTCATAGCTTGAATTTGAGATATACCATTATCTGGTTGATTCCAGGCTTCATAGTATTTTGTAGAAATCAAGATATTATCCGGTCGATTTCTGGGCTTCATAGCTTGAATTTGAGATATACCAATATATGGTCGATTCTAGGCTTCATAGTATTTTATACTGTTATCCGGTCATGTCTCGGGCTTCACAGTATGATGTATTATTGGTTGACTATTATCCGGTCAGTTTCCGGGCTTCATAGCTTTAACTAGAATAGAAACTTAGTATCGATTTGACTGAACCAGGGAGAACTTGTGAGAACTTCAACTGGGAGAGAAATCTTAGTATCGATTTGACTGATCCTGGGAGAGGCTCGGATTAACTTTGACTAGCATAGAAATCAGGGGAATCTTAGCGGCAATTCGGCAGAACCAGACGAAAGTCTTAGAACATCTTTAACTAGAATAGAAACCTTAGTGTCGATTTGACTGAACCAGAGAAAACTTGTGAGAACTTCAATTGGGAGAGAAATATTAGTATCGGTTTGACTGATCCCGGGAGAGGTCTCAGATTAACTTTGACTGGCATAGAAATCAGGGGAATCTTAGCGGCGATTCGACTGACCCAGACGAAAGTCTTAGAACATCTTCAACTAGAATAGAAACCTTAGTGTCGGTTTGGCTGAACCAAAGAAAACTTGTGCGAACTTCAACTGGGAGAGAAATCTTAGTATCGATTTGACTGATCCCGGGAGAGGTCTCGGATTAACTTTGGTTGGCATAGAAATCAGGGGAATCTTAGCGGCGATTCGGATGACCCAGACGAGAGTCTTAGAACATCTTCAACCAGAATAGAAACCTTAGTGTCGGTTTGACTAAACCAGAGAAAACTTATGAGAGCTTCAACTGGGAGAGAAATCTTAGTATCGATTTGACTGATCTCGGGAGAGGTCTCAGATTAACTTTGGCTGGCATAGAAATCAGGGGAATCTTAGCGGTGATTCGGCTGACCCAGACGAAAGTCTTAGAACATCTTCAACTAGAATAGAAACCTCAGTGTCGGTTTGACTGAACCAGAAAAAATGTTAGAATATCTTCAACTGGAATAGAAACCTTGGTGTCGGTTTGAATGAACCAGAGAAATGGTTGGAATATCTTCAACTGGAATAGAAACCTTGGTGTCGGTTTGACTGAACCAGAGAAAACTTATGAGAGCTTCAACTGGGAGAGAAATCTTAGTATTGATATGACTGATCACGGGAGAGGTCTCGGATTAACTTTGGCTGACATAGAAATCAAGGGAATCTTAGCGGCGATTTGGCTGACCTAGACGAAAGTCTTAGAACATCTTCAACTAGAATATAAACCTTAGTGTCGGTTTGACTGAACCAGAAAAATGTTGGAATATCTTCAATTGGAATAGAAACCTTGGTGCCAGTTTGACTGAACCAGAGAAAGTGTTGGAATATCTTCAACTAGAATAGAAGCCTTGGTGTCGGTTTGACTGAACCAGAGAGAACTCGTGAGAACTTGATTGCATCTTTCCCTGAAAGATAAAGAGTTAGTCGTATGTAATGTCATGATGTATGAAATGTATTGAGTAATGATGTTCTCAAAATAAATGAGATTGTGTTGTATAATATGTATGCACATGCCATGATGTATGGATATGCAATGCTATTGTGATATTCTCTAGCTGGGGAAAATAACTCATGGACTGCTGCTGGAGAGTATAAGGAGTTGAGTTCTTCGTTTCCGCTGCGGATAGTGACCGGAGATGATTAGCTAGGGATTTATATCCGTTCTACTTGAGAATATTCTGCCGGGAGAGATTCTGTCTGAGAATAATCCTGCGGGGGAATGACTTTGTGGGGAAGAGAGATACTCTGTTGGAAGATCTGCTGATAAACTCAGCTGGGGATGAACTTCCATTACTGGAGAGAAGAGCTCTGTTGGAGATTGAGCTTCCACTGTCAGAGAAATAAACTCTGCTCAGGAGAAAATTTTATAAACTGTTTATGACTATAAAGCTCTACTGGGGAATACAGATATCAACTTTCTGAAAGAGCCTTCTGGGAAAGGAATTCCTGCTTGGGGATACGGAGGTAGGACCTTAGTTGTCTTAGCTCTGTGGGGAGTATAGGTATCATTAGATTGTATGTGATAGTGACTTTGTTTCCAACTGTCTCTGCCCCTTGTACCATGATGGACGGGGTGACTGTCGATATTTAGGTTTTATACCAGTTTCTTTGAGTTCTTAGTAACTGTCTTTTTGTTTTATATGCAGATATTTGTGAACAGTAATCATATTCAAATGCATATGTCAAGAATAAAACATTGGACGTGTTTGCAAAACAAAATAGAAAACAGAAAAAACAAACACAGAGTTTTGTACTCAAAATATGCTTTGTATTGATTTGAAATTTGCCTATAACAGGCGTTTTTTACAAGGAGGCTGACGCTCTAGTAAGAGAACGCCGCTGTAAATATGGAAATTATTACAGAAATTGTGTACAAAAAGAAAACAGCTATGTGTAGTGATCCCATTGGGTTTTAATTCTGCTATTGCCCCTATGTCTTTGAGCATCTCATCACTTTGCTGCTTGTCCGAAGCTGACTGGATTGATTGGTACCATTTGAGCTTGATATCTGATTACTAAAGTCTGATCGCAAGGTGATCCAATGGGACATAGTGATACGCTTTAATCCCTAACTTTTTCCTGGACCACCCTTTCGGGTTTTCAGTCCACCGGGATACCCTTTTTTTCCCAAGCCGCCTTTCGGGTTTTCGACTTGCCGGGTGTATAATTTTTTTCATTTTTTTATCCCTAATCTTTGCCCGAACCCTTTTTGTTCGCCGGGATGCCCTTATTTTTTCCTAGGTATGTCAACCTAGTGGGTCTTTATTATGCGTAGTATCTTTTCACTATGTCCGCATTGACAGGGTGTGGAAGGTCGTCACCATCCATGGTGGTCAGAATCATGGCCCCACCGGAAAATATGTTCTTGACTACAAATGGTTCCTCATAGGTGGGGGTCTATTTGCCTCTGGGATCACCTTACGGCAGTATGATGCGCTTGATTACCAGATCCCCTACTTGATACAATTGTTGTCTGACTTTCTTGTTGAAGGCCTTGATCATTCGTTTCTGATACATTTGACCATGACAGACAGCAGTAAGTCTTTTCTCGTCGATTAGATTCAATTGATCAAGTCGAGTCTGGATCCAGTCGTCTTTGCTCAAACCCGCATCCTTCATAATCCGTAGAGAAGGGATCTGGACCTCAATAGGTAGGACAACCTCCATGCCATATACCAGAGAATAGGGTGTTGCCCATGTCGACGTACATGCTGAAGTATGGTACTCGTGAAGAGAAAACAGTAACATCTCGTGCCAGTCATTGTATGTCACCGTCATCTTCTGTATAATCTTCTTAATATTTTTATTAGCAGCTTCGACAGCCCCATTCATCTTCGGTTGGTAAGGAGAAGAGTTGTGATGTTTAATCTTGAACTGTTTACAGAGTTCAGTGATCATCGAGTTATTGAGATTAGTACCTTTGTACGTGATGATTCTCTCAGGGATACCATAACGACAAACCAAGTTATGCTTGATGAACCGTGCCAGCACATTCTTAGTAACTGTAGAAAAGGAGGCAGCCTCAACCCACTTTGTAAAATAATCAATGGCCACTAGGATGAAGCGATGCCCGTTGGACGCGGTAGGTCTGATCTCGTCGATCATGTCAATGCCCCACATTGCAAAGGGCCAGGGATCCGTCAAAACATTCAGGGAACTGGAGGTACATGCACCTTATCAGCGTAGATTTGGCACTTGTGACAGGTTCGAGAATGTTGATAACAGTCGGCTTCCATAGTGGACCAGTAGTATCCTTCCCGTAGGATCTTCTTTGCCATGGTATGTCCACTGGAATGAGTGTCGAAGGTACCTTCGTGTAGGTCTGCCATAATCCTTTTTGCTTCGCTCTTGTCTACACACCGCTGTAAGGTAGAGTCATGATTGCGCTTATAGAGGATTCCATTGCTGAGGAAGAACTTTGCAGCAAACCTTCTCAGAAATTTCTTGTCATTGATAGATGCCCCCTCGGGGTATTCTTGAGTCTCGAGATACCTTTTCACCTCATGAAACCAAGGTTTGTCGGCTACCTCCTTAGTATCGATCTCACAGCAGTATGTCGGTTCATCCAATCTCTTAATAGTGATTTGGGGAGCTTCATTGTCCCACCTGACCTTGAACATTGACGACATAGTAGCTAGCGTGTCTGCTAACTGATTCTCTTCTCGTGGGAAATGTTCGAAGGCGATCTCTTCAAAATGCGGCAGCAGTGTCAGTACATATTCTTTGTAAGGAATAAGGTTCGGGTGCTTCGTATCCCACTCGCCTTTGATGTGACTTATCACCAAAGCGGAATACCCAAATACACTCAAGAACTTGATCCTTAGGTCAATAGCAGCTCTAAGACCCATAATACATGCTTCATACTCCGCCATGTTGTTGGTACAGTTGAAACATAATCGAGCAGTGAACGGAGTATGACAGCCCTTGGGAGATATGATTACGGCGCCAATACCATTACCCGGTGTGTTTGAGGCTCCATCAAAATACATAGACTATCAGGATCCTTCCTCGGGTCCTTCATCCGGTCCAGGTTCTTCACAGTCGGTTACCAACATGATATTCTCATCTGGGAACTCGAAATTCATGGACTGGTAGTCGTCCACGGCCTGATGCGTCAAATGATCAACTAACACACTTCCCTTGATTGCCTTTTGGGTTATGTATTGGATGTCATACTCGGTTAAGATCATTTACCATCTTGCTATTCTTCCGGAGAGAGCGGGCTTTCGAAAATGTACTTGATCGGATCCATCTTAGATATCAACAAAGTAGTGTGGGTCAACATATACTGTCTCAGTCGGCGAGCAGTCCATGCCAAAGCGCAGCAAGTTTTCTCGAGAAGTGAGTATCGTGTTTCACATTCGGTAAACTTTTTTCTAAGGTAGTATATTGCGTGCTCTTTTCGACCAGACTCGTCATGCTGCCCCAACATACACCCCATTGAATTATCTAGCACTGTTAAGTACATTATCAAAGGTCTTCCTTCAATCGGAGGCATCTGAATAGGAGGCTCTTTGAGATATTGTTTGACTCTGTCAAAGGCGACATGGAATTTTTTATTCAACTTTACCACTTGATCTTTCTTCAGAAGCTTGAAGATCGGCTCACAAGTAGCAATCGGATGTGAAATGAATCGGGAAATGTAATTTAGGCATCCCAAGAAACCTCTAACTTCCTTCTCAGTATGATGAGTCGGCATCTCTTGTATGGCCTTCACCTTTGCAGGGTCTACCTAAATACCTTTGCCACTGACGATGAATCCCAGATTCTTACCAGACCTTACCCCGAAGGTGCACTTGTTCGCATTTAACCTCGGCTTGTATGTCTTCAACCTATCAAACAGATTTTGTAGATGATCAAGATGTTCTTCCTCAGTTTGAGACCTGGCTATCATGTCATCAACGTAAACCTCTATCTCATGGTGAATCATGTCATGGAACAGAGCTACCATAGCTCACTGATAAGTTGCCCCAACATTCTTCAACCCAAACGGCATCACCTTGTAGAAGAAAGTGCCCCACTATGTAACAAAGGTTGTTTTCTCCATGTCTTCAGGTGCCATCTTGATCTGATTGGAGCCAGAGAAACCGTCCATGAAGGAAAAGACTTTGTGTTGTGCGGTGTTGTCAACCAGAACATCGATGTGGGGAAGCGAGAAGTCATCCTTGGGGCTTGCCCTGTTCAGGTATCTGTAATCCACACACATTCGTACTTTACCATCTTTCTTAGGTACTGAAACCACATTAGCAACCCACTGCAGATAGGAGGTGACAGCTAAGAACCATGCGTTGAACTGCTTCATAACCTCTACTTTATTCTTCTCTGACATCTACGGGCACATACAACGGACCTTTTGCTTTACCGGAGGGTAGTCTTCTTTAGTTGGCAGATGATGAACCATTATATCCGTGTCTAGTCCCGACATGTCTTCATATGACTAGGCGAAGATTTCAACATACTCATGCAACATCTTTACCAACCGTTGTTTGACACTAAGCTCCAGATTTGCACCTATCTTAACCTCTTTTCTGTCTTCCTCTATACCCAAGTTCATTGTCTCAATCGGCTCTTCATGAGGCTGTATGGCCCTTTCTTCCTGCTGTAATAGTCTAGCAAGTTCTCCGGGTACCTCACAATCTTCCTCACCTTCGTCCTCGGCTTGGTTGATTGGATTTTAAAAGTCATAATGAGCAGTAGCAGAACTGTTATCAATGGGATCCAGAGTGGACATGGATCTGCATTTGGATACGTGAGTGTGTGTAAGAGCATAGCGGTATAGACAGAATAAAAGAAAAGAAAGACAAAGAGCGCAAAATTTGTATGCAAACGTCCAATGCTTTATTAATGTCATATGAAAATGAAACATGATAACCCTCACAAATAGAACCATTGTTCCCCGGGTAAGACACACGGCTATAGAGTTTATATTGTTTTTAAATTACATATCCGAAAAATCAGAAAGACATTACTCCTGAACAAAAGTAATCGGTACAAAGTCCTTGGCAGTCCAGTTACTGAGTCTGCTGTTGGTAGTCGGGAAGATCCAGCTGTCAATGTCGGAATCACCATCACTGTCTTCTGTAGTAGAAACAATATCAATAGCATTGACTCCTGAACCATGTTTTGGAATAGGAGCAGTGATAACATTGGGAGTCTCCGGGGGATCAAATTCAATCTCCTTAGCATCAATCAGATCCTGTACTTTATTCTTCAAAGTCCAGCAGTCATTGGTATCATGGCCTGGACTTTCCGAATGGTAAGCACAACGAGCATTCGATTTATAGTAGGGAGAGGTTGTGTTAGGGTTCTTTGGAGCTTCCCTCAGAGTAACTAGATTGGACTTCAGCAAATGAGGTAAAGCCTGAGAAAACGTCATGTTGATCCGAGTGAACTGTCTAGTTGGCCTTTCTACTCTTGGCTGATTATTTCTTTGTTGAGCAGGTGCAGGGTTAGAAATCATAACAGCCCCTACCGCCGGACGGCGCTCGGTTTGATTTTGATTCTTTTGGTTATAGACAACACTAACTTCCTTTTTACCTACAAATGGCTTCCTTGCAGCAGTAGAAGAGGCATCCTTCTGAATTTTTCCACTTCGGATTCCAGCTTCCACTCTTTCCCCTATTAATATCAGTTCAGTAAAACCCGCCGATGAACTTCCAATCATAAGGTTGAAGAATGGCCCAGTCAAAGTTCCCAGAAACATATCCACGAGCTCCCTGTCAGCCAAGGGAGGTTGAACTCTTCCGGCCAAATTTCTCCACTTCTGAGCATAATCCTTGAAACCCTTGTTCGAACCCATAGACAAATTTTAGATTTGTGTACAGGTGGGAGCGAGGTATGCATTATATTGATATTGCTTATAAAATGCAGCAGCAAGGTCTTCCCAGTTACGAACATTGGCTCTTTCCAACTGATAGAACCAATCCAGTTGTGTTCCAGACAGACTGTCTTGGAAGAAGTGAACCCACAAGTCTTTGTCAGCAGTATGAGGCTGTATCTTCCTCACATAGGAACGGATATGCATTTTAGGACAAGAGACCCCATCATACTTAGCAAATACTGGTGCCTTAAATTTTGGGGGGATGACAGCCCCGGAGACCATACCCAACTCTTCAAAATCCAGCCCAGGAACCTTCTGGATTTCCATAGCACTCAGACGCTCTTCTAACTGCTTATACTTTTCATCAGCTGGAGGGTATTGCTCCTCATTATAATCAGTTTCATTGTTAGACTCTTTAGGACTAGGGTCCTCTTCTCTGTCTTCAACTTCTTGATTCTCTCCATCTTTAGACGAAGAAGCTAACTCAACAACCCGTCTTGGAGGCCCTCTGAACCTTCTGCCCATATTTACCACATCGGATGTCCTCTTGGTCTTCTTGTTCTTCTTAATAATCAGAGCCTTCAGCTCTTCCTGTTCTTTGGCCAGATCCACAATCATTTGCTGGAACTGCGTATTCTGAGTCTGAAGATCTTTCATAGTTTGTTCAAGAGCCATTGCTGAAATAAATAGCGGAAGAGATGAGAAACCTGTTATGAGTCCTGTTATGCAATGATATGTATGATATATATGCAATGTTTTCAAGGATCTCGCGGGGTAAACAAGAAAATGTTAGAAATTGAATTTTGCAGCTTTGATTGAAGAACTTTGTATCATTGAGAGTCCTTCTACGAGAATCAAGCTCACCATATCAAGTGGGTCATAGCCCCTAACTCAAGTTGTTGAGTTTTAATCTTCTGACGACATTGTCTAGAGGAAAATAAATCCCCTTGCCCCTTGCTAGACGTCTGATTTATAATGTCATGATAAATCACAAGTATAGCAAACACGGACAAATCACACCAAGTCCTTAGGTTTAAGGCTTGCTTGAGTTTTAAGGTCATACCCTCTTGAAGTTGGATTGGTTCAACCTGTCCTATAAATATGTAACCAGGTTCTAAAGGGATCTCAATATCACTGATCTTTCCCCCAGCTTCGTTCAATTGGAGATTGACTCGCTACCAAACAAAACTCAAGAGTCAAACCTCAATGAGTGTAGCATCGAGTATCTGTCGACCTTGGGCATACACCAAAGCTAGCCATCTCGCTACGTCCTACTGGCCAAGTTGTTAAATTAAAGGTTCTAAGGTCAGTTGATGCTTTATGACACCATGCGGCGGCCCTATACATCTCCCTGATTGACTCAAGGGTTACGGGTACCAACCAAAGTGCCACATCAACGTAGCTACTGCTTCAACCGTATCGGTATACCCCAACACAACTCCCTCATAGTTTATTGCTACTTACCTAAAAGGTGTTACCCGATCCGGGTGTAGGATCAAATAACCCAAACAGTTCCCATAAATATAAAGCAAGCAAGACAATCAAGAGAAAGCAATTAAATATGACCTAGATCCTAAGGTTTACCCCACTTTATATTTCATTCCCCAGCAGAGTCGCCAGTTCTGTGATACAGTGGCAGAGCCGACTGTTAATACTGGTTTGCGTTTTTTGTTTGCAAAATGTCGCGGTAAGCAAGAGTCATCACCGACTTTTATTTTATACAATCAGGAAAAGGAAAAGAAAAGAAAAACCTTTTTCGAGATGTTTCCGAGTACGGGGGGTAGATTATAGAAAGGTAAGGTGTTGTACCCCAAAATTTTCCCTCCCATATTCTTCAGGATTTGTCAAGAGCATGCTTCAAAATCTCCCAAGGGTTGCACAGTCCAATGGCCTCCTAACAGTCAAAAATTAGGGTTTTGGTTCTGGCAAAGAAGTTGAAGTTTCCAAGGGTCCAAACAAGTCCCACATTCCTACAAACATTGTCAAGCATCCATATGCCAAGTTTCAAGACTCACAGCACAAAATTGCACAGTCAAAAACCCTAATTGCTCAATAGTCAACTGCAGGGGCAAAATGGTCATTTGACAGTCAAAGGTCAAAAATTTTGGTCAACATCTTATTTTGAAGCCACAAACATCATTTGATCAATTCTTGATCATGATTCTCAAGGCATGGCTCAAAAAGTCTCAAGATGCAAAAGTTTCTATTTTTGAACAGTTGAAAAAGTCAACTGCAAATTGACCAAGGCATAACTTCCACATGGTTTATCAGAAAAATTTCATCCAAAGCTCATTTTGAAGAGAATGACATTTCCTACAACTCATCTTCACACTTCAAGTCCAAGAAATGCTCTCACAAAAAGTTATCAATCTCAACATTATAGGTCATTTTCAAAAGTCAACAAAAAGGCACTTTAAGTCAAAGACCATAACTTGAGATTGGTAAATCAAAATGACATGGGACCAAGGGCATTGGTTAGAGGACTTCAAGACCTTTCCAAAATGTCCAAGAATATGATCAAAGCGTAAAAATTGAGCAAGATATGCCTTGTGGAAGTTGGGAAATTTTTAGGAATTTTGAAAAGTCAACTTTGCTTCAAATGCCTCAAAATTGCTAATGGGCCTCATTTTCTTCCAAGAATCATCACCCAAAAGCTATGCACGACCCATTGACATCCAAGGGAGTTATTTCATCATTTTTTATTAATTATTTGAATTTTTATTATTATTAATTCACTTAATTAAAATTAAATATGAAAAAAATGCTAAATGCCACCTTTCAAATCTTTTTATGCAGCATTTCCACTCCTTATTCACTCAAGATTTCGTGCACATCAAAAAAGGAAAGATTCTATGCAAATAGGCATGTTCTTCATGACAAAAAGATTGAAAAAGATTCATGAAAATCACAAATTCAAAAACATTGATTGAATGGATTTTGGGCTTTGTTTTCTAACCTAATTCATTCCTCATATATGCACAAACAATAACCTAATGCTGGACACAAGAAAGCTGCGCTGAAATCTCAAAACAAACTTTGCATTTTTTCAAAAAAAGGTTGAAACTGAAAACCCAATTGCAAGGTGTTTCAAGGTCTAAAAAGCATTCCATTACACTCCTGCCACATCCAGGAAACCATTCCAATCAAAATCAACCCTCCACGCGCAAAGAAATGGTATATTGAAGTCTCACTTTCCCTAAAATTATTCATGATCGTGTTTCACATTCCACGCATGATTTATGATTTTTAATGACTGATTTGTACTAATATGCATGCTCTGAAGCTAATGGTGCCATTGAATTGAGTTAATATCATCTGTAGCGAAATATGCCATTGAAATTTTCTAGGGTTGCAGAAGCTGTGAATTGGGGTTTCCTTCATCTGGAAAAATTAAGCCACGAAACTTATACCATTGAAACCAGGACCTTCATACGAACACAATCATCACATCGCGCCTTTTTTATGATTGCCCAATTTCTATTCGCTATTATTTGTGGTTTCAGGTTGTGGGGGTTTAAAACCCCCGCTATCTAGTTTATTTTTTCAGGCAAAACAAATAACAATTGAAGAAGATGATGCGCGGAAGAATGTGAGTGGTGCATTCAAATCATTGGCGCGCTTTTTCGTTGGCTCCAGAATAATTGCACGCTTGGCATATATTGATCAGTGTCCATTAACTTAACAAATAAATGCGCTAGTTCACTTGGTAGCAGACGTGTACTACAGGTACTGGGACCTGGGTTCGATTCCCAGGTCCCCTTGCATATTTCATAATTTTTTCTTTAACCTATTCCTATGCAGCGTGCCCTTCAGTGATCTACCATGCACTCAACGCCTTGGCTTGCCAAATGTTCCAGGAGATGAATCCAAAGGTCAGGATGTGAGGTCCATCATGCACATTAGTTGACCATACCATACGCAAGCACTGAAAGTCAACAGGCCTTAAATTCAGTGGGCCTAATTCCTTGCACATACCTCCATAATTGGGCCAGAACCCCCACCTTGTTTGTATTCTCTCTTTATTCTCTTTTATTTATTTTAATTCTTCTAATTATTTTATTTAATCCACAAAATAATTTTATAACACAAAATAAAAATCAGAAAAGTAAAAGAAAAACAAAAATATGTTTTATTTAATTTAATTCATCAACATTTTTTGTAAATAAATTTAATAATCAACTTAGTTTTAATTTAGGGTTTAAATTTTAATGTATTTTCTAAATAACTAAAAAGGGTAGAAATTAGGTTTTAGATTTTTATTTTTTTTTTCTCAATAAAATAATTTCATCTTATTCTTATTATTAATTATTAATTAATCTTGTAAATAAACTTGTCATTAAATAATTAGGTTAAATTAGGTCAAACTTAAACATTTTTCTTTAATAAATTAAAAACAATTTAGAACTAGGGTTTTTATTTAACTTTTAATTCCAATTAATTCTCTTTAATTTCATAAATACAAAAAAAACATAAAAACAAGTTCTTTTCATTATTTAATCATTAATTTACTTTCAATTTTAATTTAATTTCTTTAAAGGGTCCAACGCCCTCGCACTCGATTCTTAATTATTTTCGCGCATTTATGTTTTATTTCTTTTACGAATGTAATGTATTTGCCCCAAAGCCTTGTAATGGACAATTAGGATATTTATTTTCCGTATTTTCATTCAAATCGGGTCTTGGTTTAATTTGGCGTTGTAGACCCGCGCCTTGTAATAGCGTAGGACCTTTATTTTCCGCATTTTAATTCCCGCACCTTTTAACTGTTAATAACCACATGAAAGAATGTATGCTCAAATAAAATCAAAGCGTAGAACACTCAATGCATGAACAAGACAAATATAACTGAAAATGACACACAAATCACACACCACTCTTAGGGTACGCCTCACTGTTGCCTTGCCCCTCGAAACGTGGTCGTCGAGTAGAGGACGTTTTAGTAAGTCCTCATGTCCATGAACATGGCATGGGGGTAGCTTCTAAGGTGTCCTCCTATTGCTCTGGTGACCACACTGTCCCTAAACTCGAATTGACCCGAACACCTCCAACGGTGGTGCTACCTACCTCTCAATGGTGGGATGGCACTATCTCAAGGACATTTACACAAAATAATTCCTTAGGGTAGGTAGATGACTCGTAGATACTTGCTCTAATTCAAAACAAATCAAAAACTTCTTTTCACACCGACACTTTGCAAAAAGCTTTCAACAACAACTTTTCAAACACTCTTGAGGACTGATACAAGAGTCGATCTGAAACTTTCAAAGAAACTTTTTCAAACCCACTCACCTTGAAAAGCAAACAAACATTTTGAAAACACAAATGAGCAAGTATCTAAGAGCCCATGGATAACCATGGATAGAAAGGGTGCTAACACCTTCCCTTTCTATAAATCTACCTCCCGAACCGAGAACTAATCTCAATAAGGAATTTTTCTGTGCTTTTGTCCTTTCCATGTTGGAGAAAATAAAAGACGGTGGCGACTCTTGCTTCCGCGACATTTCGCGAACCAGCGTTAAACAGTCAGTTCCAGATCCACCGATCACAGAACTGGCGACTCTGCTGGGGAATAAACTTATAAAGTGAGGTGTACCTTAGGATAGTTCATAACTATGTTTTCAATTGCTTTGACTTGTTTGCTTTATCATTGTGGGACTGTCTTGGGAGTTACATAGATCCTAACCCGGATCTGGGGATACCCTATTTAGGTAGCATAAGCTGTGAGGGACCTGTCCGGCGTAGACCGACATGGGTGAAGCAGTGGCTACGTTGGTGTGGCGCCTTGGTCTGTACCGATATCCCTTGTGTCGCAACGAGGAGAATATGGGTATTCTGAGGAGTCATTAAGCACCAACAGACCTTAGAACCTTAAATGACACAACTTGGCCAATAGAACAGTAGCAGTATGCTACGCCCATTGAGGCTAAACTCTCGTGATGGTTCTGGCCGCAAGAAAAGATTGCGATGCTGGAGTTATGACCGATTGAGGGTAGTCAGTGATATTGGGATCCTCTAGAACCCGGTTACTTTTGATAGGACAGGTATGAACCAACAAACTGAAAGAGGGTAATACCTAGACCTCATGCTAGCCTAAACTTTAAGGGGCTTGTCTTGTGTGACTTGTGTGCCTTATCATGTTTGCCTTTATAAATATTTGTGGTGTGATTTATCATAACATCATAACATCATGAGCATTGCATGCATCCTGCATAAGGGCTGACCATTTCAAAGACAAGAGGGTTTCACCTTTGCTCTGTTTTGTAGGACATCATGATGCCTATGCGAAGGAATACTATCCGGTTCAACTTTGTTCACCCACCTGAGTTACTTGAAGAATTGGTTAGCAGAATTCCAAACACCACTTCCTTCATCCAGAGGCATGGTTCTCTTCTCAGTTTAGTCACTGCAAAGCGGGATCAACAGTTGATGAGTGTCCTGACCCAGTTCTATGACCCTTTGTACCAGTGCTTCACCTTTCAAGACTTCCAGCTGGTCCCTACCCTGGAAGAGTTCTCTGATTTGCTTGGTATCCCTATCTTGGATCAGACTCCCTTCACTGGTTGGGAAAAGACTCTTAGGCTTGAGGAGGTTGCTGCAGCTCTTCCCTTGACCCATCAAGAAGTAATGGACAACTGGGTGACTAGAAGCGGAGTTAAGGGTTTCTTGGCCAAGTTTCTGGTTGGTAAAGCTAACAGTTTCTGGAATGACTTGGACTTTAGGGCATATGAAGACATCTTGGCTCTCTTAATCTATGGGCTAGTCTTGTTTCCTAATCCTGACAACTTCATCAATGTCACTGCCATAAGGATCTTCATGTCTCAAAATCCTATGCCCACTCTCTTGGGTGACATCCTGCAACAACTTTATGCTCGTACTGCCTGAAGACGAGGAACTCTGTGGTGTTGTATCCCTTTGTTGGTGAGGTGGTTTATTTCGCACCTCCCTAAGTTCGTGCTGAAGAACCAAGAAGGAAGAGGTTGGGCTCACAGGTTAATGTCTCTCACTGATAAGGACATCATTTGGACTCTCAGAGGTTTGGATGAGATAGCTATTATTGATCGTTGCGGAGAATACCCTAATGTTCCTCTGATTGGTACTCAAGGAGGAATCTCTTACAATCCATGTCTAGCGCTCCGTCAGTTTGGAAGGGCCGGAAGAGCAGGGCCTCATGAGATGTTGGTGCCTCACATCAGTTTTGAGTTTCAGGTGGATAGTGACGAGCTGCGTCGTAGGTTCATCAAAGCTTGGGACAGAGTTCATAAAGCTGACCCACAAGAGTTGGGGCCAAAGACTTCTCTACCTATGGAAGCCTACTACAAATGGGTTCGCATCCGTGCTCAGAAGTTAGGTATGCCGTACGAAGCTGCCAGACCCATCATTCTTGAGTATCCTGACAAAGATGGGGCTCCTCCAACTGTCCTCCCTCCTCAGATACCTACTGATTATGAGACATTAAAGAGGTCTTGGTCGCAACTGCGAGAAGAACGGGATTCTTATCGGGAAAAGTTCAACGAGCAGGAATTGAAGATCCAGAAGCTGACAAAGCAGTTGGAGAATGAGCGAGCTCTGAATGACTACATCCGTACTGAGAAGAGGAGACCCTGGGATCAATGATGAGTTGTGGATGTTCTTTTACAGTTTTATTTCCCTTTTCAGTATTTCCATTTTATGTAACGCCTAAGGGCAACCTATTGAACAATTTAAATTTCAAAGTTGAATCTAATGAAGTGTGTTCTTTTGTTTGCAAAGTTGATTCCTGATTGTCTTTGAAAACATAAATCATACGCATTCCATTCATCATGTGCATAGCACGTACTCTTCTTTTCAGGTTGCTTACTGTTCTTCGCTGTTTATTTCAGCATCATGAACCCTGAATCATCAACCGAAATGTCTATCAAGGCCCTTCAGGCGCAGAACGCACAATTTCAAGAGCTGATCATGGGTTTGGCTCAAGGCCAAGAAGAGCTAAAGGCTTTGCTCCTGAAGAAGGAGAAGAAGAAGAAGAGAACTGTTATTTTCAACTCGGGCCGGAGGTTTGGTAATACTCTGCAGAATGAGGAAGCTGGTTCTTCTGTAGGCAAAGACAGTCCCCAGGGGGGCAAGGCTCCAAGTCCGGTAGTCTCTGACAACGAGACTGACTTTAATGAGGAACAGTATCCTCCGGCTGAAGACCAGTACAAGCAGTTGGAAGACAGACTGAACGCCATGGAAATTCAACAAGTGCCTGGGCTGGATTTCGGAGACTTGGGCTTATCTACTGGTGTGATCATTCCTCACAAGTTTAAGGCACCATCTTTCACCAAGTATGACGAGGCGTCTTGCCCCAAGCTACACCTCAGATCTTATGTGCGGAAGATTCAACCGTACACAGTGGATAAGAACTTGTGGATCCACTTCTTCCAGGAGAGTCTTTCAGGGACTCATCTCGAATGGTTCTATCAGCTGGATGGGACCAAGGTTCGTAACTGGGAGGAGTTGGCTACTACTTTTTACAAGCAGTATCAATATAATGCCGACCTTGCTCCTACACGTACCCAACTCCAGGGTATGTCGCTAGGATCAAGCGAAGGTTTTAAAGAGTATGCACAGAAGTGGAGGGATCTGGCTGGCAGGGTGCAGCCTCCGTTAACAGACCGCGAGCTGGTAGACATGTTCTTGGGGACCCTATCCGGGCCATTTTTCAACCACCTTATTGGCAATTCATCTGTAGGATTTGTAGCGATAAAAAATGTAGCGGGGTAAATCGGAGATCGAATTATTGATTAACTCGTCTCACAAAAGCAAGAGTCGCCACCGCGCTTTATTGTTTCCAAGGGAAAAGGGGAAAGAGCGAAATAAAACCCTAAATATGCAATGTAAATAATACTTTTTAAAAGTAATAAAGATACAAGGCGTTTCTGAAAAGATCTATGGTTCGAGGGTTGGTTATACAATGGGAAGGTATTAGCACCCAATGTATCTATAGTACTCTATAGGAACCTTTTGAAATATCTGTTTATTAAAATTGATCGTTTGATTAAAAATAAATCGTTTTGGCCGAAAAGGGGTACGGACGGGTTTTTGAAGGTACGACGACCTAATGTCGAAGTTTTGGCTTAAAAGGTGTGAGTTTTGAAAATTGAATATTTCGAAAAAATTATCCTATGTTTTTAATGAATGAGGGTATTCGCACGATGTTTTTTCGATGACATAAAGTCGACAAAAAAATTAGACAATTCCCTTGGATTGAAACGGACGAAAGATATGCGGATTAATGATTAATTATAATTAAACAATTAACTAATGAAATTTAAATCATACTAGCATGCATCTTAAAAATTAGATAAATAATAAAAAAATACATGAAGATTAAATTAAGAAAACATAGATTTTTTGATAATTAAACACATGGCAAAAATTAAATCATGAAACATATATTTTTGAATAATTAAATAGACAACAACACAAAATAAAAATAAGAATTAAATAGTATGTTGACAAAATAAAAATAAGAATTAAATAGTATGTTGACAAAATAAATAAAGATAAATTTTAATTGAACATTTTTATGTTTTTTTTTTCTAATAGTTACTAATTAAACAACAAATTAAATTAATATTATTAAGTATGTTAAATATTATGGCCAAAAGAAATAAAAGGTAAAAGATAGAAAAGTGTCCCAACAAGGACTTGAACCCAGGACATATAGAATGCTGCTAACACCTTTTACCAATTGAGCTAATATTGTTTATTCATTAATAGCATGAGTTAATAAGAACATAAAGGAAAAAATGGGAATTGAAATTGATTAAATTGGGCCCAATGGGCCACCGGGTCAAAAAAAGGGAAGGAGTAAAAGTGATGTAACCTAATTAGGTTAAGAGGGCGCCGGCGGCTGCTTAGGAAAAGGGAGAAAAAAAATTATATTTATTATTATGTTGGGAAGAGAGAAAAGAATTATTATATTATTATTATTATTAATAAAACAAAGAAAAAAGTGAAGGGATTTGGTCCTCCTTATTAATCTCTTAATACCCCAATTAAAATAAATTAAAGGTTAAATCTTGGAGAAATAAAACTAACGGTTATCTCTCTCCCAAACGCATCAACACCACCATCTCCTTCCTCTTGACCATCTACCGAATTCAGCACAGATAAGATTTCTCTTTCTTCTTAATCGCATCCTTTCCTCTTCATCGCTCAACAACAACAAAAGAACTCTCTTGTTTCAAATCTTGGTTTATTGAACACAGATTAATAACAACATATCCATATAAACAAATAAACAGCAACACGCAAACACCAAACAATCTAAAAAAGACGAAGTGAAACAGAAGAGATTACCGGTGGAGAAGAAGAGTTTTCTGATGATGAATCCAACGCGGCAAATGGTTCAGGTACGATGTTAACACTCTTTTCTCTTCTTATACAATTTCCGCTTCTGATGCATACAGTTTTGCGGGTTATGTTATTGAGTTGTGTTGATGGAGTTTGTCGGTTGGCTCGCGGTGCGGCTGTTCTGATCCTCGCGGAAGGAGTACAGAAGGTCCAGTTGGGCTGTGTGTGCGTGATTCCGGCGCGGCGGATGTCGTTTCTGTTATGCGGATTCGTCAAAAAAACCCGTAAATTCCGCAGCGACAACCAGAATGGAAACCGGTTCTTGATTTTGTAGCACGAAGTACAAGATTTGAAAGAGCATGATCGAGATTGTTGTTGTTAAGGCAGTGTGTTGCTGAGGTTAAGGTTGTGATTGGCGAAGATGCGATGTTGAAGGATCTGGTTCCAAGATTATTTTCAAGGTTTTTTTTTTTGGCTTGAGACAGCAGCAGCGGTATATATTATGCAGGTTACGGCATCGGTGTTTATTGTTGTTTGCTTCTGTAATGATGGACAAAGTTGAAACTTGGATGAAGATTGTTGCTAATTTTTGGAGAGTTTTTGTTACTGAAGGTGATGGGTTATCTAGAACAAATGGTTGGTGATGTATATGAATGTGAAGAGAGGGGTCCTATGGGAGTTAGAAGGTTTGTGAAGAAATTCAAAGGGGTTATTACCGTTGTGGTTTTTTTTGACTGAGGTTGAAGTTTATTCTATAGATAGAGGAAATATAGTATGACTTTTTTGCTTTATTCTTTTTTTTTTGAAAAAAATGCCATTCTCATGTAAGTTTCTTGGATGTATTATGGTGCAAATTTTTGCAGTATGACAGTAACAGATTTGTGGGAAGATTTGACAAGAGTTGAAGCAAAATTGGATAGAACAAAAATTAACAGCAAGAAAAAAATAGTAATAATAATTAACCAAAAAAGAGATTGTTAATGACAACTAAACTAAAAGTACAAAAAAAAATTAAAATAAGAGACACAAACAAAAAAGTAATTAGTAATAATAATAATTCAATTTAAGAAATTCAATTAATATTAGAACTAAATCAAAATTAAAAAGGAACTAAAATTATAATGACTAAAGAAATAAAAATGTAAATAAATGAAAATGGTATTAACTATATGTTTTTTTTCTTTGAGATTTTCTGGATGTAAAATACAACTAAAATAAAGATGACGCTAATCACATATTTTTTTAGATTTTTCAAATAAAGTGATACAAACATAAATTTAAATAGAATTAATAAAAGACCATATTTTTTATATTTTGAATAAAGAAAAATAAAAAAAATAAAAAAATTATAAATAAATAAATAAAAATAATAACACATGTTAAGTGCGTCTTTTGCAATTTTTTAATGGAAAAGAAATCATGAATAAAACACAGTCGAACCCAAATTTCACCAAATTCACAAAACAACTTTTAACGTCAACAATTTTTCATGGCTTTTTTAATGCATAATTTTCCCTTGATTTACAAAGAAAAGTTGTGGATGATGTCAAGGAAAATCATGTGCAAAAACAACCTCTCAAAAATGTCGAAATTTGAAGAAGTTATGAATTTTTGAAATCTGACCCGAGAAGTGGCAAAAATAGGTCGAATCGTTTGTGAACGCTTGCTATGTAATAATGCAGATGGGAGGTGGGATCTTAGGTCAAAAATTGGGGTACAACAGCTGCCCCTATTTAAGTTTCTTCTATCCGGAGATATGAAGATTAAAATCTTCGTCTCGACGAGATTGAAGGTACTTAAATACATAATACGCAATTTTTGCCCTAAGATACCGCCATTATGTTTGATATGAATGTAGTGATTGAATTCACAGAGAAAGATATTGTGTGAAACAAGACAATGTTGGGGGAATCGAACACCAACAAAACACAGCGGCATGGATTATACATTACTGGGGAAACAAGCTATCGACTTCAAACGACAGACTCCTGACAGCGAATAAAATTGAGGGAATACGACCTCTAACCCTAACAAAGAGAGCCTCTTGCATAGGCCATAACAGATCATTGATCCAAAACAGTGAGCCCGCAACTCAAGGTCGAGGGTAGACAGAGAGTATCAAATTGCTGACAACTGATTACTGACTTCTAGAGGTATAGATTCGTAACAGACTTCTCTGCTAGATTTTCAGAGATATACTCATTAATGCTGAAGTAATAAGATTGTAGATACGCAAATTGTTCAAATAAAGAAAACTGCCACTTGTTGTTGTCCAGAGAAAATACCGATAACATACAAGCTGCTCAAATAAAGAAGCTGCCGCTTGTTGTTGTCCAAAGAAAATACCGATAACATACAAGCTGCTCAAATAAAGAAGCTGTCGCTTGTTGTTGTCCAAAGAAAATACCGATAACATACAAGCTGCTCAAATAAAGAAGCTGCCGCTTGTTGTTGTCCAAAGAAAATACCGATAACATACAAGCTGCTCAAATAAAGAGGCTGCCGCTTGTTGTATTCCAGAAAAGTAGTAACGTACTGGTAACTCATGAAGAGTTTGCTGCTTGTCGCTTTCAGAAAAATAAAATGACGCACTAGTAGCTCGTGAAGAACTGCTGCTTGGTGCTTTCAGAAAGTAAATGACACACTAGTAGCTCGTGAAGAACTGCTGCTCGGCGCTTTCAAAAAATAAATGACGCACTAGTAGCTCGTGAAGAACTGCTGCTCGGCGCTTTCAAAAAGTAAATGACGCACTAGTAGCTCGTGAAGAACTGCTGCTCGGCGCTTTCAAAAAGTAACGTACAAGTTGCTCATGAAGAGCTGCCGCTTGTCGTTTTCAAAAAGTAACGTACAAGTTGCTCATGAAGAGCTACCGCTTGTCGTTTTCCAACGGTGTCTATAACGTACAAGTTGCTCATGAAGAGCTGCCGCTCGTCGTTTTCCAAAAAACAAACAGAAGGAAATTGCGATGATATTGGCAGAGAATAAAATCCTCGTCAAAGAGAACCATGAATCAATCCTTCCCGAGGAGATCACCTACTTAAAGGTGCAACATAAATGCACCAGCCGTCTAGGTCGCGAACTTACTGGGGAGAATCAAAGAAATAGCCTACGCAAGGGGCAACAACTTCATCCAGGAATAACCTAGAGAGAAAACGGTCAAACAAGACTCCACCCAATGAGAAAGTAACTCGATTGGGGAATTCATCCTATCCAGAAATGGACAAGGTAAGCTGAATCAAAAATCATCCACGAGGGTTAGCTCAGTTGGGGAATTTAGAAAGGAAGCACGTTTTCTGCCTAAGCTAACTTTCTACCTGGAAAGAACATATGTACGTTTATTTGAATAAACAAAGTACGACCCAAAATCAACGGCAAATGTGGATATGCATGCTGATATGAGTGTAAATGAGTAAATGAATACTATGCTGACAAAACAGACAGATGGAATATCTTCAAGATAATAAGATGTCACAGCAAGATAGATACTCGGCCAATCTTGAAAAGACGGAAGATAAATGGAACTGGAGACACAAAGCAACGTCGGAGGGTATCACGCTACAAGGCTCAAGTCTTCTGAGGAGAAAAGCATCCAAATCCAAAATTCTAACACCAATAGACCACAGTATGAGACAAAGCGTACAAAACTTCAGAAATCGCCCAAATAGAGATAGCCAAAACAATGCTTAACTGGGACAGCTGGGGAGTCACCAAACTTAGTACCCCGAAAAAAAACACAAGTTTACACAACCAACACCTCATGACGATTCTGAAACGAAACATGCTCATCATGCAAGGATAAACTATTGTACTGCTTTGCATTTCATGGCTTGACCATCCTTGGAACAAACTGTTAATATTTCTTTCGTTATTCACGACACATTTTTTAAAATAAGAACATTTTAAGTAAATTTGTTTCAAGTATTTCCATAAAATTAAAATTTTGCCCACAAAAGGTGAATGCTCAAATTTCATTAATAAGATGGTAGTTCGCTAACAATGCGACTCCAACGGTTTACAAAAGCTTGGGGAAATAGTACATGAAATAAAAGGTCATTCAAAAACAATGATCGCTATTCTCCCTAACAACTTTGAATTCCAGAATGTGCTCAGATGCCGAGACCGATTTGACCAGAAATTTGCCTAAGCGAAATACTTCTTGACTGCATCGGCGTTCATGGGACGCGGAAGATCTTCACCATCCATATTGGTGAGAATCATGGCACCTCCAGAGAAAACTTTCTTAACAACATACGGTCCTTCATAATTCGGAGCCCACTTGCCCCTAGAATCAGGTTGGAAAGATAATATTTTCTTGAGTACAAGGTCACCTTCTCTGAACTCGCGCGGTCGAACCTTCTTATCAAAAGCCTTCTTCATCCTCTGCTGATACAATTGACCGTGACACAAAGCTGTCAATCTCTTCTCTTCGATTAAATTCAACTGATCATATCTACTTTGACACCATTTGGCCTCAGAAAGTTTAGCTTCCATCAACACTCTCAGAGACGGAATCTCAACTTCCACGGGGAGTACAGCTTCCATACCATAAACTAGGGAAAATGGAGTTGCACCTGTTGATGTTCGAACTGAAGTACGGTACCCGTGTAAAGCAAACGGAAGCATTTCATGCCAATCCTTATAAGTTACTACCATCTTCTGGATAATCTTCTTGATGTTCTTGTTAGCAGCTTCAACAGCCCCATTCATCTTCGGTCTGTAAGGAGAGGAATTATGATGTTCGATTTTGAACTCTTCACAAATCTCCTTCATCATCTTGTTATTCAAATTCGAACCATTATCAGTGATGATCTTGCTCGGGATACCGTATCGACAAATGATCTGATTCTTGATAAATCTGACTACCACCTGTCTGGTTACATTAGCATAAGATGCTGCTTCCACCTATTTAGTAAAATAATCGATCGCTACCAAGATGAAACGATGACCATTTGAAGCCTTGGGTTCGATCATCCCAATCATATCAATGCCCCACATAGAGAAAGGTCAAGGTGAAGATATAACATTGAGGAGGGTTGGCGGCACGTGCATCTTGTCCGCATAAATCTGGCATTTATGACACTTCTTCACATACTTGCAGCAATCAGATTCCATTGTCATCCAGTAGTAACCAGCTCTCAACATCTTTCTAGCCATTGCATGTCCATTGGCGTGAGTGCCAAAGGATCCTTCGTGCACTTCTTGCATCAGCGTGTCTGCTTCACGTCTGTCTACACATCTGAGCAAGACCATGTCGTAATTCCTCTTATACAACACTTCTTCATTCAGAAAGAAACTGCTTGCTAATCTTCTCAACGTCTTCCTATCCTTATTGGATGCCCCAGGCGGGTACTCTTGAGTTTGAAGAACACGCTTGATGTCATAGAACCAAGGTTTGTCGTCGGTGACCTCTTCCACTGAGAACACATGAGCAGGTCTGTCGAGGCGCATAACCCGGATCGTAGGCACATCATTCCAATCATTCACTTGAAACATTGAAGACAAGGTAGCCAAAGCATCAGCCATTTGATTCTCATCCCTAGGGATATGATGTAATTCCACCTTGTTGAAGAAGGTTAACAACCTTCTAGCATAGTCTCTGTAAGGGATCAAACCAGGATGGCGAGTTTCCCATTCTCCTTTGATTTGATTAATCACCAGTGCCGAATCTCCGTAAATATCCAGAATCTTAATCCTTAGATCCACCGCTTCTTCGAGACCCATAATACATGCTTCATATTCCGCCATGTTATTCGTACAGTCAAACTTCAGTCTTGCCGTGAACGGGATATGAGTACCTCGGGGAGTAACGATGATTGCCCCAATTCCATTTCCATAAGAATTCACAGCTCCGTCAAATATCAAACCCCATCGGGATTCAGGATCAGGTCCTTCTTCAGGTAACGGCTCTTCACAGTCTTTAGCTTTCAAGTACATAACATCTTCATCGGGGAAGTCAAACTTGATGGATTGATAGTCTTCAATTGGTTGGTGAGCCAAATGATCGGCCAAAATACTCCCTTTGATTGCTTCCTGAGTGTGATACTCAACGTCATATTCAGATAACAACATCTGCCAACGGGCTATCCTTCCAGATAAGGCGGGCTTCTCAAAGATATACTTGATTGGGTCCATTTTGGAGATCAACCAAGTAGTGTGATTAATCATATACTGGCGCAGTCGGCGAGCAGCCCAAGCTAAAGCACAACAAGTTTTCTCCAGCAATGAGTATCGAGACTCACAGTCTGTGAATTTCTTACTCAAATAATATACAGCATGTTCCTTTCTTCCAGTCTCGTCTTGCTGACCAAGCACACATCCCATGGAATCTTCTAATATGGTCAAGTACATAATCAATGGTCTTCCTTCCACCGGGGGAATCAAAATGGGAGGTTCGAGCAAATATTCCTTGATACTGTCGAAAGCTTTCTGACAATCCTCTGTCCACACACATCCTTGGTTCTTGCGGAGAAGCTTGAAAATCGGCCCACAAGTAGCAGTCATGTGAGATATGAACCTAGAAATGTAGTTCAGTCTCCCAAGGAATCCTCTTACTTGTTTTTCCGTCTTGGGTGCGGGCATTTCCCGAATAGCTTTGACTTTATCCGGATCTACTTCAATGCCTTTTTGACTGACAATGAAACCCAGAAGCCTTCCAGAGCGAACACCAAAAGTGCACTTGTTGGGATTCAGACGGAGTTTGTACTTTCTCAAACGCTGGAATAGCTTTAACAAATGCTCCAAGTGATCTTCCTCAGTTTGTGATTTGGCAATCATGTCATCCACATACACTTCGATCTCCTTATGCATCATGTCATGAAACAAAGCAGTCATGGCTCTTTGGTACGTTGCGCCAGCATTCCTCAAACCAAACGGCATAACTCGATAACAGAAAGTTCCCCACGGTGTAATGAAAGCGGTCTTCTCCATATCTTCCGGTGCCATCTTGATTTGGTTGTAACCAGAGAAACCGTCCATGAAAGAAAAGACTTTGAACTTAGTGGTACTGTCGACCAATACGTCGATATGAGGTAATGGGAAATCATCCTTCGGACTAGCTCTATTCAGATCTCTGTAGTCTACACACATCCGAACCTTACCATCCTTCTTAGCAACGGGCACGATGTTGGCTAACCACTGAGGATAGACCGACGTCACAAGAAAACCTGCGTTGATCTGCTTCTGAACTTCTTCTTTAATCTTGTCGGCCATGTCAGGACGAGTCCTTCTCAACTTCTGCTTGATCGGTGGACACTCAGGTCTCAACGGTAAACGATGCTCCACGATGTCGTTGTCCAACCCTGGCATATCTTGGTAGGACCAAGCAAATATGTCAACATACTCTCTGAGAAGCTCCAACATCTTCTCCTTAACTTCCGGGATAAGCAATGCTCCGACCTTGACTTCCTTTCTAACCTCTTCATCACCCAAATTGACCAACTCTACAGGTTCTTCAAATGGTTGAATGACCTTCTCATCATGCTCAAGCAAACGGGAAATCTCAACAGGAACCTCTTCATCATCCTCTTCTTCGGCTCTGAACACGGGGAATTCAAAGTTGGGAGAGGGCATAGGATCACTGTTTTCGATGGTTAAGTCATGAAGTAATCTGCACACATGATTATGCTTTATTTTAGAAATCGATTTGTGCAAATAAAACAAAATGTTATTAATTAATTTTCATTGTTATTTCCCAGAAAAAGTGAAAAATAAAACAGCAGTGGACAAAATAACATTTTTATTCATTAAAGGGAAATACTTGAAACAAAAAGCCCAGACATTTCTCTTTTGCCTTGGGCAGAGCAAAAGGAATTATTTTCATAGCCCGACACAAAATACGTTTTGCCTTGGGCAAAGCGAATTTTTTTTCAAAGGAAAATAAACAAAACATTACTCGGAAATGTGCATCACAACAGGAACATCAACAACAATCCAGTTCTGGCAAGCCACTCCATGCGTTAAAAAATCCAGTTTTAGAAAACATGTGAAGTGTTGGATGATGCATGATATGCAACAAAGAGTTTTTATTTGACTTTCACGGAACTCAAGATATTAAGTTGTAAACATCAAAGTGTGAAGATAGAAGAGGAATTTTGAATTGGATCAAAGCGTCGATCAAGTTATCATTAAGATCAATCATCCATTTTGGTGGATTAGGGTTTTCACCCTATCAACACCCAAGATCCATTGAGCTTGACGAAACTTGTGATGTTTACAAAGAAAGACCTCCAAATTCCTTGAAAGTCAAGGGAAAAGGGTTTTATGGATGCATGAATGCATGGCTATGCAACAACCACAAGCAAGGTCACAAACATGGGGTTTAAAGGTTTAACGTTTCAGCATGGAGTCAAGGGTAAAGCCCACCCAAAGGTATGTACTAGTGGTTCAATCGCACCTGTAAGACAAGGTTCTAAGAGTTCCCAGAGTCTACATTCCTCCTTCGGATATTACCAGCGTCTTGATTACTCAATAATTAGCAATATTCTCAAGAGAAACTCGTCCGAGCGTAGCATCGCGTAACAACTACTTCCGAATTACTCCGTTATAGTCTTCGCGCTACACCTAAAAAGGCCAAGATGGGTTGGGGTTCTACGGTCCTCAACTACTCGGGCTCCTAGGTCGAAAATAATAATGTCTTCCCGATTACTCGGTAAACAAATATTAAGTTCAAGAGGGCCTTCCATTGAGTGGGGGATCTCATGCCTCCTTCTTCGGGATTACTCCCTCAAAGTTAACATGACTATACCGCCCGTCCTATTCCTTATGTGTTACTTAATCCGGGTATAGGATTCGTCCTTTGCAAAAAAACCCAAACACCCCAATTTAAACATATAATCAAGCAAATCAAATAATAGTAAACAGATAAAACAAATTAGGCTTAACCCACTTAGGGATGGACCAGCAAGAGGTCAATCACTCCCCAGCAGAGTCGCCAATTCTGTAGCGATAAAAAATGTAGCGGGGTAAATCGGAGATCGAATTATTGATTAACTCGTCTCACAAAAGCAAGAGTCGCCACCGCGCTTTATTGTTTCCAAGGGAAAAGGGGAAAGAGCGAAATAAAACCCTAAATATGCAATGTAAATAATACTTTTTAAAAGTAATAAAGATACAAGGCGTTTCTGAAAAGATCTATGGTTCGAGGGTTGGTTATACAATGGGAAGGTATTAGCACCCAATGTATCTATAGTACTCTATAGGAACCTTTTGAAATATCTGTTTATTAAAATTGATCGTTTGATTAAAAATAAATCGTTTTGGCCGAAAAGGGGTACGGACGGGTTTTTGAAGGTACGACGACCTAATGTCGAAGTTTTGGCTTAAAAGGTGTGAGTTTTGAAAATTGAATATTTCGAAAAAATTATCCTATGTTTTTAATGAATGAGGGTATTCGCACGATGTTTTTTCGATGACATAAAGTCGACAAAAAAATTAGACAATTCCCTTGGATTGAAACGGACGAAAGATATGCGGATTAATGATTAATTATAATTAAACAATTAACTAATGAAATTTAAATCATACTAGCATGCATCTTAAAAATTAGATAAATAATAAAAAAATACATGAAGATTAAATTAAGAAAACATAGATTTTTTGATAATTAAACACATGGCAAAAATTAAATCATGAAACATATATTTTTGAATAATTAAATAGACAACAACACAAAATAAAAATAAGAATTAAATAGTATGTTGACAAAATAAAAATAAGAATTAAATAGTATGTTGACAAAATAAATAAAGATAAATTTTAATTGAACATTTTTATGTTTTTTTTTTCTAATAGTTACTAATTAAACAACAAATTAAATTAATATTATTAAGTATGTTAAATATTATGGCCAAAAGAAATAAAAGGTAAAAGATAGAAAAGTGTCCCAACAAGGACTTGAACCCAGGACATATAGAATGCTGCTAACACCTTTTACCAATTGAGCTAATATTGTTTATTCATTAATAGCATGAGTTAATAAGAACATAAAGGAAAAAATGGGAATTGAAATTGATTAAATTGGGCCCAATGGGCCACCGGGTCAAAAAAAGGGAAGGAGTAAAAGTGATGTAACCTAATTAGGTTAAGAGGGCGCCGGCGGCTGCTTAGGAAAAGGGAGAAAAAAAAATTATATTTATTATTATGTTGGGAAGAGAGAAAAGAATTATTATATTATTATTATTATTAATAAAACAAAGAAAAAAGTGAAGGGATTTGGTCCTCCTTATTAATCTCTTAATACCCCAATTAAAATAAATTAAAGGTTAAATCTTGGAGAAATAAAACTAACGGTTATCTCTCTCCCAAACGCATCAACACCACCATCTCCTTCCTCTTGACCATCTACCGAATTCAGCACAGATAAGATTTCTCTTTCTTCTTAATCGCATCCTTTCCTCTTCATCGCTCAACAACAACAAAAGAACTCTCTTGTTTCAAATCTTGGTTTATTGAACACAGATTAATAACAACATATCCATATAAACAAATAAACAGCAACACGCAAACACCAAACAATCTAAAAAAGACGAAGTGAAACAGAAGAGATTACCGGTGGAGAAGAAGAGTTTTCTGATGATGAATCCAACGCGGCAAATGGTTCAGGTACGATGTTAACACTCTTTTCTCTTCTTATACAATTTCCGCTTCTGATGCATACAGTTTTGCGGGTTATGTTATTGAGTTGTGTTGATGGAGTTTGTCGGTTGGCTCGCGGTGCGGCTGTTCTGATCCTCGCGGAAGGAGTACAGAAGGTCCAGTTGGGCTGTGTGTGCATGATTCCGGCGCGGCGGATGTCGTTTCTGTTATGCGGATTCGTCAAAAAAACCCGTAAATTCCGCAGCGACAACCAGAATGGAAACCGGTTCTTGATTTTGTAGCACGAAGTACAAGATTTGAAAGAGCATGATCGAGATTGTTGTTGTTAAGGCAGTGTGTTGCTGAGGTTAAGGTTGTGATTGGCGAAGATGCGATGTTGAAGGATCTGGTTCCAAGATTATTTTCAAGGTTTTTTTTTTTGGCTTGAGACAGCAGCAGCTGTATATTGTTTTGTATATTATGCAGGTTACGGCATCGGTGTTTATTGTTGTTTGCTTCTGTAATGATGGACAAAGTTGAAACTTGGATGAAGATTGTTGCTAATTTTTGGAGAGTTTTTGTTACTGAAGGTGATGGGTTATCTAGAACAAATGGTTGGTGATGTATATGAATGTGAAGAGAGGGGTCCTATGGGAGTTAGAAGGTTTGTGAAGAAATTCAAAGGGGTTATTACCGTTGTGGTTTTTTTTGACTGAGGTTGAAGTTTATTCTATAGATAGAGGAAATATAGTATGACTTTTTTGCTTTATTCTTTTTTTTTTGAAAAAAATGCCATTCTCATGTAAGTTTCTTGGATGTATTATGGTGCAAATTTTTGCAGTATGACAGTAACAGATTTGTGGGAAGATTTGACAAGAGTTGAAGCAAAATTGGATAGAACAAAAATTAACAGCAAGAAAAAAATAGTAATAATAATTAACCAAAAAAGAGATTGTTAATGACAACTAAATTAAAAGTACAAAAAAAAATTAAAATAAGAGACACAAACAAAAAAGTAATTAGTAATAATAATAATTCAATTTAAGAAATTCAATTAATATTAGAACTAAATCAAAATTAAAAAGGAACTAAAATTATAATGACTAAAGAAATAAAAATGTAAATAAATGAAAATGGTATTAACTATATGTTTTTTTTCTTTGAGATTTTCTGGATGTAAAATACAACTAAAATAAAGATGACGCTAATCACATATTTTTTTAGATTTTTCAAATAAAGTGATACAAACATAAATTTAAATAGAATTAATAAAAGACCATATTTTTTATATTTTGAATAAAGAAAAATAAAAAAAATAAAAAAATTATAAATAAATAAATAAAAATAATAACACATGTTAAGTGCGTCTTTTGCAATTTTTTAATGGAAAAGAAATCATGAATAAAACACAGTCGAACCCAAATTTCACCAAATTCACAAAACAACTTTTAACGTCAACAATTTTTCATGGCTTTTTTAATGCATAATTTTCCCTTGATTTACAAAGAAAAGTTATGGATGATGTCAAGGAAAATCATGTGCAAAAACAACCTCTCAAAAATGTCGAAATTTGAAGAAGTTATGAATTTTTGAAATCTGACCCGAGAAGTGGCAAAAATAGGTCGAATCGTTTGTGAACGCTTGCTATGTAATAATGCAGATGGGAGGTGGGATCTTAGGTCAAAAATTGGGGTACAACAGGATTCACTGATCTTATTTTGACTGGGGAAAGGATAGAGGCTGGAATGAAGTCCGGTAAAATTCAGAAAGGTGCATCTTCAAGTGCTGAGAAGAAACCTTTTAAGAAGGAGGCCAGTGTTGTGTATGGGCCTAGAAGACATGATAAACCAGAGCGCCACCAATCTATCAACGCGGTGGTGATTTCTAAGCCTGCTGCCGCTCCTCGACAAACCAATCAACAAAGGGCTGAGAGACCCAGAAGAGAGTTTACCCGTCTGAGTATGACCTTGTCGCAAATCTTGCCGCAGTTGCTATCCACCAACTTGGTGACTGTTAGGGAGGCCCCAAAGGTTGTGAATACTGCCTCTCCCAAGTATAATCCAAATGCCCGCTGTGCTTATCACTCCGATAGCCCGAGGCATTCTACTGATGATTGTTGGGCCTTAAGGAATAAGGTGCAAGACCTTATTGATGCGAAGGAGATACAATTTGAGGCGCCTGAGAGGCCAAATGTGGTGACTGCTCCTATGCCCCAGCATGGAGTGAATGTCGTTGATGAAGATGTGTATGCCGTTTCTGTGAATGATGTAGCTACCCCTCTGATGACTGTTAAGAGGAACCTACTGCTGGCCGGTTTATTTCCGGGTTGCAGCAAGGGTTGCCTTTTGTGTGCTGTTACCCCTACTGGTTGTCCTTTGCTGAAGTTAGGCATCCAAAGCCTGATGGACAGCAAAGAGATTCTGTTCAAGAAAACCGATGTTCCGTTTGTTCCTGTGGAAGAAGTATCTATTGTTACAATTTTCAATAATCCAATCAAGGCTCCCCCGAGGAAGCCAGTTAAAATCATGACTGTCGCACCCATTGTTATTACTGTTCTGGGGCCCCTCCCCTATGAATCTGATAAGGCTGTCCCATGGCACTATGGGGAAGATGTATATGTACATGGTATAAAGCAAGAATTTAACACTGGTACCAGCATCAGCAATATCACTGGTCCAGCCAAAGTAACCCGCAGTGGCAGGCTCTTCTCGCCTGACATTGGGCCACCAGTTATTCGAAGACCTCTCATTATGACACCTACAAGTGCACCTGTTCCCATTTCTGATCAAGTTGCTTCCCCTGCTGCCGAGTCATCTAATGCTCGGAGCAAAGGGATTGAAGATGAGCCTTCTCGGATGGAGGCACCAAAATCTGTGAGTGTTGAAGCCTCCCAACAAGAGATGGAGGAAATTCTGAAGATAATCAAGAAGAGCGACTTCAATGTCGTTGAACAGCTGGGGCATACACCCTCCAAGATCTCTATGCTCTCATTACTACTGTGCTCAAAGGCCCATGCTAAGGCCTTGATTTCATTTCTAAAGACGGCCCATATGCCACAAGAGACCTCCGCAGACCAGTTTACTGATTGCATAGCCAATTTGACAGCTGACAACGGTTTGGGTTTCTCGGATGCTGACCTTACTGCTAAGGGAAAGAACCACAATGATGCCCTGCATGTATCTATTGAATGCAGGGGCACTACTCTTGCGCACGTGTTAGTGGACACCGGTTCTTCCCTGAATGTGCTACCCAAGAAGGCCTTAGACCGGTTGGATTGTGAGGGCCTGGAGCTGAAACCTAGCAACATCATTGTTCGAGCCTTTGACGGATCGAAGAGGATGGTTCATGGAGAGGTAGACATTCCTATTCGTGTGGGTTCTCAAGTATTCGACTCAACTTTCTATGTGATGGATATCCGTCCATCTTATTCCTGTTTACTGGGTCGACCTTGGATTCACAAAGCCGGGGCAGTGACATCTACCCTACACCAGAAGCTCAAGTACCCTGTCAGAGGGAAGATTATCACTGTGCAGGGGGGGGAAGAATATATGGTGAGTCATTTAAATTCCTTCCGGTATATTGAGATGGACGGGGAGTTTATTGAAACCCCCTTTCAGCATTTTGAAGAGGTACCTCCAACATTGGCAGCAGCAGAAACAGTGGTCGAAGAGGACTTTCCTTTGAAGATGGCTTCCCTGAAGGATGCCCGGGCGGTAATCGAGAAAGGTGAATATGCTAACTGGGGCAGGCTCCCTGATTTCACTCTTAAAACTGACAAGTTTGGACTGGGTTTTACTGCAGAGGCTCAGAGGGTTGTGCGCAAGGCAAGGACCAGAAGACCTCCTGTGCTCATCACCAATCCAGGAGTGAATGCTATTGGGGATGAGGACGAAGTGGAAGAATCGGAGTTCGATAGCTGGATTTACCCGACGACTGATGGTGGATTGACCAATTGGACTGCTAAAGATCATACTCCTGTTACTTTTGTTACGCAGTAATAAACTCCTTTGTTTTGTTATTTGTAATAAACAATGAATTGAAACTTTATGGCCCGGTGTCTTACCCGGGGCACCGTGGCTTCATTTGTGAGGGCATATTAATTGTCATTTCATATATCATGAATAAAGACCTTGGACGTTTTCTCACATTTCAAATCTTATGCTCCTTTTCTTTCTTTCCTTTCTATATATATTGCAAAACAGCTGTATTTACACACACTCACCTACACAGGTTTCAATCCACTATGGATCTCACTGGTAACGACTCTGCTACTGCCAGTTATGACTTCGAAAATCCGATCAACTTAGCCGAAGACGAAGGTGAAGATGATTGTGAAGTGCCTGGCGAGCTTGCAAGACTGTTACTCCAGGAAGAGAGGGCAATTCAACCACATGAAGAGCCAGTGGAAACGGTAAATCTGGGTACTGAGACAGACAGAAAGGAAGTCAAGATTGGTGCCAACCTAGAGCTCAGCGTGAAGCAACGGTTAATTCAGATGTTACATGATTATGTGGAGATCTTCGCATGGTCCTACGAAGACATGCCTGGGTTGGATACCGACATTGTGGTCCATCATTTGCCTACCAAGGAAGACTGCCCTTCGGTTAAACAGAAGGTCCGCCGTATGCATCCAGAGATGTCTGAGGAGATCAAAGTCGAGGTTATGAAACAGTTTGATGCCGGGTTTCTTGCAGTGACTTCTTACCCTCAGTGGGTTGCTAATGTGGTGCCGGTACCAAAGAAAGATGGAAAGGTCAGAATGTGTGTCGATTACAGGGATCTGAACAGGGCCAGCCCCAAAGATGACTTCCCCCTACCTCACATTGATGTCTTGGTTGACAATACTGCTCAGCACAAGGTGTTCTCTTTCATGGACGGTTTTTCAGGTTATAATCAGATCAAGATGGCTCCTGAAGATATGGAAAAGACTACCTTTGTCACTCAGTGGGGCACCTTCTGCTACAAGGTCATGCCATTCGGGTTGAAAAATGCTGGGGCAACCTACCAACGTGCCATGGTTGCTTTATTTCATGACATGATCCATCATGAGATAGAAGTATATGTTGATGATATGATTGCAAGGTCTCAAACTGAGGAGGAACACCTTGACCATCTGCAGAAGCTGTTTGACCGTCTGAAGATGTACAAGCTGAGGTTGAACCCGAACAAGTGCACCTTCGGGGTAAGATCTGGAAAGTTGTTGGGCTTCGTCGTAAGTGATAAGGGTATTCAAGTGGATCCTGCCAAGGTTAAAGCCATTCAAGAGATGCTAGTTCCTAAGATAGAGAAAGAGGTCAGAGGCTTTTTAGGACGCCTGAATTACATTGCCCGATTCATCTCGCACCTAACTGCTACCTGTGAACCAATCTTCAAGCTGCTGAAGAAAGATCAGGTAGTACGTTGGAACGATGGATGTCAGGCCTCTTTTGACAGAATCAAAGAGTATCTCCAAGAACCACCCATTCTTATGCCACCGGTTGAAGGGAGACCTCTGATACTATACCTGAGAGTACTTGACAACTCAATGGGGTGCGTGCTGGGGCAGCATGACGAGTCTGGTCGAAAAGAGCATGCCATTTATTACCTTAGCAAAAAGTTTACCGACTGTGAGACCCGATACTCACTGCTCGAGAAAACTTGCTGCGCTTTGGTATGGGCTGCTCGCCGGCTGAGACAGTATATGCTGACTCACACTACCTTGTTGATCTCAAAGATGGATCCAATAAAGTACATATTTTAAAAGCCTGCTCTGTCTGGGAGAATAGCAAGATGGCAAATGATCTTGACCGAATACGACATCCAGTATATGACTCAGAAAGCTATCAAGGGAAGTGTATTGGCAGACCACTTGGCACATCAGGCAGTAGACGACTATCAGTCAATGAACTTTGAATTTCCTGACGAGAGTATCATGATAGTGACTGATTATGAAGTGCCTAGACCGGATGAAGGACCTGAGGAAGGATCCCGATGGTCTATGCACTTTGACGGAGCCTCCAACGCTTTGGGTAACGGTATCGGCGCTGTGATCATATCCCCTCAAGGCACTCATACTCCACTTACTGCCCGTCTATGTTTCAACTGCACCAACAACATGGCGGAGTATGAGGCATGCATCATGGGTCTCCAAGCTGCGATCGACCTAAGGATCAAGTTTATGAGTGTCTTCGGAGATTCCGCTCTCGTGATCAATCAGATCAAAGGAGATTGGGATACGAAACATCTGAATCTTATTCCTTACAAAGAATGTGTGTTGACAATGATCCCCCATTTCACAGAGATAACCTTTGAACACTTTCCGAGAGAGGAGAATCAGCTGGCGGACGCGTTAGCTACGATGTCTTCTATGTTCAAGGTCAAATGGGACAACGAGACTCCCCGGGTCATCATCTGGAAACTGGATGAACCGGCATACTGTTGTGATCTTGAGGCTGAGATAGTGACTGAGAAACCTTGGTACCATGAGGTGAAGAGATATTTGGAAGCTCAAGAATACCCTGAAGGTGCATCTGTCAACAACAAGAAGTTTCTGAGAAGGTTCGCTGCAAAGTTCTTTCTTAGCAATGGCATCCTGTACAAGCGAAACCATGATTCGACCTTACTGCGTTGTGTGGATAAGACTGAAGCAGAAAGGATCATGGCAGAGCTGCATGAGGGTACCTTCGGAACACATTCCAGTGGGCACACTATGGCGAAGAAAATCCTTCGGGCAGGGTATTTCTGGTCCACAATGGAAGCCGACTGTTACCAACACTCTCGGACATGTCATAAGTGCCAGGTTTATGCAGATAAGGTGCACGTTCCTCCAGTTCCTCTGAATGTCTTGACTGCACCTTGGCCTTTTGCAATGTGGGGCATAGATATGATCGGTGAGATTAAACCTACGGCATCCAATGGGCATCGCTTCATCCTGGTAGCGATTGATTACTTCACGAAGTGGGTTGAAGCAGCTTCCTACGCTACAGTAACCAAGAATGTTGTGGCACGGTTCATTCGGCATAACCTGATCTGTCGATACGGCGTCCCTGAAAGAATCATTACAGACAACGGTACCAATCTTAATAACAAGATGATCACTGAGCTCTGCGAGCAGTTCAAGATACAGCACCACAACTCTTCTCCTTACCGGCCGAAGATGAATGGGGCTGTAGAGGCAGCAAATAAGAACATTAAGAAAATCGTGCAGAAGATGACAGTGACCTATAAATATTGGCACGAGATGTTACCGTTCGCTCTACATGGGTACCGTACCTCAGCAAGGACGTCAACCGGGGCAACTCCTGTCTCCTTGGTCTACGGTATAGAGGCAGTCTTACCGATCGAAGTGCAGATACCCTCTCTCCGGATAATGAAGGATGCAGATCTGAGCAAAGATGATTGGATCCAGACACGACTTGATCAATTAAACCTGATTGACGAAAAGAGACTTGCTGCTATTTGTCATGGTCAGACGTATCAAAAACGGATGATCAGGGCATTTAACAAAAAGGTCAGACCACAAGAATATCAAGTTGGGGATCTGGTAATCAAGCGCATCATCCTTCCTCAGAGTGATCCAAGGGGCAAATGGACCCCTACGTACGAAGGGCCATTTGTGGTTAAACATGTGTTCTCAGGAGGAGCCATGATTTTGACCACCATGGATGGTGACGACCTTCCTCACCCCGCCAATGCAGACATAGTAAAAAGATACTACGCATAATAAAAGACCCGCTAGGTTGACATACCTAGGCAAAAATTAGGGCTTCCCGGCGAACCAAAAGGGTTCGGGCAAAATGAAGGGATGAAATGAAAAAAATCTGTACACCCGGCAAGTCGAAAACCTGAAAAGGCGGCTTGGGCAAAAATGGGTATCCCGGTGGACTGAAAACCCGAAAGGGCGGTCCAGGCAAAAGTTAGGGATAAAGCGTAATACTATGTCTCATTGGATCACCTTGCATCTAGAATCCGGTATCAACACCAAGTCAGACGGCATCGATCAATCAGCTTCATCTTCAACTAGGTCATCAAGTGATGAGACGCTCGAAGATATAAAGACGATAGCAGAGTTGGAACCCAGCGGGATTGTTCTTTTCACATAGCTGTTTTGTTTTCTTTGTACAAATTGTATAAACTCTTTTATTCGGCGGCGTTCTCTTACTAGGACGTCAGCCTCTTGTACATAAAAACGCCTATTTACAGGCAAATTCAAAAATCAATACGAATACAATTTTCAGTTCAAATTGCCAATTGTTTTTCCCTTTTCTGTTTTGTTTTGCGAAGAACGTCCAAGGTTCAATTTGTGATATATGCATTTGACAATAATTGCTAACTCATAAATATTTGCATACAAAACAAAGGATTAATTACAGGTAACATTAGAAACAGGGGCAATAATGAGTGGTCTAAGCGATCTAATTGTTCTGTCTATCAAGGTACCAAGGTAAGTTCAGCCAAAGAACATAACCAGTATACCTTAATTCCCCAGAGAGTGAGTCAGCAAGTCAATGCATTCTCCCTAAGAAAAGCTATACTACCAGCCTTAAGGAAGTTGGATATCCCCAGCAGATCTCAACATTCCCCAGCACAATATACGAACATTCTTAACAAGCATCCCTGGCAATCTTGATCTAAGATTGTTCCCCGGTGGTATACCAGATATTCAGCGGAGCCACTTCCCCAATACATCTCAAAAATTTCCCCAGGAGAGTCCAATCAAGATTTCCCCAGGAAAGTTTGAATCATCTCCCCAGCAGGAAGCTTATCCCCAGTAGATTCTGGAAGCTCCCCCCCTACAGAGCACGTACGCGTCCCCCGGCTTTATTCAAAGGTTATCTCCCTACCAGGATATAACTGGGTTATCCTCAGCCAAAAGCCATGGAAAGATCGTCCTCGGCACAGTCTTCTTATCCCCAACAAAGTCTATTAACACTTCCGACATAACGACGGTATCCTCAGCAAAGTTATCATCAACATCCCAGCAAGGTACCTCTCTCCCCACAGAGTATTGTTCCCCAGCAAGATCGCTAGAATAATTTTCTCCCCGCAGAGTAATCCATTCGCCAAGTTTATTCCCTAACAGAGTCATCTTCTCCCACCGGTATTCTTGCAATCTTCATCCCCAGTGGAAACAACAAAGCACTATTCTCCAACATCAGCCCAGGATGTGACTTCCCGGCACCCGTCAAGGATTTACTTTCCTAAACTAAAAAAACATACATTCATAAACATCGCATTTCCATACATTATAGCATGCGTATATGCATCATGAATATACAATCTCATTTATGTTGAGAACATCATGGCTTGATCCATATCATGCATTGCATATGACTGACCTTACCCTTTCAGGAAAGATCCAGTTAAGTTCTCAGCTATGTCCAAGACCTCCTCTGGTTCAGTTAAATCAATTCCTAAAGATTTTTCTGATTCTTATCCAGTTGAAGTTATTTCAAGACTTTCGTCTGGTTCAGTTAAATCGACTCCTAAAGATTTTTCTGATTCTTATCCAGTCAAAGGCCTTCTCTGGTTCAGTCAGATCGACCCTAAGATCTCCCTGATTCTTATCCAATTGAAGTTATTTCAAGACTTTCGTCTGGTTCAGTTAAATCGACTCCTAAAGATTTTTCTGATTCTTATCCAGTCAAAGGCCTTCTCTGGTTCAGTCAGATCGACCCTAAGATCTCCCTGATTCTTATTCCAGTTGAAGTTATTCCAAGACCTTGCCTGGTTCAGTTAAATCGATTCCTAAAGATTTTTCTGATGCCGATCCAGTCAAAAGCCTTCTCTAGTCCAGTTAAATCGATTCCTAAAGATTTTCCTGATAAAGACTCAGTAGAAGACATCCCAGATTCTCTCATCGTTACTGTTGAGGTAGTAATCGCCCCAGATTCTCTCACCGTTACTGTTGAGGTAGTAATCGCCCCAGATTCTCTCATCGTTACTGTTGAGGTAGTAATCGCCCCAGATTCTCTCATCGTTACTGTTGAGGTAGTAATCGCCCCAGATTCTCTCATCATTACTGTTGAGGTAGTAATCGCCCCAGATTCTCTCATCGTTACTGTTGAGGTAGTAATCGCCCCAGATTCTCTCATCGTTATTGGTGAGGTAGTAATCGCCCCAGATTCTCTCATCGTTACTGTTGAGGTAGTAATCGCCCCAGATTCTCTCATCGTTACTGTTGAGGTAGTAATTGCCCCAGATTCTCTCATCGTTACTGTTGAGGTAGTAATCGCCCCAGGTTCTCCCATCGTTACTGTTGAGGTAGTAATCATCCGAGGTTCTCTCACCGTCCCGTTGAGGTAGTAACCATCCCTGATTCATTCATAACCTTTTGAAGCTCCAGACTCGATTCCTGTATCTCGCCAGGGCACGTCTGAAGAGGTTTTAAGATTCAATTCCTGTAACCAGTCAGGGCACATCTACATAGAAAGTTTGAAGTCAAACTCCTGTAACAGGTTAGGTAATCATCTTTCTTTTTCAGGTACGCAAGTTCTCGCTAAGGAATCCCATACGCGATCGACACCCAGATGGCATCTATAAGCCCATCCACTTATCCATCACCTCTCAACATGGTATCTGTAAGCCCATATTCCTATCCATCAATCTCCAAATGGAATCTGTAAGCCCATTCCCATCATCACACTGCTAACATGTGAGCGCAAATTTCTGGGCACTCTAGTGTTCAATCATCTTCCACCTTCGGATTACGAAAGGCACGCCAGCCAATCTACATCCTCAGGTCTAAGAAGATTGAACAGGGGCAACTGTTGTACCCCAAAATTTTCCCTCCCATATTCTTCAGGATTTGTCAAGAGCATGCTTCAAAATCTCCCAAGGGTTGCACAGTCCAATGGCCTCCTAATAGTCAAAAATTAGGGTTTTGGTTCTGGAAAAGAAGTTGAAGTTTCCAAGGGTCCAAACAAGTCCCACATGCCTACAAACATTGTCAAGCATCCATATGCCAAGTTTCAAGACTCACAACACAAAATTGCACAGTCAAAAACCCTAATTGCTCAACAGTCAACTGCAGGGGCAAAATGGTCATTTGACAGTCAAAGGTCAAAAATTTTGGTCAACATCTTATTTTGAAGCCACAAACATCATTTGATCAATTCTTGATCATGATTCTCAAGGCATGGCTCAAAAAGTCTCAAGATGCAAAAGTTTCTATTTTTGGACAGTTGAAAAAGTCAATTGCAAATTGACCAAGGCATAACTTCCACATGGTTTATCAGAAAAATTCCATCCAAAGCTCATTTTGAAGAGAATGACATTTCCTACAACTCATATTCACACTTCAAGTCCAAGAAATGCTCTCACAAAAAGTTATCAATCTCAACATTATAGGTCATTTTCAAAAGTCAACAAAAAGGCACTTTAAGTCAAAGACCATAACTTGAGATTGGTAAATCAAAATGACATGGGACCAAGTGCATTGGTTAGAGGACTTCAATACCTTTCCAAAATGTCCAAGAACATGATCAAAGCTTAAACATTGAGCAAGATATGCCTTGTGGAAGTTGGGAAATTTTTGGGAATTTTGAAAAGTCAACTTTGCTTCAAATGCCTCAAAATTGCTAATGGGCCTCAATTTCTTCCAAGAATCATCACCCAAAAGCTATGCACGACCCATTGACATCCAAGGGAGTTATTTCATCATTTTTTATTAATTATTTGAATTTTTATTATTATTAATTCACTTAATTAAAATTAAATATGAAAAAAATGCTAAATGCCACCTTTCAAATCTTTTTATGCAGCATTTCCACTCCTTATTCACTCAAGATTTCGTGCACATCAAAAAAGGAAATATTCTATGCAAATAGGAATGTTCTTCATGATAAAAAGATTGAAAAAGATTCATGAAAATCACAAATTCAAAAACATTGATTGAATGGATTTTGGGCTTTGTTTTCTAACCTAATTCATTCCTCATATATGCACAAACAATAACCTAATGCTGGACACAAGAAAGCTGCGCTGAAATCTCAAAACAAACTTTGCATTTTTTCAAAAAAAGGTTGAAACTGAAAACCCAATTGCAAGGTGTTTCAAGGTCTAAAAAGCATTCCATTACACTCCTGCCACATCCAGGAAACCATTCCAATCAAAATCAACCCTCCACGCGCAAAGAATTGGTATATTGAAGTCTCATTTTCCCTAAAATTATTCATGATCGTGTTTCACATTCCACGTATGATTTATGATTTTTAATGACTGATTTGTACTAATATGCATGCTCTGAAGCTAATGGTGCCATTAAATTGAGTTAATATCATCTGTAGCGAAATATGCCATTGAAATTTTCTAGGGTTGCAGAAGCTGTGAATTGGGGTTTCCTTCATCTGGAAAAATTAAGCCACGAAACTTATACCATTGAAACCAGGACCTTCATACGAACACAATCATCACACCGCGCCTTTTTTATGATTGCCCAATTTCTATTCGCTATTATTTGTGGTTTCAGGTTGTGGGGGTTTAAAACCCCCGCTATCTAGTTTATTTTTTCAGGTAAAACAAATAACAATTGAAGAAGATGATGCGTGGAAGAATGTGAGTGGTGCGTTCAAATCATTGGTGTGCTTTTTCGTTGGCTCCAGAATAATTGCACGCTTGGCATATATTGATCAGTGTCCATTAACTTAACAAATAAATGCGCTAGTTCACTTGGTAGCAGACGTGTACTACAGGTACTGGGACCTGGGTTCGATTCCCAGGTCCCCTTGCATATTTCATAATTTTTTCTTTAACCTATTCCTATGCAGCGTGCCCTTCAGTGATCTACCATGCACTCAACGCCTTGGCTTGCCAAATGTCCTAGGAGATGAATCCAAAGGTCAGGATGTGAGGTCCATCATGCACATTAGTTGACCATACCATACGCAAGCACTGAAAGTCAACAGGCCTTGAATTCAGTGGGCCTAATTCCTTGCACATACCTCCATAATTGGGCCACAACCCCCACCTTGTTTGTATTCTCTCTTTATTCTCTTTTACTTATTTTAATTCTTCTAATTATTTTATTTAATCCACAAAATAATTTTATAACACAAAATAAAAATCAGAAAAGTCAAAAAAAACAAAAATATGTTTTATTTAATTTAATTCATCAACATTTTTTGTAAATAAATTTAATAATCAACTTAGTTTTAATTTAGGGTTTAAATTTTAATGTATTTTCTAAATAACTAAAAAGGGTAGAAATTAGGTTTTAGATTTTTATTTTTTTTTCTCAATAAAATAATTTCATCTTATTCTTATTATTAATTATTAATTAATCTTGTAAATAAACTTGTCATTAAATAATTAGGTTAAATTAGGTCAAACTTAAACATTTTTCTTTAATAAATTAAAAACAATTTAGAACTAGGGTTTTTATTTAACTTTTAATTCCAATTAATTCTCTTTAATTTCATAAATACAAAAAAAAACATAAAAACAAGTTCTTTTCTTTATTTAATCATTAATTTACTTTCAATTTTAATTTAATTTCTTTAAAGGGTCCAACGCCCTCGCACTCGATTCTTAATTATTTTCGCGCATTTATGTTTTATTTCTTTTACGAATGTAATGTATTTGCCCCAAAGCCTTGTAATGGACAATTAGGATATTTATTTTCCGTATTTTCATTCAAATCGGGTCTTGGTTTAATTTGGCGTTGTAGACCCGCGCCTTGTAATAGCGTAGGACCTTTATTTTCCGCATTTTAATTCCCGCACCTTTTAACTGTTAATAACCACATGAAAGAATGTATGCTCAAATAAAATCAAAGCGTAGAACACTCAATGCATGAACAAGACAAATATAACTGAAAATGACACACAAATCACACACCACTCTTAGGGTACGCCTCACTGTTGCCTTGCCCCTCGAAACGTGGTCGTCGAGTAGAGGACGTTTTAGTAAGTCCTCATGTCCATGAACATGGCATGGGGGTAGCTTCTAAGGTGTCCTCCTATTGCTCTGGTGACCACACTGTCCCTAAACTCGAATTGACCCGAACACCTCCAACGGTGGTGCTACCTACCTCTCAATGGTGGGATGGCACTATCTCAAGGACATTTACACAGACTAATTCCTTAGGGTAGGTAGATGAATCGTAGATACTTGCTCTAATTCAAAACAAATCAAAAACTTCTTTTCACACTGACACTTTACAAAAAGCTTTCAAAAACAACTTTTCAAACACTCTTGAGGACTGATACAAGAGTCGATCTGAAACTTTCAAAGAAACTTTTTCAAACCCACTCACCTTGAAAAGCAAACAAACATTTTGAAAACACAAATGAGCAAGTATCTAAGAGCCCATGGATAACCATGGATAGAAAGGGTGCTAACACCTTCCCTTTCTATAAATCTACCTCCCGAACCGAGAACTAATCTCAATAAGGAATTTTTCTGTGCTTTTGTCCTTTCCATGTTGGAGAAAATAAAAGACGGTGGCGACTCTTGCTTCCGCGATATTTCGCGAACCAGCGTTAAACAGTCAGTTCCAGATCCACCGATCACAGAAGGTGTTAGCACCCTTTCTATCTATAGTTTTCTACGGGCTCTTAGGTACTTTCTCATTTTTAAATTTCTTGTGTGTGTTTGCTTTGAAAAGTTTTGTTTTACTTCATTTTAACCCTTGTTTTTGTCCTCAAGAGTGTTACGAAGTTGTTTTTGAAAACTTTGTTTGAAAAGTATTTGTGTGAAAAAGTTTGTTTGTTTGAGCAAGTACCTAGGAACTAATCTACCTGCTCGAAAAAAGTATGTTCGCTTTCCTTTTAGACAATACCATCCCATTATTGAGAAATAGGTAGCATCGTCATTGGAGTTTTTTAGGAACATTCGAAGGGACAAGTACGATCACAAAAGCAATGTTAGGAAATGTTAGTAATCATCCTAAAGCCTTAAAGATCTTTTTTCGAGGCAACATCCGAATGGGTCATTTTAGATCTTTCGGGGCTAGAGGACAACCACTAACAAACCCTATACTTCATGACCGTTTACCAAAGGCAACCGGAGTGGAGTAAACCCTAGGAGTGAGCATGTGCGAGTGTAATTTTCAGTTAATTTATCTTTGCACATTTAGGGTTTTCTACCGTTTTAATTTTCAGTTAGTCTTTCCATACAATCCTATTAACATACATCTAAGCAGTTTATAGTTTGCAAAAATTAAAATGCGGGAAAGTTTAAAGTCCTAGTTATTACAGGGCTTTCGTAGATACATAATTATCTTGACTGTAAATAAAGATGCTGAAATTTAAAACCCTGATTAAACCTATTACAACCCGAAGCAGTTACAATAATAATAAAAAAGGAAATTAAAAAATGCACGCGGCGAATTAAACACGAGAATAATTTAAGAATCCTAAAAAAACTAATTGAAATAATATTTAGGTTATTTTTTTGAAAAAAAATTGAACTATGTACAAATTAACCCTAATTTATAATTGTTTTAAATTATGAAAAAAAGGAATTAAATTATCCTAAATTAAATGAATCTAATTAATTATGGAAATAAAATAAAAAATGATTTTTCGATGTTTTTTTATGATTTTTTGATTTGATAAAAAAAACACGATTTTGTGTTATTTTGTAAAAAAAGTATAATTAATAAAACAATTAAAAAAAGAAGTAAAATAGAAAATAAAAGAGACTGGGCCTGTTTGTGAAAGCAATCCAGGGGGGTGTATATCTGAATTTGCAAGCCCAATCCTTGTTCAGCCCACTCCATGCGTGTGATCCAGTGCTGGTCATGCTTGTAGGTGTACCATGGTCTTTCCTTGATTGAACGTTGGATTTGGATTAGTGGTGATCCAATGGCTGGATGGTTGGATGTATGGTAGGCGCATGGGACGTGTATGCACATGATCTGTTGAAACAAAGTTAGAAAATAAAGAAAATGTTGGGACCTGGGATTGAACCCAGGTTCTCTCACTCAATACAATACGCGCCTTGCCATCTGTGCTGCGTGGATTAGTTGTCAATACAGTAAAACCAATAAATAATATATGAAACAAGCGGATAAACTGACTAAAAGAAAAACGTGTGCCACCTATTCAAATGGAATAGTGATGATTGAACACATCATCTTCTTCTTCCTTTATTCGTCGTCTTAGGTCCCTTACTTTTACCTACGGGAAGGCTGCCATAACCAAAACCCTGCAAGCTTCAAAAATCAATAGCACGCAATATAAATGCAATGTAAGACCACAGATCAATTTGTTTTGACCTCACGAGTACGACGGTACCCTTTTCCTGGGCCAATTTAACCTGTATGACAAAACCCTAAAACGCAAGAACAAACCCTAATAATGGAAAATATGCATACAGGCATGAAAATGCAAAAATGATTGAACCAAAGCGTTCCAATGATGATACAAACACAATGCTATTCTTAAAAGTAATTAATCATGCGTAAATTGTAAAATCAAATTCAAGATTATATGAGCAAACCGTGGATCTGTAGCTCACGATTGTGGCTGTGAAAATGCTTGCAATGGATTGAAACACGTTCTGGAGATGTCCAGGAGTCTATTAGTAGTCTTAGAATGCTTTTAATTTCCCTCTAAGCTTAAAATCCATTCACCACTTTTTTACAATTTTGCAGTTTTTGTTTGATGCTTTCACGATCTCCAAACCTTGTTCTTGCACCTTGGTTATGATCTGTATATTAAGTGGAGCATATTAGGTCAACAAAAACAATTTAAATCTTTGAAGATCATCAAGATTTGGTTTGATTTTTCTCTTGTATGATATGTTTCCAAAATAGGCCTAATCATGCCATCTTTTTTCTAATTTTCTCTTGCACGATTTGATATGATTTGCCAGCTTAATTGGATTTGATTCCTACAAAAAATCAGATCAAAAATCAATCTTTTATATTTTTTGCAATTTATTTGATTTAATTTGAATTTTAAATAATAAAAAAATCAAAATAAAATAAATAATGAAGAAAATAAAGTGTAGATGCTGATTTGGGTCGTGGACCATGTCACAAGCAAGATGCAAGCATAAAAAGTTAGGCCCATTTGACAAAAAATGCAACTTTGGGCACATTTGACTTTTGGCAATTTTCCAAAAATGGTCAACTTTGACAAGGCATATCTCCTCCAATTTTAACCCTATGGAGGTGTTCTTGGACTTTTTAGAAAGCTTAGGATGTCCCCTAAACAACCCTTTTGGTTTCATCTTAATTGGGTCTTCCATGTTTATGTAAGAAGCTTTGACCCAAAAGGTGTTTTTGTTGACTTTTCAAAAGGACCTATAATGTAGAAATTCATATCTTTTGATGAGTGCATATTTTGAACTTGTGGGATGAAGATGAGTTATAGGTAATTGCATCCTCTTTAAAATTAGCATTGGATGAAAAATTCATGATAAAGTATGAAGAAGTTATGCCTGGTCAAAGTTTAGTTGACTTTTCCTATGAAACCCTAATTTAGCAACCTTTGGGTTTTGATGAATTTGGGGCATTCCTTGAGGAATCATGATCAACCCTTGATCAAATGATGGATATCACTTCAAAATGTTGATGTTGACCAATAATCTTGAAGTTTGACTGTATGTGGGCCACAATTGACTTTTGACCTAGTATAGTTGATTTTCAGGCATTTGGGCAATTGACTGAGCAAACTTCTTGTGCAAGGCATGAAAGTTGACATGGATGATCTTGAGAACATATTGGGACCATGGAAAGAATTTGGGGCCTTTAGAGTTCACACATCTTGATGAAAAGGGAAACCCGAGTTGGAGGTTCCTTGCTTTAGGAGAGGGTTTGTCTGGTCAACTCTTGGGTATCCTTGAGCAAGTTGAGGATCTCCATGAACATATGTTGAGTAAAATGAGAGGGTAAATTTTGGGGTACAACAACACGCACTCGGAAAACATTCATAACCCCGCCTAAAGTTATTTTCATAAGATCCTATCACATACCCTCTTTGGAAATCCAGAAAACATAAACACAGTATCTAGAGCCGAACTTTTCATAATGTTCTGTGCATCGCAAAACCATCCAGTAAACGGTACTACCTTTATGATAGCCAACTTTCACCATCTTGCAAGAACTTCCCATAAACCAATCCTGATAGAAGGCCTAGTGACCATGATAGCAAATGTTATCGGCCTGAGACAACCACTGCTAAACATTGTCCCTCTAGGTAGATTCCAACCAATGAACATCCATTTTTGTTTTAATAGGGGAATTATTGGGAACTTAGGCCCGAGTACCTTTGAACTGCCCATTAACAATCAGTTAATGCCTCTTTTCAACTTGCCTAACCCTAGGAATATTATTCATGACAAGAACAATTGGTTGTATGATTGGGCCAAACCAAAAATTTCACCACCAGCTACTCCTGAGACACCCCAAATTTATGACCACCTTGATTCCTTCCTATCTGATAAAGAAACTGACCCCGAAACCATCCATTTTACCATCATTTTCCATCTCCTGATCAGGCTGACTCAAACACCTCTGCTGATCCGATTGCTACTCCACCTCCCATATTTGACCAAGATCCTGCTTTAAATGCTCTTCAATCTGATCTTGATTTGTTGAGAGATGAACTAATTATTTTGAGTACCGACTTTCACTCTTTCATGCATGTGGTGGCAGAATAGTTGGACCATATTTATCAGCACATCTACTCCGCTGCTCTTCTTAATAATCGTCGTGGCTAATTTTATTTTAGACTCACTGCATGTCTTCTTTTCATATTTAAACATTACAGACACTGTTTTGTTTAAGTGTGGGAAGAAGGCCGATTAGATTAGAATTTCCGTTATTTGTTGTTTCAAATTCTTAAGTACATTTTTATCATTTATTTTCAGTTATATTTTGTTTTGTTTTTCCTTCGTTTACTTTTGAAATTTACATTACTTTTCATTAAATTCTCTATTGTCATGTTTACATATATTTTCTATGCTTTAATATTTCCAATATATATATATATATATATATATATATATATATATATATATATATATATATATATATATATATATATATATATATATATATATATATATATATATATTGCCTGCAAGTATTGAAATATATACGTTTAATTATTGGGAAGTCTGGGAGACAAAATTAAAATTTTTATTCTGTTTTACACTTTGTGCCGCTCGCCATACAAGTGTGACGACTTTCACGCTTCACAAATTGGTCCCGCCCAGCACAAAAGCGTGCCCCTCGGCACAGAGGCAAAAATAGAACGCTTCTGTTTTAACAAAGAAACCCTTAATCGATTTCCCTTCTTCTCATTTTCTTCAAACATCACTTAAACTCCATTAAACCATTGCCTATTTCACTCCCTCCATTATTGTTATCATCAAAGGTCATTAATCCCACACATTACCCACTTTATTTTTCTCTACATATACACTCTCAAAACCCTCTTCCATTCCAAACCTCCAAATTCTCATACAAAACACCTAACCATCTTCCACCTTTGGTTCAACTATGGCACGCAGAAACTCAAGGCCGACACCCAACCTTTCAGGGATTACATTTCGAAATTGGGAAGCCATAGAACACCCGAGGGCTCAGTATCAAAATTTTTATCAACGCTCTGTAATCCCTACACGGTATGTTGATACTGAGTGTTTGCGTAAATTGGGTCTGCTTAATAATGTCCGTTGGTTACTTAGGAACTCTAATTTAGCATTCATCGGCACACAAAATCTTCCTACGTATGAGTCGCTAACTTTGGAATTCTTAAGTTTATTCTTGTACAACCCACCATGCGACGAAAGCCTGCACCTATCCGGATCAGCAACTTTCAGAATGTTCAACGATGAATATTTTATAACTCAAACAACTGAGTGATTTCTTCCGCTTCCCTCGTGAGGGGGAGGTATACTACTGAATCTCTATAGAACCAGACTGGGCATCTACAGCTTTCAGGATTTGGAAAGCTATCTCTGATGAGGAACCTACCATTTTGGAGGGACTTTATGCATCATCTATACATAATCTTGAAATCTGGTATTTTCACCGCGTCATCTCCAACACTATTTTTTGGAGGATCAACAACAACAAAGTAAATTCTAAAGAACTGTTCCTCCTGCATTGTACCTTCACTCCTAACCAGAAGATTAATGCCAGCATATTCCTCTTGTCGCATATCCAGTCTTTGTGTGCAAGAGGGTCTACGCCTTTCTGCATTTGAGGGCTAGTTACCTCTATAGCACTTGGCCTGCGCCTCGAAGATAAGCTTACAAATCTGCCTCCACTGCCACCCACATTCATTGACATCGACAACTTTCGGGCTGGAAACATGATTAAAGTCAGAGGAGATGGGAGGTATAATATTATTCTGCATAACATAGTAGTTCCTAGTGTCATTTTATCAAACATTGCCCTTACAGATGTAACAAACATGGAAAAGTGGCTTTATGATCTTACTGCTCCTGCACCTGGAGATAATGTGCAAAACAACCAAGGCAATGCCCAGGATGATGGGATGGAGCAAGAAATGGAGCAAGGGGATGTTGAACAGAAAGACGAGATGGAGCAAGAAATGGAGCTCCTTATGAAAACATGGCAAGCACGTCCATGATAACCAGAAGAAGATGCGAAAGAGTACCAGTCTCAAATGATGACATTATGGTTTCCATCATGCAACAAGACGAGAGGGTGCAAGCTATGCAAAACAATCAAAATGCAATGATGCAACTCAGGCTAGCTATGTAAACTCAACAACAAGAATATGACAAAAGGAATGAGCATCGGGCTGCAAGAATGACTGAGAAAATGGCGGCTTTAACTGTACGCATGGATGATTTTAAAGAATATTTGTACCATGTGGGTATGCCTCATCCTTCGGTTGGATGGGATGGACAAGGACGAGCGCGAGGGCGAGTAAGAGGACGTGACAATGAGCAAGAGTAGATCGAATTTGCTTCTCTATACATTTCCTCTTTGCTTATAAGCATTGAGACATTGCTTGGTTCAAGCTTAGGGGAGTTAGTTAGGAAACACTTTACTGCTTTCTAAGTAGATTTTTCATTCCCGCTTGTATTTTCTGTAATTCAAACATCTATGTACTTTCGAGTTCTTATATGCAAAACTTTTCCGCTATTATCTAACTTCCCCAGTTTCTTGAGCCATAACAAAAAAAATTGTTCGTTACTTGCATAACTCGATGCATTCAAAGAGTATACATGTTGCTCACTTTTAAGATATATGAGAAACCTTGAGTAAAGCAGAAGCACAATGGATACCGTTGTAACACTCTAAATCCCCAAATTACGCTAGATCTATTTCAGTACCCTTTATACCGAAACCTTAAACTTTAATTTTAAAGTAATCATGAGTAGTTTATTTAGCAGTCAACACCATCTTAAACACAAACTACGTAGGGAGTCGATGAATATAGAGAATGATCCCAAGTATTTAAAAAGTTACATGCTCTAATATTATAAAATAGGGAATGCACCAATTAATTTAGGCTACCCTCACCCGGTCACTTAATCCAACGGATGCGGAACCTACATAATATACCAATAGAAACCCGTTGTCGGTTGGTTCAGAGGTGTTTGGTAGTGAACTTGGTAGGGCGGACTACGGTCCGATCCCCCACAACTGGCAATTGGGTGAATTAAAGGAGGTTACCCCTTATATGTTCTAGAACCTCATGCTTAAAAGAATCATATTCACTAACCGACTACTCTACTATGTGCGTGTAAAGATAAAGGGCTTAATGTGATTGCGCTAGAATGAAAATGGGTGAAATTTAGCGAAAAGAATTAGGTTGAGCTATAATGGCATGACTGGAATTGGTCTGCACAGGGGGGGGGGGGGGTAAGTGTTATTATTGTATCTTTTATGTTATTTTGAGCTTATGTTCCCACGAAAACATTGGCACAACCTCTTACAATTCGAATTGCATCATGTATTTGCATTTAACCTGTGCTCTACTAATTGTCATACTAACTATATTTCTTGAGGACAAGCAAAGGTTCAAGCTTAGGGGAGTTTGATAACACGAAAAGTTATAGCATATTCCAACCGATTTACATAGATAAAGCTTCTGATTCTTCGTTTATTATGTTGCATTATGTCTCTATTTGTAGTATTTGCAGCACATTTTAGGTATTTAGTTTCTGCAAAGCATACATGAGAAAATGAAGAAAAATATTGGAGAAATGAAGAAGAAATGGCACTTTAGCAGCAAAAATGCAAACATTTTGTATCAGAAGCCATGTCGTCCGTTACAAGCGCATGCTGCCCATCACAAAGTCCAAAAGTGTACCCCTCGACACACTTCTTGTCCCGACCGACACAAAATGGAAATACGTGCCCCACGCTACAGCACATGACAGTCGTTACAAGTCATATATCAGTTACAAAAATGTCTCCATGAAACGCACGACTTGCTGAAAATTTTCAACGAATAAAGAACGAGGATCAAGGAAGTGTTCCTATTTTTGCTCAGCATATGGAATATATAAAAGCAAGACAGTTACCAAAATTCGAGACGGAGAGACACCTGCTCAAAAATCTTATTTTTCTACATACTGCAACATTGTTATTTTATTCCAGTTTTATAGTTTTTGATATTTATTATAGTTTCGTTCAGAATTTCGTGAGCAAAGAAAACCATCACCATTAAATCAATATTTCTTCACATCGGAGGAATATTGCAAATTTAGTTTCCTTCTAGCTTCCAGAATTTTGTTTAGGCTTATTCGTACTTCTTCAAGATATTTTGTTCTGAAGCTAATCCTACAGGCTTGTGGAGGATAGCATATTGCACTATGATTCTTCAGTGTTTTATTTCAGGTTCAAATTTTAAACATAGTTTATTTATTTTTACCATGCCTATGTTATTGAATGTATGTTTTTATTTTATGTTATCACGCAATAAAATTATGTTTGGCTAATTTTCCCGATACTGGTATGTGAAGTCCTAAACCGAAGGGATTCAATAATTAATTGGCATAAATATTTTACAAAATACTTTTCTGGTTTTGATTTCCAATTTCGATATTAAATTGTTTTGTTACAAGAGTAAAAGACAGACTAAGGATAAAATCAACAGAGCGAGAGTTTGAAGTTTTAACCAAATAGTGGTGATTGAACATTAATTTTAAAAACAGCGAGAGCACTTTAAAATTAATTGGATCTATTTGTTTTCAAAAAATACTTTTAAATTTTAAATGACACAGCGAGAGCGCTAATTTGAGTTTAATAATATGGCCTGAATCGATAGAACGAAAGTGTGAGACAAGGGTTTTTAAATTAATAGTTTCCACTAAAACAGTGTTTTAATACTCAAAACTATGTCAATGACTTATTTAATTCCTGAAGTTGACAAATTACATATCGGTGTCCCATTATCAATTATTAGATCTTAGTTAATTCTCATTTAAACCCCAACATCCTAATTTTATAATTAGCCTTAGCTTTACACAGTGACCCTAGATAACAGTAGTTTGACCATCAGTCCTTGTGGGTATAATATCTTTTAAAATTACGCGATTAGACTGTGCACTTGCAGTCACTACACCCGACAGACTCTCAAAGTCGCGATCAACCATTTATGATGACTAGTCGATGCAATTTTGATATCGAGACAGGTAATCTGACACTGAAATCATTTGATGAGGAATAACCTTAAAGGTGTTGGAAATCAAGAAGCAAGGTGTAGGTGGAAAGAATAAATCTTCAATTGGAATGATCAAAGTAGAAGGAGAAGGAAATTATTCAAAATCACTCCTAGAAGAAGTCTCAGGAAAAATCTCTCAGGTGGCATCAATAAAAACTCCTAAGCTAAGTCAAGAAGGAAAGAAGAGAAAGAAGAAGGAACATCGATATGAGAAGATGGAAGTTGGAAGTGGTTGGAAGCACAAATGGGTTGATACTTTGATCTAAATGAGTTCTGGATTACGGAAGAGACAAACAACAAGGTGTGGAAGAAGAAGTACCCCCCATAAGGGGATGAACCATCGAGTCATGCGGCGTTAAACAAAGTGCTTCATGGGAGGTAACCCACACTTATAATAACTTAGTTTTTCTTTTTATTTTGTTTGCAGGTAATAAAAAGGGAGTCTTACTCGTGAAAGCTAGGAGGCAGCAACATGTGTTGCATTACCCTCTATGAGTCACCTTCTCGAGCTTGTTATGAAACATTAGGGGTCAATGTTTAGTTCAAGTTTAGGGGGGTTTTATTGATTTTATTCTTTTCAAATTATTTGTTAGTTCTATGCAAATTGCTGTGTAAATCCACGAGTTGAAGTCCTCCAAATTTGGCTGAATTTTTTGTTTTGATCAAGAACTTGGTTCTCATAGAGTTCAGGAATAGTACATAGAGATAAAGGGATGGTTGTTCGAGGGTAGGAAGTTTATAACATGACCGGGATACGAGTCTAACATGTAGATTTTTACCATAGTACTTGAATCCTGAGAAGTATTCCTTGAGTAGTTTATCTTAAGAGTCTGGCATAATATAGATTCACATGCATGTATGACTGGTTGAGAAATAAACAAAGCTGGCACAAAATGATGAAAAGGCGGTAAAAGGCAACTAGATCACTAAGTTGGGTAGCCCTCACCAGGTTATTTAGCCTAAAAGGGGTTGATCCCTAAATGTCGTCCATAAAGGAAAATATATAAATTAAAATGTTTTGAAAATTTAATCTGAAATTATAAAGGAGCAAAAGCTCTTATTTGGTGCCTGAGCAAAACAAATTCTTGATCACTCTTGTGCATGTGATAATCATCAATAATTATCATTGCCTTAATTTAACTATCCGAATGAAAAAGGAGGAAAATCGAAAAAAGACTTAAGTATAAACCATAGTTAGAGAGGTATCTGAAGAGGAATCTCGATATTAAAAGGGTCTTACACTAACTCTTCGCGTCATGTGAACATCATACGAACTTCTTTTTGATCAATTTGAACTGATGTCCCACGTATGAGTACCAGGCTTGTGTGATTTTCATTATTCCTTGAAAAGGTCGCTTGAGGTCAAGCAACAGTTTAAGTTTGGGGGAGTTTGATCAGTGGTTTTTCCACCTTTATTTACATTTAAATTTAGTTATAGTTTCTTTATTTTGTCAAGTGTTTTATTTCATTTTTCTATGTTTTATGTGTTGGTTGTGTATTTTGTTATTTTCAGGTTCAGAGGAATAGAACCAGGAAAATCAGTGCGAAAAGTGAAAATTTGGAGTGTCGGAGGAAGTCTTAGAAACCAAGCTACAAGGTTCTTGACATGGACTTCCATGTCACCTGACACGGGCCGTGTCAGAAGAGGATGCATAACTTTGGGAGAGGAGGCAGAGGCTGATACGGGTACCCGTGTCAGCTGACACAACCCGTGTTAGAAGGTCTGGTGAGAGCGTGATTAGAAGCGAGAAACAGAGACTGAAACGGGTGCCCGTGTTGCATGACACAGCCCGTGTCGACCAAGGCGCTAGGAATTCTGATTTTTGGAGTTTTAAGTGTCTTGGATCATTAAGGGTACTTTGGATATTTTTGCATTAATGAGAGATGACCTAATACTATTAAAACCTGTTTGTGAGAGGGAGACAAGGATTTTTTGGCCACAGGAAGAATTGAGGACAAAAGATTGAAGACTACACCAGAGTTGGAGAACGAAGACCTTTCATGAGCGAAAGCAATTGAAGATCAAAGTTCACTATCTATGTCATGTTTAATTTTTATTTTGAAATTACTTTGAACAATATGAGTAGCTAAACCCCCCAATGCTAGGGGTGTCTCTGATTTGACTATGTAAATGATTTTGATTCTTTAATTTATTTAATACAATAGTATTCTCTATTCAATTTAATTGTACAATGTTTTTAATGCTTTCTTGATCAGACAAATTAGGATTGATATATGGTTAACAACCAGCTAGACCGCAATTGTTAAGGTTTTTGTACGAGTAGGCTATAGTAGATATCACCTAGGACTATGAATACCCTAAAGTTCCAGGATTTAACCCTTTAAAAAACAAAGGCTTGACTCCATCAGAAATCTCTAAGGACTTAGAATTTAGGATGAAGGTTCAAAGGTTTTCCCACTAAGGACTTAGGGGAAGATAACCTAGATGGCAGGAAATTGAAGGATATGAACTTGTTGAAGTGATCAGGATTCAGGATAGTTACAGGGAAAATTATACACCTTACCCTAGCATGTTTCTCATATCTGTAAAAAAACCATTTTATATTTCTACTACTAGTTAAGTGACAATTCCAAAACCAAAACCTATATCTAGTTTTTTGTTTAATTGAACTACGAATTTAACTCGATAATTGCACCCACTTCTTGAGATCTATATTCGGGGAATTTCCCTGTTATTACAAGGGGAAAAAATAGTACACTTGCTATTTTTCCTATCAGCAATTAACATCTTCAACATTATGAGCAATGAAAACATCCTTAGCTGGAGTATATGCACAATTTGAATCTAAATCATTTTCTCCACATGTAGACAATGATTGCTTCAAATAGATTAAAATGTAGTCAAAAAATAAGAATATTAACACAAACTCAAAATTTCATGTTTCATAATTAGTTTACATACCGTAGAATGTTCGATATTTCCTTGGTTTGCATTCATAGTTACAGATTGAGTCTGAGCTTGATTATTCCATTTTTGACATGAATATTAGGTTAGATTTTGAATTAGACAAACATAGATTAAGTTTTCATGTAAATAACTATAATAAAGTCAAACCTCATAAGTTATGTAATCAGTTTCAATTTGTTTGACAAATTCTTCATCCACAAAAAGCTTCCAAACTGAATCTTGACCAAAATTTGTCTGAACCTTGACTCTAAAAACCATCTTTTTACACAAAAGAAAATCAAGCTCGTCAGGGTAAATCATGTTATCATTTTCTCCATCCTAGCAATGGAATGCTAAAATATTCAGGAAAATAGAAACCCATATATCAATAAAATGAAAGATAACATAGTAAATTTATATCTCTAACGTTGACTTATACATATTATCAGCTATCTTTCCAATAATTTCAGCATAATCAACATCCCAAAACACAAATCAAAACTTTGAATCACCACTAGTAACATACATATCTACTTTGTACCTTTTATATCAAACAAATAATATTATTAGGTGATATAACTAACAAAATATAAGATACAAATACTTTAAAAAGATTTTAAAAAATTTTAAAAATTGAACCTAGGTATAGCTTGTTTAACATCTTCTCCACGTGCAAACTTTAGGAATTGTTAAGATTAATCGCTTTTAAAGAACACTTTGTGCATCCATAATAGAACCAACCATATTTTGATACATCAAACTTTAAAGTAGTTGCTACCGTAACACAAAGCATATCCTAAATACAATCCAAAAATATCATATGTATAATCACATAATAATATAATTTAAACTTACTGCATTTAGAGTACATATTTTACAACCTACTTATTTGACCTTGCATAACTGACTTAAGGACATGCGTTTGGACTTATGAACAAACTTCTCAATTGGGGTATATTGAGATGCACCAGACCAATTAGACAAAGATCTTGATGATTGAGTCGACTTCTTAGTCTGTTCATTTGTAGGTAACCTATAACATATGACATAATTTAATGGTATATATGAAATTTCACGATTAAAAGATGATATTTTTAAATGATAACAAATTAAATATTTATTACTTAGACAAAAATTCTTTAATATCTGGAATATCTCCATTAATTAGTAATTTAGAACCACTATATTTGTTTGAAACTGTAAACGATAATTGTAATTTTGAAATCATTGTCATGGTTGATGTATTCAAATATGTGGAAAAAAAGTCAGACATATAAAACCTTGACAATCCTTTATCATTGTACGTGTGAGAATAATTGCAATAGCGCCATTGTTATTGGCATCATTGTAGTAATCCAAAAACTTAGATCCATAGCTTTTCCATATGGTGCAGTTAATAAGATTACCACTATGTTGAATCATGAAAATAACATTTTCAGTGTAGGTTTACTGAATATGGATTACAACAAAAATTGCATTAAAAATATGCAGAATACTAAAAATAATAAATTACCTCAAGTCTTTAAGCTTTAGTAACACAAGAATTTTTCCCTGGTGTGTTGGATTGGATGTTGTTTATCTCATGTACAAGACCAATAACATGTGTGTTGTACCCCAAAATTTGCCCTCGCGCTTTTCCCCAAGAAATCTCAGCTTCAAACATTTCCTGACTTCTCCAAACTGGCTCAAGAATCGGACAAACGGACTTTTCTTGACAGTCAAGCAAAACTAGGGTTTTTTACTAATTTTCAGAGCTCTGAATTGTTTCATACAGTGGGCTTAGGGTTTGATTGATTTTTGGTTCAATTTTGATCAAGCGAGCGTGATTTGGCATTTAATCGGGAATTAAGTTTTTATGGGCATATTCTCAGAAGAATTTGAATTCCACAGCACTTTGCGATTTATTTCAAGATTCAGATTAAAATTCGCGTTATCTTGGTTTAATCAGTAAAAGAGACAGTGGTTTGAATTCAGTACGTTTTGATTGGGCCAGTCAGATACAAGATGCAGTATTGGATTAACAGTGTTCATGTGTTTGATCAGTCTATCTGGGTTAATTGCTGCTTTGTTTTGGATATTGAATAAGACAGACTTTAATTGATCAATGTTGTTTTATTTTAGTTATTTATTATTCTGAAATTAAATGATTGAATTTATTATTCAATTGTTTTAATTCTAAGAATTTTAAATAAATAAATAAACAATAAAGAAATTGGAATTAATTGGATAATTTAAACTTTTATTGATGTTTGAATTATTTGTACAAATTGTTGTTTATTACAGACAATAATTTACATTTAATTTAAATATTACATAGAATGAAAAACTATCCTATTTTCTAAATATTCTTCGTTCTTCATTCCGCTCCGGTATTCCATTTTTCATCTGCAAAAAGAAACAAGAAAAGTCAGAAAGCAGTTAATTGGAAAAGACAGTTAAATTGCTCATCATTAGGGGCCACTGACTGGGATCAGTTGACCCTCTCTGCAAATCACGGGATTTCTCCCGGTTCACAGAGAGGGAAGATTATTTTATTTTTCATGAAATGCAAATGTCAAAAATGCATAAGTCATAAATTTTAAGCTGCATAGAAATTCAAGATTCAAAATCCAATCCAAACTGAAAAAGTTCAATCCAAACTCTCTATCCAAAAGCAAAGGCTACTGTCAAAATGCCCAAGGTTTACTCAAAGAAAGATTTCAAAAAAGTGCATTTGCTGTCACAAGCTCAAAAGCTGTCATGGAGAGATTTTTGCCAAGATATCAAATGCAAAGTCATACACAAACTGTCAAAAGAGAGATAAAGGAGATGCAAAATGTGTTATGCAAGCAACAAACATCTTAAATCATCATTTCCCCATAGTTAGCCCCTTCAGAAATAGTACAGAATATAATCATATTAAAATTCAAACTGTACTTTGGAGAGAGAGTAAAGAGAGATAAAGCAGTAGGCAGGGGTTAGGCATCAGCAGCAGACAGAAAAGAGATATACAAAATCAGAAAAGGGCCAAGACAGTTCAGCAGGCAAGTAAAAGAAAAGATATACAAAATCAAAGAGACAAACTCAGTTCAGCTTAGAAGAGGGAGAGAGATACAAACTCTAAAAGTCTAAAGCCACTACTGTCCACAAACCTCAAAAAACTCTGCATCAATATCAAGATCCACAAGCAAAATATACAAAACGGTTCAGGACAGTTCAGAAGAAAAGATATATGAAACTCACCCAACTTTGCCTCACCACAAGACACCACTAGCCAGTACAGAAGTGAGGACATAGAAGAAAAAAAAGGGATAACCAAACATGATCAAACCTGAATCTGTCAAAAAGCAACACACTGCAAACCAATAACCTCACCCTGCCTCAACCCTCAAAAAACACCATAACCTGAACAACCTCAAGCATAAGCATCAGTGATAACCACAAAACCAAACCAATAACCTCACCATACCAACATCCTCAAACCCAAAAACAACACAAAAGCTAAACATATGAACTAACCCCTTTGCTGTCAAACTGAACCAGCATAAGCATCAGTCAAAAAGAATGCCTTACCAAAAACCTTCAAACACCCACAAAAACTGATAACCAAAACCAATACCCTGTCATATAAGCTCAGAACATCCTGCCTCAATCTTCATGCTAAACACACAAACCTGATAAACAAACTCAAGCCTCACCCTTTTGTGAAACCAACATCTAAACCATTCAATCCAAGCAATATGCTAGCCACAAGCTAAAGCCCTCAGTACAAACATCATTGGGCATTAAATCTCAAAAAATACATAGCATCCACCACCCAAGGCAATAACTGTCCAAAATCAGTCAAAGACAATAAAGGCAAGCAGACAACAAGAAGCATAGTTCAAGATATCACGGGACAATCATTCAAGGCAAAGGGACATAAAGAAGAAGAGGTAAAGAAGTGAGGAATTAAAGGCTTCTCAGAACGCATCATCATCAAAGCCTTAATCCTAAGCGAAGAACGAAAGTACCAGGAAAGCGTCAAACGCGAAGCAAGCTCCATCACCGCCGCTCCGGCCTCCTGAGCGCTACTTCTCCACCTTCCCTCCATCTCCAAATATCAGGTAGTGGAATCTTCGCCCTCTATCTCTTTCCTTTCACCTCATAAAAGACAAAAAAAAAACAAGAACTTAAAATAACATACGCGAATCCAGAAAAGAGATAAAAGCATAAGACATTAAAACGAACCATGTTTCAAAGGCGCTGAGTTCGCGTTAGGGAGGAAAGAAGAGTGTTGAATAGCGCTGGTGGCCGGAGACAATCAAATTCTCAGAAATTGCTAATCGGAGAAGACGAATACCACGAACGCGCCGCTGCTGATTAGCCCTAACCCTCGTTCCACAAACAATGCCTAACCCTAATCTCGCCCTTGTTTGACACGGGCCTAACCCGTTCATGATTCCTCTAAGCCCACTAACTTCTTCTAACAAATACTAACCCTTCCTTTTCCTTGTTTTTTACTTCTTAACACTAACCTTCTTTTGTTATTTATTTTCATAAACAATAGTTATTTCCTTTTACTAACTTTATTCTCTAAACAATGTTTTTTTATTTTTTGTAAAAATACTAATTTAATTAAATTGCATTTTTATCATCTAAGTTAAAACATTCTTTTTAAGTATATTTATACATGAAAATAATAAACTTTTTCATAATTAAATTGAAAATACTTTTTCTTAATTTAAATACTTTTTATACACAATTAACTTAAAAACATTTTTGAAATATATTTGTATATGTTATCTTTTCTTTTTTATATACATAATTAAAATTGAAATTCTTTAGTTAATATACATTTTTGTACATAATTAACATACAAAAAATCAAAGATTCGTTAAAATACATTTATCTAAGTCAAAACCCTAATACGACTCAATTTCACATTTCGTACTTGCACATATTTACACTTACACAATACATATACATTTGCACTTACACAATATATTGCCCTACACACACTTTATCTTATATTTGTATATTTGATTTACATATTGATTGCGACATTCGATTTGGTTGTAAATTATTGGGTACTATAAGTCTCGTCCCCTTGTACATTTATATCCCCACCCCCTGATACCATTTTGTAATAGCGTAGATTTACATTCCGCAATTTACAGTTTTTTCCAATTATACCATGATTAGACCTAGGGTTTGTATGTACATAAAATCAAACGTTAGATAACCTAATACAAGACAAATGCATGTAATCGATACACAATCACACTTGCACCCTCTAAGGTAATCCCACATGTTGCCTTCCAAATGGGCCATGCTTGCACGTCGAATGTCTTTGGCAAAACGAATTCAAATGATCATAAGTCCCTCGATGACGCTTTCGAAAGTCGCCTATCAAAATGATCAAGTCCCTTCAAGCAAATTGCCAAAGACACTTGGCACCATTGCATTCATGGTCTATGCGATGACCCGCGCCTGTCCCGAATAAACTTCCTAAATACAAGATTGCCTACCAATTTCAATGGTAGAACAAAATTGTCAAAAAGGGTTAAAACACGACGAAAATCTTTTGAGAAAGCTTTAGGGTAGATAAACTCTTAAGTACCTGTCAATTTGCAAAGAAAACACTTGCCTAATTTCAAAACCCACTTCACAAACACTTTTCAAAAATCAAACTTTTCAAACCCTTGAAACATCTTTTTAAAAGATAAAACACCTTTTGTAAAACATTCGAGTAAAGAATTGTTACAAGGTTAGCCTAGCGCAAGGCATCTTTTCAAAACATTTTCAAAACAATCCACAAAGCACCATTTCACACAATTGAAAACCAAGGCAAGATTGATCTAAGCAAGTACCTAAGAGCCCATGGATAACCATGGATGAAAAGGGTGCTAATACCTTCCCTTTTCATAATCTACCCCCCGAACCCACGAAATATCTCAAAAGGTTTTTGCTGTGCTTTTTTTAACCTTTCCTTTAGGATAAAGTAAAAAGTCGGTGGCGACTCTTGCTAACCGCACAAGTGCGAATACGAACGCAAAACCTCAAGTCAGTTCTCCCACCGTATCACAGAACTGGCGACTCTGCTGGGGAGACCTTTAAAGTGGGGTTACCTTAGGGTTTAGATCACCTTTACTTTTAATTGATTGCTTTGTTTGCTTTACATTTGTGGGCTTTGTATCGGAGTTTTATAGATCCTAACCCGGATCTGGGGAAACCCTTTTAGGTAGCAACAAGGCTGTGAGGGAACTGTGCGGGGTATACCGACATGGTTGAAGCAGTCTGCTACGTTGATGTGGCACTTTGGTGTGTACCGGTAACCCTTGAGTTCAGTCAAGGAGAGTACGGGGCCGCCGCGTGGTGTCGTGAAACATCAACTGACCTTAGAACCTTAATTGACCATCTTAGCCTCTTTAGGGTAGTGAGATGACTACTTTGGTGTACTCCGAAGTCGGTTGATACTCGATACTACACTCAATTGAGGGTTGCTTTCCTGGGATATTTCGGTCGCCAGTTCAGTGGCTAAATCGAAACGATGAACAATGAAAGCAATCCAGTGATATGGGGACCTTTAGAACCCGGTTACTTTTGATATGACAGGTTTTAACCAACAAACTGAAAGAGGGTAGTACCTGAACCTCATGCAAGCCTAAACCTAAGGCCTTGTGTGCTTTGTGTGAATATTGTTTGCTTGTATATACACTTACTTGCTTGTGCATACATGTACATAACACCATAACATCATACCATAGCATTTTAGCATTTTCAATAACCATTTCAAGGATCTCGAGGGTTCTTTTGATGCAGGGTTACGTTGAACCAGACATCTATCAAGGGGCAAGAGGTTTCTCCTCTAACCAATCCAGTCAAAGTTCAAGTGCAACAACTTGAATCAGTGGCTATGACCCACTTGGCATGGTGAGCTTGATTCTCGTGGAAAGATATCCAACGACGCAAAGTTCTCCAATCAAAGTTCAAGTGCAACAACTTGAATCAGTGGCTATGACCCACTTGGCATGGTGAGCTTGATTCTCGTGGAAGGACGTCCACCGATGCAGAGATCTCCAATCCAGGAGCAGAGTTCAACCTCTAACGTTTTTCTTGTGTTTACCCCAAGAGATCTTTGAAAACATGCATCCACATATCATGCATTGTATTTTGACGACCTTTCCTTTTTCAGGTTTCCTTACTCTCCTGCTGTTTATTTCAGCAAGAGATGGCTCTAGAACGGTCTGTCAAAGACATCCAAGACCAGACTGCTCATCTGCAGGAGATGTTCATGAATTTGTCCCTGGGGCAAGAAGAGATGAAAGCTCTCCTCACCAACGGCTTGGGGAGTTCCAACAATGCCAGGAATGATCAGATTGCGGAGCTGCAGTTTGATCTGACAACACTGAGGACCCAAATGATGGGATATTTGGTGGGCCAGATGGCTCTCATCCAAGACCTATCTCAAAGACAAGAGGAACTCGGAGTTCTGGTCCGCCAACTGCTTCCAAACAACCAGCTGGGGCAAACGTCTGAGGTCGAAGAGCAGGTCACCGCTCAGCCTCCATCAACTCAAGAAGACAAGGGGAAAGCTCCTCTGCTAGCTTCAGGATCACAAACCCATCAACAAGCTCGCCGGCGTCAGCGGGGCAATCGGCGTAGACAAGAAACGTCGGGAAGGCAGTTCACAGAGACTGACATACCGTCATCTCTAATTCTGGAGCGCTTGTTGGAGGTTAATCTGACTGCTTTGAGGGATCCTATCCGGAACCCAAATACTTCCGCTCCTGACTATCATCCCGATGCATTTTGTGTTTACCATTCCTATAGCCCAGGACACGACACCGATAGCTGTTGGGCCTTGAAGAACAAGATTCAAGATCTGATTGACATTGGAGTGCTGAGGTTCATGCCAGACGGCGAGATGAAGATCTTCCGTTAAAGGGTTCTCTGCTTGAAGTGACGAAGCTCGAATTGAAAGACTTTTGCTTCTTTTTTGAATTTTCAAAGTTGTAATTTCTTTTGCTGTCAAACAATTATTTGTTGATGTTAAACTCTGTTTTCATTAATGCATTGCATATGTTTGTCTTGAATTCATCCATTCGTTTCACTACTCTTATGCTTTTCTTTATGATATTTGACTCTTGACAAAAAAGCTGCAAGCCTTTAGAGGGAGGATGACGAAACAATACCGTGATCTTATACAGTATGCTTTTGAACAGACCTTGCTGATGATGTACAGGCATTTCTTTCAATTCCCAAACACTGGAGTTATAAGGAAGTCAATCCCTAGTCAACCCCTTCGAGCCAAAGAAGTAGGAGTTTCTGTTCTAAACAATCAAAACCTTTGATATAAACCTGGGGCAGGGTAGTCTCTCAGTTAATTCAAAAGAGAACGCGCATTGAAGTCGCAAACTCTCAGTTCGTAATACGACGAACGACGTCAAAAAAGAAAGCATTCCTTCGGAATCAAAAGACAAGGGTGGTTCCTTATCACACAGACAGTCAATCTCTCAAAAGAGAAAAGCCCACCAAGCCAAAACCTATGAATGAAGCTTTAAAAAGCTGGGGCATCCCGCTGACAGCAATCCCGAAAACGGTAACAGTCAGGCAAAAGTTAGGGATAACAAATCAAAATCAAAATAGTGAGGTCATTACAAAACCCTCAACAACATGTAAGGTGTTGAAAAAGAAAAGGAGATGATGACTGTCTCCCAAAAATTCAAACCGGTGAACCATCGCCCAAAAGTCGTTCCAAACTCAAAACAAAGTGCGACGCACAATTAACTGAGCTTAGGTTGAAGAACATCACGAAGAGCGGGTGGGTACAAATATACTTTGAGCCTTTATCCTTTGTTTCTTAAACCGTGAACCAGGCCACGTTACAACCCTCCAAAAGTCCTAATTGAAGCATGGGTTAGTTCGAAAGCGTACTGTTACAAAAGGTATCCTGACTCCTGTAGGGCTTTGCTCTAAATCTCGTGTTAACTTGTCTTATGAAAAGTTTTCTGCTAAAAAACGCATTTTTCAAAACTTCGAGACAAACATAAACTTTGCATTGCTTGAATATCACTGTCTGCATTTAACCCCTTTTGTTTGACAGCGAAGAAGTTCATACAGCGAATGTTCAGAGGAACGAAAACTCTCTCAGTAAGTCAAAATCACTTCAAAAGAATAACACTTCCATTACAAATCTCCTATCAACAAGGGGCATGACATGTCGCAATCCAATTAACCTGGGGCAGTCCAGTCAAGGTCCAACAGATCTTTCAAAGTTCAGTTAACCTGGGGCAGTCCGGTCAAGATTTCAAGAAATCTCTCAATATGCAGAGTAATCTGATTCAAGACTCCTTCTTCACCACTTGGGGCATTCGAATGTCAAAAGTGTTCGACAAATCAACTACAACATTTCCAGACTCGACTCCTGTATCCAGCCAGGGCATGTCTGAAGAATTCCAGATCAACACCTGCAGCAACCCAGGAAACATCTGTGAACGACCGATTGTAGACCAACACCTGTAATAAGCCAGGAATTTATCACCACTTGGGGCATTCGAATGTCAAAAGTGTTCAAAACCCGATGCAGTTTTACGCAAGCTCATCATCAGGGAGCCCTACACTGATTCCACTTCAAGACTTCTGAAAACAGTTTATGGATTCTTCCCAAGTAACGGATGTTAATCTATCAGCTTGTTCAGATGCAACCTTTGAATTTAGTTTCCGGACGCTTCCCAACAACGGATGCCGCTCTATTGCTAATTCAACCTCAAGATCTCTGAAAACAGTTCACGGGTTCTCCAAGTAAACGGATGTTAACCTATCGCTTGTTCAGATTCTTCCCAAGACTTCTGAAAATAGTTCATGGATTCTTCCCAAGTAACGGATGTTAATCTATCAACTTGTTCAGATGCACCTTGGAATTCAGAAGCTTCCCAACAACGGATGCTGCTCTTTACTGATTCAACTTCAAGATTTCTGAAAACAGTTCACGGGTTCTCCAAGTAAACGGATGTTAACCTATTGCTTGTTCAGATTCTTCTCAAGACTTCTGAAAACAGTTCATGGATTCTTCCCAAGTAACGGATGTTAATCTATCAGCTTGTTCAGATGCAACCTTTGAATTTAGTTTCCGGACGCTTCCCAACAACGGATGCCGCTCTATTGCTAATTCAACCTCAAGATCTCTGAAAACAGTTCACGGGTTCTCCAAGTAAACGGATGTTAACCTATCGCTTGTTCAGATTCTTCCCAAGACTTCTGAAAATAGTTCATGGATTCTTCCCAAGTAACGGATGTTAATCTATCAACTTGTTCAGATGCACCTTGGAATTCAGAAGCTTCCCAACAACGGATGCTGCTCTTTACTGATTCAACTTCAAGATTTCTGAAAACAGTTCACGGGTTCTCCAAGTAAACGGATGTTAACCTATCGCTTGTTCAGATTCTTCCCAAGACTTCTGAAAACAGTTCATGGATTCTTCCCAAGTAACGGATGTCAATCTATCAACTTGTTCAGATGCACCTTGGAATTCAGAAGCTTCCCAACAACGGATGCTGCTCTTTACTGATTCAACTTCAAGATTTCTGAAAACAGTTCACGGGTTCTCCAAGTAAACGGATGTTAACCTATTGCTTGTTCAGATTCTTCTCAAGACTTCTGAAAACAGTTCATGGATTCTTCCCAAGTAACGGATGTTAATCCAACAGCTTGTTCAGATGCACTTTCGAATTTAGTTTCCGGACGCTTCCCAACAACGGATGCCGCTCTATTGCTAATTCAACCTCAAGATCTCTGAAAACAGTTCACGGGTTCTCCAAGTAAACGGATGTTAACCTATCGCTTGTTCAGATTCTTCCCAAGACTTCTGAAAACAGTTCATGGATTCTTCCCAAGTAACGGATGTTAATCTATCAACTTGTTCAGATGCACCTTGGAATTCAGAAGCTTCCCAACAACGGATGCTGCTCTTTACTGATTCAACTTCAAGATTTCTGAAAACAGTTCACGGGTTCTCCAAGTAAACGGATGTTAACCTATTGCTTGTTCAGATTCTTCTCAAGACTTCTGAAAACAGTTCATGGATTCTTCCCAAGTAACGGATGTTAATCTATCAGCTTGTTCAGATGCAACCTTTGAATTTAGTTTCCGGACGCTTCCCAACAACGGATGCCGCTCTATTGCTAATTCAACCTCAAGATCTCTGAAAACAGTTCACGGGTTCTCCAAGTAAACGGATGTTAACCTATCGCTTGTTCAGATTCTTCCCAAGACTTCTGAAAACAGTTCATGGATTCTTCCCAAGTAACGGATGTCAATCTATCAACTTGTTCAGATGCACCTTGGAATTCAGAAGCTTCCCAACAACGGATGCTGCTCTTTACTGATTCAACTTCAAGATTTCTGAAAACAGTTCACGGGTTCTCCAAGTAAACGGATGTTAACCTATCGCTTGTTCAGATTCTTCTCAAAGCTAACCATCACGGAAGATCGCGCTCGCCAAAAATTCTCCCTATCCCCAGCAGAGTTCCTTCAGCCCCCAGCGGAGTCAGATTTTCAAACTTTCTCCCCACAGAGTTTTGAGGAAGCATATCTTAAGTTCCCCAATGAAGTCTCCAGGGATACCTCCCATCAAAGCAAAGACTCTCAATCTGGTCTCCCCGGCATGAGTCTACTAGTTGGAGCTCCCCGGTAGAGGCCATCAGGAATTCTCTTCCCCAGCAACAGTCAAGGATTTATTTTCCCCGGCCGCAGTCAAGATGCTTTTATCTTCAGCCATCTCGGAATCATGTATCCTTGGCAAGATTAGCTCATCAGCTTACATGCGCATTCATTACATTCATATCATAAACATTAGAGGTCACATGCATTGCATCATGCATCATAACATTGCATACAACTAACTCTTTGCCTTTTCAGGTAAGATCAGTCGACAAACACAGATCATCTCCTGAGATTCATCCAAAAATAGTTCAGATGTGACCCGGACACGGCGACTTTCTGATACTTATTCCAGATTCATTCAGACGCATCAGCAGAAACCTTACACCGTTTCCTCTTCAATTTCTCAACTTCTGAAACAAGTTTACGGATTCTTCCCTACAACGGACGTCAATCTACCGATTTGTTCAGACTCTTCTCAAACTTTTGAAGACAGTTTACGGATTCTTCCCTACAACGGAGGTCAATCTACCGACTGATTCAGACTCTTCTCAATTTTTGAAAATAAGTTACGGACGCTTCCCAACAACGGATGCTGCTCCATTGCTCGTTCAGTCCCAACTCCTGAAAGTAGTTTACAGATTCTCCAGACATGGACATCAATCTGTTGCTTGTTCAGACCCCAGTTTAGAGATATTCCAAAACAGGGATGCCCTTCTGACAGTTGTCCACTCACCATTGACGCACAGTTCAACATCACCAAATGGCATCTTTAAGCCCATTCACCTCACCGTCACATCGACGAGCGCAAATTTTCTGGGCACATTAGTGTTCAATCTCCTTTTACCTTCAAGTCGCGAAAGGCAAACTTGCCAATCTAACTCTTCAGGTCAAAGAAGATTGAACAGGGGCAACTGTTGTACCCCAAAATTTGCCCTCGCGCTTTTCCCCAAGAAATCTCAGCTTCAAACATTTCCTGACTTCTCCAAACTGGCTCAAGAATCGGACAAACGGACTTTTCTTGACAGTCAAGCAAAACTAGGGTTTTTTACTAATTTTCAGAGCTCTGAATTGTTTCATACAGTGGGCTTAGGGTTTGATTGATTTTTGGTTCAATTTTGATCAAGCGAGCGTGATTTGGCATTTAATCGGGAATTAAGTTTTTATGGGCATATTCTCAGAAGAATTTGAATTCCACAGCACTTTGCGATTTATTTCAAGATTCAGATTAAAATTCGCGTTATCTTGGTTTAATCAGTAAAAGAGACAGTGGTTTGAATTCAGTACGTTTTGATTGGGCCAGTCAGATACAAGATGCAGTATTGGATTAACAGTGTTCATGTGTTTGATCAGTCTATCTGGGTTAATTGCTGCTTTGTTTTGGATATTGAATAAGACAGACTTTAATTGATCAATGTTGTTTTATTTTAGTTATTTATTATTCTGAAATTAAATGATTGAATTTATTATTCAATTGTTTTAATTCTAAGAATTTTAAATAAATAAATAAACAATAAAGAAATTGGAATTAATTGGATAATTTAAACTTTTATTGATGTTTGAATTATTTGTACAAATTGTTGTTTATTACAGACAATAATTTACATTTAATTTAAATATTACATAGAATGAAAAACTATCCTATTTTCTAAATATTCTTCGTTCTTCATTCCGCTCCGGTATTCCATTTTTCATCTGCAAAAAGAAACAAGAAAAGTCAGAAAGCAGTTAATTGGAAAAGACAGTTAAATTGCTCATCATTAGGGGCCACTGACTGGGATCAGTTGACCCTCTCTGCAAATCACGGGATTTCTCCCGGTTCACAGAGAGGGAAGATTATTTTATTTTTCATGAAATGCAAATGTCAAAAATGCATAAGTCATAAATTTTAAGCTGCATAGAAATTCAAGATTCAAAATCCAATCCAAACTGAAAAAGTTCAATCCAAACTCTCTATCCAAAAGCAAAGGCTACTGTCAAAATGCCCAAGGTTTACTCAAAGAAAGATTTCAAAAAAGTGCATTTGCTGTCACAAGCTCAAAAGCTGTCATGGAGAGATTTTTGCCAAGATATCAAATGCAAAGTCATACACAAACTGTCAAAAGAGAGATAAAGGAGATGCAAAATGTGTTATGCAAGCAACAAACATCTTAAATCATCATTTCCCCATAGTTAGCCCCTTCAGAAATAGTACAGAATATAATCATATTAAAATTCAAACTGTACTTTGGAGAGAGAGTAAAGAGAGATAAAGCAGTAGGCAGGGGTTAGGCATCAGCAGCAGATAGAAAAGAGATATACAAAATCAGAAAAGGGCCAAGACAGTTCAGCAGGCAAGTAAAAGAAAAGATATACAAAATCAAAGAGACAAACTCAGTTCAGCTTAGAAGAGGGAGAGAGATACAAACTCTAAAAGTCTAAAGCCACTACTGTCCACAAACCTCAAAAAACTCTGCATCAATATCAAGATCCACAAGCAAAATATACAAAACGGTTCAGGACAGTTCAGAAGAAAAGATATATGAAACTCACCCAACTTTGCCTCACCACAAGACACCACTAGCCAGTACAGAAGTGAGGACATAGAAGAAAAAAAAGGGATAACCAAACATGATCAAACCTGAATCTGTCAAAAAGCAACACACTGCAAACCAATAACCTCACCCTGCCTCAACCCTCAAAAAACACCATAACCTGAACAACCTCAAGCATAAGCATCAGTGATAACCACAAAACCAAACCAATAACCTCACCATACCAACATCCTCAAACCCAAAAACAACACAAAAGCTAAACATATGAACTAACCCCTTTGCTGTCAAACTGAACCAGCATAAGCATCAGTCAAAAAGAATGCCTTACCAAAAACCTTCAAACACCCACAAAAACTGATAACCAAAACCAATACCCTGTCATATAAGCTCAGAACATCCTGCCTCAATCTTCATGCTAAACACACAAACCTGATAAACAAACTCAAGCCTCACCCTTTTGTGAAACCAACATCTAAACCATTCAATCCAAGCAATATGCTAGCCACAAGCTAAAGCCCTCAGTACAAACATCATTGGGCATTAAATCTCAAAAATACATAGCATCCACCACCCAAGGCAATAACTGTCCAAAATCAGTCAAAGACAATAAAGGCAAGCAGACAACAAGAAGCATAGTTCAAGATATCACGGGACAATCATTCAAGGCAAAGGGACATAAAGAAGAAGAGGTAAAGAAGTGAGGAATTAAAGGCTTCTCAGAACGCATCATCATCAAAGCCTTAATCCTAAGCGAAGAACGAAAGTACCAGGAAAGCGTCAAACGCGAAGCAAGCTCCATCACCGCCGCTCCGGCCTCCTGAGCGCTACTTCTCCACCTTCCCTCCATCTCCAAATATCAGGTAGTGGAATCTTCGCCCTCTATCTCTTTCCTTTCACCTCATAAAAGACAAAAAAAAAACAAGAACTTAAAATAACATACGCGAATCCAGAAAAGAGATAAAAGCATAAGACATTAAAACGAACCATGTTTCAAAGGCGCTGAGTTCGCGTTAGGGAGGAAAGAAGAGTGTTGAATAGCGCTGGTGGCCGGAGACAATCAAATGCTCAGAAATTGCTAATCGGAGAAGACGAATACCACGAACGCGCCGCTGCTGATTAGCCCTAACCCTCGTTCCACAAACAATGCCTAACCCTAATCTCGCCCTTGTTTGACACGGGCCTAACCCGTTCATGATTCCTCTAAGCCCACTAACTTCTTCTAACAAATACTAACCCTTCCTTTTCCTTGTTTTTTACTTCTTAACACTAACCTTCTTTTGTTATTTATTTTCATAAACAATAGTTATTTCCTTTTACTAACTTTATTCTCTAAACAATGTTTTTTTATTTTTTGTAAAAATACTAATTTAATTAAATTGCATTTTTATCATCTAAGTTAAAACATTCTTTTTAAGTATATTTATACATGAAAATAATAAACTTTTTCATAATTAAATTGAAAATACTTTTTCTTAATTTAAATACTTTTTATACACAATTAACTTAAAAACATTTTTGAAATATATTTGTATATGTTATCTTTTCTTTTTTATATACATAATTAAAATTGAAATTCTTTAGTTAATATACATTTTTGTACATAATTAACATACAAAAAATCAAAGATTCGTTAAAATACATTTATCTAAGTCAAAACCCTAATACGACTCAATTTCACATTTCGTACTTGCACATATTTACACTTACACAATACATATACATTTGCACTTACACAATATATTGCCCTACACACACTTTATCTTATATTTGTATATTTGATTTACATATTGATTGCGACATTCGATTTGGTTGTAAATTATTGGGTACTATAAGTCTCGTCCCCTTGTACATTTATATCCCCACCCCCTGATACCATTTTGTAATAGCGTAGATTTACATTCCGCAATTTACAGTTTTTTCCAATTATACCATGATTAGACCTAGGGTTTGTATGTACATAAAATCAAACGTTAGATAACCTAATACAAGACAAATGCATGTAATCGATACACAATCACACTTGCACCCTCTAAGGTAATCCCACATGTTGCCTTCCAAATGGGCCATGCTTGCACGTCGAATGTCTTTGGCAAAACGAATTCAAATGATCATAAGTCCCTCGATGACGCTTTCGAAAGTCGCCTATCAAAATGATCAAGTCCCTTCAAGCAAATTGCCAAAGACACTTGGCACCATTGCATTCATGGTCTATGCGATGACCCGCGCCTGTCCCGAATAAACTTCCTAAATACAAGATTGCCTACCAATTTCAATGGTAGAACAAAATTGTCAAAAAGGGTTAAAACACGACGAAAATCTTTTGAGAAAGCTTTAGGGTAGATAAACTCTTAAGTACCTGTCAATTTGCAAAGAAAACACTTGCCTAATTTCAAAACCCACTTCACAAACACTTTTCAAAAATCAAACTTTTCAAACCCTTGAAACATCTTTTTAAAAGATAAAACACCTTTTGTAAAACATTCGAGTAAAGAATTGTTACAAGGTTAGCCTAGCGCAAGGCATCTTTTCAAAACATTTTCAAAACAATCCACAAAGCACCATTTCACACAATTGAAAACCAAGGCAAGATTGATCTAAGCAAGTACCTAAGAGCCCATGGATAACCATGGATGAAAAGGGTGCTAATACCTTCCCTTTTCATAATCTACCCCCCGAACCCACGAAATATCTCAAAAGGTTTTTGCTGTGCTTTTTTTAACCTTTCCTTTAGGATAAAGTAAAAAGTCGGTGGCGACTCTTGCTAACCGCACAAGTGCGAATACGAACGCAAAACCTCAAGTCAGTTCTCCCACCGTATCACAATGTGCAATTATTGAAAAAAACATTTATAATGTTGTAGTAGCTTTATAACATAAAATAAAGCTATTTTATAATCATCTGATCTTTAAGTCTATTAAGTTCGCATTTGCCTTCATGGATCTCAGCAAAATGTTTTAAAAAAAACTTTTTTAGGAATATATTTCGAATATCAATAGCTTTAAGAGTCGTACCATCAAGAAATACAAATTTTCCGGAATGATCACAAAACTTCCACTGAAAATCTTTATAATAAACAATACTATTGTTGATTATGCAAGTCATATTCTCCTTAGTCCTTTCTTTCCATTTAGGGGTATGATCATGACGAATTAAAACCTCACCCTTTAAAAACATTTGAAGTAGTGTAATATTGTCAACTACTTACTTATTGCAAAAATAGAATTGAAAGGATAATATTGAAATTTTATACCACTGCAGTCGTTAAAAGCATCTCCATATGCTCAATTCTCTTATAGTTGTTTACACTCCATGCATCAATGATTCGAACCGCAAGCCGCCATGTTTCTTTTGAGTCGTTGATGTCTTTTATGCAATCAAATTTTCATAATAATTAAGGATAGACGATAATTTTGATAGTAGTTTACTTTTATATATTAAAATTAGATTAACTTTATTACTTCCTCTAGTCCTTAATATAAGAAAAAATTAGTTTTTAGATTTATTGAAAAATCAATGTATTTAATTAATATACAGCCCAAATACATTGATTCTTCAATGAATTTAAAACATAATTTTTTTCTTCTGATATTAAGCAACAAAGTGAGTATTGTATATAAAAAAATAAAAATAAAAATAAACTTTTATTATTATGAATTCAAGGTGTAACTGTAAACACGAGTTACACTTTGGTACAATCAGCTGCCTTAAAAGAAACAATATTTCGATTAAGGTCATAACCAACCAATAAATTTTGCTGAGCCAAGTTTCCGATGACGCCACTGCCGTCTTGAGATGGGGCAAAAGCCAAACAAACAACCCCATCAGCAACTGGAATAAAAGTGCTAATAGAGTTGAACCCAACATCTGCACCCTTAAAATGTGCCATAATTTTAGGAAACACATATTTATTTGATTTATCAGAATAACAAAGGCTCAAAATTCCATTTGGGTCCTTCACGCGCTCCAACTTAACCAACGCAACTAGAGTTGATTCCACATTTTTATAAAGATCGGATGGTAAAATCGTCAATGTTGTACCTGAATCAATTATGAAGTTCCCTTCAACTGGCGGTTTAGAAAATTCTATTCTTTTGTTTTCAACACTAAATGCATTGAGTGTTACAAAGTAAAAAATTGGTGAAGATTTTTTCACTAAAGTAGTTGAGACAACCCCTTGACCAGAAACCACTGCAGCATCTCCGAAATTGAGTTTGCTAGTTGAGTTAGACGTTGATGGTCCAAAACAATAAGAGAACTTTCCACCAATTGATAAACCCAATTGTGTTATAAGAGATATAGGTCCACCTCCAATGCCCACTACACCAGAGTTTCTACCTTGAAAAGACATTGTATTTTTATGTCCACATCCTATCACGAAATTGGGAAATGAGATAGAATGACCAGAGGTGGAATCCAATGTAAGAGTCTCCACACCAAGATCTCCTTCTGATACTGTTCCACCAACATAATCAACAGAGTATTCACAAGAATTATTTTTACTGCAAGAATGAAAATCCACAGATTTACATTGCTTAGATGAACAAAGAAGGTTTTTATAACTTTTAGACTTTGAAGGATCAAAAATAGGAGTGACTTGTTTGTAACATTGCCTACAAGGCTGACATTGAAGCCAAACAATGTCACTACCTGTATCAACAATACCATATATTTTAACGGGTGGGGTGCCTAATGAATAGGTCATAATATATTCACCGAAATCTGGGATAATAGTAGATTTGGGTATATTAGTGAGAGAATTTTTGTAGGAAAGATAGTTCATGGAACGACGAATAGCATTGGCAACACATTTGTATTTGTTTTGTGTAGGTTCATAGAGTGGTGAATTTGAAGAATCACGATGGATGAGTTCAACGCTAAAACCATTGTTTAAAGCGTGAGAAAAAGAAATGAAGAAGCATGAAAGAAAAAAGAAAACAAGAGTTTGAAAACAATACCTACTCATTGTTGCCATCACAAAGAAATATGAAGAGGTTTGAATTCTATAAACTTGTTATCACTTGGATGTTCTTCATGATCTATTTATAGTACTCGTTCCGGTTACTTTATAACCACTATTCACATAATAATACTCAAATTTTACACACAAAAGTTATAGTTTTTAAATGAATATTAATGATTCAAATATATAAAAAGTTGTTTTAGAAAATTAAGTTATAGAAAATTATATATTTTATAATATTATATTATATTATATTATATTATATTATATTATATTATATTATATATTATATTATAAAGTAAAGTTTATGTAAACATGGATTTTTTTCCTTTCTTTTTTTAGTCAAAATAAACTTTTTATTTTAATTTTAAATGAAATTAAAAACAAAATATAAAAAGATACTTTAAAACATTTATATATATAAAGTAATTTTTACGAATAAATGTGGTCATATCTTATTATTTTATTATATACTCAAAGGTATTTAATAAAAAAATTATAAACTAAAAATTCATTGAATACAATGAAAAAATATAGAATTAGGAGGACTTAAAAGTGATAAAAAAAATATAAAAAAATAAAATAAATAAAAAGTTCAACAAATTATGTTAATTTTCTTGAACGAATATTATATAACTGACATCTCTTTGATGCTTTTATTTCTTTGCCTTAAAAATCGTTTGTTTAAATTTTTTTCGTATATGATGATAGAAGGATTATGCAAATATTTAATGGAATCATATATGCGACATTTTCTTCCTCACGGGATAGAAATGCATTAAAATTTTATTATATTGTTGAATTTTATTTGATAATAATATATTAAAATTTTAGTATTTTTATTTTATTAAGATATTTGTTGTAACCGATTTTAAAATAAGAGTCGTCACTCTTAATTTTTTTTTTAAGGAATAGAATATAAAAAGATAATTCTAAAAGTTAGAGATTCTAGACTTTTGGATTCGATTTTAGACGAATGGAAGATATTAGACACTCTTCATCTACCTTGTTTACAATGATACTAGAGTTTAGGTTAAAGATTTAGGAATAAGGTTTCTGTTTTTTTATTAGGGGACTCGCCACGATTTTAGTCGTATGCCTACGTATCTTCTTGCGAAGAATCAAAGTTCATTTCGTAGTTCGTAGATTTGAATGGTAAGATCCATGGACGAACTACGATCCAAGAAAAGATAATGTGAGGGTAAGATCTACGGACGACCTACGACCTTAAAAATGATGACGCGAAGGTAAGATCTACGGACGACCTACGACCTTAAAAATGATAATGCAAAGGTAAGATCTACGAGCGACCCACGACCTTAAAAATGATAATGCGAAGGTAAGATCTACGGACGACCTACGACCTTAAAAAAGATAACGCGAAGGTAAGATCTACTGACGATCTACGACCCTAGAAAAGATAATGCGAAGGTAAGATCTACGGACGGCCTACGACCTTTAAAAAAAGATAACGTGAGGGTAAAGTCTACGGATGACCTACGACCTTAGATAAGGTAAAGTGAGGGTAACGTCTACAGACGACATACGATCCTAAAAAATATAATGCGGAGGTAAGATCTACGGACGACCTATGATCTTTAAAAAAGATAACACGAAGGTAAGATCTACGAACGACCTACGACCTTAAGAAAGATAACGCGGAGGTAAGATCTACGAACGACCTACGACCTTAAGAAAGATAACGCGAAGGTAAGATCTACGGACGACCTACGACCCAAGAGAAGATAAAGTAAGTATTTGAGAGTTGGAAAGTACAATGTACTGGCACAATGACTTTTGGTCGGTAGTGTAACGACAGATGTCAACTGGGAATTATAAAGATGATATTCTTTGTGGGGATGTTTTGTTGATTTGGAATTGATTTGGGACTTTCGGGCAAGGTACCAAATTTGGCTCATGCTTCAATATGCATTTTTAAAGTGTGGCATGATGATTTATAGATATGTTATGCGTTTGAAGATGCAATGTAATATACAGTGATGATTATTGTATGCAAAGTGCCCAATAATTGAAAGGATAATATTGAAATTTTATACCGCTGCAACCATTAAAAACATCTCTATATGATCAACTCCCTTACTGTTGATTACACTCCATACATCAATGATTCGAACCGCAAGCCGTCATGTTTCTTTTGAGTCGTTGATGTCTTTTATGCAATCAAATTTTCATAATAATTAAGGATAGATGGTAATTTTGATAGTAATTTACTTTTATATATTAAAATTAGATTAGCTTTATTACTCCTCTACTCCTTAATATAAGAAAATTTTAATTTTTAGATTTATTGAAAAATCAATGTATTTGATTAATATGCAGCCTAAATACATTGACTCTTCAATGAATTTAAAAAATAATTTTTTGCTTCTAATATTAAGCAACAAAGTGAGTATTGTATATATAAAAAATAAAAATAAAAATAAACTTTATTATTATGAATTTAAGGAGTAACTGTAAACACGAGTTACACTTTGGTACAATCAGCTGCCTTAAAAGAAACAATATTTCGATTAAGGTCATAACCAACCAATAAATTTTGTTGAGCCAAGTTTCCGATGACGCCATTGCCGTCTTGAGATGGGGCAAAAGCCAAACAAACAACTCCATCAGCAACTGGAATAAAAGTGCTAATAGAATTGAGCCAAACATCTGCACCCTTAAAATGTGCCATAATTTTAGGAAACACGTATTTATTTGATTTATCAGAATAACAAAGGCTCAAAATTCCATTTGGATCTTTCACGCGCTTCAACTTAACCAATGCAACTAGAGTTGATTCCACATTTTTATAAATATCGGATGGTAAAATCGTCAACGTTGTACCTGAATCGATTATGAAGTTCCCTTCAACTGGCGGTTTAGAAAATCTTATTCTTTTGTTATTAACACTAAATGCATTGAGTGTTACGAAGTAAAAAATTGGTGGAGATTTTTTCACTAAAGTAGTTGAGACAACCCCACGACCAGAAACCACTGCAGCATGTCCAAAATTGAGTTTGCTCGTTGAGTTAGACGTTGATGGTCCAAAACAATAAGAGAACTTTCCACCGATTGATAAACCCAATTGTGTTATAAGAGATATAGGTCCACCTCCAATACCCACTACACCAGAGTTTCTACCTTGAAAAGACATTGTATTTTTATGTCCACATCCTATCACAAAATTGGGAAATGAGATAGAATGGCCAGAGGTGGAATCCAATGTAAGAGTCTCCATACCAAGATCTCCTTCTGATACTGTTCCACCAACATAATCAACAGAATATTCACAAGAATTGTTTTTACTGCAAGAATGAAAATCCACAGATTTACATTGCTTAGATGAACAAAGAAGGTTTTTATAACTTTTAGACTTTGAAGGATCAAAAATAGGAGTGACTTGTTTGTAACATTTCCTACAAGGCTGACATTGAAGCCAAACAATGTCACTACCTGTACCAACAATACCATATATTTTAACGGGTGGAGTACCTAATGAATAGGTCATAATATATTCACCGAAATCGGGGATAATAGTAGATTTGGGTATATTAGTGAGAGAATTTTTGTAGGAAAGATAGTTCATGGAACGACGAATAGCATTGACAACACATTTGTATTTGTTTTGTGTAGGTTCATAGAGTGGTGAATTTGAAGAATCACGATGGATGAGTTCAACGCTAAAACCATTGTTTAATGCGTAAGAAAAAGAAATGAACAAGCATGAAAGAAAAAAGAAAACAAGAGTTTGAAAACAATACCTACTCATTGTTGTCATCACAAAGAAATATGAAGAGGTTTGAATTCTATAAACTTGTTATCACTTGCATGTTCTTCATGATCTATTTATAGGACTCGTTCCGGTTACTTTATAACCATTATTCACATAATAATGCTCAAATTTTACACACAAAAGTTATAGTTTTTAAATGAATATTAATGATTCAAATATATAAAAAGTTGTTTTAGAAAATTAAGTTATAGAAAATTATATATTTTATAATATTAAATTACATTATATTATATTATATTATATTATATATTATATTATAAAGTAAAGTTTATGTAAACATGGATTTTTTTTTCTTTCTTTTTTTAGTCAAAATAAACTCTTTATTTTAATTTTAAATGAAATTAAAAACAAAATATAAAAAGATACTTTAAAACATTTATATATATAAAGTAATTTTTACGAATAAATGTGGTCATATCTTATTATTTTATTATATACTCAAAGGTATTTAATAAAAAAATTATAAACTAAAAGTTCATTGAATACAATGAAAAAATATAGAATTAGGAGGACATAAAAGTGATAAAAAAATAAAATAAAATAAAATAAATTAAAATAAAATAAATAAAAAGTTCAACAAATTACGTCAATTTTCTTGAACGAATATTATATAACTGAAATTTCTTTGATGCTTTTATTTCGTTGCCTTAAAAACCACTTGTTTACATTGTTTTCATATACCATGATAGAAGGATTATGCAAATATTTTAATGGAATCATATATGCGACATTTTCTTCATCACGAGATAAAAATGTATTAAAATTTCATTATATTGTTAAATTTTATTTGATAATAATATATTAAAATTTTAGTATTTTTATTTTATTAAGATATTTGTTGTAATTGATTTTAAAATAAGAGTCGTCACCCTTAATTTTTATCTTAAGAAAGAGAATATAAAAGATAACCTTAAAAGTTAGAAATTTTAAGTTTTTGGACTCGGTTCTAGACGAAAGGAATGTGTTAAGCACCTTTCATCTATTTTGTTCACAAGGATATTAGGGTTTAGGTTAAAAATTTAGGAATATAATTTTTGTTTTTTTATTAGAGGACTCGCTACGATTTTATACGTATCCTCTTGCGAAGAATCCGAGTTTATTTCGTAGTTCGTAGATTTCGTTGATGTTTTTTTAGAGGATTGCATATAATTGCTTTCGAATTATCTTTGAACCTTGTCTGGGTTGTAAATTGAGTGAGCGTAGACGTAATTCGCGATTAATTTTTGAAAGAAATTCTCCTTAATCCTTTTTGTGAAAATATCTTAGTTTTTGTTATGTTAGTGGAAAAATATTTGAATCGTTGGTTAGCTGTTTTGAATTTTGGATATTAAAGACTCGAGTTCAGAAATTGAACTTGGTCCGAATGCGTAGAGAGAGGTGTGAATATTAGGCTTGATGGTGTATTAGAAGAAAATTTAGACCCAAAGATATTTTAAGCCCAAATTGACTGAGTGGTGCGTCTTGCAATGGGGGCCGAGTTCAGATATTGAACTGGACCTAAAACACAGGTGGAGGGAGTCTGATATAACATTCTTCATCACGTGGCTAGATATTGACCATGTGTCGCTCGTGAATAGAATTTGATGAATCGCGTAAATTTCAATGTCTTTGTAAAATATTTTGTTTAGAATTAATTTTTAAAAAAAATTGGATTTATGTGCAAAGTAATTAAATTTTCTTATACCAAGAATTAGATATTTTTAGAGTTTTTGTATTTTCTTCTTAATAGTTAAATAAACTAGATGAACTAAATTAATGTTATAAAACAAAGGACCAAAAAAAATTCTTAGATAAAATAAAATAAGAATCTAAACTTAACTAATAAAAATAACCGAATAAATCAATAAGCTAGAAGGTTAGGGATGCATGTTATACTTAAGAAAGAGGTGTGTATAGAAAAAACTAATTGGGCCTAACCTAAAGAAATCTTAATTATTCACAATAATAATGATAATGATATGATAATTAGAAAATACAAGAAGAAATAAACAAAATAAGAGATGCTGAGAGTGAGAGAGGCGTTGAATGCTCTCTTTTCAAAATTACTACATGAACCAATTAAAAGCTGACATGTGTCAAGAGAGAAAAATAAATAATATACACAACCTGTAAAAGAGATAGATATTATGACTATACTTCTTCTCATTCTCATACGATTTCTTTCTCTCTATTTGTATAATTTTAGTGTCAATGTAATGGTGATTTGTTGAAAATGGTGTTGGTTTATGTATAGTGTTGATGTACTAGTGGTGTGAGATAAAGTGTAAGAATGTTATGTTAGAAAAGAGAAAAGTATATTTACAGAAAAGCTAAAAGCCACGAGAGGAAATTACGGTGTGTGTCTGTGTACGTATGAAATTGTGAATGAAAGTGTACAAAACTAGTGAAAAATATGTACCATTTTAAAAGTGAGTATGTATGGCGTGTAATATAATGTTTATATAATGATTTATACAAGAAATAAAAAATCAAGAATATAATAACAAATAAGTTTAAAAAATAAGAAAATCATCATGAAAATCGTAGTGATGAAAGTGGGTGAGAAATTGTAAGATTGCTGGTGAAATTCTTGATCACTGGTGAAATTCTTGATCGAGAACTAGGACAACAAGTGTGTCTTGAAGAAGCTTGATCATAGACGTTAGAATATTTCTTGATATGGATAATATCGTTGAAAAGACATTTTAATTTTCTGTGCTTCAAGAGGAATTGTCGGTTACATCCCAAATGTTTGTGCATATTTTTGTTTGCATCTGCACATGATCAAAAGAAGACAAAATGACCTCTGAGTCTGATAGTGACTTATCAGAGTCTTCTTGATCCTAGTGATAACCTGCTCCAGAGTCTGAGTCTTCAAAATCTGTATCACGGGTTCTGATCCTTCGGAGTCTGGATCTTTAGAGGTTGACTTTCTTTAAAGTATGGTCTTTAGAAGGTGATCTCTTTCAGAGTCTAAGTCTTCAGAGTCTGATTCTTAGATTCTGATCCTTCAGATTCTGGATCTTTTAGCTTCTATTTAATGTTTATTTTTAGTGCTAGTACTAAGTTTATATCATAAATTTCAGTCTATGGTCATGTACACTTGAACATATATTAGTATACCCAATTGTTCTTTAAATATTTTTTATCATCAAAACCTTAGAGATATGGTACAAACCAATTTTGTTCCAACAATCGCCCTCTTTTTGATGATGAAAAACACAAGTACTTAAGAAAAATGATTGTTAATTTAATTAAAAAGTTGACTTTAAGGCCGAGGTTTGAAAGCCCCCATGTGTCTAATAGTCCAAAAGGCGAGGTTTGTAAGCTCCCCATAAATTCTATCCAGATTAATTAAATTTGATCTTTAAGGCACAATTAATTAATCTTCAGAATTTAAGTAAGAAATTAGTTCTTAACTATCAAATTCATGTGCTTAAATATTTATTTATCTTAGTCCCCCTTTTGTCATCAATAAAAAAACATATAGTAAAGGAAATAAAAAAAATATACTGAAGAAAAAAAATCATTAAACCAAGGAAAATGATGTTCAGGTGTAAAATATTTTTAAATAGTAAAAAAAATAACAGAAGGTTCTAAGTCCTAAAGCCTAGGGTTTCTTTAGAATCTATGGAATAGCCTTGATCTCAGATCCCATGTCATTCTGCTTAGCAACCACAGACTTCAACTGAGTATCCATTTCTTCCTGTTTGTTCACTATGGAGTCTTGATTAGCAACCACAATATGAAGCTGAGCTCCCATAACCTCTTCATTAGCAACAACAAAAGTCAGTTTAGCCTATAATTACTCGTGCTTTGGCTAGAAGAAGCTATAATCTCATATGTAAAAAATTTCAGATTTTGTAGAGCTGTATCCACATAGGTTATGAGAGTATCCTGTAACACCCTCTAAAACCCCGAACAAAATTTTGCAAATAATTAAAATTATAATTTCAGAGTACATGTATTAACGAGGATGCCACAATTCTCTTTTAATAAAAACAAGTTCCTGTCATGCATAACATAGAAGTAACTCATACATGTTTACACAGCGGAATAATTTGATTTAATAAAACCAATGTTATAATATTTTCAAAATCATCAGGGATTAACACCTGGAAAATGTCAACATCATATTATAACAAACATAAGGAAATAAACGAGTCTGACTAAAGCAGCTCGACAAACAAACGTTCTCGGAGTTACAACTATCAGAGCATGACCCGGACAATACTAAAACGGAAATAAACTAGAACGACAAGCCTTCGCCGAGCACCTGAACGGAGCTCCTCAATCTGAAATATTCAACAGTAAGGGTGAGCATCTCAACTATACATTTGATTATACGTTCAAAACAATCAATTTAGGAAACCATAGACATCACCCAACAATTAGCATGTTTTATAAATTACAAAAACCTTTACAATTCATATATTCATAATATCTTACTTTTCATGCTTGTAATTAACATCAAACATCGTTAACAATTTAGTATCAATACATGCATACAATCAATCAAATACAACATTGGAAAAATCATCCATTCATGTCATATTCAATGTAATGCAACACACCCATGCATGTGGTACCATTTTACCGCCCCATTAAATCTCGGGTCACGGATAACTCACCGTTCCATTATATCACGGACACGGCTACCACCTCAACGTTCCATTAAATCGCGGACACGTATATTGGCCACCATGTTAATTCCACACAATGGGAATTAACAAATGCAACATGATATGTAAAGTATGTAACACTCAACATACTATTAACATCAATCAACATATCATGCAACATCAACAACATCAATCATAACAGGATATGGATAACATGTAATCACTCAGCATACTATCAAACATCGATCATATCAAGTTATATCATAATTCATGCTTGATACATCATCTAAAGCATGGCAATAACATCCATATAGTGTTGGTATCATAACATACAATCGTTATTCGATACAATTATCAATCAACACTAGGCAATCAATAAACAGCATGTGCAAAACATATCAAACACTGCACATCAAAACAGGATCACTCCGTACATAACAGCATGCACAGAAAACAAAATTCAGAAAACAACACAGGGGCATCAACACGGGTGCCCGTGTAAATCAACACTGCCCGTGTGGAAATGTGTCCAGAAAACGCATTATTTTGCCAATACAGGGGATCAACACGGGTGCCCGTGTGAATCAACACGGCCCGTGTTGAAATGTGCCTGGAAACACATCTTTTTACCCATCCAGTGGATCAACACGGGTGCCCGTGTGGAACAACACGGCCCGTGTTGATGAGCGCGATCCCAAAATTCCTGCACCTGCAGCAGCTCATATATCCATATTTTTGCACGAAAATACCTTTCTACGGCAGTGCAATGCAGTACAAAAACATCCAATCTACCATGGGAACCTAAAATCCCTAATTGGTTCATAAAATTTGGGAACCTAAACCTTTTCTAACAAGATTCGACCCTAAAGTTATCAATCATTCAGAACATCATAGAAGATGGGGTTATCCTACGAATTACCCGACCAATTGCATCTAAACCCATAAGCAAATATAAGTGGAGTAGTAGCCCCCCTTACCTTATCAAATTGCAGCTTCGAACTCTTGAGCGATTGTCCGTCGTTCTTCAGAGCTCCAATCCCAAATATCTCCAAACACCTCACTAAAATACATAACAACCAAATTCACTTATAAACATAAACACTTTCTCCAATAATCACTTATTAAAATAAGCTCTTAAAGCTACTTAATTCCTCATAATCATATAGAAAATTTCACTAGCTTTCCAACGCATCAAACGGCGCCTAAATCGGAGTTACGGTTCAAAAGTTATGGCCGAAACGATTTTTGGGGAAAACCTACCCGAGCATCAACACAGAAGATCAACACGGGTGCCCGTGTGCATCAACACGGCCCGTGTTGATGACTCTGCAACATCATATTTCACGTTTTTATGCTTCCCAAAATCACCCCAACTCATTCCTAATCATCCCCAAACATCCTAAAACCATCAAAATCGAATTCCTACCATATAGCAATGATCTAAGGCATACAATAGGATCAATACCACATCAAAACCCAATCAATTCCATTCATGTTTCATCATCACAACAACCATGGCATCAAGAATCCATCATCCCTACAAATCCCTAACTCATATAGAATATATATCACAACTTATTCATAGTAAAAGAATGATCAACCCCTTACCTTGGATAATCTGCAGCTCCTGCAACTTCCTCGATCAATCTTCTCCTTCTTCTCCTTTCTCTTCTTTACACGTTCTCTGAGTTCCAAAATCCCAAAGTCTCAGTTTTACGTGAAAGTGAGCAAAAGTGACATATAAGTCCCAAATAACATTTTACTTCACTTGCACCCCCTCTTTTACCAACAACATCATAGCCCAATAACCTTCAATCCTTATTTTTTTCTACAATTATTTATAAAATAAATAATAATCCTTTTATTTTATATTAACCCAAATAAAATAATTTTATTGGTTTCAAATAAAATAACTCTTATTAAGATAATTCCAAATAAATAGAACTGGGGTGTTACAACTCTCCCCCACTTAGGATATTTTCGTCCTCGAAAATCCAATCGACACAACCACTCTCAACACCAATTCTGGACATACCAAACACTCAACGTATTATCAACCAACAACTGTTGCACTCAGGCACACAACGTCGTCTTTTCGTCTTAACAATATTACATGATCAACTTAGCGACCATGTCGACACCAAAACATACACAACTAATCCTAACGATATACCCGATATTAGCTCATCGACACCCTCAACACCATCTTGATACATCGCTTATGAAGTAATAACATCCGCAACTACTTATACTTGAACATACAACCATCATATTATCATCTTGACAACATTCTTAATACAAACTCACGCGCCAATTCATTCCTTAATATACGAATTCCAATTATCAACCAAATACTTACAACTTGATTACTCTCGTCATATCACTCTTATAGTGACATCCACATAACCGACCAAATCACCTTTAACACAATCTGAAATATTACCATTCCTTTCAGTAATTAACACTGACATCACAACAACGAAAACAAAATTCTCATAACATCTGCTTACGGGTCTTAATCCAAAAATTATATACAACTCTCCATAAACCAACAACCACATTAATATCCTTATTAAATCAACTGACATTTATAATAAACCAACATACTCTGGCACATCACGCTTCAGATGCGCAACTCTGATTACTTATAAAGTATCAACTCTACCAAGTTTACTCCAATTGCCACTCTTGGATGAAACATTCATATACTTCCATGAATTCCCAATAGTCATAAAACATAACTACAACTTTATCATCATTTTTTTTTTTTTTAGTAACATAATCCTCAAAAATCGTCTTAAAAACATAACCACATTACAACCACATACAGTACATGGATCCAATTAATTCCAACAAGATGACTCATCTTCTTCCAACCAAACTCGCACTTTAATAAACAAACTTATAATTTCACTTCTTTTAAATAGCAACAAGAAACCAAAATAACAACATATTCTTCAGAATGCACTATACTAGTCGACACAACACGTCTATCCATCAACTATGATTCCGTCTACTATCAACAATAGATTAAGGGTGATCAGTTCCTCAATTTGCCGATAGATAGACGAAAAACATAACGGAGCATAAACCATCGTTACCAAACTATAATAGTGTTCCTTCCGAACTCTTTCTCAAATCATTCACAACATCATAATCCAACAATTACCAATCATCATAAGATCCACCTCTGACACTTTCGCATCCTTCCATGCAGAACAACATATCTCTCAACTCATTTCCAAACAACATTTTACGATTGAACTCGTCTCAACAACTGCAATAACAACCACCCATGTCCAAAAAGTTTATAATTCCTCAACCGACTTCAAAGTCTCTTCCTATGAGAATACTTCTACCACACTTGGAAACATTTTCATATAAAAGAAATATACTTTTATCTCCTTGCAGGTTCAAACAGAACATCAATCCAACAATCCAAACACAAGATACGGATCCCAAAGTTATCCGAAAATACGAACACTAACGTCATACAACAACCTAATACAACACATCTTACGACAACATCGGAATAAAATTTCTTTATCCATACTTCACATCCTTCTTCACTCTTTCAATTTTTCAACAAGAAACACCCAACGTCCAACACAATTATTTCCTTCGATACATGCCTCCCAAGCATAAAATTATATTCTATAATGAAGGTAATTACTTGCAGATTCTATAACTTCATGAATCGCTCAAATCCGAGTTACGAGTAAAAAGTTATCATCTTTGCAATGGGACTGGTTCATAATTCCCGCATGCAGAATTTTCCAAAATTCAGCATCAGACCCAAATATTAAAATGCATTTTTCTCCTTCTTCACGAACTTTCCGAAGACAAATCTTATATGCAAACTATATGGAATTTCGTAAGCTTTCCAAAAAGTCAATAACCGCTTTGATCGGAATCACGAGTAAAAAGTTATACCACTTTTACTAACAGCTGCTCCAAAATTACAAAAATCTGAATTTGAGATTGATGAACATAAGTTCCATCTTTCTCTCTTTCTTCCAAAATTCACCCACATCCTTTCTTTTTATCCAACTACGAAAATCATACGATATTAATCCAACTATACTAAAGACATACGATCCGACGAGTTAATCCCTTCAACTTATCATTTTCTTTGGAATAGACTTTATTCTCAATTGTCTTAAATTCACCGTCTAAAAACCTACCCACATTTTCAACTTGACCGATACAGATTCATGAGTCCATACTCTCGCCGGTTCGCAACAACAGCGACTCAATGACCTTTGCACTCTTCCAATCAACGTCGCCTTCAACAACTTCATGATACTTGATGAAATAGTGTAAATTACAACCATCCAGAATAACTCGCACACCAAGTTTTCAACACAATTCTTCGAACATAACAACATACATTGACTTTAGTGGCATGCTACCATAGGAGATTAGTCCAATTACTACACTAATAGTATCCAAAATATTCCTCAAGGTAATCAACTAAGGTTCAGTTCCACTTTCCGACCATTAGAGATCAAAACATAATTTAGCCATTTTCCACAAAACCACACAGTACGCGCCGCGACCACTAGTTGGCGCCGCGAACTGTACGAGACAGAAAGGGATTTTTGCATGACGGCATCTCTTCAACGCAGTTTAATCCAGTTTCCCATACGAGTTCACTAGCACACCAAAATTCTTGGATCTATATCACCTTCGCATTCAGGAAGCATCCAAACTTCAACAACATTTGCATTGTCGCCGTCAGCAACATTCTGAACCGGCATATCACAACTGAAGCGCATCCGAGAAGAAAAGCTTCTCCTCCACTTATCTTCAAGTCAACTCCTGCAACAAACAGTTAGAAAAGCAAAAAGTACCGACAATGTTTCACACACTTGTCGCGCACTAAGGGATAAACAACATATCGACAATATTCAACTGTCACGCTACACAACTGACTCAAGACTCTGGTCGCAACGACCAACTATGCTCTGATACCACTATTGTAACACCCTCTAAAACCCCGAACAAAATTTTGCAAATAATTAAAATTATAATTTCAGAGTACATGTATTAACGAGGATGCCACAATTCTCTTTTAATAAAAACAAGTTCCTGTCATGCATAACATAGAAGTAACTCATACATGTTTACACAGCGGAATAATTTGATTTAATAAAACCAATGTTATAATATTTTCAAAATCATCAGGGATTAACACCTGGAAAATGTCAACATCATATTATAACAAACATAAGGAAATAAACGAGTCTGACTAAAGCAGCTCGACAAACAAACGTTCCCGGAGTTACAACTATCAGAGCATGACCCGGACAATACTAAAACGGAAATAAACTAGAACGACAAGCCTTCGCCGAGCACCTGAACGAAGCTCCTCAATCTGAAATATTCAACAGTAAGGGTGAGCATCTCAACTATACATTTGATTATACGTTCAAAACAATCAATTTAGGAAACCATAGACATCACCCAACAATTAGCATGTTTAATAAATTACAAAAACCTTTACAATTCATATATTCATAATATCTTACTTTTCATGCTTGTAATTAACATCAAACATCGTTAACAATTTAGTATCAATACATGCATACAATCAATCAAATACAACATTGGAAAAATCATCCATTCATGTCATATTCAATGTAATGCAACACACCCATGCATGTGGTACCATTTTACCGCCCCATTAAATCTCGGGTCACGGATAACTCACCGTTCCATTATATCGCGGACACGGCTACCACCTCAACGTTCCATTAAATCGCGGACACGTATATTGGCCACCATGTTAATTCCACACAATGGGAATTAACAAATGCAACATGATATGTAAAGTATGTAACACTCAACATACTATTAACATCAATCAACATATCATGCAACATCAACAACATCAATCATAACAGGATATGGATAACATGTAATCACTCAGCATACTATCAAACATCGATCATATCAAGTTATATCATAATTCATGCTTGATACATCATCTAAAGCATGGCAATAACATCCATATAGTGTTGGTATCATAACATACAATCGTTATTCGATACAATTATCAATCAACACTAGGCAATCAATAAACAGCATGTGCAAAACATATCAAACACTGCACATCAAAACAGGATCACTCCGTACATAACAGCATGCACAGAAAACAAAATTCAGAAAACAACACAGGGGCATCAACACGGGTGCCCGTGTAAATCAACACTGCCCGTGTGGAAATGTGTCCAGAAAACGCATTATTTTGCCAATACAGGGGATCAACACGGGTGCCCGTGTGAATCAACACGGCCCGTGTTGAAATGTGCCTGGAAACACATCTTTTTACCCATCCAGTGGATCAACACGGGTGCCCGTGTGGAACAACACGGCCCGTGTTGATGAGCGCGATCCCAAAATTCCTGCACCTGCAGCAGCTCATATATCCATATTTTTGCACGAAAATACCTTTCTACGGCAGTGCAATGCAGTACAAAAACATCCAATCTACCATGGGAACCTAAAATCCCTAATTGGTTCATAAAATTTGGGAACCTAAACCTTTTCTAACAAGATTCGACCCTAAAGTTATCAATCATTCAGAACATCATAGAAGATGGGGTTATCCTACGAATTACCCGACCAATTGCATCTAAACCCATAAGCAAATATAAGTGGAGTAGTAGCCCCCCTTACCTTATCAAATTGCAGCTTCGAACTCTTGAGCGATTGTCCGTCGTTCTTCAGAGCTCCAATCCCAAATATCTCCAAACACCTCACTAAAATACATAACAACCAAATTCACTTATAAACATAAACACTTTCTCCAATAATCACTTATTAAAATAAGCTCTTAAAGCTACTTAATTCCTCATAATCATATAGAAAATTTCACTAGCTTTCCAACGCATCAAACGGCGCCTAAATCGGAGTTACGGTTCAAAAGTTATGGCCGAAACGATTTTTGGGGAAAACCTACCCGAGCATCAACACAGAAGATCAACACGGGTGCCCGTGTGCATCAACACGGCCCGTGTTGATGACTCTGCAACATCATATTTCACGTTTTTATGCTTCCCAAAATCACCCCAACTCATTCCTAATCATCCCCAAACATCCTAAAACCATCAAAATTGAATTCCTACCATATAGCAATGATCTAAGGCATACAATAGGATCAATACCACATCAAAACCCAATCAATTCCATTCATGTTTCATCATCACAACAACCATGGCATCAAGAATCCATCATCCCTACAAATCCCTAACTCATATAGAATATATATCACAACTTATTCATAGTAAAAGAATGATCAACCCCTTACCTTGGATAATCTGCAGCTCCTGCAACTTCCTCGATCAATCTTCTCCTTCTTCTCCTTTCTCTTCTTTACACGTTCTCTGAGTTCCAAAATCCCAAAGTCTCAGTTTTACGTGAAAGTGAGCAAAAGTGACATATAAGTCCCAAATAACATTTTACTTCACTTGCACCCCCTCTTTTACCAACAACATCATAGCCCAATAACCTTCAATCCTTATTTTTTTTCTACAATTATTTATAAAATAAATAATAATCCTTTTATTTTATATTAACCCAAATAAAATAATTTTATTGGTTTCAAATAAAATAACTCTTATTAAGATAATTCCAAATAAATAGAACTGGGGTGTTACAACTCTCCCCCACTTAGGATATTTTCGTCCTCGAAAATCCAATCGACACAACCACTCTCAACACCAATTCTGGACATACCAAACACTCAACGTATTATCAACCAACAACTGTTGCACTCAGGCACACAACGTCGTCTTTTCGTCTTAACAATATTACATGATCAACTTAGCGACCATGTCGACACCAAAACATACACAACTAATCCTAACGATATACCCGATATTAGCTCATCGACACCCTCAACACCATCTTGATACATCGCTTATGAAGTAATAACATCCGCAACTACTTATACTTGAACATACAACCATCATATTATCATCTTGACAACATTCTTAATACAAACTCACGCGCCAATTCATTCCTTAATATACGAATTCCAATTATCAACCAAATACTTACAACTTGATTACTCTCGTCATATCACTCTTATAGTGACATCCACATAACCGACCAAATCACCTTTAACACAATCTGAAATATTACCATTCCTTTCAGTAATTAACACTGACATCACAACAACGAAAACAAAATTCTCATAACATCTGCTTACGGGTCTTAATCCAAAAATTATATACAACTCTCCATAAACCAACAACCACATTAATATCCTTATTAAATCAACTGACATTTATAATAAACCAACATACTCTGGCACATCACGCTTCAGATGCGCAACTCTGATTACTTATAAAGTATCAACTCTACCAAGTTTACTCCAATTGCCACTCTTGGATGAAACATTCATATACTTCCATGAATTCCCAATAGTCATAAAACATAACTACAACTTTATCATCTTTTTTTTTTTTTTAGTAACATAATCCTCAAAAATCGTCTTAAAAACATAACCACATTACAACCACATACAGTACATGGATCCAATTAATTCCAACAAGATGACTCATCTTCTTCCAACCAAACTCGCACTTTAATAAACAAACTTATAATTTCACTTCTTTTAAATAGCAACAAGAAACCAAAATAACAACATATTCTTCAGAATGCACTATACTAGTCGACACAACACGTCTATCCATCAACTATGATTCCGTCTACTATCAACAATAGATTAAGGGTGATCAGTTCCTCAATTTGCCGATAGATAGACGAAAAACATAACGGAGCATAAACCATCGTTACCAAACTATAATAGTGTTCCTTCCGAACTCTTTCTCAAATCATTCACAACATCATAATCCAACAATTACCAATCATCATAAGATCCACCTCTGACACTTTCGCATCCTTCCATGCAGAACAACATGTCTCTCAACTCATTTCCAAATAACATTTTACGATTGAACTCGTCTCAACAACTGCAATAACAACCACCCATGTCCAAAAAGTTTATAATTCCTCAACCGACTTCAAAGTCTCTTCCTATGAGAATACTTCTACCACACTTGGAAACATTTTCATATAAAAGAAATATACTTTTATCTCCTTGCAGGTTCAAACAGAACATCAATCCAACAATCCAAACACAAGATACGGATCCCAAAGTTATTCGAAAATACGAACACTAACGTCATACAACAACCTAATACAACACATCTTACGACAACATCGGAATAAAATTTCTTTATCCATACTTCACATCCTTCTTCACTCTTTCAATTTTTCAACAAGAAACACCCAACGTCCAACACAATTATTTCCTTCGATACATGCCTCCCAAGCATAAAATTATATTCTATAATGAAGGTAATTACTTGTAGATTCTATAACTTCATGAATCGCTCAAATCCGAGTTACGAGTAAAAAGTTATCATCTTTGCAATGGGACTGGTTCATAATTCCCGCATGCAGAATTTTCCAAAATTCAGCATCAGACCCAAATATTAAAATGCATTTTTCTCCTTCTTCACGAACTTTCCGAAGACAAATCTTATATGCAAACTATATGGAATTTCGTAAGCTTTCCAAAAAGTCAATAACCGCTTTGATCGGAATCACGAGTAAAAAGTTATACCACTTTTACTAACAGCTGCTCCAAAATTACAAAAATCTGAATTTGAGATTGATGAACATAAGTTCCATCTTTCTCTCTTTCTTCCAAAATTCACCCACATCCTTTCTTTTTATCCAACTACGAAAATCATACGATATTAATCCAACTATACTAAAGACATACGATCCGACGAGTTAATCCCTTCAACTTATCATTTTCTTTGGAATAGACTTTATTCTCAATTGTCTTAAATTCACCGTCTAAAAACCTACCCACATTTTCAACTTGACCGATACAGATTCATGAGTCCATACTCTCGCCGGTTCGCAACAACAGCGACTCAATGACCTTTGCACTCTTCCAATCAACGTCGCCTTCAACAACTTCATGATACTTGATGAAATAGTGTAAATTACAACCATCCAGAATAACTCGCACACCAAGTTTTCAACACAATTCTTCGAACATAACAACATACATTGACTTTAGTGGCATGCTACCATAGGAGATTAGTCCAATTACTACACTAATAGTATCCAAAATATTCCTCAAGGTAATCAACTAAGGTTCAGTTCCACTTTCCGACCATTAGAGATCAAAACATAATTTAGCCATTTTCCACAAAACCACACAGTACGCGCCGCGACCACTAGTTGGCACCGCGAACTGTACGAGACAGAAAGGGATTTTTGCATGACGGCATCTCTTCAACGCAGTTTAATCCAGTTTCCCATACGAGTTCACTAGCACACCAAAATTCTTGGATCTATATCACCTTCGCATTCAGGAAGCATCCAAACTTCAACAACATTTGCATTGTCGCCGTCAGCAACATTCTGAACCGGCATATCACAACTGAAGCACATCCGAGAAGAAAAGCTTCTCCTCCACTTATCTTCAAGTCAACTCCTGCAACAAACAGTTAGAAAAGCAAAAAGTACCGACAGTGTTTCACACACTTGTCGCGCACTAAGGGATAAACAACATATCGACAATATTCAACTGTCACGCTACACAACTGACTCAAGACTCTGGTCGCAACGACCAACTATGCTCTGATACCACTATTGTAACACCCTCTAAAACCCCGAACAAAATTTTGCAAATAATTAAAATTATAATTTCAGAGTACATGTATTAACGAGGATGCCACAATTCTCTTTTAATAAAAACAAGTTCCTGTCATGCATAACATAGAAGTAACTCATACATGTTTACACAGCGGAATAATTTGATTTAATAAAACCAATGTTATAATATTTTCAAAATCATCAGGGATTAACACCTGGAAAATGTCAACATCATATTATAACAAACATAAGGAAATAAATGAGTCTGACTAAAGCAACTCGACAAACAAACATTCCCGGAGTTACAACTATCAGAGCATGACCCGGACAATACTAAAACGGAAATAAACTAGAACGACAAGCCTTCGCCGAGCACCTGAACGAAGCTCCTCAATCTGAAATATTCAACAGTAAGGGTGAGCATCTCAACTATACATTTGATTATACGTTCAAAACAATCAATTTAGGAAACCATAGACATCACCCAACAATTAGCATGTTTTATAAATTACAGAAACCTTTACAATTCATATATTCATAATATCTTACTTTTCATGCTTGTAATTAACATCAAACATCGTTAACAATTTAGTATCAATACATGCATACAATCAATCAAATACAACATTGGAAAAATCATCCATTCATGTCATATTCAATGTAATGCAACACACACATGCATGTGGTACCATTTTACCGCCCCATTAAATCTCGGGTCACGGATAACTCACCGTTCCATTATATCGCGGACACGGCTACCACCTCAACGTTCCATTAAATCGCGGACACGTATATTGGCCACCATGTTAATTCCACACAATGGGAATTAACAAATGCAACATGATATGTAAAGTATGTAACACTCAGCATACTATTAACATCAATCAACATATCATGCAACATCAACAACATCAATCATAACAGGATATGGATAGCATGTAATCACTCAGCATACTATCAAACATCGATCATATCAAGTTATATCATAATTCATGCTTGATACATCATCTAAAGCATGGCAATAACATCCCTATAGTGTTGGTGTCATAACATACAATCGTTATTCGATACAATTATCAATCAATACTAGGCAATCAATAAACAGCATGTGCAAAACATATCAAACACTGCACATCAAAACAGGATCACTCCGTACATAACAGCATGCACAGAAAACAAAATTCAGAAAACAACACAGGGGCATCAACACGGGTGCCCGTGTAAATCAACACTGCCCGTGTGGAAATGTGTCCAGAAAACGCATTATTTTGCCAATACAGGGGATCAACACGGGTGCCCGTGTGAATCAACACGGCCCGTGTTGAAATGTGCCTGGAAACACATCTTTTTACCCATCCAGTGGATCAACACGGGTGCCCGTGTGGAACAACACGGCCCGTGTTGATGAGCGCGATCCCAAAATTCCTGCACCTGCAGCAGCTCATATATCCATATTTTTGCACGAAAATACCTTTCTACGGCAGTGCAATGCAGTACAAAAACATCCAATCTACCATGGGAACCTAAAATCCCTAATTGGTTCATAAAATTTGGGAACCTAAACCTTTTCTAACAAGATTCGACCCTAAAGTTATCAATCATTCAGAACATCATAGAAGATGGGGTTATCCTACGAATTACCCGACCAATTGCATCTAAACCCATAAGCAAATATAAGTGGAGTAGTAGCCCCCCTTACCTTATCAAATTGCAGCTTCGAACTCTTGAGCGATTGTCCGTCGTTCTTCAGAGCTCCAATCCCAAATATCTCCAAACACCTCACTAAAATACATAACAACCAAATTCACTTATAAACATAAACACTTTCTCCAATAATCACTTATTAAAATAAGCTCTTAAAGCTACTTAATTCCTTATAATCATATAGAAAATTTCACTAGCTTTCCAACGCATCAAACGGCGCCTAAATCGGAGTTACGGTTCAAAAGTTATGGCCGAAACGATTTTTGGGAAAAACCTACCCGAGCATCAACACAGAAGATCAACACGGGTGCCCGTGTGCATCAACACGGCCCGTGTTGATGACTCTGCAACATCATATTTCACGTTTTTATGCTTCCCAAAATCACCCCAACTCATTCCTAATCATCCCCAAACATCCTAAAACCATCAAAATCGAATCCCTACCATATAGCAATGATCTAAGGCATACAATAGGATCAATACCACATCAAAACCCAATCAATTCCATTCATGTTTCATCATCACAACAACCATGGCATCAAGAATCCATCATCCCTACAAATCCCTAACTCATATAGAATATATATCACAACTTATTCATAGTAAAAGAATGATCAACCCCTAACCTTGGATAATCTGCAGCTCCTGCAACTTCCTCGATCAATCTTCTCCTTCTTCTCCTTTCTCTTCTTTACACGTTCTCTGAGTTCCAAAATCCCAAAGTCTCGGTTTTACGTGAAAGTGAGCAAAAGTGACATATAAGTCCCAAATAACATTTTACTTCACTTGCACCCCCTCTTTTACCAACAACATCATAGCCCAATAACCTTCAATCCTTATTTTTTTTCTACAATTATTTATAAAATAAATAATAATCCTTTTATTTTATATTAACCCAAATAAAATAATTTTATTGGTTTCAAATAAAATAACTCTTCCTGTTTGTTCACTATGGAGTCTTGATTAGCAACCACAATATGAAGCTGAGCTCCCATAACCTCTTCATTAGCAACAACAAAAGTCAGTTTAGCCTATAATTACTCGTGCTTTGGCTAGAAGAAGCTATAATCTCATATGTAAAAGATTTCAGATTTTGTAGAGCTGTATCCACATAGGTTATGAGAGTATCCCACTTAGTAGCATATGCAATAGAGTCAGATGTTATGAGTCTCTCAGCTACAAGATTATGAATCTTATCAAAGATATAAGTCCTAAATTCTTCCACTTGGGCTTGGATATTTGATGGAGGTTCATATTAGGAGTTGGTTGAATTTGTGAAGGGATAAGATGTGATCTTACTTCAAAGAAGGAGAGAACAATTATTCTAGATCCTAACACAATAGTTTCTTCCCTTGAAGGGGTAGAATGAGAAAAGTGTATATATGGGGATTTGTTGTTCAGGAGATTGTGGTCCAGGTTGGGTTTATGGTATAGTTAGGTCAGGTTCAGGTTGAGGTTCAGTTTGAACAGGTTTAGTTTGAACTTGTATTGCTTGTTCAAGTATAGGTTCAAGTTCAGTTTCAACATGGTTATTTTAAACTTCTGGTTGGTGTGGTTCAGATGTTATAGTTTCCAATGGTATAGCTTGGAGTGGTGTGAAAAACACAAGAAAGTGGAGGGGGGGGGGGGTGAATTGGATTTTAAATCAAAACTTTTCTTTTAAAATTATTCCTATTTAATTAAAATACTTTTTCTTTCACTCTTGTTAATAACAATAATTAAGAACAAGAAGTAAAGAATAAGGTATGCTTATACTAGTTCACTTGAAAACTATCAAGCTAGTCTAGTCCACCCGCCAAGGTGATTTTGCCTCTCTCAATTGAGAACTTAATCCAATAATCCAACTGATTATTACAATGCACAAGCTACCTGCAAGTGACTAACAACCTCTAAGACATACAAGTCCTAGACTTCTTAAGGATACAAACCTAACTGGTACCTTAAGAAAAATCAAACTTCTAAGACACACTAGTCCTAGACTTCTTAAGGATACAAACCTAATCGGTCTCTTAAGGAAATCAAACAACTGTTTGAATAGAAGTTTTGCTTATAATAATATTGCTTCTGCACAAGATGAATATGTAAACTATTTTAAGAACAATGGCTTAAGAACATGAAAGCTCTGAACAACGTTTTTGCATGGATATATATTGAATCCGTAGCTTCTTTTTCTTAGTCTTCAAGCCTTTATATAGCTAATAAAATAATATATCCGTTGAGGGGTACTCTTGGGATTTCCAGAAATATTGGAAGCTTGAGCAATCACGTGGGGGACAAGATCGTGCAACGCGTTTGTCCTTTCATGATAGTTGTTGTACCCCAATTTTTCCCCCTAAGATCCCTCTATCACATAACATGAATTCAATCACAACAATATCACACTAGGGTTTGGTTCTTCTCCTTAACTTTAGCTTTGCTCATGGGGAATCACCAAAAACTTTGACTTGTATTTTGTGATCATCTATGTTTTATAGTGATTAACTTTTAACTAACAAATACAAGAGATGTTTTCCCTAATTGATGATGTTGTAGGTGAAAGCACAATGTATTCCATCAAGTTGATCCATAGGTTCATGAGTTTATTTCATGCCTTCTTCAACAAAGTTTCATTGAGGTTTAAGCTCCACTATTGAAGATACTTTGAAATAAAATCATGACAAAGTCTATTATGATTCATCATGCCTCAAGTTGTACAAAATAGTTCAAAGGTTGATTGAAGAAGTTTGACATAGTTGGATAAGTCTTTGTTTCCATTGATCACAAGTGCATATTTCCTTCAATTCTCAAGATTTGGAAGTGGTGTTGGTTGCTATGGTTTCTCCTTATCATCCTCAACAACTTCTATTTACATAACAAAAGTATTTGTGCAAGAAAGTCAATCAAAATTGCAAAGGTTTCCCAAAGCATTTTGTTGCTCTAGGAGCTAGGGTTTTGAACTTCAAAGGGGTATATCTTGCTCATTTTTTGGTATTTTTGGGTGATTCTAAAAACATGCTTCTCTTTAAAGGTTTATTAACAAATCACTTCAAATGTTTCAAGGAAATTTTGTATGGAATAAACTTGATGATGAAGAAAAATTACAAGTCCTCCAGATGAACCCTCAAATTCTATTAGGTGATTTCAAATTATCATAACTTGGTCAATTTTTATCATATTGAGCCCATTATTTTTCCATATTTATCTTAAAGATGTGAAGTTCAACCCATATTTTAAGTGCAAAGTGTTAGAACATAGTTTGTTTCTACAACCCTTGGTTAGAGTTTTGATGATAACAAATACAAAGAATAAATAAATACAAAGAAAAAATATGCACCTTAAAAATATGTTTTATGTATGCAGAAGTTCTGATCAGTTCAGCATCAGAAGATAAGCCATAAGTGTTGCACGCTGAAGCAATCAGATTATACGCTGAAGATTGGTGACCAGAACCTGCACTCATTTATAGTAAACTCTGATTCTGAACAAGAACATATCAAACCAAGTCATCAATATTCTGAAGCGTCATCAGCAGTAAGGAGAAAAGACTCTAAAGCGTTACTGACCATTCAAGACAAAATCAACTCCAACGGCTTCCTTCAGACAGGATCTTCTCCAAAAGGAAAGTGTGTTAATGACATTAAACATGCTTTATGATCAACGTCATTACACTGCCTATATAAATAAGTCAGCTTGCAAAATTAAGTACGTACGTACACACAACGATTTTGCTAAGATCACCAACCACACATATTCAAGCTGCAAGCAAATTCATTCTTTATTCTAAGCTATAAACCTGTGTAATTTATCACAGTTGTGATAAACCATTTTTGTTAGAAAAATAAAAACACATATTGTTTAATCATTTTGTAAAAGAGTTCCTTGAGATTAACCGGATTGTGGTTGTACTCAAGAAGACTTTAACAATTGTTAAAGTAACTTTTGTAATCTTGTTGAGATTAGTGGATTAAGACCTCGGTGGAGAGAGGAGAAATCACCTTGACGGATGGACTGGAGTAGTTTGAGATCAAATGAATCAGGATAAAAATACTGTGTCTTTAAGCTGTTTTAGATCCAAGTTTTCAATTCAACCCCCCCTTCTTGTGTTTTTCACATCTTCAATTGGCATCAGAGCGCCTGGTTCTGAGCATAAACACTTAACCATCATAAAAACACTATGGTGGGACCAAGCCAAAACATCAGCAATGGCAACAATGAAGACAAGGACAGATTCAGTGGTAAACCTCCAGTCTTTGATGGAGAAAACTTTGACTAATGGAAAGACAAAATTAGGAGTTTCTTTCTGGCCCATGATGTTGATCTGTGGGACATGGTGACTGATGGATACACGAATCTTGTGGATGGACGAGGTCAGAAGATAGACAGGAAAATGATGTCTGATCAGCAAAAGCATGAATTCAGAAACCACCACAAGGCCAGAACAATTCTCCTCAGCGTCATCTCATATTCAGAATATGAGAAAATATCAAAAAGAGAAACTGCCAAGAATATGTTTGACTCTCTGAGAATGACGCATAAAGGCAACATTCAAGTCAAAAAAACCAAGGCCCTTGCGCTCATTCAGAAGTATGAGGCATTCAATATGGAAGATAGTGAATCAATAGAAACTATGTTTTCAAGATTTCAAATTCTTGTTATTGGACTAAAAGTTCTTGACAAAGGGTATTATACTGCTGATCACGTTAAGAAGATCATCATAAGCTTGCCCAAACAATGGAGGCCAATGGTCACAGCACTTAAGCTAGCCAAAGATCTCAACAAAATCTCTCTGGAAGAACTTGTTAGCTCCCTCAGAAGTCACGAGATAGAGCTAGAAGAAGATGAACCTCAAAAGAAAGGTAAGCCATTAGCTTTAAAATCTAACAGAAAATCTGACTCCAAAGTTTTGCAGGCTGTGGAAGAAACCTCTGATGGATCCTCATCAGAGGAAGATGAATTGTCTCTCCTCTCCATAAGGGTGAACCAACTGTGGAAGCAGGGACAAAGGAAGTTCAGAAATCCCAGAAGATCAGAAAATCAGAATGAATCCTCCTCCAGATACAGAAGGTCAGAATCCTCCTCTAGACACAGAAGATCTGAAGGTTCTTCAAGATACAGAAAGCCAAACAACAAAGACATCATCTGCTATGAATGTAACGAGAAAGGGCACTACAAAAGTGACTGCCCAAAGCTTCAGAAGGAAAAGCCCAAAAAGAAGTTTCTCAAGGAAAAGAAGAAAAGCCTCATGGCTACATGAGATGATTTTGAGACATCTGAAGCTGACTCAGAATCAGATGATGAAAGAGCAAACATAGCTCTCATGGCAAACATATCAGAAGAGAGTGAAGCTTCTAGTTCAGATTCAGAATCAGACACTGAAGAGGTATTCCCTGACTTTACCATAAACTTTACTAAGGCTGAACTTGCTGAAAGCCTAAATGAAATTCTGGAAAGGTATCAGCAGATCAGAGTCAAATTCAGAAACCTGAAAAGGAATCTTGCCTCTGACTCTGATAAGACTGAGAGTCTCAAATTGGAGAATTCTGAGTTAAGAGAAAAAATTTCAAAATTAGAAAACCAGTTGCAAAACTCTCAGAAGGAAACAATCTCTGAAACTTCCAGCAATGCTGATGAGATCATCAAAGAGTATGATCATAGCTTTCAGAAGTTTCTAGCTAAAAACATAGACAGAAGCAAGATGGCTTCAATGATCTATGGAGTTAGTAGAAATGGCAGAAAAGGGATATGATATCAAGGTAAAGTAACTACACCAAAAAATTCCATGGACTTAGTTATAAAACGCACACCACTCAATTCATATTTTATATATGGGCACACAAATGACATAAAATACACAAGTAGTGATTATTCTGTCAAACCAAAATTCAACCAGAATTTTGGTAAAACTAACAAATCAGGACCCAATAAAATGTGGGTACCTAAGGATAAAATCATACATGTGGCAGATATCTTTAGCAGCAAGGCTAAGACACCAATCATGGTACCTGGACTCCGGCTGCTCGCGACACAAGAAGGGAAGAAGGCATATGTTCCAAAGCCTAGAACTTAAGCCTGGAGGCCACGTGGGCTTTGGAGGCAATCAGAGAGGAAAGATCATTGGCTTTAGAACAGTAGGTAATGGAAATCTTACCTCTATAAGTAATGTTTTATTAGTTGATGGATTAATGCATAACCTGTTATCCATAAGTCAATTAAGTGATAATGGTTATGATATAATCTTCAATCAAAATTCATGCAAAGCTGTTACTCAGAAAGATGGGACTATCCTATTTAGTGGAAAGAGGAAAAACAACATTTATAAAATAAAACTTTATGAACTAAAGAGTCAGAATGTAAAATGTCTACTGTCTGTTAACAACGAGCAATGGATCTGGCACAAAAGATTGGGACATGTTAGTATGAGAAGAATATCTCAGATTAATAAACTCAATCTGGTCATAGGACTTCCTAACTTGAAGTTCAATTCAGATGCTCTGTGTGAAGCATGTCAGAAAGGCAAATTTGCAAAACCTGCTTTCAAATCCAAAAATGTTGTTTCCACCTCTAAGCCATTAGAACTTCTTCACATTGACTTATTTGGACCAGTAAAAACTGCTTCAGTCAGTGGCAAGAAGTATGGGTTAGTAATCGTAGATGACTATAGCAGATGGACATGGGTAAAGTTCTTAAGACACAAGGACGAGTCACACTCTGTGTTTGTTACCTTCTGCAACCAAGTTCAGAATGAAAAGGATCTTAGAATTGTCAAAGTCAAAAGTGATCATGGTGGAGAATTTGAAAATAAAGATTTTGAATTATTCTTTAATGAAAAAGGAATTCTGCATGATTTCCCTTGTCCTAGAACTCCCTAGTAAAATGGAGTTGTAGAACGAAAGAACAGAACATTACAAGAAATAGCCAGAACCATGATCAACAAGACTAACGTTGCTAAGATCTTCTGGGCAGAGGAAATAAACACAACGTGTTACATTCAGAATAGAATCTCCATAAGACCTATTCTGGAAAAGACTCCATATGAATTGTGGAAGAACAAAAGCCCAACATTTCTTATTTTCACCCATTTGGATGCACATGTTTTATTCTGAATACAAAAAATTATTTGAACAAGTTTGACTATAAAGCACAAAAGTGTATTATGTTAGGATACTCTGAACGCTCGAGAGGGTACATAGTATACAATACAGAAACACAGATTGTTGAAGAGTCAATCAGTGTTAGGTTTGATGATAAGCTTGACTCTCAAAATTCAAATCAGAATGAACTCCTTGCAGGTATGGAAGTTGAACTCACAGGTACTGAAGACAACTCATCAGAGGTTCTCAATAGAGACACTCCCTCAATAGCAGAAAGAGTCACTGCAAGCAATCCAGCACCTTCTGTTGATCAACTCTAGAAAAGACTATCCAGAAGCAGCATTGATCACCCAGAAGATACAATACTGGGAAAGAAGGAAGATCCAATCAGAACAAGATCAACATTCAGAAATTCTGAAGAATCTCTCATGGGACTGGTTTCTCTGATTGAACCAACAACAATTGATGAAGCACTTCTAGAGAATGACTGGATTCTGGCAATGCAAGAGGAGCTAAACCAATTCACCAGAAATGATGTATGAGATCTGGTTCCCAAACCAAAAGGATTCAACGTCATTGGTACAAAATGAGTGTTCAGAAACAAACTGAACGAGCAAGGTGAAGTCATCAGAAACAAAGCACGACTGGTAGCACAAGGTTATAATCAGCAAGAGGGGATAGACTATACATAAACCTTTGCTCCAGTCTCCAGGTTAGAATCTATCAGACTTTTAATATCATTTGCTGTTAATAAAGGCATCACTCTGTATCAGATGGATGTCAAAAGTGCATTCTTAAATGGCTATATAGATGAAGAGGTATATGTGAACCAACCCCCTGGTTTTGAGAGTTCCAAAAATCCAGAATATGTTTTCAAACTAAAGAAGTCACTCTATGGTCTGAAACAAGCTCCCAGAGCTTGGTATGAAAGACTAAGTAACTTCCTGTTAGAAAAGGAATTCACTAGAGGGAAAGTGGACACAACCTTGTTCTATAAGACAGTTAAGAATGACATGTTAGTTTGTCAGATTTATGTTGATGACATCATATTTGGATCTACTAAACCCTCTTCGGGAAGAGTTTGCTAAATGTACGCAGGCAGAGTTTGAAATAAGCCTAATGGGGGAACTCAAATTCTTTTTGGGCATTCAGATAAATCAAACTCCAGAAGGAACTTACATTCATCAGAGAAAATATGTCAGAGAACTTCTGAAGAAATTTGATCTCTCAGAATGTAAGCCCTCAAAGATTCCAATGCATCCCACGTGCATTCTGGAAAAAGAAGAGGTAAGTAAAAAGGTAGAACATAAGGTCTATAGAGGTATGATTGGTTCTCTTCTCTATCTGACGACTTCAAGTCCTGACATTCTATTCAGTGTTTGCATTTGTGCTAGATTCCAATCAGATCTTAGAGAATCTCACTTAACAACAGTTAAGCGAATTTTCAAGTATCTGAAAGGTACTGCTAATCTGGGTTTGTTTTATAGAAAATCAAGTGATTACAGCTTAGTAGGATACTGTGATGCTGACTTTGCTGGATGCAGAGTAGAACGTAAAAGCACTTCTGGAAGCTTCCAGTTTCTGGGAGAAAATCTGATCTCATGGTCCAGCAAAAGACAATCCACAATAGCACTATCAACAGCAGAAGCTGAATACATAGCAGCAGCTGGATGTAGTACACAAATGCTCTGGATGAAAAGTCAACTTGAGGACCATTTGTTGTCAAGAGAGTTTTCTCTGGCGGTGCCATGATGCTGACCACCATGGACGGAGAATATTTCCCACATCCCATAAACGCGGACACAATTAAAAAATACTACACATAAGAGACCCGTTAGGTTGACACACCTAAGCAAAAAAAAGGGGCATCCCGGCAAACCAAAAGGTTTGGGAAAAAATTAGGGATATATGCAAAAGATTGTACACCCGGCAAGTTGAAAACCCGAAAAGGGCGACTTGGGCAAAAAGGGGTATCCTGTTGGGATGAAAACCCAAAAGGGCGGTCCAGGCAAAAATTAAGGATTAAAAGTGTACGACTATGTCTTGTGAAATCAACACAGTCAATACTATCACCAAGGTCCAAGTTTAAATGGTCCAGGATCGATCCAATCAATTCGATCAACGACAAAGGATGTTCGAAGACATGGGGGGCAATAGTAGAGTGGGAAGACAATAAGATCATTTCACATGGCTATTTGTTTTCATTTTCATTTTTGTTTTCTTTTCGGAGATTTCCTCTTACTAGGATCTCCGTCTCTATGTACAAGAACGCCCATTCATGGGAAAAATATCAATACAAATACACTTTGAAGTGCAAAATTTTCTATCTCTGTTTTGAATGCAAATTTGTCCAATGACTAAAATTGAATGAACATATGCATGTGAACATAATTAAAACCATTTGGCACATGTGCCCTGCCAAGCAGCAGCCTCAACAAGGCATTAGTGCACAAAAACAGTAAGCATCCCTTTAATGTATGTGAAATGTCCCCACAAAGTTATCTCATCATCATCATCCCCACCAGGGCGTTGACAATAAACCTTTCCCCAACGCAGTTGCCCATAAAATCTCCTTGCACGGGACGATCCCTGGCCAGAGTCTCAACCTCTTGACAGCTTTCTCCCCAGTTAAAGCCTAGGAGATATCTTCCTAAAGGGAATTCACCTCCTCAGCATATTTTATTCCCCACGGAGTTATCTCATCATCATTATCCCTATAGGGACAACCCCCAATGCAACCTTTCCCCAGCGGAGTTGCCTACAAAAATTTCTTCACATAGGATAAACCCCCGGCCAGAATCTCAATCTCTTGGCAACTTTCTCCAGCTAAGTCAAAATTGAAGCCTAGGGGTCTCTGTCTAAAGGAAATTCATCTCCTCAACAGGGTTTATTTCCCCAACAGAGTTATTTCCCCCAACCAAGTGCAAGTTTCTCAATGTACAAGACACCCCAAATTTCGCAGCTGAGTAAACACTTCCCAATGAGTCCAAAATTCCCCAGCTGAGCCCATCTTCCCCGTGGAGTATATCTCCCAATCGAGGTTTTCATCCCCAGCGGAGTATATCAAGATTTTATTCCCCAAGATGAGTCCATCTTCCTCAGCCGAGTATATCTTCTCCAGCGGAAACCAAATTCCCTAGTTGAGTCCAAATTGCCCAGTCGAGTACATCTTCTCCAACCAAGGCTATTTTCTCCAAACATAATCTATCTTCTCCAGATGAGCCTATCATCCCCGGCTGAGCCCGTCGTCCCCAGTTGGGCATATCCTCCCCAAGCTAAGTCTGTCTTGCCTAACTAAGCCTATATTCTCCAGTTAGAATCTCCCTTTCAAAAACTACAAATCACAGGGCCACGAACCCTAATCCCCAGTAAAGTCTTCAACAAAGCCTTTAGTATTACCAAGAAATGCTATGAAGCCTGGATCTGACCAGATATTAGCATAATTTTCAAGTTATTACCGAAGCCTGGACCCGACCAGATAACATTTTGACTTCTTCAATTACTGAAGCCTGGACCTGACCAGATAACAGTTTGACTTTTTGAGTAACTAAAGCCTGGACCCGACCAGATAACAGTTAATCTCATTTCTCAAACTCTATGAAACATGTACCCGACCAGATAATATCCTAACTCTTCATAGATATAGAAGAGTCTAAACTCAATCTGACCAAGGTTTTAACTTCTTTTCCCCAGTAGAGTTACCTCTCTATCCCTGACAAAGGACTGAGAAACTTGGATCTGACCAGATATCATTCCTCATTTCCATCTTTTCAAGAAAGCCATTGCGAAGCCTGGATCCGACCAGATAGTAATCATCCTCAGAGATTCGTTGTGAAACCTGGAAATCGACTAGATAACAACTAAATCCCCAAGCAGTTTATTGTGAAGCCTGGACCCGACCAGATAACAATTAAACTTCAACTTCAGAAATTTGCAAAGCCTGGACCCGACCAGATAACAGTTTTCAACCAGTTCATTATGAAGCCTGGACCCGACCAGGTAACAATTAACTTCATCAGAAATCTGCGAAGCCTGGACCTGACCAGATAACAGTTTTCAACCAGTTCATTGTGAAGCATGGACCCGACCAGATAACAATTAACTTCATCAGAAATCTGCGAGCCTGGACCTGACCAGATAACAGTTTTCAACCAGTTCACTGTAAAGCATGGACCCGACCAGATAACAATTAACTTCATCAGAAATCTGCGAAGCCTGGACCCGACCAGATAACAGTTTTCAAAGCAGTTTATTGTGAAGCCTGTACTCGACCAGATAGCAATGAACCTCATCAAACCTCAGAAATCTGCAAAGCCTGGACCCGACCAGATAACAATTTTCGAACGGTATATTGTGAATCCTAGACCCGATCAGATAGCAATTAACCATGATCCCCATAAAGACACTATGAAACCTGGATTCGACCAGATAATAGTATAACTTTCCAAAAAGACCATAAAGCCTGGACCTGACCAGATGACTATTCAAGTTTAAGGAGTTTTCTGCAAAGCCTGGATCTGACAAGATAACAGCTAATTCATCCTTACCTCCAACAAGTTACTGTGAAGCCTGGACCCGACCAGATAACAGTTAACTTCTGCATCCCCAGCAAGTTGTTATGAAACTTGGACCCGACCGAATGACTATTCAATTTCAAGGAATTTCCTGTAAAGCCTGGATCCGACCAGATAACAATTAATTCATCTCTTCTCCCAGTAAGCCGCCGTGAAACCTGGACCCGACCAGATAGCAGTCAACTACTTCATCCTCAGCAACTGTGAAGTCTGGATCCGACCAGATAACAGCTGACATTTGAGTGATGTTCCCTAGCAAAATCATCCCTTTAACAAAATTCGAAGACATGCATGTTCTTCATTTCCAACAAGCAATCAGGGATTCAACTTCCCATAATTTCCACAGCAGCAGTCAGGGATTTATTTTCCCGCACGAAAACACACATCTCACGTTCATACATCATAGCATGTACATACCATATGCATTTAGCATGATACCACATCTGGTGAACATCATGCAAGAATTTACATTTTACTAACCCCTCTTCTCCCAGGTAAAATGTCAAGTTTAGTATAAATCAACAAGAGATTTGTGCTGATACTTCTTCCAGAGTTTACCAACATTCATCCAAATGGCATCTATAAGCCTATTCACCATCCATCTTCGAGTGCAAATTTTTGGGCACTCTAGTGTTCAATTATTCTTTCACCTTCAAGTCACGAATAGCAGATCCGCCAATCTAACTCTTCAGGTTCAAGAAGTTTGAACAGGGGCATTTGTTGCACCCCAAAATTTTCCCTCTCATTTCTCAAGGAATCACCCTGGATCCTCAAGTTTGCTTTCATCAGGTCTCCAGGCCTTGAATTATCAATTTTTCCAAGCAAACCATTCACAAGAGCAAAATGGTCATTTACACACTAAGAAATCTAACTTTGACTTTTTGGATTAAAATCAAATCTCAAAAATCATATTTCATCAAGACATGTTGGAATATGAAATTTGCTCCATCAAGAGTTTCAAAAGTCAAATTCTATCTTGGAAGAATCAAATTCTAAAGACTTAGAAATTTTTCTAAGTATTTAAGAAATATCACAATTTCAGAACTTTTGAGCCAGTGTTCACAGTCAGCAAATTCTGGATGTTCTCAAGACAGAGTTCAGTCAGAACTTCTGAGCCAGTATTCACAAAGGGCCAGTCAGAGTTTGCAGAGGTTAAGTCAAGTAAGGTAACAAAGCGTGATGTAAGTATACTGGAAGTTCTGAAGGATTCTTCAGAACATGCTGAAATCAGAAGATAAGAGGATCAGAAGATGAGATACTACGCTGAAGTAGAACTTCTAATCTAGAGTCAAGCAAGGATCCAGAGTTTCACATGGGAACTCATTTAATGCTCACAACCGCCTCTGAGTTTGTATTCAAGGGATTTTCCCCACGTGTACCCCTACTGATTTGGGAAGACAAATTTCTATGCAAAAGTATGCTAGACCCACACACTGTCTCTACTTTTCATTAATTCATGCTGCCAAATCCAGCTGAGGCACTGCTAACTATCCAACTTGAATGCATTGAACCCCCACTTGTTAAGATTACTTCAAGAGTAAGTCAGCATCTAGCATATGATGTTGGTGCCACTTGACCGCCCCAACTACAAAACTTTGCCTATAAATAGAACACCATTTGCACACTGAAAGGACACCCGCTCCCTTTGACCAGAAAAATTTGTGAAAGAAACGAGAAAATTGAGAACTAGCTTTGAACCACTGCAAAATTTCCAAGAACCCAGGAAACTATAAACACAAAATACCAAAATCTTAGCATTGATTCATGATATTCAAACTCCATTTTTCCTCAAGTGTTCTTGACTGAAGCCATCCACGTAGTTGCTGATTCATACATTAGAAGCTACCTTAACTTCTGTATTCCTACTGCCATACACTCTCCATTCATTTCCACCTCCAAGGAGTCAGAATATCAACTCTTAGTTGTTCCAAAAGTTGTAAACTTCTATCCTGCTGAGTACGTGAAGAAGCTACTCAGAACATCACCAGAATTCAAGACCAATCTCCAATTCACAGAATCTTATCCAGCTGCAAGGTAAGTTTTCTACTGACCCTCATCATAACTGATTAAACATTGTCAGATTTTTCATATTTAGCACAATGTAGATATTCTGATCCTGATGATGTACATATTCTAAAAATTCCAGCGTTTGCTGCCTAAGTAGAGGAAATCCCCGTTCAGAGCTTCATAAAGAAAATATGACTCAGAATTAGAACTAGCAAATACATGTTGCTTCTGATTTGTGCTTCTGATGGTTCATGAAATTTGTCATAACTGTTATACATGCAACTTCTGTTCTGTAAATGACTAAGCTACAGATGCTCTGACTGGCATGGAGAGAGGCAAAGTTCTGACAGTTACATCAGAACTTCTGAAAACTTCTGAGTTCTCAGAAGATCCAGAACTTCTGAACTTCCATATTTTTGCTAACATGTTTCTGTTTCTGCAGCAAGGCAAAGTTAGAACTTCTGACCTCTTCTATTTTTGCGCCGGTTATGTTTTCTTCCTTTTTATATTTTCCATCATATTATATTTTATTTCTAATCAAAAAACACAAAAAATATTTTACATTTTTGCATGATATAATTTCTTTTAATATAAAAAGACAAAAAATATTTTCTTAAACAAAAGTTATTTTCTTTTTTCAAACAAACAAACATTTTACATTTCCTGTACATTATTATCTATCTCAATATGGTTGTAATAGTAACTTAGAATTTTAACTTACAACTCCCATTCATAAATATGTATCCCCATCCCCAAGATATTGTAATAACATAGGACTTTACATTTCTGCACTATTATTGCTTTGAAAATGCTAGTAATTAGGGTGTGCATGACAATATATGAAAATTGACAAGTAGATCACCCTAATCAAGATAAATTATGCATGCAACCAAACACACTCGCACACTTACACCCTTAAGGTAATTCCACTTGTTGCCTTACAAAAATGGCCATGTTATGCATGTGGGAGGTCTTAGCACAAACAAATCGAAAAATACAAGATCATAGTCCCTCGATGACACTATCAAAGTTGCCTTTCAAAATGATCTTAGTCCCTAAAGAAAAAGTGCTAAGTCATCTCACAACATTGCTATCATGGTCATACGATGACCCAACGCCCGTCCCTTCACATCCAACGATGAGGCTTCTTACCAAGTCAATGGCAAGATAGAAACATCTAAAGGAAGAGGAAATTCACATCTAAGACCTTTTGAGTAGGTAGATTACTTTTAGTTACTTGCTCACTTTTGAAACAAATATCCTTGCTATTTTCAAAACATTCACATACATTTTCCAAACATCTTTCCAAAACTTGAAATATTTTCAAAAGCTCAACACTTTGCGTACATTCTTACGAATGGGAATCATTGCAAAGTTTTCCTAAACGATGGCGCCTTTTCAAAATACTTTCAAAACCACACAAAGCATAATTTTCAAACAAAAAGCAAGTGATCTAGCAATTAACTAAGAGCCCATGGAAAACCATGGATGGAAAGGGTGCTAATACCTTCCCTTTTCATTATCTACCCCCCGAACTTAAGAAAAAATCTCAAAAGGTTTTTCCTGTGCTTTTTCACCTTTCCTTATTAGATAAAAGAAAAGTCGATGGCGACTCTTGCTAAACCGCAACATTTGCGAACACAAACGCAAAACCTCAAGTCAGCTCTCCCACCGTATCACAATATGATATAGATCTTTGAAGGTGTATGATGCTGCTAATCAACTATCTTGTAGTCGCTTTTTATAATGAATTTTAACAACTCAACAACATTATCTTATGAAGCAGTATTTTTTGTGAGAACTGGCCCTTGGCTTGAACTTTCTACTTATTTCCCCTTTGTAGGCCCTTGATATGCTTCAATGGTTAGCTTGGGTTCAGGAATGAATATTCAACCACTTTGGGTCATTCTGCTTGTCCCTAGAATGTTGTTCACGTCAACTTTCTTAACCTCCTTCAGTTTCTCTTCAAGATATTCCTCTTGTCCATTCATATAAGAGGTCACAATACAAATTTTGTACTTCATAAGGAAACATTAACGACATGAAGATAACAACTGATGATACTGGACATGCTCCTGTCTGAACCTAGTTTGTTCTCTGGTAAACAATCTTCAGAGGTATAGGTAAGTTGAAATAGGGATCTACCACTGAAAATTCCTTATCACGTCCATTGTGGCTAATCTAGATGATACCTTGTTTCATCAACAATAGAACATTCTCTCGCACAATGTGTCACCTTTTTGGGTTCAAAGCACATTCAACATAATCATCAAGTTTTTATTGGATCAGGCCAGACTCCACCAATCGTGCATGAAGCTCTGCCAATGGAGTCTTTACATTCTCAACCCTTTTAATCAAGTCGCTATTCCCATCTTCTTAAATGGAATTAACTAAAAAAGGGTTGTTCTTGACATTAGGTCTTACATCCTTGAAAGACAAGATATTTCTATCGATCATGTCTTGAACCTTAAACTTCAATGAAAAACAAGAATCCAATGCATGTCTTGGTGTCCCCTACGATTTAAACAGTGGGGATACGATTTCAACAACAGGGGAAGAGGTCTAGGCACAACCAAACCTTTCTACAATAATGGATACAACTGACTGTATGGCATTAGAATAGGGTCCAAATCACTGACATCCATTTTGTATTGGTTTTGTTGACAAGCAGTATTACTATGTTGTGGGGCCTTAGTTGCATTCTACTGATAGAATGGAGCGATGTGTTCTTGTTAGTAAGCAGGAACAAACTCTACATGTTGATACACTACTGCAAAATGCGCATACAACAACACCAAAGTCACCACGGTTCTCTCCAAAATCATAGCGACACTGCTAAACTAACGCGCTAATATTTTTTTGTTTTTTATTTGAAAATTTTAAGGTTATAATTACGGTTAATTCCCTAACCATGGTGATACAATCCATCTTTCCTGGGTTCGATCCTCAGCTCTCTCAAATAGTTTATCCATTTAACATTAATGCACACCTTTTCAATTATATTTATATATAATTGAAAAATAATATGGATATCACTATGACTTTTTTGTACAACCGTTGTTACACACTGGAGATTCTTTATATATAATAAACACTAAGTACCCATTCTTCCACTGATAAAAGAAACAACCCTAACACCAACGCCGTTGACATTGTCGAGAAGAAGAAAACAACCATAACACCACACTCATTGTGGTTGTCTTGTTTCGTCTCAGCGTTGCATTTGAAGAGTAACTCATCCAAAGGTGTAAAATCTCGATCTGGAAATTTTTGTGGTTGTGATAGTCGTATAGTTTCGTACCAATGCAAGATGGGTCAAAATAAAGGAAGGATTTTTTTTAGATGTCCAAATTGGTGGAGTGGTGAAACGTGTAATTTGTTCATATGAGATGATGAATAAAAATTGGAAGATGAGAGTAATATGATGCCAGAGTTGGAATTTGTTGGGTATTTAAAGGTTATGTATACATATTGAAAAAAGAAGAACAAGAATTTGAAGAACAAATTGAAGTCAGAGAGATTTTCTGGAAATTTGAAGATGTTATGTTTTCTTATCTCTTTTATGTTTAAAATTTACTTTGTTATAAAATGTAATAGTTGACTTAGGGTTTGAAATTTGAAAATGTTATGTTTACTTATATCTTGTATGTTTAATATTTACTTTGTTATGAAATGTAATAGTTGAAGATGCAATGAACTTGACAGGAATATGCAACTAACTTTCCCGCCCTTCATAGGTTTTCTAATGCCACTTTACTTTGAATAAATGGAATGTCGCAATTGGTAGAAGAATATTTGTAATTCTTGCAAGCACAAGGTCCTGGGTTCATTTCCCACTTTTTGGCTTTTTTTCCCTTTTATTTGTTTCTAACTTTGTTTTTATTTTTATTTTATTTTTATTTCAAATATACAAAAAAAAATGTATTTTTTATGTTTTATTATTAATTTTCGTTTTTTTTTATTATTAGGCATTTAAAAAATATTATTGGTTTCATTAAAATCATGATTTTAATCATAAAACATAAAAAAAATCTTACTTTATGCATTTTTAATTCGTTTCGAATTAGTTTATTTAGATTTAAAATTAATTTATTACTCTATTTTTTTAATTAAATTAATTTGATTCATAATTAGTTAGGATTGATTTAATTTTAATTCAGTCAATTCATACTTAAAATATACAAAACACAAAAAGATATTATGTTTTATTTGATTTTGTCTTGATTCCCAAGAAACGAACTTGGTCCTATTTTTGTACGATTTTCACCATGCAATAATATCCAATTTGATTAATCTCTTTCTAATTTGATCAAATTATTTTTATCCTTTTTTACCATCTTTGACCTAATATTTTCACCTATAGCATAACAATTTTCACTAACGGGGGATTCACACGTAACAATACCAACCCTCACACCTTGTACATATTTTCCCATCCAAAATGACCCTTTTTTCTCCTCACTGTAAATATTTTCCTTTCACTAACAAAACCATGCTAAACCTATAAACCTTTGACCAATAATTCACAAACCAACTTCTATAAGTCATTAACATCATCAAACCTAAACCTTCTTCCCATAAACTAAAATTTACTCATAACACTCCAACTTTCACAATACAAAACTTTAAAACATAAGCCAATTTTAAAACAACCAAGCCAAGACATAAACATAGGAAGAAGAACAAGAATACTAATCGTGAAATCATGTCTCTCACAATCATGTCTCTGACCAAGAATGTTCTTGCACTGCACATCATGACAACAACTTCAAACCGCGAGAAACTTCCGTCCAACCATCCTCCAAAGAGCAGCCACTACTTCTGTCAACAACCAACGGTCGACCATCCGATGCGGTTCCGCCATCACACTACCCCCTGATTCGCATACGAAGTCGCCATGGAACTCTTCCAGTTATACTTTGATGATGACGCATCTCATGCTTCGTTTGTGACATGACCACCCTCCGTATCCAATTTCGCGTTACCGTCGTGGTTCATACCCGATATCGTACACCGCCTTGAAGAACCACCACGCAACATCAACACCTTTGAATCTTCCGTCTCTGAAGAAGTTCCCCACCCCGAATCTGTAACTCAATTTTGCTTTTGATTTCATGTGTTTTTTGTAGTTTGTGTAGGTTTGTTTTATGGAGAGGAAGATTGGAAAGGATAAACATGAAATGCTTGGAAGAGAGGTTAAGAGACATGAATGTTGTCTTCACGTTTTCTGCTTCTAAGTTATAAAATAGGAGTTTTTATTCTTTTCTTTTTTACTTAAATAGTACATTCGCCACATGTCAATCTCTCATTGGCCAAGTGGTAAAGATTAGATAAAGTCAAAATTGATACTCTCTTTGGTAATGAAAGTGTAAAATCAAGCTTCTCAAATGTACTTTTGTTTTGATGAAGACAAACTATTTTGACAAGAAGACAAAGATTATTGATCAAGCTAAAAGAATTTTTGGATAAAGTCTTTGGTTCGAGCACCTAGCAAATTTCAAGGTATAATGATAATACTTATTTTGAACTTAAGACATAGATGCTCGATGGTCAAAATAAATATTTTATATTGTCCAAACCTTTACTCAAGTTTTTCTAAGCAAAAAATCAATTTTTACTTGGGTGTAATCGATTTGCATATTGGTGCAATCGATTGCATGCTTCATTTTTTCAAAACATTTGCTAATGTTTCTAAGTGCAATCGATTTGCATGTTTGTGCAATCAATTGCTCTCAATTAATTTTTTCTACTGACTTCAAGTGCAATCGATTTACACACTTGTGCAATCGATTGCTCACTCAAAATATTTGAATTTCTAGCTGTTAAAACCCCGTGCAATTGATTTACACAAGAGTGAAATCGATTGCATGCTTAACGATTTTGAAAAACAGCAGCCTTACTCATGTCTGTTCATAACACCAATTCATGAAAACCTTTCACTCAATCTTGGCAATTGTTCATGATTCACTTGCATAATTTTATGCTATTTCAAAAGGGTGTTATGAACATATAAATACTCATTTTCAAAATTATTTTAAGTGCTTCTTCCAATCATATTTTCTGAATTTTCAAAAATCAAACTCAAGTTGTTATACATTTCCATACACATGTTTTCTGCACACTTTCACATATTGTAAACCAGAAAACTTTGAACATTATATATCTTGAGTCATTGTATACTATTATCATTGGAAGAGAAGATCAATTTCATTGATAAAATCACTCAAAGTGATCATTGCTACTCAAACTCACTCAAATCAAATATTGTTATATGCTTGTTTATTTTTCAAGATTGTTGAAAATAATTTCAAGTGGTTTTGTAAATCTTGTTTTTTCCAGGATTGTTGGATACAAGTAAAGTCACTTTGAGAGGATTGTTATCATTGTTGACATAGTGAAAATCCAAGAGGATTGTTCTTGGTTTTGGGTAGTTCTTGTTTAAGTTTGCCACAATAAGGAAATCTCTTTCATATTGAAAGGGGACTGGAGTACTCTCGGACTGTGAGGGGAACCAGGATATATTGCTTGTGTCTCTTTATTCTTTTGCACTGTACTCTTTCATAAACTCACCATAAACCAGAAAAATAATATCCATCATCACTAAAACAAAAAAAAATTTAAAGTACCTAATTCACCAACCCCCCACCTCTTAGGAGCACCTCATACTTACAATTGGTATCAGAGCAGGTTATAAGTAACTTGTTCCTAAAAGATCCAGAATGGCTTCCGCAAATAAAAATCTTGTTTTCAGAGATGGTGGTAGTAACAACAAGCCTACTCTAGTTTGTGGTGAATATTTTGACTTCTGAAAAATATGCATGAAGGCACATTTAGAAGAACAAGGAGAAGAAATATGGGATGCCGTCGAGAATGGTCCATTTATTCCTATAACAGTAATCAATGGTGCTGGCTCATCAAAGCCTAAAGCTGCATGGGACGAAGATGATAAGAAGAAGGTTCTCTATGATAAAAAGGCAATAAATCTTCTTCAAGATGCACTTAGCATGGATGAATTCTTCCGTGTCTCGGCATGCAAAACAGCCAAAGAAATATGGGATACCTTGGTACAAACTCATAAAGGAACTGTTGAAGTTAAAAGATCAAGACTAAATTCTTTGAGTCAAGAATACGAATTTTTTCGAATGTAGCCCGGAGAGACCATCCTTGACTTGCAAAAGAGATTAGTGCACTTGAAAAATCATCTAAGTGCTCTTGGTAAGATTTTGACGAATGATGAACTAAATCTGAAAGTACTTAGATTCTTAACTAGGGAATGGCAACCAAAGATAACGGCAATTTTAGAAAAGAAAAGTCTCTCCTCAATGACTTCCGCAATGTTGTTTGGAAAACTTCAAGAATATGAAACGGAACTCGGAAGACTTGAAAAGCATGAAAAATCAAGAGAAGAAATCCAAGAATATTTCCTTAAATATTGATTCCAAGGAAGTGGAAAAGGAAGACAATCCAGAAGAAGATGAAAATTTCATGCTTCTTGTTAAAAGGCTTGGTAACTTTTTTGGTAGAAATGACAAATACCTCTCTCATGCAAAAAGAAAGAAGCAATTTAAGAAAAGGGAAGCTTCCACATCAACACAAGAAGTCACATGTTATGAATGCGGTAAGCAAGGTCATATCAAGCCAGATTGTTCAAAACTCTCCAAGAAAGGTGGCTACAAAAGAAAAAAGAAATTTAAGAACAAAAAGGCCTATGTTGCATGGGAGGATAATGAAATAAGTTCTTCGTCCGATTCTAATAGTGATGAAAGTGCAAATCTAGCATTGATGGCCTCACACCATTCCGATAATGAAGATGATGAGGTTAGTAATGAATTTTCTCTTTTTGATAGTGATGCACAAGGTGCTATAGATAAACTATTCAATGAATGCAAAGTTATGTATAAAACTATTTCATCTCAAAAGAAACAAATTTCATCTTTAGAAGTAAAATGTGAAACTATGGAAAAAGATTTCAAAGAAGAAAAACAAAAATTAAGTGATGAACAAAAACAGAATTTTGTATGCAAAAATTGTGAATCACTCTCTTTCTAAATTGTCCAATTAAAAAGAGTTATTGAAAGATATGAAAAACGTAAAATTGGATTGGAAGGTGTTCTTAGCCAACAAAGATATTCCAATTATAAAAGTGGACTTGGATATTCAAAGTTTTCAAAACCAAGTTCTAATAAAACTATCTTTGTTAAGGCTAGTGATCAATCATCCAAAGAGAAAGTGAAAAAACCTAAAATGGTTCATCATTATCCTAAAAAGAAAAAAAAATTATAAGAAGAAATCTTATCCTTCTAGATATAAAATTATCTTTGAACCTACTTGTTTTTATTGTGGTGTTAAAGGCCATACACCTAATGCTTGCTATGTTAGAAACTTTAGTGTGGCAAGTGGGCATTATATGTGGGTAAAGAAAGGTACTAATTATGAAGGATCCAAAGCAACTTGGGTACCCAACAAAACCTAATTTGTTTTGCAGGTATGCTTGAAGACCACATGCAATCTTTGGTATCTTGATAGTGGTTGTTCAAAGCATATGAAGGGAGACTTAAACCAATTTTCAAATCTAGTTCTAAAGGCCAAGGGTTTTGTCACTTATGAAGATAATAATAAGGGAAGAATTCTTGGCAAAGGCAAAGTTGGTGCTCCACCTTTCACGTCCATTGAAGATGTTCTTTATGTTTAAGGACTAAAGCACAATCTTCTTAGTATTAGCCAACTTTGTAACAAAGGCTTCAAGATCAAGTTCACCAAAAATGAATGCTTAATAGAAGACGAAGTCACACATGAGGTTATACTTAAAGGTAAAAGAATCAATAATATATTCATGATTTCCCTTGATGATCCATCTTTGAGGGTAAAATTTCTCATGGCGAGAAACGATGATTCATGGTTGTGGCACAAAAGAATTGCTCATATTCACATGGAACACTTGAATAGACTAATAAAGCATGATCTTGTCATTGGGTTGCCTAAGAGAAATTTTGTCAAAGATAGACTTTGTGATGCTTATCAAAAAGGGAAAGAAACAAAATCAACTTTCAAATCTAAGAATGTGGTGTCTACTACAAGGCCACTATAATTGTTGCATATGAACTTATTTGGTCCATCAAGAACAAGAAGTTTCAGATGTAATGTATATGCTTTGGTTATTGTTGACGATTTCTCTAGATATACTTGGACATTATTTTTAGTGCATAAAAGTGATGCATTCAAGGCATTCAAGAAGTATGCTAAAAAAATTCAAAATTAGAAGTCTCTAACAATTTCTTCCATAAGAAGTGATCAAGGCGGAGAATTTCAAAAATGCTCTATTTCAAGAATTTGGTGAAGAACATGGAATATCTCACAACTTCTCAGCACCAAGGAATCCTCAACAAAATGGAGTGGTGTAAATAAATAATAGGTCTCTTGTAGAGCTTGCAAGAACGATGCTTAGCGATTCAAATCTTCCATAATATTTTTGGACGGATGCGGTGAGCACGGCATGTTTTGTTAGCAATAGAGTTAACATAAGACCGATCTTGAAGAAAACTCCATATGAACTTTTCAAAGGGAGGAAACCAAAAATTTCTTTCTTTCACATTTTCGGTTGCAAATGCTTTGTCTTAAACAACGATAAAGATAACCTTGGTAAGTTTGACGAAAAATCCAATGAAGGTATTTTTCTTGGCTACTCTCTTTCTAGTAAGGCATATAGAATTTATAACACAAGAACTTTAACAATTGAAGAATCAATGCATGTATATTTTGATGAATCTAACCCATCCAAGGAGGATAATATTGTTTGTAATGATGATGATGAAATACTAGAAGGTCCTCAAGAAAATACTTTCAAAGATCAACCAATTCAACAAGAAGAATCACCATATCAAGAATAAAATTTCAATGATCTACCAAAAGAATGGAGAACTCATAGAGATTATCCTATCGATAAAGTAATTGGTGATATAAGTCAACGTGTGACAACAAGACTAAATCTCAAAGATGCTTGTCTAAACATGGCATTTGTCTCTCAAATTGAACCTTCCAAAGTTGATGAAGCCTTAGGCGATGACCAATGGATTATTGCTATGCAAGAAGAGTTAAATCAATTTGAAAGGAATCAAGTTTGGGAACTTGTCCCTAGGACAAGCAACAAACACATTATTGGAACAAGATGGGTGTTTAAAAACAAACTTGACGAAAATGGAATAATTGTTCGGAACGAAGCAAGGTTGGTAGCACAAGGCTACAATCAAGAAGAAGGAATATATTTTGAAGAAACTTTCGCTCCGGTTGTAAGGTTAGAAGCTATTCGTCTTTTACTTGCCTATGCTTGTTCGTTAAACTTTCATCTTTTCAAAATGGATGTCAAAAGCGCATTCCTGAATGGATATATAAATGAAGAAGTCTATGTTAAGCAACCCCCGGGGTTCAAAGATTTCAAGAATCCATCTCATGTATTTAAATTGAGAAAAGCTCTCTATAGTTTGAAACAAGCACCAAGGGCATGGTATGATCGGCTAAGTAACATCCTATGCGGAAAAGGTTTTGAAAAGGGTAAAGTTGACAAGACATTGTTTATCAAGAAAATAAAATGTGACACTTTTCTAGTTCAAGTCTATGTTGACGATATCATTTTCAGCTCTTCAAACAAAGAAATGTGTGAAGAATTTTCAGCAATGACGCAAGGAGAATTTGAGATGTCCATGATGGGTAAAATGAATTATTTTCTTGGACTTCAAATCAAGCAATTAAAGGATGGAATCTTCATCAACCAATCCAAGTATTGCAAGGAACTATTGAAAAGATTTGACATGGATAATTGTAAGGCAATGTCTACACCAATGGGTTCCGATACATATGTTGATCAAGATGAATTAGGTGTTCCCAATATTATTACAAAATATCAATGTATGATTGGCTCCTTATTTATCGGACAGAAAGTCGTCTTGACATAATGATTAGTGTTTGTCTATGTGCTCACTTTCAAGCAAATCCAAAGGAATCTCATCTCATGGTGGTGAAACGGATCATGAAGTATCTCAAAGGAACAACAAATGTTGGATTATGGTATCCTAAAGGTAGTGTTTTTAATTTAGTTGGTATTCTGACGCGGATTATGTAGGTTGTAAAACTGATAGAAAAAGCACAAGTGGTGCTTGTCACATCCTTGAAAATGCATTAGTATCATGGGCCTGCAAGAAACAAGCATGTGTTGCTCTTAGCATGGCCGAAGCAGAATATATTGCAGCGGGTAGTAGTTGTGCTCAAATATTGTGGCTCAAGAAACAACTTCGTGACTATAGACTCGATCTAGAATGCATTCCTCTACGGTGCGACAATACAAGTGCAATAAACATTAAAAGAATTCGGTCATGCATTCAAGAACAAAACACATAGATATACGACATCATTTCCTTCGTGATCATGTACTTTAAGGAGATTCCTATGTCACATTTGTAGATACTCATAATCAACTTTTTGATATCTTCACTAAACCTTTGGCAAGAGAACCCTTTTACAAGATTCGAAGAGAACTTGGCATTCTTGATGAACACGACATATAAGGTGTTATGTATCCTTTTTATGCTTTTATATACTTGTTTTAACCTTATTATATGTGAATATATATGTTAAGTGGTGTTTAAGTTTAAGAAAAATATGTTTTTGATCATTTTTGGTTGATGAAAATCGATTGCACAATAGTGTAAATCGATTGCTCACTGTATGTTTTTTACCTTTCTGTTTCAGGGAAAATCGATTGCACCATAGTGCAAATCGATTGCACACTGTGTGTTTTAGTTTTCTTTTGCTTCTGTTTTGTGTGCAAATCGATTACATTTGTATGCAAATCGATTGCACCCACTGTAACATGCTTTTATGACAAAAATATTTGTTGGTCAAAATTCCTCTCTCTCTCATATTCCCAAGCTCACCTCTATTATTGAAAAGTCAATTAAACTTCATTACATATAATACATCCCACTCATTTCTATTTACTCACAAATCATATCCAAATTTCAGCTCATCAAACATCTTCCTCTCAAAACCTAAAACCTTCCAAACCCTAAAAACACCTTACCCATGGCATCAAGACAAAAACGAAAGGTGTCAGCTTCAGAGAAAGGGAAGAAAAAGGTTGGTTCATCCTCTACAGAGAATCCATTAATCTCAACTCTCACTGAAGATCAAAAAGCAAGACTTACAAAGGATTTTCAAAGAAAGATAATGTCCACTCCTAAATATGGTATGCTATCATCTTTTCCTCAGGAATGTTTTTCTTTTTAGAATGATTTAACTGCATATGGACTAGAACCATTAATTTCATCATTTGGTTCATACTACCCAGATCTGGTAAGAGTATTCTTCAGCAATTTGACTCCTCACAAAGGCAAGATGGTTACATATGTGTTGGGTACAAGAATCTCTCTAACCCCTAAGATTGTTGGTGAGATTCTACATATTCCCTATACTGGAAGCTCTTTGTACGACCCTGAAAACGAAGCATGGGATGATTACAGGAAAAAGGAATTTTATTATAGCATTGGCAGATTGAGCGAAGCTGAATTTCGTGCCAAAATAATTTGTGGTCTAGGAGGAGTGATTCCATCTAGAGACTCAAGGAGTGCAGGTAACTTTTTTATAGACGATCGACTATTTCATTATTTCATGGTCTATATTATGTTTTTGCGGTATGGAAACCACTGCACCGTGACTGATCTAGAAATGTAGTTGATCTACGCAAGGAAGAGAGGTATAAGTGTTAATTGGGAAAGGCTCATAATGGTTCATATGCTGAGGGTTGATGCAAAGTCAAAATTTCTACCATATTCTTACTTTGTTACATTAATTATGGAAGAATTTGGAGTTGATTTTGATGGTTTTGAGAAAGTTAATATGGATCCAAATGTGCATAAGATTTCAATCAAAAATGTTGATTCAAGAATGGGTGTTCACTATAATCTGGAAACGAAAACTATAACTTACATCGATGAAGATGTGGTTGGTGATGAAGGACATGATCAAGAAGAAGGTGGTAAAGATGTACCTCCTCCACCTACTGCTCCCTCTGGTCCAAGTAATCAAAATCTTATGGATTTTATGTATCAACAATTTGCATCCATGAATACCAACATCAACAACCAATGGAATGCTATCAACGACTCTATAACAAACCGGATCAATGATTTTCGCACAAATGTGAATCAACAATTTTCCTACCTTTACTCTCACCTTCACATACCTCTATATGACCCTAATAATCCTGCTGCACCTCCACAATATTACACAGAACCTCCTATACAACAACAATTTCCCACTCAAGGATCCTGGTTCTATAACAACAGTGACATGAATCAACCATAAAATTCTGTCCAACTTCGTTATTTCTACTGCTTTTCTGTTATGTCCTTGTTCAGTTATGCTATGTTTTGTTTGTTGTTGTTCAGATTTCTTTGTAACCATTATGTTACTATGACTATGTCTATGACTATTTGTGATGCATGATTGATTAAGTTTTTTTTTCAATGTTGTTTTATTATTATCCATTTTTACTGCATCTTTCCCTAATTTTTGATAATGTCAAAGGGGGAGAAGGGTGTGGCGCTTTATGCTTGTATATTTCTTGTCTTAAATTTCTAAGGTACTCTTCAACCAAGACGAACAAATTCAAAGGATTTCAACCTTCTCATACAAATGGGGAGTTATGCATCTTAGGGGGAGAAGCTTTTTCCGGAAATTACAACGCATCAAGCAAGATCGTTTGTCATTATCAAAAAGGGGGAGAATGTAAAATCAAGCTTCTCAAATGCACTTTTGTTTTGATGAAGACAAACCATTTTGACAAGAAGGCAAAGATTATTGATCAAGCTAAAAGCATTTGTGGATAAAGTCTTTGGTTCAAGCACCTAGCATATTTCAAGGTATAATAATAATACTTACTTTGAACTTAAGACATAGATGCTCAATGGTCAAAAGAAATATTTTATATTGTCCAAACCTTTACTCAAGTTTTTCTAAGAAAAAATTCAATTTTTACTTGGGTGCAATCGATTTGCATATTGGGGCAATCGATTGCATGCTTCATTTTTTCAAAATATTTGCAATTGTTTCTAAGTGCAATCGATTTGCATGTTTGTGCAATCGATTGCTCTCAATCAATTTTTGCTACTGACTTCAAGTGCAGTTGATTTACACACTTGTGCAATCGATTTCTCACTCAAAATATTTTACTTTCTAGCTGTTAAAACCCCAGTGCAATCGATTTACACAAGGGTGCAATCGATTGCATGTTGAACGATTTTGAAAAACAGCAGCCTTACTCATGACTGTTCATAACACCAATTTCATGAAAACCTTTCACTCAATCTTGGCAATTGTTCATGATTCACTTGCAGAATTTTATGTTGTTTCAAAAGGGTGCTATGAACATATAAATACTCATTTTCAAAATCATTTTAAGTTCCTCTTCCAATCATATTTTCTGAATTTTCAAGAATCAAACTGAAGTTGTTATACATTTTCATACACAAGTTTTCTGCACACTTTCACATATTGTAAACCATAAAACTTTGAGCATTATATATCTTGAGTCATTGTATACTATTATCATTGGAAGAGAAGATCAATTTCATTGATAAAATCACTCAAATGATCATTTCTACTCAAACTCACTCAAATCAATATTGCTATATACTTGCTTATTTTTCCAGGATTGTTGAAAATAAGTTCAAGTGGTTTTCTAAATCTTGTTTTTCCTATGATTGTTGAATACAAGTAAAGACAATTTGAGAGGATTGTTCTCATTGTTGACATAGTGAAAATCCAAGAGGAATGTTCTTGGTCCAGAGGATTTGTTCTTGATTTTGGGTAGTTTCCTTGTTTAAGTTTGCCACAATAAGGAAATCTCTTTCATGTTGAAATAGGATTGGAGTACTCTCGGACTGTGAGGGGAACCAGGATATATCGCTCGTGTCTCTTTATTTTCTTGCACTTTACTCTTTCATAAAAACTCCACCATAAACCAGAAAAATAATATTCATCATCACTAAAACCAGAAAAAATTAAAGTACCTAAATCACCCCCCCCCCCCCCCCCCCCCCCCCCCCCTCTTGGCGCACTTAGTACTTACGGAAAGATGTCATCCCAATGCTGTAAGTTATCTTTTATTTAATTTTTATTATTATTTATTTAGTATTTACTTGGTTAATTTAACTAGGTTTGTCCATTTTCATCAGTTCACACACACTCTTTTATTAATTGCCCATTATTCTATGTTTAATTTGTGTAATCTTTTTTTAGCTAACCTTTAATTTAAATTATATTAATTCATTCCTTTAATTACAAAAAATGCATAAAAAATATAAAAATCTAAAATATACATTTTTATTTAGGTTAAGTTATTAATTTTTACATAAATCACTAACTAAAAAATAACAAAAAGACAAAACCATTTCTGACACAATAAAATCCATGCAACTCATCAAATCTCCTTTTTTGTGCTCCCGTACACTTATCTCAATTCAAAACACTTCATAATCAATTATCGCTTCGTGCGATGAAACATTTTTCCTTAACTATAAACAACTAACCAACAAAATTACAAACTAAGATGACTCTAATTTCTCTCATCATCTGATGAGAGATAAGTAGGCACAAGGTTGCGAAACCAAAGGCGAGTCCACTAACTTTAACTAAACTCTTTCCAAATTTATCCTTGTGTAAATACCCTTCGTTTGTAAATAGGATAATTTAGGCAAGAAATAAAAGTGATACATGCAAACATTCATGTCGTTACACGAAAAAAATACACAGATTCGCCACCAAACTTTATTATTCTGAAGAAAGGGAAACATTGAGAAAAACCCAATAGGAATGATAAGATGGTCTTGCGACCAAGAAATAAGTATGGAAGTATATTGTGCAAGGGGAAGGTATTAAGGGTATATATATCTAAATCTTACTTGCTAAGGGAATGCATGAATGAATTATTAAAGGGAATAAAAGGTTTTTATTATTGAGTTCGCCCAAATTTTGCAACTCAATGTCTATGTATCCTTATGGTGGAATGAAGAAATCAGAACTTCGTAGTTCTCTAAAAAATGGTTGGTTTGTTGGTGGTTTTTAATGGATGATGTTATGTTCACATTCTCACAGTTAGGTGTTTGCTTCTCGTTGTGTGGAGACTCACAGCGTTACATGTTTGGCAGAACAAAAATAACACGCCCTTTCTAAAAAGGTTTATAAGGGGAAAAGCCCGAGGGCAAAAAGATTTGAATTTGTTGAAATGTTTTGTTGGGGATAATAGTAAATTACTCCCAATACATAGGCATGTAGCTACTTCTCCACCTTTAGTTTTGAAATTATTTATGAATTAAATCGCATCAAAGTCCATAAATGGAAGAAGAGAAAGGTTAGAAATACATTTCCTCACTCTTTTCCATAAGTCTCAATGGCATAGGATTCACATCTCAGTTTTTAAGTGTTTTTGAGTTTAATCAAGAAAAGAAGTTTATGTTAAAGAAGATGCAATGCAAAAGAAAGAAACAAAATCTAAAGGAAACTTGATCCTAATTATTTTCATGCAAAGTGGACTTAAGGTTAAGTTATCAAGGGAAAATTATAATCTAAGTGTTACCATGCATCAATGGCCCTAAGTTAAGGATGAAAGGGGAAATCCTAAACTTGTTGTCATGCTTTAATAATGGAAAAACACAAGAAGGGGGTTTGAATTGGGTTTTTTAAAACTTAAAAAAAGAACATGTTGGTTATCCTGGTTCGTTTGAACTCAAACTACTCCAGTCAATCCGCCAAGGTGATTTCGCCTCTCTCAACGAGGTCTTAATCCACTAATCAAACTTGATTACACAGCTACTATGACAACCGTCAAAGTCTTCTTGAGTTTAACCATAATCTGGTTTTCCTCAAAGAAAATACACAAAACATTATTTAAGAGAGTGTACAAAAAGTGTTTCTAATAAAACAGTATCACACAAGTGATGTTTTACATAATTGAGATTCAGTATGTTTGAAGGTGATGAAGATGACTCGTATGTTGTGCGTAAAATCATAAAAAATTTCTCCTTTAAGCTTTACTTAAATAGGCAACGCATGGGGAAGCTTTTGGAATGTTGATAAATAATAATTGAAGAGCTTTCCAAAAATAGAGATCCTTGTCCCCTTTCAACCCGTTACTTTTGAATAGCATTAAGTGAATTGTAACACTTCAGAACATGCTTGCTTCAGAAGATGAAAGTTACCGTTTCTTCTTTCCAGAACATTATGGATCAGTAACACAGATTTCCTGTTTGTAGCGTTAGAAATTTCTTTAAGAGATGTATAGAATCAGAGTTGAAACAACTATCTAACTCATCTTCTGTGCTTCTTCCATCAGAACTTCTCTGCAAAACAAAGATACTTATTTAGGGAGCATAAATGTTCTTTGAGTGTATGTTATCATCAAAACTCTTATAAGGGTTGTAGAATCAAACTATGTTCTAACAATCTCCCCCTTTTTGGATGATGACAAAACTTGGATATTTCAATAGAAACACAAAGAACATAAAGGTATTTTAGGTCTCTCCCTGAGTTGAATACTCAGATAGAGAAGAAATACTTCCCTGGAGATTATTCTGATCAGAGTTTTTGATGCATCCACTTCTGTCCTTAACAGAGTTTGTTCCTGCGTTTGCTTTCAGAAAAAGAAAAATAGAAGTTATGATGTTCAAAATTTTTGAGACAGCGTCTCGATACTGTTATTATTAGAAATATCTTACGTTCTCCCCCCTTTTTTTGTCAAGAATAAAAAAGAAATAAAACCACTTTAAGCAATAAAAGATGATTTGTATTAAAAAAAAAGATTGCAATAAAGACATTCAGAAGGAAACAGCTAAAACGAACACAATAAAGAAAAAAATTTCAAAACTAAGATTGAAGTGGAGGAAGTCGTGTGAACAAGGCTTCCAACAAATTCTTAATCTGATTGTTTGACTCTTCTTGTTTTCCAAGCATCCCTTTGATTTCCTTGCACGTATCATCCTACTTGTCAAGTCTTTCCTTAAACACTGCATGATCTTTCTTCAACTCCTCCAGAGTTTGCAGCACAAGAGATGAAGAGGGTATATCAATAGAAGGTTCCACCTTTTCAGAGAAAGTTGCGGCTGATTCTGACTCAGGAGCTTCTTCAACTTCCTTGCCTTTATCTAGAACCCTAACCAGAGGCAGAGGATTAGAGGATGGTTCATCAGATTCTGAAGGCTGGTGATCTTCCCAAGGGGCATTGTCCAGCAGAAGAAGTGGCTTCTTTTCGCAGTGACGCAAAACATTATCCTTGAAGACATTCATATGATCACATAAGTTCTGTTGAGCAATTTCATAACTTAGCTCCTTGAGTTTCTGGGATTCAAAAGTGAACCTTTTTCTGAACTGGTTCCAATGTGAATCAGAAGCAGTAGGATTAAGATTCTCGAAGCAATCTAGCTTCAGAGAGTTAACCCATTCATGTATTTCTGTTTCAAAAATCAGCACATTTTTACCAACATCTGCTTTGGAGATTTATGTTTTAGGTTTTGGAATAGCATTTTTTTGAGAGAATGAGACAAGATTGTCCATAGATTCTAAGTCTATAATTGTTCGAAGGGGATCTTTTAGGTGGTTGATTGGAGAGGGAGAGTCAGGAATAATAATGGGTGAATTTGGTGTGTTTGGATGAATGGAATGATAGAGAGATGGGATTTCTGGGATGGAGTGGATTGTGATTGGTTGTGAGACCATGAATGGGCAGGTGATTCCAGGAATGGATGTTGTGGTATCCGAGTCAAAGTTTGGATTTTCTGAGTGGGGAGCTTCAAAATTTGGATTTTTTGAGTGGGGAGCTTCAAAATTTGGATTTTCTGAGTGGGGAGCTTGAAACAGCGGATCAAATTGATCAATATCAGAAAGAACTTGAGCTAGTTCAGGCTGATTTTGGTCAAGGTGGGTAGTAGGTGGATTATCTAGAAGGTTATCTAGGGATAATGAAGGGTCAAATTCAATGTCAAAGTCATCAAAAGTTTGCGGTGAAGGATCTTCTGTGGGTTTTGGAAAGGAAGGGTTTTCAGATGTTGATAACATAACTGATTCAATAACAGAAATAAAAGATGGATTACCTTTCTTCTTAGTATCCTTGGGAATCTTATGAGAAGATCCTTCTCCAGCAACTTTTCTTTTCCTTGATTTTCTGGGAGCAACTTCCAGAGGTTGTTGCCTCAAATCACGAATGTTCATTTCTGGATTTGTCCCGTCCCTCTTGCAAGCATCGAGATACATGAGAACAATATCTGGAGAAGCATTTGTTTGAGAGAAAAGAGGAAAATCCTTCAGAGGTACTCTTCTCGTTGTAATAACTTCCTTTGTTGTTGTTGTTGGATCCTTCTTGATGGTTTCAACGATCTTCATCTTCTTCATCTTCTTAGCGTTCATAGGTTTACCAGCATAAGCTTCCAGAGTGCTAACTTTCTGAGCCTCAGTCATATGTTTCTACCAGTTTGTTTTGTCAGAATATCTGAGATGAGTCTATCTAGAGGAATCTAGTCTCTTTTTGTTCTTTCATATTCTCTTGTCTCTTTGACGCTGGTCTTCAGATGGTTAAACAGAAGATGAGGAAGATTAACCTTTTCCTTGGTTGCAATGAAGTACAGAAGATACTACTGATCAATGTTGATATAGTCTGGAGAACTTTTGGGTTTTCTGTGGTTGATGCATCCCAAAATGATTTTTGACCAAATTCTGATGTAGTCTTTCAGATCTTGGATTTTGTTTGAAGGTTAGCCAGATGTAAAAATCTCTTTTGAAATATTAGTTAGGTCAGAGCTTTTATCTTCCATATCATTGTAATGAATACCTCCGTCGTCATGACCTATCAATTGCCCAATGAGATCTTCAGAGATTACTATTTTCTTTCCCATCATAAAAGAAGTGACCTGATGATTTGAAGCAGTAGTGTGAATCCATAATTCTTTAACCAATTTTGAAAAAACTAGACCCAGTAGACAATTAAAATACTTTGTCCATCCTTGAAATTCAATGCCAGGTGTTAAATCATAACCGTTTTCATTTATACTGGCGAAGTCCACAATGAGTTCACACAGAACTTCCAGCGAATCAATGGGAGTTAGGAGTGTTCTTAAGGGTTCTTCTTACCTTTATGCCGTAGAAGAAGAATATCCAGTAACACTTTGAGAGCTTTGAGCAGTTTGGGAAGAAGCCATTGTTCACACAGACTTTTTAGGAATTTTAAAAAATTAAACACAAGTAAGAGAGAAAAGAATTGAGAGTGGAAAAGTGAAAGTGAAAGTGAGCAGCGTATTTATAAAAAATAGAAAACTTAATTAACAAGAAAAGGGTTTAAAAGAAATGATTACTTAGCCTTAATGATTCCTGAAAAGAGGTGGATGGCGAAGAGATATGAAATAGTTACCGATACGACACGAGTCTCAATGCATCCAATCAACGCTTTAGTCTCTTCAGAGTTTGAACATGTGTTCAGCCTTAGAAGAAACCCTTGTGAAGATATGACAAATGTTGATATTGTGAACTTGAAAGCTTCTATCTTTGAAATGAACCAGTTGGAAACTTTTCAGATCTTCTTAGATAGATCCTAATATAACTTTCCTTCTAACTTCTGAAGAATTATTGATCAAATGTTCACAAAAAAATATAAAATTCTGAGGGTTAACGTATACATAAATAAAACTATCATTCTGGATATAATTTCATGCTGAGATGTTTCAGAAAGAAGTTAAACCTATCTTCAGAAAGGGGTTTAGTGAAAACATCAGCCCATTGAAGGTCTGTGTCAATCAATTTTAATGAAAGAATTCCTTTCTGAATATAGTCCCTAATAAAATGATGTTTTATTTCTATACGCTTAGCCTTAGAATATAAAATCAGATTTTTTGATAAACAAATAACAGAAGTGTTAACCTAGAGTATAGGAATGTTACTCTCAAATATGTTGAAGTCTTCAAGTTGACTTTTCATCCAGAGCATTTGTGTGCTGCATCCAGCTACTGCTATATATTCAGCATCAACAGTTGACAATGCAATGGTGGATTGCCTCTTGCTGGACCATGAGATAATATTTTCTACCAGAAATTGGCAGCTTCCAGAAGTGCTTTTTCTTTCTATTATGTCTCCATCGAAGTCAACATCATAGTACGCTACTAATTTGTATTCTTTGGTTTTTCTCTGTAAATCTTCTATTCTACCTTCTTACTTACCTCTTCCTTTTCCAGAATGCATGTGGGATGCATGGTGTCTTGGCTGGCTTAGATTCTGATAGGTCAAATATCTTCAAAAGTTCTTTAACATACTTGCTTTGATGTATGTATGTTCCTTCTGGAGTTTGATTGATCTGGATGCCCAGAAAGAACTCGAGTTCTCCCATCAAGCTCATTTCAAACTCTTCATGCACAGACTTAGCAAATTCTCTTCCCAAAGAAGTTTTAGTAGATCCAAAAATAATATCATCTACGTAAATTTGACTAACTAGAATGTCATTTTTAAATATCTTACAGAATAACGCTGTGTCCACCTTCCCTCTGGTAAAATCATATTCTAACAGAAAACTACTTAGTCTTTCTTACCAAGCTCTAGGAGCTTGTTTCAAACTATATAGTTATTTCTTTAGTTTATGGACATATTTTGGATGTTTTGAATTTTCAAAACCAGGGGGTTGGTGCACATAGACTTCTTCATCAATGTAACCATTTAATAATGCACTTTTAACATCCATCTGATAGAGAGTGATACCATTATTTACAACAAATGAAATTAAGAGTTTGATAGATTCTAACCTGGCGACTAGAGAAAAGGTTTCTGTATAGTATATCCCCTCTTGCTGACTATAACCTTGTGCCATCAGTCGTGCTTTATTTTTGATGACTTCTCCTAGTTCATTCAGTTTGTTTCTAAATACCTGTTGTACCCCAAAATTTGCCCTCCCATTTCCTCAACATTTTCTCATCACAAGACCCTTGAAGATCAAGACCCAGTTAGGGTTTCCTCTGCTCAAGACTTCTCCTTGCACAGTTGACCCAAATTAGGGTTTGTGTTTGCACAAAGATATTTTGACCTAAAATGCCTAAGATGACTTTCATGCTTCATGTTGGACTCCCAAGTTTATCCATACCAAGTTTCAAGTCTTGATTCCAAATTTTGCCCAGTCAATTGGACAGTTGACCTAGAAATTAACTGTATTGGGGAGAAAGTCAACTGTGGCCAATTGACAGCCAAATCTCATGAAAATTGACCCACATCAACATTATGAACTCACATGGATCATTTGATCAAGTTTGGATCACCATTCCACAAGAAATTTGATCAGATCATCAAAAGGGCAAAATGGTCATTTTTAGGGTTTTGACTGCACAAAGGCAATTTTTGACTGTTTGACCTAGCCAATGGCAAACCAAGCTCACATATGGACTCAAGGACCCCATGGAATTATCTTGACATGCTCAACAAGTTCAAAAGATCCCAAATACACAAGATTGATAGTTAAATTTCCCAGTCAATTGATCAATTTTGACTGTATACTGAAAAGTCAAACTTTGACTTTTTGGTCAAAATCAAGGGTCAAGATTCATTTTTCATCAAAACATGCCAAATCATGAAACTTGTTCACCAAGAAATCAAAAATTGCAAATTAGGGTTTGAAATGAGAATTTTTCATAACTTAGAATTTTTCTAAGTTATGAAAAACCCTAATTTTTTCCCAACTTTGCCTCACTTTATCACCAAGATTCATTTGGATTCAAGCAAAAGTCAAAACATGAAAGTTGTAGCTTGTTGCATAATCTACAACTTTGATTCACAAAGTTTTCCCAAAAGAGGCTTGTATCTCAAGTTACAATTTTTGGAATAAGGGTACTAAACCATTCTTAACTTAGTGAAAATTTGACCTATTTTGGCAAGGTTTTCTACCTAACTTCAAGACCATTTTCCATACACTTCCACTTGGAATTTCAATTTGCACTTCAAATATGGATTGTAGTACACATTCCAAGCTTTCCAAAATGTCCAAGAACTCATCAAACAACCTCATAACTTGAGAGAATCGAATTTTGCAATATGGCAAAAACTCACTTTTGAATTGGCCAATTTCCATGTTCATAACTTATGCATTTTAAAGTCAGCTTGGTTTATGCTACATTACAGGTCTCTAAACCATCCAACACTCAATAATTTAATGGAAAACCTTTGTGTCCTAGCATTATCTTGTTCATCCAACCATTACACAAGAGATTAACCTTAAAATGGAAAAAGCACTTTAGCCATTTTTGAAAAGATTGCTTTATATCAAGTTCACATATCTTTGAAGTACAAAGAAATCTTTAAGGCACAAGTTATGAGACACATTGCACTGATCAAGACAAGGCTTTGCAGCATGTTTAGGGGGCCTGCATAAGCTTGTAACAAAGACTTGGCATTGTGACTTAAGAAGTAAGAAACACATCATAACAAGTACCAACTTCCATATCAGTCAACCAAGCCTTAGAAAAAGTTATCAAACACATTACAAACATTGATCCTAAGCTGAAGCACGACCCTAAGACCTCCAATACCTCCACAAACTCAAAATCACCTTCAAACTGCCCAAACAGAGTAACCTCTGCAGATTGAGTTCCAACTCTCATCCCTGTCATGCTTTCTTGCTAAAAGCTCATCAAAAACTTTCCCTACCATCAATGCAAGCTAACCAAAACATAAAACACGACCTGTAACTCCTCTAACCAGTTCCACCATTTTCATTTTCTTGTTTTGCAGTTGAAGTTCTCTAGCACGATTCAAGAAGTTTCAGGACAAAGTAGAACTTGGAATAGCATCCTCACACTTCAAGGAAGCTGTACAAGTCATCATCTTGCTCTAAAAACTCCTCCATTGCAAGGCACGATTCCAACTGAACAGGTATATTCATGAAGTTCTATCTCCCAGTATAGGCATTGTTAGCTTTAGGTTTGTGAAGGAAACATGTCATAATCATAGCCCTGAACATGCCCATATGATTAGATTTCATTTATATTATGTGTGCTGCAAGAATTTTGAGTCTGAACATTGATGAAAAACTAGGTCAGGAATTGGGGGAGAAGAAATTCTCCCTCATCTTAGAGAGTTAAGTCAAGTTTTTTATATCCCTGGATTCGTCTTCTCATGCTCTACACTTTTCATGTTGAAAGTTTTGCTTAAAAGTCCAGGAATTGGGAGATAGGAAACGCGTGATTGCTTGAACAAGTTTGTTCTGAGGTTGAAGATGACTGGTTCTGGGCTGGGCCTGGAATGTTTTTCTTATTTGCACCATACATTTACTTCTGAACCCCCTAAGCCCATTTTGTTCATTTTAATGATTTTTTTTACTTTTCTTTTTTTGGTTTGACTTATTTATTTTTCCTTATAATATAAAAATTATAAAAATAATTTTTTGCACCATTTTCCTATTTATTAGGTATTTGTTTATTTAGATTAGTTTTATACATAAATAAACAAATAGATACATTTTATTTAAAAATACCAAAAATAATGCAAACACATTTTTATTTTCTTTTTTTATTTTGTTTTATCTTTTGAAAATATTCCATATAAAAAAAATACTTTTTTTTTATAAATATTAAATATTATTATTTTGAATATATAATACATATTTAGAAAATAATACATATATATATATATATATATATATATATATATATATATATATATATATATATATATATATATATATATATATATATATATATATATATATATATATATATATATATATATATATATATATATATATATATATATATATATATATATATATATATATATATATATATATATATATATATATATATATATATATATATATATATATATATATATATATATATATATATATATATATATATATATATATATATATAAATATATTTAGGTTAAATTACAAAATATACACACTTTTATTTTTTTTATTAATATTTAATATAAAAATATCTTTTGACAAATATACTTCATTTTATTTTATTTTTGTATACAATAAATAAATACTTGTACATAATAAATAAATAATGCATTTATTTTAAAATAGAATTAGGGTTTAACCCTAAACATGAAAAACTCCCAAAAAAATAATACTTTTATTTTTGTTTATTTTGACATATAAAAATACTTTTTTCATACATACAAAAAACCATTTTTGCATCTTGCATATTTATTCTTATTTTATTTAAATTGTGCAATTAAATTATCTTGTAAATAATTCAATATTTATGTAATAGTTTAGGTTTAAATTCCTTGTCAAAATCCCCATTTGAACATTTGTACCCCCCTTCCCATATATGGTTTTGTATTAGCTTAGTAAATTTATTTTCGCACTTTATTGCTTTCTAATTATACCATGTTAGAATTAGGGTTTGTATGCGAAAAAACAACGAAAATAGTTTTGACCTAATTTCAAGATAAACAAGCATGAAAACAGACACACAAATCACACTTGCACCCCCTAGGGTATTCCACTTGTTGCCTTTCAAAATTGGGCCATATTGCATGTTAGGTCTCTTTGGGCAAAACAAACACAAATCAAATGATCATAGTCCCTCGATGACGCTTTCAAAATGTTGCTTAAACAAATGATCAAGTCCCTTAAAGAAAATTGCCCAAAGATACTTGACACCATTGCAATTATGGTCTAAACGATGACCTGCGCCCGTCCCTTTCACATCCTAACATGAGATTGCCCACCAAATACAATGGTGGAACAAACTTGTTAAAAGGGTTAAAACATAGCAATAAACTTTGAGAAATTTAGGAGTAGATAACCTCTTAGTTACTTGAATCAAACTTGCAAAAACAAGACACTTGCCTATTTTCTAAAACCACATCTCACAACACTTTCAAAACAAACTTTCAAAAACAAATGAAAACCTTTTCAAAAGACATACATCTTTGTATACATCCCAACATGGATCATTACAAAGGTTGCCACCACATTGGCTTCTTTTCAAAACATTTTCAAATCCACACACACAAAGCACCATTTCAAACAATTGAAAAATAAGGCAAGTTGATCTAAGCAAGTAACTAAGAGCCCATGGATAACCATGGATAGAAAGGGTGCTAATACCTCCCCTTTCTATAATCTACTCCTCGAACCCAAGAAAACATCTCAAAAGGTTTTTGCTGTGCTTTTTAACCTTTCCTTAGGATAAAATAAAAAGACGGTGGCGACTCTTGCTCAACCGAAACATTTGCAAAAACAAACGCAAAACCATGGTCAGTTCTCCCACCGTATCACAATACCTATTTTGTTCTAATAATGTTTGTTGTACCCCAAAATTTGCCCTCCCATATTCTTCAAAGTTTTGACAAGCATCATCTCAATTTGCTCAAAGTCTACTCAAGGGCTACACAGTCAACCATCCTCTTAAGCCAGTCAAATTAGGGTTTTGGTTCCTTCAAGGAAGTTGAGGTTTTCAAGGGCTCAATCAAGTCCCATATGCTCATATACATTGTCAAGCACCTACATGTCAAGTTTCAAGGCTCACAAGGTCAAGTTGCACAATCAAAAACCCTAATTGCTTCACAATCAACTATAGGGGTAAAATGGTCATTTGGCAGTCAAAAGTCAAAATTTTTGGTCAACATCTTATTTTGAAGCCACAATCATCATTTGATCAAGTCTTGATCATGATTTCACAAGAATGGCTCAAAAATCATCAAGATGTCAAAAGTTTCTATTTTGGGACAGTTGAAAAGTCAACTGTAACTTGACCAAGGCATAACTTTTTCATGGTTCATCATAAAAATCCCATCCAATGCTCATTTTGAAGGGGATGACATTTCCTACAACTCATCTTCACATTCCAAATCCAAGAAATGCTCTCACAAAAAGTTATCAATTTCAACATTATAGGTCATTTTCAAAAGTCAACAAAAAGGCACTTTAAGTCAAAGACCATAACTTGAGATTGGTAAATCAAATTGACATGGGACCAAATACATTGGTTAGAGGACTTCAAGACCTTTCCAAAATGTCCAAGAACATGTTCATATGATCAAAATTGAGCAAGATATGCATTGGAGAAGTTGGGAATTTTTTGTGAAATGGCCAAAGTCAACTATCCTTGAAACTTCAATTTTTGACAAAAGGGCCAACTTTTTTCCACTTGGTTCAGCCTTGTCATGCCACCCACGTGTCCCATGATTAATTTCAAGATTAAACATTAATTTTTCTATTTTTTATTTAATTTTATTGATTTAATTCATTTTAAATCCATAAAATTCAAATAAAAATCAAAAAAATTAATTCAATGATATCTTGTGGTTTGAATGACCTTGATGAAGCATAATGCACCTACCAAATTCGTGTAAGGTCCATTTTAAGCATAAAATTCAAATTTGAACAAAATTGGCAAGTTGCTTTAATGGTGGTTGTGATCGGTGGATCTGGAACTGACTGTTTAACGTTGGTTCGCGAAATGTCACGGAAGAAAGAGTCGCCACCGTCTTTTATTTTCTCCAAATGGAAAGGACAAAAGCACAGAAAAATTCCTTATAGAGATTGCTCTCGGTTCGGGAGGTAGATTTATAGAAAGGGAAGGTGTTAGCACCCTCTCGGTTCTTGGACATTTTGGAAAGGTCTTGAAGTCCTCTAACCAATGCCTTTGGTCCCATGTCATTTTGATTTACCAATCTCAAGTTATGGTCTTTGACTTAAAGTGCCTTTTTGTTGACTTTTGAAAATGACCTATAATGTTGAAATTGATAACTTTTTGTGAGAGCATTTCTTGGACTTGAAGTGTGAAGAGGAGTTGTAGGAAATGTCTTTCTCTTCAAAATGAGCTTTGGATGGAATTTTTTTGATGAACCATGTGGAAGTTATGCCCTGGTCAAGTTACAGTTGACTTTTTCAACTGTCCAAATATGGAAACTTTTGCATCTTGAGACTTTTTGAGCCATGCTTTGAGAATCATGATCAAGAATTGATCCAATGATGTTTGTGGCTTCAAAATAAGATGTTGACCAAAAATTTGAACTTTTGACTGTCAAATGACCATTTTTCCCCTGCAGTTGACTGTTGAGCAATTAGGGTTTTTGACTGTGCAATTTTATGCTGTAAGTCTTGAAACTTGGCATGTGGATGCTTGACCATGTTTGTAGGCATGTGGGACTTGATTGGACCCTTGAAAACTTCAATTTCTTTGCCAGACCCAAAACCCTAGTTTTTGACTGTTAGGAGGCCATTGAACTGTGCAACCCTTGAGAGCTTTTGAACCTTTGACTTGGCAAATCTTGAAGAATATGGGAGGGCAAATTTTGGGGTACAACAATTGCCCCTGTTCAATCTTCTTAGACCTGAGGATGCAGATTGGCTGACGTGCCTTTCGTAATCCGAAGGTGGAAGATGATTGAACACTAGAGTGCCCAGAAATTTGCGCTCACATAGTAGTGTGATGATGGGAATGGGCTTATAGATGCCATTTGGAGATTGATGGATAGGAAGATGGGCTTATTGATCCCATGTTGAGAGGTGATGGGTAGGTGGATGGGCTTATAGATGCCATCTGGATGTCGATCGCGTAAGAGATTCCTTAGCGAGAAGTTGCGTACCTGAAAAAGAAAAATGATTACCTGACCTGTTACAGGAGTTGGTCTTCAAGCTCCTATGTAGATGTGCCCTGACTGGCTACAGGAATTGAGTCTGGAGCTTCAAAAGGTGATGAATGAACCAGGGATGGTTACTACCTCAACGGGACGGTGAGAGAACCTTGGACGATTACTACCTCAACAGGAACGCTGAGAGAATCCTGGGCGATTACTACCTCAACAGGAACACTGAGAAAATCTTGGGCGACTTCAACTTCAACAGTAACGCTGAGAGAATCTTAGGCGACTTCAACCTCAACAGTAACGCTGAGAGAATCTTGGGCGACTTCAACCTCAACAGTAACGCTGAGAGAATCTTGGGTGACTTCAACCTCAACAGTAACGCTGAGAGAATCTTGGATGTCTTCTACTGGGATAAGAATCAGGGAGATCTTAGGGTCGATCTGACTGAACCGGAGAAGGCCTTTGGCTGGATAAGAATCAGGAAAATCTTAGGGTCGATTTAACTGAACCGGACAAGGTGTTGGAATAGCTTCAACTGGATAAGAATCAGGGAGATCTTAGGGTCGATCTGACTGAACCAGAGAAGGCCTTTGACTGGATAAGAATCAGGAAAATCTTAGGGTCGATTTAACTGAACCGGGCAAGGTCTTGGAATATCTTCAACTGGATAAGAATCAGGGAGATCTTATGGTCGATCTGACTGAACCAGAGAAGGCCTTTGACTGGATAAGAATTAGGAAAATCTTAGGGTCAATTTAACTGAACCGGTCTAGGTCTTGGAATCTTCAACTGGATAAGAATCAGGGAGATCTTAGGGTCGATCTGACTGAACCAGAGAAGGCCTTTGACTGGATAAGAATCAAAAAAATCTTAGGGTCGATTTAACTGAACCGGACAAGGTCTTGGAATCTTCAACTGGATAAGAATCAGGGAGATCTTAGGGTCGATCTGACTGAACCAGAGAAGGCCTTTGACTGGATAAGAATCAGGAAAATCTTAGGGTCGATTTAACTGAACCAGACAAGGTCTTGGAATCTTCAACTGGATAAGAATCAGGGAGATCTTAGGGTCGATCTGACTGAACCAGAGAAGGCCTTTGACTGGATAAGAATCAGGAAAATCTTAGGGTCGATTTAACTAAACCGGACAAGGTCTTGAAATATAACTGAGAACTCAACTGGATCTTTCCTGAAAGGTAAAGGTCAGTCATATGCAGTGCATGATATGGATCAAGCAATGATGTTCTCAACATAAATGAGATTGTAAGATATGATGCGTATATGCATGCTATAATGTATGAAAATGTGATGTTTATGAATGTATCTTTTCGTCTTAGGAAAATAAATCCTTGACGGGTGTCGGGAAGTCACTCCTAGGCTGATGTTGAAGAATAGATCTTTGCTTCCGCTGGGAATGATAGTTGCAAGAATACCGGTAGGAGAAGATAACTCCGTTGGGGGATAAACTTGGCGAATGGATTACGCTGCGGGGAGAAAATTACTCTAACGATCTTGCTGGGAAACAATACTCTGTGGGGAGAGAGGTACTTTGTTGAGATGTTGATGGTAACTTCGCTGGGGATACCATTGTTATGTTGGAAGTGTTAATAGACTTCGCTGGGGATAAGAAGACTTCGCCGAGGACGATCTTTGCGTGGCTTTTGGCTGAGGATAACCCAGTTGTTGTACCCCAAAATTTTCCCTCCCATATTCTTCAAGAAATTGCCAAGTCATGCTTCAAAATTCCCCAAGGGTTGCACAGTTCAAGGGCCTCCTAAACAGTCAAAATTAGGGTTTTGGTTCTGATCAAGAAAATGAAGTTTCCAAGGGTCCAATCAAGTCCCACATGCCTATAAATATGGTCAAGCATCCTTATACAAAGTTTCAAGACTTTCAGCACAAAATTGCACAATCAAAACCCTAATTGCACTGCAGTCAACTGTAGGGGCAAAATGGTCATTTGACAGTCAAAAGTTCAAATTTTTGGTCAACATCTCATTTTGAAGCCACAAACATCATTTGATCAATGCTTGATCATGATTCTCAAAGCTTGGCTCAAAAATCATCAAGATGCAAAAGTTTCCTTATTTGGACAGCTGAAAAAGTCAACTGTAAATTGACCAGGGCATAACTTTCACATGGATTATCAGAAAAATCCCATCCAAAGCTCATTTTGAAGAGAAAGACATTTCCAACAACTCCTCTTCACACTTCAAATCCAAGAAATGCTCTCACAAAAAGTTATCAATTTCAACATTATAGGTCATTTTCAAAAGTCAACAAAAAGGGACTTTAAGTAAAAGGCCATAACTTGAGATTGGTAAATCAAAATGACATGGGACCAAAGGCATTGGTTAGAGGACTCAAATACCTTTCCAAAATGTCCAAGAACATGAGCAAAGCTTAAAAATTGAGCAAGTTATGCCTTGTGGAAGTTGGGAAATTTTTGGATATTTTGAAAAGTCAACATTGATTCAAATGACCTAAAATTGCTAATGGGCCTCTTTTTCTTCCACAATTCATCATCCAAGACATGCACACGACCATTTGGCCCAAAGGGAAGTTTTTTATTATTTTTATTTATTTATTTGAATTTTTTATTACAATTAATTCATTTAAACTAAATAAAATATGAAAAAATGCTAAACTAATGAAATAAAATCTTTTTGTGCAGAAAATACTCTCATTGGACACTCAAAATTCGTGCATGATCAATTAGGGAAGGATTGGATATGATTGAGAGCAAATGTGCATGAAAAGATTTGAAAATATTTTGCCATAAAAATCAAATATCCATACATCAATTCTTTGATTCCTTGGACAAGAAACAACCCTAAATCATTCATACATATACAAACAAGCAAGACCTAATGCAAAAAAATGAAAAAGCTGCGCAGAAAAAGCATACACAAACTTGAAATTTTTCAAAGAAAGCTCAAATCTGAAAACATATTTGCAGGTGGATTGAAGCCAAGAAACTCATTCCATTGCATCCCTGGGACATCAAGCAACGTACCTGGATCAAGAACACAAACCCTAACGCCCTAAATCATTGTACATAATCGAATTTTTTCTCATACAAAATGCATATTCGTGTTTTAACTTTGAGACATTTTCATGGCATTTTGATTGTGTATTCATACTGAGTAATGTATTCTGAAGCTAACCATATGGATTAATTGCATTTTTATACACTATATGAAAATATGCCATTGTTGTTTTTTTAGGGTTTGTGAAGCTTTGAATTAGGGTCTTTTGATTAAGGAACAATTGGCTCATGGGACCTAGGCTATCCAAGCGCTCTTAGATGAACACAAAATGACCCTCGCACCTAATTTCTAATGCGAGGACGCCTATTCGCTATTTTCCAGAAACGTGCCTAAGGGAATGGTTCAAAAACTGTTGCCTGTTTCTTTTATGTTTCAGAAAAATAAAGCCAACGAAGAAGATGGTTATATGGCAGGCAATGGTTGGCTTGTTTAAAAGTTCGCGCGAAAAGTAGCACTAACCCTTGTTTTGTTTTATTATATTTATTTGTTATATTATTTACAGATAAACAAGGCAGCATGAGTGGCAAGCGCGTTGGTTGGTAATGTTCAGGACCTGGGTTCGAGCCCCAGGTCCCCACCCCCTTTCATATTTTTCTTCCTTTAATATTCATGTGTAGTTTCAGTGTAAAGACGCACCATACGCCTTCAAAATCAAGCCGTTCACTTGGCCAATGAGATCAATCAGAAGGCCACGATCTGGAGAGTACGGTACACGTGGGTCAATGCTTGGGTATGTGAGTGGAAAAGTCAGCCGGGCTATGAATAATTGGGCTCAAATTGCTGGGCTTCACCTCACAATTGGGGACAACACCCCCCTGAGGTTTGCAATATCTTTCTTTTTTTTTATTCTTTTTTTATTTTCAATTATTATTCTTTTTAATTAATCCTGTTAATTCAATTATTTTCATAATACACAAAAAACAATAAAAAATCAGAAAAGATGCAAAAAAAATAATAAATATTTTATTTTAGTATTTTTGTAAATAAATTCATTAATTCACTTAGTTTTAAATTTAGGTTTTAATCTTAATATTTTTTTTACTAAAACTCAAAACTTATAGAATTAGGGTTTAATTAATTTTTATCTTTTTTTATTCCACAGTAATTAATTATTAAAATATTCTTTATTTTTATTTTTATAAATTAAAATTGCATGTAAAATAATTAGGGTTAATTTTAGGTTAAACTTTAATATGTTTTCATAATAAAATAAAAATTGTAGGATTAGGTTTAATTGCATTAAATTCTCCTAAATACCAAAAAATACCAAAAACAATTTCTTTTCTTTTTTTAATTAATTAATTTCATCATTTAAGTTGATTTTGCAAAAAGGGTCCAACGCCCTCGTTTTAATTCCAGTTCGCATATTTATTTTTTATTCTTTATAATATTTATGTATCTCTCCCAAGGCCATGTAACATCTTTTATTTGTCGCATTTTTAATTCTTTATTTTCTGTCAAATCGGGTTCTGGAAATTTTGGCGATGTGGACCCGCGTCTGTTGTAATAGCTTTAGAATTTTACTTCTCGCACTTTTAACTGTTAATCAATGCATGCAAGAATGAATGGACACAAATAAAAACGAACGCTAGATCACCAATAACATGACAAAAGACAAAAATATCTGAATCTGATACACGAATCACACACCACCCCTAGGGTACGCCCCACTGTTGCCTTGCCTCGAAAGGTGATCGTCGAGTAGAGGATGTCTTAGTAAGTCCTCATGATCCGGGAACCTGGCATGAGGGTAGCTTCTAAGGTGTCTTCCCATTGCTCTGGTGATCACCATGTCCCGACCTTCGAATTGACCCGAACACCTCCAACGGTGGTGCTACCTACCTCTCAATGGTGGGATGGCACTACTTTAAAGGACATTTACACAGACGAATTCCTTAGGGTAGGTAGGTTCTCGTAGATACTTGCTCTAATTTCAAAACAAAAATTCAAAAATACTTTTCACACCGACACCTTTTCAAAAAGCTTTCGAAAGCAATTTTTCAAACACTCTTGAGGACCGATACAAGAGTCGAACTGGAATTTTCAAAGAGACTTTTTTAAAACCCACAGTTGAAAAGCAAACAAACCATTTTGAAAACACAATGAGCAAGTATCTAAGAGCCCATGGATAACCATGGATAGAAAGGGTGCTAACACCTTCCCTTTCTATAATCTACCTCCCGAACCGAGAGTAATCTCTTTAAGGAATTTTTCTGTGCTTTTGTCCTTTCCATTTGGAGAAAATAAAAGACGGTGGCGACTCTTGCTTACCGCGACATTTCGTGAACCAGCGTTAAACAATCAGTTCCAGATCCACCGATCACAACAGTTATATCCTGGTAGGGACATAACCTTTGAATAAAGCCAAGGGACGCGTTCGTGCTCTACGGGGATAAGCTTCTAGAATCTACTGGGGGATAAGCTTACTGCTTGGGGAGATGGATTCCAACTTTCCTGGGGAAACTGGATTGGACTCTCCTGGGGAAGTTTTGAACATGTATCGGGGAAGTGACTCCACTGAATGTCTGGTATACCGCCGGGGAACAATCTTTAGACCAAGACTGCCGGGGATGCTTGTTAAGAATGCATGTATATTGTGTTGGGGAATGTTGGGATCTGCTGGAGGATACCCAACTTCCCTAAGGTTGATAATAGCTTTGCTTGGGGAGAGTGCATTGATTTGTTGACTCACTCTCTGGGGAATTGAGATGTACTGGTTATGTTCTTCAGCTGAACCTACCTTGATACCTTGGAGGACAGAACAATTAGATCGCTTAGACAACTCTTTATTGCCCCTGTTTCTAATGTTACCTGTAATTAATCCTTTGTTTCGTATGCAAATATTTATGAGTTAGCAATTAGTGTCAATGCATATATCACAAATTGAACCTTGGACGTTCTTCGCAAAACAAAACAGAAAAGAGGAAAAACAAAAGGCAGTTTTAACTGAAAAGTGATTTTTGTATTGATTTTTTGAATTTGCCTGTAAAATAGGCGTTTATGTACAAGAGGCTGACGTCCTAGTAAGAGAACACCGCCGAACAAAAGAGTTTATACAAATTTGTACAAAGGAAAATAAAACAGCTGTGTGAATAGAATGATCCCACTGGGTTCCGACTCTGCTATCGGCTTTATATCTTTGAGCATCTCATCACTTGATGACCTAACCGAAGATGAAGCTGATTGATCAATACCGTCTGAACTTGATGTAGATACCGAATTCTAGATGCAAAGTGATCCAATGAGACATAGTATTACGCTTTTATCCCTAACTTTTGCCTGGACCGCCCTTTCGGGTTTTCGATCCACAGGGATACCCATTTTTTCCCAAGCCTCCTTTTCAGGTTTTCGACTTGCCGGGTGTATAGATTTTTTCATTTCATCCCTTCATTTTTCCCGAACCCTTTTGGTTCGCCGGGAAGCCCTAATTTTTGCCTAGGTATGTCAACCTAGCGGGTCTTTTTTATGCGTAGTATCTTTTTACTATGTCTGCATTGGCGGGGTGAGGAAGGTCGTCACCATCCATGTTGGTTAGAATCATGGCTCCTCCTGAGAACACATGTTTAACCACAAATGGCCCTTCGTACGTAGGGGTCCATTTTCCCCTTGGATCACTTTGAGGAAGGATGATGCGTTTGATTACCAGATCCCCAACTTGATATTCTTGTGGTCTGACCTTCTTGTTAAATGCCCTGATCATCCGTTTTTGGTACGTTTGACCATGACAAATAGCAGCAAGTCTCTTTTCGTCAATTAAGTTTAGCTGATCAAGTCGTGTCTGGATCCAATCATCTTCGTTCAGATCTGCATCCTTCATCATCCGGAGAGAGGGTATCTGCACTTCGATCGGTGAGACTGCCTCCATACCGTAGACCAAGGAGAAAGGAGTTGCCCCGGTTGAAGTCCTGGCTGAGGTACGGTACCCATGTAGAGCGAACGGTAACATCTCGTGCCAATCTTTATAAGTCACTGCCATCTTCTGCACGATTTTCTTAATGTTCTTATTCGCTGCTTCTACAGCCCCATTCATCTTCGGCCGATAAGGAGAAGAGTTGTGGTGCTGTATCTTAAACTGCTCGCAGAGCTCAGTGATCATCTTGTTATTAAGATTGGTACCGTTGTCCGTAATGATCCTCTCCGGGACGCCGTATCGACAGATCAGATTATGCCGAATGAACCGTGCCACAACGTTCTTGGTTACCGTAGCGTAGGATGCTGCTTCAACCCACTTCGTGAAGTAATCAATCGCTACCAGGATGAAGCGATGCCCATTGGATGCTGTAGGTTTAATCTCGCCGATCATATTTATACCCCACATTGCAAAAGGCCAAGGCGCAGTCAGAACATTTAGAGGAACTGGAGGAACATGCACCTTATCTGCATAAATCTGGCATTTATGGCATGTCCGAGAGTGTTGGTAACAGTCGGCTTCCATTGTGGACCAGAAATACCCTGCCCGAAGGATTTTCTTTGCCATAGTGTGTCCACTGGAATGTGTTCCGAAGGTCCCTTCATGTAGCTCTTCCATGATCCTTTCTACTTCTGTCTTGTCCACACAACGCAGTAAGGTCGAATCATGGTTTCGCTTATACAGAATGCCGTTGCTAAGGAAGAACTTCGCTGCGAACCTTCTCAGAAACTTCTTATCGTTGACAGATGCACCTTCAGGGTATTCCTGAGCTTCCAAGTATCTCTTCACCTCATGGTACCAAGGCTTCTCAGTCACCAATTCAGTCTCAAGATCACAACAGTATGCCGGTTCGTCCAGTTTCCAGATAGTGACCTGGGGAGCCTCATTGTCCCATTTAACCTTGAACATAGAAGACATCGTAGCTAACGCGTCCGCTAATTGATTCTCCTCTCTCGGAAAGTGTTCAAAGGTTATCTCCGTGAAGTGGGGGATCAATGTCAATACACATTCTCTGTAAGGAATAAGATTCGGATGTTTCGTATCCCACTCTCCTTTGATCTGATTGATCACGAGAGCGGAATCTCCGAAGACACTCAGAAACTTGATCCTTAAGTCGATCGCAGCTTGGAGACCCATGATGCACGCCTCATACTCCGCCATGTTGTTGGTGCAGTTGAAACATAGCCGGGCAGTGAGTGGAGTATGAGTGCCTTGAGGGGATATGATCACAGCGCCGATACCGTTACCCAAAGCATTGGAGGCTCCGTCAAAGTGCATAGACCATCGGGATCCTTCCTCAAGTCCTTCATCCGGTCCAGGTACTTCACAATCAGTCACTATCATGATGCTCTCGTCTGGAAACTCGAAGTTCATTGACTAATAGTCGTCTACTGCCTGATGTGCCAAGTGGTCTGCCAATACACTTCCCTTGATGGCTTTCTGAGTCGTGTACTGGATGTCGTATTCTGTCAAGATCATTTGCCATCTTGCTATTCTCCCGGACAGAGCAGGCTTTTCAAATATGTACTTTATAGGATCCATCTTTGAGATCAACAAGGTAGTGTGAGTCAGCATATACTGTCTCAGCCGGCGAGCAGCCCATACCAAAGCGCAGCAAGTTTTCTCGAGCAGTGAGTATCGGGTCTCACAGTCGGTAAACTTTTTGCTAAGGTAATAAATGGCATGCTCTTTTCGGCCAGACTCGTCATGCTGCCCCAGCACACACCCCATTGAGTTGTCAAGTACTGTCAGGTATAGTATCAGAGGTCTCCCTTCAACCGGTGGCATAAGAATGGGTGGTTCTTGGAGATACTCTTTGATTTTGTCAAAAGCGGCCTGACATTCATCATTCCAACGTACTACCTGATCTTTCTTCAGCAGCTTGAAGATTGGTTCACAGGTAGCAGTTGGGTGTGAGATGAACCGAGCAATGTAATTCAGGCGTCCTAAAAAACCTCTGACCTCTTTCTCTGTCTTAGGAACTGGCATCTCTTGAATAGCTTTAACCTTGGCAGGGTCCACTTGAATACCCTTATCACTTACAACGAAGCCTAGCAACTTTCCAGATCTAACCCCGAAGGTGCACTTGTTCGGGTTCAACCTCAGCTTGTATAATTTCAACCGGTCAAATAGTTTCTGTAGATGATCAAGGTGTTCCTCCTCAGTCTGGGACCTTGCGATCATGTCGTCAACATACACTTCTATCTCATGATGGATCATGTCATGAAATAAAGCAACCATGGCACGTTGGTAGGTTGCCCCAGCGTTCTTCAGTCCAAAAGGCATGACCTTGTAGCAGAAGGTGCCCCATTGAGTAACAAAGGTAGTCTTCTCCATGTCTTCAGGAGCCATCTTGATCTGATTGTAGCCTGAAAAACCATCCATGAAAGAGAACACCTTATGCTGAGCAGTATTGTCAACCAGGACATCAATGTGAGGTAGAGGGAAGTCATCCTTGGGGCTGGCCCTGTTCAGATCCCTGTAATCGACACACATTCTGACCTTACCAACTTTCTTAGGTATCGGCACCACATTAGCAACCCACTGAGGATAATAAGTCACTGCAAGAAACCCGGCGTCAAACTGTTTCATAACCTCGGCTTTGATCTTCTCAGACATCTCTGGACGCATACGGCGGACCTTTTGCTTAACTGGAGGGCAGTCTTCCTTAGTAGGCAAATGATGGACCACAATGTCGGTATCCAACCCGGGCATGTCTTCGTAGGACCAGGCAAAGATCTCCACATAATCATGTAGCATCTGAGTCAACCGTTGCTTCACGCTGAGCTCTAGGTTGGCACCAATCTTTACCTCCTTTCTGTCCGTCTCAGTACCCAGATTTATCATTTCCACTAGCTCTTCATGTGGTTGAATTTCCCTCTCTTCCTGGAGTAACAGTCTTGCAAGCTCGCCAGGAACTTCGCAATCATCTTCACCTTCGTCTTCGGCTAAGTTGATCGGATTTTCGAAGTCATAACTGGCAGTAGCAGAGTCGTTACCAGTGAGATCCATAGTGGATTGAAACCTGTATGAGTGAGTGTGTGTAAATACAGCTGTTTTGCAATATATAAAGAAAGGAAAGAAAGAAAAGGAGCATAAGATTTGAAATGCGAGAAAATGTCCAAGGTCTTTATTCATGATATATGAAATGACAATTAATATACCCTCACAAATGAAGCCACGGTGCCCCAGGTAAGACACCGGGCCAGAGTTTTAATTCATTGTTTATTACAAATCAAAAACAAAGGAAATCATTACTCCGTAACAAAAGTAACTGGCAGGTTGTCTTTTGCAATCCAATTGCTAGGTCCACTGTCGGCCGTCGGATAAATCCAGCTGTCGAACTCAGCTTCATCCACTTCATCATCCTCCCTGATAGCATTCACTCCATGGTTAGGCATGGGAGCTGTCACCACGTTGGGTTTCTCAGGTGCCTCAAATTGTACCTCCTTGGCATCAATAAGGTCTTGCACCTTATTCCTTAAGGCCCAGCAGTCATCAGTAGAATGCCCCGGGCTATCGGAGTGATAAGCACAGCGGGCATTTGGATTGTACTTGGGAGAGGCAGTATTCATAACCTTCGGGGCCTCTCTGACAGTCACCAAATTGGTGGATAGCAATTGCGGCAAGATTTGCGATAAGGTCATACTTAGACGGGTAAACTCTCTTCTGGGTCTTTCAGCCCTTTGTGGATTGGTTTGCCGAGGAGCGGCAGCAGGTTTAGCAATCATCACCATGTTGACAGACTGGCGGAGCTCTGGTTTCTCTTGCCTCCTAGGCCCATACACAGCACTGGCCTCCTTTTTAAAGGGTTTCTTCTCAGAACTTGCAGATGCACCCTTCTGAATTTTACCGGACTTCATTCCAGCCTCTATTCTCTCTCCAGTCAGAATAAGATCAGTAAACCCTGCAGATGAATTACCGATGAGATGATTGAAAAATGGCCCAGATAGGGTCCCCAAGAACATAACTACCAACTCCCGGTCAGTTAACGGAGGCTGCACCCTGCCAGCCAGATCCCTCCACTTCTGTGCATACTCTTTAAAACCTTCGCTTGATCCTAGCGACATACCCTGGAGTTGGGTACGTGTAGGAGCAAGGTCGGCATTATATTGATACTGCTTATAAAAAGCAGTAGCCAAATCCTCCCAGTTACGAACCTTGGTCCCATCCAGCTGATAGAACCATTCGAGATGAGTCCCTGAAAGACTCTCCTGGAAGAAGTGGATCCACAAGTTCTTGTCCATTGTGTACGGTTGAATCTTCCGCACATAAGATCTGAGGTGTAGCTTGGGACAAGACGCCCCGTCATACTTGGTGAAAGATGGTGCCTTAAACTTGTGAGGAATAATCACACCAGTAGATAAGCTCAAGTCTCTGAAATCCAGCCCAGGCACTTGTTGGATCTCCATTGCATTAAGTCTGTCTTCCAACTGCTTGTATCTGTCTTCAGCAGGAGGATACTGTTCCTCATTAAAGTCAGTCTCGTTGTCAGAGACTACCGGACTAGAAGCCTTTCCCCCCTGGGGACTGCCTTTGCCTACAGAAGAACCAGCCTCTTCGTTCTGCAGAGTGTTGCCAAACCTTCGGCCCGAGTTGAAAAGAACAATTCTCTTCTTCTTCTTCTTCTCCTTCTTCAGGAGTAAAGCCTTCAGCTCTTCTTGGCCTTGAGCCAAACCCATGATCAGTTCCTGAAATTGCGCGTTCTGCGCCTGAAGATCCTTGATAGACATCTCGGTTGATGATGAATCAGGATTCATGATGCTGAAATAAACAACGAAGAACAGTAAGCAACCTGAAAAGAAGAAAACCTGCTATGCACATGATGAATGATATGTGTTTATGCAATGCATTCAAGGGTTCGAAAGTTCAAATTTGTTGTAGACAAAAAAGGAACACACGTTATCATTAAGGAAATAATTGTTCAGTACATCAAAGCCTCATGGGCACATATTACAAAGCAAATCAATCCCAAAAGACACTACGCATCCTCTTTGGAGCTATGTAGGTGTTGAGATTCCTCTCCTCGTGCAATAGGCGGGTGAGCTCCAAGACCTTCTTTTCACTAGCATGTAGACTGGTCTCAAGAGAATTCCGTTCTTCCTTAAGCTGGATCCAGCTCTTCTGCATCTCTTCCCAGGATGTGGGCATGTCAGGATGTTGAATAGTGTAGGACACTTCTCCTTCCAAGACTGGCTCTTTGATTACAGGGAGCACATGAGGATAAGGCATTATTAACCTCTGGGAGCGGGCTCGTACCCACTTGAGATAAGGTTCCAATGGGATGGAATTCTTGTGCCCCAGTGTCTTGCTGTCTATCTTACTGGGCCTCCTCCAAGCTCTGATAAATCTCTGGCGAAGTCTTTGTGCATCATTGTCGAAGTCAAAAACTATGTCAGGAATTAACATGTCATGAGGGCCATCCCTCCGGGCATAACCAAATTGTCTCCAAGCCAGGCATGGGTTGTAAGTAATACCTCCTCTGATTCCAAATAAAGGAACATTAGGATACTTCCCGCAACGATCAATGATAGTGACATCCTCTCTGGACCGAGAACACCAATGTATATCTGCATGTGTAAGAGTCATCAACCGTCGTGACCATCTCAAACCCTGCTCGTTCTTCAAAGCTGATTGTGGAAGGTGCGAAATAAACCACCTTCCCAGAAGAGGAGTGCAACACATAAGGACACCTCTTTTTCTCATGGTTCGAGTGTAACATGAGTGAAGGATGTCCCCCAGCAACGTAGGTATAGGATTCATGGACATGAAGATCTGGACAGCACTGATATCTATAAGCTGATCTGGGTTAGGGAACAACACCAAACCATAGACAAGGAGGGCCACAACTTCCTCAAAAGCTTGTAAGTCAAGGGAATTCCAACATTCGTGGGCCTTTTCAAACAGAAACCTGGCTAAGAACCCTTTGATGCCACTTCTAACCTCCCAATGTCCCTTAAGGTCAGATGATTGTAGGTGTAAGGCTTTAGCAATCTCTTCAAGCTTAGGTTCCTTTTCCGTACCGTTGTAGGGTAGTTGATCAAGGATAGGGATCTTCAGAAGCCGGGAGAACTCCTCCAATGTAGGTACCAGCTGATAATCCAGGAAGGTGAAACAGTGATGCAGAGGGTCAAAGAACTGGAACAGGACCTTTATCATATCTTCCTCAATGTTGGTATTGACCAAGCTGATGTGTCTTCCATGTCTTTCAATGAATGAAGAGCTCTCGGGAATCCTGGATATAAGCTCCTTAAGCTGAGGAGGGATCCTTACAAGGCTGATTTGAATTGTCTTTCTGCGAACAGTTTCCATGTCCTACAAAACAAGAACAAAGATGAAGAATCGAACCCCTGAAATGGTTAGTCAATGCATATGATGATGGATGATGTCATGATGCTATGATTAAACACACCACAAATATTTACAAAGGTAAACATGTAAGGCACACAAGTCACACAAGACAAGCCCTTAGAGTTTAGGCCAGCATGGGGTCTGGGTATTACCCTCTTGAAGTTGGTGGGCTCAACCTGTCCTATTAGAAGTAACCGGGTTCTAAGGGTCCCAATATCACTGGATTGCTTTCATTGTTCATCGTTTCGATTTAGCCACTGAACTGGAGACCGAAATATTCCAGGAAAGCAACCCTCAATTGAGTGTAGTATCGAGTATCAACCAACCTCGGACTGCACCAAAGTCAGTTATCTCACTACCCTAAAGAGGCCAAGATAGTTCAATTAAGGTTCCTAAGGTCAGTTGATGCTTCACGACACCATGCGGAGGCCCCGTACTCTCCTTGACTGAACTCAAGGGTTACCGGTACACACCAAAGTGCCACATCAACGTAGCCGACTGTTTCAACCATGTCGGTATACCCCGCACAGTTCCCTCACAGCCTTATTGCTACTTTCTAAGAAGGTATCCCCCAGATCCGAGTTAGGATCTATAGAACTCCCAAGACAGTCCCACAATTTAAAGCAAACAAGTCAAAGCAATTGAAAACACAGTGATCTTAGTCCTAAGGTACACCTCACTTTAAAAAGATATCCCCAGCAGAGTCGCCAGTTCTGTGATCGATGGATCTAGAACTGACTGTTTAATGCTGGTTCGCGAAATGTCGCAGAAGCAAGAGTCGCCACCGTCTTTTATTTTCTCCAAATGGAAAGGACAAAAGCACAGAAAAATTCCTTATAGAGATTGCTCTCGGTTCGGGAGGTAGATTTATAGAAAGGGAAGGTGTTAGCACCCTTTCTATCCATGGTTATCCATGGGCTCTTAGATACTTGCTCATTTGTGTTTTCAAAATTGTTTGTTTGCTTCAACCGTGGGTTTAAAAAAGTCTCTTTGAAAATTTCAGTTCGGCTCTTGTATCAGTCCTCAAGAGTGTTTGAAAAATTGCTTTTGAAAGCTTTTTGAAAAGTGTCGGTGTGAAAAGAAGTTTTTGATTTGTTTTGAATTAGAGCAAGTATCTACGAGTCATCTACCTACCCTAAGGAATTAGTCTGTGTAAATGTCCTTGAGGTAGTGCTATCCCACCATTGAGGGGTAGGTAGCACCACCGTTGGAGGTGTTCGGGTCAATTCGAGGGTTCGGGACATTGTGGTCACCAGAGCAATAGGAAGACACCTTAGAAGCTACCCTCATGCCATGTTCATGGACATGAGGACTTACTAAAACATCCTCTACTCGACGACCACCTTTCGAGGGGCAAGGCAACAGTGAGGCGTACCCTAGGGGTGGTGTGTGATTTGTGTGTCATGTTCATTTATGTTTATCTTGTTCATGCATTGGTGATCTACGCGTTGCTTTTATTTTTGACATTCATTCTTTCATGCAAATTATTAACAGTTAAAAGATGCGGAATTAAAAGTCCTACGCTATTATAAAGGCGCGGGTCCACATCGCCAAATTAATCCAAGACCCGATTTGAAAAATAAAATGCGGAAGAATAAATATCCTAATTAATCTATTACAAGGCTTTGGGATAAGTACATGGAATTTATAAGAAAAGAAATAAAATAAGCGCGCGCAACGAAATTGTAATCGAAAGCGAGGGCGTTGGACCCTTTTAAAGAAATTAAATTACAGTTAATAAATTAATTAAGTTAAATAAAAGAAAGAATTTATTTTTGGAGTTTTTGTATTTATGGGGTCTAATGAGAAAATTAAATGAAATTGGAACCCTAATTCTACACATTTTAATTATTGAAAAAAAAGGTTTAAATTTGACCTAGTTTTAATTAATTATTTACATGGCAATTTATTTACAAAAAAAAAATTAATAATTAAATATGGTGAAAAAGAAAAAAAGGGATAAAAGTATAAAACCCTAATTCTACATTTTTTAGTTTATTACAAAAAAAACATTAAAATTAAATCTAGAATTAAAACTAAATTAATTAATAAAATTTATTTACAAATGTGTTAGTGAATTAAACATTAAAACATATTTTTATTTTTATAGTTTCTGATTTTTTTTGGTATTTTTATGAAAATTAATTTTGATGATTTAACTAAAATAAACAAAACAAATAAATAGAAAAATAAAAAGAATGAAAATGAAATGCAAACCAATGGGGTTTTCTGGCCAATTATGGAGGTATATAGGAAGTATTTTGGCCCATGGAATGCAGGCCCATATTGACTTTCTGGCGCGTGTGCACATGCGTTGACTGGAGTGTTCCCTGGACCTCCCATCCTGACCTTCAGATTCATCTTCCAGGACATTTGGCAAGCTTTGATAGTGGGTGCATGGTGGATTTCTGGGCGTACACTGCATGGAATCAGGTTAAAACAAAATATATTGAGAAAGGGAGGGGACCTGGGAATCGAACCCAGGTCCCAAGGCTTGCCAACAATGCTTTCCACCAACTGAGCTATGCACGCGTATTCGTTAGTTAATGGAATGTGAATAATGTAAATGAAACAAACGCTAATAGCATTAACCAAGCAAAAAGCGCGCCAGCTATTCAAACTAACCAATCCATGTCCAACACCTCAGCATCTTCTCCATCACGCCTTTGTTTTTACCTGAAAAATACATCAAATAGTGGGGGTTTTGAACCCCCACTAACTACAGTACAAGAAAATAGTGATTAGGCCATACTCAAATATAAAAAAGGCGCGACCTATGGAATTGAATCGTCCAGAGCTTCCGGTTTCAGTGGTATAGGTCTTGTGTCTCAATTTTTCCAGAGGAACAAAGCCCTCTTTTAAAACCTCTGCAACCCTAAAGGACTTCCATGGCAAGTTTGCATATAGGCGATGAAAATTCAATTAAATAGTATCAATAGATTCAGAAGGTCCATGTTAGTATAAAACAACAATCAAAATGTATGAAAAATGTCCAGAAATTCAAATACGATTATGTATAAAGTTTGAGGAATTTTGACTTCTATATACCAATTCTTGATGCGTGGGGACTGGAAAAGAATGCAGTTAGGTTCAGAGAGACCTCAGCAAGCTTTTTGGATGGATTATAGGCTTTGAATCACGCCCTATGAGTGTTTTCAGTTTTGGAATTTTTGACAAAAAATGCAAAGTTTGTATTTGGTTTCAGGCGCAGCTCCAAGGTTGTATGCATTAGGGTTGGCCTCTGTTTATGTATGGGAATGTTTTAGGGTGAAAATTCAAGCCAAGAAATCAATGTTTTGATGAATCAAATATTTGATTTTTAGTGAAATCTTTTCAAATCTTTTCCATGTGCTTTTGATACCAATCATGGCCAAATCTTTCCAAATTGAGGGTGCACGAAATCTTGAGGTTTTATGGAGAGAATATGCTGCAAAAAGGGATTAAAAAAACATGGTTTTCTATTTTTGTCATATTTTATTTCATTAAATGAATTAATAGTGATAAAAATTCAAATAAATAATAAAAAATGATGAAATAAATCCCCTTTGGGTCAAATGGTCGTGCATAACCTTTGGATGATGATTCTTGGAAGAAAACGTGGCCCATTAGCAATTTTGAGGCATTTGAAGCAAAGTTGACTTTTCAAAATTCCCAACAATTTCCCAACTTCCACAAGGCATATCTTGCTCAATTTTTAAGTTTTGATCATGTTCTTGGACATTTTGGAAAGGTCTTGAAGTCCTCTAACCAATGCCTTTGGTCCCATGTCATTTTGATTTACCAATCTCAAGTTATGGTCTTTGACTTAAAGTGCCTTTTTGTTGACTTTTGAAAATGACCTATAACGTTGAAATTGATAACTTTTTGTGAGAGCATTTCTTGGACTTGAAGTGTGAAGAGGAGTTGTAGGAAATGTCTTTCTCTTCAAAATGAGCTTTGGATGGAATTTTTCTAATGAACCATGTGGAAGTTATGCCCTGGTCAAGTTACAGTTGACTTTTTCAACTGTCCAAATATGGAAACTTTTGCATCTTGAGACTTTTTGAGCCATGCTTTGAGAATCATGATCAAGAATTGATCCAATGATGTTTGTGGCTTCAAAATAAGATGTTGACCAAAAATTTGAACTTTTGACTGTAAAATGACCATTTTGCCCCTGTAGTTGACTGTTGAGCAATTAGGGTTTTTGACTGTGCAATTTTGTGTTGTAAGTCTTGAAACTTGGCATGTGGATGCTTGACCATGTTTGTAGGCATGTGGGACTTGATTGGACCCTTGAAAACTTCAATTTCTTTGCCAGACCCAAAACCCTAGTTTTTGACTGTTAGGAGGCCATTGAACTGTGCAACCCTTGAGAGCTTTTGAACCTTTGACTTGGCAAATCTTGAAGAATATGGGAGGGCAAATTTTGGGGTACAACAGTGGTTATGGAGAAATCCAAAGTTTAATTGCAATGGTTAAGAGCTCATAATAGTGACTGATTCTCACTCATTACTATATATACAAGCCTTGCAAGCCTCATTCACAACCTAGAACATTACACAAACGGCCAGAGCAAAATCCAAAAAGTGTCAAAAAAAAGTGTGAGATCAAAAGGAGTATTGCAAGCATTTTCAGGCCAAAAGGAGAACGTGACTCTCTTCTTTGCCATCCCCTGAAGCTAAATCAACCCTTGCCACGTCCTAAGATCCATCATACCGCGCTGTAAGTTCTTCCCAGGTCCCCCCATAATTCCAATATTATTTTTTCAAATGTATTCTTGTGCAGATTCCCAAACGTGGAGCACCATACACCTCACACATCCAATGTGCCATGCGTCCTCAGATATCCATCCAAAGGCCAGGAGAGGAAGGAATACCATGTTCCAAGTCAAACGCACTCTGGACAATCAAGGAAAGTCAAACGTGGCTTGGAATATTCTTAATGGGCTAGAATTCAACAAACCCCCCCCCCCCCCCCCCTTGGGTTTGCAATTTTTCTTTTTACACTTTATTTGTCTTATTTTATTTTTCCCTTTTATTAACTATTAACTTAATTAATATTTTCATAAAAAAATCAAAAAAAAAAGAATTAACATTATTATTATTATTAAAGTCATTTTATTTTTTTTGTAAAATAAATATTAACAAATAAAATAGTTTAATTAGGCAACTTTAACTTTTTTAATAATTAAAATAAGTTTAGAATTAGGTTTTATTGACTTTCAATTTTAATTCCTTTATTTTATTTTCATTAAAAAACATAAAAAATATAAAAACTTTTTTTCTTTTTAATAAATTAATTAATTAGATTAGGCTTTATTTAATTAATTGCATTTAATTCAAAAAAGACAAAAAAATTCAATTTCTTTTCTCCAAAAGGTCAAAACCCTTAGAACGTTCCCGATTAATTTTTATTCGCGCGCATTTACTTTATTTTGATTATTATGTAACTGCTTCAAGAATGTAATAGTAAATAGGTTTACCGCTTTATTTAATTTCTCGTACTTATTTATCAAAACGGGTCTTTGTATTTTTGGCGATGTATAGACCCGCGCCTTGTAATAGCGTAGAATTTATATTTCCGCAATTTACTTTCTGCACCCCTAACTGTTAAATGCATGAAAGAATGTATGTAAATAAAACCAATCCGTAGCTCACCAAAATAACATGTACAAGACAAAAATTAACTGAAAAACAACACACATGCACATGCCACCCCTAGGGTACGCCTCATTGGTTGCCTCGAACGTGGTCATCAAGTATAGGGTGTCTTAGAGGTCGCCCTTCTGTCTAAAAGATCCAGTTGCCTCGAAACGGTTGCCTCGGATAAAAGGATATAGGACATTAGGGTTACCACTAAGGTGTCCTACCATTGCTTTGGTGACCACATATGTCCCTTAATCGAATTGACCCAAATAACTCCAACGATGGTGCTACCTACCTCTCAATGGTGGGATAGCATTATCTAAAGGACTCTTACACAACTTAATTCCTTAGAGTAGGTAGATTCTCTTAAGTACTTGCTCTTTTCAAACAAACAAAAAATACTTTTCGCACCTACACTTTCTAAAAGTTTTCAAATAAATTTTTCATACACTCTTGAGGAATGATACAAGAGTTACTTAGAAATTTTTCAAACGAAACTTTTTCAAAACCCACACACACTTGAAAAGCAAACAATTTTTGAAAACATAAGAGCAAGTACCTAAGAGCCCATGGATAACCATGGATAGAAAGGGTGCTAACACCTTCCCTTTCTATAAATCTACCTCCCGAACCGAGAAACATCTCGAATAAGTAATTTTGCTGTGCTTTTGTCCTTTCCATGTTGGAGAACATAAAAGACGGTGGCGACTCTTGCTTACCGCGACATTTCGCGAACCAGCTTAAAAAAAAGTCAATTCTATTTCCACCGATCACAGAACTGGCGACTCTGCTGGGGATACTTAAAAGTGAGGTGTACCTTAGGATTAGACCACTCTTATATTTTCAATTGCTTGTTTGTTTGCTTTAATATTGTGGGCCTGTTTTGGGAGTTTCATAGGTCCTAACCCGGATCTGGGGGATACCTTTTAGAAAGTAGCAACAAACTGTGAGGGAACTGTGCGGGGTATATCTATGCGGTTGAAGCAGTTTGCTACATTGATGTGGCACTTTGGTGAGTACCGGTAACCCTTGAGTCAAGTCAAGGAGAGTACGGGGCCGCCACGTGGTGTCGTGAAGCATCAACTGACCTTAGGAACCTTACTTGACCATCCTGGCCTCTTTAGGGGTAGTGAGATGACCGACTTTGGTGCAGTTCGAAGTTGGTAGATACTCGATACTACACTCATTGAGGGTTGTTTTCTTGGGATATTTTGATCGCCAGTTCAGTGGCTAAATCAAAACAATGAACACAGAAAACAACCCAATGATATTGAGCTCCTTAGAACCCGGTTACTTTTGATAGGACAGGTTTTTGAGCCCACCAACTTCAAGAGGGTAGTACCCCAAACCTCATGCTGGCCTAAACTCTAAGGGTTATCTGGTGTGACTTGTGTGCCTTCAAACTTGACTACTTGCATGCTTGTTATCTGACACTCGAGTTCCTTGCAGGTTTTGTTTACAGTCCTTAATGGGGACTCATTACAGGGCCTACTTACATCACTCCATGCATAACATAACATCATACCATTGCATACATCCTACATAAGGACTAATCCATTTCAAGGATCTCAAGGGTTTGTGATGCAGGTCATGATGAATCAAATGTCTAGCAAGGGGCAAAGGAGATTTATTTTCCTCTAGCCGAGGTTGTCAAGGGCTATGACCCACTCGATATGGTGAGCCTTGACTCTTGAAGAAGGACTCTCAACAATATGCAGTTCCTTCAATCAAGCTACCGAGTTCCAATTCTAACAAGTTTCTCTGGTTACCCCGCGAGATCCTTGAAAACATCGCATGCATACATACATATCATTGCATTACATGTACCCTTTGTACAGGTCACTTACCTTCTTCGCTGTTTATTTCAGCAATGGCTTCCCAACAAGACAACCGGGACCTTCATATTCAAGAGACTCAGTTCTGGGAAATCCTCCTAAATCTATCCAAGGGGCAGGAAGATCTGAGAACACTCCTCATAGGGACTTTGGTTAGGAACAGTCCAGAAGACGATAAAGACGAACGACTGAAACGTCTGCAAGCTGAGGTAGATACAATGAGAACCCAGATGCTGGGGCAGATGACTCTCATTCAAGACTTAGCTCAAAGACAAGAAGAGCTCAGGGTTCTCGTCAACCAACTGCTTCGGGATAACCAACTGGGGCAAACATCTAAGGTTGAAGAGCCAGTCATCATCAAACTCCCTTTGAGACAAGAAGACAAGCGAAAAGCTCCTCAACTTGCTTCAGGGTCACAAATTCAGCATCAACCTCACCAGCTTCAGCAAGACAGTATGGAGCAAGTAGTCAGGGTTGGAGACCAAACCGGTAATCAGCCCCCAAGAAGTCAAAGGTTCGGTTTGATGAATAGACCTCTCCGAGCTGCTACTACCTCACAGGTCCAACAACGATCTCGCCAAGAACAACGGGTTGAGCAGAGCGAGCCAGACAAGCCTAAGAGGCAATTCACCCAGCTCAACATGCCGCTGTCCCAAGCGTTGCAACACCTGTTGAAGTTGAATCTGGTGACGTTGATAGGACCTCACCCTAATCCTAAGACTTCTTCACCCAACTATAATCCTGGGGCCAGATGCGCATACCATTCTAACAGCCCGGGGCATGATACTGACGACTGTTGGAAGTTGAGGTACAAAATCCAAAACCTGATTGATGAAGGAGCAGTGGAATTCACCCAAGATGGTCTAGTCGAGTTCTTCTACTATCCCTGCGAGATTCACCATTCGAAGTGACAAGTCCTGAGACTAGAAGACTTTTGTTCATTCGAATGTTCAAGTTGTATTTTCTTTGCTTATACAAACAATTATTGTCATAGCAAACTTTATTACTTTATCAATGCATCGCATATGTCTGTTTTGAATCAATATATTCGCATTCGCTATATTCAAACTGCTTTCATTTTTTTATGTCAACTCTCAATTAATAATTCTAAGCCTCTTGAGGGAGGATGACAAAAACGATACCATAATCTACAGTATGCTTTCGAACAGACCCCGCTGATGAGGTACAAGCATTGTTTCAATTCCTAAACACTAGAGTTATAAGGATGATAATCCCTCGTCAACCCCTTTGAGCCAAAGAAGTAGGAGTTTTTATTTTCGAAAATTAAAACCCTTAATCATAACCTGGGGCAGGGTAGTTTTCTCAGTTGATCCAGGTGCGCAACGAATGACACCAAAGAGGTCCTTATAAAACAAAAGACAGTGATGGTTCCGAATAATCATAAAGGCAGGCAGTCATTATCCCTCAAAATAAAAGCCCATTAAGTCAAAACCTATGAAGGAGACTTACAAAACTGGGGCATCCCGCTGACTGTAATACAAAAGGAAATAGTTCAGGCAAAAAATGGGGATAATAAAATCAAAAAGAAAGAGGTCCTACAAACCCTCAACACAAAAGGAAATGACTGCCTATTCAAAACAAATTGTTAACATTCGAACCATCACCGGAACATTATAGCAAAGACTCAAACAAGGTCTGACGCACGATCAACTGAGTTTAGGTTTGAAGAACATCACGAAGAGCGGGTGGGTACAGATAAATTTGAGCCTTTATACTTTGTTTCTCAAACCGTGAACCAGGCCACGTTACAACTCTTAAAAGTCCTAGCTGAAGCATGGGTTAGTTCGAAAGCATACTGTTACGAAAGGTATCCTGACTCCTTAAGGCTCGCTGTAAAATCTTGAGTTGACATCACATGTTACATAATTTGCTTGTTTTACTGAAAAAAAATGCATTTTCAAAAAACTTCAAGACAGACATAAGCTTTGCATTTTTATTATAACATTGCTTGCATATGACTATTTGTTTGAACAACATAGAAGTTCGCACGACGAATGTCTAATGAACAGAAGCCCCCCCAATCAAGGGGCATGGCATGATCATTGTCCATCATCTGGGGCAGTTAAGTTAAGATTCGAAGAATTTCTCAAAAGGCCAACCAACTTGGGGAAAATCTCCATCTGGATCACTTGGGGCATTGGACGATCAAACGAAGATCTTCTGGTAGTAGGGCAACGCAACACTACTGACAGGGGCACCTCCCTACATCCTGAGAGCACAGACATAGTCGAAAAAATACTACGCATAATCAAAGACCCGCTAGGTTGACGCACCTAGGCAAAAATAAGGGCTTCCCGACGAACCAAAAGGGTTCGGGCAAAATAAGGGATGAAAATGAAAAATCTGTACACCCGACAAGTCGAAAACCTGAAAAGGCGGCTTGGGCAAAAATGGGTATCCCGGTGGACTGAAAACCTGAAAGGGAGGTCCAGGCAAAAATTAGGGATCAAAGCGTACGACTATGTCCTGTCATCTCGTCACTTGCCTACCAGAAGAAGATTTGTCAAATCGACAGTCATCAAGCACCTCATAGGCCTTCTTCTCCCACAGAAACTGGGGCAACAAGGATCGTCTAACTGTACAAACTGCCCTGTCCTCCAGGCACAAGATACCTTCACTCCCCGAGAGTAAGGCAAATCAACAACACTCTCCTCAAGCAGAGTTGGTCTCCCGTCAGCCCTAACAAGGCACTGTGTCTCCAGCAAGTCAGCAACACTCTCCCCAAGCAGAGTTAGTCTACTGTCAGCCTTAAGGAAGTTGGGCATCCCCAGAAGATCTCGATATTCCCTAGCGGAGTATGCAGATATTCCTTAACAAGCATCCCCGGTAGTCTTAATATAAGATTATTCCCCGGCAGTCTTAATATAAGATTGTTCCCCGGCGGAATACCAGACACCCCAGTGGAGCCATTCCCCAGTGCAGTCCAAAGTCTCCCCAGAAAAGTTGAATCAATCTCCCCAGTAGATTCTGGAAGCTTATCCCCAGTAGATTCTGGAAGCTAATCCCCTGCAAAGCGCAAAAGCATCTCCCCGGCTTTATTCAAAGGTCATTCTCCACCGGAGCCTATAACTGGGTTATCCTCAGCTAATTACCACGGAAAGATCGTCCTCGACGAAGTTCTTCCTATCCCCAGCGAAGTTATCACCAAATCTCAGGGAAGTATCTCTTCTCACAGAGTAATCCCCCGCAGAGTAATCTCTTCAACAAGTTTATTCCTCAACGGATTCATCTTCTCCTACCGGCTTATTCTTGTAATCATCATCCCCAGCGGAAACGAAGAACTCTGTTCTTCAACATCAGCCCAGGATTCAACTTCCCAGCATGCGTTAAGGATTTACTTTCCCAGACGAAGATACATTCATAAACATCACATCATGATACATGCATATGCGCATCATGTCATACAATCTCGTTTATGTCGAGAGCATCATTGCTTGATCCATATCATGCATTGCATACGACTGACCTTTACCTTTCAGGAAGGATACAGTTAAATAATCAGCTACGTCAAAGTAGACAAATACAGTCAAAAGAGACCAATCCAGTCAAAAAAGACAAATCCAGTCAAAGAAGACAAATCCAGTCAAAGAAGACAAGTCCAGTTAAATCCCAAAGGTTTTTCTGATGCTCATCCAGTCAAAGAAGACAGGTCCAGTTAAATTACTTCCTAAAGTCAAAGAAGACAACCCGTCGTTATAGACACCCGTCATTATAGACAACTCGTCATTTAATACAACCCGTCGTTATAAGACACCCGTCATTATAGACAACTCGTCATTTAAGACAACTCGTCATTGAAGTCAACTCGTCATTGAAGACAACTCGTCATTGAAGAAAACCCATCATTGAAGACAACTCGTCATTGAAGACAACTCGTCATTGAAGACAACCCGTCATTGAAGACAACTCGTCAATGAAGACAACTCATCATTGAAGACAACCCGTCATTGAAGACAACTCATCATTTAAGACAACCCGTCGTTATAGACACCCGTCATTATAGACAACTCGTCATTTAAGACAACTTGTCATTGAAGACAACTCGTCATTGAAGACAACTCGTCATTGAAGACAACCCGTCATTGAAGACAACTCGTCATTGAAGACAACTTGTCATTGAAGACAACCCGTCATTGAAGACAACTCGTCATTGAAGACAACTCGTCATTGAAGACAACCCGTCAGTATAGACACCCTTCATTGAAGACATCCCGTCATTGAAGACATCCCGTCATTGAAGACAACCCGTCATTGAAGACAACCCGTCATTGAAGACAACTCGTCATTGAAGACAACTCGTCATTGAAGACAACACGTTAGTATAGACACCCGTCATTGAAGACATCCCGTCATTGAAGACATCATGTCATTGAAGACAACCCGTCATTGAAGACATCCCGTCATTGAAGACATCCCGTCATTGAAGACAACCCGTCATTTAAGACAACTCGTCATTGAAGACAACTCGTTATTGAAGACAACTCGTCATTTAAGACAACTCGTCATTGAAGACAACTCGTCATTGAAGACAACTCGTCATTGAAGATAACTCGTCATTGAAGACAACCCATCCATGAAGACAACCCGTCCAAAGAGACAACTCGTCAAGAAAGACAAAACCTCCTCTGGTTCAGTGAAATCCTAAAGATTTTTCTGAGATAACCTGTCAGTAGAGACAACCCATCAACCTTTTGAAGTTCCAGATTCGATACCTGTATCTAGCCAGGGCATGTCTGTGAGCGACTGAGTGAGGATCAACACCTGTAACAGGCCAGGAAATTATCTTTCTCAGGTACGCAAGTTCTCACTAAGGAATCTCTTACGCGATCGACGCCTAGATGGCATCTATAAGCCCATCCACATACCAACAGTCTCCAAATGGCATCTATAAGCCCATTCCCGACAAGGTTCTGTCACATCTCCAGATGGCATCTATAAGCCCATCCTCCCATACTATCTTTCCAAATGGCATCTATAAGCCCATTCCTGACAAGGTTCTGTCACATCTCCAGATGGCATCTATAAGCCCATCCTCCTATCCACCATCTCTCCAAATTGCATATGTAAGCCCATTCCCGACATCACACTATTGATACTCTACTATATGAGTGCAAATTTCTGGGCACTCTAGTGTTCAATCATCTTCCACCTTCGGATCACGAAAGGCACGCAAGCCAATCTACATCCTCAGGTCTAAGAAGATTGAACAGGGGCAACTGTTGTACCCCAAAATTTTCCCTCCCATATTCTTCAAAGTTTTGACAAGCATCATCTCAATTTGCTCAAAGTCTACTCAAGGGCTACACAGTCAACCATCCTCCTAAGCCAGTCAAATTAGGGTTTTGGTTCCTTCAAGGAAGTTGAGGTTTTCAAGGGCTCAATCAAGTCCCATATGCTCATATACATTATCAAGCACCTACATGTCAAGTTTCAAGGCTCACAAGGTCAAGTTGCACAGTCAAAAACCCTAATTGCTTCACAATCAACTATAGGGGTAAAATGGTCATTTGGCAGTCAAAAGTCAAAAATTTTGGTCAACATCTTATTTTGAAGCCACAATCATCATTTGATCAAGTCTTGATCATGATTTCACAAGAATGGCTCAAAAATCATCAAGATGTCAAAAGTTTCTATTTTGGGACAGTTGAAAAGTCAACTGTAACTTGACCAAGGCATAACTTTTTCATGGTTCATCAGAAAAATCCCATCCAATGTTCATTTTGAAGGGGATGACATTTCCTACAACTCATCTTCACATTCCAAGTCCAAGAAATGCTCTCACAAAAAGTTATCAATTTCAACATTATAGGTCATTTTCAAAAGTCAACAAAAAGGCACTTTAAGTCAAAGACCATAACTTGCGATTGGTAAATCAAATTGACATGGGACCAAAGACATTGGTTAGAGGACTTCAATACCTTTCCAAAATGTCAAAGAACATGTTCATATGATCAAAATTGAGCAAGATATGCATTGGAGAAGTTGGGAAATTTTTGTGAAATGGCCAAAGTCAACTATCCTTGAAACTTCAATTTTTGACAAAAGGGCCCACTTTTTTCCACTTGGTTCAGCCTTGTCATGCCACCAACGTGTCCCATGATTAATTTCAAGATTAAACATTAATTTTTCTATTTTTTATTTAATTTTATTGATTTAATTCATTTTAAATCCATAAAATTCAAATAAAAATAAAAAAAATTAATTCAATGATATCTTGTGGTTTGAATGACCTTGATGAAGCATAATGCACCTACCAAATTCGTGTAAGGTCCATTTTAAGCATAAAATTCAAATTTGAACAAAATTGGCAAGTTGCTTTAATGGTGGTTATGGAGAAATCCAAAGTTTAATTGCAATGGTTAAAAGCTCATAATAGTGACTGATTCTCACTCATTACTATATATACAAGCCTTGCAAGCCTCATTCACAACCTAGAACATTACACAAACGGCCAGAGCAAAATCCAAAAAGTGTCAAAAAAAAGTGTGAGATCAAAAGGAGTATTGCAAGCATTTTCAGGCCAAAAGGAGAACGTGACTCTCTTCTTTGCCATCCCCTGAAGCTAAATCAACCCTTGCCACGTCCTAAGATCCATCATATCACGTTGTAAGTTCTTCCCAGGTCCCCCCATAATTCCAATATTATTTTTTCAAATGTATTCTTGTGCAGATTCCCAAAATTGGAGCACCATACACCTCACACATCCAACGTGCCATGCGTCCTCAGACATCCATCCAAAGGCCAGGAGAGGGAGGAATACCATAATCCAAGTCAAACGCGCTCTGGACAATCAAGGAAAGTCAAATGTGGCTTGGAATATTCTTAATGGGCCAGAATTCAACAACCCCCCCCCCCCCTTGGGTTTGCAATTTTTCTTTTTACACTTTATTTGTCTTATTTTATTTTTCCCTTTTATTAACTATTAACTTAATTAATATTTTCATAAAAAAATCAAAAAAAAGAACTAACATTATTATTATTATTAAAATCATTTTATTTTTTTTGTAAAATAAATATTAGCAAATAAAATAGTTTAATTAGGCAACTTTAACTTTTTTAATAATTAAAATAAGTTTAGAATTAGGTTTTATTGACTTTCAATTTTAATTCCTTTATTTTATTTTCATTAAAAAACATAAAAAATATAAAAACTTTTTTTCTTTTTAATAAATAAATTAATTAGATTAGGCTTTATTTAATTAATTGCATTTAATTCAAAAAAGACAAAAAAAATTCAATTTCTTTTCTCAAAAGGGTCAAAACCCTTAGAACGTTCCCGATTAATTTTTATTCACGCGCATTTACTTTATTTTGATTATTATGTAACTGCTTCAAGAATGTAATAGTAAATAGGTTTACCGCTTTATTTAATTTCTCGTACTTATTTATCAAAACGGGTCTTTGTATTTTTGGCGATGTATAGACCCGCGACTTGTAATAGCGTAGAATTTATATTTCTGCAATTTACTTTCCGCACCCCTAACTGTTAAATGCATGAAAGAATGTATGTAAATAAAACCAATCCGTAGCTCACCAAAATAACATGTACAAGACAAAAATTAACTGAAAAACAACACACATGCACATGCCACCCCTAGGATACGCCTCATTGGTTGCCTCGAACGTGGTCATCAAGTATAGGGTGTCTTAGAGGTCGCCCTTCTGTCTAAAAGATCCAGTTGCCTCGAAACAGTTGCCTCGGATAAAAGGATCTTGGACATTAGGGTTACCACTAAGGTGTCCTACCATTGCTTCGGTGACCACACATGCCCCTTAATCGAATTGACCCGAATAACTCCAACGATGGTGCTACCTACCTCTCAATGGTGGGATAGCATTATCTAAAGGACTCTTACACAGCTTAATTCCTTAGAGTAGGTAGATTCTCTTAAGTACTTGCTCTTTTCAAACAAACAAAAAATACTTTTCGCACCTACACTTTCTAAAAGTTTTCAAACAAATTTTGCATACACTCTTGAGGACTGATACAAGAGTTACTTAGAAATTTTTCAAACGAAACTTTTTCAAAACCCACACACACTTGAAAAGAAAACAAATTTTGAAAACATAAGAGCAAGTACCTAAGAGCCCATGGATAACCATGGATAGAAAGGGTGCTAACGCCTTCCCTTTCTATAAATCTACCTCCCGAACCGAGAAACATCTCGAATAACGAATTTTGCTGTGCTTTTGTCCTTTCCATGTTGGAGAACATAAAAGACGGTGGCGACTCTTGCTTACCGCGACATTTCGCGAACCAGCTTAAAAAATAGTCAGTTCTATTTCCACTGATCACAATGTTGAACCCTTTTGGTTTAAGAACCAGATCCCATACATCGTTTCTAGTGAATTGGTTTAATTCTTCCTGCATTGCAAGTATCTAATCATTGTCCAGAAGGGATTTATCAATGGAAGTTGGCTCAATCAGAGACACTGTTCCCATGAGATATTCTTCAGAGTTTTTGAATGTAGATCTTGTTCTGATTGGGTCTTATTTCTTTCCCAGAATTTTGTTTTCCGGATGAGCTAAACTGCTTCTGGATTGTCTTTTCTAGAGAGGCTCTTCAGATGTTGCTGTAATGTTTGTGACATCTTCTTCTGGAGATGATTGTGATTCTTTGTAAGAAACTTCTGGACCAATGTCTTCAGTACCTGTAAATTGGACTTCTATATCTGCAAAAGTTTTACCTTGCTTTGACTTTTGAGAGCCAAGCTTATCATCAAATCTGACACTAATTGACTCTTCTACAATTTGTGTTTCTATGTTATATACTCTATAGCCTCTTGAGCGTTCAGAGTATCCTAACATGAGACACTTTTGTTCTTTAGAGTCAAACTTGTTCAGATGTTCTTTAGTGTTCAGAATAAAATAAGTGCATCCAAATGGATGAAAATAATAAATGTTGGGCTTTATGTTCTTCCATGGTTCATATGGAGTCTTATCCAAAATAGGTCTTATGGAGATTCTATTCTGAATGTAAAACGATGTGTTAATTTCTTCTTCCCAGAAGTTCTTAACAATGTTAGTCTCGTTGATCATGGTTTTGGCCATTTCTTGTAAAGTTCTGTTCTTTCATTCTACAACTCCATTTTGTTGAGGAGTTCTAGGACAAGAGGAATCATGAGAGATGCCATTCTCATTAAAAAATAGTTCAAATTATTTGTTTTCAAATTCTCCACCAAGATCACTTATGACTTTAACAATTCTAATATCTTTTTCGTTTTGGACTTGGTTACATAATGCAAAGAACACAAAATGTGACTCATCCTTGTGTATTAAGAACTTTGAAATTCTGGTGTATGCCAGTCTTCAGATGTTATACTCAATGTCTAGACATCTGATATGACATAATAAATACACTGCAAGGTAGATACCCAATTTTTGTGATTCAGTACAAGTAGCTTTGGTTTGTACACTATCCATTCATAGCCTGATGTCGCAACATTGGTTGCAACATCATCTATCACATACCATGAAGCAAACAACCCCTTAGTTCTGTTTATCATGCACACAAACCAGCAGGATATCCATTCATCTCTTTTGACATCATCTGTAACATTCACACAGTTTTATCCAAGCTGTACCAGATATACTTTGATGGTGCAGAGGATAGACCACACGATGTACCTAGTTCTGTCCATCTGGTACACATGATCAACAGAGAGCAAACAACCTTCACAGTTCTGTTTCTCCTGCACAGATATCAGCATGATGTCTTAACATGTTCTGAGACATCATCTGTTTCAACATTACAGTTTTACCTTGTTGTATAACAGACAGAATTATAAAGTATTGAAGGTAAAAACACAAATCAGCTGTTGACCCAGTTCGGTGTAATACACCTACTCTGGGGGCATACCAAGCCAGGAAGAAGATCCACTATTAGCAATATTAATTCAGGACTAAACTTCACAAGTTCCCATCCTTCACTTAATCATCTACCCAGTGCAACCTATACCTAGGAACTCCTAGATAGAAACCTACCAGTTTCCATTCCTATTGTCGCAACAACAGAAGTCTTACTTCTGCTCAAGAAGCAGTGCCCTCCCACTTGGTTTCCTACATTACAATGAATATGAAGTAATGCAGAAATACTTAGACTTGCTTCACAGCTTCATCCAAGAACACTCAAACTCTTACCTACAGGTTTCGAGTTACATACATGGTAACCTTGCCACAGACCGACAGGTTTACCTAACAAAAACACCTTCTAATGTTACATTGTGTGTATCTTAAACCCTAGGTTACAATCTGCTATTTATAACCTATTACCTAACTCAGCAAGTTTTTCTCCTTGCTGTTACAACTCAGCAGCAAACTTCTCCTATAATCAAGGTCTTCAATCTTCTAGTTCCTAAAATACCTCCATATTTAGAAACAGTATTTTCTTCAAATATTCTGATTGATTCTTGATTGATCTTTAGATTCTCCACAAGAAATGCCACATATATTCTCAGAGTATTTAAGTACCAGAACTGTAACTGAATTATCAATTCTGTTGTCGTGATGTCAAGTCAGATGTCATGACATTACATCTAACATGTTTTCCTAGATGTTGAAATTTTTCAACACAACAAACAACCTAGATCACTTAGAATAGTTAGGTTATAAGTCACAGCTGTTACAAGCATTCAACATATAGCATAGTTACTTAAACAGTACTTAGTTTCAGGCGCGATGTCACATGCTGATGTTGTGACATCTTACATAACATGTTGGTCCAGATGTTGAACTTCTTCAACACCACATATTAAAACAACAGAGGGGATCTGGGTAAACTTGCTTTCTTATTTGTTTTACAAATGAGGCCAACTCTCCAGCCAGGGCACTTACAATCTCCCCCTTTGGCAAATTTTGGCTAAAACAAATAAGTGCAAGTTGTATTCTGGGACCAGGTCACAACACAGTTGAGATGTTACAACATCTTGTCTAACATCTTCTTTTGTAGAGGCTGATGTCCTTTGAGCAAACAACACACCTCTGTCGTCAACTGTGAGCAACTCCACTCCATCGATGCCCCAAGAGGATTTCTTTTCTCCAGATTATTACTTGTGATCATGTAACTCAGATCACAAGTCACAACTATCCTCTTAACTCAGAACACAAGACACAACCAAAGTCACTTACTTATGGATCATGTTGCTTTCTCCTGAGTCTTGCTGGACATTGCCGTCTGTTGCTTTCACCTGAGTCTCGCCTGAGTCCCTATCTTTCTCCCCCTTTTTGGCCAGAATTTGACAAAGACTGCCCATACAGATCCATACCCATGCACAATTTTCCCAGATGCTAACAAACTTCATATTGCTGAAACCCTCTGATGAAGAGAAGGAATAGAGAGAATAAATAATGCAACTTTGGCATAGATAGTAACGACCTTGGTACTTTACTCTGACAGTTTCAGTGCCCTAGGACTGGTTTTAATGCAGGTACCTACCCTTGGGTTTGACCCTTTGACCATGTCAGGATGCCCTTTTAAAACAGACATTTGTCTTTTAGAACAGACTACTCCCTTGTCTTAGGATCCCCTTTCCAAGAAACATCGTTGGTATATTACACTCTGCATTAGTTATATAATACCTTTATTAGATGACAAGTTATCACCTAAACATTCCAGCTCACTAAACAGTTTCATAATGAGACACAACAGCTCTGTTTTCTTAGCAGATGAAAACATGCTCAAATCCTATGTCGTTATACATTCTGCTATTTTCAGATTTAGCAGCTTGAAGCCATTCCATTTTCTCAAAGAGGATGGTTACTCCCTCTGAGTCATACCACTGTGCACACATGGATTTATTAGTAATAATCCATACTTCATCCAATTTTCCTCCTGTCTGTAGTTTTAGAGGAAATTAGGAACAATGCCATTACCAATGTGATGACATTCGGTCAGACATAGTCTTCTTCAGTTTTGAACACATCATTCCAATAGTTAATAAGGTGCCACACTTTATATCCTACGAGTTTGATGAAGACCTTTTGTACAAACCAATACTCCCCCTGTTAGGGACAATCACTTCTCCTCATGGAAACAAGTAGGACACATTCAATACTCAGTTGGACCTTCAATGCAGCTTCTGATTCAAAGTAAATAAGACCCCTTGATGAATGGAAAACATAAGACGCATCTTCATGTCTTCAAGAGCACACCCTCTGTTCAACAATATTGATTGAACGCATTCATACTGTGAATCAAACTTTCTTGATAATAATCAGCTGTCATATGTTGATTATCTTGATTCTCAGAATCCACTGCTGAGATAGACCAAATGCCACTGTTTGATTATCTCCTTCATGAATCAAATGCCACCTTCATGTTTATCAGACTTCTTCCAAAGGTATTCTGATCTTCCAATCGAAATTTGATTTTCAGGTTACAAGTTATCACAAAAGGCTTAGATACACTGAGACAGGAACATGTAACAACTCCAAAGAGCTGCAAAGAGACGATCCTTTTGGAGGATCTAATCTTCAACTTCGTAGGTCATCCTATCTTAAGTTGATGAGCCACTTCACCAAGCAAGAATCTGATGTTGAACCAAATGTTGCAGCATTATGTTATAACATCTAGTTGTTGAATTCATCTTCAGACTGATCCAAGTGACCATCATCTAGATTATGATGTCTTCTTCTTCTTGTGGTTTTAAGTCTGAACATGTCTCCCGGAAACCTTTTAAATGATTTTGCTGTCACCAAGGAGATAGCTCTAAGGTATCACTCTTCCTGTGATTTTTCACAGGGTCTAGAAGAATGAATGTTCCCACTTCAGTTATCTTGAACACCAAGGATAATCAATTAAATACTTGTACTTGTCACAAATAGCAATTGATCATAAATCCTTCCCATTATCCAGTAAGATACTTTCACCATTTGAATACTTTGACACACTCTTCGTGTGTTAATATCTTCTTCTTGCAAGCTCTTTCTTTGAGAGACCAAAGAGTTGAGATATCTAGGTTGCCACCCTTGACTCAAGTAAATAGAATTTTCTTTGAACAAACTCTACTTACTTCAACCGACTTGAGACTCCTACCAGATCAGATTCATCATTAGGAATGAGAGAGATGAATCCTTCCTTGCAAATATGTCACACAACACAAGGCTGAACTAATGTGAGGAGGTTAACCAAATCTCCCCCTCAAGCTACTTCTATGAAGGAGCAATAGTGCTGCACCATCATTGGCTTTTATTAACAAGTGAGCTTGTCTTTCTTCACACCATAGTACTTCAGGGAACAATTGCTCAGCCCTGATCAATGTTACATCTCAACCAGCTTTACTTCTAGAGTTCTGACTCCTAAAGTAACCTTCGGGAGTACACAGACATAGTTGACTTTACCATTGTCAACTTTGCACACACAGATGTTTCCTCTTCCAGGTCAGGAGTAGGTTCCAAACAAAGGTATCCCTTTGTTTGACACTCAAAACATATGCTCTTCAACTAGTAGCTGCATCCTTGTTCCACCATCACATAGAACATCAGTTCCATCACCTTGGAACAAGGCCCTCCTTGAAATTCTTCAAGGTCTTCGTATAACACTAATCCGTGATTATGTGATTCTTGCCATCCTGAACGAAGAATGTCTTCATGAGTGGACTTGAGAGGACTCAAGTATCTGTGACATCTTCAATCGTTTATGTTGAATTCTTGAATACAGTAGTCTTCAATCAGAGCTTGAGTTTTGCCAGGTATTGCACAGCGGAAGAACATATTACAACCCAATCTTTGCACACACACTCCACCAGACTAGCCTTCAAAAATAGACCAAGTTTGACTATGGTTCAAACCTAGAATGACTACTACACACAACTTCAGGCGTACACACATCCTAGGTTTGAAAATAAATCAAACCTAGAGCAGCTACCACACAACCAGGCCAATTGCCAATCACCAAAGACAGGTGCACACAATTCCTGTCAAGAACAGTCCATCCTCCCACTTCAAGGGACCATTCAGGGAAATAGCAAACCATTCCAGGTTACAATCTTCATTACTAAAATTGACCTTGCAGATACCAGAAAGTATCACCCATGGATCTCATCCAGAAACAGAATAGGATGCCTGCTTTGATACCAATTGAAATTCTGGTGTATGCCAGTCTTCAGATGTTATACTCAATGTCTAGACATCTGATATGACATAATAAATACACTGCAAGGTAGATACCCAATTTTTGTGATTCAGTACAAGTAGCTTTGGTTTGTACACTATCCATTCATAGCCTGATGTCGCAACATTGGTTGCAACATCATCTATCACATACCATGAAGCAAACAACCCCTTAGTTCTGTTTATCATGCACACAAACCAGCAGGATATCCATTCATCTCTTTTGACATCATCTGTAACATTCACACAGTTTTATCCAAGCTGTACCAGATATACTTTGATGGTGCAGAGGATAGACCACACGATGTACCTAGTTCTGTCCATCTGGTACACATGATCAACAGAGAGCAAACAACCTTCACAGTTCTGTTTCTCCTGCACAGATATCAGCATGATGTCTTAACATGTTCTGAGACATCATCTGTTTCAACATTACAGTTTTACCTTGTTGTATAACAGACAGAATTATAAAGTATTGAAGGTAAAAACACAAATCAGTTGTTGACCCAGTTCGGTGTAATACACCTACTCTGGGGGCATACCAAGCCAGGAAGAAGATCCACTATTAGCAATATTAATTCAGGACTAAACTTCACAAGTTCCCATCCTTCACTTAATCATCTACCCAGTGCAACCTATACCTAGGAACTCCTAGATAGAAACCTACCAGTTTCCATTCCTATTGTCGCAACAACAGAAGTCTTACTTCTGCTCAAGAAGCAGTGCCCTCCCACTTGGTTTCCTACATTACAATGAATATGAAGTAATGCAGAAATACTTAGACTTGCTTCACAGCTTCATCCAAGAACACTCAAACTCTTACCTACAGGTTTCGAGTTACATACATGGTAACCTTGCCACAGACCGACAGGTTTACCTAACAAAAACACCTTCTAATGTTACATTGTGTGTATCTTAAACCCTAGGTTACAATCTGCTATTTATAACCTATTACCTAACTCAGCAAGTTTTTCTCCTTGCTGTTACAACTCAGCAGCAAACTTCTCCTATAATCAAGGTCTTCAATCTTCTAGTTCCTAAAATACCTCCATATTTAGAAACAGTATTTTCTTCAAATATTCTGATTGATTCTTGATTGATCTTCAGATTCTCCACAAGAAACGCCACATATATTCTCAGAGTATTTAAGTACCAGAACTGTAACTGAATTATCAATTTTGTTGTCGTGATGTCAAGTCAGATGTCATGACATTACATCTAACATGTTTTCCTAGATGTTGAACTTTTTCAACACAACAAACAACCTAGATCACTTAGAATAGTTAGGTTATAAGTCACAGCTGTTACAAGCATTCAACATATAGCATAGTTACTTAAACAATACTTAGTTTCAGGCGCGATGTCACATGCTGATGTTGTGACATCTTACATAACATGTTGGTCCAGATGTTGAACTTCTTCAACACCACATATTAAAACAACAGAGGGGATCTGGGTAAACTTGCTTTCTTATTTGTTTTACAAATGAGGCCAACTCTCCAGCCAGGGCACTTACAAACTTTACCCATGCCCATCTGCTATAGTCATCTATGGTCACTAATCCATACTTCTTGCCACTAATGGATGTAGTTTTCACTAGTCCAAATAGATCTATATGCAGAAGTTCTAATGGTCTAGAGGTAGAAACAACATCTTTGATTTTGAAAGACGGCTTTGCAAACTTTCCTTTTTGACATGCTTCACACAGAGTATCTGAGTTGAACTTTAGGTTAGGAAGTCCTCTGACCAGAATGGCTTTGTTAATCTGATATATTCTTCTCATACTAACATGCCACAATCTTCTGTGCCAGACCCATTACTCATCGTTAACAGAAAATAGGAATTTTACATTCTAACTTTTTAGTTCAGAAAGTTTTATTTTATAAATGTTGTTCTTTCTCTTTACATTAAAGAGGACAGATCCATCTTTCTGACTAACTACTTTACATGACTTTTGATTGAAGATTATGTCATAACCATTATCACTTAATTGACTTACGGATAACAAGTTATGCATTAATCTATCTACTAACAGAACATTAGTTATAGATGGAAGCATACTATTACCAATAGTTCCAGAGCCAATAATCTTCCCTTTCTGATTGCCTCTGAAACCTACGTTGCCTCCAGATTTAAGCTCCATGCTTTGGAACATATGCTTTCTTCCCGTCATGTGTCGAGAGCATCCAGAGTCCAGGTACCAAGATTGGTGTTTCAGTCTTGCTGTTAAAGATATCTGCAACATAGACAATTTTATCCTTAGGTACCCATATCTTTTTGGGTCCTTGTTTGTTAGAGTTACCAAAATTCTGTTTGAATTTTGGTTTAGCAGAAAAAGCAATACTAGTATACTTTATGTCATGTGTGTGCCCATAGGTGAAGTGAGAATACAAAGGTGTTTGTTTAATGACCATATCCTTAACTTTCTTAGGTTGAGATACTTTACCTTGTATCCTATTCCTTTTCTACCATTTATGTTAACTCCGTAGATCATTGAAGCCATCTTCCTTCTATCTATGTTTTTAGCAAGAGATTTTTAAAAGCTATGATCACATTCCTTTATGATCTTATCGGAGTTACTAGAAACTTCTAAGACAGTTTCTTTCTGAGCATTTTGTAAATTATTTTTTAGTTTAGAAATTGTTTCTTTCAGCTCAGAGTTTTCTGATCTCATTTTCTTAGTTTCTTCAGAGTCAGAAACTAGATCCTTTTTCAGGTTCTTGTTTATGACTCAAAGTTTCAGATATCTTTCAAGAATTTCTGAAAGACTCTCTTCTAATTGATATCTAGAGAAGTTAGAGAATACCTCTTTTGCCTCTAAGTCTGATTCTGATCTAGATGATCCAGTGTCTTCTAATATGTTGGTCATTAGGGCTATGTTGGCTCTTTCGTCTTCTGATTCTGTTTCATCTTCAGAAGAGTCCGAGTCATCCCATGTTGCCATGTGGCTTTTCTTCTTTTCCTTAAAGAACTTCTTTTTAGGTTTCTCTTTTTGAAGATTTGGATAGTCGCTTTGTAATTCCCTTTTTCATTGCATTCGTAGCAGACAATGTCTTTGTTACTTGACTTTCTCTATCCAGAAGATGGTTCCAAATGATTTCATGTTCTTCTGGAATTTCTGAACTTCCTATGCATGTGCTTCCACAGCTGATTGACTCTTCTGGAGAGAAGAGACAGTTTGTCTTCTTCTGATGAGGATCCACCAGACTTTTCTTCTTTTTCCTGTAAAACTTTCAATTCATAATTTTTGTTAGATTTAAGAGCTAAAGACTTACCTTACTTCTCGGGCTCATCTTCTTCTAACTCTATTTCATGACTTCTCAGGGAGCTGACAAGTTCTCCGTGAGATATTTTTTTCAAATCTTTGGCCAGTTTAAGAGTTGTGACCATGGGTATTCATTTCTTGGGTAAACTTCTGATGATCTTCTTTACATGGTCAGCAGTTGTGTAACCTTTATCCAGAACTTTTAACCCAGCCACCATAATTTGAAACCTTGAGAACATTGTTTCAATGGTTTCATCTTCTTCCATTTTGAAGGCTTCATAATTCTTAATGAGCACAAGAGCTTTGGTTACTCTGACTTGCATGTTGCCTTCATGCTTCATTCTCAAGGAGTTAAACATGTGTTTTGTTGATTCTCTGTTTGTGATCTTATCATACTTTGTGTATGAGATAGCACTCAAGAGAATAGTTATAGCCTTGTGATGATTTCTGAAATCTCTCTTTTGAAGATATGTCATTCTTTTTCTGTCAATCTTCTGACCGTTTTCATCAACAGGATGTATGTACCCATCAGTCACCATATCCCAGAGATCAGCTCCATGAGCTAGAAAGAAACTATTGATTCTGTCTTTCCAGTAACCGAATTTCTCACCATCAAAAATTAGAGGTTTGCTGCTGATTCTGTCTTTCTCATCATGGTAGTCATTGTTGATGTTCTAACTTGGTCCCACCATAGTGTTTTTCTTACTTGGATCTTTTTCTGACACGGTTAAGTGCTTGTACTCATAACCAGGCACTCTGATACCAATTGAAGAATGGAAAAACACAAGAAGTGGGGTTTGAATTGGGGTTTTTAAAACTTAAAGAAAAGAAAATGTTGGTTGTCCTGGTTTGTTTGAACTCAAACTACTCCAGCCCACCCTCCAAGGTGATTTCGCCTCTCTCAACGAGGTCTTAATCCACTCATCAAACATGATTACACAGCTACTATGACAACCGTCAAAGTCTTCTTGAGTTTAAACCATAATCCGGTTTTCTCAAGGAAATACACTAAACAATATTTAAGAGAGTGTACAAAAAGTGTTTTCTAATAAAACAGTATCACACAAGTGACGTTTTACACAATTGAGATTCAGTACATTTGAAGGTGATGAAGATGACTCGTTTGTTGTGCGTAAAATCGTAAATGGTTTCTCCTTCAAGCTTTATTTAAATAGGTAACGCATGGGGAAGCATTTGGAATGTTGATAAATGATAATTGAAGAGATTTCCAAAAATAGAGATCCTTTTCCCCTTACAGTCGTTACTTTTGAATCACATTAAGTGAATTGTAACGCTTTAGAACATGCTTGCTTCAGAAGATGAAATTTACCATTGCTTCTTTCCAGAACGTTATGGATCAGAAACTCAGAGTTCCTGTTTGTAGCGTTAGAACTTCTTTAAGAGATGTATAGAATCAGAGTTGAAACAACTATCTAACTCATCTTTTGTGCTTCTTCCATCAGAACTTCTCTGCAAAACAAAATACTTATTTAGGGAGCATAATTGTTCTTTGAGTGTTTGTTATCATCAAAACTCTTACAAGGGTTGTAGAATCAAACTATGTTCTAACAATGCTTGGATAAAAGCCTAATGTCTATCTTAATTCAATCTTAATAAAAGATTAAGTTGAACTAAGAATCCATAAGGGAGCATGTGAAGCACAAAGCAAGCATACAAAAAATTACAACATCAATAAGCAATGATCAATTACTAGACAAGTCTTAAGTAACAAGTCAATATCAAAGCAAAAAAAAGACCAAACATCAAGAAGGATCAACATGACATACATGAATCAAGTGATCATGGTGAAGAATACTTAAAGTAACATCTATACAAGAATCAAGTGATCACATGAATCAATCATCAATCCTAAGCATCTCAAATATCAACAAAAGCCTTCAATAAAGACTTATATCAATGACATGGTATAAGAAGTGATCTCAAAATCAACAACACAAGTCCACAAGAAAGGAATCAAAATATGTCAAGATTAAATACATTTCAAGTCCCTAAAATTATCATAGAGAAGTGTCAAAGGAGATTCAACAATTATCAAGTCAAAGCATCGTGGCATAAAAAATGATTCAACAATTAAATCATTACTTCATAAAAGCATACAAGTGATCTCAAATTTGAGTACCTAAATCATGCATCAAGGTCAACATCTCAAGTCAACCAAGGTATCACATCATGTCAAAGGCAATGACTCAAGTACATGGAAAATGGTTCATGTCAATAAGGTCCATGCCTTTAGGGTTTTGAATCAAACATGAACACAAAAGGTAGAAAAACATTCATGTATTTCAATCCTCATACTCATGCATCAAGAAAGTTCACAAAAGTACACAAAAGATGGCACCAAGAACATTGAGTAAAACATCAAAGAATGGCATGACATCTAAACTCAATAGGATTTATCAAAGACATGGTAAAATTTGGATCATACATTAATTCAAAAAATAGAAATGAAATCAAAAATCAAATCCTAAAATAACATGCATCTACATATTTTTTATCATTAAAAGAAAATATAAAAAAACAAATTAAAATAAAACAAAAAAATGTAAATAAAATCAAAGTGAACCAAATAGGTGTGTGTGCGGCATGCAGTGTGTGAATAGCAAGGAAAAATGGTCTCAAAGCCCAAACAAATGTTCTCAGGCGCATCAAACAGAAAAAACAGACCATGCAGTTCAAACAAAAAAAGTATTATGGGCTCAGGTGAGGTGTGTTGATAGCAAGACATGCAGAGGCCCATCATTATCAATCCATTTCAAATTTTCAATCGTTTTCCATATTTTTAATCAATTCTAGATTTAATAAAACAAATCAATAGAATAATAAACAAAACAAACACACGCATGGACTAATCAGAAGGCAACATCAAATATTTTTGAATTTCAAAAGAAAGGCGCCAAGGCCACGTCACTCATGTTCTTCCTTAAATGAAGCAACTTCCGTATCAATTTCCACAACATGGCGGCGACGGCATTGCTATGACACAAACACAAAATGATTACATCATCTAACGCGAAATTAACCATAGATCACGAATATGGAATGAATTTTTTCAAGAAAATGCCTTGATCTCCAGCTACCACACAAAACACAGTGAAAACCCTAACCATTCAAAAGAAAATTAAATTAAAATCACAATCAACCAATGCTTATTTTCATAGGGCTTTAGCTCATGTAATTCTCAATAACAAATTCATATCAAGAAATGGTGAAAATGGTGCTTAGAAGAGAGAGATCGAAGGTTCATAAAACCTTACCAATCAGATAAGTCTGATGCTTCTTCTTAGCAACGAAAATGATAATAAAACGATACTAATAGCTTGCTTGAAGCTTCAGGAACGTGATGTTATGCCCAAGTTTGTTTGAATCCCTCTAAATCTTCTCAACCAATTCCACTTGTATGCTGAATAAAATGGAGTTGGACAGAGAAATGTGATGGATCCAGAAACGATTTAATGCATATAGTAGCTTGTATCAAGTGTGTAAATGAAGAATTAATGAAGAAATCTCCAAGAACTTGAGAGAAAAGAAGATTTCGAAAGTTGAAAGTTGGAGAGAATAGTGAGATTCATATATGGAATTGTTAGTGAATGAGATTTTTAGAGGGATTATAATATATAGTGAGCTTCCTTAGGGTTGTATGAAGGCATGTGACACAAAGCAAAGTTTTGGAAATGGACATCTTGGTCAAAAATTGGTTAAGGCTTCAAAATTCACAAAATGGAAAGTTTGATTTAGGGGCATAATGTGAAGGTTTTGTGGCTTGGTTTGAGGTCAAGAAAAGTTGGTTATGCAAGTGAAAGTGATCTGGTATGGTACAAACTTCATGAGCAAGTTTAATCACTTTTTGTAATTTCTGTTTTTTTTAGTAATTTTGCAATTGTTTAACATGTGGTACATGTCACGAATTTGTACCATTTTGGTAAAGTTTTGTGCAATATTGTGTTGATTTGTGGGGTCATGTGTAGTGGGATGGTATTGTACCCAAAAGTTTTCCCTCCCATTATTCAAAACATTCTCCTAGGGTTCTCAATTGCTCAAGACTACTCAAGGTTGGACCAGACAAATCCTCGTCCTATGCAATTGACCTACAACTAGGGTTTCACTTTTCTAAAGGAAAATTGAGCTTATAATGCCTCAAGTGGATTTCATGGTTTCTAATATGTCTCTAGGAATGCCCATGCCAAATTTCAAGCCTTGCATCACGAGTTTGCTCAGTCAATTACTCAGATGGTTGAAAATTAACTATATTGGACAAAAAGTCAATTGTGGTCAACATACAGTCAAAACTTCAAGATTTTTGGTCAACAACAATATTTTTAAGTCACATTCATCATTTGATAAAGGGTTGATCATGATTCATTAATAAAACTCTCAATTCATCAGAAATCAAAAGTTACTAAAATAGGATTTTCTTAAGGAGAAGTCAATTGAACTTTGACCAAGCATAACTTTAACATGCTTCATCATATTTTTCTCAACCAAAGCTCATTTTGAAGGAAAATCAAATCTCTACAACTTTGTCTCTATAAGCTCAAGGCCATAAAATACTTCATTTGAGAGATATGGGCCAAAACATTATATGTCATTTCAAAAGTCAACAAAAATACACTTTTTGTCAAGGCAACTTACATCAAGATAAATCTTCAAATGGAAAAATGATCAGCATATAGATTGTAGAGGACATCTTGAGCTTTCCAAAAAGACAAAGATCACCTTCATATGATAAAAATAGAGAGAGATATAATTGGTTCAAGTTGTGAAATTTTGAGAAAATGCATGAAACTCAAATTGATCAAACTTGAATTTTTGGACTAGTGGGCTTATCTTTCAAGGTCCAAACGTGTTTTAGGCCTCATAGTGAACCTATGAATCTATTCATACACCCCTTTGATTTATATTCCATTTATTTTGATTTTATTCAAAATTAAATTAAATAAAATCAAAGGCTTTCATGCAAAGGTCCAAGCCCGCTCTTGTTGACCTAATTTTCCTCTATATATATTCTTCATTCAAACAAGAAGATCACAATGAAAACCTTGTAAGAGATCATATTTCAAAACTTCAAAAATTATCTAAAACTAGGGAAAACTTCAAACCTTATTTGCAGCCTCTCTCCAAGCAAGCCAGATATTCCAATCGATCTCTGTGGCATTATAGGGTAAGACCTGATCATCCATAATGATCCAAGAGGCCTGAAACTCGTAACTATGCATCACCGATTTTCATTCTTGCATGAAATTCATATTTTCATTTTTATATTGCTTTAATCGAAACTAACATTACTAATGTGCTTTTGAGATGTTAATGTACATGTTTGAACCATCGCATGTCCCCTATGATGCTAGAATCATGCATTGCCATGTTTGAACCGATTGACTTTGTTTGCTTCGTATCTCATTATACAGGGAGAATTATCCCAAAAAAAAGGAAACCATTGAACTCGCAAGGGCCAAATTTAGGGGGTAGGGTCCCTTTGAATCACTAGCACTCTTTGTTTTTGCAGGTTGACAAACGAAGTCGTGGAGAAGACGACCGGAGCTAGGGCGCCAGTGCCTCTCTAGCCTAGTAATTTTGTTTATTATATATTTGTTGGTTTTCATAGTATGACCAGATGAAATAGCCACCCCAGTGGCAAGAGCCCACGTGTTAAGGCATTAGTACATGAGGGCGTGGATTCGATCCCTGCCTTTTTGTTTTTTCCATATTTTCTAATTTTTACAGGTTTTGTTATATTTTGTGTAGCACGCAGGTTACAAACACCAACCAGCGCTTGGCCTGGTGGTAGGCTATGCTACTCAGAAGGCAAAGGGCATGGTTTCAATACCCACCCCTAAAATTTTTCCTTTTCTTTTGTTTTTAACCCTTATTTCTTTAGTTTTCCTTCCCCTATTTATTTTTTGGCAAACTTAATTCTTTTTTTATTAACCATTAACAAAACCTTTTTTTTCTTTCTAAAAACCCTAAATTAATTATATTTTAGGTTTTTAATTAAACTTTTTTCAATTTTAAAATTAATTAGATTTTTAGGTTTTTTTAATTAATTATTATCATAACTCATTTGTTCATAAAAATCATCAAAAACATTTTCTTTTCTATTTTCATCTTATTATTATTTTCCTAGATCAAGTGTATAGGGCGCGCTCAACTGTAATAGCGTAGCTTTATTTTTTCACACTTTTTTCTAATATGTAATTGCTTCCGGGATGAAATAGTTTAGGCTTTTATTTCTTGCATTTCACTATTATGTAATTTCCCCAAAGCTCTGTAATAGCCTAGGTTTACATTTCCGTCTTTATCTTCTGCTACTATATCTTTTACGCAATTGCTAGTAATTAGGGTTTGTATGGCAAGATAAAATCAATCGATAGAAAAACCCTAATTAAAGATAAATAACTGAAATAAACACACATTTACACTTGCACCTCTAGGGTAGCCTCTCTTTGTTTCCTTTCAGAATAATTGTCATGTCCCTAGAAAGTGGGAATGCTTTAGCAAAATACCCTTGATACAAAAGATCATAGTCCCTTGATGACCCTTCGATGTTGCCTACAAAAATGATCTAGTCCCTTATGAAATTGCTAAAGCATGCTTACAAGTTACCTTCGATGACCGTACGATGACCCTTCGCTTGTCCCTTCACATCCAACGGATAGAGCTATCTACCAACCAATGGTACGGATAAAACTATCTCTAAAGGAGAAGGAAAAGAATAAGAACGACCTTGAGTGGGTTGGATAGTTTTAATCGCTTGCTCACAAACTTTTCAAAAACAAAACACTTCTCACACTTTTTTCAAACAAAATATTTTCAAAACATTTTGTATACATTCTTGAGGACTAATACAAGAATTATTATAAATTTTTCCTTACATTGGCAAATTTTCAAATATTTTTCAAATCACACACACAAAAAGAAAATTTTTAAAGTGAGCTAAGCGATTAAGAGCCTGTAGATAACTACGAATGAAAAGGGTGCTAACACCTTCCATTTTCATAAGTTACCCCCCGAACTGAAAATCTATCAAGGTCTTTCCTGTTCTTTTCACCCTTTCCTTATTGGATAAAAAAAGTCGGTGGCGACTCTCGCTATCCGCAACATTTGCGATAAAACCAAAAAAAAATTCCGTTCTCCCACTGTATTATAGAACTGGAGACTCTAATTGGGAGTACTTAAAAAAGAGGGGTTAACTTAGAGTCTTAGAGCACTTTATTTGCTTTATTTGTTTGCATTGTTTGCTTTACTTTAAGGGTTTCTTGGGTTTATTTTCTTGCAAAGATCCTACACTCGAATCTAGGGATACCTTAGGTGAGTAGCAATAGATCATGGAAACTGTACGACATAGACCAATATGGATGAAGTGATGGCTACGTTAGTGTGATGCTTTGGTTTGTACTGGTGTTCCTTGAGTCATTCGAGGATAACATTAGGCTGCGCGGGTGTCATAAGTACTAACTGAATATTATAACTTTAATTGACCCATCTTGGCCATTAGAAGGTAGTGAGATAGTCGGCTTTGGTGCAGTCCAAGGTTGGTTGATACTCAAAACTACGCTCATTGAGATTTGACTTTCAGGATATTTTGGAGGCAAGTCTGTTGCCGTGCTAAAATAAAACCTGCGAGAAAGATCGGTGATATGAGATTCCTAGAACCCAGTTACTATTTTAGCACAGGTTGAGCCAACTTAACTTCAATAGAAAATGGTACTTACCTATGGACCTTATGCAAGCATTTAAACCTAAGGACCTTGTTTGATTTGTTTGTGTTTGCTATTTCTTTAAACATAACATCACGACATCATATCATAGCATTTTCACTAACCATTTCAAGGATCGTAGGGACCTTTGGTGCAGGTTTATCATGAACCAGACTTCTAGCAAAGGGCAAGAGGATTTATTTTCCTCTAACCAGATGATTTCTATGTCCTCTTAAGTTAAAGGATAGGACCCACTTGATAGGGTAAGCTTGAAGCACTTTCAAAGATGAAGACCTGAGGTTCTTCAGACAAAGCTGCAGACTCAACTTCTAACATTGCATCTCTTTTTTTTTATCCTGAGATATCCTTGAAAGCATTGCATATGCATCCACATGTCATACATCTCATTACATAACAGGTTTCCAAGACATGTTTTCTCATCTTCTTGCTGTTTATTTCAGTCAAATATGGCTCTCGAACAAACTGTCAAAGATCTTCAGGCCCAGAATGCCCAATTCCAACAAATGTTCCTGAACTTAGCCATGGGGTAGAAAGAGCTAAAGACACTCATCACCAAAGAGAGGAAGAAAAAGACTAAGAAACCAGCTGGAATCCTTAACATGAGGAGAAGGCTCAAAGTTCCGGTCAAGCAAGCTCTAGATGTTGAGGTCCCATCAAATGAAGATGATAACCAAGAGGAAGATGATAAGAGTGTGAAGGCTGAGAAAGGAAGCAACCTTGGTTCTGGATAATATTCTGATGAAGAAGACTATTCAGATGAACAATATCCTCATGCTGATGAAAAATACAAACAACTAGAAGACCGTCTAAATGCTATGGAGATCCAAAGAGTGCCTGGGTTGGATTTTTAAGAGCTGCGTTTAGTCTCAGGAGTTGTCATTCCTCAAAAACTCAAGGTCCCTACTTTTGCAAAGTATAACGGTGTTTCTTGTCCAAAGCTTCATTTGAGGTCATATATGCGGAAGATTCAACTGCATAATGCTGATAGGAAGTTATGGGTGCATTTATTTCAAGAGAGCTTATCTGAGACATAGTTGGAATGGTTCTATCAACTTGAAGGGACCAATTTCGTACATGGGAAGATTTGGATAATGCTTTCTACAAACAATACCAGTATAATGTTGATCTTGCACCAACCCATATGCAATTACAGAGTATGACCATGGGCTTGAATGGAGGCTTTAAAGAGTATGCTCAGAAATGGAGAGATCTAGCAGGAAGAGTTCAACCCCCCTTGTCTGATAGGGAGTTGGTTGACATGTTTATGGGAACTTTGACAGGTCCTTTATTCAATCATCTGATTGGAAGCTCTTCAGTCGGATTCACCGAGTTGATATTAACATGGGAACATGTTGAAGGTGGAATCAAAAACGGAAAAATTAGGTGGCTGCATCTTCAAGTACTATGAAGAAGACGTTCAACGTGAAAAACTAAGCTAATGTTGTGTATTGCTATAAGGTTCATGGTAGTGGTGACCGCAACCAATCTGTGGGGGCGATGCTATTGTCTAGTCCTACGCCAGTGCAACAACATCAACAGGGCAATCAGCATAGGTCGGATGCACCTAGGAGAAAATTTACCAAGATTAACATGTCTTTGTCTCAGAAATTGCAACATATATTGAAGGCAGAGTTAATAACGTTAAGAGATCCTCCTAAGAATCCCAACACCTCCTCTCCTCGGTACAATCCTAATGTAATATGTGCCTATCATTCCAATAGTCTCGGACATGACACAAATGGATGCTAGGCTTTGAAAAATAAAATTCAAGATATGATTGACTCCAAAGAGACTAAATTTGATCCTCCCGAGACCCGCAATGTGATTACTGCACCTATGCCTAACCATGACAATGGTGTTAATGTTATTGATGATGTTTCATATGTTTCTGTTATAAGTGACTTGACTACTCCCCTCCTAATTATTAAAAATAATATGTTGCAAGATAGTTTATTTCCGGGTTGCATTGAAAGATGCTACTGCTGTGCAGCCCAACCCAATGGTCGTAAATTGCTAAAAGAAGGTATTCAGCGCCTGATGGATAACCATATAATTCTAGTTGAGAAGACTCCTTATATTGAGAATTTGTTTCAAGACTCATAATTTGAATAGGTATTTGTAGTTTCTGGTACTCCTGTAAGGATCACTGCCAAAGGCCCTATGAAGATTACTGTTGAACCTAGAGTTGCTCCTCTGATCATTACCGCGCCTGGACCAATCCCATATTGCTCTGACAAGGAAATCCCTTAGAATTACGGAGATGACGTTTACTACCATGGCGTCAAGCAAGAACTATTGACTGTCGAAAGTGAAGATACTGAATTTACTGATCCCAATGTCAACAATATTGTTGGGACCAATAAAGTTACTAGAAGTGGAAGGGTTTTCTCTCTATAAACCTCTCTGAAGACTGTCGCTACACCAGTTCGTATTACTGCTACTGTGTTAACTATTGAGACTCGGGGAAAAGAACATATGACTGAGTCTGCCCAGACCAGGGCACCTAAAGAAGTTACCGCTGAAGATACCTCCCAGCAAGAAATGGAGGAAGTACTAAAAATCATCCGAAAAAGTGACTACAAGATTGTTGAACTATTGGGGCAGACTCCCTCTATGATATACATGTTATCATTGTCTTTATGCTCTAAAGCCTATTCCCAGGCTTTGGTGAAGTTATTGAAATTCGCTCATGTACCTCATGAAATCTCTACTGATCAATTTGAAAATTATGTGGCAAGCCTGACGACTGATAATGGGTTAGGATTTTCTGATGCTGACTTGACTCCTGAAGGAAGGAACCATAACAAGGCCATGTATGTCTCTATTGAGTGCAAGGGAACTACCTTAACTCATGTGTTGGTTGGCATGAGTTCTTCATTGAATGATTTCCCAAAAGGTGCTCTAGACAGACTTGACTGTGAAAGGGTTGTGCTGAAACCCAATGATATTGTGGTTAGAGCTTTTGATGGTTCAAAGAGGATGGTGCATGGAGAGGTGGATCTTTCGATCCAAGTAGGTTCGCAAGTCTTCGACTCTACCTTCTATGTGATGTACATTCGTCCAACCTATCCCTGTTTACTTGGACTCCCTTGTATTCATGGGGTAGGTGCTATTACTTCTACGTTGCACCAAAAGTTGAAATATCCCGTGAAAGGAAAGATTGTTACAGTTTATGGTGAAGAAGAATACATGGTGAGTCACTTAAACTCCTTCAAGTATATTGAGATGGACGGAAAATTCATCAAAACTCCCTGCTAGACCTTTGTGGTTATCCCTCAAACAACTACCATTTACTGAAGACGTTTATGTTATTCCTAAGGTTACCAGGGTTCCGCCCAGAATGGCTTCTCTAAAATATGCTAGGGTCATGGTAGAAGAAGGTGGTTGAACTACTTGGGGTCAGCTTCCTGACATTTCTTACAAGTCTGATAAATTTGGTTTGGGTTTCACTGCAGAGGCTCAGAGGGCTGTTCGTCGTGCTCGTGCTGGAAGACCACCATTCCGCATCAACATCAATAGAGTCAATGCGGTAGAAGATGTTGATAGTGACTATGACATAGGTAGTTGGATTTTCCCTACTACCAGCAGTGGACTCAACAATTGGAAGACTGAAGACTTTATACCAATCTTCTTTAGTCAGGAGTAAATGCTATTTTCTGGTTTTTGCTTTCAATTTTTGGTTATGTAATTTTAAAACAATAACTTTAAGCCTTGTTCCTTGCCCGGGGCACAACGGCCGATTTGTTAGAGTTGTCATATTTCATCTGCATATCTTCATTTAATTAATCATTGAACATTTACATTCAAATTTTACGCTATTTGTCTTTCTTTTACTTTATTGCTTTCAAAATAGCTATGTGTTCTTACACACACCCACACATTAAATTGCATATCCATATCCACCCTGGATCCCATTGATAATAATTCTGCTATTGCCACTTATGACTTTGAAAATCCGATCTACCAGGCCGAGGACGAATGTGAGGAAGATTGTGAAGTACCTAGAGAGCTTGTTAGGATGTTAATGCAGGAAGAAAAAGCCATACAACCGCATGAAGAGTCAATTGAGGTTAAGAATTTGGGTACTGAAGAGGATAAGAAAGAATTCAAGATAGGTGCCAACCTAGAAGACAATGTCAAAAACAGATTAATCCAGATGGTGTGTGACTATGTTGTGATCTTTTCTTGGTTGTACGAAGACATGCTAGGGTTTGATACTGATATTGTGGTTCACCGTCTACCAGTGAAAGAAGGTTGTCCTCCAATAAAGCAGAAAGTTCGTCGTATGTGTCCCGAGATGTCTGAAAAGATCAAAGCTGAGGTTATGAAGCAGTTCAATGCAGGTTTCTTAGTTGTTATGTCCTATCCTCAGTGGGTTGTAAATGTGGTTCCAGTACCTAAGAAGGATGGAAAAGTACGTATGTGTGTAGAATACAGGGATCTGAATAAGGAAAGCCCCAAAGATGACTTTCCGCTTCCGCATATTGATGTTCTGGTTGACAACACCGCTCAGCATAAAGTATTTTCCTCCATGGATGGTTTCTATGGTTATAATCAAGTCAATATGACACATGAAGACATGGAAAAGGCTACTTTCGTCACATAGTGGGGCACTTTCTGTTACAAAGTTATGCCTTTTGGTTTGAAGAATGCTAGCACAACATATCAGCGTGATATGGTAGCTTTGTTCCATGACATGATCCATCATGAGATTGAGGTTTATGTTGATTACATGATAGCCAGATCTCAGACTGAAGAAGAACATCTCGACCACCTGCACAAGCTATTTGAGAGGTTGAAGAAATATAAGTTGAGGTTGAATCCAAACAAGTGCACCTTTAGGGTAAGATCCGGTAAACTACTAGGTTTCATCGTTAGTGATAAAGGTATTGAAGTTGATCCCATCAAGGTTAAAGCCATTCAAGAAATTCTAGCTCCTCATAGCGAGAAGGATGTCAGAGGTTTCGTGGGACGATTGAACTACATTGCCAGATTTATTTCCCATTTGATTGCTACTTGTGAGCCAATCTTCAAGTTACTGAAGATAGATCAAGTAGTGAAGTGGAATGACAACTTTCAGATAGCTTTTGACAAAATCAAGGAGTACCTTTAACAAACACCAATCTTAATGCCACAAGTTCCTTTAAGATCGCTCATCGTGTACTTAACAATGCTTGAAGGGTCAATGGGATGTGTATTAAGGAAACATGATTAAACGGGTAGAAAAGAGCATGTAATCTACTATCTTAGCAAAAAGTTTACCGACTGTGAAACAAGATACTCACTGCTCAAGAAAACTTGATGCGCTTTGGCATAGGCTGCTCGTCGACTAAAAGAGTATATGTTGACTCATACCACTTTTTTGATCTCTAAGATGGATCCAATAAAATATATATTTGAGAAGCCCGCTCTCTCCATAAGAATAGAAAGATGGCAAATGGTCTTAATAGAATATGACATTCAGTACACTACTCAGAAGGCAATCAAAGGAAGTGTGCTGGAATATCACTTGGCTCATCAAGTGGTAGATGACAATAATCTATGAATTTCGAGTTCCCGGATGAGAATATTATGCTAGTTATAGATTGAAAAGAACCTGGACCGTATGAAGGACCTGAATCAGGATCCCAATGGACTATGGTATTTGATGGAGCTTCCAACGCGCTTGGTAATGGAATTGGTGTTGTAATTGTCTCTCCCAAAGGTTTCCATACATTGTTCACCGCTAGACTTTATTTTGACTATACCAACAACATGGCCGAATATGAAGCGTGTAACATGGGTATCAAGGCTGCTATCAATATGAGAATCAAGTTCTTAAATGTATACGGGGACTCAGCCCTAGTGATCATTCAGATTAAGGGATAGTGGGATACGAAGCATCCAAATATGATTCCTTATCGAGAGCATGTTGTTGTACCCCAATTTTCCCCCCTAAGATTCCTCTATCATATCATATCAACTCAATCATAACAAGATCACATTAGGGTTGGTTCTTCCTCTTTTTCTATCTCCTATCTTTAAGTTTGCTCTTGAGGAATCTCTAAGCACCTTAGTTGTGTATTTTGTATATGTGTTGTTGACTAACTTCTAATCACAATAAAAAAATATTTATCTTTGTCTTTGTATATTTTTGTTTTGTAGGTACCAAGTCGAAGCATCTGACAAATAAGGATTTCTGGTATTATTTTCCTAAAATTTGCAAAGGAAAAATTAACAAAAATTCATTTTTTTCACTGATGCAATCGATTGCTCTTAGAGTGCAATCGATTGCACATAGTGCATTTTGCGCCATTTTTGAAATAAATACACTGTGCAAATCGATTTGCACTATAGTGCAATCGATTGCACAACGTGAAAATTTGAAAAAAAAACAGCAATTTTAAACTTGTCAAATTTTGGCTCCAATTTTTCTCCATTTTTGAAAGATGTATCATTAATTCAAATTTTAGTGCCAATCTTTCATTTTTAAGAAGAATTATCATTAATTCAAATTTTGGCTCTAATATTTGAAAGAATTATCATTAATTCAAATTTTGGCTCCAAGAATCAATTACCAAATTACCACTAATCCCAATCCTAAAACTCTATAAATAGAGCCCTCATTTCATTCAAATTTAAAGCTTTTGATAGCCAAATCCACCTTGCTAAAAAATCTCTCAATTCTCTCCATCTACCAAATTCACTCAAAGCTCCATTTTCAAAAAGTTAGTAAGCTTTGCATTGAAGCTTACTAATCTTTGAGCTAAACCTTCATCCAAACACTTTTTCTTCATCAATTCTCTACATCCAAGCTTGGAAATTAATTCTTGTGGTTGAATTGAAGTAAATTCTTGAAGTTGTTTTGATAATTCTCTAGATCTACCTTTGGTAAGTTGGATAATTCATCTTTCACAATATGATCTCTTGTTGATCTTTGGGTTTGATTCATTGAGCATTATTTTGTGATTCCAATGGTGTTATTTTCTCATAATTTGATGGAATTTTCGTTCTCAATTGGATCCATGATCATAAGGTATTTGATGGAAAGTTTGAACAAGAATTTGGCCTTTTAAAATGTTGTTTTGCTGCCTGTAACAACGTGCAATCGATTGCAGTAACAGTACAATCGATTGCACAGAAGCAATTTCGTGCAGATTTTTGAAAACTGTACTGTGTAAATCGATTTACACAGTAGTGCAATCGATTTACACAAGGACATAATGCATTTTTTTGCCTTGTTTTGGGGCATCTTTGATCCAAAATGCTTTTTCTACTCACTCCTTCTGATTGTTGGTTTGGATTGCAATTTTAAATGTCCAATTTCTCTTTAAACTCAATGGACTCTGTGATGTAGATGAAGTTGGATAAATGTTCATCAATTCAAATCTACCTAAGAGTGAATTATTTAATTTATTTTTGGTGCTTTGGATTAATGATATGTTTAGTGCTTTAATCCATCTAGAGGAGTGATTGAATTTAAAGATGAAAGAATTTTGAAATGGTGATCCAAATTAGCTTATCATTCCCCTCCCTCTTCATCTTATCCCTTTCTTTTTTAATTATGCTACATGTTAAGGGATGGTGATATCTATATCATTTATCCAAACATGAAGTACATAGATTGCTATTGACCGGCCTCAAAATAGGTGCGACTTCTACATAAGTCCACTTACGATTGCTTAACATAGCGCTAAATTTTGTCCCGATTCAGATAAATGATCATTCGTGGCCCAAACTTATGATTGCAAGCCCAAGTATGTTAACTTGATCTCTTTGATCCAATAACCTTGAGATTCATTGTGTGGAGGCTTTGGTTCTACCAATCCTCTAATGGATCTACAACACCTTTGGTCAACGCGGATCACTTAAACATCGTTGATCATTAAATGGTACTTGTGAGAATTCCAAAATGGATGATATACTTGACAAAAAGAAAATGCAACTTGTTGTGTGGAGGATTTGGTTCTACCAATCCTCTAATGAGTTCCAAATGCAAGTTTCAAGATGGTCATCCAACTAACCAATAATTTCTAACAATTGACTTTACTTTATGCTTTTATTTTTATGCTTTATGTACCATTTAATTTAAGCATTTACATTTCATGCCATTTTTATTTTTTCCCACTTGAGCATTTATTCTTATGCCATTTTTATTTTGCTCACTTGAGCATTTACTTTTGTGTCATTTTTATTTTGCTCACTTGAGCTTTTCTTTTCCTTTTAAAGACACCTAATAATCAACATGAACCATAAAAATCTTTAATGATACTTGGACTATTTGGTTACTATCCTTGGCATTATGGAGCATTGGACTTCTTGGACTTAGGATTAGAGACCTTGGCCTATCTTGGAGACCTTGCGATCTTACTTGATTATTTTGTTTGGAGTTCTTGAGGTTTACCTCAAGACATTGGGTTGTTTGTTTGTTTTGTGTGCAGGTTATTATGATTACATAATTTGTTTGTAATTTGGAATTCACCCGTATACAGTCGTTACTCTGCCCAATTTTTGCGAAGACTTAATACACTTGAAGTTTGGTTCTCTCAAGAGGTCTAGTATCTTTGCTTGCTTGGTTTCAATCCGAAGAATGGGAATTCTATATTGACTCATAATGTCAAGTATTGTCTTCTTGTTGGTTAGATGGTTCTTATCCCTAGCTTTTACCTTATGCTTTACGATAGTCTCTTCATCTCCTCCCATCTTCTTTAATTTCAAAAATCTTCTCCCTCCTTTTAAAAAAAACTCTTCTTGTTTTGAAACTTGAAACATTTTCATAATAAACTTGGACTTAGGTCCATGCATTTTCAAAACATTTTCATAAATAAACTTCAATCAATTTAATAATACCTTGACTTTTTTTTGTGAGAAGACTAAAAGTCAAATCAATCTCATTTCAAATCATTTTGCCATTTTGGTTTTTATCTTTAAACTTTTCTCAAAAAGATTAGACTCTTGTCAATCCTTGTAGTGATGCAAACAACTATACTTCTACAATATGTAGTGAAGTGAGATATTTTCCACTTGGGTGTTGAGTGAGGCATTGTTGATTTTAAAATCCAAGCCATATCCTCCACTTTGAGATGATGTAAATTCTCCTTTCTCATGATTGTGGGTAGTAAGTATGTTTTCCACACGGACAATGACGATGATGTCTTATCTTTTAAAATAAACCAACACACTTGTGTTTCAAATTTTTAAAAGAGGAACTACGTGTACCCTGATCCCCTATTGCACGAAAGGTGGTACGTAGGCACTAAAGGTTCACAACTGAGGCGGGTGCAAAAATCATAAAAATATTTCTTTTCTCACCTCCACCATCCATTTTATATACAACACATTTTTATAGCCAAAATATACAGATTTTACAAAGAGGTTCATGTGGAGTACCATAGATGTTTAGGATGCTAATACCTTCCCTTTGCATAACCAACCCCCTTACCTTGAATCTGTCCCCCTCTTTTTGGGTTATTCGCTCTTTTCCCATTCCTTTGGAAACAATAAAGCGCGGTGGCGATTTTTATTTTGATTTGTATAAAGTCTAGTCAATCCAATGGCTTAGTCTTGAACATTTCTACCGCTACACATGTGTTAACATTAACTTCGTACTTCAAGGAAATCACTTTTGAACATATTCCATGAGAAGAGAATCAATTGGAAGACGCACTAGCTACCATGTCATCTATGTTCAAAGTCAGATGGGACAATGAAGCTCCTCGAATTATTATTGAGAGACTAGACGAATCGGCGCATTGCTACGAAGCTGATACTGATGGAGTAGAGGAAAAGCCTTGGTACCAAAAAGTAAAAAGATACCTCGAAGCTCAAGAGTACCCCGAGTTGGCGTCTATGCATGACAAGAAATTTCTACGGAGGTTCTCAACCAATTTATTTCTGAGTAACAAAGTTTTGTATAACCGCAATCACGATTCAACTCTGCTTCGTTGTGTGGACAAGAAGGAAGCTGAGAAAATTATGGAATACATGCACGAAGGAATCTTTGGTACTCACTCCAGTGGACACGCAATGGCTAAGAAAATTCTAAAAGCGGGTTATTATTGGTCGACCATGGAAACTGAGTGCCATCGTCATTCAAGAACTTGTCATAAATGCCAGATTTATGCTGACAAAGTACATATGCCTCTGGTTCATCTAAATATCTTGACTTCTCCTTGGTCATTTGTAATGTGGGGCATTGACATGATTGGAGAGATTAAACCTAATGATTCTAACAGGCATCGTTTCATCCTAGTCGTTATTGATTATTTCATGAAGTGGGTTAAAGCAGCCTCGCTTGCCTCTGTTACCAAGAATGTTGTTGCCCGGTTCATTAAACATAATCTCATATATCGGTATGGCATCCCTGAAAGGATTATCACGGACAATGGTACCAATCTTAACAACACTATGATCATGGAACTCTGCATGCAGTTCAAGATTAAACACCACAATTCTTCTCTGTATCGACCGAAGATGAATGGCGCAGTGGAAGCCGCCAACAAGAATATCAAGAAGATCTTGTAGAAGATGACAGTGATGTACAAGGATTGGCATGAGATATTACCATTTTCTCTTCATGGATATCGCATTTTAGTGCGTATGTCAACTAGGGCAACCTTGTTCTCTCTAGTCTACGGTATGGAGGTTGTCTTACCTGTCGAAGTCCAAAATCCTTCCCTAAGGATTAAGAAAGATGCTGGTTTAGATGAAGACGAGTGGATTCAGACTAGGCTGGACCAGCTAAACTTGATCGAGGATAAAAGACTCGCGGTTGTTAGCCATGGTAAGATGTACCAAAAGCGCATGATCAAGGCCTTTAACAAGAAATTCAAGCGCTAAGTATACCAGGTTGGTGATTTGGTAATAAAGCGCGTTATCCTACCCCAAGGTTATCCCAGGGGCAAATGGACTCCCACATATGAAGCACCATTTGGGATCAAGAAGATATTTTTTGGCGATCCAATGATACTTACCACCATGGATGGTGAAGATCTTCCGCACCCTGTGAATGCGGACATAGTCAAAAGATACTACGCATGAAAGAGACCTGCTAGGTTGACGGGCCTAGGCAAAAGTAAGGGCATCCCGGTGAACCAAAAGGGTTCCGGTAAAAATTAAGGATATATATATATATATATATATATATATATATATATATATATATATATTATACACCCGGCAAGTTGAAAACCTAAAAAGGCGGCTTGGGCAAAAAAAGGTATCCTGGTGGACTGAAAACCCGAAAGGGCGGTCTAGGCAAAAGTTAGGGATTAAAGCATACGACTATGTCCCGTTGGATCATCTACTTACAACAAGCTTTGTTATCTATGTCAAGTTCAAATGGTACAAAACAATTCAGTCAACTTCTTTCGACAACAAGGGATGAGATGCTTGAAGACATAGGGGCAATAGTAGAGTTGAAACTCGATGGGATCGTTTCTACATAGATATTTTATCTTTGTTTTTTTTTGTACCTTTCTTAATTTTAATGGTGATTTACTCTTACTAGGATCTCTATCTCTTTGTATAAAACTGCCTGTTTATAGGAAAATTCTCAATACAAATATGTTTCAAAATTAAAATTTGTTTCATTTTCTCTGTTTTGTTTGCAAAACCATCCAATGACTAAATTGAATGAACATATGCATTTGAATATGATTATTGTTAACAAATATGTGCATACAAACAAGAATAAGAATTTACTAAAGACCCTAGGAATTGGGATAAAGTTCCAGCTATTCTCAAGATCCCCACAGAGTCATCTGCATAAGCTCATCCCCATCAAAGATTATTTCCTCAACACAGTTTACAGGAATTTAATTCTCCAACAGAGTCTATTTATCCAAGACCGTAAAATCCATGATAGAATTCTCTTCTCCAGCAGGGTTTATTTCCCCAACAGAGTTTATTTCTCCGATTATCGCAGTTCTCGGGCTGGATTCTCTTCCCGAGCCAAATGTCGTTCAACTTTGTTCTCCCCAGAAAAGTTGACATCCATATCGGAAACTCAGTCAAACTATACATCAGAAGGTTATCCATCTCTTTTATCCCCAGTCAGGGCACATAAGAATAAATCCTTCAAAATAACAATGAACGATCAATTATCTTGGAATTCTTCTATCCCCAAGCAGAAGTCGAACTTCCCCAGCGGAGGGTCCTCAAACAGATAGCGGAGATTCCCCAGCAAATTTGTTCCTAGAAGAAATTGAAGACTCATAATTCCCCAGTAATAGTCAGGGATTTTTTTCCCCATCCAAAGATGTTACACGAAGCTAACGATATATTATCGATATCTTACATCCATACATATGCATAAGAAATTCATATAACACTCTCATTTATGTTGAGAACATCATTACGCAATGCATTACATACATCATGACATTTCATAAAACTAACTTTGTTTCTTTCATGTTAGTTCACACAATAGATAAATATTGTCAACAATTTGTCATCCTTCAGATACAATTAGTCGACGATTCATTCTGATGATCTTTCAGATACAATCAAGCGTAGACTCATTCCGATACATACTATAGATACAATTCAGATACGTTCAAGACGTAGATCCATTATGATACTCATTCCAGGACAAATTCCAGATACAATTCAGATACGATCAAAACGTAGGCCCATTCTGATATTCATTCCAGTATATATTTAGATACTTCCATATGTAGGCTCATTCTAATACAAATCTCAGATACAGTCAGGAAAAGGCTCATTCTAATATTCTCTTATAGATACAATCGGGCGTAGACTCATTCTAACACAGATCTCAGATACAGTCGGGCGAAGACTTATTATGATCCTCTCGTAGATACAGTCAAGACATAGACTTATTCTAGAACATCATTCAGATACAATCCCAACATAAGATTCATTATAACACTCCCTAGCACATCTGCTAGATACAGTCAGACACAGACTCATTCTAGTATACTTCTCGGATACAGTCAGACATAGACTCATTCTGATACTCCTATCGACACTTACTTTGGATGGCATCTGTAAGCACATCTTCAACGACAATCTATCACCTTCACGAATGGCATATTTAAGCCCATTCAAGAAATACTATCAACCAACAACGTTACTTCATACATATGTGAGTGTAAATTTTTGGGCACTTAAGTGTCCAATCCTCTTCCACCTTCAGATCACAAATGGAGAACATGTCAATCTAACTCTTCAGGTTTAAGAAGATTGAACAGGGGCAGCTATTGTACCCCAAAATTTACCCTGCTATTATTCAAAACATTATCCTAGGGTTCTCAATTGCTCAAGACTACTCAAGGTTGGACCAGACAAATCCTCCTCCTAAGCAATTGACCTACAACTAGGGTTTCACTTTTCTCAAGGAAAATTGAGCTTATAATGCCTCAAGTAGATTTCATGATTTCTCATATGTCTCTAGGAATACCCATTCCAAATTTCAAGCCTTGCATCACGAGTTTTCTCAGTCAATTACTCAGATGGATGAAAATCAACTATATTGGACAAAACGTCAATTGTCGTCAACATACAGTCAAAACTTCAAGATTTTTGGTCAACACCAATATTTTTAAGTCACATTCATCATTTGATAAAGGTTTGATCATGATTCATCAATAAAACTCTCAATTCATCAGAAATCAAAAGTTACTAAAATAGGATTTTCTTAAGGAGAAGTCAATTGAACTTTGACCAAGCATAACTTTAACATGCTTCATCATATTTTTCTAAACCAAAGCTCGTTTTGAAGGAAAATCAAATCTCTACAACTTTGTCTCTATAAGCTCAAGGCCATAAAATGCTTCATTTGAGAGATATGGGCCAAAACATTATATGTCATTTCAAAAGTCAACAAAAAGACACTTTTTGTCAAGGCAACTTACATCAAGATAAATCTTCAAATGGAAAAATGATCAACATATAGATTGTAGAGGACATCTTGAGCTTTCCAAAAATACAAAGATCACCTTCATATGATAAAAATTGAGAGAGATATAATTGGTTCAAGTTGTGAAATTTTGAGAAAATGCATGAAACTCTAATTGATCAAACTTGAATTTTTGGACTAGTGGGTTTATCTTTCAAGGTCCAAACATGTTTTAGGCCTCATAGTGAACCTCTGAATCTATTCATACACCCCTTTGATTTTTATTCCATTTATTTTGATTTTATTCAGAATTAAATTAAATAAAATCCAAGGCTTTCATAAAAAGGTCCTAGCCCGCTCTCCTTGACCTAATTTTCCTTTATATATATTCTTCATTCAGACAACAAGATCATAACGAAAACCTCACAAGAGATCATATTCCAAAACTTCAAAAATTATCCAAAACTAGGGAAAACTTTAAACCTAATTTGCAGCCTCTCTCCAAGCAAGCCAGCTATTCCAATCGATCCCTGAGGCATTGTAAGGTAAGACCTGATCATCCATGATGATCCAAGAGGCCTGGAACACGTAACTATGCATCACCAATTTTCATTCTTGCATGAAATTCATATTCTTGTTTTTATTATGCTTTAATCGAAACTAACATTAATAATGTTCTTCTGAGATGTCAATGTACATGTTTTAACCATCGCATGGCCCCCATGATTCCAGAATCATGCATTGTCATGTTTGAACCGATGGACTTTGTTTGCTTCGTATCTCATCATACAGGGAGAATTAGCCCAAACCAAGGCCACCATTAAAATTGCAAGGGCCAAATTAGAGGGGTAGGGTCCCTTTGAATCACTAACACTCTTTCTTTTTGCAAGTTGACAAACGAAGTCGCCATAGAAGACGACCGGAGCTAGGGCTCCAACGCCTCTCCGAACTAGTAATTTTTTATATTATATATTTGTTGGTTTTCATAGTATAATCGGATGAAACAGCCACCCGAGTGGCAAGAGCGCACGTGTTAAAGAATTAGTACAGGAGGGCGTGTGAGTTCTATCCCTACCTTTTGTTGTTTTTTCCATATTTTGTAATTTTTCTGGTTTTGTTATGTTTTGTGCAGTGTGCAGGTTACAAACACCATCCAGCGCTTGGCCTGGTGGCAGGATATGCTACTCAGAAGGCAAAGGGTGTGGGTTCAACACCCACCCCTAGCATTTTTCCTTTTCTTTTGTTTCTAACCCTTATTTCTTTGTTTTTTCGTCCCCTATTTATTTTTTGGCAAACTTAATTCTTTTTTTTTGTTAACCATTAACAAAACCTTTTTTTCTTCTAAAAACCATAAATTAATTAGAGTTTAGGTTTTTAATTAACCTTTTTTCAATTTTTAAATTAATTAGATTTTTAGGTTTTTTTAATTAATTGTTATTATAAATCATTTTTTCATAAAAATCACCAAAAACATTTTCTTTTTTATTTTCATCTTATTTTTATTTTCCTAGATCAAGTGTATAGGGCACGTTAAACTGTAATATCGTATCTTTATTTTTTTGCACTTTTTCCTATTATGTAATTACTTCCGGGATGAAATAGTTTAGGGTTTTATTTCTCACATTTCACTATTACGTAACTGCCACAAAGCTCTGTAATAGCCTATGTTTACATTTTCGCATTTATCTTCTACTACTATATCTTTTATGCAATTGCTAGTAATTAGGGTTTGTATGGAAAGATAAAATTGACCGATAGCAAAACCCTAATTAAAGATAAATAACTGAAACAAACACACTTTCACACTTGCACCTCTAGCATAGTCTCTCTTTGTTGCCTTTTGGAATAACGGTCATGTCCCTTGAAAATAGGGATGCTTTAGCAAAAGACCCTCGATACAAAAGATCATAGTCCCTCGATGATCCTTTGATGTTGCCTACGAAAATAATCTTGTACCTTACAAAATTGCTAAAGCATCCTTACAAGTTGCCTTCGATGACCGTACGATGACCCTTCACTTGTCCCATCACATCCAATGGATAGAGCTACCTTCCAACCAATGGTACAGATAACACTATCTCTAAAGGAGAAGGAAAAGAATAAGAACGACCTTGAGTGGGTAAGATATTTTTAATCGCTTGCTCACAAACTTTTCAAAAACAAAACACTATTCACACTTTTTTCAAACAAAACATTTTCAAAACACTTTGTATACATTCTTGAGGATTGATACAAGAATTATTATAAAGTTTGCCTTACATTGTCAAATTTTCAAATATTTTTCAAATCACACACACAAAAAGAAAATGTTCAAAGTGAGCTAAGAAATTAAGATCCCGTAGATAACTACGGATGAAAAGGGTGCTAACACCTTCCCTTTTCATAACTTAACCCCCGAACTCAAAATATATCAAGGTCTTTCATGTTCTTTTCACCCTTTCCTTATTGGATAAAAGAAAAGTCGGTGACGACTCTTGCTATCCACAACATTTGTGATAAAACCAAAAAAATCAATTATCCCACCGTATTACAACTGGGATAATGCATTAAGTGTGCATTAATTTGGTTTGATTTGGGATGGATTGGAAACATGCATTTGGATGAATTTTGATGAAAGTGACATAAGCATTTTTGGATAGATTTGGCAAAAATTTGTACCATTGTTCATACCTAACTTTGAACCTCAATTTGGAATTTGATTAAATTGGTAAAAGGCTTGAAAAATGGTGACTAATGTGAATAAATATGGTGTTTAGAAATTTCTTGAAATTGGACTTTGGAAATTTGAATCACGAGAAAGCTTGAAATGAATTTTGGGTCTGCAAGAGCATGACTTTGATCAACCTTATATCCTTCCACAATGAGTCAATTTGTGTGATCTTGTATTATATGGAAAAAAGGCATAATAAGGAACAACTCTGATGTTGATACTTGGGTAAGAAGATGCTTATATCAGAAGATAGCTTGCTTCAAACCTGATGCTTCAAACCGACTTGTAAATCAAGAATTTTCTAAATATTGTGCGCATTGGATCATGATGTTTCCCTTGATCTTTCAACCTCTTCTTGATTGATTCCAAACCCAATTATTGATAATTTTGTAGTATCAAATGGGACCTTTAAATGAAACCCTTGTTTGTCCCAATTGGAGTCTCGAGTAGCTCACACCATGCTTGCAAAGTAGCATACTTGAAGATGTTATTTATGGACTTAATGAAATTTTCAAAATCCCACTTTTCACACGTTTCACCAATTCTTTTGATTTTTCTTGATACCACTTGACATTTATCACAACTTTCAACATTCTATGAATAATTTGACTTGGAACACCAATTTTGACCAAGAAACCCTAAACTCAAGCTTTGACTTTTAGGCCTTTTGTTGACTTTTCTAAATGAACCAAATTCACTTCTTTCTTCAATTTACAATGTTATCCTTCTCAATTTTAAATCAAACACATGAACTAGTGAGATACAAATGGGCTCTTGAACCTCAACAATAGCCTTGAGATCTAACATTTGTCAAAAAGTCAACCCTAAATGGACTTTGACCAAAACCAAACAATCTTGAATAACTTGATCAACACAAACCCTAATCTTCTTGCTTGAGATGCAAAATGATGAATAAAACTCCTTGAGATGATAAGAATCATATAAAACCCTAGTCCATAGCCAACTCAAATGAATTAAATCCCTAAGCACATGATGCTCTTGAGAAATCTCTGACAAGAATGCCTTTGTATCTTGACGATGCTTGACAAATGATTATGATCTTGATGATGTGAGTCCAAACTTTTTCTTGTGAACCAAATGAGTCCACCTTTGAATAGGGGAAACCAAAATCACAAGAAAACTCTTGAGCTCATGTCTTAGAAACCCATTAAATGCAAGATTGTATTGTATCATGACCTAATGGAAGATGTATAAGAATGTGAAACAAAAGACAATTAGGGTTAAAACCAAGAGGGAAAATTTTGGGGTACAATAGATGCCTTTATTCTATCATCTTAAATTGAAGGTATAAAGAGCAAAAAATTTAAACCATTAAAATTAGAAAAATATTAAATACCAAAAGAACCATAAAATTTTCACTCTGGGGATGAAAGAAAAATGATGTTTTGGGAAGTTATTTTCTTTTTTTTTTGTAATTTTTGGATGTACGATAATGATATCCCTATCGCACCGTGAAAAATAATAAACAATGAAGTCGCCACTGAACTTTATTTATCCTAAAAAGGGAAATGAAAATATAAATAAAACCTCTAAGATGGGAAAGAACATTGTCTTGCGACCAAGAGAAAGGGTACAAAAGTCGATTATGCAAGGGGAAGGTATTAGCACCCCTCACGTCTGTGGTACTCCATTGGATCCATCCTTGTTGTTCTAATCAAAGGGTGTGTATATCTAAAGCTTACTTTCTATGGGATTGCATGAATGAGTTATTAAAAGGAAAAACAAAAGGTTTTTATTATTGAGTTCGTCCGAGTTTTGCAACTCAGTGCCTATGTATCCCAAAGGGAATCAGAACTCCGCAGTTCTTCTTGAAAATGTTAGTTTATTGTTTGTTTTTTATGAACAATGCCAAGTTCGCATTCTAACAGTTAACATTTGCCACTCGACCTTTGGAGACTCACGCATTGTTGTATTGTGTAGAATGGAGTTAACATGTCCTTTTTGAAAAGGTTTTAAAAAGAAAATGCTCTAAGGAAAAATGATTTAGATTTGTTAGAGTCTTTTTTTTTAGGGGAGAATAGTAAGTGATCCCTCATCCAGGAGCACTTAGCACTTTCACACCTTTAGTTTTAAAAATTCAAAAAAGAAATTTGTTTTAATTAAATGTAATACAAAAAAGAAAGAAACAAAATCTAATGGGGACTTGATCCTTATTTTTATCATGCAAAGTGGACCTAAGGTTGAGATTGAAGGGAATCTAACCTAGTATTGTCATGACATGATGGGCCTAAAATTTGGATTTAAAAATGGGATCCCTAATTGAAGTTGTCATACTTGGATTTAATCCTAATGTCTATCTCAATTCAAACCATCAAAGATAGAATTGAATCAAAAAACCCTAAGGGAGCATATGAAGCATAAGGCAAGCATGCAAACATCAAGAAGTAATGATTAAACATAAGGCAAGTGATCAAGTATCAAGACTCAAGAACACATCACAAACCAAGCACAAAGTGAGACTCAATCAATACATGCATCATGTTATAACTCAACAAGTGAAGTCAATATCAAATCATGGAGATAAACAAGTATCATGGAAAACAATGCATCAAAACATCATCAACAATCAATACCAATATCATGCATCACAAGATAATAACCCTAATCAACAAATCAAACTAAGTCAAGGACCCTGATGTCAAAACATTTATCATGGAAAAGCATCAAGTCATCATGTTTTGAAACAAGGAAGAAGAAACAACATAGGGAAACTAGGTTTTTGAACAAGACAAACATTCATTCACACCATGCTTCTAAAACCCTAAAATGAACCAACTAAAAAATGTCATCAAGAAACAAAAGGCACATTATTAATAAAATATCAAGGCATGGTATAAGAAACAATGAAACATCAAAAGAAGCCAAGACATAGTATCATTAAATCAAAATGAATTAATATAAATCCTAATTTTAATATCGAATAAAAGCATACTTTTGACAATTTTATATTTAAACATATATGGAAATAAAATAAATATTGAGAAAAAAGAATAAAATAAAAATAAACATGCATTTTGGGTATTTTTATGTGTTAAAATAAAATGGAGAAAATAAATTAAATCAAACAAATAAAGTCAAAACAAAAATTAAAACATGAAAATGAATAAATAAGACAAAGGGGGTGCAAGGTTGCAGTGTTATGTTAATTCAGAAAAACAAAACATGCCCAAATCATGAAAGCCTAACACTCAACTCAAAAAGAAAGAAAAAGAAACTGAAGAAAAAGAGAAAAAGGCCCGGGGGGTTCGAACCCATGACCTTAAAGTGACATGCTACGCGCCTTACCATTCCAACCAAGTGACTCATTCACTTATGGTACCAGTTGCATTAAATATAATATTAAATGAACATTTGAATTTTTAAAAACGCGTGTAGACTTCGTCTCTTACCTCTAGAGGAAACCTGGTTCAAACTCAATGACATCCAATTCGTGTTCCATCAATTTTGCACCAAAACATAAACATGAATATACCATCTTGCACATAATTTCATGAGGATTACAACCATGCCATTTATTTTCATTAATTCATCAAGAATAACACGCAATCAATGAGAAACCAGAAAAACCCCAGAATTTCAAAACAAAATTAAGCTCCATATATCAAAAATCAAGACTAAAAAAATTAGGGCTTTCAGTCATGACATGAACACAAATAACATGCTAAGAATGAACGAAAATGATTCCTCTAAGTATGAGAACCAAGTATAAGGAAATGTACCTAACAGAGTGAATATGTTGCCCTTTTTAAGCACTTCCTGATGTGAAATGATGATCCCTCTAGCTTCCTTGCACTCCCAGGAACATGTAGGTATGATTACTTTTCTTTGAGATGCCTTAAAACTCCCTGACCAAGTCAACTTACAAATGGAAAATTGTATAATGGGGAGGCTCTATTTAGGGGTTGCGGCTTGATTTTAATGCATACAGGAGGTCATATGAGGTTTATGGATGATTAATATGAAGAAAATTGCAAAGAGTTTGAGAGAGAAATGAATTTCAAAGATATGGTCTTTTTGATGGAAGTGAGAGTTTCAATGGAGTATTTTCTGTGTAACTGATGGATGATAAAGTTATGAGATGAAGTTGGCTTTTATAGAGGTTGAATTTAGGTCATAAAATAAGTTTAGACTATAAGAAAAGCTTGGAAACTCCTCATTGGCTCATTTCGAACAAGAATGGCCAAAGGTGCTTTATGGATTTAGGTTTGGATGCTCATATTTGGCATGAATACTTGCTTTCTCTTCATGTTTGGTTGCTTATCATGATTAGATGGAGTGTGTTCTGATTAAAATTGGTGTTTACAAGGCTCTAAAACATAAAGTGATCTTTTGGAGATTTTGGCAAAAAGTGAGCCTTGTGTAATGCAATGCAAAGCAAGCTAAACATCAGCAAATTCTGAGGATAGAAGGTTCAATGCAAGGAGAAAGTGGATAATGAAGTTGAGCCTTTTTTTGGGCATGGAAAGTGACTTTAAATTTTTCCTACAAAACAACTCTTCCATGGTCACTTTGATCCATCATAACTTCATGATCAAGCAACCAACTTCTTTGCCCTTGGTATCAATGGAAAGATGGGATCATGAACTTCAACTTTGATGTTGAATACTTGCATTGAATCTTCTTGGATCATAGAAAAAACTGGCCATCAAAAATCAATGTTGAGACTATTTGACACTTAGAAAATTTTCTAAGTGTTTTTGTAATTTTTCACAATTTGACATCTCATTTTTCCATGTTGCTATAAGCAATGGAGGAATGCTTTTGAATCCAAGCTCTTCACCATGATGTTGTATCATATGAAATCTCAAATTGTAGCTCTTGCTTTCTCAAAATGGATGCTTGAGGAGGAATTTATAACCTTGGAAAGTTGGCTAATCGAACATGATTTTTTACACTTTGAAAAATTTCTAAGTTTTTCCAGTTTGAACAATTTGACATCTCATTTTTCCCTATTGCTATAAGCAATTGATGAATGCTTTTGAATCCAAACTCTTCACCATGATATATTATCATATGAAATATTGAATTGAAGCCCTTGTTTTCTCAAAATGGATGCTTGAGGAGTAAGTTAAAACCTTGAAAAGTCACCTCCATGAGCATGAAATTTTGACACTTCGAAAAAATTTCAATTTCTTCAAAATGACCAATTCTCCAAGTTTTCTTGATTTTCACGATTCTACTTGATCAAATACATCCATCTTCCATAATTTCTTGAAATTTGACTTGTCATGACCATGGTTGACCAAAAAAATCCTAAAGTCAAAGTTTGACTTTTAGGCATTTGTGTTGAATTTTTTCAAATGAATCAAGTTCTTTCAAAAACTAATAAAACTTCCTACAATCTTAGACCAATGTTAAGCATATTGAATCATTTTGAGGATAATGGAATGGTGATCTTGATTATCCCTTGAGTGATGCACCTTGAAGCCTAATTGAGAATCCCGAAATCCTGATTTTCACTTGATGAAAGCCAAAACCCTAATATTCCAATACAATGAACCTTGATGGATAAGAAACTTGAGTAATGTAAGACTTGAAGTGTCTGAAAACCCTAGCTCTACTTCATGATGGCTTGGGGTGTTGAATAGGATTAAAACCATAATTCATTTCAAACTTTTTATGAACCAATGATGAAACCCTAACACTTGAACCTTCTTGAAGAAGAATGTGATCCTTGTTCCTTGATGATTAAGATCAGGATGATAATAAACCAATCCTTGACTCACTTGAGTGTAATAGACAGATGAATCACCCCTGAAATAGGGAAAACCCAAATCAGAAAAAAAAAACCTTGATCCCATGCCTTAGAAAACCAATGAAATGAATTATTGCAATTTTCATGACCTAATGGATAGATGTATATGAATGTGAAGCAATAAGCCAATTAGGGTTGAAAACAAGAGGGCAAATTTTGGGGTACAACAATCCCAACAGGATTTCCACAAAGGATTGGAAAGATGACATGAATGCTTAACCGGACGAACTTGCAACACTAAACGCAGCTGGGGAGTAAGACTTCTCGAGTAAAAAGCAACGAGAACACCTTACCAAAATTGCTAAGACGAATGATAGTGGTAATGATTGTATACTAACCAAGTTGGTCTTCTAAAAGGGTGTCAGGCAAAGGTGGAATTTAAGAAGAACAAGAGATACCAGCCGAAGGTGGATTTTATAAAAAGAAAGGTACCAACCGAAGGTGGATTTTAAAAAAAGACAGGTACCATCCGAAGGTGGATTTTAGCAAAGGACGCATGTCGAATGTGGACTTTACAAAACAGAAGGGTACTAGCCAAAGGTGGATTTTAAAAGGATGTCATCCGAAGATGAACTTTAACAAGAAGATACTAGTCGATGATAGACTTAATTAAAGGGCGTCAGCCGAAGATGGAATTTGAAATAAGGATGCCAACTGAAGGTGGACTTTAACAAGAAGATACCAGCCGAGGGTGGATTTAAATAAAGGGCACCTGCCGAAGGTGGACTTTGAAATAAGGATGCCAATTGAAGATGGACTTTTATAAGAAGATACTAGCCAAGGGTGGATTTAAACAAAGGACGCCACCCGAAGGTGGACTTTGAAATAAGGATGCCAGCCGAAAGTGGACTTTAACAAGAACATACTAGCCAAGGGTGGATTTAAACAAAGGGCGCCAACTGAAGGTGGACTTTGAAACAAGGATGCCAACTGAAGGTGGACTTTAACAAGAAGATACCAGCCAAGGGTGGAATTAAACAAAGGGCTCCAGCCAAAGATGGACTTTTAACGAAAGAAGGGTACCAATCGAAGGTGGATTTTAAAAGGATGCCAGCCAAAGGTGGACTTTAACAAGAAGATACCAACCGAGGGTGAATTTAAACAAAGGGCGCCAGCCGAAGGTGGACTTTTAAATAAGGATGTCAGCCGAAGGTGGAATTTAACAAGGAGGTACCAGCCAAAGGTGGATTTAAATAAATAGCGCCAGTCGTAGGTGGAATTTGAGTCAAGGATACCAGTCAAAGGTGGACTTTAAAACAAGGATGCCAATCGAAGGTGGACTTTTACACAAGGTTATCAATAGAAATTAGGTCTTATAAAAGGTTACCAAACAAAGTTGGGTTTGAGAAAAAAATAGGTTTACCGACTGAAGTTGGGTTTTTGAAAGGGTGTCTGGGTGTTTACAAAAAGCAAAAGAACTACATTATCCCTCAAGCCGAAACGGGGTGTAATTCTTCAAGAGTGGAAATTATATGGATTTCCATGCACAAAGTATAGATTCTCAAACAATTAAGAAGAAATAAAGATTATACACCAACTCTTACTCGCACTCTTACTCCAAAGAATAACAACGGGTAAAAATCTAGAGGACTTGCAAAACGCATGGGATATCCCTTATCCAAAGGCAGTAAGGGGACTGACTTACAAAAGGTAAGTGAAGGATTTGGGTACTTGCAAGAAACATAAGAATTGCAATATCCCTCAGGCCAAGGCGTAGTGCAATTCTTTAAAAGTGACAATTATGTGAACTTCCAAACACAAAGTAGGTTTGTTCGAATTATTGAGAAGAAATAAAAGTTATACACCAACTCTTCCTTGCACTCTAACTGAAAAAGGAAAATACAGGTAAAAATACTATGAAGACCTATAAAAGACCAGATGGAGACTCACAAAAGGTATGTGCAAAATAGAAATGACTCTTTGGGGAAATGATAATCACAACAAGACACTACTGGGGAGTGAAAATCACAACACAACTTTGCTAAGTAAACAATATTACCACCAGACCAGGAAACAAATATTACCACAAGACTCTATTGGGAAAATAGGTTTAAAAAAAACCTTGATGAGGAATAAGGACTCCAAGAGGTATAAAATTCTCTTAACTTTGTTGGGGAATAAAACTGGAATTTCCAGAAGACAAGACGCTTGGCACACAAAAGGTATGAAGTGAAAAACTTGGAAGAAAGCCTGTTTGGAATATCAAAGGATATCTGGATGACATTTATTACTGGCTGATGTTTCAAGAAAGGCTTGAACGGGCTTATGCTTCATATGCATGTTTGAATTTTTCTATGGCGTAATGCTCCATAACAATGGAAATGCTACACATTTGGTATATGCAATGTAGTAATGATTACTATATGAAAGGATGAATGATTAGACACTCCACTAGGGACTGTACAAAAGATATCACGTAATTGAGGAAAGAAATATGATGATCTTCTCTTCTATGCCAATATTCACTAGGATGCAAACTCTGGTGGGGAGTTGCAAATTCAATTGCAAACTTTGAGGGGGATGCCAATGAAGAAAGGACTTTGGCTTGCTGAGGAGAAAGCTGAAAATGTTGAGGACACCAATAGCCAATGGACTTTACCATGTAGGGGATACCATAAGATTCTTACTTGTGGGGAAAATAACGCCCCTAACTTCTCACCATCTTCAAAATGCTTGGGGAATATTCCATCTTCTCATGATGTCGGGGATAAGAAGTCCTTATAAGAAAAATTTTGTTAGGGACAAGAAGTCCTCATAAGAAAAATTTTGCTGGGGGTCAAGAGAAATTCTGCTGCAGAATAAGGAAACCTTACAAAATACCCTGAATGGGGAAAACTTCTGCTGGGGGAAAAAGGACTTCCGCTGGAGAAAGATTCTATGCTTGGGGAGAAGAAAATCCTATGACACCTTGCTTGGGAAAAGAAACCAAACAACTTTACTGGTAACGACCTTGGTGCTTCAATTTTTTAGTGTTGGTCAACTACAAACTGATTGTCAAGAGTGAACACTGGCTCCTACAATTCAAAAGTTGTGCCCCATACTTCATGCTCTATGAGGGAATTTTCCTCAGGAAGACTTCTGGAATATGTGTGACACAATGACTTGAGATAATTTTCCCCAATATCTTCAAGATTTTAAATAAATCTTCTGATTAACAGATCTTCGGAGAGATTTATCAAATCTCGATGTAACTGACCTAGATTAACTAGACTTTTGAAGAGATTTCTCGACGTGACTACACCCAGATTGGCAGAGTCTTCAAGCTTTACCCTCTTAGAGTAATCATACTGTGAAAACAACTTGTTCATGCTAAACTGAGTCTCTAGGAAACCTGCCCCTTTAGGATAATCAAACTGTGAGAGAAACCTTCTCATGCTCAACGGAGTCTCTAGGAAACATACCCCTTGTTATGACCATTCTTCGAAATGCTTGGCCCTTTACTCAACTGGGTTGATAGGATCAAGCTTTTCAACTGATACTCATTATGTAAGCTTCCTTGATGTCAAACAAATATTTATAAGCAGATAAATGTTTATTTTGAGAATGATAGTTCTACTGCAAGAATTATGTTAGTCTTGAAGTTGACATTTTAATTGAAATGATGTTGCGACTCTCTTGTGAACGAGTCACTAGTTGGAGCACAACATTGATTTTTTTATATGAAAGGTAAAACAAGCATATGATACCAATACAAATATTTAGTGCACCTCCTGGGAGTCAGTTAAACACTTTCTCATTTTAGTATGCTTTCGAAATAAACCATGCTTCAATTAGGACTTTTAAGGGTTATAACGTGTCCTGGTTCATGATTTTAGGAAAAAGGATTTAAGGCTCAAAGTTTATTTGTACCCACGCATTCTCCTTAATGTTATCAAGTCCTATATTCAGTTAATTTAGCACTAGCGCTCACCTCTCAAAAGGTTTTTGTGATGGTTAAGGAACCAATGAGGCTTTTGGAGTGGCAGTCATCCCTTTTTGTTTTGTGTTTGTAATCACATGACTTTGTTCTTCTTGAGGTTTTTTCTTTTTTAATCCTTTCTTTTCATTTTTTCCATACTTTAGCTTTTCGTTCCCTAATTTTTTCTTGGACAATTTTATTTATTTAATAGTCCAGCTGGATGCCCTTATTTTTCGCCTAAGCCACTTGTTTTCAAGTTATTGAATTAGTGGCCTTTCTTTATTTTATTTTTCTCTTTTGATTTCTTTCTTTCTTTTTTCTAAACAAATCGTGTGATGTTGCTTTATTTTGACTTTGCTGAAAGGGTTGTGACTGCATCGTTCCTTGATGGATGAGGGATAACCATCATAGTTTCACATCTTTCAACCTCTTGATGTATGCAGGATAACCATTGTGGTTTCTCGTCTTTCGACCTCCTGATGTGTGCAGGATAACCATTGTGGTTTCTATTCTTTTGACCTCCTGATGTATGAGGAATAAGAAGTTATTGATCCTTAGATGCACACTCCTTTTGAAATTCGAACGCTTGGTCAAACTAATTGAAGACTACCCTTCCCCTGGTTAAAATGTGAGGGTTTTTTCGTACTGAAAAGAAACTCCTACTTCAAGGCTGAAAAGGGTTGATGAGGGTCTATCTCCCTTATATCTCCAGTGTTTGGGGATTTGAAACAATTCCTTACATCGTCAACATGGTTTTATTCAAAAGCATACAATTAAAGATTTTGCGTTTTTCAATTGTCATCATCCTCCCTCCAATCTTTGCCTTAGCAAGAGATTTTAATAGAACTTGGTATCATAATGCAAAAAACAAATATGAGTGAAAACGAATGGATTACTTCAAGACAAACATACTCATTGTATTATGATTTTTTCATTCAAAAACAAACAACTTTCTACATTCAAACAGTGCATTAACAAACAAGAAATATTACAAATTAAAAATGCAGTAATGACACTAATGATTGCCAATGTTGAGGAGGCTTGACACTATCTGGACTTATTGCTTCTAGATGCTTTCTGCAGTCTTAGGACTCACTTGGGCAACGACTTCAGTTTACGTGCAGATCACTGGTAGTGAATGTGATTGCCTTAGAATCAATGAGGTCTTGGACTTTGTCTCTAAATGCCATGAAATATTCAATTGAATTGTTTTGTGCCCCAACACGGTATTCACATTTGGCATTACGGTCAAATCACAAAGAATAAGGAAATGGAAGAGGATCGAGCTATTTAGGTTCCACCAATGAAAGCTTGAGTAACTGAGGGAATAACTGACTATACGGCATAGGAACCTGGTCAAACCTTCTTGGTGGCTTTCTTGATCTCTTATGTAGGCCCTAAGTCGACTTTTGGGCCTTTCCCTTTTGATTAGGAAAAGGAACATGCAAAGGTTGCTAGTACGGAGGCTCCGGAGCCCAAGGCAGTAGAGGATACCCATGACCTAAGGTAGATCCTAGATAGAGAAAAGGATTAACCTTTTTCCCTGCGGTAGTTGGAGTTAGATTTCTTTGAGTGTTCACACCATTTGGCGTGAACAAGATTGCCTTTGAATCAATGAGGTCTTAGAATTTATACTTCAAGGCCTTATCGTTCTCAACATTGTGACCGGGTACCTTGGAATGAAACTCACACTTGGCATTGACATCATAATCTGGGGGAAGCCTTGCGGTTGGTGGACCCAGAGTACAGATTTCAATCAACTGAAGCTTGAGCAAGTAAGGAAGAAATTGAGCATAAGGCATTAGGATTGGATCAAACTTCTTATCAAGCCTCTTTAGTCTCTATTCATATGTTCTTCCTTTTAGATTCACTTGGGGAACAAGAACTGGCTACTGACGGGAAGATTCAGGAATCCAAAGTTGTGGAGGAGCTTCACGAGTTATTCCATGATATGAGGGAGATCCTAAAGGATGGGGATGAGTAACAACTTTTTTTGCAGTAGCGGGTATTGGATTTCCTTCCTTTTTCAACACTGACCTCAAGATTTCCATGACCAGGCTCATTTGAGTCTTCAACTGATTCACTTCCTCCTTTAGGAGTTCTTGACCATGATCCATAGCTTGAATTGCTTCCCTAAAATGACCCATATGGGTCCTCATCTCATTAAATTCCCCATGTAGTTGCTCCATAGTTAATCTCTGATTTCTGAGACTTACGTAACAGTGAAAAGTTAGGTTTGCAGTTCTGAAGAGATAACCAAGTCTGAATAAGAAACTCCATATCTTAACACATGTTATGAATGCATGTATGCAAGAAAATGCATGAGTGGATGCAATACCAAGTTCAATCATTTACAAGGAATCCACACGCTTTGATTGATTTTTTAAGAAAGTAAATATAAAAGATGGAAAAGTTCAGGCTCAATACAAGACTCAAAGACAGAATTCCCTTGAAATGGAAAGAGAATGTATGTTATGATACAATCATGTTATGATGTTATAGCATACAAACACATGGGATCAAGGCTTCAACATATTCTGGATAAATGATGTACTAAAATCTGAGCAAGGTTGAACATAACAGGTTGAAAGGTTTGCCTCTTTTAGAACACAAGAAAACAAAGTAGGATGAAAGTCAAGGTTTCCTGCAAAAGTCCCATCCACTCCCACAAGTGGGTTCTAGTTTTGAGAAGTTCTTAAAGGTCCCCAAAGTCATCAATCCAAGTGAAAGATACAATGTCATAACATATACACGCATGAAAACAGTACCCCCAAGTGGACCTAGTTCGGGCATGGCTCTCATAACTCACTAGTAAGGTATACACCTCGTAGGCGGTATGACTATCCAATCTAATTTTGTGTGTAACTCAATCCTGGGTAGTGGGCTTATCCCTTAATAACAAAACCCATCACAACAATATCCAGAATAATATGGACAATAAAAGTAAAATGCAATGAATGCAAATAGATGAAGCAAGTAAAGCATAAATATAAACACCTAATGAAAATAAAACAAACAAGAGTTAGGACTAACTTGCTTATGTTTCCCCAATAGAGTCGCCAGCTATCGCTACGCGAAAAAAATACACAGAGTTGCCACTGAAATTTATTAATTCTGAAGAAAGGAAAAACATTAAGAAAACCCCAAGTGGAAGGATAAGATGGTCTTATGGCCAAGAAACGGGTACGAAAGTCGATTATGCAAGGGGAAGGTATTAGCACCTCTCACATCCATTGTATTCAACGGGATCCACTATGGTTATTCTAATCAAAGAGTGTGTATATCTAAAGCTTACTTGCCAAGGGAATGCATTAATGAATTATTAAAGGGAAAAACAAAAGGTTTTTATTATTGAGTTCGCTCGAATTTTGCAACCCAGTGCCTACGTATCCTCATGGTGCAATGAAGAAATTAGAAATCCATAGTTCTTCTAAAAAATGTTAGTTTCTTGGTTGTTTTTAATGGATGATGTTATGTTCACGTTCTCATAGTTAGGTGTTTCTGCTCGTTGTGTGGAGACTCATGTGTTACATGTTTGCGGCAGAACGGAAATAACATTCCCTTTCTGAAAAGGTTTTAAAAGGGAAAAGCCCGAGGGAAAAAAGGTTTGAATTTGTTGAATGTTTTATTGGGAATAATAGTAAATGAATCCCAGTACAGAGGCACGTAGAAACTTCTCCACCTTTATTTTTAAATTATTTATGAATTGAATCGCATCAAAGTCCATGAATAGAATAAGAGAAAGGTTAGAAATGCATCACCTCGATCTTTTCCATAAGACTAAATGGCATATGACTCACATCTCATTTATTAAGTGTTTTTGAGTTTGATCAAGAAAACAAGTTTTTTTTAAGAAGATGCGGTGTAAAAGAAAGAAACAAAATCTAAAGGGAAACTTGATCCAAATTGTTATCATGCAAAGTGGACTTAAGGTTGAGTTATCAAGGGAAAATTCTAACCTAAGTGTTATCATGCATCAATGGCCCTAAGGTAAGGATGAAAGGGGAAACCCTAAACATGTTTTCATGCTTGGATAAACGCCTAATGTCTATCTTAATTCAATCTTACTCGAAGATTAAGTTGAACTAAGAAGCCCTAAGGGAGCCCGTTAAGTACAAAGCAAGCATACAACAAAATACAACATCAAGAAGAAATGATCAATCACAAGAAAGTCTCAAGTAACAAGTCAAGCTCAAAGAAAATGAAAGACCAAATATCAAGAATGATCAACATGTCATAACTGATGCATCCACAAGTGCACAAAAATATCGAAGTAATATAAAAGATTATCGAACCCACATAGACCAATGTCAACCTACTGTAATCTATTGTCGCTTTGTAAAGCTAAGGCTAATGAATGATTGATTAAGGGGAAACTAAGACTAAAATAAAGACTAAAATAATATTAAAGAAATATATAATAAAAGAGAGAGGCCAAAATGTGGATTTCGTGTATCTTTGGGACTTTGTAACTTGTTGGCTTACACTGACGTTAGAAAAGTATTTAGTAGAAAATATAAATTTAAAGAAAATATCTCGCACTCTCGTGGTTTTGAATAAATTCACATTCCTTGACCATGGTATTTTGCTCTAGCTCACCCATTCTAATCGAGGAACGCAATTTGAAAACTAAACAAGTTCTAATTAATCCTAAAACGCTCTCGATGTGTTTAGAATTAATGCCTAGTTTCTACTATCCGGTTCGACCCCCATGCTTTCATAGTGTCGGCTGATCGCGACTTTATGAGTCTATCGGGTGTAGTGACTACAAGTGCACAGTCTATCGCTTAGTTTTAAAAGATACCGAACCTACAAGGACTGATGGTCAAAACTACTGTTATCTTAGGGTCACTATGTAAAGCTAAGGCTAATTATAAAACTTGGGTGTTTGGGTTTAATCGGGAATTAACTAAAGTATAATAATTAATAACGGGACACAGGTATGTATTTCGTCAACTTAAGGGATTCAGTAAGTCATTGGCATTTTTTTTAGTGTTAAAACATAGTTTTGGTAAAAACTATTCGTTTAAAAACCCTCGTCTCAAACTTCCGTTTTATTGAATCAGATCATATCAGTTAAGCTCGAAATGAGCGCTTCTGCTGTTTCATTTAAAACTCAAAAGTATTTTTTTAAAAACAAATAAGGTCTAACTAACTTTAAAGCGCTTCTGTTGTTTTTAAAATTAATGTTTTAATAACCACTATGTGGTTAAAACCTCAAACTTCTGCTCTGTTGATTTTAACCTTAGACTGTCACTTACTTCCTTATAAAACAAATTAAATATTTAATTGGAAATTAAAACCAGAAAAGTGTTTTTGTAAAAATTAATATTTCCAATTAATTACTGAATTCTTTCGGTTAAGTTTTACATACTTGTATTAAGGAATCTAGCCAAACATAATTTTATCACATAACAACAAAAACTTAAAACGTAAATTAACAACGCATGCATGGCAGGAAACCAATAAATTATGCTTATTAAAATAGGAACCTGAAAGTGAATAACAAAGTGATTAATTCTGAGTAATGCGTATCCTCCATAAGCCGACAGGATTGGCTTTTAGTAAAAATATCTCGAATTAAATTAAAGTAATCCTAAGAAAATTCTGGAAGTCTGGAAACAAACTAATGTTGCAGTATTTCTCTGATGTGGCAAAATACTGCTTTGATGGCGGGTTTTTTTATTGCTTACAGAATACTACGAAAAGTAGAAGAGTAAAGTACTGAAAGTTATGAAATTAGAATAATAAAAACCAAAACAAAGTAGTAGTGCAGAATTGTAAAAAAATAATAGCAGGGTGCGAGATATTTCAAGTTGGTAACTGATTCCCATTTATGCATTCCAAATTGTGAGAGAAAATGTGAAATTTCCCATAATTCTCATTCTTGAAGCATGGAGAAAATCCAGGTGAACATGCGTTTAACGCGTCAAACAGACAGATGTTCCTAACGGTTATGGATCGTAGCAAGCTGGATTTGTGTTGTGACGTGGGGCACGCATACTGAATATGTCTCGGTCGGGACATGAAGTGTGCCGAAGGGCACACTTTTCCAACTTGTGACGGTCGGAATGTGTTGTGGCGGGCGGCACGCTTCTGATTTACAGAATGCTGCATTTTGCTGCTTAAATAGCTATTTCTTCTTATTTTTCCATTCTTTTTCTTCCTTTTATCATTTATGTCTTGCAAAAGCTAAGTACCTAAAATATGTTTAAAAACTACAAAAAGAGATAAAAATGTGACATAATAAACGAAGAATCAGAAATTTAATCAATGTAATTCGGGCGGAAAATGCTATATCTTTTCGTGTTATCAAACTCCCCTAAGCTTGAATCTTTGCTTGTCTTCAAGAAATAAAGTTAGTGTAAAAAAACAATAAGGCACAAGTTAAATGCAATTTCATGATGCAATTCAAATCATAAGAGGCTGTCAATGTTTTACGGAAATGTAAGCTCAACATAACACAAAGGATACGGTAATAACACTAAAAATCCCCCATTGTGTAGACCAATTGAAGTCATGCCATTATAGCTCAACCAAATTCTTTTTGCTAAATTTTACCCCTTTTCATTCTAGCGCAATCACATTAATCCCTTTATCTTCACACGCGCATAGTAGAGTAGCTGGTTAGTTACTATTATCCTTTTAAGCACAATGTTCTGAAACATAAATGTTGTAACCTCCTTTAATTCACCCAATTGCAAGTTGCGGGGGATCGTACCGTAGTCCGCCGTACCAAGTTCATTACCAGACACCTCTGAACCAACTGACAACAGGTTTTTATGTTATATCATATAGGTATTGCATCTGTTGGATTAAGTGATCGGGTGAGGGTCGCCTAACTTAATTGGTGCATTCCCCATTTTCTTACAGCAAATCATGTATCTTTCAAATATATTGGATCATTCACTTATATTAGTTGAATCCCTACGTAGTTTGTGTTTAAGATAGTGTTGACTGGTAGATAAACTACTTGGGGCTATTTTAAAGCTAAAGTTTAAGATTTCGGTAAAAAAGGTATTGAAATCAATCTAGCGCAATCTAGGGATTTAGAGTGTTATGACGGTATCCATCGTACTTATGTTTCACTCAAAGTTTCTCATATATCTTTTAGAAAGTGAGCAACCTATATATTCTTTGAACGCGTCAGGTTATGCAAGTAATGAACGAATTTTTTTTGTTATGGCTCAAGAAAGTGGGAAATTAGATAACAACGGAAAAATTGCATAAACGAACTCGAAAATACAAAGATGTTTTTTTATTACAAATTGAAATGAAAGAAAGACCTAAGCAACAAAGAGTTTCTAAATTGACTAACTCCCCTAAGCTTGAAATAAGAAATGTCCCAATGCTTTAAAAACAAAAAAAGGAAACGGGAAGAGAAACAAAAATCAATCTATTCTTGTTCGTTATCGCGTCCTCTTTCTCGTCCTCGTGCTCGTCCACGTGTACCCGGAGGATGGGGCATAGCCACATGGTATATATAATCCTGAAAATCATCCATGCTTACAGTCAAGGCCGCCATTTCCTCAGTTAATCTTGCAACCCAGCGCTCGTTTCTTTTGTCATATTCTTGTTGTTGAGTTTGCATGGCCATCATAAGTGCATCATCACATTTTGGTTCTTCTGTATAGCCTGCATTCTCTCATCCTGTTCCATTATGGCAGTCATAATGTCATCATTCGAGGTTGGTACTCTTTCTCGTCTTCCCCTGGGCCTAGTGGACGTGCTTGCAACATTTTCAGGAGGAGCTTGTTATACAGTGTCTCCTTGTTCCATTTCTTGCTCCATTTCATATGCTTGGACATTCCCCTGGTTGCTTTGTGCATTATCTCCAGGTGTAGGAGCATCAAGGTCATAAAGCCACTTAGACAAGTCTGTAATATTAGTAAGTGAAAAGTTCGGTAAAATGACATTAGGAACTACCTTGTTGTGCACCATGAGGTTGTACCTACTATAGCGGCAGAAATGTTCAAGACTAAGCCATTGGATTAACTAGACTTTATACAAATCAAAATAAAAAATCGCCACCGCGCTTTATTGTTTCCAAAGGAATGGGAAAAGAGCGAATAACCCAAAAAGAGGGGGAAAGATTCAAGATAAGGGGGTTGGTTATACAAAGGGAAGGTATTAGCACCCTAAACATCTACGGTACTCCGCAGGAGCCTCTTTGTAAAATCTGTATATTTTGGCTATAAAAATGTGTTGTATATAAAATGGATAGTGGAGGTGAGAAGAGAAATATATTTTTTATGATTTTTTCACCCGCCGCGGTTGCGAACCTTTAGTGCCTACGTACCACCTTTCATGCAATAGGGGATCAGGGTACACGTAGTTCCTCTTTTAAAAGTTTGAAACACAAGTGTGTTGGTTAATTTTATGAGATAAGACATCATCGTCATTGTCCGTGTGGAAAACATACTTACTACCCACAATCATGAGAAAGGAGAATTGGCATAATCTCAAAGTGGAGGATATGGCTTGGATTTTAAAATCAACAACGCCTCACTAAACACCCAAGTGGAAAATATCTCTCTTCACTATATATTGTAGAAGTATAGTTGTTTGCATCACTACAAAGATTGACAAGAGTCTAATCTTTTAAGAAAAGTTTAAAGGAAAATGCCAAAGTGGCAAAATGGTTTGAAATGAGATTGATTGACTTTTAGTCTTCTCATAAAAAGTGTCAAAGTATTATTAAATTGATTTAAGTTTATTGATGAAATGTTTTGAAAAGGCATGGACCTAAGTCCAAGTTTATTATGAAAGTGTTTTAAGTTTAGAAATAAGAAGAGTTTTTAAAAGGAGGGAGAAGATTTATGAAATTAAAGAAGATGGGAGGAGTAGAAGAGGCTATCCTAAAGCATAAGGTAAAAGCTAAGGATAAGGACCATCTAACCAGCAAGAAACCAAAACTTGACATTATGAGCCAAGATAGAATTCCCATTATTTGGATTGAAACCAAGCAAGCAAAGATACTAGACCTCTTGAGAGAACCAAACTTCAAGTGTATTAAGTCTTCACAAAAATTGGGCAGAGTAACGCCTGTATACGGGTGAATTCTAGATTATAAACAAAGGATGTAATCACGGAAACCTACATACAAAAACAAATAAGCAACCCAATGTCTTGAGGTAAACCTCAAGAGCTCCAGACAAAATAATTAGATAGGATCACAAGGTCTCCAAGATAGGCCAAGGTTTCTAATCCTAAGTCCAAGAAAAAGTCTCATGCTCCATAATGCTAAGGATAGTAACTAAATAGTCCTAGTACCATTAAGAGTCTTTTAGGGTTTATGTTGATTATTAAGTATCTTAAGAAAAGAAAAGAAAAGCTCAAATGAGCAAAGTAAAAAAGACAAGAAAATAAATGCTCAAATGAGCAAAGATGAAAATGGCATGAAATGAAAATGCTAAAAAGTAAATAGTACATAAAGCATAAGATAATAAAAGCATAAAATGAACAAGTCAATAATTAGTGGTTAGTTGGATGACCATCTTGAAACTTGCATTTGGAACTCATTAGAGGATTGGTAGAACCAAAGCCTCCATACAACAAGTTGCATTTGCTTTTTGTCAAGTATATCATCCATTTGGAATTCTCATAAGTACCATTGAATGATCAACGATGTTTAAGTGATTCGCATTTGTTGCAACTAGTTTTTTAGATAGAGTCGCCACCCTTAATTTTTATCCTAACGGAAGGGAGTATAAAGGAATAACCCTAAAGTTCAGAGATTCTAGATTTGGACTCGGTTCTAGACGAGGGGAAGGTGTTAGACACCCCTTAGCTACCTTGTTCGCAAGGATACTAGGTTTAGAAGTATTATTTTAGGAAATATGGTTTTTAATTATTATTGGGGAAAAAGGGTTTGAATTTTATTTAGCGGGACTCGCAACGATTTTCGATCGTATGCCTACGTATCCTCCTTAGGAGGAATCAGAGTCTCATTTTCGTAGTTCGCGGGTTGTTTGTATGTTATAGATTGCATAGAATTGCTTTCGAATTAACCTTGAATCTTGTCTGGGTTATAAGTTGAGTGATCGTAGATATGGTTCATAGTTTGATTCAAAGACAATGCTATTTAATCCTTTTTCGAAAATATCTTGTAGTTTTTGTTATGTTAGTTGAAAAATGATTTGATGTTGGTTAGCTATATTAAGATATAAAGCGGGGGAGTCTGATATAGTCTCCTCATCACGTTGTCAGTTATTGACTTCGTGCTGCTCGTTATGAAGGATGCGGAGGAAGTCTGATATAGTCATCCTCCCCCACGTAGCCAGACATTGGCCACGTGTCGCTTGCAGATGAAATATTTGATAAATTGCATGAATTTTAATATTTTAATATAAAATATTAAATTGATTTAATTATAAAAAAAAAAAAAAGTTATTCAAAGTTTATTTTAAAATTATGCACTAATTATTGATTTATGTACAAGGTTTGTGAAATACCATGTTTAATAATAAAAATAAGTAAACTGAACATAATTAGCCTAATCAATATTAACCCAAATGAAAAGTAAAATAAAGGGCTAAACCGATAACACAAAATTAAATATTTAATTAAAATTGAATAACAAATTACTAAATTAAAAAGAAATCAGTGCAATTCACGTTAGACTAACGACGATGAAAGATGTGAATATGAAAATTTTAGATCCAAAGCCCATTTATTCTTAACTCTAATCTATAATTTTTATATCAATTAAATAATTAAATAATGAAAAAAACAGTAATATGAATATATAGAAAATAACATAACCATATTTTATTCTTAATCTTTCTCTCTCGTGAGATTCTCATTCCCACTCCCTTTTCTTTTACAGATTTATCAACCAAAGTAAACACCCTCTTTTGTTCACCAAATCTCTCTCAGATCCAATCACTAGGCATCATTGTAAACAAAACAAAAAAAACAAACAAATATTCAAGGCAAGAAATAAGAGAAAATACCAAGAGTACCGGTCGGAGCTCGTCGATTGTGGGACTCCGGCGGCGCTATGCGGTTGATTCTGGCAGCTGGTTATCGACAGGTTTGCGTTGGAGGGATCGGTAGTTATCGACAGGTTTGCGTTGGAGGGATTATGGATCGGCGGTGGTGTTATACGGTAGATCTTGGTTGTGGCGTGTTGACGGTGTTGGATCTGATCCGCGCAAATTTGCTAAATCCTTTGCATTTCTTCCCGATCTGCTTCGCTTCAAATTCCTTGGTCTACCCGTGTAGTGCCTAGAGATTGTGTGTGGCGTGAGAGAATCGATCGGTGTTGCAATCGCGATGTGAGGAAGGCCGAAGCTGGTTGAACGGCAAGGCAGTCTGTACGCGTGAAGTCTGTGGAGATAGGGTGCGGCTGGAGCTTCAGTTGTCCACGTCGTAGCTTCGAGGTGTTGTCGTCGAAGGTGATGAAGTCGCCGGCGAGAGTGGATCATAGAGAGATGGCCGATGTTGTGCGGATGACTTTGTTTTGTTCTTTTCATATTTCTGCAAAAAAGAAAATAAACCTCTGTACCAATTTGTTAGCATCAAGTATTATGTTGTGTTGTACCTTTAATGAAATTTAGTTAATGGTTTTGACAGGAGGAGCTTGTGAAAGTTAGATTATAGTATATGTTTATCTGGATTAGAATGGAAATGTTTGTTTTGGTTGAATTTAGAATGGTGATGATAATGGTTTGTGTTGGTATGGTTCTACTGTATAAAATACGCGAGTGGTAGAAAAAGTGGGTTTTGAAATTGTTAGAAAAAATTAGTAACAATATTAGTTAAAAAGAGATAGAAAATCAGTAAAATTAAGTAATGTAAATAGTTAGTTAAAAAAATGGTTTAATGATGAAATTCCATTTTCAACGGGAAGGTTAGTTTTCGATGATAAACTATTTAGTTTGACCAAAAAATAATAGACAAAATTAAGGGAATGTCGTGTGAGTGTTAGTGAAAGTTTCGAAGGAAAAAGTTAGTACGAAAATATAATTTAAAATAAACGTAACCATCAAAATATCATCATGTGGTTAGAACAACAAACAAATTAAAATATGAAAAAGATAAAGAAAAATTGAAATTATAAGGGAGGGGCCTCATAAGAAAATCATCGGCCGTTAATAAAGAAATTGTCATTGTTGTTTGATATAGACAACAATTCTATAATAAACTAAGAACAAGAATTATAAAAATTTGAAAGAAAAAAAGCAAGTTTTTTGTGGATGAATTGTAAAATTTCTAGATGATTTAGAAGTGAAAAACATGTCCTATTTATAGATTAAAAAAATCATCCAAATTGGAAATAAAACAAACTTGACCAATAAAAAAATAAGGTGTGACACAAATTGACATCCAATGGCCAATAAGAAACACCTATTTAAAAAGGAAAGAAAATTAGTGACAAAAAAATAGAAAAAAGAAAAGAAAATATTGAAAGTTGAAAGTGCGGCACAAGAGAATCGAATCCGCGACCTTATATTCGAAAGCTTCATCCTTTAGCAATTGTGCTATCTTACTCATTTGTAAATAAACTCAATTGAAAGTATATGAAATGAATGGGAATATTTATTTATTCAAAAATACAAATGATCTGAAATAAATCATTATATTTTTAAACAGGTTTGGAAGTGAATATTTTATAAAAATAAAATAATATTTTAAAATCAATAATTAAAATATTTTTGACTGGACTTGAGAATGAACATTTATAAAAATCAAATAATATTATAAAAACAATGTTTAAAATATTTTTGACTGTAGAAATAAAAGGGCGGGCAAATTTGGGGTATGACAGCATTGACCAAAGGTGTTGTAGATCCATTAGATGATTGGTAGAACCAAAGCCTCAACACAATGAATCTCAAGGTTATTGGATCAAAGAGATCAAATTAACATACTTGGGCTTGCAATCATAAGTTTGGGCCATGAATGATCATTTATTCGAATCGGGACAAAATTTAGCGCTATGTTAAGCAATCGTAAGTGAACTTATATAGAAGTCGCACCTATTTTGAGGTCGGTCAATAGAAATCTATGCACCATTTTTTTGAGACATGATATAGAGATCATGCTCCAACAATATTTAGTGCAATGAGAAGGGGATGAGATGAAAAGGATTAGGGCAAAAAGATGAATAAACGACTTTTGAATTAAAAAATTAATCAAACTATTATTAAAATCATTCATCCATTTTTGTGGAGTTAAACTCAACATTATGGATCCAATGATGTTAATAAAGTCATGATCAAAAAATCAACCCAAGACAGCCAGAAAATAATCACAAAATATTAATGTATTTAATATATACATTAAAAGGTTAAAAAATGTTTTAAAAAAGGAAAATAATGAGGAAAATACCAATTATATTCAAATTAATCAAGAAATGAAAAATAAAACCATAGAAAAATCAGAAAAGAGGCCAAGTAATTCTACAAAAATTTTGGTAATTTTTAAAAGTCATGAACTATTTTTAAAAATTAAAATAAGTGGGTAAAATAAACAAAAATAGTAAAAAATAGTAAAGTCAGAAACAAAAATAAAATAAGGTCACCAATATTTGTCACAATACCATTGGATCATTCCATGATTTTTTCAGATTTTAAAAATGTATAAAAGTATTTTTAAATATTTTAAACAAATCAAATAAGTGTAAAATTCATAAAAAATACCAAAACACAAAATTAAATTGTGAAAAAATAAAATTCAGAAAGAGAATAATCAAAAATATTTTTCATAATTTTTTCAGATTTTTTGGACTAAAAATGAATTTTCTATGATTTTTTGAAATTTAAAACAATTAAAATATAAAAATCAGAAAAAGAAAATAAAAGTAAAAGACATGGACCATTGGATGAGAGTCAAAATGCATTAGTAATCCAATCCAAGGGATCTGGCACGCTGTGCATATCATGGTCATTAATGAATAATGTACATAATCATTAATAAATCAGATTTTTGAAAAACACAAATGGCACGCCATCATTGGTTGGAAGATGACACGTAGGTCATCTTCAACCTCCAACTAACGTGATTTGCAGGTCTCAAACTGTAAAATCAGAAGCTCAGACCTATGCCAATCGCTTCGTCTCTTCAAGACGAAAACAACCACACCCTCGCGCCAAGTTTATATAAACTGTAGCTCAAGCAATTTGGAAAGAAAGTTTTGAAAAGGGATTTGAAAATTCATGGTCAAAACGTGCTTCTAGTTAAATGTAAGTGTTGCGACTAGAACCAGGGAAATGAGAGCAACACAATGATATCATAGTTTTGGAGAATTGATGAAGGAATCTACCTATTGAAGTTGAGTTGCAGAGCTCTGAAACTGGACTTCTATGGAGCAATATAGGGCACGATTCTTGAATGTAATTATATGGTTAGCTTCAGGGAAGATCAAGGAAGGTGAATTGAGGGGAAATGGATTGAAAAAGGCTTGAGAATAGATTTCGAAGTTGCTGAATTCTGGGTTGTGAAGCAAATTTGGCAGGGTGATTCTGGCTATCTAAGCTTGGGAAATTGAATGGAGGATGACCCTCTATTTATAGGGAAGCAAATGGGATCAAAAGGAATAGCAAATGATGCATTTTGGAGGGAATTCATGTGGGTTTGCATCATGAAGAATGTGTGACTCAAACTTGATCAAAACTCAGCCAAATCGTGCGTTTCATGATGCTAATCACTTCTGGAAATTTGCTAAACATGATTAGAACCAAAAACGCGTGGAAATCTTGTGATTAGAAGCCAAAACACAGATTTCAAAATCCTGACTTTGTGAAAAATTCAGTTTCAAACTACCCAATTCAAATCCATGGCATTTTCACCTCAAGGGGTCTTAGGGCATAATTCTTGATGCTTTGGAAAGATGAGGTTACAAGCTTTGCAATATAAAAAGAATGGAATCAAATGTATGCTTGAGCTGAAAGTTACATGGAGTCAAAGTTGAAGAAAAAGAGTTGACTTTCCATACTTAGAAATATTTCAAATTCTTCTTTAAAAAAAAGACCTATAATCTTTTGCATCCAAACATGGTCTTCCACTTAGAATTTGCTCTTGACCAAAAAATATGGAATGAAGTAGATCCCTTGAATGACATTTTGAAATTTGAAACACTCAAAATCTCCAAAAATTGAGCAAGTTATGATTTGTTGAAGTTGGACAAAAATCATGAAATGACCTATAATCTTTTGCACTCTTAAGGCAACTTCCATCCATTTTCTCATTTTGCAAATAAAATAAGGCATCAAGTATACATCCTTAAGATCATCATGAAAAATGAATGGGCTCAAGGTGATAAAAATTGACCAAGTTATGACCATTTGAAGTCACATATGGAAAATTGGGGATCCATCTGGGTGACTTGTAATCTTTCTTCTTCATCAAGTTCCTTCCACATGAAAAATCCTTGGAACTTTTGAAGTGATTTGTTGGTAACTCTTTGAAGATAAGGATGTTTTTGGAATCACTCAAAAATACCAAAATATGAGCAAGATATGCTCCTTTGAAGTCCAAAACCCTAGCCTCTAGATCAAGAGAATGCTTTGAGGAAATTTACCAAGTTTGAAAATCTTTTTGTGCCAATATTCTTCCTTTGTGAATAGAAGTTGTTGAGGATGGTGATGAGGACTCATAGCCACCAAAACCACTTCCATATCTTGAAATTATAGAAAAATATGCTCTTGTGATGAATAGAAACAAGACCTTGTCCAATCATGACAACTTCTCCCCTTAACCCTTTGTACTTTTGAATCAATTTTGATAACTTTGAAATATGTTAAACCAAAATGAGCCTTGTCGTGTCATTTCTTCCAAAATCACTCCAATAGTGAAGTTTGAATTTCTCAAGCTATTGAATAGGGCATGGAAATAAACTCATGAACCCATGAAGCAACTTGCTAAACCTCATTGCCTTTACCTACATTATTAACAAGTAAGACAAACCAATATTGCATTTTATTAACTAGAGATAAAATCAAAGCAAAATATCCATGATCACAAAAGAAAACAAGTCAAAGTGCTTGGTAATTCCTCAAAAGAACAAGGCTAAAGATAGGGAGAAGAACCAAAAACCCTAATGTGATCTTGTTGTGATTGAAACAATATGGTATGATGTAGGAATCTTAGGGGCAAAAATTGGGGGTACAACACCTACCATCTCTTCTGACCTTAATAAAGTGGCCATCCCAACATTTTTCCATGTCAATGAAAGTGGGCGACAGTGATGGAAAATTTGCAAGCTTGTCTTGAAAGCCAATGCCAAGTGCTATAGAGGTAACTATCCCTCCAATGTAGAAAGGTGTAGATCCTCTGGCACACAAGGACTGGATATATGATAGGAGGAAGGTGCTTGCATTGATCCTTTGGTTGGGTTTGAAGGTACAATAGAGGAGGAACAATTCTTTAGAATTAACCTTTTTGTTGTTAATCCTCCCAAAAATGGTGTTGGAGATAACACGGTGGAAATACCTTATTGAGGGATTATGAATGGATGAAGCATAAAGTCCTTCCCAGCTGTTCGGTTCCTCATTGGTAAGAACTTTCCAAAGCCTGAAACCTGTAGACGCCCAATTAAGATTTTCTGGAATACAGTGGTGTACCACTCCCTCGCGAGGGAATTAGAAGAAAGTACTCAGAGTAGATTGACTTATAGAATATTCATCGTTGAAAATTCTAAAAGTAGTGGAGCCAGATAGGTGTTTATTTTCGTGACACGGTAGGTTGTATGAGAACGAGCTTTGAAATTCCAAGGTCAGCGACTCGTATGTTGGGAGATTTTGTATGTAGATGAACGCTAAGTCGGAGTTATGGAGTAACCACTGCACACTGTCCAGCAATCCCAGTTTTCACAGGCACTCAATATCAACATACCGTGTAGGTACTACAGAGCATTGATAAAACTTAAGATACTGAGCCCTTTGGTTCTCTCCGGCTTCTCCGTTGCAAAATGTAATTCCGGAAAGATCTGGTTCTGGTCGTGAAATTCTTCGTGCCCTTGTTGGAGTAAGGAAGGAAGATGGGTGAAAGTTTGTGTGATATATTGGGGATTTTGGATCGGTAATGGGTTTGGAGATGGTTTATGTAGAGGAATATAATGATGGTAATAAGTGGGGTTTAGTGGATTTTTATAGAAATGATAATGGGGAAATAGGAATAGGCACACGTTCAATGGATTGTGGGCATCAGTTTGAAGAAAATGGAAGGGAGAAGGGTTATGCGAGGGTTTCTGTTATAATACAGAAATGCTTCTATTTCTCAGTGTGTGTCGAGCGTCATGTTTATGTGCCGATCGGGACTGGGTCATGTGAAGCGTGACGGACATCATGCTTGTGTGGCGAATGACACGGATTTAGAAACAAAGTTCCCCGCCCCCAGATCCATAACTCGTTTTCCCTTTTGATTTCATGTGTTTTTGAAGTTTGTGTATATTTGTTTTATGGACGGGAAGATTGGAAAGGATGAAGAAGATGAAATGCTTGCAAGAGAGGTTTGGAGAAACAAATGTTGTCTTCATGTTGTCTGGTTCTAAATTATAAAATAGCTGTTTTGCTTCTTTTCTTTTTTTAATTTAATAGTACATCCTCCACGTGTCAATCACTCATTGGCCAAAAGGTAAAGGTTTGAAAAAGTCAAAATTGATACTCTTTTTGCTGATGAGAGGTATCGTCCTAATACTATAAGTGTTCTTTTATTTTTTTTTTCTTTTTTATGATTTATTTTCATTAATTTAACTAGATTTTTTGTGGTTTGGTCTTAAGCCCATTTTCTTCACTAAATTCACACACACTCTTATAATAATTGCCCATCATTCCATGATTAGTTTGTGTAAATCATTTTTTGAGCTAACCTTTATTTTAATTATATTAATTAATTCCTTTAATTACAAAAAATACATAAAAAATATAAAATAACCAAAAATATGCATTTTTATTTAGGTTAAATTATTAATTTGTACACAAATCACTAACTAAAAAATAACAAAAAGACAAAAACATTTCTCACACAATAAAATCCATGCAACTCAACAAATCTCCTTTTATATGTCCCCGTGCACTTAGCTCAATTCAAAACACTTCATAATCAACTCTCACTCTGTGCGATCTAACATTTTTCCTAAACTAAAAATAACTTACCAACATAAATTACGAACTACAATTACTCTAATTTCTCTCATCATCTGATGAGAGATATGTAGGCATAAGGTTGCAAAACCAAAGGTGAGTCCAGTAAATTTAACTAACTCTTTACCACTTTACCCTTGTGTAAATACCCTTCTTTTGTAAATAAATAATTTAGGCAAGAAATAGAAGAGATACATGCAAAAATTCCCTTAGACAAACACACTTAAACCCTAAGTTAGAGAAGGTTCATGTTGAGTACATTGGAGACGAGTGTTGCCTAACACTTTCCCCACGCTTAATTGACTCCTGAACTCTTAATTCAGTGTGATGACCGTCTTATCCTTCCATTAGGGTTTTCTCATTATTTCCCCTATTCCTTATGAACGAATAAAAGATGGTGGCGACTTTGTAATTTTTTTAGTCGCGACTAAGGATGAAAAAACAGGTCAAACCCGTCGGGCCAGCTCGTTTCCCTCGCCATTTTTTGTGGGATGGACTGAGGTTTTTGGCTCGGTGCCTTAAGTTGGCCCACCCCGTCTAACCCAATTTGAAAATGGTGCGGGGGCGGGGCGGGTTTTCCCACTGGATTTTTGTTAAAAAAAATTTTACTTTGAATTAAAATTGAACAACGTAACGAGGAGGCACACCCACTAATTTTTTTTTCTATATTGGTAGAATTAGAATTTGAATACTTACAACATCACTATGAATTGGAAAACTTGTTTTCATGTTGTTTCACTTACATGGATGTTAGAAGCAAGTTGCAACCATGAAGCTTTATAATTTATGAGATAAGAATTAACAAATTAAGAAGTAATAAAATAATAAACTTTTTTTTATTATTGTTCAATAAAATACTACAACTTTTTATATATTTTATTATATAATGATTATTAAAAGTGTGTATTATTATTTAGTAGGTAATGTCATATGAAATAAAAAATCAATCAATATAAAAGTTTATAAACAAAGTAGTAAATAAAATTATAAATAAAGTAGTAAATTATTAAAAAAATTGTTAATAAATTAGTAAATTAAACTAAAAAAAAATGTTTGACGGGCCGACCCGCCAACTCGTTAGAAAACGGGATGGACTTGACTTTTGAACTCGGACACTTAAGTTGGCCCGCCTCGTCCCTCCCTGCTTTTGGACGGGCTTAAATAGGGCGGGTCTAAACGGGGCAGGCAACCCGCTTCACCACCCCTAGTTGCGACACACCACTATAGGATCGGGAAACACCAATAATTTTATAGTTTTTAAACCTTGTTCTATCCTTTCACCAATGGTGATTAGGTCAGCAAAACATGTCGAAACACTTTCTACCATCTTTTCATAATAGAAATTCAACAATATGTCCATGAACATTCCAATAAGCTTATTCTCTACCAAGGGTGGCTCTACCTGAGCAGATAACTCGATCCAGCGTTGGGCATACTCTTTAAAGAACTCCTTCTCATTTTGAGACATGATTTTTAGTTTACGACGGTCAGGTGTCATGTCCGTATTATACTTATATTTTTTCCTGAAAGCATAAACCAAACTCTAACAATCAAGAATATAACTATTCTCCATTCACATGTACCATTTCATTGATGCCCCACTCAAACTGTCTTATAATCAATGAATGAGAAGTTTATCATTCTTGGTATGTGCAACCATTTTATGATAATAGATCACTAAGTGGCTCCTAGGATAGGTATATCCATTGTATTTCTCGAAGTCTGGAGTCTTGAATTTGGTAGGAATGACCAAATCAGAAACCAAGAACATATCATGGCTATAGCTCCAAAGATATGATTTCCCCCGATCCTAAGCCTTATTTCCAAGGTCTGGCATTATTCTCTCACCTCCTTAATCTCATCTGACTACTCTTGATTATTATCAGCAATGTGATAAACAAAGCGGGGGTCATCAAAAGGTCCCTGAGACACTGCGTGAATGATTGGTTGTGGTTCAGTGCTTATTGGAATTTATGTAACCTGTTGAGTAGATTGACCCACTCCTAGAGTATTTTCAAAAGGCGTGGAGTAATTAAATGGCAAACCAAACTCTGGCCATAAAGTCATTACCCTTCGGGTGGGTTATGGATTTATAGTAAGACCGGAGACTTGTGATATCACAGTTTTTTATGGTTGAGTCTCTCTGACAGTCAGTGTTAGAACATAGTTTGATTCTACAACCCTAGTAAGAGTTTTGATGATAACAAACACAAAGAACAAATATGCACTCTAAAATTATATTCTGTTTTATAGAGAAGTTCTGATGGGACATGATCAGAAGATAAGCTACAAGGTTGTTCCTGCTGTGAACGTAGACAATTCTCAAAAAGCTCTGATGATAGAAGGTCAGAAGTTGCACTAAAAGAAATGTGTTTTAACTTTGATTACACAACTCTGGGAAAGTAAGTATAACGCTGCAAACAGGATCTTATGGCTCTGATCTTCCAAAGTTCTAAAGCAAGCATCAACGCATACCTCAATGTTCTGAAGTGTTTCAAATCATATATTTCCATTTCAAGAGTAACGACTAGAAGGGAACAAGGATCTTTATTTTTTGGAAATCACCTTAACTGTCATTAATCATGTTTCCAAAAGATCATTCTTGTTGCTCCTATTTAAATAAGACGTGAGGATAAATCGTACACAATTTTCACAACTTTTAACCATGCTGCAATCTTTTCTAATCCTCATACTTAGAAGTCTCTCAATTGTGTAAAACATCACATACTGTGATACTGTTTTGTAAGAAAACATAACTGTACACCGTTTTATAATTATATTATTTAGTACAATTCCTTGAGAAAAACAGGGTTGTGGTTATACTCAAGAAGACTTTGGCATTAGTCAAAGTAGATTTGTAATCAAGATTGATTAGTAGGTTAAGACCTCGTTGGAGATAGGCGAAATCACCTTGACGGGTGGACTGGAGTATTTGAGTTCCAAAAAACTAGGATAAAAATCATCGTGTTCTTTCCATTGATTTTTAAGATTCCAATTCAACCCCCTTCTTGTGTTTTTAAATTCTTCAATTGGCATTAGAGCGCCTGGTTCTGAGTTCAAGCACTTAACCGTGTCAGTAAAAGATCCAAGCTAAGAAAAACACTATGGTGGGACAAAGTTAGAACATCAGCAATGACTACCATGATGAGAAAGAAAGAATCAGTGGAAAAACTCCTATATTTGATGGAGATAACTTTAATTACTAGAAAGACAGAATTGAAAGCTTCTTTCTGGCTCACGATGCTGACCTCTAGGATATGGTGATTGATGGATACATACATCCTGTTGATGAAAGTGGTCAGAAGATTGATAGAAAAAGAATGTTAAATCATCAAAAGAGAGACTTAAGAAATCATCACAAGACCAAAACAATTCTCTTGAGTGCCATCTCATATTCAGAGTATGAGAAGATCACAAACAGAGAGACAACAAAACACATGTTTGATTCTCTAAGAATGACGCATGAAGGCAACACACAAGTAAAAGAAACCAAAGCTCTTGCGCTCATTCAGAAGTATGAAGCATTCAAGATGGAAGAAAGTGAAACCATTGAAGCTATGTTTTCAATATTTCAAATTCTGGTTGTTGGTCTAAAAGTTCTGGACAAAGGGTACTCAACTGCTGATCATGTAAAGAAGATTATCAGAAGTTTACCAAAACAATGGAGACCCATGGTCACTGCTCTCAAATTGGCAAAAGATCTGAACAAAATATCTCTAGAAGAACTTTTCAGCTCTCTCAGAAGTCCTGATATAGAGTTAGAAGATGATGAGCCCCAAAAGCAAGGTAAGCCTTTAGCCATTAAATCTAACAAAAAATATGATTCTAATGTTTTGCAGGCAATGGAAGAAATCTCTGGTGGATCCTCATCAGAAGAAGATGAATTGTCTCTTATCTCTAGAAGAGTCAATCAGCTGTTGAAGCAGAGGCAAAGGAAGTTCAAAAATTCCAGAAGAACATGGAATCAGTCTGAATCTTCATTTGGATATAGAAAATCTGAACCATCTTCTGAGTACATAAAGTCAAGAAACAAAGACATTGTCTGCTACGAGTGAAATGAATAAGGGAACTATAAAAGCGACTGTCCAAGGCTTCAGAAGGAGAAACCTAAAAAGAAGTTAGTTAAGGAGAAGAAGAAAAGTCTCATGGAAACGTAGGATCACTCAGACTCTTCAGAAGAAGACACAGAATCAGAAGATGAAAGAGCCAACATTGCTCTTATGGCCAAAGTGTCAAAATATATTGAATCATCTGGATCAGAATCATAATCAGACACTGAAGAGGTATTTCTTGACTTTACTATAAATTTTACTAAATCTAAATTAGGAGAAAGTCTAAGTGAAATTCTTGAAAGATATCAGCAACTTCGAGTAAAATTCAAGAACCTGAAAACAAATCCAGTTTCTGACTTTGAAGAAACTAACAAACTGAGATTAGAAAATTCTGAGTTGAAAGAAAAAATTTGAAAACTTGAAAGCGACTTACAAAACACTCAGATGGAAACCATCTCAGAAGTTCCGTGTAATTCTGATAAGATCATAAAGGAATATGATCATAGCTTTCATAAATTCCTCGCTAAAAACATAGATAGAAGAAAGATGGCTTCAATGATCTATGGAGTTAGCAGAAATGGAAGAAAAGGATACAAAGGTAAAGTATCCCAACCTAAGAAAGTCAAGGATCTGGTCATTAAACACACTCTTTTGAAATCTCACTTTACCTATGGGCACACACATGATTTAAAATATACCAGTAATGATTTCTCTGCTAAACTAAAATTCAAACAGAATTTTGGTAACACTAACAAACAAGGACCCAAAAAGATATGGATACCTAAGGATAAAATTATATATGTAGCAGATATCTTTGACAACAAGGCTAAAACACCAATTCTGGTACATGGACTCTGGATGCTCTCGACACATGATGGGAAGAAGGCATATGTTCCAAAGCCTGGAACTTAAAGCTGGAGGCTACGTAGGTTTCAGAGGCAATCAGAAAGGGAAGATCATTGGCTCTGGAACTGCAGGTAACAATAATCTTTCTTCTATTACTAATGTTCTACTAGTAGATGGATTAATGCATAACTTGTTATCCATAAGTCAATTAAGTGATAAAGGTTATGATATAATCTTCAATCAAAAGTCCTGTAAAGCAGTTAGTCAGAAAGATGGATCTGGCACAAAAGATTGGGGCATGTTAGTATGAGAAGAATATCTCAGATTAACAAACTCAGTCTGGTCAGAGGACTTTCTAACCTGAAGTCTAGCTCATATGCTCTGTGTGAAGCATGTCAAAAAGGCAAGTTTGCAAAACCTCCTTTTAAAGTAAAAAATTTTGTTTCTACCTCTAGTCTATTAGAACTTCTGCACATAGATCTATTTGGACTAGTGAAAACTACATCCATTAGTGGCAAGAAGTATGGATTAGTGATTGTGGATGACTATAGCAGATAGACATAGGCAAAGTTCTTAAGACACAAGGACGAGTCACACTCTATGTTCTTCTCTTTCTATAACCAAGTTCAAAATGAGAAAGATCTTAGAATTGTTAAAGTCAAAAGTGATCATGGTGAAGAATTTGAAAACAAAAGATTTGAAATATTTTTAATGAGAATGGCATCTCTCATGATTTCTCTTGTCCTAGAACTCCCCCAAAAAATGGAGTTGTAGAACGAAAGAACAGAACTTTACAAGAAATGGCCAGAACCATGATAAATGAGACTAACATTTCTAAGAACTTCTGGGCAGAAGAAATTAACACAGCGTGTTACATTCAGAATAGAATCTCCGTAAGACCTATTCTGGATAAGAATCCATATGAATTGTGTAAGAACAGAAAGCGCAACATCTTGTATTTCCATCCATTTGCATGTATTTGTTTTATTCTTAACACCAAAGAACATCTGAACAAGTTTGACTCTAAATCACAGAAGTGTACTATGTTAGGATACTCTAAACGCTCAAGAGGATACAGAGTATACAACTCAGAAACACAGATTGTAGAAGAGTCAATCAATGTTAGATTTGATGACAAGCTTGGCTCTCAAAAGTCAAAGCAAAATGAATGTCTTGTAGATATAGAAGTTCAATTTACAGGTACTGAAGACACTTCATCAGAAGATTCCAACAAAGAATCACAAACAACATCAGAAGGAGATGTCACAAACATTACAGAAACATTTGAAGAACCTCTCCAGAAAAGACTATCCAGAAGCAGCCTAGCTCATCCTGAACACGAAATTCTGGGAAAGAAGGAAGACCCAATCATAACAAGATCCACATTTAGAAACTCTGAAGAATCTCTTATGGGATTAGTATCTCTGATTGAGCCAACTTCCATTGATGAAGCACTTCTTAACAATGATTGGATACTAGCTATGCAGGAGGAATTGAATCAATTCACCAGAAATGATGTGTGGGATCTAGTTCCAAAACCAAAAGGGTTCAACGTCATTGGAACAAAATGGGTATTCAGAAACAAGTTGAATGAACAAGGAGAAGTCATCAGAAACAAAGCACGGCTGGTTGCACAAGGTTATAGTCAGTAAGAGGGGATAGACTATACAGAAACCTTTGCTCCAGTCGCCAGGTTAGAATCTATCAGACTTCTAATTTCCTTCAATGTGAATAATGGCATTACTCTCTGTCAGATGGATGTCAAAAGTACATTCTTAAATGGATACATTGATGAAGAAGTTTATGTGCACCAACCCCCTGGTTTTGAAAATTCCAAAAATCCATAATACGTTTTCAAATTAAAGAAATCACTATATGGTCTGAAACAAGCTTCCAGAGCTTGGAATGAAAGACTAAGTAGCTTTCTGTTAGAAAATAATTTCACCAGAGGGAAAGTGGACAGAACCTTATTCTGTATGTCATTTAAGAATGACATTCTAGTTTGTCAAATTTATGTAGATGACATTATCTTTAGATATACTAAAGCCTCTATGGGAAGAGAATTTGCTAAGTCTATGCAGACAGAGTTTGAAATGAGCTTGATGGGAGAACTCAAATTCTTTCTGGGAATTCATATCAATCAAACTCCAGAAGGAACTTATATACACCAGAGCAAATACGTCAAAGAACTTCTGAAGAAATTCGACTTATCAGAATGTAAGATAGCCAAGACTCCAATGCATCCTACATGTATTCTGGAAAAGGAAGAAGTAAGTAAAAAGGTAGAACAGAAGATCTACAGAGGTATGATTGGTTCACTCTTATATCTTACAGCTTTAAAACCTGACATTCTATAGTGTATGTTTATGTGCCAGATTCCAATCAGATCCTAGAGAATCTCACTTAACGGCTGTTAAGCCAATTTTCAAGTATCTGAAAGGTACTACTAATCTTGGTTTGTTTTATAGAAAAACCAGTGAATACAAATTAGTAGGGTACTGTGATGTTGACGTCGCTGAAGACAGAGTAGAAAGAAAAATCACTTCTGGAAGTTTCCAGTTTTCGGGAGAAAATCTGATCTCGTGGATCAGCAAGAGGCAATCCACAATTGTATTATCAACAGTTGAAGCTGAATACATAGCAACTGCTGGATGCAGCACACAGATGCTCTGGATGAAGAGTCATCTTGAAGACTTCAATATTTTTTAGAGTAATATTCCTATATTCTTGATAACACTTCTGCAATTTGTTTATCTAGGAATCCTATTTTACATTCTAGGGCTAAGCATGTAGAAATAAAACATCACTTTATTAGGGACTATATTCAAAAATGAATTATTTCCTTAAAATTTATTGACACTGACCATCAATGGGCTGATGTCTTCACTAAACCACTTTCTGAAGATAGGTTTAATTTTATTCTGAAACATCTCAGCATGAAATTATGTCCAGAATAAGAGTTTTATTTATATATTCTTTACCCTCAGAATTTTATGTTTTTTTTTGTGAACATCTGATCAACAATTCTTCAGAAGTTAGAAGGACACTTGCATCAGGATCTATCTAAGAAGATATGAACGGTTCATTTCAAAGATAGAAGAGTGCAGTTCACATTATCAACATATGTCATCCTCTCATAAGCGTCCTTCTAAGGCTGAACACGAGTTCAAATTCTGAAGGGATTAAAATCCTTGATTGGATGCATTGAGACGCGTGTCATTGGTAACTGTTGCATATCTCCACGCCATCTCCCTATTTTCAGGATTCATAAATGCTGTGTAATCATTATTTTTTTTCTTTATTACTGATTAAGCTTTCAAATTGTTTATAAATACACAAATTCACTTTCATTCTCACTTCTTCTCACTACTGTTTTATCACTAAGATTTTATTTTGCAAAACCATCTTTCAAAAATCCACAACAGTCAGTATGAACCATGGCTTCATCTTCAAGCGCTCAGGATCCTCAATGTGCTCCGGGTTCATCTTCGTCAACTGCAGAGAGATACGAAGAACCTTCAAGAACGCTGTTAACACCCATTGATTCTCTAGAGGTTCTCTGCGAACTTATCATTTATTTTGAAAGCATGAAAGAAAATGGCTTTGATCTTACAGTAGATGTGGAATTTCAAGGTTGGAACAGATACTTTGATCGTCTTCTGGGTCCAGTTTTCCCAAAATTGGTTAAGGAATTCTGGATTCACGCATCCTCTTTAAATCATCAAGTAACTTCATATGTAATGGGGAAGAATATTGCTATCATTGAAGAATTGATTGCAAAGTTGATTGGTCATAATGGTGGAGGAATTCGTTGTAGTGATATGGCTGAGAAATGTTCTGACCTAACAATGATCTCGAGAGAAATTTTCACCTCTGGACAGCCTTCTAACAAGATAAAAGGTCTGAAGGACTACTTCAGAATATGGGCAAAAATCATTATGGGCTGTATTAACCACAGGAAGCCAACAAGCTCTCCTGATTACATAAACATTGATCAACAATTTGTGCTATACTTCATTGCAACAAAGGCGAAAATAAACCTTCCTCACCTATTATTCAACCATCTGAGAACAAGTGTGAAGGAAACCAGAGATGATGAAAGAACCAAGAGGGATTGGATACCTCTGGGTAGGCTAATTTTAGATATTCTGACTGAAAACAAGTTAGTTGAATATCTGACTGAAGCTCAGCAGATCAGCACGCTGGAGGCATATGCTGGAAAACGTCTCAATGCTAAGAATCTGAAGAAGATGAATATCATTGACAATATTAAGAAGGATCCAGCCATTGCATCCAAAGAATTTAACACCTCAAGAAGAGTCCCTCTGAAATACTTCCCTCTATTCTCTCAAATTGATGCTTCACCAGAAATTATTGTCAGGTATCTGGAAGCATGCAAGTTGGATGGGACTAATCCAGAGTTAAACATTCGTGATTTGCATCAACATGCTCTAGATGTTGTCCTCAAGAAGTCCAGAAAACAGAAAGCTGTAGGAGAAGGATCTTCTCAGAAGACACTAAAAGCTTATAAGAAGAAAGGTAATCCTTCTTTTATTTTTGTTGTAGAATCAGTGATTTTTCCAACATCTGAAACACCCTCCTCTCTAAAACCAATAGAAAACCCCTCACCACAAACCTTTGATGATTTTGATATAGAATTTGATGCTTCAGTCACACTAGAAAATATTCTGGATCAAATTGCTCAATATCAGAGAGAACTTGAGCAAGTTCTGGCTGATTTTGTTCAAGCTCCCCACTCTGATAATTTAAACGCCAACGCTTCCCAACCAGAAAATCCAAACACTGAATCTGATACCACCACACCAATTCTTGGAATAATAGAACCTCTCATAGTTCGCCAACCTCTCTGAATCCACGACATTCTAGAAATTCCATCTCATTACCATTCCACTCCACCAAACACACCTCCATCACCAATTATCATTTATGATTCTCCCTCTCCCTCACCCATTAATCCTCCAGAAGATCACTTAAGAAGAGTAATGGACCTAGAAGCGCTAGATCACCTTGCTTATAACTCTCACAAAATTGTTATTCCCAAACCAAAACCAACCATCGCCAAGGCAGATGTTGGTAGAAATTTATTGATATTTGAAACAGAGATAATTGAATGGGTTAACTCTTTAAAGAGAGCATGCTTAGAAAATCTGAATCCTGCTGGTTCTGATTCACACTAGAATCGATTCAGAAAATGGATCAATTCTAAATCCCAGAAACTCAAGGAGGTAAGCTATGAAATGGTCTAACAGAACTTTTGTGATCAGCTGAATGCTTTCAAGGATCAAGTTCTGAGTCACTGGGAAAAGAAACCTATTCTTCAGCTGGATAATGCTCCCTGGAAAGAGTACCAGCCCTCAGAAGTTGATGAACCATGCTCTAATAAGCTTCCTCCGGTTATTGTTCAAGACAAAGGCAAAGAGACTGAAGAAGCCATTGTGTCAGAAACTGCTACAGATTACTCTGAGAAGCTTGAGCCTTCCTTGGATATACCTTCTTCATCTCTGGTTATGCAAACTCTGGAAGAGTTGAAGAAAGAAAATGCAGTGATCAAGGAAAGATTAGACAAGAAAGATGACACATGAAAAGAAATCAAAAGAATGCTGGGAAAACAAGAGGAATCAAATACTCAGATTAAGAGCTTGTTGGAAGCGTTGTTCACACGACTTCCCTCACCTCAATCTTAGTTTTTAAAAACTTTTTTTCTTTACTGCATTCATTTCCTTTCTTGTTTTGTTTGTCTCTGAGCATGTTATTGCAATCAAAGTGAATATAACTCATCTTTTGACTCTGAATATTAATGCTTATATTTCTTTTTGATTCTTGACAAAAAGGGGGAGAACGTAATATATTTCTAATAAAAGTATATCGAGACGCAGTCTCAAATATTTTAAATATCACAACTTCTCGTTTCTCTTTCTGAAAGCAAAACAGGAACAAAACTCTGATGAAGACAGAAGTAGATGCATCCAAAGCTCTGATCAAAATGAACTTCAGGAAAGTAACTCATCTCTATCTGAGTACTCAGCTCAGGGGGAGACCCTATAATGATTTATGTTCTGTTTATTCTGATTGAAATATCATAGTTTTTGTCATCATAAAAAAGGAGGAGATTGTTAGAACATAGTTTGATTCTACAATCTTAGTAAGAGTTTTGATGATAACAAACACAAAGAACAAATATGCACTCTAAAATTATTTTCTGTTTTGTAGAGAAGTTATGATGGAACATGATCAGAAGATAAGCTACAAGGTTGTTCCTGCTGTGAACGTAGGCAATTCTCAAAAAGCTCTGATGATAGAAGATCAGAAGTTGCACTAAAGGAAAGATGTTTTAACTCTGATTACACAACTATGGGAAAGTAAGTCTAACACTGCAAACATGATCTTATGGCTCTGATCTTTCAAAGTTGTGAAGCAAGCAGCAACGCATACCTCAATATTCTGAAGCGTTACAAATCATATATTTCCATTTCAAGAGTAACGACTGGAAGGGAACTAGGATCTTTATTTTTGGAAAGCACCTTAACTGTCATTAATCATGTTTCCAAAAGATCATTCTTGTTACGCCTATTTAAACAAGATGTGAGGATAAATCGTACACGATTTTCATAACTTTCAACCACACAACAATCTTTTATAATTCTCATACTTACAATTCTCTCAACTGTGTAAAACATCACATACTGTGATACTGTTTTGTAAGAAAACATAAATGTACACCATTTTATAATTATATTATTTAGTGCAATTCCTTGAGAAAAATCGGGTTGTGGTTATACTCAAGAAGACTTTGTCAGTAGTCAAAGTAGATTTGTAATCAAGATTGATTAGTGGATTAAGACCTCGTTGGAGAGAGGAGAAATTACCTTGACGGGTGGACTGGAGTAGTTTGAGTTCAAACGAACCAGGATAAAAATCATCGCGTTCTTTCCATTGATTTTTAAGACTCTGATTCAACCCCCCCCCCCCCCCCCCCCCCTTGTGTTTTTCAATTCTTTAGTCAGATCCTGCAACATCCCAACAATTTGCTCATGTTTCCTTTCAGCTCGTCGATGTTTCCTTTCATATTTTCTTGACTTTTCTCAATATTGTCCATTCTTTTTCTAGTATTGGCTTTGGTCCCATAGTGGTGTTAGGGAAACAACTTGAAGAATCAGCAAACGAGTATTTCTGAAGTTGATGAGAGGTTAAATGAGTTTTCGATTTTGAAAATGTATGCATGAAGTCGGATGTGAATGCATGATTATGAAAATATTTGCTTTTTATTTTCAAGGGAATCTTTAGAATTTGTTAATTATAAGCATCGAGAAGTATGAGAATAGAATATAGAAGACAAATCCAATAGTGGTTCAACCTTGAATGGTCTCATTCATTCATTTAGGGAAAAGAAGTAAAATATTCTTGAAAATAAAAGTATAAAACAACAATCAAGTTGCCTTCCTTGCCCTTCGCCCCCTGAGCCCTCTCAACTCTTCCCTGAACCTCCCTATCATGTTACTACAAAAAAAATTTGTATGCTGAAGGATGAGTATTATCCTTGCTCATGTCTTCCAAAGCGTCTCTCAGCTTTGCAGGCATGCCTCTGATAAACCCATTACAGAATTCCACCAGGTTGGAGAACTTCTTACAATTCTCGGCAACTGCCATATGAAAAAGTTGATGGTGTCCTGATTGGAGTCTAAGGTCTCATTCAGGCGCTGCCTTTCACCTAACCAACCTAAGCTTTGGTTCCTCAGATCCTCATATCGTCCTCTCCAGTGCTTCCCACGAGCCTTGTTGGTCTCTAGATATTGGCGCATTTGATTCCAATCATCAGGACTAACTTGATAAGCTCTCAAAGCCTCTTCTTTGAGATGTCATTCATATGCTACTCGTGCTTCATAATCTCTAAGTGAAACCTTGAGGTCTCGGATCTGAGCCTAAAGTTTTTCGCCCATCTCCTTCTTTTGTTTTGTAGCAAGATTTCACCAATGTTTCCATTCTTGTGTTTCTTTTTTATCTCTTTTCAACTGGTCATGGAGGGAACCCAAGCCATGGTCGGCTTGGTCCAAGCAATGTTTGTACCTTTTCCTCTTATTCTCTTCATGGTAAAACTTTCCTTCACTTGCCTTGAATTGTGTTTCCTTCCTCTTAAACTCACATTTTAAATCATCATTTTCTTGTGTGTTGTTGTTAAGTGTGGCTAATAATATTTGAGTGAATATGGTTTTGTTATGGTTTGTGGCTCGAGTGGGGAGAGTAAAGTTTGAGTGTTGTGAGTGATTTTAGCATAGGTTGAATAAGGTAATGATTGCCGATGATTGAATAAGAGTGAGGTGCTATTTATAGAGTGAATTTGGGCCTGTGAAATCACGTGAAGGAATGAGAATATTCCTTCACATGTATGATATTTGCGAGTTGGTACAATAAGATAGAATCAAGTTTGTTACGAGAAAATTTCTGATAGATTTGTGGGGGCCAAAGTGTGAGTTGTTTAAAGGTAATTTAGATATTGACTTGCTTGAAAATTTTGTTTGTAGTGAAAGATTAGGTCTTCTAGAAACTTGGAGGTTCCTCAACACTTATGACATCACAAAATTGAATACCAAAAGGAGATAAAATCGAGCCTCAACCAATTTAGTGCACTGTTTGAAATATGACAAATGTAACATTGCTTGTGGACTAAGTTTCCAAAAGCTTTCAAGTTTCTCACTATTTATTGTCCAGATTTTAGCCCTTTGATGTTCTTTATTTTAACCAATTGAGTCCTTCGGTGCTTAGGTAAAGTTGTGTAAGTTACTTGCTTGTACTTTAGAATTGTTTTTGAAATTCCATGTGACTCCATGTTTGTAACCATTTCAATGCCTTGTTGCACTATTAATTTCTTTCAATTCTTGCTAGTGGTATGTGTTGGTTTAGTTTATGCTTTTAAACTCATGAATGGTCTTATTGCTTACTCCCATGCCTTAAAACACTTGGCTCCAATTGCATTTCAAATTAGTGGCATGTGAAAATGCATGAGTAAACAAATGTAAATATATATAAATGAATGATAATTTAAGACAAAAAGATCCATTCAACTATGAACATGGATGATGAATGAACGACTAAGTGGAATGTCAAAATCCTTTGACTCTGACTTATGCAAATGAAATGATATGAATGGATCAATCCAAGATCATCATTGCATGAAACTTAAATATGTAGACCTAGTGGCATGAATAAAGAAGGACAAAATTGGGGTGTGAGACAATTGAGTAGTTTTTTTTATATAAAATATACGAGAGCATGTCATGTTAGCCTATATAATAATTTTTTTAGTATAAATGGTTAAAATTTTAATATTTATAAAAATTGAACAATTTAGTAGTTTTGCATGACTATGTGTCATATATATATATATATATATATATATATATATATATATATATATATATATATATATATATATATATATATATATATATATATATATATATATATATATATATATATATATGAGAATGTTAATGTTTTATGAAAAATATTCAAATGAATTTAAAATAAATGAATGAGATTAAAACATCACTAAAATAAATTATGTGTTATAAATATGAGATTAAATATGACACATGATTCGCTTGAGTGATATTTTAATTTCATCTATTTATTTTAAATTATAACGGTACAGATTCATTCTCGTATTCTCATAAAATAATACATTCTCATATGATATGTCCTCTCTCCACTAGTGCAGAAATGACTTTTTACATCGGGTGAAACTGACTTTTTACATCGATTCTGGGTCCGATGTAAAGTCAGGTGATATAGTAAATCAGGTACTTTTTACATCGGTTCTGGGACCGATGTAAAAAGTCCCTTTGTTACATCTGTTATAATATAAGAATTATGTAAGAAACAATTATTACAATATTTTAAAAAAATTGATCCAATTTTTTACATCGGTTGGAAGTAATAACCGATGTAAAATATCCTTTTTTTACATCGGTTATAATATAAGAATGATGTAAGAAACAGTTATGACAATATTTTAAAAAAATTGATCCAATTTTTTACATCGGTTGGAAATAATAACCGATGTAAAAAGTCCCTAGTGACGCAACTTTTTACATCGGTTATTACTCCCAACCGATGTAAAAAGTCCCTTTTTGAAAGTTTTTACATCAGTTTTGAGTAATAACCGATGTAAAATGTATGAAATTTTTTGGGAATAGATTATTTATTTTCTGGATGTTTCCCTGTACAAAAATAATTTGTACCCATTTTCTCATATTTTTCCAATATCACACAGACTATATTTATGTCGCTATATAGATTTCATAGCTTTCCAACATCACATAGACCACATCTAGGTCGATGTTTTCATATTTTTCACAACAAACTTACAAATTGAACAATTGTATTGCAAACTTGTATTGTATTACAACAAACAAACTCACAACAAACTTACAATTACAAATTCTTCACAAAACATACAAAAATATTCAACTATTTATAAGTCTTTTTCAAAACTTACAATTACATATTATTCACAAAATATACAAAAATATTCAACTATTTCTAAATTTTCAAACTTGAATTACCAATATAAAATCTTCGGTAGACAACACCAAAATCACATTGCCTGACAATAAATAATAACAATTAACATCAGCTAAAAAAATCAAGAAACTCAATACATGTGCAAAAACCACATGTATTGTTCAAAAACCACAACTTAGACAATTCTATAAAACTCACCAAGATAAACTTAATTTTCATGTAACTCAAAGAAATATTTTTCCCAACGAAGTCGCAAATCATACAAATCATCTGGTCTTAATTCTGTTAGGTCATCAAATACCTATAATACATAAATATAACAATATAGAGTTATTTTTAAAAAATTCATATTAAGTCGAAAAACAAAAAGTAAATAACAAAGTAAAGTTATTTTTAGTACCTGCATCCAATTCTCGGTTATATTAGCAGAGACAATATCCAACATATTTTTTATCACATAGTATCCACAATCATTAGAGTTACGTTGTTGCCTTGTCTACAATTGAATGACATAATTAGTGAATATTTATCATAAATTTAACTATAAAATTACAATTTACATCACACTTACATTGGGATGAAGCCATGTAGCCTTTTTTCTATTTTCATTTGCCATTTGATGAATCCCAAAAGAACTAATACAGAAAGATAAACATCACATAACTAAATTTACTCGCCAATGAAAAATCACATAACTATTAGTTGTCAATGAAAGTCACATGAAAGATAAACTTACTTTGTAATAATTTTCTTCGTGTGATGGTCAATTTCCCGATGAAGTGAACAAAATACGACAACTAAATTGTCTCTTGGACACATGACTATTAATTGCCAATGTCTCCTGTACGTGTGTGTGGAAACAGAAAAGTCACATAAAATATATATGTTATCAAAATTAAATAATATAAAACACAATTTCATAAAAATTCTTACCCATGAATTAATGGTAGTAAGTGGCACACTCTTTTTTCATCACATAACTTTTCTAGTACGTAATTTTTAACATCTTCTTGAGATTTCACTACATTATCATTATAAATACACCTAGCAGGGTCCATAAATCCATATAATTCTGAAATGGAATTCTGAAGACATACACGATGAATATACCTGAATAATTTTAAAATAAACATTAGAATTAAAGTGATGAGAGATATAACATATTAATAGAGATTGACTTTAATAAAACAATAAAATGTACTTACGTGCACCAAATTTGCAGAATAGACACGTCAAGCCAATGACCTAAATCCACCAATAACTCTCTGATACATTTAGCTGAAACATAAAAATTAGAGACACTCGCACAATGACTTAATTGTATTGTCAAATGGTTATCATCCATTTTCAAAACCATGAGTAACAATCTCTGAACATCATCAACTTCCACGTCTTTTGTGCTCTCTTTTGTGCTTCCTTTTGCAGCTGAACAACTTCCTTTTCCGCTTCCATCGATAATTTCCAATTTTTCAATGCATTTATTGTCACCTGTGCTTTGTGATAAATCCATATACTTAAGTGTCTCCATTAATGATTGTTGAAACATCTTACGCTCTTCAACCAACTTTTCTTCAAGTTCAGCTCTAAGTTTTGTTTCCAATATTGCAAGTTGTTCATTTACGTAAATATGTTGACGTGATCTTCCAAAGTACTTTGTTTATGGTGTTTTCCAACACCACGAACACGACCTCCATGCTCAGATGTTCCAATTGCTAATGATAAGATATCGTTACGTTCATCCGGAACAATTGCACCTTTTTCAGCTTCTTGAACTAGAGAATCCTACAAAACGCAAAAACATCAATTAACCAATCACAAATATAATGATACTTGAATAATTTTTCGTTGTTTACTTACAATTTTTTCAGCAACCTCTTGTGTAGATTTTGATGTGTATTCTCCTCCTTTCTTTTGTCGTGCTCTCTTCCATAACTCATGGCGTGATGGTGGAGATGGACTATCATTATCATCTAATGTGGAATTATCTCTCGATGATGACTTTTCTTTCATAATTTTCTCCTCAAGCAAGTGATACCCTCCACGAGACAATACGTGTGTGTATACATTCTTGGCCACATTATCCTTACCCTTCTGACTTTTTTCCTATTATAAACTCAAACAAGTAATTAATCACTAAATATAATAAAAATGTTATGCATACAAAAATATATAACTCCTACTAACCTTAAATTCAGGGGTATCTCGAATCTTGAGAAACTCTTTCCATGCGTCTTCTGTAATAAAGTTATACTTGACATATGGAGGAGGATCATTTTCTATGGGATGATGAATATATCTATCTGTGAGTTGTGTCTTAAAACCTCTCCATCGCTCTCCCACATATTTAATCCATTCTTTCTTCAACCTATCCTTCTTTGGATCTTTACATTCTGGAATAGTAAAATGAGCCTACAAATATAATATATGTCATATGTTGTTAATTAGTATATGATTATAAAATATAATAAAGTATTGTATTTAAAATACCTGAATATCAGTCCAAATAGCATCTTTTACGCCTTCATCTACTTCTTTCCAATCATTTTTCACAATACTACAATACTGTCGAGCAAGAGATGCTATATAACTCTTGAAATGTGTAGCATTTTTACCAACACCAATACATTCATAGGTTCTTGCATTAAACTCGACCTTTATCTTTTCACCTGTTTGATGAACTTTGTCAATTTGTGTCATTAAAGTGGGACCTCTAACTCTTCTTTTATTGGGGTTTGAATCACCCATGTATCTGTTTACACAAAACAAAAATAATTAGAAATAATATTAAGCAAAAAATAAAAACAATTAGAAATAAAATTAAGCACAAAATAAAAACAATTAGAAAATAAAGTAACGTGGAATTAACTTATACAAAAAATCTTACTAGTCCTCTCATATCTCTTCTTCATGGTCTATGTGAATAGCATGCACATCATCCCCTTCATTTTCTTCAACGAATGTAGTCACATTTGTTGAGAAAGGATGAGTTTCAGAAATATCAAGATTCTCATAATGATTTTCATCACTATCATGGACCTTTCCTTGTAAAACCACTGACCACTTTTTATTAGAAGGATCTGTGACATAAAACACTTGTTTTGCTTGAGATGCCATGATGAATGGTTCGTTCGCATAAGCTAACTTGCTAAGATCAACCAGTGTAACTCCAAATTCATCGATTCTTACACCACTGTTGATATCAATCCATTTGCATTTAAATACATGAACTTTAAACACAACATAATTAACTTCCTAAATCTCTTCAATCACCCCAAAGTACGGTGTAGATGCCATAACCGGGTTTTTATCTTTAGCACTAGAGAAGTGCATGGACTCGGCCACAATCATTACCCCACTATTTTGCGTGGTACTACAGTCATCCTTTGACTTTGAATAAAAAGAGGTTTTATTAATATCATATCCACTCCAAGTTATTATGTTACATTTAGGCCCGTAAGACAACCACTTAATTGTATTAGAAACACTATCTTCATTAGCAATTATTTCTTTAAACCACTAAGAGAAACTCTTATTATGCTCTTTTAACAACCCTCTTTCATTCATCTTGGGGTACTTTTTCTTTATGATGCTTTTGTGAGCAGATAAGTAAGGTTGAACTTCATCTATGTTATTCAATATATACAAATGCGCTTGAACAACCACATCAATACTTAAGCTCTTGACTTTTAAACCTTGTGTACCCACACCCTCATATCTTCCATCATGACGAGACTTGGGAACCCCTACAACATCCACTCCTGATAAATAGTTAGAACAAAACTCAATTGCTTCTTCTGCAATGTACCTCTCAATAATCGATGCTTCCGGACGGTGTGGGTTTTTTGTATACCCTTTTAGAATCTTCATGTATCGCTCTATTGGATACATCCACCATAAAAAAACTGGACCACATAATCTAATCTCCCTTACTAGATGAACAATCAAGTGAACCATAATGTCAAAAAATGAAGGAGGAAAATACATCTCTAATTGGCACAAGATAATTGTAGCCTTATTTTCCAAATCGTCTAACTTTAGTGGATCAATGGTTTTACAACAAATTGCATTGAAAAATAAGCACAACCTAGTTATAATCTTCCTTACGTTGTTAGGCAATATCCCACGAATAGCCAATGGTAGTAGTTGTTGCATTAAGACATGACAGTCGTGAGATTTTAAGCCAACTAATTTAAAATCTTTAACTGATACAAGCCTCTTGACATTTGATGAGTAACCAGGCGGCACTTTGATACTTTGTAAACACTCACAAAAACTTGTTTTCTCTTTTTTAGACAAAGTGTAGCAGGCAGCAGGAAAATATGTCTTGTTACCTATATATTGTGGAGTTAACTCTTCTCATATACCCATCAAACCCAAATCCAGACGAGAATTAATACCATCTTTTGTCTTACCTTGAATGTTGAGAAGTGTTCTGATTACACTATCGCATACATTTTTCTCCACGTGCATCACATCAATACAATGTCTTACATCAAGATTAGACCAATATGGAAGATCGAAGAAAATTAATCTATTTTTCCATACATTTTTCACAGTAGATCGTTTTTGGTACTTTCCAAAGACAACATCAAGTCCCTGTTGTCGCTGATAAACTTCCTCTCCAGACAAGGGCTTTGAAGCAACACCATGCTCTTGTTCCCCATTGAAATCTTTCCGCAATCTACGATATGGATGATAACGTTTTAGAGATTTTTGATGCCCGAGATAAACGGTCTTCTTTCCTTTTTCAAGCTGATGGTAACAAGTGTCTTTTTCACATATAGGACACGCATTATGCCCTTTAACTTTATACCCAGACAAATTACCATATGCCGGAAAATCGTTGATGGTGCAAAACAACATGGCACGCATATTGAACTGTTCGCCACAATACGCATCAAAAACATCCACCCTTCCTCCCACAACACTCTTAAATCATCAATCAGTGGACTTAGATAAACGTCTATGTCATTTCCTGGTTGTTTTAGGCCCGATATCATCATCGATAACATAATATATTTACGCTTCATGCACAGCCTAGGAGATAGGTTGTAAATCATCAAGAGAACAAGCCATAAGGTATTGACATAAGGTATTGAAAATTTACAAGTTAAAGCGCTTGAAATCAAGAGAACAAACATTGAATCAAGTCATGAACTTACTAGGATTAAGGTCACCACTGACAAGCTCCAACACCAAGTGATTGTTCCCAACAATACCACTAACAAGATTCTTAATAACACCACCAACACTTTGTTTCACACTCACTATGGATTTCACATTATGAGTTTTACTTGTTGCCATCAAAATGATAAACATCAATCTTGTACTCCTCCTTAAACTTAGCAGCAAAATGATGGAACAAAGCCTCATCAAAATCCCTAACCTAACCTAACCCATAACTAACTAGCAAACCTAACCTATATTTTGAATAAGTCACATTACGGATCAAATAAGTGAAGAATGTGACTTACAGTTGAAACGGCGAGCGAGGAGTCGTGAAGGGCGTGAATCGGCCGGCGAGGAGTCGTGAAGGGCGTGAATCGGTGGAGAGGAGTCGTGAAAGGCGACGAGGAGACGTGAAACGGCGTGAAACAGCGGTGAGGAGGAAGTTGTACAGTGAGGCGTATGCGTGAACAGGGGCAGCGTCTGCGTGAGAGGAAATTGTACAGTGGAAATAATGTGCATTTAGAAAATAAACTGAATAATATATATAACCTTTTACATCGGTGGAAACAAAGGACCGATGTAAGGGTTTGGGCCTTTGCAGTTTTTACATTGGTGGAAAAAGGCCCGATGCAAGCGTGTCAGTTTTTACATCGGTGGAAACACAGGATCGATGCAAGCGTGTTTTTATGATGTTTTTTACATCGGTTGGTAGGTTGCCCGATGCAAGCGTGTTTTTATGGGTTTTTTACATCGGTTTAAAATATGCCCCGATGTAATTTTTTTAATATATTTTATATATTAACAATCTGCCTGTGAAGCTTTTACATCGGTTTTTAGTTAACCCGATGTAATATCTTGTTTGTTTTTTATTTACATTTCTGCCACCTTGTTTCTTATTTACAAAAATGCCACCGTATTTTTTTCTGAAAACCTTTTACATCGGTGGATGAGATTGCCCGATGTAATAGGTAGCGAAAAATATTTTTTTTCTTATTTTTTATATCATTGCAAATAAATACCTGATATAAAATATTTTTAATGGTATTTTTTACATCATATATTTTGATACCTGGTGTAAAAACCTTTTCTCAAATGTATTTTTTTTAGTAGTGCTCTATATGTGCGTGTGTGTGAGATAACAATCATTTGGTTAAAATAAATTGTTGAAATTTAATACATCACTTATATAGTCAACACCAAAATCAATTCGAAACAAAATATTAGATACTTTTTGAAAATAATAATAATCAACAAAAAATTTGTATTATATTAGTAGTTTAAAAAAAAATATAATTATAATAATCGATACATTTTAAATAAATCCAAAATATTTAATTAGAAGTAAAGTTTTTAGATTGAAATAAGATTATTTTAAAATAATACATATTTATATAGTTTTTTAAATGATAAATGTCAGCTATAAAATTTTATTTTGATGAATACTTTGTATTTAAAGATTTAATTTGTTATTTAAAATTTAATATAAAAATTTGTACTATCATTTTATTAAAAAATTAAAAAAATTATATATTAATTGATAAAATATTCACAACTAACATATATAAATTATTTTTCATCTATTATTAATATTTTTTAAATAATTAAATGCTTTTATTTATTAAATAAGAAGTATTAATAACATAGATGGTGATGAATTAAAATATTTGTTACTTTTTTAACATATAAAGAAGCCATTATCATATAATATGTCTTCTGTCGCGCGCGTGTATATATATATTTTTAATTGTTTAATATATTTTTTATATCTTCTATACGAAAATTTTCAATTTTCATAAGGTCTTCTTGACTCTTATTCAAAAGTTTCAATATTGTATGTATATTGGACATTTTAAGACAATTATAGATTTAATTGGTCAATAAAAATGAATTTCAATGTAATTTCTTTTTTGTTTTTTTACTGAGAAAGGATAAATCTTATATGAGAGTGGGAGAAAGAGATAACAACTATTTGATTAAAATAAAGTGTTGAAATTTCATTTCTCATTTATAATATTCACATGACCATTTTTTTTCTCTTGATATGTTAAAGAGAAGACTCAAAATTAATGATTTTGTTGAAGTTTTGTAAGATGTTAATTTTTATGTATATCGTTTACATACTAAATGATTTTCGATTCATGTTAAATTTTATATATATCATCTATATGATAATAGCTTTTAATGTAACGGTGAATTTTATTACAAATATGTGGTAAAGAATTATCGAAAGTATCATATAATTAAATTTGACATGCTGGTGTTATTTTATCCGTTCATTGGATTTGTCTTCCAACTTTTAGAGTTCATTTATATTTTAATATAATTAATGGTTAATTTTCTTAATTTAAATATCTTTTTATTCTATTTTTATTTGTTCAAGGATTTGTCCTCCAATTCAAAAATTATTTTTTATGTTTCTTAAGTTTTTGAAATTAAGGATAATGATGAGAAATATTTTAACTATCAAAACATATAATATAATGATGTAGAATAATTTAGAAAAATTGACTATTTATATTTTATTTTATTACTTAATTACAATATTAAATAATTTACAAAGTTAGAATTGAATTATTTAGATTTTTTTTTATTAGTAATGATCATTAATTCTCCATTTCATATCTTATATCATATAATTTAAAAAATATATGACATCATAAATTATTTAATTCGAAAATAGAACGAATAGTTGATATGATAAGAGTTTCTTCGAGTTTAATCCTAGGATCTGGATTCAAACTAAACTCATATTCACAACAAGAAGGACAAAAACCACAAATATATAATATTTATTTATATGTTTTTAATTTCTCTCATCTTATCAAAAATATATGTCCATCTCTTTAAAAGTACATCATAATTAAACTATTACATATTTTAAAATAAAATATTCGTTTATTTTATAATTTAAATGCTTAAGTACCTATAAGATATGGGTACATACATAATGACTGATGCGTGTGTGGGTATGAGTTCGGATATGTAGATTTTGTTAAACGGTAGGTAATGAGAATGAGTATTATAATACTCTACTCAAACTCTACCTATTGACATCTCCATTCACAGTTAGCACTCATGATTTTTTAAAATATTTACCGACTATATATAAAATATATAATAATTAAAACATTTTAGTAAATCGATTATTAAACCAATTAAATTGTGAAATAATTATATTAAAAAATTGAAATTTATCAAACTAATATGATATTTATTTATTTAAATTAAAATTTGATATTTTGTTAATGAAAGAAAAATACAGTAAACATAACTATTTTGGAAGATTTAGTTAAAAGAGAACAAATAAAACTATTTTTAGAATATTGATTAAAAAAGAAAAAAATATTTTAAAAATTAAAAATAATGCTTATATGACATCTCAAAGTTAATTACTTAATTAGTGAAATATTTATAGTTGAATTAAAACAAATAAACGAAATCAAATAAATATAATTATTAAATCCCAAAATAGTAAATATAATTACATGATGAAAAATATGCTTTTATTGACCAAATCCCAATTGTAAAATTTAAAGGTAAAAATAGTATCTTACCTTTTGTGGTGGATGATTGGATAATCACTGCCATAGAGACTAAATCATCTTTCATTCTAAATACATAAAGGTGTTCAAAAATATTCTCATTTTAAATCTTACCTTATTTTCATCTATGTGTTAGACTACATTCTCATTTGTTTACAATTCTAACCATATTACTACTTTGGTCTTATTTATAAGAAAAAAAATTAGTTTTTTTAGATATATTGAATAACTAATATATTTGAATAATATATAGAATAAATATATTAAATATTCAATAAATTTAAAAAGCAAATTTTTCTTATAAGACCATAGGGAGTATAATTCAAAAAGTCTATCTATAAAAAACATTGAAAAAATAAAATTACAACAAACTTCTCCATAGATCTCTATCATTGTAGCACCCATGAGTACACCACACTTATTTCTTATCCTAATTTACTTTTCCTTTTCTTTCATTATTTCTTTTGCTCATGCTCTCAACAATGGTATTAGTGTTGAACTCATCCATCGTGACTCTTTAAAATCACCATTCCAACAACCTACACAAAACAAATATCAACATGTTATGAATGCCTTACGTCGTTCCATCAATCGTGTCAATCATTTCTATAAAGACTCCCTCACTAATACACCTAAATCAACAGTAATCTCAGATAATTTTGAGTACTTAATGAGTTACTCAATTGGCACCCCACCATTTCATGTACTAGGCATTGTTGACACAGGTAGTGATATTGTTTGGCTTCAATGTGAGCCTTGTGAACAATGTTATAACCAAACCACTCCAATATTTAATCCTTTAAAATCATCAAGTTACAAAAACATTCCCTGTACTTCCAAATTTTGTAACTCTTGTAGCGAACAAAATTCTTGTGAATATACTATTAGATATGGGGATCAATCAATTACAAAGGGAGATCTTAGTCTTGAGACTTTTACATTAGATTCCAACACTGGTAATTCCGTTTCATTTCGTAAAACAACTATAGGATGTGGACATAGTAATATAGGGACATTTAAAGGTGCAAGCTCTGGGATAGTTGGTCTTGGAAATGGAGAGTTGTCTCTTATAAAGCAATTGGAAACAACAATTGGTGAGAAATTCTCTTATTGTTTAGTTCCATACTCTCCTAAATCAAACACGTCGAGCATACTCAATTTTGGAGATGTTGCCGTGGTTTCTGGTGATGGAGTTGTTTCAACTCCTATAGTGATAAAGTATCCACCAACATTTTACTTTTTAACATTAGAAGCATTCAGTGTTGGAAGCAAGAGAATAGAATTTGGAGGGTCTTCAAGTGGCCGTGACGACGAGGGTAACATTATAATTGATTCAGGTACAACGTTGACACTTTTACCAAGTGAAGTTTATACTAATTTGGAATCAGCTGTTGCAGAATTGGTGAAACTAAAGCGTGTTGATGATCCTGATCAATTTCTTAACCTTTGTTATAGTCTCACTTCAGATGAGTATGATTTTCCTATAATCACTGCACATTTTAAAGGTGCAGATGTCAAGTTGGAATCTATTAGTACATTTGTTTCCGTTGTTGATGACATTGTTTGTTTTGCTTTTCAATCAAATGAAAATGGTATAATCTTTGGAAACTTGGCTCAACAAAATTTGTTGGTTGGTTATGATCTTCAAAAGAAAACCGTGTCATTTAAGCCTACAGATTGTACTAAGTGGAACTTAATGTAGACATTGTTACTCTACTATTTGATTTTCTAATAATAAACTTTCCATTTTATTTTTCTCTCTCTAATATTAAAGTTAGCTTGCGTTAGACCGATTATTACGTTTATATCTATTTTTTTAAAGAAATTACCAATATATATATATATATATATATATATATATATATATATATATATATATATATATATATATATATATATATATATATATATATATATATATATATATATATATATATATATATATATATATATATATATATATATAATATGGAAGTTACAGTGTTTTATGCTGAAATATTTTATATTTAAATGTTATTTAATTATTATATTGACAAATATATTTATATAGATTATATTAGCTATTAATCAAAATTAAGAGCTTTAATTGATTAAACGGTCAAATAAAATTTAAAAGGTTATATATATATATATATATATATATATATATATATATATATATATATATATATATATATATATATATATATATATATATATATATATATATATATATATATATATGGACTATGGTCTCCAATATACTGTACTACAAGTAGTTTACCTCTTCTCCCTATTTGAAGAGTGTTCAAGGCATTTGGAGTATCAGTTAAGAAATATTCACAAGCCAACAAGTGTCGATCACTTATCTATACACTTTTGTGTTTCAGGATTACAGTGATCATTGGAAAAAGACTTATATCTTATGGAGCTTGGAATTCCTAAAATCCCATCTCTCATATACATGGTTAAATAGCTAAAGTATATTTGTCTGTGTAATAATTACATGTATATCAATGATCAATGAAAGATGGGATTATATACATGTTCATATATACATGTATATCAATTATCACTGGTATATAAGAAAGATGGGACTATAGGATCCTGAAGTTATATACATGTTCATATTTATTTATTCTATTTCGTACTAAAGTATATGGTATAATATGTAGAAAATGTTGGACTTTAGACTTCACACCCAAGAGGGGGGTGAATTGTGTGGTTTAGAAAAACATGGTTTTGAAATCTTTTTCGAATCTTAAAAACATAGTTTGAAAAATATTTTCTAAAACCTAAAATCTATCAGAGTTTCAAAACTTTTTATAACGTAGCATCGGAAAAATAATTTAGAAATAAAATGCATAAAGTAGAAAGTTACGGGATAAGAAGAACATTATGATATATAGAGGTTCGGTCAAAACTGAAGGACTTACTCCTCTCTCCAAGAACTTGTCTTGTGAGTTTATATTAAATACTTGAGAGCTTTTAGTAGGTAAAGCTCACGAACCCCTTTATACAAGGAAATGTTGGTTGTCCTACAACCATGATAATACAAGACGAAATATATAAACGTTCTTCTCTATTGTTGAGGTTGAAGTGGCCAAGCTCCTCTCCCAACTGCAGATCGAAGTACCATCACTTCTCTCTACCAAACAAAATATCTGATTTCAATATGGTTTAGCATGATAACCATTAACCTCTTGTGATTTTAATAGGATGATCAACTAACCTATGGTTTTTTAACGGGCTAACCATGAACCTAATAGTGAGTTCATCAATATTGTTGATCTTCAACCCTTTGAATAAAGAAGAATTTATAATAGTCTTAAGAGAAGCTCAACAAAATTGATAACCTTCAACCTATATAGATTATGGGAATCTAATCACTCAAATTCTCAACCAAAGCTTTTAATGGGTTTAGCTTCAAACCACATAATTTCCCCCTAAATATTGATGATGTTTGTCAAGGTGAATAAAAAACAAACTTGAAGAACTTTATACATTTCTATCCAACCAGAAATACATAAACCTCTCCTAATAAAATAACTTTTCTCACAAAAGCATTTGGCTAAAAGAACTAGTGAGAGAGAGTGACAAAAACTTAGAGAGATAGAGAGTATGTCAATACACATTTCGAGTTTTGGATGATTTAAACCATAGAATGAGACCTCTATTTATAGTGTTCAAATCTTTCAAAAGAGGAAATTGAATTTAATGATTTTTGACTGTTACCAATCGATTAACATAATCGATTACATTAATTAAACGTAACAACTAAGTTGTCCAAAATAGGCAAGAAGTAATTTGTAGCCATTTCAAATCAATTGAGTACATTCAAATTGACTTTATCTTCAAAAACACGCTATTTTAATTGATTGGGCTAATCAATTAAACCCAGTCAAAATATTTTTTATGAATTTTTTAATGTTCCCATTTCTTTCTAGGCAACTTCTACATATTTCTTCAGGACATTTTATTTTCAAATTTTTTTTATAAAAGGATTTTAACTGTGTGTGTGCTTATAGCCAACTACTTCAAAAATGAAATAATTTTTGCTTACATTGATTTACCCCATTGCTAAATTTGGGTACCTTTCTTAAACTTGTGTCAGATGTATTCATTGTGTTGACCTTTTGCTTTGATATATCCTTTGAAGCTTTGTTTCTCTTGTCTGATGTATTCACTGTTATTGACCTTTGCATATTTTCTTCAGTTTTTAAGGCTTTTGATATGATATCTTCATCTAAAGGCCTTTTCTTGAAACCTTTGTGTTTCAAGACTTTATCAATCATATATCAAGCTTATAACTTGCATCTTTGACTGCTTGAGTACATTGGTTGACTTTCTAAATGGTTGCACCTTTTACTTTGGTGAATATTCTTTCATTACTCTTCTATATTAGTCATCGTGTTGCATCTTTATCATGTTGTTTGTATGTTGAGTTGTCTCATTGTATTTGTCTTCTTTTGCATCTTTACTATGCTGAATAACCCTTATGATCTTTCTTCAGCTGTCATCATCAAAACAACATCTATTACCTGCAAAAAAAGTTCTACATTCTCCCCCTTTTTGATGATGACAACACATCTCTTTGAGTTAGATAGGTTGTATACCCTCCCACTGAGAGTGTACTTCTTCCCATTTGTCATAATCAGAAAGGTGGGTAAAAGAAGATATATGCAAATAAATAGTATGATAACATACATGTGACATATTCTAGAAAACATCTTTGCAAAATATATCAAGTATCAAAGCTAATGTAGCAAGGCATAATACATTTTAGAGAATAGCATAGGAACAATCATGATAAAAACATTTAACAAGCATGTTATATAAAGAATCATGGTATCATGAGAAATATCTAAACACATATGTTTGTATAACAGTTATAGAAAACACTTGGCATACATATCATAGGCAATTATCGTGGTATCACGAAAGATAAAGAAAGTGTACTTATAACATTTATCATAGATGAAAATATTTCCTATGTGTGTGGAAAATAAACCTAGAGTATTTATAGACATGACATGCAATTCTCAAAATAATGGGTTATTAAAAAACTTTTCTTACAAACATAACATATAGGAAAATAATCAATTTGCACAATTTTCATTGTAGAGAGAAAATATATTTTCTTTAAATAGTTCTAAAGTTTTCATAAACGAGATTCCTAAAATATGTAGGCATATCATAACAAGGAATACTTATTTGTATAGTAAGGGTATCATGGCATAATGGAAAGGGATACATACTTATTGGTATATTATATCATAAGGTGTAATGGCATGGATTTTTAATTACATAGGCATGGAAAGTAGATTTTCACTTATGCTTCCTATGTATCTAGGGTATATGTCCCAAATTTAATGAGAACATGTTTATTTTGTCTTCTAGACAAGTTTCTTTAAAAGCTATTATGTGTATAGTAGAACAAGGTATATGTTTAATATTTATTTTAATAAGGTAATATATATATATATATATATATATATATATATATATATATATATATATATATATATATATATATATATATATATATATATATATATATATATATATATATATATATATATATATATATATATATATATATATATATATATATATATATATATATATATATATATATATATATATATATATATATATATATATATATATATAAAGGAAAAACATACTTATATTATTAAGATAAAAGAGTACAAAAAGGAAAGTGCAATAGAAAAGTAACAAATGCAAGAATAAAAAATATATAAAGAGAACACAATTGGAAAAGAAACTCTTAATTCATCTCATCATCATCTTCACTTAAAGATAAGGGAGAGATGAGGTTCTTTCTGGTCATTTTATCGATGAGAAGGTTTAGCTTTTCATTCATTTTTCTTTGTTCTTCAAGAATATTGGTGTTGGAGACATATATATGAGTGTTCCTTCTTTCTCTCCTTCTTGGTTGTTAGGCCACATATTCCCCTTGTTGAATTGTGAAGCCCATTTTGCTTATAGAGGGTTGTCATATCTTAATGTGTTGTATGATAGGTTCTTCTTCACCATAAGGGTAGCCAGTGAACTTGAGAATTTTAGTTATGAGTTCAGCGTAAGGAAAAATGTTGTTCTTTCTTTTGCTCTCTATCAAGTGAGTAAGAACTGCATCTACCCATTTTTGATAATTTAATTATGGAGAAACCAGACAACATGTATATCTGGTCTAGAGATGGTGGTGTATTTTCCTTTTCTTAGAAATAAGATTCGGCCAGCGATATAGTGGATCATCCTCATATTTGGGTGGATAATTCCTACATTTAAGGGATGAGGAACAAATGAAGTAAAGTTGATGAGGAATGAGTGAGCAAGAGTATCAAGATAAAGCTCATTACCTTCATAGTCTTAATCGTAATCTTGTTCTAGGTAGGGTATGTTGCAGATGGTGGCAAAATCTTCAAGAGAGAGGATGATGGGATGGTTGTTAACCTTAGAGTTAATGATCCCATTTGTATACATGATATTTTCATAAAACTTTTCTCACAAGGTCGAGATACCTTTCTTTTGGTTTCTCTAAGACAAAGTCTCTTAACCATGCAAAGTTGAATGCTTCCATGAAGGAGAATTATTTGAATATTTCCTCATCTAAGTCGTGATAAGTAAAGAGTTCTCTATCGAAGTAGTAATGGTTAAAGGTGGTTTCTTGATTTTGGTTTGAGAAGTTTTCATAGAAGTAGGAGGGTGGTGGTTGATATGATCGGGTTCTTTTTTGAGCCATTTGGGATAGGTGATGATGATTCTGAGAAACGAGAGTACTTTATGCAAGTATGTAATAGAAATGAAGTTATGAATAAGAAACAAAACGTACCTCTTTATATAGCCTTCATTTAATCGATTAGATAAATTGATTAGCAATGGTAATTTTTGAAAATTTCTCGTTGCAACTTTCTATTGTTGCATTAACATCTCAAGCAATTGGTTGAAATTTGTTCAACGTTCAAATTTTTATCATTTTTTAATCTTTTAATTGATTATGTTAATCGATTGTTTTCTCCCTTTTTTGTTTTTTTTTCTTTTAACTTTGGGACTCTTGGATTTTGTTTCTTTTTAATACATTCCATTCATGCTTTTTACACCCCTAAGCTTAAAAACACTTTAGCATACTTGTTTTATGGGTTATTAAGATATAATAAATCAAGAATATTTATTTAAAATATAAGAAGGGTTTTAGAAAAATTATTTTAAGGGGTTAATCAGATTAACTGATTATTTTCAACCTTAAAATAATTTTTACTTGCGTCAAGAAAAATCCTTGACAAAATCTCCCTTAGGAAATAAAAAAGAACTTTATTAGTGTATCCTCCTTAATACATCATTGTATGTAGAGTTGGTGAATAATCAGGTAAATAAGTCCATTACAGATTTATCTTCTTTAGCGATCATCTTAGGTCATAAATTGAGAAATTCTCAATTTTAATTTGATCATTATTTTATTTTCAGGATCAAATATTTAAAGAAAAATATACTTATAGAGTATAATACTGTATTTAAACAGTTTCTTAAATAATATCTTATGATTCCAACCTGCACAATAATATGCAAAACAAGAAGATGTTATTTTGATTTTTGCTTTTTATCTCTTATATTACTTGTAGGATATCTTTGAGCATGTATCATAGTTTTTAGAGAGTGATTCTTTATATTTCTCCCAAGGTTGAAATCTCCTTTTCTTTGTTCAACTGACTGAAGAATTTTCTTCATTTTTTGAAGTTCTTTGAACATGAGAATTCTTTGATTGATGTTGAACATGTATGATGATCTTCATTGTATCAACTTCCATTCTTTCTAAAACTTATAGAGGTTTTTTATCTATAGATTTAAGATTTTGGAAAAAAATTTCAATTCTCAAATCGTTAGATAAAGATTAGTAACACTAGTAAAAAAATGCAAGAAATTTTTTTCTTCGCCTCATGTGTTCATATCCTTTGGTTTGATACTTGGAGAAACTCCTTATATCTTTCCAAATTATCATACATTTCCTTGGAAATTTTCAAAAACAAATTTTAAAAATATTATTGGTCAAAAGGATTTTTCCACTTCTTCATTATTTATTTAATGAGAAAGGTAAAACAGACCATTAGGTAATCTCAAAGAAGAAGGAAAATTTTATTTTGAAAAAGAATTTTGAATAAAAAAGTTTTCAAAAGATGGTTGGAAAATTTGATGCCACTTGTTGGACTTGATACTTCACACACAAGAGAGGGGTAAATTGTATGGTTTGGAAAAACATGGTTTTGAAAACTTTTTCGAAGATTAAAAACATAGATTGAAAAATATTTTCTAAAACTTAAGATCTATCATAGTTTCAAAAACTTTTAATAACTTAGCAGCACAAAAATAATTTTGAAATAAAATGCGGAAAGTAAAAAGTTAAGGGATAAGAAGAACACTGAGATATATAGAGGTTCAGTCAAAACTAAAGGACCTACTCCTCTCCCCAAGAAGTGGTATTGAGAGTTTTTGTTAAATACTTGAGAGCTTTTAGTAGGTAAAGCTCACTGTAATACGGTGGGAGAACTGACTTTTTGGTTTTATCCAAAATATGCGGATAGCTAGAGTCTCCACCGACTTTTCTTTTATCCAATAAGGAAAAGGTGAAAAGAACGGGAAAAACCTTGATAGATTTTGAGTTCGGGGGGTAAGTTATGAAAAGGGAAGGTGTTAGCACCTTTTTCATCCGTAGTTATCTACGGGATCTTAATCGTTTAACTCACTTTGAAAATTGCTTTGTGTGTGTTTGAAAATATTTTGAAAGTTTGCTAATGTAAGGCGAACTTTGTAATAACTCTTGTATCGGTCCTCAAGAGTGTATACAAAGCGTTTGTTTGAAAGTATTTTGAAAGTGTGATGTGAGAAATGTTTTGTTTTTGTGAGCAAGAGATTAAAAGTTCTACTCACTCAAGGTCATTCTTGTACTTTTCCTTCCCCTTTAGATAGTTCTATCCATACCATTAGTTAGTAGGAAGCGCTAGCGTTTAATGTGAAGGGACAAACGAAAGGTCATCGTACGGTCATTGAAGGAAACTTGTAAGGACGCTTTATCAATTATGTAAGGGACTAGATCATTTATCTAAAGGAAACATTCAAAGAGTCATCGAGGGACTATGATCTTTTATTTGAGGGATTTTACTAAAGCATCACTACTTTCGAGGGACATTATCGTTTTGTTCTGAAGGCAACAAGAGAGGTTATCCTAGAGGTACGAGTGTACAAGTGTGTTGTATTCAATTATTTATCTTTGAATTTAGGGTTTTCTATCGATTGGGTTTTTATCTTTCCATACAACCCTAATCACTAAGCAGTAGTATAGTAAATATTAAAAAAGTAAAATGCGGAAAGTAAAGTTCCTACTATATTACATGGATTTGGGGCAATACATAATAGTAAAGTGCGGAAAAAAAAAACCTAGAACTATTACATTCTGGATCAGTTACGTAATAATGGGAAATGCAGGAGATAAAGATTACATTAACACAACCTATACAACTTGATCTATGAAATTACAATAAGAAAAAAGGGAAGAGGAAAACAAAATATTTATTGGCGATTTTTTTATGAAAAAATGGTTTTTGATGATGATTAAAATAAAACCTAAAAAAGCTAATTAATTTCAATTAATAAAATATTAATTAATTAAATTAATAAAAAAAACCTAAAACCTATTTAATTAGGAATTGTAAAAAAGGGTTTTATGTTTATGGTTAAGGGGAAAAGAGTTAATGTCTATGGTTAAAAAGAATGACAAAACAAGGTTAGAAATAGAAAACATGGAAAAATGTCAGGGGTGGGTGTTAAACCCACACCCTTTGCTCCCTCAGTAGTTCAGCTTGCCACCAGGTCAAGCGTGCTTTGGTGTCTACCCACTGTGCGCTACACAAAATGTAAGAAAACTGTGAAAATTATCAAAAACATGAAGAAAAAACCAAAAAAGGCAGGGATCGAACCCACGCCCTGGTAGAGTAAATCCTTAACATGTGTGTGTTTGCCACTGGGGTGGCTATTTCATCCGGTCATTCCATGAAATTGAATAAATATGTAATGAACTCAATTGCCTGAACCAGAGAAGCGTCGGAGCCCTAGCCCAGGTCATCTTCTCCGGCGACTACGTTTACTTGTACTTGCAAAACAAGGAATTTCAGTGGTTCAAAAGCACCCTACCCCCTTAATTTGGGCCTTGCAATTTCAATGGAACCCTTATTTTTGGCTAATTCCTACTGTATTATGAGATACAACATAAAAGACCCAAAATGGTGCAATCATGGCAACCTTCAATTTAGCCATTATAGGGACCATGTGATGGGTCTATCCTACATAGTGATACCTCAGAGGAATGTTAGCGGTGTTAGTTTCTAATAAAGCATTAAGAAAAAAAATGAATTTATAAACTAATGACAATCAAAGATACATGGGATGTCAGTTTTGTATGCTTTGGATCATCAAGATTGATCCATTCATACCCTACAACACTTCATAAATTGAATGGGACAAGTATTTGACCTTGAAGGAGGCTGCAAGATAGGGTTTTGATTTTCCCTAGTTTTGATTTTTTTGGAATTTTGGAAAGGTGATCTTATAAGAAGTTTTCGTGTCCTTGTTATGTCTAAACAATGAGAATATATAGAGAGGAAATTACGTCAAACAAGTGGGCTTGGACCTTTGTAAGAAAAGCCTTGATTTTATCTTATTTAATTTTGAATTTAAATAAATAAAAATCAAAATAAATAGAATAAAAACCCAAAGGGTGCATGGATAATTTCAGAGGTTCACAATGAGGTCTTATGCACGTCTGAACCTTAAAACATCAGCCCATTAGCCCAAAAACTCAAGTTTGATCACTTTGGGATTCATGCATTTTCTCAAAATTGAACAACTTGCACCAATCATAACTCTCTCAATTTTTATCATATGAATGTGATCTTTGACTTTTAGGAAAGCCCAAGATGTCCTATACAATCTATATGTTGGGTCATTTTTGAATTTGAAGAATTTATATTGAAGTAAGTTGGCTTGACAAAAAGTTTCTTTTTGTTGACTTTTAGAATGAACTATAAAGTTTTGGCCCATATCTCTCAAATGAAGCATTTTTTAGACTTGAGCTTAGAGATAGAAAGTTGTAGAGAATTGAATTTCCTTTAACATGAGCATTGGTTGAGAAAATTATGATGAAGCATGTGAAAGTTGTGCTTGGTCAAAGTTCAGTTGACTTCTCTTTTAAAAAACCCTAATTTGGTAACTTTTGACTTTTGGTGAATTAATATTTTCTTGATGAATCATGATCAACCCTTGATCAAATGATGAATAAGACTTCAAAATCTTAATTTTGACCAAAAATCTTGATGTTTGACTGTATGTTGACCATAGTTGACTTTTTGTCCAATATAGTTGATTTTAAATCATCTGAGCAATTGACTGAGCAAACTTGTGATGCAAGGCTTGAAACTTGACATGAGGGTACCTTGAAGCATATGAGAAACCATGAAATCCAATTGAGGAATTAGAAGCTCAATTTCCTTTTAGAAATACAAAACCATAGTTATAGGACCATCTTCTTAGGAGGAGGGTTTGTCTGGTCATTTCATGAGCAACCTTGAGCAATTGAAAACCCTAGAAGCATGAGAAGATATCTTGAAGAAAATGAGAGGGAAAATTTTGGGGTACAAAAGTTGCCCATGTTCAATCTTGTTAAACCTGAAGAGTTAGATTGGCATGTCTGTCATTCGTGATCTGAAGGTGGAAGATGGTTGAACACTTAAGTACCCAGAAACTTTCACTCGCATGTGCACAGAGTGATACTTGGTTGATAATATTGTTTGAATGGGCTTAAAGACGCCATTCAGGGAGATGATAGAGTGTTGTCGGATATGGGCTTATAGATGCCATTTAGAGTAACTATTGATAGGAGTATCAAAATGAGTCTATGCTTAACTATATCTGAAGAATGCTTTTCAGAATAAATCTCTGAGGAAAATGCTTATCAAATTTAGTCTATAAGGAAAATGCTTATCAGATTTGGTCTCTAAGGGGAATGCTTAGTCCTGTAGATAGTCGCCCCATCCTGCTTCGGGAATTGATCTACGATATGCTTTTGTTGGTAAAACCGTCCTATTTCGAGAATTTATACCACCTGGTCATATAAATAAGTGCCCCATCTTGTTTTAGGAATTGATCTTTGCCTGGTCATATAGATAGTTTACCGTCCTTATTCGAGAATTTATCTTTGACCTGCTTTTTATCGGTAAACATGTCCTATTTCTGGAACTCATATTGCTTAGTCGTATAGATAGTTGCCCCGTCTTGTTTCAAGAATTAATCCTTGATCTATTTGAAATTTGCTGGTGGTATTTGTCTATTTGTGAATTTTTACCTGAAAAGATGAAAGTTAGTTTTATGCAATGTCATGATGGATGTAATGCATTGCGTAATGGTTCTCTTAAAATAAATGAGAATGTTATATGTGTTCCGTATGCATATGCTATGATATTTTGTGAATGATGTATGGATTTAAGATGTCGTTGATGGCAACGGTAGATTTGTATAACATCTTCGACTGGGGAAAATACATCCATGACTGTTGTAGGGGATGAAGAATAGGAATCTTCAATCTTGTTTAGAATGTCATCGCGGGGGATTCCTGCCTTCTATTTGAGGATATTCCACTGGGGACGTTTGACTTCAACTTGGGGATAGAAGAATTCCAAGAACATTGGTCGTTCATCGTTGGATTCCTACGTACCCTTACCGGGGGACAAAAGAGATGGATAATCCTCTGATGTGTTATTTGACTAAGTTTCAGATATGGATGTCAACTCTTCTGGGGAGGACAAAGTTGAATGACATCTGGACGGAGAAGAGAATCATGTCCGGGAATCGCAATGATCAGAGAAATAACCTCTGATTGGGAAATAAACCCTATTGGGGAAATAAACCTTGTTGGGGAAATAAACCTTGCTGGTGAAGAGAATTCTGCTGGAGGAGAGAGTTCTACCGGGGATTTTACAGTGTTGGAGAAATAAACTCCACCGGGGAATATATCTTTGTCCAGGATGAGCTTGTAAAGGTAGCTTTGCGGAGATTTATCTGTGGGGATTTGTGGACGACTTGAACGTTATCCCAGCTCTTAGAGTCTTTAGTAAATGCTAACCCTATTTTTATTCACATTTTTGTTAGAAGTAATCATATTCATATGCATATGTTCACTCAATTTGTCATTGGATGTTTTTGCAAACAAAATAGAGAAAGTAAATTTGAATTTCGAATTATATTTGTATTGATAGTTTACCTATAAATAGGAAGTTTTATACAAGGAGACAAAAATCCTAGTAAGAGGAAATCGTCGTAAAATGAAAAGAGTACAAAGTAAAACAATGAAACACAACTATGTAGAAACGATCCCATCAGGTTTCAACTCTGCTATTGCCCCTATGTCTTCAAGCATCTCATCCCTTGCTGTCGGAAGAAGTTGATTGAATTGATATGTACCATTTGAACTTGATGCTAGTAAAGCTGGTTGTAAGTAGATGATCCAACAGGACATAGTCGTACACTTTAATCCCTAACTTTTGCCTGGACTGCCCTTTTGGGTTTTCAGTCCACTAGGATGCCCTTTTTGACTAAACCGCCTATTCAGATTTTCGACTTGTCGGGTGTAATTTTTTCCTGAACCCTTTTGATTCGTCGGGATGCCCTTATTTTTTCCTAGGCCAATCAACCTAGCTAGTCACTTTTAATGCGTAGTATTATTTGACTATGTTCGCGTTCACAGGGTGCAGTAAATCTTCACCGTCCATTGTGGTCAGTATCATAGCACCGCAAGAAAATATCCTCTTAATCACAAATGGCCCTTCATATATGGGAGTCCACTTGCCCCTGGGGTCACCTTGTGGTAAGATGATGCACTTTATTACCAAGTCACCATCCTGGTATTCCCGATGTTTGACTTTCTTATTGAAGGCTTTGATCATGCATTGCTGATACATCTGACCATGACAAATAGCCGCAAGCCTTCTCTCATCAATCAAACTTATCTGGTCCAGCCTAGTCTGAATCCACTCGTCTTCGTCTAAATTTGTGTCTTTCATAGTCCTTAGGGAAGGAATCTGGACTTCGATAGGTAGGGCAACTTCCGTATCGTAGACTAGAGAGAACGGGGTTGCCCCAGTTGATGTACATACTGAAGTGCGATTGCCACAAAGAGAAAATGATAACATCTCATGCCAATCTTTATATGTCACCGTCATCTTCTACAAAATCTTCTTGATGTTCTTGTTGGCGGCATCCACTGCACCGTTCATCTTCGGTCGATACGGAGAAGATTTGTGGTGTTTAATCTTGAACTGCATGCAAAGTTCCGTGATCATAGTATTATTGAGATTGGTTCTGTTATCCATGATTATCCTTTCGGGGATTCCATATCGACAGATAAGATTATGCTTAATGAATCGGGCCACAACATTCTTGGTAATAGAGGCAAATGAGACTGCTTCAACCCACTTCGTAAAATAATTGATATCGACTAGGATAAAATGATTCCCATTATAAGGGTTAGGCTTAATCTCTCCAATCATATCAATGCCTCACATTGCAAACGACCAAGGAGCAATCAAGGCATTCAAAGGAACCAGAGGCACATGTACTTTGTCAGCATAAATCTGGCATTTGTGGCAAGTTCTAGAATGTTGATTGCAATAATTTTCCATAGTAGACTAATAATAACCCGCTCTCAAAATTTTCTTATCCATCGTGTGCCCACTGAAATGAGTACCAAAGATACCTTCGTGCATATCTTCCATAATGTTCTCCGCTTCCTTCTTGTCTACACAACAAAGCAAAGTTGAATCGTGATTATGCTCGTACAAAATTCCATTACTCAGAAAGAACATGGCAGAGAACCTCCGTAGAAATTTTTTGTCATTGATAGATTCCCCCTCGGGGTACTCTTGAGCCTCAAGGTATCTTTTTACTTCGTGAAACCAAGGCTTTTCCTCTACTCCATCAGTATCAACTTCGTAGAAATACGCTAGATCGTCTAGCTCTTTAACAGTGATTCGAGGAGCTTCATTATCCCATCTGACTTTGAACATAGATGACATGGTAGTTAATGCGTCTTCCAACTGATTCTTTTCTCATGGAATATGTTCAAAAGTGACTTCGTCGAAGTATGAAATTAATGTCAACACATGCTCCCGATAAGGAATGAGATTTTGGTGCTTTCTATCCTATTCTCCCTTAACCTGACAGATCACTAGGTCTGAGTCCCCATATACATCCAAGAACTTGATTCTCATGTCAATAGCAGATTTGATACCCATGATGCATGCTTCGTACTCGGCCACGTTGTTGGTACAGTCAAAGCACAGTCTAACAGTAAACAACATATGGCAACCCTCATGAGAGACAATCATAGCACCAATTACATTACCAAGTGTGTTAGAAACTCCATCAAAAACCATATTCCATCGGGATCCTGGCTCAGGTCCTTCATACAGCCCAAGTTCTTCATAATCTGTAACTAGCATGATATTCTCATCTGAGAACTCAAAATTCATAGATCGATAGTCATCTACCGCTTGATGAGCCAAGTTATCTTCTAGTACACTTCCTTTGATTGCATTTTGATTGGTGTACTAAATGTCGTATTCTGTTAAGACCATTTGCCATCTGACTATCCTTCCGGAGAGAGCTGGTTTTTCGAATATGTATTTTATAGGATCCATCTTAGAGATCAACAAAGTAGTATGAGTCAACATATACTGTCTTAGTCAGTGAGCAGCCCATGCCAAAGTGTAGCAAGTTTTCTCGAGTAGTGAGTATTTTGTTTCACAGCCGGTAAACTTTTTGCTAAGGTAGTATATTGCATGCTATTTTCGACCAGACTCGTCATGTTGGCCCAGTACACACCCCATTGAGTTCTCTAACACTGTTAGGTACATGATCAGAGGTCTTACTTCAATTGGCGGCATTAGAATCAGAGGTTCTTGGAGGTACTCATTAATTTTGTCAAAAGCTATTTGACAGTCGTTGTTCCATTTTACTACTTGATCTTTCTTCAGTAACTTGAAGATCGACTCACTAGTAGCGGTCAAATGGGAAATAAATCTGGCAAAGTAGTTCAATCGTCCTAGGAAACCTCTAACTCCATTCTCAGTATGTGGAGCTGCCATTTCTTGAATGGCCTTAACCTTGGAGGGATCAACTTTAATACTTTTACCACTAACAACGAAACCCGGGAGCTTACCAGATCTCACCCCAAAGGTGCACTTGTTAGGATTCAATCTCAGCTTGTACTTCTTCAGTCTCTCAAATAACTTGTGTAGGTGGTCAAGATGTTCTTCTTCAGTATGAGACCTAGCTATCATGTCTTTGATATAGACCTCTATTTCGTGATGAATCATGTCATGGAACAAAGATACCATAACACGCTGATATGTCGCACCGATGTTCTTTAAATCGAAGGACATAACCTTGTAACAGAAAGTTCCTCACTATGTAATAAAAGTAGTCTTCCCCATGTCTTCAGATACCATCTTGATCTGATTATAACCCGAGAAACCATCCATGAAGGAAAATAGTTTATGCTGAGCAGTGTTGTCAAGCAGAATGTCAACACACGGAAGAGAAAAGTCATCTTTGGGGTTCTCCCTATTTAGATCCATATAGTCTACACACATACGCACTTTGCTATCCTTTTTAGGTTCTGGAACCACATTTTCAATCCACTAAGGATAGGACGTAACAACTAAGAAACCTGCATTAAATTGCTTCATAATCTCAACCTTGATCTTTTCTGACATCTCGGGACGCATACGACAAACGTTTTGCTTCCTTGGAGAATAACCTTCTTTCATCGGAAGACAGTGAACCACAATATCAGTATCAAGTCCTGGAATGTCTTTGTATGACCAATCAAAGATCTCAACATAGTCACACAACATATGGATTAATTTGTTTTTGCCACTGTTTTCTAGGTTGACACCTATCTTGACTTCTTTCTTGTCCTCTTCAGTACCCAATTTCACAACCTTGACTGGCTCTTCACGCGGTTGTATGGAATTTCCCTCTTGCATTAATAGTCTTGAAAGCTCTCTAGGTACTTCACAGTCTTCCTCACCTTCGCCCTCGGCTTGGGAGATCGAATTTTCAAAGTCATAAGTGGCAATAGCAGAATTGTTATCAATGGGATCCGAAGCGGATGTGGATCTGCAATTTATTTTGTGGGTGTGTGTAAGAAGACATAGCTATTTTGAACGTGTAATAAAGTAAAAGAAAGACAAAGAGCACAAAATTTGAATGCAAAACACCCAATGCTTTATTGAATGAAAATATGTTAATGAAATGACAACCCTAACAAATAGACCGTTATGCCCGGGGTAAGGCACAAGGCTTAAAGTTATTGTTTTAAAAAAATTACATAGCTAAAACTTTGAAAACAAAAAGAGACAGAAAATAACATTTACTCTTGATTAAATGAGATTGGTATAACATCTTCAGTCTTCCAATTGCTTAGCCCATTGCTGATGGTGGGAAAAATCCAACTGTCTAGGTCGTAGTCACTGTCAGCATCTTCTACCACATTGACTTTATTGTTGCTGGCGCGGAATGATGGTCTTCCAGCACGAGCACGACGAACAACCCTATGAGCCTATGTAGTGAAACCCAAACCAAATTTATTAGACTTGTAAGGAATGTCGGGAAGCTGACCCCAAGTAGTGAAACCACCTTCTTCTACTACAGCTCTGGCGTCTTTCAGAGAAGCCATTCTGGGCGGAACCTTGGTAACCTTACGGATAGGAAAACATCTTCGGTAATGGTAGTTGTTCGAGGAATAACTTCAAAAGTCCGGCAAGGAGTTTCAATGAATTCACTGTCCATCTCAACATACTTGAATGAGTTTAAGTGACTCACCATAAACTCTTCTTCACCATAAACTGTAACAACCTTTCCTTTCACGGTATATTTCAACTTTTGGTGTAGGGTTGAAGTAACAGCACCTGCCCCACGAATCCAGGGGTGTCTAAGTAAATATGAATAGGTCAGACGAATGTCAATCACATAAAAAGTTGAGTCAAAGACCTGATTACCTACTTTGATATGAAGATCCACCTCTCCATGTACCGTCCTTTTTGATCCATCAAAGGCTCTGATCATAATATCACTGGGTTTTAGCACAACCCCTTCACAGTCAAGCCTGTCTAGAGCACCTTTCGGTAAAACATTCAACAAGGAACCTGTATCAATCAACACATGAGCTAAGGTAGTTCCCATGCATTCAATAGAGACTTACATAACCTTATTATGGCTCTTTCCTTCAGGAGTCAAATCTGCATCAGAAAATCCCAGCCCATTATTAGTAGTCAGACTAGCAACATAATTTTCAAATTGATCAACAGAGATTTCTTGTGGTACATGAGCGGATTTTAAGAAATTCACCAAAGCCTGAGCATGGGCTTTAGAACACAATAACTAGGATAACATGGATATCTTGGAGGGAGTCTGTCCCAATTGCTCAACAATCTTGTAATCACTTTTTCGGATGATTTTTAATACCTCCTCCAACTCTTTACTCGAGGTATCTTCAATGATAACTTCTTTAGGTACCTCCATATGGGCAGGCTCTGTCATTTGTTCTTTGCCCCGAGTCTCAGTAGTTGACTTGGTAGCAGTAACATGAACTAGTGTGGTAACATTGTTCGGAGATATTTCGAGAGAGAAAACTCTTCCACTTCTAGTAACTTTACTGGACCCAGCAATATTGTCAATGTTGGAATCAATACCTTCACTCTCAGTAGTCAATGGTTCTTGCTTACTGCGTGATAGTAGACGTCGACCCTATAATTCCAAGGGATAACTTTGTCTGAGGAACATGGGATAGGTCTGGGTGCGTTGATTATCAGAGGAGCGACTCTAGGTTCAGTTGTAATTTTCACAAGGCCTTTGGCAGTGATCCTGATAGGAGGGCCAAAAATTACAGATACCTCATCAAACTCCAAGTCTTGAAAGAAATTCTCAATAGAAGGAATCTTCTCAACTAGAATTATATGGTTATCCATCAGACGCTGAACACCTTCTTTCAACAACTTGCAGCCATTGGGTTGGGCTATGCAATAGTAACACCTTTCAATGCATCCCGGAAATAAATCGGCTTACAGTAGATTCTTCTTAATAATCAGGAGGGGAGTAATCAATTCACTTACAACAGAAACATATGAAACATCATCAATAGCACTTATGTCTTTGTCATGCTTAGGAATAAGTGCAGTAATCACATTGGGGCTCTCAGGAGGATCGAAATAAATCTCTTTATTGTCAATCATATCTTGAACCTTGTTTTCAGAGGCCCAACAATTGTTAGTATCATGCCCTAGACTGTTGGAATGATAGGCACATTTCTCATTGGGATTGTATCGAGGAGAGGAGGTGTTGGGATTCTGAGGAGGATCTATTAATGTAATCAGGTTTGCTTTCAATAAGTATTGTAATGACTGAGATAATGACATGTTAATCTTGGTAAACTATCTTCTGGGTGTGTCTGATCTATGATGATTGCTTTGTTGATGTTGTTGCACAGGCGCTGGATTAGAAATTAGCACAGCTCCTACAAACTGGTTGCGATCACTTCTAGCACAACCGTTCTGGCCATAAACAACATTAGTTTATTTCTTACTGTTGAACTTCTTCTTCATAGTACTTAAAGATGCAGCCACTTGAATTTTTCTACTCCTGATTCCAACTTCGACATGTTCCCCTGTTAATATCAACTCGGTGAAACCAGATGAAGAGCTCCCAATCAAATGATTGAAGAAAGGACCTGTCATAGTTCCCATAAACATATCAACCAACTCCATATCAGACAAAGGAGGTTGAACACTTCCCGCTAGATCTCTCCATTTCTGAGCATACTCTTTAAAGCCTTCATTTGAGCGCATGGTTATGCTTTGTAATTGCACATGGATTGATGCAAGGTCAGCATTGTATTGGTATTGTTTGTAGAACGCAATAGCCAAGTCTCCCTAAGTTTGGATATTGGTCCCTTCTAGTTGATAAAACCATTCCAGCTGTGTCCCAGATAGGATCTCTTGAAAGAAATGTACCCATAACTTCATGTCGGCAGTGTGGGGTTGAATCTTCTGAACATAAGACCTCAAGTGAATCTTAGAACAAGAAACACAAGCATACTTTGCAAAAGTAGGGACTTTGAATTTGTGAGGGATAACAACTCCTGGAATAAGACTCAACTCTTCAAAATATAACCCAGGCACTCTCTGGATCTCCATAGCATTGAGACGATCTTCCAGTTGTTTGTATCTTTCATCGGCAGGAGGATACTGTTCATCAGAATAGTCTTCTTCATCAGGAATTTTGCTAGAACCAAGGTTGCTTCCCCCCTCAGCTTTGATACTTTTACCGTCTTCCTCTTGATTGTCATATTTATATGATGGGATGTCAAAAGCTTGAACCTGTTTGGCGGGACCTCTGAATCTTCTTCCCATGTTGAAGATACCAACCAGTTTCCTAGTCTTTTTCTTCTTGGCGATGAGCGCCATTAGTTCTTTCTGCCCCTTGGCTAAGTTTTGGAGCGTCTCTTGGAATTGAGCGTTTTGGGTATGAAGATCTTTGATGGTTTTTTCGAGAGCCATCTTTTACTTAAATAAACAGCAAGAAGATGAGAAAACCTGTCTTGGGAGATACCTTTTATGATATGATGCGTATGGTATGTGAATGCACAAGCAATGTTTTCAAGGATCTCGCGGGATAAACAAAAATGAAATGTTAGAAGTTGAGTCTGGCTGCAGCTTTGACTGAAGAACTTTGCATCTTTGAACGTCTTATGAGAATTAAGCTCACCATGTCGAGTGGCTCCTAGCCTTTGACTCAAGAGAACGTACTTCGATCTTTGACGACATCTGGTCAGAGAAAAATAAATCCTCTTATTCCTTGCTATAAGTATGGTTCATGATAAACCTGTATCATAGGTCTCAGAGATTGTTGAAATGGTTAATGAAAATGTGATGTTATGATGTCATAATGTCATGTTTGAACATATAGAAAACACAAACAAAGCACACAAGAGCCTTAGGTTTAAAGGCTTGCACGAGGTTCGCAGGTAAGTACCCTTTTTATAGAAGTTGAGTTGGCTCAACCAATCCTAAAAAGTAACTGGGTTCTAGGAGTCTCATATCACTGATCTTTCTCACATGTTTTACTTTAGCACGGAAACTGACTTTCCACCAAAATATCCCGAAAGTCGAATCTCAGTGAGCGTAGCATCGAGTATCAACAAACTTTAGACTGCACCAAAGCTGGCCATCTCACTACCTTCTAATGGCCAATATGGGTCAATTAAGGTTCTAAAGGTCAGTTAGTGCTTATGACACCACGCGACAACCTAATGTTATCCTCGATTAACTTAAGGAACACCAGTATAAACCAAAGTGTCACACTAACGTAGCCATCACTTAAACCATATCGGTCTATGTCGTAAAGTTTCCATGATCTATTACTACTTACCTAAGGTATCCCTAGATCCGGGTGTAGTATCTTTGCAAGAAATTAAACCCAAGCAACCCTTAATGATAAAGCAAAAAATCAAATGAAAAGTGATCTAAGACTATAAGGTAGCCCCTCTTTTTTAAGTATGTCCCCATCAGAGTTTCCAGTTCTCTAATACGGTGGGAGAACTAACTTTTTGGTTTTATAAAAAATGTGCGGATAGCTAGAGTCGCCACCGAATTTTCTTTTATCCAATAAGGAAACGGTGAAAATAACAGGAAAGACCTTGATAGATTTTGAGTTCGGGGGGTAAGTTATGAAAAGGGAAGGTGTTATCACCATTTTCATCTATAGTTATCTACGGGCTCTTAATCCCTTAGCTCACTTTGAAAATTGATTTGTGTGTGTTTGAAAATGTTTTGAAAGTTTGCTAATGCAAGGCGAACTTTGTAATAATTCTTGTATCGTTCCTCAAGAGTGTATACAAAGCTTTTGTTTGAAAATATTTTGAAAGTGTGATGTGAGAAATGTTTTGTTTTTGTGAGCAAGAGATTATAAATTATACCCACTCAATGTCATTCTAATAATTTTCCTTCTCCTTTAGATATTGCTATCCATACCATTAGTTAGTAGGAAGCTCTATCGATGGATGTGAAGGGAAATGCGAAGGGTCATCGTACGATCATTGAAGGAAACTTGTAAGGACGCTTTAGTGATTTCGCATGGGACTAAATAATTTATCAAAAGGAAACATCGAAAGGGTCATCAAGGGACTATGATATTTTATTCGAGAGACTTTGCTAAAGCATCCCTACTTTTGAGGGACATGACAGTTTTGTTCTGAAGGCAACAAGAGAGGTTATCCTAGAGGTGCAAGTGTGCAAGTGTGTTGTATTCAGTTATTTATCTTTGAATTTAGGGTTTTCTATCGATTGGGTTTTTATCTTGCCACACAAACCTAATTACTAAGCAGTAGTAATATAAAAAAAGTAAAATGCAGAAAGTAAAGTTCCTACGCTATTACATGGCTTTGGGGCAATTACATAATAGTAAAGTGCGGAGAATAAAAACTTAGAACTATTACATTCTGGAGCAGTTACATAATAATGGAAAATGCGGGAGATAAAGATTACATTCACGCAACCTATACAACTTGATCTATGAAATTACAATAACAAAAAGGAAAGAGGGAAACAAAATGTTTTTTAGCGATTTTTTATGAAAAAAAGGTTTTTAATGATGATTAAAATAAAACCTAAAAAAGCTAAATAATTTTAATTACTAAAAGACTTAATTAATTAAATTAATAAAAAAAAATCTAAAACCTAATTCAATTAGGGTTTGTAAAAAAGGATTTTGTTTTTATGGTTAAGCGAAAATAGGGTTAAAGGGAAAAGAGTTAATGTTATCCAAATCTAGGGTTAAAAAGAATGATAAACCAAGGTTAGATATAGAAAACTTGGAAAAATGTCAGGGGTGGGTGTTGAACCTACACCCTTTGCTTCCTCAGTAGTGCAGCTTGCAACCAGGCCAAGCGTGCTTTGGTGTCTATCCACTGCATCCTACACAAAATGTAACAAAACTGTTAAAATTATCAAAAACATGAAAAAAAACACAAAAGGCAAGAATCGAACCCATGCCCTGGTAGAGTAAAGCCTTAACATGCGCGCACTTGCCACTAGGGTGGATGTTTCATCCGGTCATTCCATGCAAACGAATAAATATGTAATAAACTCAATTGCCTGGACTAGAGACTACCTTCTCCGGCGACTACGTTTCCTTGTACCTGCAAAACAAGGAATGTTAGTGGTTCGAAAGCCCCCTACCCCCCTAATTTGGGCCATGCGATTTCAATGGAACCCTCAGTTTTGGCCAATTCCTGTTGTATTATAAGATACAACATAAAAAACCCAAAATGGTGCAATCATGGCAACCTTCGATTTAGCCATTATGGGGTCCATGCAATGAGTCTATTCTGCATAGTGATACCTCAGAAGAATGTTAGTGGTGTTAGTTTCGATTAAAGCATGAAGAAAATAAAAATATGAATTTATAAACTAATGGCAATCAGAGATGCATGGGATGTCAGTTTCGTGTGCTTGGGATCATCAAGATTGATCCATTCTTACCCTACAATACTTCAGGAATTGAACGGGACAAGTATTTAGCCTTGAAGGAGGCTGCAAGATAGGGTTTTGATTTGCCCTAGTTTTGATATTTTTTGGAATTTTGGAAAGGTGATCTTGTAATAAGTTTTTGTGTCCTTGTTATGTCTGAATAATGAGAATATATAGAGAGGAAATTAGGTCAAACAAGTGGGCTTGGACCTTTTTAAGAAAAGCCTTGATTTTATCTTATTTAATTTTGAATTTAAATAAATAAAAATAAAAACAAATAGAATAAAAACCAAAGGGGTGCGTGGATAAGTTCAGAGGTTCACAATGTGGTCTTATGCATGTTTGGACCTTGAAACATCAACCGATTAGCCCAAAAACTCAAGTTTGATCACTTTGGGTTTCTTACATTTTCTCAAAATTGACCAATTTGCACCAATCACAACTCTCTCAATTTTTATCATATGAAGGTGATCTTTGACTTTTTGGAAAGCCAAAGATGTCCTATACAATATCTATGTTAGTAATATTTTCATTTGAAGAATTTATCTTGATGTAAGTTGCCTAGACAAAAAGTGTCTTTTTGCTGACTTTTAGAATAACCTATAATGTTTTGGCCCATATCTCTCAAATGAAGCATTTTTTGGACTTGAGCTTAGAGAGAAAAAGTTGTAGATAATTGAATTTTATTCAAAGTGAGCTTTAGTTGAGGAAAATCTGATGAAGCATGTGAAAGTTGTGCTTGGTCAAAGTTCAGTTGACTTCTCAAGAAAACCCCAATTTGGTAACTTTTGAATTTTGGTGAATTGGGAGTTTTCTTGATGAATCATGATCTATCCTTGATCAAATGATGAATATGACTTCAAAATCTTAATGTTGACCAAAAATATTGAAGTTTGATTGTATGTTGACCACAATTGACTTTTTGTCCAATACAGTTGATTTTTAATCATCTGAGCAATTGACTGAGCAAACTTATAATGCAAGGCTTGAAACTTGACATGAGGGTACCTTGAAGCATATGAAAAACCATGAAATCCTCTTGAGGAATTATAAGATCTATTTACTTTGAGAAACACAAAACCCTAGTTGTAGGCCCATCTGCTTAGGAGGAGGGTTTGTCTGGTCACTTCTTGAGAAATCGTGAGCAATTGAAAACCCTAGAAGCATGAGAAGATATCTTGAAGAACATAGGAGGGAAAGTTTTAGGGTACAACACTCACGAACTCCCTTATACAAGGAAATGTTGGTTTTCCTACAACCATGATAATACAAGACGCACTATTATAAATAACGCTTCTAATGTCGGACGCGAAATGTATTTACCTCTGAGGTAGATGTGACATGAATAAGTTTTTAATAATAAGTAAAGACTTATCACTTCAATTTTTGAAACACCGAGGTACAATTTCATGAGTGCATGGGTTCAAACTCCAGCAGCGGCAAATATTATTATTTTCAAAACTAGCATTTCTTTTATCTTAGCTTGTCAAATAACCGAGGGGTATGATTATTTATTTATCTTTTTAAATTTTTATATTATTTACCCAGAATATTACATTGTTTAAAAAAATTACATTGTTTACCAAAAATATTTAAATTAAAAAAATTAAACTCCCTCGGGATCTAGATGAAAAAAAAATTCACTCAAGATGTAGATCTAGATCTTCGAATTATTGAATATTATCGACGCATCTAGCACGAATTTGTTTATGGTGAAAAAAAAGGGTAACATAATTGAAAGAACAAGATTTTGATCTATGTTTAATCTCTAAGTTTTGATGACAACAATTATATATTTTATGAAGAACAATTTTAATTCTAATGGTTTCATTGAGTGTGCAGATACATGATTAGAATTCTGGATATTCTTAATCAAGATATCATCAGAATCACATTACCACTCAGGAAAAAAACCATTGAATTTTGTTTCTAAGGAAACATCAGTATTTCTATGGAGTGCTGAATGTTCGACAAGAAAGGAATCTCAATGAGTCTCCAAGAAGAGTTCCTATAAGTTGTTGCTACAAGATCAGAAATCAAGAGTATACAAGAAAAAACATACAACACAAAAGATCAGTAGTAAAAGATTTAGTCATTAGAAGAGTTGTTGCTTGGATTCTAAATACAAAGTCAAGACTCTGAACATATGAAGAGAAAGATTCTACTACAAGATCAGAAGTCTAGTTTTTCTCATCAGAAGAGTTGCTACTAATAGTTCTGAAGAAAAATTCAAGATTCTAAAGACTTGAAGAATTCATGGAATACTTTCTTTCATTCAAAATCAGAAGTATTCCATCATAAGCTAGAATAGATGTGTGGTTCTAGAATTAATTAGAAGAAAACATGTGGTTACGTGTTACAATTGAAGTCATGATTCTGAATCTATCTTCTGCAACGTGTCTAAGGAACACTAGTATAAGAGGTTATGGTCGTCACTTTGTGGTTAAGCTTTAGAGGCCTTCTAAAGCTTTACTTATATGTGTTACAAGTTATGAAGATTATGAAGACAAGGTTCTGCTGAATAGGTTCTAACAATCTGAAGAAAGTCAAGTTCTTACAACTAAGTGTTGAAGACTCTAAAGACAAGGTTCTTATAGGATAAGCTCTGAAGACTCAAATACTTAGGTTCTATGACTTAATAGTGAATCTTCTACAACAAGTTTCAATGTTCAACATTCAAATATCTGAAGCCTCTGATGATAAGAAGAAAGTTCAAATGGTTAACATGTGATGTTGTACAAAACGTACATAAAGTGTTTGTGACCTCTACCCTCTAAAGTGGCGTAAGCAGCATCCTTTATATTGTATTGTAAACCACTCTCATTGTGACAGTTAGGAACAAACAGTTGGATTTACACCTATATTTCTTTACTTAACGAGTCTCTATTTACAAGCTTAATAGAAAAACATTATTCATAGAAAAGGTGGAAAACTATCATTGAATAATGATAGGATACATAAATATTACTTTATACTGTCTAAACTCTTACACCTTATTCTATCTGTTGGGAACTAACCGTTGGTGAAAAATAAGTCCTTTCTATCCTCACAAAGTCTCTCTCTCTCTCTCTCTCAAAGGCTATAAAAGAAGATTGAAGATTCAAAGAAAGTTTCCTTGGCCATCAAGCTTCATCTTGTAAAAGGAAAGCAGTGGATACTGAAGATGTTAAAGCTGAAATACTACATAATCTGAAGACCACCAAAGAAGAGAGAAAAGAAAGAAAGAAGATTTCATCAAGATGTAAACCAAATATCATATTATACATGTTGGATAAAATAAAATAAGCAAGGAGTTGTTGCTCATAGCTTGCTCAATGAAGAAGAAGACTCTACAAGATGCTAATCAACTATCATCATATACATCTTGGTAGATCTCAGAAGAAGCAAGGAGTTGTTGCTCAGAACTTTGTCAACAAGAAGATGAAGAAAAACACTACAAGATGCTACTCAACTTCTGATATACATCTTTGTAGAACATTGTAATAAACACTAGAGTTTTTGCTCGTATAGTGTTTTTGTTCGAATATCTTTATGTAAATTGTTTTAACACTTCAATTGTTGCGCGGAAAGGTGTTAAACAATATATGATTAAGAACTTGTGTAATCTGCTTAGAAGAAGCAATCATTTAAACACAAGAACCCCATAAACTATTTTTGATTGATTCCTTGGGAAATTGAGTGAAGGTTCGATCTCAACAAGATAATGGTTGTGGTTATTATAGGAAGTCATGATAGGAGATCTTGCGGGATTGGATTCTATTGGATCAATGGTAGTCATATCTCAAAGGGGACTAAGTGAAGGTCAGACTCTTGTGATATCACTGATGGATATCATTGTAAGGAAATCCTGGTAGATGATCTTGAGGGATCTGATTATATTGGGTCAATGGATGTTATATTTGGATGGATCACTGAATGGTTCATGGTGTGTTAGTCACCATTTGTTTCCCGTGCATTTTTAATCAGTTTGCTCATAATAGATTAAGTCCTTGGATAAGGTGAAATCATCCTTACAGGGGTGGACAAGAGTAGCCTTGTTAACAGCGAACCTGGATAAAATACTTGTGTCCTTTACTCTTAATTATCTTTATAGCTATTATTATCCGAGTGCGTAGATAAAGGGGAATGTTTTCTATGAAGACAATTCAACCCCCCCCCCCCCCCCTTTCTTGTGTTTTCTCTACCTTTAATTGGTATCGAAGACTGACTCTGTTATTCATTTAAGAATCAAACACTTAACTATTTAGAGAGATCCAATTAGAGAAAATTTTATAGTTTCCTGCTGCTCAAATGACAAAAAGCTTTTCTGATTCAAAACCCGTTTTGTAGAGGATTCAAAACTCTGGGCAAGAATAAGAAATCTGAAGACAAAATTCCTGAAACAGGTTCTCATAATTCTGAAGGCTCAAGTACCTGATGGAAAGGGAATTCATCTTCTCAATCAACATTGGCTCTCCATCAGAAGCAAAAGTCAATATTCAGCACTGCAACTCTCAACGAAATATGTCATCCAATAGTCAACCACTACAAGCTGTTATGGATCAAATCAACATTGTCTTGAGTAGATATGTCAACAAATTCTAAGAAGATCAAAGCTTTTCAAGAAGCAGTGTAACACCCCATTTTCCCAAATTAAAAAATATAATATAAAATCATGAAAAAGAATGCATCAGAGTCCACAATGGGATGTCACATAATCCAAAAATCCATAAAGTTTCAAAACACTTTATTTCTTCATTTATCTAAAATATTTATTCGACAGCGGAAAATCAACTTAAATCGGTTCAATGGCATTCTAGCCTCAACAACAAATCAAACTCCACAATATATGATCCATCATAAGTTTATAGTAAATGTGCAACAATTAAAATAATGTAACAACATAAATTATACAACAATAAGGCATAAGCCTTCACCACGATTCCAATTTAGGCTATCCACATCATCATCATCATAATCATCAACATTACCTCATAACAACATCGTAAGCAAAAAAACATCACAATAAACAACTTACTGTTTCAATGAAACGAGAGGGAAATATTCCTATCCTAACTTAGTTACTAGAAATATAATAGTTTTCATTAATTATTTTCCTTCAAATCATAGTTCATGGTGTTATCTACCTACTGCTTCGAACGATACCTCAATCGGATTCCTAAAACTAAAGTTATGATCGAATCAAGAAAGTCTAAAACAACGTTCAACTACTACCATCCATCACCCGATGAAGCCCTGTGTCGCCCGACGAAACTTCATTCGCCTCACCCTTCGCTCACCGACGCTAGGCGCGACGCCCTCCAATAAGTCATCCAAAATTCTCCTCCTTCTCACCTCTGCTTTCACCTGGCGAAACATCGTTTCTCGACAACACTCCCTGTATCGCCCGACAATACTCTGTGAACAAGATTTTCCTATTTGTGATTTTGCACTATACCAGACCAATTTTCCTGCGATTCTGTCACATTACGGGTCCTAAAAAGTCATCTACACATATAGTTTCACTATCTATCAATTCATCACAATTCAATACTTTTTGTACACCAATTACGGGTCCATTTTCATCATCAAATCCTCTAATCCTAATTCCTATTACTCATTGGTTTTAGGTTGAGGTTTTATGGTACCATCATCATAACAACAAAATCACCAACAACAATTCCAATCATAACATCACAATCTCATGCCCAATCAAATATAACAACATCATTCAATTCAACAAAGATCAATCATGCATCAAATACGCCTAAAACAACCTAAGAGGGAAAGGAACCCTCACTACCCTCTCATGTAAAATTACCATTTATAGAAACCATTCACCCCCCTTACCTTGATTGGATGCTTTGATCTTCCCAAGATTGTGGATTCCTCTTTACCCTAGCTTTTTCCTTCTCCTTGACTTTTCTCGTTCTACGATTTATATGTCGTGTTCTCACTTTTGTTTTCTTATATCGACCTCTAGACCCCTAATGTCTATATTCCAAAAATGCCCTTCCTCAAATTAATTAATTATTTAATTATGAATATTATAAACATTATTTTATTCATAATAATTAATAAAAAATAATATAATAATAATAATATTACTAATATTCTCTATTCACCCCTTGTTCTCTACACTTTTAGTCATACACCCCTCAACACTTCAACCTCTAATTTTTCGAATTGCATCATATCACATAATAAAATATGTCAACACAAGTAAACACATCATCTCATATAATTATTTTAAATAAAAATAATCCTAATTAAATCAGGGTGTTACAACTCTCCCCCACTTAGAAGATATTTGTCCTAAAAAATCACCTTATATGAACAATTCTGGATAACACTCCCGCATCTTGGTTTCTAACTCCCTCGTCATGCTTTCTCCAGCTGCTCCTCCCTAAACTAATTTCACTGGAGGGATTTCCTTTCCTCTCAGCTTCTTCATTTCACGGTCTTTGATCCTCACTGGTAAGGTTTCTACTGTAAGATTATCCCTTACCTATATGTCATCCATCAGAATTACATGAGATGGATTCGCAATATACTTCCGAAGTTGCAACACATGGAACACGTCATGCAAATTCAAAATATTAGGTGGTAAGGCCACTCTATATGCAACAGTTCCCACTTTATCTGAAATTTGATACGGGCCAATAAATCGAGGAGTAAGCTTCTTTGATTTCAACACTCGCCCAACAGCGATAATTGGGTTGACTCTCAAAAAGACATGATCCCCTTCTTGAAATTCAAGGTCCTTCCTTCGCTTGTCATGGTAACTCTTTTCTCTACTCTGCGAAGATTTCATATTTTCTGGAATTAACTTTACTTTTTCCGTAGTCTCTCATACAATTTCGGATCCAAGCATCACACTTTCACCCGATTCGTACCAACACAAAGACGTTCTACACCTCCGACCATACAATGCCTCAAAAGGTGTCATACCAATACTGGAATGAAAACTATTGTTATAAGTAAACTCAATCAGTGGAAGGTAATTATCCCATGTACCTTCTTGCTCAAGGATACAAGCTCTCAACAAATCCTCTAATGACTGAATAGTCCTCTCTGTCTGACCATCAGTTTGTGGGTGATACGCAAAACTCAATCTCAGTTTAGAACCTAACGCATCCTGCAGACTCTTCCAAAAATCAGAAGTAAAACTTGGGTCTCTATCAGATACAACACTTGATGGAACACCGTGTAGCTTCACAATCACACAAATATAAATCTCTGCTAACCTCGACACTGGAAAACTGATACCGATTGGAATAAAATGAGCTGACTTCGTTAGCCTATCCATAATCACCCAAATTTCATCATGTCCTCTTAGAGTGCTCGACAATCCCGTCACAAAGTTTATGGATATACTGTCCCATTTCCATTCTGGAATATCTAATGATTCCAACAACTCTACAGGTTTCTGATGTTCAACTTTTAACTTCTGATAAGTGAAACACGCATACAAGAATCGCGCCACATCACGTTTCAATCCTGGCCACCAAAACAACTTCTTTAAGTCTTGATACATCTTAGTCGCACCTAGATGGATACTCAATCTACTTCTATGACTTTCTTCTAGAATCATCCTTTTCATCTCGGAGTCATCAGGAATACAAATTCTATCTCGGAACCTTAGCACACCTTTTGCGTATACCTTGAAATTACTATTCTCTTACTGATTAATCACAACCATCAAATCCACAAACTTCACATCTAGCTTCTGAGCATCTTTAATATTATCCAAAAAATCAATGTTAATTTTCAACATCCCCAACACCACACTCTGCGATGTAACTTCCCAAAGTAAACTCATATCTCTGAATTGTTCAATCATCTTTAATTCCTTAACCATCATAGCAGACATATGCAAAGTCTTTCGACTCAAAGCGTCGGCTACAACATTAGATTTACCTGGATGATAGTTCAAACCAAAGTCGAAGTCCTTCAATAGTTCTAACCACCTGCACTGTCTCATATTCAATTCCTTTTGATCAAACAAATATTTTAATCTTTTATGATCACTAAACACTTCAAATCGAGAACCATAAAGGTAATGTCTCCAAATCTTTAGTACAAAAACTATTGCAGCTAATTCCAGATCGTGAGTAGGATAATTCCTTTCATGAATCCTCAATTGTCTTAACGCGTGTGCCACTACTTTATCATTCTGCATGAGCACACCACCTAAACCCAATTTAGAAGTATCACAATATACAACAAACAATTCTTCAGGATTAGGTAATATCAAAATCCGAGCTATTGTCAATCTCTTCTTCAACTAAACAAAACTTTATTCGTATTAGATGTCCTATATAAATGTCTTGCCTTTACCAGTCAACTGAGTTAGCGGAAGTGAAAACTTAGAAAAACCTTTAATAAATCTCCTATAATAACTAGCCAATCCTAAAAAGCTTCTAATTTCCGTAACTGACTTCAGAGTCTCCCACTGCAATACTGCATCAACTTTGGACGGGTCTACTGCGATTCCGCCACCTGAAATAACATGTCCAAGGAAACTAACTTTCACTAACCAAAAATCACACTTGGATAACTTCACATATAACTTCTTCTCCTTTAACACTTGAAATACAATTCGCAAATGCTCAGCATATTCTTCTTCGGATTTCAAATATATTAAGATATCATCTATGAGGACTACTACAAACTGATCCAGATAAGTATGAAAGATACGGTTCATATATTCCATAAACCCACCTGGTGTATTAGTAACACCAAAAGGCATCACTGAATATTCGTAGTGTCCATATCGAGTTTGGAAAGCTATCTTTTGAATATCCTCACCCTTTACTTGAATTTGGTGATATCCCGACCTCAAGTCAATCTTGCTAAACACACATGCATCTACCAATTGATCCATTAAATCAACTATCCTCAAAAGTGGATACTTATTCTTGATCGACTTTGTTCAATTATCGGTAATCCATACAGAGTCTCATACTACCATCCTTCTTTTTCACAAGCAGCACTGGAGCTCCCCAAAGTGATACACTTAGTCTAACAAATTTCTTTTCAAGTAACTCTTCCAGTTGTATCTTCCATTATGCTAATTCAAATACTGACATCCGATAGGGAGCCATAGAAACAGGATTGGTACCCGAAACAAGATCAATAGAAAATTCTACTTCCTCTCTGGTGGCACATCTGTAATGTCATCGGGGAAAACTTCAGGAAATTCACGCACTACCTGCAACTCATCTATAGCAGCCTGATTCTCAATGGATAAGGACACCATTAGTGAAAATACTAGAGCTTCATCTTGCATCAATTCCTTTAATTGCCTAGTAGATAAGAATCCCGCTTTTTCTTCCTCATCAGGAGTAGAAAACTGCACCAATTTGTTATAACAATTAATATGAACATAATTATATTCTAACCAGTTCATACCCAAGATTACATCCAGACCACTCAGAGGTAAATAAACTAGATCAACAAGGAAGTCTTTGTCATAGATGAACAAGGGACACTTCAAACATAATAAAGAAGTAGTTACTGATCCCTTTGCTGGAGTAAAGATAACCATTTCCCCATTCAGAGAGGATAAATCAAGACTCAACTTATTAGCATAATCAACAGCAATAAAACAATGTGTAGCACCAGTATGAATAATAGTAATTAAATGAGTACCATTAATGAAACAAATACCTATGATTAACCGGTCTCCACTGAATGTCTGCGTTCCGCTAAAGAAAAAACCTATCCACCAGATTGAGCTTTCTTCAAGTTCAAACATTGATTACTGATATATCCTTCTTCGCCATAGTTGAAGCATACCACAACCTTGTGTATGCAATCATCCATCTCATGCCCAGTCTTACCGCAACGAAAACAACTCTTCACTTCCCCGATACATGCATTACTTTGATGTCCTGGTTTCCCACATTTGTAACACACAATGTCAGCAGGAGCACCTCCCCCACCGATTCTTATGCCATCAGCAAACCTTTGTTTTCCTCTGTCATTTGGAGCATTGTAAGGCTTTCCACGATTTTGTTGCTGCTTGCCTCTCTTCTCAGTGACAATCTTGTAGTGAGCCTTACTGACCTCCTCATAGATTCTGCATCTATTCACCAAATCCGAGAATTTACAAATTTGCTGATACCCAATTGCTTTCTTGATATCGGAATGTAAGCCATTCTCAAACTTGACGCACTTAGAAAATTCAGATGTCTCCTCTGTGTAGTAAGGATAAAAGTTTACCAACTCCACGAATTTGGCAGCATACTCAGTTACCGATAAATTCCCTTATTTCAGTTCCAGATATTCAATCTTCTTCTTCCCACGGACATCCTCTGGGTAATACTTCACAAGGAATTCCTTACAAAAAAGAGCCCAAGTAATAGCATCACTGGTGCCTTCCATTCTGTAGCGAGTAGAAACCCACCAGTCATCAGCCTCTCTTGCCAGTATATGCGTACCAAAATGCACTTTCTGTGTATCAGAACATTCCATGACTCGAAAAATACTTTCAATATCCTTGAGCCACTCCTGCACTCCTTCAGGATCATGTTTCCCTTTGAACGTAGGTGGATGGTTCCTCTAGAAAGTTTCCAAAGCACGAGTTCTATCGTTCCCACCAACTATAGGCTGATTCTTCATTGCCTGGGCCAAAGCCTGTAACGCATTAGCAAGTGCACCATTTCCTTTTCGAGCCATTGCTCTGTTTCACATAATAACACCAAAAAACAGTTAGAAGAAACTCATCGACAGTAATCCACTGTCATAATATACTAAAGACTTAACAACCTGGACAGACCGACCGATCGACCTGCTCTGATACCAATTGTAACACCCCATTTTCCCAAATTAATAAATATAATATAAAATCATGAAAAAGAATGCATCAGAGTCCACAATGGGATGTCACATAATCCAAAAATCCATAAAGTTTCAAGACACTTTATTTCTTCGTTTATCCAAAATATTTATTCGGCAGCAGAAAATCAACTTAAATCGGTTCAATGGCATTCTAGCCTCAACAACAAATCAAACTCCACAATATGTGGTCCATCATAAGTTTATAGTAAATGTGCAATAATTGAAATCATGCAACAATATAAATTATACAACAACAAGGCATAATCCTTCATCACGGTGCCAATTTAGGCCATCCACATCAATATCATCATAACCATCAACATTACCTCATAACATCATCGTAAGCAAAACAACATCGCAATAAACAACTTACCATTTCAATGAAACGAGAGGGAAATATTCCTATCCTAACTTAGGTACTAGAAATATAATAGTTTTCATTAATTATTTTCCTTCAAATCATAGTTCATGGTGTTAGCAACTTACTGCTTCAAACGGCACCTCAATCAAATTCCTAAAACTAAAGTTATGATCGATTCAAGAAAGTCCAAAACAACGTTCAGCTACTGCCATCCATCGCCCGTCGAAGCCCTGTGTCGCCCGACGAAACTTCCTTATACTCACCCTTCTCCCATAGATGCTAGGCATGACGCCCTCTAGTAACTCATCCAAAATCCACCTCCTTATCGCCTCTGCTTTCGCCTTGCAAAACACTGTCGCTCAACAACAATCCATGTATCGCCTGACGATACTATGCGAACAGGGTTTTCCTGTTTGCGACTCTGCACTATACCAGACCAATTTTCTTGTGATTTTGTCACATTATAGGTCCTAAAAAGTCAACTACACATATAGTTTCACTATCTATCAATTCATCATAATGCAATACTTTTTGTACACCAATTACGGGTCCTTTTTCATCATCAAATCCTCTAATCCTAATTTCTATTACTCATAGGTTTTAGGTTGAGCTTTTGTGGTACCATGATCATAACAAAAAATTCACCAACAACAATTCACAATCATAACATCACAATCTCATTCCTAATCAAATACAACAACATCATTCAATTTAACAAAGATCAATCATGCATCAAATACACCAAAAACAACCTAAGAGGGAAAGGAACTCTCACTACCCTCTCATGTAAAATCACCAATTATAAAATCCATTCACCCCCCTTACCTTGATTCAAAGCTTTGATCTTCCCAAGATTGTAGATTCCTCTTTTCCCTAGCTTTTTTCTTCTCCTTGCCTTTTCTCATTCTACGATTATATGTCGTGTTCTCACTTTTGTTTTCTTATATTAACCTCTAGACCCCTAATGTATATATCCCAAAAATTCCCTTCCTCAACTTAATTACTTATTTAATTATGAATGTTATAAACACAATTTTATTCATAATAATTAATAACAAATAATGTAATAATAATAATATTACTAATATTCTCTATTCACCCCTTGTTCTCTACACTTTTAGTCATACACCCCTCAACACTTCAACATCTAATTTTCCGAATTGCACCACATCACATAATAAAATATGTCAACACAAGTAAACATATCATCTCATATAATTATTTTAAATAAAAGTAATCCTAATTAAATCAGTGTGTTATAAGCAGACTTGGATAAAATTCTCTCAAATCACAATGGGTTTGGGAGAACATCAGAAGTTAAACTTCAACTACTCTAATTTTTATTCTCTGAAGATGCTCGCTTAGAAGTTGTATGAAGTTTTTCTTTGAAGATAAGACCAAGCTCATCGTATCCTGGAGAAACAAAATTCACTATGAACCTATTGAAGAAAGTTTCTCAGATCACCAATTAATTTTCAACAAAGGCGAGAAGTATCAAGCCAGTCTCTCAGAAGGAATGTCTTGGTGTGTGCATAGGAAGATCAAAGCTAAACAAGAAGTCTACAACATAGGAAACTATCTTTAAATCTCAGAAGTAATGGAGATGCTTCATAAATTCAAGAATTCAGACAAAGGCCACCTTTTCTAAAGAACTAGTTTTGGGATAAAGACTGAAATAAGAAATATAAGAAGTGCTCAACTGAATGGCTGAAAACTTGAAGGTAAACTCTTCACAAAGAAGGATATGCCAGGTTAGAATTTACATGTTTTCTGATAAAGTATTATATTTCTCGGTTATCTTCTTTCAAATGTTAATAAATAGTCAAATAGAATTATCTATAATCATTTTAATCTAGAATAAAGAATTGTTAATATTTTCTAATATTTAGAAAGGTTAAAAGAAGAAACCATCTTAGTTTTAAGATCTTTTTAACCCCTTAAAAATAGAAAATACTAATGCATTAGATGTAAAGCGAAATGGTTATGTTTTAACTCAAAGACAACTATCCTTTTGAATCACACCCGACAATTGATGTGATACAATAAGAGAATTTCTTGAAAACGGATTTTGAAAAATAGATGTATCTTAAAACTTTTTATGTGTCCTATCATACTCTTGGAATTTGTCAATATGCATATAAGTGATTATCATTCATTGCTATGTTATTTTAAATCTCTGCAACAAATATTTCCTCCTTCTTTATATGTTTCCTATTTACTATTTAAGTCTCTCTGTCTGCCATTAATAAAGGTTTAATTAAGTAGGTGTCTAAGTTTGATGATAATATCTTGGTTGCTTTATCTCTTGTCTTAAACAAAATAATATATGTTTGTACCTTTATGCTTATGAATATAAGATATGTTCTCTATATGTTAATTTCATACATATGACCCAATAAATTTTCCTCCTCTAGGAAAATATTTTTTTCATCTTTAATCATCAAGAAATCTTGATATACACTCTTCCTTCTTTTTTGTGACTCCATAAATTTTATATTCAAGTATAAGCTGGAAGTTGAATTTTGTCTTTTTCTCTTCTCTGTCACATATTGTTACGACTCCCTAAGTCTGTCTACCTCTAGTAAGGTAATAAATTCTCTTGTTGTTCAAGCCTTCTCCTTTCTTTGTTTATATATATATATATATATATATATATATATATATATATATATATATATATATATATATATATATATATATATATATATATATATATATATATATATATATATATATATATATATATATATATATATATATATATATATATATCCTCCAACTCATCTCACACCTTTACCCTCTAAAAACCTTTTCCAAAATATCTCTTACCTTAACCCCAAGAACCTTTCATGGTAATGATGATCTCTTAGAAGTCATAAAAGAAAAGCGTACCACTTTTCAAGATGGTGCTAGACAATATTTTCATCTTGGTATTTACTTTCAGGATTGGAACGAATACATCTCTATGCTACGAGGACCTATTTATCCAAACATTGTAAAATCCTTCTGGATTAATGCATTTGTCAGTCTAGATGGTCTCACTATCTCTTCTGATATCTATGTTTTCCCAGTGTCCTTTATTGTGGCCAACATAGCTGAAGAAATTAAATGTCCTTAAAAGGGCATCACCACTAGTCATGAATCTGTTAGATGCACATCCGATGCTAACATGATTTCTATCTTTGATGTCTTTTCAGAAGTCTTTGAACCCACAAACCCTGAGAAAATTCTACCTACCTCTAAGAGATGGTTTCGGTTCATTATGATGAATATTTATCCCCATGGTCTTCATAAAGACTTTCTGTTTCACGATGATAAACTTATAATCCCTTGTCTGCTTAAGCGTACCCGTTTAGACCTACCTCAGGTCATATTCATTTATCTTAAGGAACACATCATCATTTATAGATAAAAGAACAAATCTTTACTTCCATATGGAAGAGCTCTAACGGAAGTCCTTTTCAAAGCAAACATTATGGGAACTATTCATAGGATAGGTGGTAGTCCTGACGTCAAATTTAAAGACAAACGGTGTGAGACATTTGATGATCAGAGGTTTAATTAGCTGTTAAATTTCTTTAAGTAGTTTCTCTATATCTTCTGGTATTGTATGTGTGTACCTCTTTTTCTGTAATCCTTAAATGTTGTCTTTTGACTATTCTATGTTTAATCTGAACTTTGTATTCTCTCTGCTTTTAATGTATTCAAGTTTTTTTCTGGTTGTTTGTTAAATTCTATGTTTTCAAAAAAAGAGGGAGAAAGAATAATGATTTTGATTAACAACATCTCTCTAAACTGTGTATTCGTTTCTATGAGAAAGCATGAATAATCTGATAAGTTCAAAAAGGATAAATCTAATTATATGTCAGATTCAGAAAAGATAACATTGCTCTTAAGGTCTGAAAAAATCAAGAGTTTATGATTTAGGGGGAGATTGTTAATCCTAAGGGAAGTTTCCAACTCAGGTTATTTTTCTAAACTCTTACTTCACTTTACTTATGATTTAACCCTATAAAATTGTATAAGCATCTTACATGGTTTTGTCATCATCAAAAAGGGGGAGATCGTAAGAACAAGATTTTGATGTATGTTTAATCTCTAAGTTTTGATGACAACAAACATATATTTTATGAAGAAATTTTTTAGTTCTAATGTTTCATTGAGTGTGCATATACATGATTAGAATTCTGGATATTATTAATCAAGATATCATCAGAATCACATTACCACTTAGAAGAAGAACCATTGAGTTTTATTTCTAAGGAAACATCAGTAGTTCTATGGAATGCTGAATGTTCGACAAGAATTGAATCTCAATGAGTCTCCAAGAAAAGTTCCTGATAAGTTGTTGCTACAAGATCATAAATCAAGATTATACAAGAGAAAAACATACAACACAGAAGACCAGTATTAGAAGATTCGGTCATTAGAAGAGATGTTGCTTAGATTCTAAAGACGAAGTCAAGATTCTTAACATATGAAGAGAAAGATTCTACTACAAGATCAGAAGTCAAAATTTTCTCATTAGAAGAGTTGTTACTCATAGGTCTGAAGACAAAGTTAAGATTTTGAAGACTCGAACAATTAATGGAATACTTTCTTTCATTCAACATCAGAAGTATTCCATAAGAAGCTAGTATGGTTGTGAGGTTATAGAATTCATCAAAAGAAAACATGTGGTTATGTGGTTACGTGTCTAAGGAACATTATTACAAGAGGTTCTGATCTTGACTTTATGGTTAAGATTTGGAGGCCTTCTAAAGTTTTACTTCTATGTGTTATAAGTTCTCAAGATTATGAAGACAAGGTTCTGCTGAACAGGTTCTGACAATCTGAAGAAAGTCAAGTTCTTACAACTAAGTTCTGAAGACTCTGAAGCAGGGTTCTGAAAGAACAAGCTCTGAAAACTCCAAGACTTAGGTTCTGAGACTTAAGAGTGAATCTTCTACAACAAGCTTCAATGTTCAACATTCAAATATCTGAAGCCTCTAATGATAAAAATAAAGTTAAAATGGTTAATGTGTGATGTTGTACAAAAGGTACATAAAGTGTCTATGACCTCTACCTTCTAGGGTGGCCTAAGGACATTCCTTTATATTGTATTGTTAATCACTCTCATTTTGACCGTTGGGAACAAGCGACTAGATTTACAGTTATCTTTCTTTAATTAATGAATCTTTGTTTACAAGTTTAATAGAAAAACATTATTCATAGAAAAGGCGGAAAGTTATCATTTAACAGTGACATGATACATAAATATTATTTTATATTGTCTAAACTATTACACCTTATTCTATCTGTTGAGAACTAACCGTTGGTGCAGGAAAAGTCCTCTCTATCCTCACAACGTATTTCTCTGTCAAAGGCTATAAAATAAGATTGAAGATTCAAAGGAAGTTGTTGTTGGCCATCAAGCTTCATCCTATGAAAGGAAAGCAGTGGATGCTGAAGATGTTAAAGCTGCAATGCTACACATTCTGAAGACCACCAAATAAGAGAGAAAAGAAATAAATAAATTTCATCAAGATGTTAACCAACTATCATCTTATGCATCTTGAATGAAACAAAAGAAGCAAGGAGTTATTGCTCGTAGCTTGCTCAATGAAGAAGAAGATTCTACAAGATGCTAATAAACTATCATCATATACATCTTGGTAGATACCAGAAGAAGCAAGGAGTTGTTGCTCGGAATTTTCTCAACAAGAAGACGAAGAATCACACTACAAGATGCTACTCAACTTCTGATCATATACGACTTTGTAGAACATTGTAATGAACACTAGAGTTGTTGCTCATATAGTGTATCTGTTTGAATCTCTTCATGTAAATTGTTTTAATACTTGAGTTGTTGCTCGGAAAAGTGTTAAACAATATGTGCTTAAAACAATTGTGTAATCTGCTTAGAAGAATCAAGCATGTAAACACAAGAACCACATCAAATAGTGTTGATTGATTCCTTGGGAGATTGAGAGAAGGTCTGATCTCAAGAAGGTAATGGTTGCAGTCATTATAGGAAATCCTGATAGGAGATCTTGCATGATTGGATTCTGTTGGGTTAATGATAGTCATATCTCAAAGGGGACTGAGTGAAGGCCAGACTCTTGTGAGATCACTGATGGATATCATTGTGAAGAAACCCTGATAAGAGATCTTAAGTGATCGGATTCTGTTGGGTCAATGGTAGTCATATCTCAAAGGGGACCGAGGGAAGGTCAGACTCTTGTGAGATCACTGATGGATATCATTGTAAGGAAATCCTAGTAGATGATCTTGAGGGATATTATTATATTGGGTCAATGATGGTTATATCCGTTTGGATCACTGAACAGTTATTTGTGTGTTATTCATTGGTCTTTGCCCGTGCATTTGTAATCCGTTTGGTTATAGTGGATTAAGTCCTTGGATAAGGCGAAATCATCCTTGCCGAGGTGGACAAGAGTAGCCTAGTTAACGACGAACCTGGATAAAATACTCGTGTCCTTTACTCTTCATTATCTTTATAGCTATTATCATTTGAGTGCTTAGATTTTTCTAAAGGAGGATGTTTTCTATGAACACAATTCAACCCCCCCCCCCCCCCCCCCCTTTCTTGTGTTTTTTCTACCTTCAATTATTAATATCAATAATTAAAAAAAATTGGTAAAAATAAAAATCTAATAAAACAGACCTTGAACCCAGATGATTTTCATCTTAAAATCCATCGTAGAGAACTTTTCCAAGCATCCCTTAGGTTTCAAGTGCTTCATATGTTTCTTTTAGATTTCCAATATAATGAAATTATATAATGGATATCCCTTAGGTTTCACGTGGATCACTAATGACATATTCTTGAGCGTTGATAACCTTTAAGGTCGGTGAAAAAAGTGAAAAATAACACTAAACTATGCCCTCGGTTTTGGTATAAAACCGAGGGGTTAGATTTATTTTTTTACAAAAAATTGGTACTTTGTTTAGCCAGAATCTTCAAAAAATATAAAAAAATACACCATGTCCAGGTCCCACACAAGATGCTAGACATATGTTTCTCTGATATCCATCTTCTAAAAAGTTGAGCTCCCTTCTTTGTATAAGTTGAAGAAAGAATGATTTTATGCACTTGCAATCTATGATATAGAACAACATTTCTCCAAAAGTAAATACAACACCATTTTTTGAGTATAGGGAAGAAACAATGTTTTGTAAATAATGATGCGAGTTGGGACGTCTTCATATCAACACGGATTAGGGTAAAATCTAATGATTGCTTTTATAGTAAAATTTGATTATTATACCCCTCGGTTTAAAGTTTAAATCTGACTTGGTAATTTCTATCTCCTCGGTTATTTTTAAAAATTGAGGTGATAGTTATTATTTTTTTAAGTATTACATTGTTTACAGATAATATTAAAATAAACTGTTTATAAAAAATCTCTTCAATGGTTTTTTTGCACTTGCAATCCATCATAACTTTGCATCCGAGATTGCTTGTTGATATTGAATATCAGAACATTATTAGAACATAGTTTGATTCTACAACCCTTAATTAGAGTTTTTATGATAACAAACACAAAGAACAAATATGCATTCTAAATTTGTGCTATTTTGTATGCAGAAGTTCTGACCAAAGCAACATCAGAAGTTAAGCTATAGGAGCTTTCACGCTGAGGTAATCAGAATTTGCACTGAAGAATGATGATCAGAACTTGCGCTGAAGTGAAGAAAAATCTGATTCTGAACAGAAGGTTCATAAATAATCAGATCCTCATGTCTCTAAGTCATCAATGTTCTGAAGCATTTGCAGCATGCAAGATTGTAAGATTCTGAAGCGTTACTATTCAATCAAGACAACATCACATACAACGACTTCATTCACACAAGAATCTTCTCAATATGGAAACTGTTTAAATGTCCATTATCACACTTTATGTTGGACAAGATTCCTTTGCCTATATAAACAAGCTAAGAGAATAAATCGTTCACGATTTTTCACAACAACTGCAATACATCTCTAAACGCTGCAAGCCTACATACTCTTTTCTACGACTCAAAATTGTGAAAATATCACAGTTGTGATAACTGTTTTTGTAAAGAAAAAAAACCATACACATGATTCTTTTATCTTGATTAAGCCAGTTTTTCCTTGAGATTAACCAGATTGTGGTTGTACTCAAGAGGACTTTGACAGTTGTCAAAGTAGTGATTATAATCAGTTTTTGATTAGTGGATTAAGTCCTTGTTGGAGAGAGGCGAAATCACCTTGATGGGTGGACTGGAGTAGTTTGAGATCAAACGAACCAGGATAAAAATAGTGTATCTTTGCGCATTTGATTTTAAGTTTTTCAATTCAACCCCCCCCCCCCCCCCCCCCCCCCCCTTCTTGTGTTTTTCACTTCTTCAAACTTTTCATCCAAGATTGATTGTTGAAGCTATCATTATGACTGCACTCACTAGTGTATACAATGTGTAAGCGTTGAATGCATCCAACTTCTAATAAGGCATTTCTCCCAAAAAAAGGAAAATGTTTTTTCTGCACTTGAAATCCATCAGTAAATATTTAGGAATAACAACAACAACAACAACAACAACAAATTTTTAGGAATAACAAAAACAACAACTTTTAGGAATAACAATAACTACATCAACACCATTGTTTAAGATGGATTACAAAAGCTGAAAAATGTTTTGTTCAAGGTAGAAGGACATTTTTTTTAGATTTGCAATCCATAAAAAAATGATGCATTCGACGAAGGGGCAGATACAAATAAGATAAAAATAGAGTGTAATTTGTTTAACGAGTGTTTTTATAGTAAAATCTTATTAATTTATCCATCGCGTTATCAAAAAAATTGAAGGGTTAGATCATTTATTTTACACTTGTAATCAAATGAAAACATAAAGTGCAGTAGCTGAGATTCGAAGCATGTTGGGAAGGATATAACACCTCGGGCTCTTAAATAATCGAGTGAACAAAGTTTTTTTTAAAACAAAAATAAAACATGGTGCGTTTGGAAATAAACCTCGATTTTTTTTCCTGGATGTCGTGAAAGCTTCGTCATGAAAAATGTTATTTGTAGTAGTGACAAAATATATAAAGATTCATATATTCTCCATTGTTGAGATTGAAGTGTCCAAGTGTTCTCAAGCATTTCTCGCGAACAATCTCTAGCCTTTTACTTAAAGGTTACTTGCAGGACCGGCTACGAAAGTCCTAGATTTTAGTGTTAAGTTTGATATGGGTTTTGGTATTTTAAATGGGTATGATATGAACTAAAATATAAACAAGTAAACAAAGACAAATTTTCAAGGTAAAAGTGATAAGAAAAATAGAAAACTTGGAATAAATTGCTTTGAATTAAAGGTGGACGCATGTATACATTTCTCATAAGTGACTCGTTTCTCTCTTGACGTGGATACTTTGAGTTCTTTCTTACAATGTTACGAATTGCGACCTTGGACATAAATGAAATTTTTTTCTTAAATAAACAACAAAAAGAACTGCTATCCTACACGTTTGACGGTTATTATATAACCACGTTCGGACTTTGTGATAAAACTTCCTTTTGAGCCCTCACATGTTCTATTGGTAACCGTCGATGAAAACTACTTCAATGTTAAATGCTTTCGCATTCAGCTGAACTCCATTCCTTCCTTCGACTTGGATTTAACACTCATCATGAATTTTTGTTAAGTCTCAAATGGGATTTTCCTTGATAATCTATCGACGCCTCTCGTCTTGCTATTGGTGATGTTTAATATGCCTTTCCCTTGGTGATGACTCTAAAATTATTACCATATTTCCTTTGTCGAAAATAGATGGCAGATAAATGCTTAATTCATGTTAAAATATCCTATTAAAATATAGCATTTATCTTACTTAAATGTCAAGATTATAACATAAAAACCTCAAATATTGAATATTAATATTATTATGCAAGTCTACTTGGTTTGGTTTATTTTGTGCATGATTTGGTCCCTAAAGCAAAAACCAGCTATCAGACACTTCACTAAGAGAGATGTAGCGAAAAGACCAATTCTCTTAGCGAGGAATAGTTCGCATAGCGAACATATGACAAAAGTAAATCGGAAAGTTTCTCCAGCAGCGAGCAGAAGCGAAGCAGTTCGCTTAGCGAATCGGGCCTTCGCTAAGTGAAACAGGGCGGTCAAAGAAAGATATTTTGAAAATATTTTAGGCTGAAGAAAGAAACTTCGATAAGATATTATCACTTTGCTTAGCGAAACAGGGCGGTCAAAGGAAGATATTTTGAAGACTTCAGAAAGCAACTTCGTTAAGCGAGCATCACCTCACTTAGCAAACTCTGGTGATTTATGGAAGATTTTGAAAAAGCTTAAGGAAAAAGAAATCAACTTTGCTAAGCGAGCCAAACTTCGCTTAGCGAACTTTGGCGGTCTCAAGTTGCCAAGTTGATTTGGAAACTTAGCTCAGAAGTAAGGACTTCGCTTAGCGAAGTATAATTTACTAGCAAACTCAGGTGGCCAAAACAGCTATAAATATAACAACAACTCAGTTCAACAGGGCATTCAGTTTCTATTACTTGTAATATTATAGTACATCATCTGTAATATTAAAAGAATAGGAATAGAGGAGGTTTTAGGTAGAAAGGTTGGATTCGCATCAAGAGTCGGGAAATCGTCATTGATGTTGGTTCAACTCACTTCTTCCAATTGTGTTTAAAGCTACCATGAGTAGCTAAATCCATCTCTTGTTGGGATTAGTCGTAGTTCATCGAAACAATATATATTCTCTTTAATCATGGCATTATATGAAATTTATGTTTGAATCATTATCATTTTTATCTCTGGTTTAAAGTTTATTTCATGGATTGAATTGATATTGACAAATACGGTTCTAATCTTGATCCAAGATAACAACTATTAAATTCTAAATTCTAGACATAGATTTAGGTTTAATATTCACTAAAGTTATCGAGTCATAATGCTACCGTATTGTTTAATAGGCTGAGAAATCGTCGATTAAACCATAGGGTATAAATCGCATCAAGGTTTAGACATGAGCTTTGTTTGTGTGTGTTGTACCCCAAAATTTTCCCTCTCATTTTACTCAATACATACTCCTAGAGATCCTCAATTTGCTCAAGTTTGCCAAGAGTTGACCAGACAAACTCTCTCCTAAGGCAGTGTGTCTCAAATTAGGGTTTCCACTTTCATAAAGATAGGTGAACTCCAAAGACCTAACATGCTCTCCATGGTCCTAATATGTTCTCAAGACACTCCATGTCAAATTTCAAGCACTGCACAAGTAGTTTGCTCAGTCAACTGCTCAGATGCTTGAGAATCGACTATATTAGGTCAAAAGTCAACTGTGGCCCACATACAGTCAAACTTCAAGATTTTTGGTCAACATAAACATTTTTAAGTGATATCCATCATTTTATCAAGGTTTGATCATGATTCTTCAAAGAATGCCCTAAATTCATCAAAACCCAAAAGTTGCTAAATTAGGGTTTCTCAAGAAAAGTCAACCAAACTTTGACCAAGCATAACTTACACATACTTTATCAGAAATTTCCCATCCAAGGATCATTTTGAAGAGGATGAAATTCCCTACAACTCATATTCATCCCACAAGTTCAAAATATGCACTCATAAAAAGATATGAATTTCTACATTATGGGTCCTTTTGAAAAGTCAACAAAAACACCTTTTGGGTCAAAGCTTATTACATGAACTTGGAAGACCCAATTGAAATGAGACCAAAAGGGTTGTTTGGGTAACATTATAAGCTTTCTAAAAAGTCGAAGAACACCTCTCTATGGTTAAAATTGGAGGAGATATGCCTTGTCAAAGTTGACCTTTTTTGCAAAATTGCCAAAAGTCAAATGGGCTCAAAATTACATTTTTTTACCAAATGGGCCTAACTTTTTTATGCTTGCACCTCACTTATAATATGGTCCACGACCCAAATATTCACCCACATATTATTTTCTTTATTTTTCATTTTATTTTGATTTTTAATTAATTAAAATTTGAATTAAATCAAATAAATAACAAATAATAACAAAGATATGTTTTGATATGATTTTATGACAGGATCTCAATCAAATTATGCTGAGATATCAAGACCAAATCGAATCAAGCATGATTGGTACAAAAATGGGATGATTTGGCTCAATTTAGAAAGTTTGCATATGGTTAAAGAATCAAATCAAATCTCATCAAAACTTTAAGATCCAATCTGTTTTGCAACCCTAATTCACTCAAGGGTATATAATGAACAAGCACAAAGCATGAGAAAAAGGTTGACAGTCGTGAATGAGCAAGAAAAAACTCAAAAATCTTGACAAAAAGTGTGAATCAATTTTAGTCGTACAGGACATCTCAAGCCATCCTAGCATTGCCAATCTATTGCTGGATGTCTCAGGAAGCTATCCCAGTCATTTGCAAGGTCTAACACACGCAGAAAACCAAGCTACAACTCTCACAGTTTGCTTATTTTTCCAAATCGATTACTGCATTTCCTGCATCATTAGCATATTTAAGTGATATATTTGTGATCATTGACATGTTTGCAACCTGACTGAATGATTTAATTGAGTTTTTGACACCTATAAATGCAACTGCCATTATTAGGGTTTTCATGTGTGTTTTAGGGGTTTGTTACACAGGTTAAATTGGGCCAAGAGAAGAACACCATGATGTTCATGAGATCAAGACGAATTGATCCATATACTTGGAAGTAATTTATCATGTGTCTTGTGCATTTTGGAAATTCGCAGGGGCTATGGCTACGAACATGTGACGGTAGGTAAAGGGTATTTACCTAATACGACGGTTCCAGGAAGAAGAAGATATATGGCGTGATTCCATTGGGCCATTTGAATTTTGCGCGCATTTCCCACTAACTCATTTATTTTGTTATATTATATTTTATTTTTATTCTATGCACAACAAAGCAAATTGGCCCGGTGGTAAGCGCGCTTGGTGGGGAGTATGAGGACCTGGGTTCGATCCCAGGTCCAAGCAATTTTCATTATTTTCTCAATTTCCACTAACAGACCAGGTACGTCAAGCTTGCACGTGCTCACCATATGCCATCATCATCCAACCAAGGGATGCATCCCATGCCCAGATCTAGCGTTCATCACTGAAGGACCATGGTGAACCATCAAGCGCCAACACCACTGGATCCAGCGTTGACTTGGGCCACCAACCTTGGGCCCAAGGTCAGATTCAGGGTTGCACCCCCAGATTTACTATTCAACACAGGCCCAATTTTAATTCTTTCTTTCTATTTTCTTTATTTAATCAATTTGTTTAATAATTTTTTCTACAAAAAATTAATTAGTTTTTTTATTAATCATAAAATCAACAAATCACAAAATCACAAAAAGGATCATTTTTTCATAAAATATTTATTTTAATTTAATTAGAAAATTAGGTTAATTTAATTTTTTTAATTAAAAACAATTAGAAATTAGGGTTTGATTAATATGCAATTAAATTCTTTTCTCAAATAAAAAATGTACAAATATATTTTTTTCTCAATTAGGGTTTTAGGTTATTTTTTAAGCGTCCTCGTATTTGATTCGCCGCGCATTTAATTATTTCTTTTCATTATTTTTGTAACTGCCAATGGTTTGTAATAGTTAAACTAGGTTTTTTTCATTTATCGCTTTGTCCCCCGATTTTGGTTATGTAATTAATCCCCATCCCCGAAGCCTTGTAATAGCTAGATTTATTTTCTCGCACTTTAAATTCCCGCAATCTTTAATTGTCTAGATGCATGGCTAATAGGATTGTATGGAAAGATTATTTGAAAATTAAAACGGTAGATCACGTAATGTGCAAAGACTAAATTAACTGAAAAATTCACATGCACATATTCACTCCTAAGGTTTGCCTCACTTCGGTTGCCTTCGGTAAAACAATCATTAAGCACAGGAGATTTTAGTGGTTGCTCTCCTGTCTAAAAGATCAAATGTCCCATTCGAATGTTGCCTCAGAAAGATCTTAAGACTCTAGGGTTACTACTAAGGTTTCCTACTCATTGCTCTGGTGAATGTACTTGTCCCTTTCGAACGTCCCTTACAAACTCCAACGACGGGGCTACCTACTTCTTAATAGTAGGATATCATTGTCTAAAGGAAACAAGAACAAACAACCTTTTTTCGAGTAGGTAGAAACTTTTAAGTACTTGCTCAAAACAATAAAAACTTTTTTACACAAACACTTTCAAAACAGTTTTCAAAAACAACTTCGTCACACCCTTGAGGACAGATACAAGGGTTACCATGAAGTTAAACAAAAACTTTTCAAAACACACACAAGAAATTTAAGAATGAGCAAGTACCTAAGAGCCCGTGGAAAACCACGAATAGAAAGGGTGCTAACACCTTCCCTTTCTATAATCTACCCCCCATACTCAGAAATATCTTGAAAAAGGTTTTTTCTGTTCTTTTTCCTTTTCCTTGTTGGATAAAATAAAAGTCGATAGCGACTCTTGCTTACCGCGACATTTTGCAAACAAAAAACGTAAAACGCAAACCAGTAAAAATAGTCGTTTCTGCCACCGTATCACAGGACTAGCAACTCTGTTGGGGACTAAAATAAAATGGGGGTTTACCTTAGGATCTAGGTCATGTTAAAAGTTTCTTTCTTGTTTGTTTGCTTTATTCTTAAAAGGGTTTTGCTTGGGTTACTATAGATCCTACACCCGGATCTAGGGGCACTTATTAGGTAAACAATAATAGACCGTGGAGACTGTACGGTGTAGACCGATATGGTTTAAGTGATGGTTGTGTTGGTGTGGCACTTTGGTTGGTACCGGTATCCTTTATGGGCAAACGAGGAGAATACGAGGCCGCTGCATGGTGCCCTGAAGCACTAACGTACCTTAGAACCTTAGTTGAACAAACTTGGCCATTAGAAAGTAGTGAGATAGCCGGCCTCGGTGTAGAGCTGAGGATTGGTTGATACTCGATGCTACACTCATTGAGATCAGACTTTCGGGATATTTCGGCCGCAAGAAAAGATTGCTTGAGCTGAGACAATGCCCGATAAAGGATGGTCAGTGATATTGAGATCCTTTAGAACCCAGTTACTTTTTAAGACAGGTTTGAAACCAACTAAACTTCAAGAGGGTATGACCTTTAACCTCATGCAGGCCTTAAACCTAAGGACTTAGTGTGATTTTACTGTGTTTGTTATACCTGTGGTTTATCATGACATCATGCATCATAACATAGCATCCATTCTTATTACACTAACGATTTCAAAGACCAAGGGAATTTATCTTTATTCTGTTTTGCAGATCATGGCTTCCGTTCGTAGAAACACTATCCGAATCAGCTTGAAGAGCTAGTATCAAAGGTTTCTGAAACTTCTACGTTCACTAAGAGACATGGTCGAATTCTCAACCTGGTTACTTCAAACTTTGATGAAAATATGATGAGTGTACTCTTTCAATTCTTTGATCCCAAGCACCACTGCTTCACCTTTCCAGACTATCAGTTGGTGCCTACCTTGGAAGAATTCTCTCAGCTGTTGGATATACCCATTCTTGAACAGTTACCCTTCACAGGTCTAGAAGAAGTTCCTAAGCCAGAAGTCATTGCCTCAGCTTTGCATCTGAAATGGGCCGACGTGGTATCCAATTGGGAAACAAGAAGCAGAGTCAAGGGTTTTCTAACTAAGTTTCTGATAGACAATGCCCATCTGTTTTGGGATGATATGGATTTTCAAGCTTTTGAGGAGGTTTTGGCTCTTATAATCTATGGGTTAGTCTTATTCCCTAATCCGGAATCATTCATAGATGTGAATGCTATCAAGATCTTCCTCTCCCGCAACCCCGTGCCTACCTTTCTTGGAGATATTTTGCACGCTCTCCATACTTGTACCATGAAGAGAAGAGAGGTTCTTATGTGTTGCATGCCATTGCTGTCGAGGTGGTTTATTGCTCACCTCCTAAAGTCCATACTGAAGAATGAAGAAGGTTTGGGTTAGTCACAAAGGATAATGTCACTCGCTCACATGGATATTCTCTGGTGTTCCCGAGCTATGGAAAACACTGCTATTATTGACCGCTGTGGAGAGTACCCTAATCTCCCATTACTTGGTATCAGAGGGGGTATAACCTACAACCCTTATTTAGCTTTGCGACAATTTGGTTACGCTCGAAGAGATGGTCCCCATGAGTTACTTATCGAGGGCATTGTATTCAACTATGAGGATGATGTTCAAGAGTATCGCCGGAGGTTCATATGAGCTTGGGGCATGGTAAACAGATATGGCACCAAGGCTTTGGGGCCACAGGCTTCCATTCCTATGGAACTTTACCTCCAATGGGTACGAGCTCGTGCCCAGAAGCTTATGATGACCTATGTGGCCGTTTTACCAGTAACTGTGGAACCCACTATGGAAGGGGGTATTCCTTACATGGTTCTCTATCCTTACATGCCCACTGATCTTGGAGAATTACAGAGGTCTTGGATTCAGTTGAAAGAGGAACGGGATACTTACAGGGATCAGTTCCATGCTTAGGAGAGGAAGGGTTTAGAGCTCACAAAGTAGCTCCATGAGGAAAAAGGACTCAATGATTATCTCGGCCCAAAAAGGAAGCATCCATGGTGTGATACGGTGGGAGAACTGACTTGAGGTTTGCGTTTGTATTCGCAAATGTTGCGGTTAGCAAGAGTCGCCACCGACTTTTTATTTTATCCTAAGGAAAGGTTAAAAAGCACAGCAAAAACCTTTTGAGATATTTCGTGGGTTCGGGGAGTAGATTATAGAAAGGGAAGGTATTAGCACCCTTTCTATCTATGGTTATCCATGGGCTCTTAGTTACTTGCTTAGATCACTTGCCTTTTGTTTTCAATTGTTTTAAATGGTGCTTGAGTGTGTGGGTTTGAAAATGTTTTGAAAAGAGGCCAATGTGGTGGCAACCTTTGTAATGATCCATGTGTGGGATGTATACAAAGATGTATGTCTTTTGAAAAAGTTTTCATTTGTTTTTGAAAGCTGTTTTGAAAGTGTGTGATTTTGAAATTAGGCAAGTGTTTCGTTTTGCGAGTTGATTCAAGTAACTAAGAGGTTATCTACTCCTAAATTTCTCAAAAGATCATTGCTATACTTTAACCCTTTTAACAAGTTTGCTTCACCATTGTATTTGGTGGGCAACCTTGTGTTAGGATGTGAAAGGGACAGGCGCGGGTCATCGTTTTAGACCATAATTGCAACGGCGTTAAATGTCTTTGAGCAATTTCTCTAAGGGACTTGATCATTTGTTTTTGTTTGTTTTTGAAAAGTTTTGTCGAGGGACTATGATCATTCAAATTGTTTGCTTTGCCCAAAGAAGTTCAACATGCAATATGGCCCATTTATTTGAAGGCAACAAGTGGAATACCCTAGGGGGTGCAAGTGTGATTTGTGTGTCCATTTTCATGCTTGTTTATCTTGTATTAGGTCAAACTATTTTTTATCGTTTTTCGCATGCAAACCCTAATTCTAACATGTTATCATTAGAAAGCAACAAAGTGCGAAATTAAAATTACTAAGCTATTACAAAACCAAATATGGGAAGGGGGGTACAAATGTTCAAATGGGGGATATTGACAAGAATTTAAATCTAAATTATTACATCATTTTGAATATTTGCAAGATAAATAATATACAAAAATTAAATGAAAATGCAAGATGCACAAAAATGTTTTGTATATTGTTGTACCCCAAAATTTGCCCTCCCATATTCATCAAGAATTGTCAAAATCAAGGTCACAAAATTCCCCAAGGGTTGTGCAGCTCAATTGTCTCCTAGACAGTCAAAACTAGGGTTTGAGTTCTGGTCAAGCAAATGAACTTTTCAAGGACCCAATCAAGTCTCATATGCCTACAAATGTGGTCAAGCATCCTCATGTCAAATTTCAAGGCATTCAGCTCAAAATTGCACAGTCAAAACCCTAGATTGCACTACAGTCAACTGTAGGGGCAAAATGGTCATTTGACAGTCAAAAGTTCAAATTTTTGGTCAATATATCATTTTGAAGCCACAAACATCATTTGATCAATGCTTGATCATGATTCTCAAAATTTGGCTCAGAAATCATCAAAGATGCAAAAGTTACTATATTTGGACAGTTGAAAAAGTCAACTGAAATTGACCAGGGCATAACTTTCACATGGATTATCAGAAAAATTCCATCCAAAGCTCATTTTGAAGAGAAAGACATTTCCTACAATTCATCTTCATGTTCCAAGTCCAAGAAATGCTCTCACAAAAAGTTATCAATTTCAACATTATAGGTCATTTTCAAAAGTCAACAAAAAGTGACTTTAAGTCAAAGGCCATAACTTGAGATTGGTAAATCAAAATGACATGGGACCAAAGGCATTGGTTAAAGGACTCAAAGACCTTTCCAAAATGTCCAAGAACATGTGAAAATCTTAAAAATTGACCAAGTTATGCCTTGTGGAAGTTGGGAAATTTTTGGAAATTTTTGAAAGTCAACATTGATGCAAAAGGCCTAAAAATGCAAATGGGCCCATTTTTCTTCCAAATTTCTTCATGCCAAGCCTATGCACGACCACTAGGCCCAAAGGGAAGTATTCTCATATTTTTTAATTATTTATTTGAATTAATATTAATTTATATTCATTTAAATCATTTTAATTCATGAAAAATATAACCTTAACCTAAAAAAATCTTTTTATGCACATTATCATGTCAATATTTCGTGCTTAATGGATTATGGCAAGTTTTGATAAGATTTGATCAGATTTGAACCAAGTTGCACATGAAAAGATATGAAAAAAGATTTTTCAAAATCAAATATATGAAATCATAATTGCAAGAGATTTTGGTTGAAATTGTTGACCTAATTGCTTCCTTACAAGTATTAGAACAAGACCTAATGGCTACAGGACTAAAAACTGCGCAGCAAACCAATACTCAAATTTGGAAAATTGCTTGAAAAATTCAATTCTGAAATCCACCCTAGAGACTGATTCAAAGCTCCATTCGTGTCTCAATAGTTTCCTTGTGCATTCCTGAACACGTTCCAATTAATACCAACCACAAACGCGCACAATGCTTTGGTTCACCATGCACATTCAACAATCACCATCCACGCGTCCCAGGAGATCTAATCAAGGGCCAGGATTGGAGAACACCCTGAACTTGAGTCAAACGTCTCACACGCTGCACCAAAAGTCAATGGACCTGCATGCTTAATGGGCCTTAAATTACCAGGCCTTACCTCCTAATTTGGGGCTACCCCCCCTGGTTTGCTTTATCATTTTATTTTTTATTCTTTCTTTAATCTTTTTTCTTTTTATTACTTTTATTCAATTATGTTTATTTAATTAATTATTTTTAATAAAATATCTAAAAACACTAAAAAAAATCAGAAAAGGCCAAAATTAATAAATATTTATATATTAATTATTTTCATGAATAAATAAAAATGTAGATTACTTAGTTTAATTAGGTTTTAATATTAATTTCTTTTTAATAAAAATCCAAAAATGTAGAATTAGGTTAATTGCTATTTTTTATTTCTTTTAATATGTTTTCCCTTTTTTTTTTAGAACAATAATTATTATTTATTTATTTATTTTCCTATTTAAATTGTACATAAGAAATTTTAGGTTTAATTTAGATCTTATTTTAATTCTTTCTTAATAACTAAAAAATACTAGAATTAGGGTTTGCTTCTTAATTTAATTTTAATTAATTTCTTTTTTTTTTTTCATTAAATACAAAATACCAAAAAAACATTTAATCATTTAATTTTTTTAATTCTCATTAACTTTTAATTATTTGCAAAAGGGTCCAACGCCCTAGTTTCGTTTTAATTCTTTAATTTGCGCCTTTATCTTATGTCGTTAATTATAATTTTGTAAATCTCCCAAAGCGTTGTAATTTACTTTTCGCACTTTATTTCTTCGCATTATTTATTTTTCCGCTAAATCGGGTCCGGTTTAATTTTGGCGATGTGGACCCGCGCCATTTGTAATAGTTTAGATTTATTTCTTCGCAAAATATTTAACTGTTAACCAAGCATGAAAGAATGAATGTCTTAATAAAATCAAGCGTAGAACACGACAAACATGACAAGACAAATAAATGAAAACGACACACGAATCGCACACACCACCCCTAGGGTACGCCTCACTGTTGCCTTTCGAAAGGTGGTCGTCGAGTAGAGGACGTCTTAGTAAGTCCTCATGATCCGGGAACCTGGCATGAGGGTAGCTTCTAAGGTGTCTTCCCATTGCTCCGGTGATCACCATGTCCCTTAAAATCGAATTGACCCGAACACCTCCAACGGTGGTGCTACCTACCTCTCAATGGTGGGATGGCACTACTTTAAAGGACTCTTACACAGACGAATTCCTTAGGGTAGGTAGGTTCTCAAAGATACTTGCTCTAATCTCAAAACAAACAAAAATCTTTTCACACTGACACTTTTCAAAAAGCTTTCAAAGCAAATTTTTCAAACACTCTGACGTATGAGTCGAACTGAAATTTTTCAAAGAAACTTTTTTAAACCCACATTGAAAAGCACGCAAAACAATTTGAAAACACATTGAGCAAGTATCTAAGAGCCCATGGGTAACCATGGATAGAAAGGGTGCTAACACCTTCCCTTTCTATAACCTACCTCCCGAACCGAGAGCAATCTCTTTAAAGGAATTTTTCTGTGCTTTTGTCCTTTCCATTTGGAGAAAATAAAAGACGGTGGCGACTCTTGCTTCCGCGACATTTCGCGAACCAGCGTTAAACAGTCAGTTCCAGATCCACCGATCACAGAACTGGCGACTCTGCTGGGGAACCTTAAACTTAAAGTGAGGTGTACCTTAGGGCTAGCTTATAACTATGTTTTCAATTGTTTTCCTTGTATGCTTTAAATTGTGGGTTGCTTGGGAGTTCTATAGATCCTACACCCGGATCTGGGGGATACCTTTCTTAGAAAGTAGCAACAAGGCTGTGAGGGAACTGTGCGGGGTATACCGACACGGTTGAAACAGTCTGCTACGTTGATGTGGCACTTTGGTGTGTACCGGTAACCCTTGAGTTCAGTCAAGGAGAGTACGGGGCCTCCGCGTGGTGTCGTGAAGCATCAACAGACCTTAGGAACCTTAATTGAACTATCTTGGCCTCTTTAGGGTAGTGAGATAACTGACTTTGGTGCAGTCCGAGGTTGGTTGATACTCGATACTACGCTCAATTGAGGGTTGTTTTCCTGGAATATTTCGGTCGCCAGTTCAGTGGCTAAATCGAAACGATGAACAATGAAAGCAATCCCGTGATATTGGGAACCTTAGAACCCGGTTACTTTGATTAGGACAGGTATGAACCCACCAACTCAAGAGGGTACTACCCAGACCCCATGCTGGCCTTAAACCTTAAGGGCTTGTCTTGTGTGCCGTGTTTGCCCTACATGTTTGTCTTTGTAAATATCTGTGGTGTGTTTAATCATAGCATCATGACATCATCCAGCATCATATGCATTGACTAACCATTTCAGGGGTTCGAATTTTCATCTTTGTTCTTGTTTTGTAGGACATGGAAACTGCTCGTAGAAAGACAATTCAGGTCAATCTTGTAAGGATCCCTCCTCAGCTTAAGGAGCTTATATCCAGGATTCCCGAGAACTCTTCATTCAGTGAAAGGCATGGAAGTCTCATCAGCTTGGTCAACACCAACATTGAGGAAGATATGATAAAGGTCCTGTTCCAGTTCTTTGATCCCCTGCATCACTGTTTTACCTTCTTGGACTATCAGTTGGTACCTACATTGGAGGAGTTCTCCCGGCTCCTGAAGATCCCTATCCTTGATCAGCTGCCTTTCAACGGCACAGAAAGGGAACCTAAGCTTGAAGAGATTGCTAAAGCCTTGCACCTACAGTCATCTGACCTCAAGGGACATTGGGAAGTTAGAAGTGGCGTCAAAGGGTTCTTAGCCAGATTTCTGTTTGAGAAAGCCCTTGAATGTTGGAACTCTCTTGACTTGCAAGCTTTTGAAGAAGTGGTAGCCCTCCTTGTTTATGGTTTAGTGTTGTTCCCTAATCCAGATCAGCTCATTGATATCAGTGCCGTTCAGATCTTTATGTCCAGGAACCCTATACCTACGTTGCTGGGGGACATCCTTCACTCATGTTACACTCGAACCATGAGAAAAAGAGGTGTCCTTATGTGTTGCACTCCTCTCCTGGGAAGGTGGTTTATTTCGCACCTTCCCCAATCAGTCCTGAAGAATGAGCGGGGTTTGAGATGGTCACAACGATTGATGACTCTTACACATGCAGATATACATTGGTGCCCTAGATCCAGAGGAGATGTCACTATCATTGATCGTTGTGGGGAGTACCCTAATGTTCCTTTACTTGGAATCAGAGGAGGTATTACTTATAGCCCATGCCTGGCTTGGAGACAGTTTGGTTATGCTCGGAGGGACGGTCCTCATGACATGTTAATTCCCGACATAGTTTTTGACTTCGACAGTGATACTCAAGGACTTCGTCAGAGATTTATCAGAGCCTGGAGGATGCCTAGCAGGATAGACAGCAAGACACTGGGGCACAGGAACTCCATCCCTTTGGAGCCCTATCTCAAATGGGTACGCGCCCGCTCTCAGAAGTTAGTGATGCCTTATCCTCACATGCTTCCCGTAATCAAAGAGCCTGTCTTGGAAGGGGAAGTGTCTCATGTTATTCAGCACCCTGATATGCCCACATCCTGGGAAGAGATGCAGAAGAGCTGGATCCAGCTTAAGGAGGAAAGGAATTCTCTTGAGACTAGTCTGCACGCCAGTGAAAAGAAAGTCTTGGAGCTCACCCGTCTGCTGCACGAGGAGAGGAACCTCAACACCTACATAGCTCCGAAGAGGATGCGCAGTGTATTTTGGGATTGACTTGTTTTTTGTACTTTTTGCCCATGAGGCATTGATGTATTAAACAAAGATTTCATTAATGATAACGTGTGTTCTTTTCTTGTCTACAACGAATTTGAACTTTCGAACCCTTGAATGCATTGCATACGCATTTCATACATCATGTGCATAGCAGGTTTCTCCCTTTTCAGGTTGCTTACAGTTCTTCGCTGTTTATTTCAGCATCATGAATTCCGGATCTGAATCAACTGAGACTTCAATCAAGGCTCTCCAGGCGCAGAATGCGCAGTTTCAAGAATTAATCCTGGGTCTAGCTAAAGGCCAAGATGAACTGAAGACCATGCTCCTGAAGAAGGAGAAGAAGAAGAAAAGAAGAACTGTTCTGTTCAACACGGGCCGAAGGTTGGGTAATACTCTACACAATGAAGAGATTGCTTCTTCTGTTGGCAAGAGTCCTTCTCAGGCAGAAGCAAGGGTTCCTAGTCCGGTCGTCTCCGACAACGAGACAGATTTTGATGAAGAGCAGTACCCTCCTGAAGACAACAGGTACAAACAGCTGGAAGACAGGTTGAAGGCTATGGAGGTGCAACAGGCACCTGGGCTGGATTTCGGAGATCTGGGTTTGTCGACCGGTGTGATCATCCCACACAAATTCAAAGCACCCACCTTCTCCAAGTATGACGGGGCATCCTGTCCCAAGCTGCATTTGAGGTCCTATGTTCGAAAGATTCAGCCGTACTCTGCGGACAAGAATCTATGGATCCACTTCTTCCAGGAGAGTCTTTCAGGGACTCATCTCGAATGGTTCTATCAGCTGGATGGGACCAAAGTTCGTAACTGGGAGGAGCTGGCCACTGCTTTCTACAAGCAGTATCAGTATAATGCCGACCTTGCCCCCACGCGTACCCAACTCCAGGGTATGTCGTTGGGCGTAAGCGAAGGTTTTAAAGAGTACGCGCAGAAGTGGAGAGATCTGGCTGGCAGGGTGCAGCCACCTTTGACTGATCGAGAGTTAGTGGATATGTTCTTGGGGACCCTATCTGGGCCATTCTTTAACCATCTCATTGGGAATTCTTCTGCTGGTTTCACTGATCTGATCTTGACGGGAGAGAGAATCGAAGCTGGGCTGAAATCTGGGAAGATTGCAAAGGCTGCATCATCATCTGGGTCGGACAAGAAACCATTTAAAAAGGAGTCTAGTGCCGTGTACGGCTCCAGAAAATCAGAAAGACCTGATCACCGCCAATCTGTCAGCGCGGTAATGATCGCTAAGCCTGCTGCCGCTCCCCGGCCAAACAATCCTCAAAGGGTTGATAGACCCCGGAGAGAGTTTACCCGGTTAAGCATGACCCTATCGCAGATTCTGCCGCAGCTGCTCGCAACCAATTTGATATCTGTCAAGGAGGCGCCAAAGTTCCCTAACACTACCTCTCCTAAGTACAACCCGAATGCCCGTTGTGCTTACCATTCGGATAGCCCGGGGCATGCCACTGATGACTGTTGGGCACTAAGGAACAAGCTGCAAGACCTCATTGATGCTAAGGAGGTACAGTTTGAAGCATCCGACAAGCCTAATGTGGTGACAGCTCCCCTGCCTGCTCATGGAGTTAATGCTATTGGTGATGAAGAGGAAGTTGATGAAGCTGAGTTCGATAGCTGGATATACCCGGCTGCTGATGGTGGACTTAACAAGTGGAGCGCCAAGGACAATCTCTCTGTTTCTTTTGACACTAAGTAATAAATTTCTTTGTAATAAACTATGATAAACTCTATGGCCCGGTGTCTTACCCGAGGCACCGTGGTTCTATTTGTGAGGGCATATGAACTGTCATTTTATACATCATGAATGAAAATCTTGGACTTTTCGCATTGCAAATATTGTGTTCCTTTTTTATCTTTCATTTCCTTTACATAATTTTCAAAAACAGCTGTATTTACACACACACTCACTCGTACAGGTTCCAATCCACTCTGGATCTCACTGATAACAGCTCTGCTAATGCCAATTATGACTTCGAAAATCCGATCAACTTAGCCGAAGACGAAGGTGAAGATGATTGCGAAGTGCCTGGCGAGCTTGCAAGACTGTTACTTCAGGAAGAGAGGGCAATTCAACCCCATGAAGAGCCAGTGGAAACTATAAACCTGGGTACTGAGGCAGACAGAAAAGAGGTAAAGATTGGTGCTAACCTAGAGCTCAGCGTGAAGCAACGGTTAACCAAGATGCTGCATGACTATATGGAGATCTTTGCCTGGTCCTACGAAGACATGCCAGGGTTGGATACCGATATTGTTGTCCATCATTTGCCGACTAGGGAAGACTGCCCTCCAGTTAAACAAAAGGTTCGTCGGATGCGTCCAGAGATGTCCGAGAAGATTAAAGCCGAGGTCATGAAACAGTTTGATGCCGGGTTCCTTGCAGTAACTTCTTACCCTCAGTGGGTTGCTAATGTGGTGCCGGTACCTAAAAAGGACGGCAAGGTCAGAATGTGTGTTGATTACAGGGATCTGAACAGGGCCAGCCCCAAGGATGACTTCCCCTTACCTCACATTGATGTCCTCGTTGATAATACAGCCCAACACAAAGTATTCTCTTTCATGGATGGTTTTTCAGGCTACAATCAGATCAAGATGGCACCTGAAGACATGGAGAAGACTACATTTGTCACTCAGTGGGGCACCTTCTGTTACAAGGTCATGCCGTTCGGGTTAAAGAATGCTGGGGCAACCTACCAGCGTGCCATGGTTGCCTTATTTCATGATATGATCCATCACGAGATCGAAGTGTATGTGGACGACATGATCGCTAGGTCCCAGACTGAGGAAGAGCATCTAGATCATCTACAGAAATTGTTTGACCGGTTGAAATTATACAAGTTGAGATTGAACCCGAACAAGTGCACCTTCGGGGTAAGATCTGGGAAGTTGCTAGGCTTCGTGGTCAGTGATAAAGGTATTCAAGTGGACCCTGCTAAGGTCAAAGCTATTCAAGAGATGCCAGCTCCCAAGACAGAGAAGGAAGTCAGAGGCTTTTTAGGGCGCCTGAATTACATCGCTCAATTCATATCTCATTTGACTGCTACCTGTGAGCCAATCTTCAAGCTGCTGAAGAAAGATCAGGTAGTACGTTGGAACGATGAATGTCAGGCTGCCTTCGACAGAATCAAAGAGTATCTTCAAGAACCACCTATCCTTATGCCACCGGTTGAAGGAAGACCTCTGATCCTATATCTGACAGTGCTAGACAACTCAATGGGGTGTGTGCTGGGGCAGCATGACGAGTCTGGCCGAAAAGAGCATGCCATTTATTACCTTAGCAAAAAGTTTACCGACTGTGAGACCCGATACTCACTGCTTGAGAAAACTTGCTGCGCTTTGGTATGGGCTGCTCGCCGGCTGAGACAGTATATGCTGACTCACACTACCTTGTTGATCTCAAAGATGGATCCGATAAAGTACATATTTGAAAAGCCTGCTCTGTCTGGGAGAATTGCAAGATGGCAAATGATCTTGACGGAATACGACATTCAGTATACAACCCAGAAAGCCATCAAGGGGAGTGTATTGGCAGACCACTTAGCTCATCAAGCTGTAGATGACTACCAATCAATGAATTTCGAGTTTCCGGATGAAAGCATCATGATTGTAATTGACTGTGAAGTACCTGGACCGGATGAAGGACCCGAGCCAGGATCCCGATGGTCTATGCACTTTGACGGAGCTTCCAATGGTTTGGGAAATGGTATCGGCGCCATAATCATATCTCCACAAGGTACTCATACTCCACTCACTGCCCGGCTGTGTTTCAACTGTACCAACAACATGGCGGAGTATGAGGCGTGTATCATGGGTCTTCAAGCTGCGATCGACTTACGGATCAAGTTCCTCAGTGTCTTCGGAGATTCCGCTCTAGTGATCAATCAGATCAATGGAGAGTGGGATACGAAACATCCAAACTTGATTCCTTACAGAGAATGTGTGTTGACCCTGATTCCCCACTTTACAGAGATAACCTTTGAGCATTTTCCAAGAGAAGAGAATCAGTTAGCGGACGCGTTAGCTACAATGTCTTCAATGTTCAAGGTTAAATGGGATAATGAAGCTCCCCGGATCATCATCTGGAAACTGGATGAACCGGCATACTGTTGTGATCTCGAAGCTGAATTGGTAACTGAGAAGCCTTGGTATCACGAAGTGAAGAGATATCTGGAAGCTCAGGAATACCCTGAAGGTGCCTCTATCAACGATAAGAAATTCCTGAGGAGGTTTGCAGCCAAATTCTTCCTAAGCAACGACATCTTGTACAAGAGAAACCATGATTCAACCTTACTGCGTTGTGTGGACAAGACTGAAGCGGAGAGAATCATGGAAGAGCTACATGAAGGGACCTTTGGTACGCATTCCAGTGGGCACACTATGGCTAAAAAGATCCTACGGGCAGGATATTACTGGTCCACAATGGAAGCTGACTGCTACCAACATTCGAGGACATGCCACAAGTGCCAGATCTATGCAGATAAGGTGCATGTTCCTCCGGCTCCCCTGAATGTTCTGACTGCGCCTTGGCCGTTTGCAATGTGGGGCATAGATATGATTGGCGAGATCAGACCTACGGCATCCAACGGACATCGCTTCATCCTAGTGGCGATCGACTATTTCACGAAGTGGGTTGAAGCGGCATCCTATGCTACAGTAACCAAGACTGTTGTGGCACGGTTTATTCGACACAACCTGATTTGTCGATACGGCGTCCCTGAACGGATTATTACAGACAACGGTACCAATCTGAACAATAAGATGATCGCTGAGCTTTGCGAACAGTTCAAAGTACAGCACCACAATTCTTCTCCTTACAGACCGAAGATGAATGGGGCTGTAGAAGCAGCTAACAAGAACATCAAGAAAATCGTGCAAAAGATGACAGTAACATACAAAGATTGGCACGAGATGTTACCGTTCGCTCTACATGGGTACCGTACTTCAGCCAGGACATCAACCGGGGCAACTCCCTTCTCTCTGGTTTATGGCATGGAGGCAGTCTTGCCGATCGAAGTGCAAATTCCCTCTCTCCGGATAATGAAGGATGCAAATCTGAACGAAGATGATTGGATCCAGACACGACTTGATCAACTCAACCTCATTGACGAAAAGAGACTTGCTGCTATCTGTCATGGTCAGACGTATCAGAAACGAATGATCAGGGCATTTAACAAAAAGGTCAGACCACAAGAATATCAAGTTGGAGATCTGGTTATCAAGAGAATCATCCTTCCTCAGAGTGATCCAAGGGGCAAATGGACCCCTACGTACGAAGGGCCATTTGTGGTTAAGCATGTGTTCTCAGGAGGAGCAATGATCTTAACCAACATGGATGGTGACGACCTTCCTCACCCCGCCAATGCAGACATAGTTAAAAAATACTACGCATGAAAAAGACCCGCTAGGCTGACATGCCTAGGCAAAAATTAGGGCTTCCCGTCGAACCAAAAGGGTTCGGGCAAAATGAAGGGATGAAAATAAAAAAATCTGTACACCCGGCAAGTCGAAAACCTGAAAGGGCGGCTTGGGCAAAAATGGGTATCCCGGTGGACTGAAAACCCGAAAGGGCGGTCCAGGCAAAAGTTAGGGATAAAGCGTAAAACTATGTCTCATTGATCACTGTGCCTCCAGAATCCGGTATCTGCATCAAGTTCAGACGGCATCGATCAGTCAGCTTCACCTTCAACCAAGGTCATCAAGTGATGAGACGCTCGGAATTATAAAGGCAATAGCAGAGTTGAAACCCAGTGGATCATTCATCTTTCACACAGCTGTTTTATTTTCATTTGTACAAAACTTGTATAAATTCTTTTGATCGGCAACGTACCTCTTACTAGGACGTCAGCCTCTTGTACACAAAAACGCCTATTTTCAGGCCATTCAAAAATCAATAAAAATATATTTTCAGTTAAACGTGCCAAGTATTTTTCCTTTCTCTGTTTTGTTTTGCGAAGAACGTCCAAGGTTCAATTTGTGATGTATGCATCGACAATAATTTGCTAACTCATAAATATTTGCATACGAAACAAAGGAATTCATTGCAGGTGACACTGGAAACAGGGGCAATAAAGAGTTGTCCGAGCAGCTAATTGTTCTATCCCCCAAGGTACTAAGGTAGGTCCAGCTAAAGAACACGGCCAAGGGTATCTTAACTCCCCAGAAGAGTCCAATCCAGCTTCACCAACAAAGTTGGAAGTCATATCCCTCAAGCAGTAAGCTTATCCCCAGTAGATTCTGGAAGCTTACCCCTCGCAGAGCGAACGCGTCGTCCCGGCTTGATTTAAAGAGTTATTTCCGTAACAAGATATAACTGGGTTATCCTCAGCCAAAAGCCACGAAAAGAGCGTCCTCGGCAAAGTATCTTCCTACCCCCAGCGAAGTCTATCAACACTTCCGACAACAAAGATATCCCCAGCATAACTCATCAACGGTATCCCCAGCGGAGTTACCTTCATCAACTCAGCAAAGCATCACTATCCCCACAGAGTAACACTCCCCAGTATGATCGTTAAAGTATCTTTTCTCCCGCAGAATTATTTCATTTGCCAAGTTTATTCCTCAACGGAGTTATCTTCTCCTATCGGCATTCTTGCAACAAATCATCCACAGCGGAAGCAAAATCTCTTCCTCAACATCAGCCCAGGATATGACTTCCCGGCACCCGTCAAGGATTTATTTTCCTAGACGAAAACATACATGAATCATCACATACATCATTATAGCATGCATGTACACATCATATCATATAAATCGTATCCATGTTTGCTTGATCCATATCATGCATTGCATATGACGGACCTTTACCTTTCAGGAAAGATACAGTTGAAATTCTCAAACATATTTCAAGGCCTTCTCCAGTCCAGTTAAATCGACTCCAAACAGGTTTTTCTGATAAAGACTCAGCAGAAGTTCTCTTATGGTCCCCTCTCCAACGGCGTGTGAGGCGGTAATTCCTTTTCCAAGATGTTTTCCTCTCCGACGATGAGCGTGAGGTGATAGTCTTTTGTGGTCCCCTCTCCGACGGTGAGCGTGAGGTGGTAATTCCTTTTTCAAGATGTTTTCCTCTCCGACGATGAGCGTGAGGTGATAGTCTTTTGTGGTCCCCTCTCCGACGGTGAGCGTGAGGTGGTAATTCCTTTTTCAAGATGTTTTCCTCTCCGACGATGAGCGTGAGGTGATAGTCTTTTGTGGTCCCCTCTCCGACGGTGAGCGTGAGGTGGTAATTCCTTCTTCAGATGTTCTCCTCTCCGGCATGAGCGTGAGGTGATATTCTCTTATGGTCCCCTCTCCAACGGCGTGTGAGGTGGTAATTCCTTCTTCAGATGTTCTCCTCTCCGGCATGAGCGTGAGGTGATATTCTCTTATGGTCCCCTCTCCAACGGCGTGTGAGGTGGTAATTCCTTCTTCAGATGTTCTCCTCTCCGGCATGAGCGTGAGGTGATATTCTCTTATGGTCCCCTCTCCAACGGCGTGTGAGGTGGTAATTCCCTTTCAAGATGTGTCCCCTCTCCGGCATGAGCGTGAGGTGATATCTCCTTTCAGATTATAATTTCCTATAGTTCCCTCTCCAACGGTGAGTGAGGTGACTCCCTTTGAGATTATAATGTCCTTTGGTTCTCTTCCTGACACTACGAAGATGGTAATCCTCACCAAGATTTTCTCAACGAGCGTTGTTGAAGTTAAAATCATCCAAGGTTCACTTAGCATTCATGCTAAGGCAGTAACCATCCCTGGTTCATTCATCAGCGTTTGAAGCTCCAGACTCAGTTCCTGTAACCAGTCAGGACACATCTATACCAAGCATCTAAAATCAGCTCCTACGACGTGTCAGGTACTCATTTTTCTGTTTTGCAGGTATGCAGGTTCTCGCTAAGGAATCTCCTACGCGATCAACGTCCAGATGGCATCTATAAGCCCATCATCCTATCCAGCAATCTCTAAATGGCATCTATAAGCCCATTCCCCCATCATCACTGTTGCTATGTGAGCGCAAATTTCTGGGCACTCTAGTGTCCAATCATCTTCTACCCTCGGATTACGAAAGGCACGTCAGCCAATCTGCATCCTCAGGTCTAAGAAGATTGAACAGGGGCAACTGTTGTACCCCAAAATTTGCCCTCCCATATTCATCAAGAATTGTCAAAATCATGGTCACAAAATTCCCCAAGGGTTGTGCAGCTCAATTGTCTCCTAGACAGTCAAAACTAGGGTTTGAGTTCTGGTCAAGCAAATGAACTTTTCAAGGACCCAATCAAGTCTCATATGCCTACAAATGTGGTCAAGCATCCTCATGTCAAATTTCAAGGCATTCAGCTCAAAATTGCACAGTCAAAACCCTAGATTGCACTACAGTCAACTGTAGGGGCAAAATGGTCATTTGACAGTCAAAAGTTCAAATTTTTGGTCAATATATCATTTTGAAGCCACAAACATCATTTGATCAATGCTTGATCATGATTCTCAAAATTTGGCTCAGAAATCATCAAAGATGCAAAAGTTACTATATTTGGACAGTTGAAAAAGTCAACTGAAATTGACCAGGGCATAACTTTCACATGGATTATCAGAAAAATTCCATCCAAAGCTCATTTTGAAGAGAAAGACATTTCCTACAATTCATCTTCATGTTCCAAGTCCAAGAAATGCTCTCACAAAAAGTTATCAATTTCAACATTATAGGTCATTTTCAAAAGTCAACAAAAAGTGACTTTAAGTCAAAGGCCATAACTTGAGATTGGTAAATCAAAATGACATGGGACCAAAGGCATTGGTTAAAGGACTCAAAGACCTTTCCAAAATGTCCAAGAACATGTGAAAAGCTTAAAAATTGACCAAGTTATGCCTTGTGGAAGTTGGGAAATTTTTGGAAATTTTTGAAAGTCAACATTGATGCAAAAGGCCTAAAAATGCAAATGGGCCCATTTTTCTTCCAAATTTCTTCATGCCAAGCCTATGCACGACCACTAGGCCCAAAGGGAAGTATTCTCATATTTTTTAATTATTTATTTGAATTAATATTAATTTATATTCATTTAAATCATTTTAATTCATGAAAAATATAACCTTAACCTAAAAAAATCTTTTTATGCACATTATCATGTCAATATTTCGTGCTTAATGGATTATGGCAAGTTTTGATAAGATTTGATCAGATTTGAACCAAGTTGCACATGAAAAGATATGAAAAAAGATTTTTCAAAATCAAATATATGAAATCATAATTGCAAGAGATTTTGGTTGAAATTGTTGACCTAATTGCTTCCTTACAAGTATTAGAACAAGACCTAATGGCTACAGGACTAAAAACTGCGCAGCAAACCAATACTCAAATTTGGAAAATTGCTTGAAAAATTCAATTCTGAAATCCACCCTAGAGACTGATTCAAAGCTCCATTCGTGTCTCAATAGTTTCCTTGTGCATTCCTGAACACGTTCCAATTAATACCAACCACAAACGCGCACAATGCTTTGGTTCACCATGCACATTCAACAATCACCATCCACGCGTCCCAGGAGATCTAATCAAGGGCCAGGATTGGAGAACACCCTGAACTTGAGTCAAACGTCTCACACGCTGCACCAAAAGTCAATGGACCTGCATGCTTAATGGGCCTTAAATTACCAGGCCTTACCTCCTAATTTGGGGCTACCCCCCCTGGTTTGCTTTATCATTTTATTTTTTATTCTTTCTTTAATCTTTTTTCTTTTTATTACTTTTATTCAATTATGTTTATTTAATTAATTATTTTTAATAAAATATCTAAAAACACTAAAAAAAATCAGAAAAGGCCAAAATTAATAAATATTTATATATTAATTATTTTCATGAATAAATAAAAATGTAGATTACTTAGTTTAATTAGGTTTTAATATTAATTTCTTTTTAATAAAAATCCAAAAATGTAGAATTAGGTTAATTGCTATTTTTTATTTCTTTTAATATGTTTTCCCTTTTTTTTTTAGAACAATAATTATTATTTATTTATTTATTTTCCTATTTAAATTGTACATAAGAAATTTTAGGTTTAATTTAGATCTTATTTTAATTCTTTCTTAATAACTAAAAAATACTAGAATTAGGGTTTGCTTCTTAATTTAATTTTAATTAATTTCTTTTTTTTTTTCATTAAATACAAAATACCAAAAAAACATTTAATCATTTAATTTTTTTAATTCTCATTAACTTTTAATTATTTGCAAAAGGGTCCAACGCCCTAGTTTCGTTTTAATTCTTTAATTTGCGCCTTTATCTTATGTCGTTAATTATAATTTTGTAAATCTCCCAAAGCGTTGTAATTTACTTTTCGCACTTTATTTCTTCGCATTATTTATTTTTCCGCTAAATCGGGTCCGGTTTAATTTTGGCGATGTGGACCCGCGCCATTTGTAATAGTTTAGATTTATTTCTTCGCAAAATATTTAACTGTTAACCAAGCATGAAAGAATGAATGTCTTAATAAAATCAAGCGTAGAACACGACAAACATGACAAGACAAATAAATGAAAACGACACACGAATCGCACACACCACCCCTAGGGTACGCCTCACTGTTGCCTTTCGAAAGGTGGTCGTCGAGTAGAGGACGTCTTAGTAAGTCCTCATGATCCGGGAACCTGGCATGAGGGTAGCTTCTAAGGTGTCTTCCCATTGCTCCGGTGATCACCATGTCCCTTAAAATCGAATTGACCCGAACACCTCCAACGGTGGTGCTACCTACCTCTCAATGGTGGGATGGCACTACTTTAAAGGACTCTTACACAGACGAATTCCTTAGGGTAGGTAGGTTCTCAAAGATACTTGCTCTAATCTCAAAACAAACAAAAATCTTTTCACACTGACACTTTTCAAAAAGCTTTCAAAGCAAATTTTTCAAACACTCTGACGTATGAGTCGAACTGAAATTTTTCAAAGAAACTTTTTTAAACCCACATTGAAAAGCACGCAAAACAATTTGAAAACACATTGAGCAAGTATCTAAGAGCCCATGGGTAACCATGGATAGAAAGGGTGCTAACACCTTCCCTTTCTATAACCTACCTCCCGAACCGAGAGCAATCTCTTTAAAGGAATTTTTCTGTGCTTTTGTCCTTTCCATTTGGAGAAAATAAAAGACGGTGGCGACTCTTGCTTCCGCGACATTTCGCGAACCAGCGTTAAACAGTCAGTTCCAGATCCACCGATCACATATATGTATGAAAAAATATTATTTATGTAAAAGAGAAGAGAAAATAAAAATGTATTATTTTTTGGAGTATTTTGAACTTAGGGTAAAAACCCTAATTTTAAAGAAAAAGGTATTATTTTCTAATTTAATACAACTATTTATTTATTATTTATAAAAATAAAATAAAATGAAGTGTATTATGAAAAAAGGTATTTTTATATCAAATATTAATAAACATAAAAAAATCAAGTATTTTTATATTTTGTCTTAAATATATTAATAATCACATATATATATATATTAAACCCTAAATATGTATTATACACAAAATAAATATTTATTTAATATTTTAATAAAATAAATAAAAGAGTATTTTTTGTGTGAAATATTTTCAGAAAGTAAATAAAAATAAAAATGTATTTACACCATTTTTCTATTTTTATTCTAATAATGGTATATATATATATATTTATGTACAAACAAAGAAAATAAACAAATAAATATGCAATAAATGCAAAAAATGATGGAAAAAATATTTTTAATTTTTAAATGCCATGAGAAAAAATAAACAAAGTTAATCAAAAAAGAAAAAGTCAAAAATGTTAAGAAATGAACAAATGGGCTCAGGGGGGTGTGAATCAAAAAAGGTGGTGTGAAAAGTGAAACAACACAGGCCCAGCCCACTGATCATTGTCTTCAACCTCCAGCTTCAAACATTTGAAAAAAACGCGCGCCCCTGTTCCTCAATGTCTAACTCCTGATTCTTGGCTTTTCAGAAAAAACTCATAACACAAGAAATGTTCAGCATGAAGAGACGGTTTCAACCATATAAATAACTTGACCTATCTCTCTAAGATGAGGGAGAATTTCTCCTCCCCCAATTTCTGACCTAACTTTTCATCAATGTTTAGACATGAAATTCTCTAAGCACACGAAACATAAATGAAATCTAATCATATGAGCATGTTCAGGGCTATGATTGTGACATGTTTTCTTCAAAAACCTAAAGCTAACAATGCCTAATAAGAGAGATGGAACTCCATGAATATACCTGTTCAGTTGGAATCGAGCTTGGCAATGGAGGATGTTTCAGAGTGAAATGATGACTTGTACAGCTTCCTTGAAGTGTAAGGAAGCTTTTCCAATTCCTACTTTGTCTTGAAACTCCCTGAATCGAGCGAATGAACTCCAACTGCAAAACAGAAAATTAAAAAATGGTGAAGTGGCTTGGAGGTGTTACAGGTCTGATTTTAGGACATGGTTAGCTTGCATATGTTGTAGGGAAGGTAGAGGAAAAGGTTTGGATCAAAATGCTCGAAGGGATTGGGAGTTTGCACTCAAACTGTAGGGGCTCCCCTGTTTGTGCAGTTTTGAGGTGATTAGAGCAATGGGAGTGTTTCAGATGGCAAGGGCTCGTGTGTTAGCTTGGATTTGGTCTATGGAATGTGTTTGATAGCTTTTGTGTTGTGTATGTAAGCTGAGATGAGAGATAGCATAAGTTATGGACTTTTCTTCTATCTTAAGCAACAAAAGCAAGTTGGTTGTTTTAGGTTAGTAGGGGGCCTCCTAATGTGCTGCATAAGCCTCTCTTGATCAGTGTGTTATGCACATAATCTTGTGCAAAGCAGATCTTTCATGTACTTGTTGGATTACAAACTTGACATAAAGCTAAACTTTTCAAAAATGGAAATTTCACTTTATCTAGTTTAGGATTAAACCATTATGCAATGTTAGAACACAAAGAACATGACCTTAACACATTGAATATGCATTAAATTATTGAGTATGAAATGGTTCAAGGACCTGTAATCAAGCATAAAGCAAACTGATTTCAAATTGGCAAGATTATGAACATGTCTTGATGAAGAACAAAAGTGAATTTTTGCCAACTTGTGAAATTCGAATCTCTCAAGTTATGAGGTTGTTTGATGAGTTCTTAGACATTTTGGAAAGCTTGGAATGTGTACTACAATCCATCTTTGAAATGCAAATCAAAATTCCAAGTGGAAGGGTATGAAAAGTGGCCTTGAAGTAGGGTAGAAAACCTTGTCAAAATAGGTCAAATTTCACTAAGTTAAAAGATGGTTTAGTGCCCTTATTCAAAAAATTATAACTTGAGATACAAGCTTCAAATGAGAAAACTTTGTGAATCAAAGTTGTAGACTATGCAACAAGCTACAACTTTCATGTTTTGACTTTTGTTTGAATCCCAATGGATCATGGTGAAAAGATGGGGCAAAGTTGGGAAAAAATTAGGGTTTTCCATAACTTAGAAAAATTCTAAGTTATGAAAAATTCCATTTTCTAACCCTAATTTGCATTTTGTGATTTCTTGGTGAACAAGTTTCATGATTTGGCATGTTTTGGTGAAAAATGAATCTTGACTCTTGATTTTGACCAAAAAGTCAAAGTTTGACTTTTCAGTATACAGTCAAAATTGATCAATTGACTGGGAAATTCAACTGTCAATCTTGTGTACTTGGGATCTTTTGAGCTTGATGAATGTGTCAAGATAATTCCATGGGGTCCTTGAGTCCATATGTGAGCTTGGTTTGCCATTGGCTAGGTCAAACAGTCAAAAATTGCCTTTGTGCAGTCAAAACCCTAAAAATGACCATTTTGCCCTTTTGGTGATCTGATCAAATTTCTTGTGGAATTGTGATCCAAACTTGATCAAATGGTCCATATGAGTTCATAATGTTGATGTGGATCAAATTTCATGAGGTTTGACTATCAATTGGCCACAGTTGACTTTTTCCCCAATACAGCTGATTTCTAGGTCAACTGTCCAATTGACTGGGTAAAACTTGGAATCAAGACTTGAAACTTGGCATGGGTAAACTTGGGAGTCCAACATGAAGCATGAAAGTCATTTTAGGCTTTTCAGGTCAAAACATCCTTGGGCAAACACAAACCCTAATTTGAGTCCACAATGCAAGGTGAAGTCTTAAGCAGAGGAAACCCTAACTGTATCTTGATCTTCAAAGGTCTTGTGATGAGAAAATGTTGGGGAAATGGGAGGGCAAATTTTGGGGTACAACACATGGGAATTTTGACCTTTTTTTCTAGCTTTAGATTTATTTTTAATTGTAATGCCTAAAACGAATTTGAACTTTGACTTCAGCTAATAAAATCTTTGTTTTATTTTGGTTTGCAAATTTAAATTTCCCAAAGTCTTTGAAGTCATTGCATGCGCATCCCATTCATAACATTGCATGTACATGTACCATTACAGTTTTCTCATCTTCTTCGTTGTTTATTTCTGTAGAAATATCTTCCGAACAAAGCATCAAGGACCTTCAGGCACAAAACGCCCAGTTCCAACAAATGTCCATAAGTCTGGAAAAATGGCAGGAGGATCTGAAAGCCCTCATCCTGAAAGAGAAAAATAAAAAGGAGAAGGATGCCGGTATTCTGAATATGGGAAGAAGGTTTAGAGAGCGGTTGAAGCGACAAGTCAATATGACTTCTTCATCCAAGGAAGGGGAGAATCAAGAATAAGAGACAGGGGAGAAGGACCCCAGTCCTGTAGTTTCTAACAATGATACTGACTACAATGATGAGCAGTATCCTCCTGCTGAGGATAAATACAAGCATTTGGAAGATCTTTTGAGTGCCGTGGAAGTTCAGAGGATACCTGGGCTGGATTTTGAAGAATTGGGATTGGTGTCGGGAGTAGTCATCCCGCAGAAGTTCAAAGCTCCAGTTTTTGTTAAGTGTGATGGGGTGTCATGCCCAAAACTCCATCTCCGTTCTTCTGTCAGAAAGATCCAGCCCCACACTGCTGATAGAAACTTGTGGGTTCATTTCTTTCAAGATAGTCTGTCAGGGACTCAGCTTGAATGGTTCTACCAACTGGAGGGAGCCAATGTCCGAAATTGGGAAGATCTGACTGCTGCTTTCTATAAGCAGTATCAATACAACATTGACCTTGCTCCAATTCGTACTCAACTCTAGAGTATGTCCATGGGCTCAAGTGAAGGCTTTAAAGACTATACACAAAAATGGAGAGACTTGGCTGGAAGAGTTCAACCCCTATTGTCTGATAGAGAGTTGGTTGATATGTTTTTGGGGACGCCATCTGGTCCATTTTTCAATCATTTAATCGACAGCTCGTCAGTTGGTTTCACTGAGCTGATTCTAACTGGAGAAAGAGTAGAAGCTGGTATTTGGAGTGACAAAATACAAAAGGATACCTCTTCGAGCTCAATAAAGAAGCCTTTTGCTGGTAAGAAGGAAGCGAGCACCATCTATATCTCGAGGGGCCAAAACAGGGCTGAACATCACTAGACAGTAAGTGTCGTAATGATACCTAGGCTTGTAGTTGCTCCACAATGCAACAATCAACAAAAAGTGGAAAGATCACAACAGAAATTTACCCGAATCAACATGACATTGGCTAAAGTTTTACCTCATCTGCTGAGATCCAACTTGGCAACCTTGAAAGAGGCTCCCAAGAATCCAAATACTACATCTCCCCGATATAATCCAAATGCTCGGTGTGCCTATCATTCTGAGAGTCCTGGCCAAGATACAAATGGTTTCTATGCTCTAAGGAATAAGGTATAAGATCTGATTGAAGCCAAGGAAATTGAGTTCTATGCTCCGGAGAAGCACAATGTCATAACTTCTCTCATGCCTAAGCACGGTCGCGGAGTTAATGCTATTGATATTGACTTGTTTGGGACCTTGGTGGATGAAGTTTCTACTCCTCTCATGACTGTGAAGAAGAATTTGTTGTTATCCAGTTTATTTCCGGGTTGTGGTGAAGGTTGCCACATGTGTTCGTTTCTACCTTCTGGTTGCCGTTTGCTGAAGTTAGGTGTTCAACGCCTGATGGACAACAAAGAAATTTTGTTCGAGAAAACTTTGGTTCCCATTGTCCCATATGAAGACATTTCCATTATAACCATATCCGCCAATCCTTCTAAGGTCTCCTCGAGAAGACCTGTTAGGATTACATCTGCTCCAAGAATTGCTCCGCTGATAATCACTGTTCCTGGTCATGTCCCGTATGTCTCGGACAAAGCTGTCCCCTGGCATTATGGTGCTGATGTGTACTATCATGGCATCAAACAAGATTTAAAAGATGAAGAGGCTGATCCTGATATTGGTAACATTATCGGAACCAGCAAAGTTACCCCAAGTGGAAGGGTCTTCTCTCCCGAGATTTCTCCTAAGATTGTCAACAAGCCTATTGTCATTCCATCTGATGTTCCTGCTAGTACATCAACTACTGCTCCTGTTCTTACTCCAGTTATTACCTCTGTCGGCGAATCGTATGATACCCGCGACAAAGAAATTATAGGTGAGCCTGCCCGGACGGAGGCGCCTAGGAAAATTGTTGTGGAAGCCTCTAAGCAAGAGATGGAGGAAATACTGAAAATAATTAAGAAGAGCGACTACAATATGGTCGAGCATCTTGGGAAGACCCCATCAAAGATATCCATGTTGTCTTTGCTGTTGTGTTCTGAAGCCCATGCGGAGGCTTTGATTGCATTCCTTAAGACTGCGCATGTACCGCAGGAAACTTCAGCTGATCAGTTCAAAGATTGTGTGGCCAGCCTGACTGCTGATAATGGGATGGGTTTTTCAGATGTAGACTTAAAACTGAAGGGAAGGAATCATAATGATGCTCTGCATGTCTCGATTGAATGTAGGGGCACCACTATGGCTCATGTGCTGGTAGATATTGGGTCTTCGTTGAATGTCTTGCCTAAGAAGGCGTTGGATCGGCTGGATTGCAAGGGTTTGACGTTAAATCCTAGTAACATTGTGGTAAGGGCTTTTGACGGGTCGAAGAGAATGGTGCACGGGGAGGTGGACATCCCTGTCAAAGTGGGTTCTCAAACTTTTGGGTCCATCTTCTACGTGATGGACATCAGGCCGTCGTATTCTTGTTTGTTAGGTCATACTTGGATCCACAAGGCTGGGGCAGTTACTTCCACACTACACCAAAAGCTAAAGTATCCGGTGAAAGGGAAGATTGTCACTATGCGGGGTGAAGAGGAGTATATGGTGAGCCACCTCAATTCCTTCTGGTACATAGAGATGGACGGGGAATTCATAGAAAATCCTTGTCAAAACTTCGAAGAGGTCCCTCAATTATTAGCATCGACTGAAACTACTACCAACATCAAACCTCCTCTGAAGATGGCTTCCCTCAAGGACGCCAGGGCCGTGGTTGAAGAAGGTGGGTGTGCCAATTGGCGTCAGCTCCCTGATTTCACTCACAAAACTGACAAATTTGGTTTGGGCTTTACTACAGGAGCTCAAAGGGGTGTTTGACGCACTCGGGCTAGAGGACCTCCCCTATACATCAGTAATTGGGGGGGTTAACGCCATTGAAGACAGCGAGGAAGACTCAGACATCGATAACTGGATCTACCCAACTATCAATGGTGGACCGAGTAACTGGACGGCTAGGGATTTTATACCAGTTTCTTTTATTCTGCAGTAATTGCCTTACTTGTTTTGAGATTTGTAATAGACAATTTAAAACTTTACGGCCTTGTGCCTTTCCAGAGGCACATTGGCTTTGCTTGTGAGGGCTATTATTTGTCATTTCATATATCATTAATAAAGCATTGGACGTTTCTTGCATACAAATTTTGTGCTCTCTGTTTTTCTTTTCTGTTTTCCACTTTATCCAAACAGCTTTTCTCTTACACACACTCACGTATCATAATGCAGATCCATATCCACTCTGGATCCCATTGATAACATCTCTGCTATTTCCAGTTATGACTTCAAAAATCCGATCAACCAAGCCGAGGACGAAGGTGAGGATGATTGTGATGTGCCTTGAGAACTTGCTAGACTATTATAGTAGGAAGAAAAGGCCATACAGCCTCATGAAGAGTCAGTTGAGATAGTGAACTTGGGTATTGAGGAAGACAGAAAAGAGGTTAAAATAGGTGCAAATCGGGAGCTTAGAGTCAAAGAGAGGTTGATACAGATGCTGCACGACTATGTTGAGATCTTCGTTTGGTCCTATGAAGACATACCTGGTTTGGACACTGATATTGTGGTACATCGCCTGCCGACTAAAGAAGATTGTCCTCCGATTAAACAGAAGATCCGTCGTATGTGCCCTGAAATATCAAAGAAGATCAAGGCAGAGGTCATGAAACAGTTCGACGTGGGATTCTTAGCTGTCACTTCGTATCCACAGTGGGTTGCTAACGTTGTTCTGGTACCTAAGAAGGACGGTAGGTGTGATCGGTGGATTTAGAACTGACTGTTTAAAGCTGGTTTCGCGAAATGTCGCGGAAGCAAGAGTCGCCACCGTCTTTTATTTTCTCCAACATGGACAGGACAAAAGCACAGCAAAATTCCTTATGAGATAGTTTCTGGGTTCGGGAGGTAGATTTATAGAAAGGGAAGGTGTTAGCACCCTTTCTATCCATGGTGATCCATGGGCTCTTAGATACTTGCTCATTGTGTTTTCAAAATGTTTGCTTTTCAATTGTGAGTGAGTTTGAAAAAGTTTCATTTAAAGATTTCAGAACGACTCTTGTATCAGTCCTCAAGAGTGCTTGAAAAATTGTTTTGAAAGCTTTTTGAAAGTGTCGGTGTGAAAAGAGTTTTGATTTGTTTTTGAATAGAGCAAGTATCTATGAGTCATCTACCTACCCTAAGGAATTAGGCTGTGTAAATGTCCTTAAGGTAGTGCCATCCCACCATTGAGAGGTAGGTAGCACCACCGTTGGAGGTGTTCGGGTCAATTCGTTTGTTAGGGACAGTGTGGTCACCAGAGCAACAGTAGGACACCTTAGAAGCTACCCTTATGCCATTGATGCTTTTTAATTCCGAGGCAACCGTTTCGAGGCAACTGGATCATGTCATGGACATAAGGACTTACTAAAACGTCCTATACTCGACGACCACGTTTCGAGGGCAAGGCAACAGTGAGGCGTACCTTGAGAGTGGTGTGTGAATTTGTGTGTTATTTTCATGTTAGGTTTTATTTTGTACATGTATCATGGTGATCTACGCTTGTTTTTAATTTAGGCCATACATTCTTTCATGCAATTATAATTTAAAAGTGCAGAAATTTAAATGCGGAAAGTAAAATCCTACGCTATTACAAGGCGCGGGTCTATACATCGCCAAAATACAAAGACCCGTTTTTTGATAAAGATGCGGAAAGTAAAGACGGAAAGATAAACCTAATTACTATTACATCTGAGAAACAGTTACATAATGATCAAAAGAAATAATACGTGAAAAGAATTAAAATTAGGACGTCCGAGGGTTTTGACCCTTTGCATGAAATTAAATTAAATTAAAGTCCAATTAATTATTTAATTAAAGAAAAGAAAGTGTTTGTGTTTTTTGTATTTATGAAAAATAAAGAAAAAGAATTAAAAGGAAACCTTAAATCTAGATTATTTTAATTATGAATGAAAATATTAAAGTTAACCTAATTTACTAGTTAATTAATTTATTTACATGTTTATTTACAAAATTAATGATAATTAATAATAATGATAAATAATGATGATTAATAATTTATTTAAGAAAAAGATGAAAATGTCAAAAAAACCTAATTCTAGGTACTTTTTACTTATTAAGAAAAAGATTAAAGTTTAAAAACCTAAATTAAACTAAGTTAATTGTTAGAGTTTATTTACAAAAAATAGGTTAGTGATGAAATTAATAATAATTAAAGATATTTGTATTTTTGATTTTTTTGTTTTTATTATAGAAAATTATTTTATGGTAAAAAAACAATTAAAATAATTAAAAAAGAATTAGAAAAGAAAAGAAAATTAAATTAAAAAGGATGCAAACCAAGGGGGGTTTCAGGCCCAAGGGGAGGTTTTTTTGAACGGTCTGCATTCTATGGCCATTGGATTGGGTTTCATGGCCATTTGTGTTTTGTCTGTTGACCATTTGTGTTCTGGCCTCAACGTTCCTTAATCTTCTCAGGATGTCTGTCTCGCCATGTATTGGTGTCATGCATAAGTTGTTCTTTTGGCCATTTGGCTTTTGGCTTTTGGCCATTTGGCTTTTGGCTTTTGGCCATTTGGCTTTTGGCCTCAATGTTCCTTAATGAACCTGCATGGTATCCTGTCTAAATCTGCAGTGTTGAATCTCATGAACACATTAAATAAAATCATAAAATGCAAATAAAGTCAATATATGAAGAAATTTAATGTTTAGGCACAATATGACATGTATGAATGATTATACCCTTTTGATCATGGAGATCAAATCAATCTTACACTCACTAGAAAATTAGTGACATGAATGCTTTTATGCCTTTTGGATCATGGAGATCAAGCCAGTCTTACCCTTACTGAAGAAGTAGTGAGGTGTTGGTTTGTAACTGTGATGGCTTGTTTGTAGTGAGAGAGGGATTTGTAATAAGGATTTCAAGGTTTTAGGGTTCTTGAAAGAATTTGATATTCTAACAGTGTTGTGACAAGGTTTTTTCTCCCTTTTTCTCTTCTCTGGTTTGTGTGAAAAGAAGGTGATTATATAATGGAAATTAGGGTAAAGAAAATGGGCTTTGAATGTGCAATTGGGCCTCCAATGTTCACTTGAGTTCGTCACTTTCCAGGCTAAATCGCAGGGACTTAAGTGCAATTTTTGAAGTTGAAATGTGAAAACAAAATGTAGCCGATATTGATAACTAACTCCTGTCCGAAAATCGGCTCAATCGGATAAACGGTGAATTAGTTATGAATTTTTGAAGTTTCAGCTCAGACAAACTTATTTTGGACTCCAGTGTCGACTCTGACACGTTCTTCAATAAAAAACTGGTATTGATCGGAGCATAATCCGGTCTCGACTTTTGAAGCAAAGTTGTAGATCTATGAGTCAGGGACCTCGTGTAAAAATATGAGCCCAATCCGATAAAAATTGACCGAGTTATGAATTTTCGAAGTTTCGGCCCAGATGAAATAATATTCAGCATTCAGGATTTTCAGTGTGTCACGCACTCTGAGCAAAAAACGAAGGCCTTTTGAATACCGTTTGAACTCAATACCTTCTGTGAAAATGTAGCCAACTCAATTTGTGAAATTTTGGCGCCGGAACCAGCTCGATACGATGAAAATTGACCAAGTTATGATTTTCTGAACATGACGCAAATAAACTTCTATCACAAATTTTCTGTGCGAAAATACTTGATAAATCCACATTTTTGAAGACCTTCTGATCAAAATTGGCTTCCAGCCATGAGATATGAAAACGTAGATAATGTCAAGACGGAATTTTGGCCACCGGAACGGGTTCAAAACGAGCCACGATCTTCAAGTTATGAATTTTTTAGCGCATAAAAACTGCACTTTCAGCACACTTTTTCACCATATTTCTTCGAGAAAACTCACACATTCGGATACCTTCTTTAAAGAATTAACTCTTGAGCCGAACCTGAATTTGAGAATATGTTATCAGAGATATCTTGGCGAAAGAATACCTGAATATGACGCGCCGGGTTGGACTTGTGAATTTTTCTTGAAATATTTTGAGAAATATGGGAGGGCAAATTTTGGGGTACAACAGTTTCCCCTGTTCAATCTTCTTAAACCTGAGGATGTAGATTGGCTGGCGTGCCTTTCGTAATCTGAAGGTGGAAGATGATTGAACACTAGAGTGCCCAGAAATTTGCACTCACATAGTAGAATGTCAACAGTGTGATGCAGGGAATGGGCTTACAGATGCCATTTGGAGACTGTAGGTATGTGGAGATGGGCTTATAGATGCCATCTGGAAGTATGATAGTACCTTGTCAGGAATGGGCTTATACACGCCACCTAGGTGTCGATCGCGTAAGAGATTCCTTAGCGAGAACTTGCGTACCTGAGAAAGAAAAATAATTACCTGGCCTGTTACAGGAGTTGATCTTCAAACTCTTTACGTAGATGTGCACTGGCTGGATACAGGAATCGAATCTTTAAACTCTTCAGACGTGCCCTGGAAGGATACAGGAATCGAGTTCGGAGAATATTAGTCGTCAACAGATACACCCTGGCAAGATACAGGAATCGGATCTTCGAACTCTTCAGACGTGCCTTGGCAAGATACAGGAATCGAGTCTGGTAATGTTAGTCGTCAACAGATACACCCTGGCGAGATACAGGAATCAGATCTTCGAACTCTTCAGACGTGCCCTGGCCGGATACAGGAATCGAGTCTGGAATTCAGAAAGCTTGGTGAGTTGTCTCTACTGACAGGTTATTTCCATGGACGGGTGGTCTTTATCGACGGGTGTCTATAACGACGAGTGTCTATAACGACGAGTGTCTATAACGACGAGTGTCTATAACGACGAGTGTCTATAACGACGAGTGTTTATAACGACGAGTGTCTATGACAACGAGTGTCTATAACGACGAGTGTCTATAACGACGAGTGTCTATAACGACGAGTGTCTATGACGACGAGTGTCTATGACGACGAGTGTCTATGACGACGAGTGTCTATAACGACGAGTATCTATAACGACGAGTGTCTATAACGACGAGTGTCTATAACGACGAGTGTCTATAACGACGAGTGTCTATAACGACGAGTGTCTATAACGACGAGTGTCTATAATGACGGGTGTCTATAACGACGGGTGTCTATAACGACGGGTGTCTATAATGACGAGTGTCTATAACGACGAGTGTCTATAACGACGAGTGTCTATAACGACGAGTGTCTATAACGATGAGTGTCTATAACGACGAGTGTCTATAACGACGGGTGTCTATAACGACGGGTGTCTATAACGACGAGTGTCTATAACGACGAGTGTCTATAACGACGAGTGTCTATGACGACAGGTGTCTATAATGACGAGTGTCTATAACGACGATTGTCTATAACGACGAGTGTCTATAACGACGGGTGTCTATAACGACGAGTGTCTATAACGACGAGTGTCTATAACGACGAGTGTCTATAGCGACGAGTGTCTATAACGACGAGTTGGATCAGAGAAATCTTTCGGCATTGATTTAACTGGATTTGTATTCTTTGACTGGGTTGGTCTCTTTTGACTGTATTCGTCTACATAGCTGATCTTTTAACTGTATCCTTCCTGAAAGGTAAAGGTCAGTCATGTGCAATGCATGATATGGATCAAGTAATAATATTTTTCAACACATGAGATTGTATGATATGATGCGTATATGCATGTATCATGATGTATAACAATGTGATGTTTATGAATGTATCTGCGTCTAGGAAAATAGATCTTTGACGGATGCCGGGAAGTCAAATCCTGGGCTGATGTTGAAGAGTGATATTCTCCGTTTCCGTTGGGGATGATGATTGCAAGAATACCGGTCGGAGAAGATAACTCCGTTGGGGAATAAACTGGGCGAAGAGATTACTCTGCGGGGAATTACTCTGTGGGAAGAGATACTTCGCTGAGATTTGATGATAACTCCGCTGGGGATTTCGTTGGTGTGCTCTGTTGGAAATGAAGGTATCTTGGTCGCATTCTTCAGCTGAACTTACCTTGGCACTTCGGTGGACAGGGCAACCGGATCATTTAGACAACTCATTATTGCCCCAGTTTCTATTGGAGAAGAAGGTACCTGTGAAGGTGTTTGATGACTGCCGTTTGACAAATTTTCTTCTGGTAGGAAAGTGACGAGATACCGGGACATAGTCGTACGCTTCGATCCCTAATTTTTGCCTGGACCGCCCTTTCGGGTTTTCAGTCCACCGGGATACCCATTTTTGCCCAAGCCGCCTTTTCAGGTTTTCGACTTGCCGGGTGTACAGATTTTTTTCATTTCATCCCTTATTTTTGCCTAGGTGTATCAACCTAGCGGGTCTTTGATTGTGCGCAGTATTTTTTCGACTATGTCCATGCTCTCAGAGTGTAGGGAGGTGCCCCTGTCAGTAGTGTAGTGTTGCCATACCACCAGAAGATCTTCGTTTGATCGTCCAATGTCCCAAGTGATCCAGATGGAGATTTGCCCCAAGCTGGTTGGCCTTTTGAGAGATTCTCCGAATCTTGACTTAACTGCCCCAGATGATGGACAATGATCATGTCATGCCCCTTGGTTGGAAGTGCTTTTGTTCACTAGATATTCGTCGTGCGAATTTCTTTGCTATTCGAACAAAAGTCATATGCGAACGAAGTTATGTTAAAATGCAAAGCTTATGTCTGTCTTGAAGATTTTTAAAAATGCATTTTTCAGTAAAACAAGCAAGCTTTGTAAAATGTGATGTCAACTTAAGATTTTACAGCGAGCCTTAAGGAGTCAGGATACCTTTCGTAACAGTATGCCTTCAAACTAACCCACGCTTCAGCTAGGACTTTTGAGGGTTATAACGTGGCCTGGTTCACGATTTAAGAAACAAAGGATAAAGGCTCAAATTATTTGTACCCACCCGCTCTTCGTGATGTTCTTCAAACCTAAAACTCAGTTGATCGTGCGTTATACCTTGTTCGAGTCTTTGCTTTGATGCTCCAGTGATGGTTCGGATATTGACAGTTTATTTTGAATGGGCAGTCATTTCCTTTTTTGTTGAGGGTTTGTATGACCTCTTTTTCTTTCTTGATTTTGTTGTCCCTGTTTTTTGCCTGAGCTGTTTCCTTTTTGGAATTACAGTCAGCGGGATGCCCCAGTTTTGTAAGTCTCCTTCATAGGTTTTGACTTAATGGGTTTTTATTTTGAGAAGTAATGACTGCCTGTCTTTATGATTTTTCGGGACCATCACTGTCTTTCTTTGTTTTGTAAGGACCTCTTTGGTGTCATTCGTTATGCACTTGGATCAACTGAGAGAACTACCCTGCCCCAGGTTATGATTAAGGGTTTTAATTTTCGAAAAGAAAAACTCCTACTTCTTTGGCTCGAAGGGGGTTGACGAGGGATTATCTTCCTTATAACTCCAGTGTTTAGGAATTGAAACAATGCATGTACCTCATCAGCGGGGTCTGTTCAAAAGCATACTGTAGATCATGGTATCATTTTCGTCATCCTCCCTCAAGAGGCTTAGAATTATTAATCGAGCATTGAACATCACAAAAAATGAAAGCAATTTTAAATATAGCGAATGCGAATATATTGATTCAAAACAGACATATGCGATGCATTAATGAAATAACAACGTTTGACATGAATAAAATGTTTGAACAATCAAAAGAAAATTACAACTTGAAAATTCTAATGGGCAAAAGGTCTTCTCATCTCAGGACTTGTTACTTCAAATGATGCATCCTGTAGGGATAGTAGAAGAACTCAGCCTGACCCACTTGGGTGAAATCCACTGCTCCTTCATTAATCAGGTCCTGGACCTTGTTCTTCAGAGTCCAGCAGTCAGCAGTGTCGTGTCCAGGACTATCGGAGTGGTATGCACACCTTTTGTTGGGATGATAGTTAGGAGCAGAGATGTTGGGATTCCGGGGAGGAGCTCTTAGTGTAATCAGATTCAGTCTCAACAGGTGTTGTAAAGCTTGAAACAACGGCATGTTAAGCTGGGTGAACTGCCTCTTGGACCTGCTTGGCTTATTCTGATCAACCTGTTGCTCTGGGCGAGGTTGATGCTGGGCTTGTGAAGTGGTAGCAATTTGGAGAGTTCTATTTTTCACCATACCAGATTCTTTTCCTCTTGGAAGCTGATCAAAGACCCGGTCCCTGACTTGGACTGGTTGCTTCATGTTGGATCTGTCTTGGTGGAGTTGACTGATCATGGTCCTCAACTCTTCTTGCTCCCGAGCTAAACCTTGGATGAGAGCCCTTTGCCCCAGCATCTGGATTTTCATTATATCTACCTCAGCTTGTAGACGTTTCAGCCGTTCGTCCTTGTCATCTTCGGGACTTTTCTTGGCCAGATTCCCCATGAGGAGTGTCCTTAACTCCTCTTGCCCCTTGGATAGGCTTAGGAAGATCTCCCTGAACTGAATCTCTTGAGCCTGAAGATCCTGGTTATCTTGTTGGGAAGCCATTGCTGAAATAAATAGCGGAGAAGGTAAGTGACCTGTAAAAAGGGTACCTGTAATGCAATGATATATATGTATGCATGCAATGTTTTCAAGGATCTCGCGGGGTAAACAAGAAATTTGTTAGAGCTGGGATCCGGTAGCTTGATTGAAGGAACTTCCTGTTGTTGAGAGTCCTTCTTCAAGAGTCAAGGCTCACCATATCGAGTGGGTCATAGCCCCTAACACCCTTGGCTAGAGGAAAATAAATCCCCTTTGCCCCTTGCTAGACCATTGGTTTATCATGACCTGCATCACAGACCCTCGAGATCCTTGAAATGGGTTAGTCCTTATGCAGGATGTATGCAATGGTATGATGGTATGATATGCATGGAGTAACATAGGTGAACCCTGTTATGAGTCCAGATCAAGGACTGTAAACAGACCCTGCAAGAAACTCATGTGTTAGATAACAAGCATGCAAGTAGTCAAGTTTGAAAGCACACAAGTCACACAAGACAGCCCTTAGAGTTTAGGCCAGTATGAAGTTTGGGGTACTACCCTCTTGAAGTTGGTGGGCTCAAAACCTGTCCTATCAGAAGTAACCGGGTTCTAAGGGTCCCAATATCATTGGATTGCTTTCATTGTTCATCGTTTCGATTTAGCCACTGAACTGGCGACCGAAATATTCCAGGAAAACAACCCTCAATTGAGTGTAGTATCGAGTATCAACCAACCTCAGACTGCACCAAAGTCAGTTATCTCACTACCCTAAAGAGGCCAAGATGGTTTAATTAAGGTTCCTAAGGTCAGTTGATGCTTCACGACACCACACGGAGGCCCCGTACTCTCCTTGACTGAACTCAAGGGTTACCGGTACACACCAAAGTGCCACATCAACGTAGCAGACTTCTTCAACCATGTCGGTATACCCCGCACAGTTCCCTCACAGCCTTGTTGCTACTTTCTAAGAAGGTATCCCCCAGATCTGGGTTAGGATCTATAGAACTCCCAAGACAGTACCCACAATAATAAAGCAAACAATTCAGACAATTGAAAACACAAGTGATCTTAGTCCTAAGGTACACCTCACTTTAAAATAATTCCCCAGCAGAGTCGCCAGTTCTGTGATCGATGGATTTAGAACTGACTGTTTAAAGCTGGTTTCGCAAAATGTCGCGGAAGCAAGAGTCGCCACCGTCTTTTATTTTCTCCAACATGGACAGGACAAAAGCACAGCAAAATTCCTTATGAGATAGTTTCTTGGTTCGGGAGGTAGATTTATAGAAAGGGAAGGTGTTAGCACCCTTTCTATCCATGGTGATCCATGGGCTCTTAGATACTTGCTCATTGTGTTTTCAAAATGTTTTCTTTTCAATTGTGAGTGAGTTTGAAAAAGTTTCGTTTAAAGATTTCAGATCGACTCTTGTATCAGTCCTCAAGAGTGCTTGAAAAATTGTTTTGAAAGCTTTTTGAAAGTGTCGGTGTGAAAAGAGTTTTGATTTGTTTTTGAATAGAGCAAGTATCTATGAGTCATCTACCTACCCTAAGGAATTAGGCTGTGTAAATGTCCTTAAGGTAGTGCCATCCCACCATTGAGAGGTAGGTAGCACCACCGTTGGAGGTGTTCGGGTCAATTCATTTGTTAGGGACAGTGTGGTCACCAGAGCAACAGTAGGACACCTTAGAAGCTACCCTTATGCCATTGATCCTTTTTAATTCCGAGGCAACCGTTTCGAGGCAACTGGATCATGTCATGGACATAAGGACTTACTAAAACGTCCTATACTCGACGACCACGTTTCGAGGGCAAGGCAACAGTGAGGCGTACTTTAAGAGTGGTGTGTGAATTTGTGTGTTATTTTCATGTTAGGTTTTATTTTGTACATGTATCATGGTGATCTACGCTTGTTTTTAATTTAGGCCATACATTCTTTCATGCAATTATAATTTAAAAGTGCAGAAATTTAAATGCGGAAAGTAAAATCCTACGCTATTACAAGGCGCGAATCTATACATCGCCAAAATACAAAGACCCGTTTTTTGATAAAGATGCGGAAAGTAAAGACGGAAAGATAAACCTAATTACTATTACATCTGAGAAACAGTTACATAATGATCGAAAGAAATAATACGTGAAAAGAATTAAAATTAGGACGTCCGAGGGTTTTGACCCTTTGCATGAAATTAAATTAAATTAAAGTCCAATTAATTATTTAATTAAAAAAAAGAAAGTGTTTTAGTGTTTTTTGTATTTATGAAAAATAAAGAAAAAGAATTAAAAGGAAACCCTAAATCTAGATTATTTTAATTATGAATGAAAATATTAAAGTTAACCTAATTTACTAGTTAATTAATTTATTTACATGTTTATTTACAAAATTAATGATAATTAATAATAATGATAAATAATGATGATTAATAATTTATTTAAGAAAAATATGAAAATGTCAAAAAAACCTAATTCTAGATACTTTTTACTTATTAAGAAAAAGATTAAAGTTTAAAAACCTAAATTAAACTAAGTTAATTGTTAGAGTTTATTTACAAAAAATAGGTTAGTGATGAAATTAATAATAATTAAAGATATTTGTATTTTTGATTTTTTTGTTTTTATTATAGAAAATTATTTTATGGTAAAAAAAACAATTAAAACAATTAAAAAAGAATTAGAAAAGAAAAGAAAATTAAATTAAAAAGGATGCAAACCAAGGGGGGTTTCAGGCCCAAGGGGAGGTTTTTTTGAACGGTCTGTATTCTTTGGCCATTGGATTGGGTTTCATGGCCATTTGTGTTCTGGCTGTTGGCCATTTGTGTTCTGGTCTCAACGTTCCTTAATCTTCTCAGGATGTCTGTCTCGCCATGTATTGGTGTCATGCATAAGTTGTTCTTTTGGCCATTTGGCTTTTGGCTTTTGGCTTTTGGCCATTTGGCTTTTGACTTTTAGCCATTTGGCTTTTGGCCTCAACGTTCCTTAATGAACCTGCATGGGGATCCTGTCTAAATCTGCAGTGTTGAATCTCATGAACACATTAAATAAAATCATAAAATGCAAATAAAGCCAATATATAAAGAAATTTAATGTTTAGGCACAATATGACATGTATGAATGATTATACCCTTTTGATCATGGAGATCAAATCAATCTTACCCTCACTAGAAAATTAGTGACATGAATGCTTTTATGCCTTTTGGATCATGGAGATCAAGCCAGTCTTACCCTTACTGAAGAAGTAGTGAGGTGTTGGTTTGTAACTGTGATGACTTGTTTGTAGTGAGAGAGGGATTTGTAATAAGGATTTCAAGGTTTTAGGGTTCTTGAAAGAATTTGATATTCTAACAGTGTTGTGACAAGGTTTTTTCTCCCTTTTTCTCTTCTCTGGTTTGTGTGAAAAGAAGGTGATTATATAATAGAAATTAGGGTAAAGAAAATGGGCTTTGAATGTGCAATTGGGCCTCCAATGTTCACTTGAGTTCGTCACTTTCCAGGCTAAATCGCAGGGACTTAAGTGCAATTTTTGAAGTTGAAATGTGAAAACAAAATGTAGCCGATATTGATAACTAACTCCTGTCCGAAAATCGGCTCAATCGGATAAACGGTGAATTAGTTATGAATTTTTGAAGTTTCAGCTCAGACAAACTTATTTTGGACTCCAGTGTCGACTCTGACACGTTCTTCAATAAAAAACTGGTATTGATCGGAGCATAATCCGGTCTCGACTTTTGAAGCAAAGTTGTAGATCTATGAGTCAGGGACCTCGTGTAAAAATATGAGCCCAATCCGATAAAAATTGACCGAGTTATGAATTTTCGAAGTTTCGGCCCAGATGAAATAATATTCAGCATTCAGGATTTTCAGTGTGTCACGCACTCTGAGCAAAAAACGAAGGCCTTTTGAATACCGTTTGAACTCAATACCTTCTGTGAAAATGTAGCCAACTCAATTTGTGAAATTTTGGCGCCGGAACCAGCTCGATACGATGAAAATTGACCAAGTTATGATTTTCTGAACATGACGCAAATAAACTTCTATCACAAATTTTCTGTGCGAAAATACTTGATAAATCCACATTTTTGAAGACCTTCTGATCAAAATTGGCTTCCAGCCGTGAGAGATGAAAACGTAGATAATGTCAAGACGGAATTTTGGCCACCAGAACGGGTTCAAAACGAGCCACGATATTCAAGTTATGAATTTTTTAGCGCATAAAAACTGCACTTTCAACACACTTTTTCACCATATTTCTTCGAGAAAACTCACACATTCGGATACCTTCTTTAAAGAATTGACTCTTGAGCCGAACCTGAATTTGAGAATATATTATCAGAGATATCTTGGCGAAAGAATACCTGAATATGACGCGCCGGGTTGGACTTGTGAATTTTTCTTGAAATATTTTGAGAAATATGGGAGGGCAAATTTTGGGGTACAACAGTAGGGTACAAATGTGTGTGGATTACAGATATCTGAACAGGGCAAGCCCCAAGGACGACTTCCCACTTCCTCACATTGACGTTCTGGTCGACAACACTATGCAACACAAAATCTTCTCCATCATGGATGGTTTCTCTGGATACAACCAGATCAAGATCGCTCCTGAAGACATGGAAAAGACAACCTTCGTTACACAGTGGGGCACCTTCTGCTACAAGGTGATGCATTTTAGATTGAAGAATGTTGGGGCAACTTATCAGCGCATAATGGTCGCTCTGTTCCATGATATGATTCATCATGAGATCGAAGTCTATGTTGATGACATGATAGCCAGGTCTCAGACTGAGGAAGAGCACCTGGACCATCTCTAAAAGCTGTTCGACAGGTTAAAGATGTATAAGCTGAGGTTGAATCCGAACAAGTGCACCTTCGGGGTAAGGTCTGGTAAACTTCTGGGTTTCATTGTCAGCGAGAAAGGCATCCAAGTAGATTCTCCAAAGGTAAAATCTATACAAGAAATTCCTACTCCGTGTACAAAGAAGGAAGTTAGAGGTTTTTTGGGACGCCTGAATTATATCGCTAAGTTCATTTCACATCTGACTGTTACTTGTAAGCCAATCTTCAAGCTTCTGAAGAAAGATCAAGTGGTAAAGTGGAATGATGAATTCAAGACTGCTTTCGAAAGAATCAAGGAATACCTTCAAGAACCACCAATTCTGATGCCTCCAGTTGAAGGAAGACCTTTGATATTATACTTAACAATGCTAGGAAATTCAATGAGGTGTGTGTTGGGGAAGTATGACGAGTCTGGTCGAAAAGAGCATGCAATATACTACCTTAGCAAAAAGTTTACCGACTGTGAGACACGATACTCATTGCTCGAGAAAACTTGCTGTGCTTTGGCCTGGGCTGCTCGCCGACTGAGACAGTATATGTTGACTCACACTACCTTGTTGATATCCAAGATGAATCCGATCAAGTACATTTTCGAGAAGCCCGCTCTCTCCGGAAGGATAGCAAGGTGGCAAATGATCTTAACTGAATACAACATACAACCCAAAAATCAATAAATGGGAGTGTATTGGCTGATCATTTGGCTCATCAGGCCGTGGATGACTACTAGTCCATGAATTTTGAGTTCCCGAATGAGAATATTATGTTGGTGACTGACTACGAAGAACATGGACCGGATGAAGGACCTGAGGAGGGATCCTGGTGGTCTATATATTTTGATGGAGCCTCAAACGCACTGGGTAACAACATTGGCACTGTAATCATATCTCCCGGGGGCTGTCATACTCCATTCACTGCTCGATTATGTTTCAACTGCACCAACAACACGGCGGAGTATGAAGCATGTATTATGGGTCTTCGAGCTGCTATCGACCTAAGGATCAAGTTCTTGAGTATTCCGCTTTGGTGAAAAGTCAGATCAAAGGCGAGTGGGATACGAAACACCCGAATCTCATTCCGTACAAAGAGTACGTACTGAAATTTCTCCCACACTTTGAGGAGGTAACCTTCGAACATTTCCCAAGAGAGGAGAACCAGTTAACAAACGCGCTAGCTACCATGTCTTCTATGTTCAAGGTTAGGTGGGACAATGAAGCTCCCCAAATTACCATTGAGAGGTTGGATGAACCAGCACACTGCTGTGAAATCGATATTAAAGAAGTGGCAGACAAACCCTAGTTTTATGAAGTCAAAAGGTATCTCAAGACTCAAGAGTATCCCGAAGGGGCATCTGTCAATGATAAAAAGTTTCTGAGAAGGTTCGCTGCAAAGTTATTCCTCAGTAATGGAATCCTCTATAAACACAACCATGACTCCACACTACTACGGTGTGTAGACAAGAGTGAAGTAGAGAGGATCATGACAGATCTACATGAAGGCACCTTCGAAACCCATTCTAGTAGACATACCATGGCTAAGAAGATCCTACGGGCAGGATACTACTGGTCCACTATGGAAGCCGATTGTTATCAACACTCTCGAACTTGTCATAAGTGCCAAATCTATGCTGATGAGGTGCATGTTCCTCCGGCCCCCTTAAACGTCTTGATAGCTCCGTGGCCCTTTGCAATGTGGGGCATCGACATGATCGGAGAAATCAGGCCCACCGCTTATAATGGACATTGCTTCATCCTAGTAGCCATTGATTACTTCACGAAGTGGGTTAAGGCAGCTTCCTTTGCTACAGTAACCAAGAACGTCGTGGCGCGGTTTATTCGACATAATCTGATCAGTCGATATGGTGTGCCAGAGAGAATTATTACTGACAATGGTACGAATCTCAACAACATGATGATCACCGAGCTCTCTAAACAGTTCAAGATACATCATCATAATTCTTCTCCCTATTGGCCGAAGATGAATGGCGCAGTTGAAGCAGCTAACAATAACATCAAGAAGATTGTACAGAAGATAACGGTGACATACAAGGACTGGCATGAGATGTTACCATTTTCTCTTCATGGGTACCATACCTCAGCACGGACGTCGAAAGGGGCAACACCTTACTCTCTGGTATATGGCATGGAGGCAATCCTACCCATCGAAGTCCAGATACATTCTCTCAGGATTATGAAGGATGCGGGTTTGAACGAAGACGACTGGATCCAAACCCGACTTGATCACTTAAATCTAATCGATGAAAAGAGACTTACTGCTATCTGCCATGGTCAGACGTATCAAAAGCGAATGATCAAGGCTTTTAACAAGAAAGTCAGGCGTTAAGAATATCAAGTCGGGGATCTAGTGATCAAACGCATCATACTGCCTCAAGGTGATCCCAGGGGCAAATGGACCCCCACGTACGAAGGGCCATTTGTGGTTACGAACATTTTCTCGGGAGGAGCTATGATTCTAACAACCATGGATGGTGACGACCTTCCTCACCCTGTCAATGCATACATAGTGAAAAGATACTAAGCCTAATCAAAGACCCGCTAGGTTGACCGGCCTTGGCAAAAATAAGGGCTTCCCAGTGAACCAAAAGGTTTCGGGAAAAAGTAAGGGATGAAAATGAAAAAATCTGTACACCCGGCAAGTCGAAAACCCGAAAGGGCAGCTTGGGCAAAAAAGGGTATCCCGGTGGACTAAAAACCCGAAAGGGCGGTACAGGCAAAAGTTAGGGATATGAAGCGTATCACTAAGTCTCAAGGGATCATCTTGCGACCAGAATTCGGTATCGACTATCAAGCTCGGACGACACCAATCAATCTGATCAACTTTCGGCCAAGAAGCAAAGTGATGCGACGCTTGAAGATATAAAGGCAATAGCAGAGTTGGAACCCAATGGGGTTGTTGCACATAGTTGTTTTTCCTTTTTTTTTATATAAATTTGTATAGATTCTATTTTTTTCTCTCGGCGATGTTCTCTTACTAGAGCGTCAGCCTCCTTGTACAAAAACGCCTATTACAGGCCGACTTCAAAAATCAATACAAAATCATTTTCACTTCGAGTTTGTTTTTGTTTTCTGTTTTGTTTTGCAAGAACATCCAATGACTTATTTTTGATATATGCATTTAAAAATGATTGCTGCTCATAAATATTTACATAAGAAACAAAAGACAATTACTCGTAATTCCAGAAACAGGGGAAAAAACAAGAAGTGCCAAACCCTACAGTTACTCTACCCAGCAGGTACCTGGATAGAGCCAGCTTGGGAACATAATTATTGGTACATACACTCCCCACAGAGTAAAAGTATCCAAAGGCATTAACGTCAGCTTTCCCAAAATAGGACGTAACCACCCCAACTGAGGTTCATAATCGCAGGCGAGTCAGTAAATTTCATCCCCCAAGCAGAGTTTATTTCTCCAGATACAGAGGCTCAATCTCCGACAGAGTTCATCACTTCAGCTACAAAAATACATTTTTTAAGTTCATTCCCCGCAGAGTTTATTCTCAAGCAGCATCTCCTCCCGACAGAATATTTACAAATCCCCAGCAACTGTCAAGGATTTATTTTCCCAGACGCGAGCATACCCCGATAGCATTTCATGAACATACATCATGACATACACATACATATCATATACAGCATAATCTCATTTATTTTGAGAATATCATTTCACCCTGAATTTCATGCATCGCATATAACAACCCTGATATCTTTCCAGGAAAAGAGGATTAGCTTCAACAAATTTAGCAGTTATATAAGTCACATCTGTAGATGACTAACGGAAACTCAGTTCCCGAAACCAAACGGGTCAACTAATCTACACTATCGCTTTGAAGTAACCCTATTATCCAGGTTTCTTCCCGCAAGCCCTACTATCCAGGCTTTCATTTCGAAGTAACCCTACGACCCAGGTTCCTTCTCACAGCCCTACTATCCAGGTTTTCATTTCGAAGTAACCCTACGACCCAGGTTCCTTCTCACAGCCCTACTATCCAGGCTTTCATTTCGAAGTAACCCTACCATCCAGGTTCCTTCTCACAGGCCTACTATCCAGACTTTCATTTCAAAGAAACCCTACAACCCAGGTTCCTTCTCATAGCCCTACTATCCAGGCTTTCATTTCAAAGTAACCCTACGACCCATGTTCCTTCTTACAGCCCTACTATCCAGGCTTTCATATCGAAGTAACCCTACGATCCAGGTTCCTTCTCACAGCCCTATTATCCAAGCTTTCAGATCGAAGTAACCCTACTATCCAGGTTCCTTCTTATAGCCCTACTATCCAGGCTTTCATATCGAAGTAACCCTACTATCCAATTATTTCTCACAACCCTAATATCCAGGCTTTCATTTCGATGTAACCCTACGACCCAGGTTCCTTCTCACAGCCCTACCATCCAGGCTTTCATTTCAAAGTAACCCTAATATCCAGTTTCCTTCTCACAGCCCTACTATCCAGGCTTTCATATCGAAGTAACCCTACTATCTAGGTTCCTTCTCATAGCCCTACTATCCAGGCTTTCATTTAGAAGAAACCCTACAACCCAGGTTCCTTCTCACAACCCTACTATCCAGGCTTTCATTTCAAAGTAACCCTACCATCCAGGTTCCTTCTCACAGCCCTACTATCCAAACTTTCATTTCGAAGAAACCCTACAACCCAGGTTCCTTCTCACAGCCCTACTATCCAGGCTTTCATTTTGAATAAACCCTACGACCTAGGTTCCTTCTCACAGCCCTACTATCCAGGATTTCATTTCGAAGTAACCCTATGATCCAGGTTCCTTATCACAGCCCTACTATCCAGGCTTTCATTTCGAAGTAACCCTACTATCCAGGTTCCTTCTCACAGACCTACTATCCAGGCTTTCATATGGAAGTAACCCTACTATCCAGGTTCCTTCTCACACCCCTACTATCCAGGCTTTCATATCCAAGTAACCTTACTATCTAGGTTCCTTCCCACAACCCTACTATCCAAGCTTTCATTTAGAAGAAACCCTACTATCCAGGTTCCTTCTCACAACCCTACTGTGATCGGTGGATCTGGAACTGACTGTTTAACGCTGGTTCGCGAAATGTCGCGGAAGCAAGAGTCGCCACCGTATTTTATTTTCTCCAAATGGAAAGGACAAAAGCACAAAAAAATTCCTTAAAGAGATTGCTCTCGGTTCGGGAGATAGATTATAGAAAGGGAAGGTGTTAGCACCCTTTCTATCCATGGTTATCCATGGGCTCTTAGATACTTGCTCATTTGTGTTTTCAAAAATGGTTTGTTTGCTTTTCAACTATGGGTTTTAAAAAAGTTTCTTTGAAAATTCCAGTTCGACTCTTGTATCGGTCCTCAAGAGTGTTTAAAAAGTTGCTTTCGAAAGCTTTTTGAAAAGGTGTCGGTGTGAAAAGTATTTTGATTTGTTTTGAAGTTAGAGCAAGTATCAAGAGTCGTCTACCTACCCTAAGGAATTCGTCTGTGTAAATGTCCTTTAAAGTAGTGTCATCCCACCATTGAGAGGTAGGTAGCACCACCGTTGGAGGTGTTCGGGTCAATTCGAAGTTCGGGACATGGTGATCACCAGAGCAATGGAAAGATACCTTAGAAGCTACCCTCATGCCGGGTTCCCGGATCATGAGGACTTACTAAGACATCCTCTACTCGACGATCACCTTTCGAGAGGCAAGGCAACAGTGAAGCGTACCCTAGGGGTGGTGTGTGATTTGTGTGTCATGTTCAGTTATTTTTGTCTTGTCATGTCATGGGTGATCTACGCATTTGTTTTTATTTTAACATTCATTCTTGCATGCAGTTTATTAGCAGTTAAAAAGTTGCGAGAAATATAAAGTTCCTAAACTATTACAAAGGCGCGAGTCCACATCGCCAAATTTAATCCAGGACCCGATTTGACATAAAATAAAGATGCGAGAAATATAGATGTTGAATTTACACGGCTTCGAGAGAGTTACATAAAAAATTATAAGAAAGGAAAATAAATGCGCGAATTGAATTAAAATTGAAAGCGAGGGCGTTGGACCCTTTTTAATTAAATTAAATTATTATTAACAAATTAATTAAGATAAAAGGAAATTATTTTTGAGGTTTTTTGTATTGATGAATTTTTTGTGAGAATTAAATGAAATTTAAACCTAATTCTAGCTATTTTTTAATTTATTAAGAAAATATGGAAATTAAACCTAAAATTAAACCTAATTAATTAAGGCAATTTTATTTACAAGAAAATAATAATTAATAATTAATAATTAATATGGTGAAAAAAGGAAAAAAGATAAAAAATGCCTCAAACCCTAATTCTACCAATTTTTAAGTTTATTAAGAAAAATGTTTGAAATTAAGCCTAGAACTAAATTAAATGATATAATTTATTTACAAAAATACCAAATCAAATATATTTATTTTTGTCTTTTCTGTTTTTTATATTATTTTTATGTTTTTTATGAAAATATTAATTCAAAGTTTTAAATGAAAATTAAACAAAAAACATATAAAATATCAAAATATGACAAAAGAATAAAAACAAACCATGGGGGGTTCTGTCCCCAAATTGGAGGTATAACTTAACAATTATGGCCCAATAATCCTTGGCCTTATTGACTTTTCATGCCAGCGTGTGTTTGCATTGACTAACGCCTATGGTGTTCATCAGATCTGGGCCTTTAGATTGCCTTCAGTGGCCATGTGGTGCGTTGAGATTGTGGGTGTATGGTGAGCCCCTGAATACGCGCTGCATAGGAAGATAGAATGGAAAATAATATGAGAAAGGGAGGGGGACCTGGGATCGAACCCAGGTCCTAGAGGTTACCAATCACACGCCTGCCAGCTGAGCTACCAACGCACTTTGTATGTTATATGACCAACAATTAATATAAGTTAAAACATGAGTTAGTGGGAGATTTCAGCGCGAAATTCAAATGTGCCAATCATTAGCCTACACATCATCTTCTTCTTCGTTGCTTGTGTTTTTCCTGAAACAAAACAAACAAGATTGCGGGGGTTTTAAACCCCCACTACATGGCATATAGAAAAATAGCGATTAGCCCGTCTTTGATCAGAAATTGGGCGCGACCTAGGCATTGAATTCGTTGGAAGCTCTTGGTTCTAATGGTACCAGTCTCGTGTCTCAATTTTCCTTTGAACGTAAAGCCCCAAATTTGAATCCCTGCAACCCTAAAACACTCCAATGGTGGATTCGCGTATGGATGAGGAAAACTCAATTAAAGTATACAATTAGCTTTAGAATCAATCAATTAGTGTAAATCCACAAACAAATTGTAATGAGAATGCTTGAAAACTGAAATACGAATATGCATATAATATGAAAAAGCTTGAGTTCTGTATACCAATTCTGGGCGTTAGGGATGTGGAAAACGATTCAGGAAGCTTCCTTGACACTTTTGCAAGCTATTGGGATTGTTATTTTTCTCTGAATCGTGCTAGAATAGGGTTTTCAGTTTTCAATTTTTTTGACAAAAACTCAAACTTTGTTTTTCTTTTCTGGCGCAGCTTGGAGGTTCTTTTCATTAGGGTTGGCATTAGGCTTATGTATGGAATGATTAGGGTTGAAAATTGGATCCAAAAAACCTTTGCATTGATGGAAGGATATTTGATTTTCATGGCATATATTTTCCAATCTTTTTCATGCAAATTTGATTCCAATCATGGAAAATCACATTGATTCTTTCTATATCTGATCATGCACGAAATCTTGAGCTTATTCCATGCATAAAAAGATTTAAAAAGTTTGTTTTGGTATTTTCCACATATTTTAATTAATTAAATGAATTATTAGCAATTAAAAATTCAAATAAATAAATAAAAATGATGAATAACTTCCCTTTGGGCCAAATGGTCGTGCACATTCTTTGGATGATGATTCTTGGAAGAAAATGTGGCCCATTAGCATTTTTAAGGCATTTGAAGCAAAGTTGATTTTTCAAAATACCCAAAAATTTCCCAACTTCCACAAGGCATATCTTGCTCAATTTTTAAGCTTTGCTCATGTTCTTGGACATTTTGGAAAGTTCTTGAAGTCCTCTAACCAATGCCTTTGGTCCCATGTCATTTTGATTTACCAATCTCAAGTTATGGCCTTTGACTTAAAGTCCCTTTTTGTTGACTTTTGAAAATGACCTATAATGTTGAAATTGATAACTTTTTGTGAGAGCATTTCTTGGACTTGAAGTGTGAAGAGGAGTTGTAGGAAATGTCTTTCTCTTCAAAATGAGCTTTGGATGGAATTTTTCTGATAATCCATGTGGAAGTTATGCCTTGGTCAAGTTACAGTTGACTTTTTCAACTGTCCAAATATGGAAACTTTTGCATCTTGAGACTTTTTGAGCCAAGCTTTGAGAACCATGATTAAGCATTGATCAAATGATGTTTGTGGCTTCAAAATGAGATGTTGACCAAAAATTTGAACTTTTGACTGTCAAATGACCATTTTGCCCCTGTAGTTGACTGTAGTGCAATTAAGGTTTTTGACTGTGCAATTTTGTGCTGTAAGTCTTGGAACTTGGCATGTGGATGCTTGACCATGTTTGTAGGCATGTGGGACTTGATTGGACCCTTGAAAACTTCAATTTCTTTGACAGAACCAAAACCCTAGTTTTTGACTGTTAGGAGGCCCTTGAACTGTGCAACCCTTGGGATATTTTGAAGCATGCTTTTTGCAAATCTTGAAGAATATGGGAGGGCAAATTTTGGGGTACAACAGTTGCCCCTGTTCAATCTTCTTAGACCTAAGGATGTAGATTGGCTGACGTGCCTTTCGTAATCCGAAGGTGGAAGATGATTGAACACTAGAGTGCCCAGAAATTTGCGCTCACATAGTAGTGTGATGTGGGGAATGGGCTTATAGATGCCATTTGGAGATTGGTGGATAGGATGATGGGCTTATAGATGCCATGCTGAGAGATGATGGATGGTGGATGGGCTTATGGATGCCATCTGGATGTAGATCGCGTAAGAGATTCCTTAGCGAGGACTTGCGTACCTGCAAAAGAAAAGGATTACCTGACCCGTTACAGGAACTGGTCTTCAAATTCTTTGTATAGATGTGTCCTGACTGGTTACAGGAGCTGAATCTGGAGCTTCAAACGGTGATGAATGAACCAGGGATGGTTACTACCTCGACAGGAACGCTGAGAGAACCTTGGACGATTACTACCTCCACAGTAACGGGGAGAGAATCTGGGGCGACTTCAACCTCAACAGTAACGCTGAGAGAATCTTGGACGACTTCAACCTCAACAGTAACGCTGAGAGAATCTTGGGCGACTTCTACCTTAACAGTAACACTGAGAGAATCTGGGGACGATTACTACCTCCGTAGTAACGGGGAGAGAACCATAGGCGACTTCAACCTCAACAGTAACGCTGAGAGAATCTTGGACGACTTCAACCTCAACAGTAACGCTGAGAGAATCTGGGGACGATTACTACCTCCGCAGTAACGGGGAGAGAACCATAGGCGACTTCAACCTCAACAGTATCATTGAGAGAATCTTGGGCGACTTCAACCTCAACAGTATCATTGAGAGAATCTTGGGCGACTTCAACCTTAACAGTAACGCTGAGAGAATCTTGGGCGACTTCAACCTCAACAGTAACGCTGAGAGAATCTTGGACGACTTCAACCTCAACAGTAACGCTGAGAGAATCTTGGACGACTTCAACCTCAACAGTAACGCTGAGAGAATCTTGGATATCTTCTACTGAGTCTTTATCAGGAAAATCTGTTAGGGATCGATTTAACTGGACTTGAGAAGGCCTTTGACTGGATAAGAAACAGGAAAATCTTAGGGTCGATTTAACTGAACCGGTCTAGGTCTTGAAATCTTCAACTGGATAAGAAACAAGGAGATCTTAGGGTCGATCTGACTGAACCAGAGAAGGCCTTTGACTGGATAAGAAACAGTAAAATCTTAGGGTCGATTTAACTGAACCGGTCTAGGTCTTGAAATGTCTTCAACTGGAAGAAACAGGGAGATCTTAGGGTCGATCTGACTGAACCAGAGAAGGCCTTTGACTGGATAAGAAACAGTAAAATCTTAGGGTCGATTTAACTGAACCGGTCTAGGTCTTGAAATGTCTTCAACTGGATAAGAAACAGGGAGATCTTAGGGTCGATCTGACTGAACCAGAGAAGGCCTTTGACTGGATAAGAAACAGTAAAATCTTAGGGTCGATTTAACTGAACCGGTCTAGGTCTTGAAATGTCTTCAACTGGATAAGAAACAGGGAGATCTTAGGGTCGATCTGACTGAACCAGAGAAGGCCTTTGACTGGATAAGAAACAGAAAAATCTTAGGGTCGATTTAACTGAACCGGTCTAGGTCTTGAAATGTCTTCAACTGGATAAGAAACAGGGAGATCTTAGGGTCGATCTGACTGAACCAGAGAAGGCCTTTGACTGGATAAGAAACAGTAAAATCTTAGGGTCGATTTAACTGAACCGGTCTAGGTCTTGAAATGTCTTCAACTGGATAAGAAACAGGGAGATCTTAGGGTCAATCTGACTGAACCAGAGAAGGCCTTTGACTGGATAAGAAACAGAAAAATCTTAGGGTCGATTTAACTGAACCGGTCTAGGTCTTGAAATATAGCTGAGAACTTAACTGGATCTTTCCTGAAAGGCAAAGGTCAGTTAGATGCAATGCATGATATGGATCAAGCAATGATGTTCTCAACATACTGGGATTTGTAAGATATGATGCGTATATGCATGCTATAATGATGTATGTGATGTTTATGAATGTATGTTTTCGTCTCAGGAAAATAAATCCTTGACGGGTGCCGGGAAGTCACTCCTGGGCTGATGTTGAAGGATAGATCTTTGCTTCCGCTGGGGATGATAGTTGCAAGAATACCGGTAGGAGAAGATAACTCCGTTGGGGAATAAACTTGGCGAATGGATTACTCTGCGGGGAGAAAAGTACTCTAACGATCTTGCTGGGGAACAATACTCTGTGGGGAGAGAGATACTTTGCTGAAATGTTGATGGTAACTTTGCTGGGGATAACATTGTTGTGTTGGAAGTATTAATAGACTTCGCTGGGGGTAAGAAGACTTTGCCGAGGACGCTCTTTCCGTGGCTTTTGGCTGAGGATAACCCAGTTATATCCTGGTAGGGAGATAACTATTGAGTAAAGCCGGGATACGCGTTCGTGTTCTGCGAGGATAAGCTTCCAGAATCTACTGGGGATAAGCTTACTGCTTGGGGAGATGGATTCCAACTTTCCTGGGGAACTAGATTGGACTCTCTTGGGGAAGTTTTGAACTGTGTCAGGGAAGTGACTCTGTTGAATGTTTGATATACCTCCGGGGAACAATCTTTAGGTCAAGACTGCCGGGGATGCTTGTTAAGAATATCCGTATATTGTGCTAGGGAATGTTGAGATCTGCTGGAGGATACCCAACTTCCTTAAGGCTGATAATAGCTTTGCTTGGGGAGAGTGCACTGACTTGCTGGTTCACTCTCTGGGGGGTTAAGACATACTGGTTGTGTTCTTCAGCCGAACTTACCTTGGTAGACAGAATAATTAGATCGCTTAGACCACTCATTATTGCCCCTGTTTCTATGGGAGAAGGCACCTGTGGGGTGCTGATAGTTGTTGATGGACAAACCTTCTTCTGGGAAGCAGGTGACAAGATACCGGGACATAGTCGTACGCTTTGATCCCTAATTTTTGCCTGGACCGCCCTTTCGGGTTTTCAGTCCATCGGGATACCCATTTTTGCCCAAGCCGCCTTTTCAGGTTTTCGACTTGCCGGGTGTACAGATTTTTTCATTTCATCCCTTCATTTTGCCCGAACCCTTTTGGTTCGCCGGGAAGCCCTTATATTTGCCTAGGTGTGTCAACCTAGCGGGTCTTTGATTTTGCATAGTATTTTTCGACTATGTCCGTGCTTTCAGAATGTAGGGAGTTGCCCCTGTTAGAAGTGTTTTGTCACGCCACCAGAAGGCGTTTGATCCAGCAAGATTCGTTGTTGGAATGCCCCAAGTGACTCAGGCGGAGATTTGCCCCAGGCTATTTGGACTTTCAGAGATTCTCCGAATCTTGACTTAACTGCCTCAGATGATGGACAATAGCCATACCTGCCCCTTGATTGGAAGTGCTTTTGTTCACTAGGTATTCATCGTGCGAATTTCCCTGCTGTTCAAACAAATAGTCATATGCAAACAATGTTATGTCAAAAATGCAAAGCTCATGTCTGTCTTGAAGATTTTGAAAATGCATTCTTTTTCATAAAACAAGTGAATGTTTATAAAACGTGATGTCAACTCCGTATTTTATCGCAAGCCTTAAGGAGTCAGGATACCTTTCGTAACAATATGCTTTCGAACTAACCCATGCTTCAGCTAGGACTTTTAAGGGTTATAACGTGGCCTGGTTCACGGTTTAAGAAACAAAGGATAAAGGCTCAAATTATTTGTACCCACCCACTCTTCGTGATGTTCTTCAAACCTAAGCTCAGTTGATCGTGCGTTAGACCTTGTTTGAGTCTTTGTCCCGATGTTCCAATGATGGTTTAGATATTGATGATTTATTCTGAATAGGCAGTCATTTTTTGGTTTTTGTTGAGGGTTTGTATGACCTCTTTCTTTTGATTTCACTATCCCTAAATTTTGCCTGAACTGTTTCTTTTGTGATTACAGTCAGCGGGATGCCCCAGTTTTATAAGTCTCCTTCGTAGGTTTTGACTTAATGGGTTTTTATTTTGAGAAGTAATGACTGCCTTTCTTTATTGATTATTTGGAACCATCACTGTCTTTCTTTGTTTTGTAAGGACCTCTTTGGTGCCATTCGTTATGCACTTGGATCAACTGAGAGACTACCCTGCCCCAGGTTATGATTAAGGGTTTTAAATTTCGAAAAGAAAAAAAAACTCCTACTTCTTTGGCTCAGAGGGGTTGACGAGGGATTACCTTCCTTATAACTCCAGTGTTTAGGAATTGAAACAATGCCTGTACCTCATCAGCGGGGTCTGTTCAAAAGCATACTGTAGATTGTGGTATCGTTTTCATCATCCTCCCTCAAGAGGCTTAGAATTATTAATTGAGAGTTGAGCATCAGAAAAAATATGAAAATGATTTGCATATAGTGAATATGAATATATTGCTTCAAAACAGACATATGCGATGCATTAATGAATAATAACGTTTACCATGAGTAAATGTTTGAACAAAAGAAAATTACAACTTGAAAATCCTAATGAACAAAAGTCTTTTCATCTTCAGGGCTTGTTACTTCAAATGGTGAGCCTTGGAGGGATGGTAGAAAAACTCAGGCTGACCATCTTGTGTGAACTCCAATGCTCCTTCATCAATCAGGTCCTGGATCTTGTTCTTCAGAGCCCTACACTCATTTGTATCATGTCCTGGACTGGCAGAGTGGTAGGCACACCTTTTATTGGGATCATAGATGGGAGATGCTGTGTTGGGGTTCCGGGGATGAGCCCTTAATGTGATCAGATTCAACCTCAACAGGCGTTGTAAAGCTTGAAACAGCGACATGTTGAGCTGGGTGAATTGCCTCCTGGGCTTGTCTGGCTGAAGCTGGTGAGGTTGATGCTGAATTTGTGACACTGGAGCCATTTGAGGAGCTCTCCCCTTATCTCCTTGTCTCAACGGTGGTTGAACGATGACTGGCTCTTTACCCTTAGACATTTGCCCCAGTTGGTTACCCCGAAGCAGTTGGTTGACGAGAACTCCGAGCTCTTCTTGTCTTTGAGCTAAACCTTGAATGGTAGTCACCTGCCCCAGCATCTGGGCTTTCAATGCATCCATTTCAGCTTGCAGATGTTTCAGCCGTTCGTCCTCAGCGCTGTTCCTGACCAAAGTCTCCATGAGAAGTGTTCTCAGCTCCTCCTGCCCCTTGGATAGATTCAGGAGGATTTCCCCGAACCGAGTCTCTTGAGCAAGAAAGTCCTGGTTATCTTGTTGGGAAGCCATTGCTGAAATAAATAGCGAGAAAGGTAAGTGACCTGCAACAAGGATACCTGTTATGATGTGTATGTATGCATGCAATGTTTTCAAGGACCTCACGGGGTAAACAAGAAATTTGTTAAAATTTGAAACCGGTAGCTTGATTGAAGGCACTGCATATTATTGAGGGTCCTTCTTCAAGGGTCAAAGGCTCACCATATCTAGTGGGTCATAGCCCCTGACAACCCTGTCTAGGGGAAAATAAATCCCCTTTGCCCCTTGCTGGACAGTTGGTTCATCATGACCTGCATCACAAGTCCTTGAGATCCTTGAAATGGGTTAGGATGTATGCAATGGTATGATGTGATGATATGCATGGGGTAATGTAAGTAACCCTGTTATGAGTCCCAATTAAGGATTGCAAACCAAAACCTGCAAGAAACTTAGTAAACCCTGTTATGAGTCCCAATTAAGGACTATAAACAAAACCTGCAAGTAGTTCATGTGTCAGATAACAAGTATGCAAGTAGTCAAGTACGAAGGCACACAAGTCACACAAGAGAAACCCTTAGAGTTTAGGCCAGCATGGGGTCTGGGTATTACCCTCTTGAAGTTGGTGGGCTCAACCTGTCCTATTAGAAGTAACCGGGTTCTAAGGGTCCCAATATCACGGGATTGCTTTCATTGTTCATCGTTTCGATTTAGCCACTGAACTGGCGACCGAAATATTCCAGGAAAGCAACCCTCAATTGAGTGTAGTATCGAGTATCAACCAACCTCGGACTGCACCAAAGTCAGTTATCTCACTACCCTAAAGAGGCCAAGATAGTTCAATTAAGGTTCCTAAGGTCTGTTGATGCTTCACGACACCACACGGAGGCCCTGTACTCTCCTTGACTGAACTCAAGGGTTACCGGTACACACCAAAGTGCCACATCAATGTAGCAGACTGTTTCAACCATGTCAGTATACCCCGCACAGTTCCCTCACAGCCTTGTTGCTACTTTCTAAGAAGGTATCCCCAGATCCGGGTTAGGATCTATAGAACTCCCAAGACAGTCCCACAATTTAAAGCAAGCAAAGCAATACAATTGAAAACACAGTTATGAACTATCCCTAAGGTACACCTCACTTTATAAAGATGTCCCCAGCAGAGTCGCCAGTTCTGTGATCGGTGGATCTGGAACTGACTGTTTAACGCTGGTTCGCGAAATTTCGCGGAAGCAAGAGTCGCCACCGTCTTTTATTTTCTCCAAATGGAAAGGACAAAAGCACAGAAAAATTCCTTAAAGAGATTGCTCTCGGTTCTGGAGATAGATTATAGAAAGGGAAGGTGTTAGCACCCTTTCTATCCATGGTTATCCATGGGCTCTTAGATACTTGCTCATTTGTGTTTTCAAAAATGGTTTGTTTGCTTTTCAACTGTGGGTTTTAAAAAAGTTTCTTTGAAAATTCCAATTCGACTCTTGTATCGGTCCTCAAGAGTGTTTGAAAAGTTGCTTTCGAAAGCTTTTTGAAAAGGTGTCGGTGTGAAAAGTATTTTGATTTGTTTTGAAGTTAGAGCAAGTATCAAGAGTCGTCTACCTACCCTAAGGAATTCGTCTGTGTAAATGTCCTTTAAAGTAGTGCCATCCCACCATTGAGAGGTAGGTAGCACCACCGTTGGAGGTGTTCGGGTCAATTCGAAGTTCGGGACATGGTGATCACCAGAGCAATGGGAAGATACCTTAGAAGCTACCCTCATGTCGGGTTCCCGGATCATGAGGACTTACTAAGACATCCTCTACTCGACGATCACCTTTCGAGAGGCAAGGCAACAGTGAAGCGTACCCTAGGGGTGGTATGTGATTTGTGTGTCATGTTCAGTTATTTTTGTCTTGTCATGTCATGGGTGATCTACGCATTTGTTTTTATTTTAACATTCATTCTTGCATGCAGTTTATTAGCAGTTAAAAAGTTGCGAGAAATATAAAGTTCCTAAACTATTACAAAGGCGCGGGTCCACATCGCCAAATTTAATCCAGGACCCGATTTGACATAAAATAAAGATGCGAGAAATATAGATGTTGAATTTACACGGCTTCGGGAGAGTTACATAAAAAATTATAAGAAAGGAAAATAAATGCGCGAATTGAATTAAAATTGAAAGCGAGGGCGTTGGACCCTTTTTAATTAAATTAAATTATTATTAACAAATTAATTAAGATAAAAGGAAATTATTTTTGAGGTTTTTTGTATTGATGAATTTTTTGTGAGAATTAAATGAAATTTAAACCTAATTCTAGCTATTTTTTAATTTATTATGAAAATATGGAAATTAAACCTAAAATTAAACCTAATTAATTAAGGCAATTTTATTTACAAGAAAATAATAATTAATAATTAATAATTAATATGGTGAAAAAAGGAAAAAAGATAAAAAATGCCTCAAACCCTAATTCTACCAATTTTTAAGTTTATTAAGAAAAATGTTTGAAATTAAGCCTAGAACTAAATTAAATGATATAATTTATTTACAAAAATACCAAATCAAATATATTTATTTTTGTCTTTTCTGTTTTTTATATTATTTTTATGTTTTTTATGAAAATATTAATTCAAAGTTTTAAATGAAAATTAAACAAAAAACAAATAAAATATCAAAATATGACAAAAGAATAAAAACAAACCATGGGGGGTTCTGTCCCCAAATTGGAGGTATAACTTAACAATTCTGGCCCAATAATCCTTGGCCTTATTGACTTTTCATGACAGCGTGTGTTTGCATTGACTAACGCCTATGGTGTTCATCAGATCTGGGCCTCTAGATTGCCTTCAGTGGCCATGTGGTGCGTTGAGATTGTGGGTGTATGGTGAGCCCCTGAATACGCGCTGCATAGGAAGATAGAATGGAAAATAATATGAGAAAGGGAGGGGGACCTGGGATCGAACCCAGGTCCTAGAGGTTACCAATCACACGCCTGCCAGCTGAGCTACCAACGCACTTTGTATGTTATATGACCAACAATTAATATAAGTTAAAACATGAGTTAGTGGGAGATTTCAGCGTGAAATTCAAATGTGCCAATCATTAGCCTACACATCATCTTCTTCTTCGTTGCTTGTGTTTTTCCTGAAACAAAACAAACAAGATTGCGGGGGTTTTAAACCCCCACTACATGGCATATAGAAAAATAGCGATTAGCCCGTCTTTGATCAGAAATTGGGCGCGACCTAGGCATTGAATTCGTTGGAATCTCTTGGTTCTAATGGTACCAGTCTCGTGTCTCAATTTTCCTTTGAACGTAAAGCCCCAAATTTGAATCCCTGCAACCCTAAAACACTCCAATGGTGGATTCGCGTATGGATGAGGAAAACTCAATTAAAGTATACAGTTAGCTTTAGAATCAATCAATTAGTGGAAATCCACAAACAAATTGCAATGAGAATGCTTGAAAACTGAAATACGAATATGCATATAATATGAAAAAGCTTGAGTTCTGTATACCAATTCTGGGCGTTAGGGATGTAGAAAACGATTCAGGAAGCTTCCTTGACACTTTTGCAAGCTATTGGGATTGTTATTTTTCTCTGAATCGTGCTAGAATAGGGTTTTCAGTTTTCAATTTTTTGACAAAAACTCAAACTTTGTTTTTCTTTTCTGGCGCATCTTGGAGGTTCTTTTCATTAGGGTTGGCATTAGGCTTATGTATGGAATGATTAGGGTTGAAAATTGGATCCAAAAAACCTTTGCATTGATGGAAGGATATTTGATTTTCATGGCATATATTTTCCAATCTTTTTCATGCAAATTTGATTCCAATCATGGAAAATCACATTGATTCTTTCTATATCTGATCATGCACGAAATCTTGAGCTTATTCCATGCATAAAAAGATTTAAAAAGTTTGTTTTGGTATTTTCCACATATTTTAATTAATTAAATGAATTATTAGCAATTAAAAATTCAAATAAATAAATAAAAATGATGAATAACTTCCCTTTGGGCCAAATGGTCGTGCACATGCTTTGGGTGATGATTCTTGGAAGAAAATGTGGCCCATTAGCATTTTTAAGGCATTTGAAGCAAAGTTGATTTTTCAAAATACCCAAACATTTCCTAACTTCCACAAGGCATATCTTGCTCAATTTTTAAGCTTTGCTCATGTTCTTTGACATTTTGGAAAGGTCTTGAAGTCCTATAACCAATTCCTTTAGTCCCATGGCATTTTGATTTACCAATCTCAAGTTATGGCCTTTGACTTAAAGTCCCTTTTTGTTGACTTTTGAAAATGACCTATAATGTTGAAATTGATAACTTTTTGTGAGAGCATTTCTTGGACTTGAAGTGTGAAGAGGAGTTGTAGGAAATGTCTTTATCTTCAAAATGAGCTTTGGATGGAATTTTTCTGATAATCCATGTGGAAGTTATGCCTTGGTCAAGTTACAGTTGACTTTTTCAACTGTCCAAATATGGAAACTTTTGCATCTTGAGACTTTTTGAGCCAAGCTTTGAGAACCATGATCAAGCATTGATCAAATGATGTTTGTGGCTTCAAAATGAGATGTTGACAAAAAATTTGAACTTTTGACTGTCAAATGACCATTTTGCCCCTGCAGTTGACTGTAGTGCAATTAGGGTTTTTGACTGTGCAATTTTGTGCTGTAAGTCTTGGAACTTGGCATGTGGATGCTTAACCATGTTTGTAGGCATGTGGGACTTGATAGGACCCTTGAAAACTTCAATTTCTTTGACAGAACCAAAACCCTAGTTTTTGACTGTTAGGAGGCCCTTGAACTGTGCAACCCTTGGGATATTTTGAAGCATGCTTTTTGCAAATCTTGAAGAATATGGGAGGGCAAATTTTGGGGTACAACACCTACTATCCAGGCTTTCATTTTGAAGAAACCCTACAACCCAGGTTCCTTCTCACAACCCTACTATCCAGGATTTCACTTCAAAGTAACCCTACTATCCAGGTTCCTTCTCATAACCTTACCATCCAGGTTTCTTTTCTCTTACCTATAGACGACAGTTTACAACACGGTAAAACCTGGACTTGACCAGTTTTAGTCAAATTCACCTTTCCCTAGTAAGTCGCGATGCAGCCTGTACACTGACCAGATATGCAATTCACCTCCGGAGTTAATTCCCCAGTAGAGTAAACGACAACTGAAGATCCTAAAATTCTATTTCTCTCAAGACAGATACCAACATTCCTCAGTAGACTCGTCCTCAACGACAGGAGAAGGGACTCTCATCGAAGGAACATCTCAGGAAATCAACATCCTCTAGATGACATCTTTAAGGCCATATCCGATGGTACTCCGTCACATCTTGGATGGAATCTTTAATCCCATCTCCGAAAATTCTCTAGCAACTTCCAAATGGCATCTATAATCCCATTTCCGATATCATAAATTAAGTATCACTTCATGCGAGTGCAAATTTTTGGGCACTCTAGTGTTCAATCATCTTCCACCATCAGATCACGAAAGGCAGACAAGCCAATCTACACCCTAAGGTTTAAGAAGATTGAACAGCGGCAGCTATTGTACCACAAAATTTGACCTCTCATTTTACTCAATACATACTCCTAGAGATCCTCAATTTGCTCAAGTTTTCCAAGAGTTAACCAGACAAACTCTCTCCTATGGCAGTGTGTCTCAAATTAGGGTTTCCACTTTCATCAATATAGGTGAAATCCAAAGACCTCATATGCTCTCCATGGTCCTAATATGTTCTCAAGACCCTCCATGTCAAATTTCAAGCACTACACAAGAAGTTTGCTCAATCAACTACTCAGATGCTTGAGAATCGACTGTATTAGGTCAAAAGTCAACTATGACCCACATACAGTCAAACTTCAAGATTTTTGGTCAACATCAAAATTTTGAACTAATATCCATCATTTTATCAAGGGTTGATCATTATTCTTCAAGGAATGCCCTAAACTCATCAAAACCCAAAAGTTGCTAAATTAGGGTTTCTCAGGAAAAGTCAACCAAACTTTGACCAAGCATAACTTCCACATACTTTATAAGAAATTTTCCATACAAGGATCATTTTGAAGAGGATGCAATTCCCTACAACTCAAGTTCAGCCCACAAAATCAAAATATGCACTCATAAAAAGATATGAATTTCTACATTATGGGTCCTTTTGAAAAGTCAACAAAAACACCTTTTGGGTCAAAGCTTCTTACATGAACATGGAAGACCCAATTGAAATGAGACCAAAAGGGTTGCTTAGGTCACATTCTAAGCTTTCTAAAAAGTCTAAGAACACCTCTCTAGGGTTAAAATTGGAGGAGATATGCCTTGTCAAAAATGACCTATTTTGCAAAATTGCCAAAAGTCAAATGGGCTCAAAATTTCATTTTCTGCCAAATGGGCCTAACTTTTTATGCCTGCGCCTCACTTATAAAATGGTCCACGACCCAAATATTCACCCACACATTATTTGCTTCATTTTTCATTTTATTTTGATTTTTTATTAATTAAAATTTGAATTAAATCAAATAAATGACAAATAATAGCAAAGATATGTTTTGATATGCTTTTATGACATGATCTCAATCAAATTATGCTGAGATATCAAGACCAAATCGAATCAAGCATGATTGGTACAAAAATGGGATGATTTGGCTCAATTTAGAAAGTTTGCATATGGCTAAAGAATCAAATAAAATCTCATCAAAACGTCAAGATCCAATCTGGTTTGCAACCCTAATTCACTCAAGGGTATATAATGAACAAGAACAAAGCATGAAAAAAAGGTTGGCAGTTGTGAATGAGCAAGAAAAAACTCAAAAATCTTGACAAAAAGTGTGAATCGGTTTCAGTCATACAGGCCATCTCAAGCCATCCTAGCATTGCCAATCGATTGATGGACGTCTCAGGAAGCTATCCCAGTCATTTGCAAGGTCTAACACACGCAGAAACCCAAGCTACAGCTCTCACGATTTTCTTATTTTTTTCCAAATCGATTACTGAATTTCCTGCATCATTAGCATATTTAAGTGATATATTTGTGATCATTGACATGTTTGCAACCTGGCTGAATGATTTCATTGATTTTTTGACACCTATATATGTGTGATACGGTGGGGGAACTGACTTGGGTTTTGCGTTTGTTTTCGCAAATGTTTCGGTTTAGCAAGAGTCGCCACCGACTTTTTATTTTATCCTAAGGAAAGGTTAAAAAGCACAGGAAAAACCTTTGAGATGTTTTCTTGGGTTCGGGGAGTAGATTATAGAAAGGGAAGGTATTAGCACCCTTTCTATCCATGGTTATCCATGGGCTCTTAGTTACTTGCTTAGATCATTTGCCTTGCATTTTCAATTGTTTGAAATGGTGCTTTGTGTGTGTTTGAAAGATGTTTTGAAAAGAGGCCATTGTTGTGGCAACCTTTGTAATGATCCATGTTTGAATGTATACAAAGGTGTATTATCTTTTGAAAAGTTTTTTCAATGTTTTGAAAGTTTGTTTTGAAGTTGTGTTGTGATGTGTGTTTTGAAAAATGGCAAGGATTGTTTTGCAAGTTTGGTCAAGTAACCAAGAGCTATCTACCCTAAATTTCTCAAAGATCTTTCTTATGTTTTAACCCTTTTAACAGTGTTGTTTCACCATTGTATTTGGTGAACAACCTTGTGTTAGGATGTTAACGGGACGGGCGCGGGTCATCGTTTAGACCATAGAGGCAATAGTGTCAAGTATCTTTGGCATTTTTCTTTAAGGAACTTGATCATTTTTGTTTAGGCAACTTGATAGCGTCATCGAGGGACTATGATCATTTGATTTGTTTTTGTTTTGCCAAAGACACTTAACATACAACCATGGCCCATTTTTGAAGGCAACAAGTGGAGTAACCCTAAGGGTGCAAGTGTGCATTGTGTTTGTTTTTTCATGCATGTTTATCTGGAATTAGGTCAAACTATTTGTTGATTTTATTTGCATACAAACCCTAGGTCTATCATGGCATAATTGGAAAGCTTTTAAAATGCGGAAATTTAAATGCTAAGCTATTACAACAATGATTATGGGGATGGGGGTACAAAATTGGATTTCGGGATATTTGACAAGAAATTAAATTCTAAGCTATTACATCCATATCGAATATACAAATATTTAATTGTACAATCCTTAAATAAATACAATAAATATGCAAAATGTATTATGCACAAAATAATTTTTTTATGTATATGAAAGTATTTTTCAATGTAAAATATAAACAAAAATAAAAAGGTCAAATTTTGAATATTTTTGTCATTTAGGGCAAAACCCTAATTTTTTTGAATAAATAGTATTTATTTATTAATTATATACAATATTTGTTAATTATATACAAAAAATAGTTAAAAAAAGAAGTATATTGTAAAAAAGTATTTTTTTAATGTCAAATATCAAATAAAAATAAAAGTGTATTATTTCTATATTTTTGTCCTAAATATTTAATAAAATGTACAAGTATTTATATATTATATATTAAATATACTAAATATGTACAAAAATAAAATATTAATTATTTACAAAAATGTATATTTTAGAAATGTTTTCAAAATGTAAACAAAAAATAATAACTGAAAAAATAAATATTTTTTTGTATTATTTTTAGGGTTTTAAATAAAAAGGTTTTATATTATTTACATATATATGTTAAATAAAACAAATAAATGCCAAATAAATGCAAAAATGTGTGGAAAAATATTTTTGATGTTTTTTTATGTTTGAACAAAAAATAATAAGTCAGAATAAAAAATAAAAAGTCAAAAATGATAAATATTTCACACAATGGGCCAGGGGGGTGCAAATGAAAAAAAGGGTGCAAAAAGTAAGTTGACTCAGGCCCAGCCCAAGTCAACTTTGTCTTCAACCTCAAGCAACCTGTTTGAAACAAAAACGCGCGCTTCTTTGATCCAACACCATCTCCTGATTCCTTGACTTTTACACAAAACTCATAACACCAATATTATAGAGCATCAAGAGACGAATCCAGACATATAAAATACTTGACCTAACTCTAAGAAACCAGGGAGAATTTCTTCATTCCCAATTTCTGACCTAGTTTTTCTTCAATGTTCATGGCTAAAATTCTCACAGCACACATAATATAAATGAAAAGTAATCATATGTATGGCTTCAGGGCTATGAGTAGAGCATGTTTCATTCACAAACCTAAGCCTAACTCTTCCTAGATTGAGAGATAGAAGTCCATGGTTTACCTGTCTCAGCTTTATTCGAACAGAGCAATGTAGGTATCTTCAATGGAGTTTGAGCTTTGGTTGAGCTTGCCTGAAGTCCAAGGATGCTTCTCCTATGCTTGGCTTGCTTTGAAACTGCCTGTATCGTGCTATGGAAGTCCACCTGCACAACTTGAAAGTAAAAATGGCAAACGTGGTTAGGGATGTTACAGCTTGAGTTCAAGGCTTGGGATAGTTTCAGTGGATGATATGGAAGGTGTTTGAAAGGTTTTTAGCCAAAGTGCACGAGTGGATTGAGTTGTGGACCTCAATCTGCAACAGGCACTCTGTTTTGCAGAAAAACTGTGATTTTGTGTATGAGGAGGGATGAGGGGTGGTTTAGTCGTGCTTTAGGCTTGTTGGGATGTATGGAAAATGTTTACAAAGTTTTTGTTTGGCTGTGTTGACAGGAGATGAAAGATGGAGAGTTTTTGCAAGGTTTCTTCAAATGTAAGCAAGGATAGTGTAAGTGTCAATGCAGGCTTGTACCACCCTCTATGTATGCTGCATATCTTGCTCTTGGTAACATAAATTTGTGGACTCTATCTGGCCTCAAAGATCTGGCCCCATGCCTCAAGGATTCACTTTTGACATAAAGTGACATCAAGCCAAAAATGGGAACTTTGCTTTTTCTAGTTAGGGATTAGTTTTATGTGCAATGCCCAAAAGGATGAAATAACACCTTAACACAATGGTTAGGCATTTAATTGTTGAGTTTAAAGAGGTTTAGAGGCCTGCAAGATAGCATAAACCATGCTGATTTGAAAAATGCCAATGTTATGAACATGCTTTGGCCATGAACAAAAGTGAGTTTTGGCCAACTTTGCAAACTCGATTCTCTCTAACCACAAGGGTGTTTGAGGAGTTCTTGGATAATTTGGAAAGCTTTTAATGTGTAATACAATCCATATTTGTAATTCAAATTGAAACTCCAAGTGGAACCATGTGAAAAATGGCCAAGAAGTTGGGCAAAAATCCTGCCTAGAATAGGGCAAAATTCTTCTAAGTTAAGAATGTTTTGCACCCTTGTTCCAAAAATCATAACTTGAGATACAAGCCCCCTTTGAGAAAACTTTGTGAATCAAAGTTGTAGATTTTGCAATGGACTACAACTTTCATGTTTCAAGTTTTGTTTGAATCCAATTTCATCTTAGTGAAAAAATGGGGCAAAGTTAGGAAAAATTAGGAACATTTCATAACTTAGAAAAATTTCTAAGTTATGAAATTTTTCATTTTAAACCCTAATTTGCAATTTTGGACTTCTTGATGAACAAGTTTCATAATTTGACATGTCTTGATGAAAAATGAATCTTGGCACTTGATTTTGACCAAAAAGTCAAAGTTTGACTTTTCAGTATACAGTCAAATTTTGATCAGTTAATTGAAAAATTCATCTGTCAATCCTATACATTTGAGATCTTTTGAACTTGTTGAATGGGTCAAGACAATGCCATTGAGTCCTTGAGTCCATATGTGAGCTTGATTTGCCATTGGTTAGGTCAAACAGTCAAAAATTGCCTTTGTGCAATCAAAACCCTAAAAATGACCATTTTGCCCTTTTGATGATCTGATCAAATTTCTTGTGGAATTGTGATCCAAACTTGACCAAATGGTTCATATGAGTTCATTATGTTGATGTGGGTCAAAAATCATGAGGTTTGACTGTCAATTGGCCACAATTGACTTTTTCCCCAATACAGCTGATTTCTAGGTCAACTGTCCAATTGACTGGGCAAAGATTGGAATCAAGGCTTGAAACTTGGTATGGATAAACTTGTAAGTCCAACATGAAGCATGAAAGTCACTTTGGGCATTTTAGGTCAAAACATCCTTGTGCAAACTCAAACCCTAATTTGGGTCAACAGTGCAAAGAGGGGTCTTGAGCAGAGCAAACCCTAGCTTGATCTTGAGTTCAAAGGGTCTTGTGATGAGCAAATGTTGATGAAATGAGAGGGAAAATTTTGGGGTACAACAATATGCAACTTCCATTATTAGGGTTTTCATGTGCATTTTAGGGGTTTGTTACACAGGTTAAATTGGGCCAAGAGAAGAACACCATGATGTTCACGAGATCAAGACGAATTGATCCATATAGTTGGAAGTAATTTATCATGTGTCTTGTGCATTTTGGAAATTCGCAGAGGCTATGGCTACGAACATGTGACTGTAGGTAAAGGGTCTTTACCTAATACGACGGTTCCAGGAAGAAGAAGATATGTGGCGTGATTCCATTGGGCCATTTAAATTTCGCGCGCGTTTCCCACTAACTCATTTATTTTGTTATATTATATTTTGTTTTTATTCTATGCACAACAAAGAAAATTGGCCCGGTGGTAAGAGCGCTTGGTGGGGAGTATAAGGACCTGGGTTCGATCCCAGGTCCAAGCAATTTTCATTATTTTCTCAATTTCCACTAACAGATCAGGTACATCAAGCTTGCACGTGCTCACCATATGCCATCACCATCCAACCAAGGGATGCATCCCATGCCCAGATCTAGCGTTCATCACTGAAGGACCATGGTGAACCATCAAGCTCCAGCACCACTAGATCCAACGTTGACTTGGGCCACCAACCTTAGGCCCAAGGTCAGATTCAAGGTTGCACCCCCCCCCCCCCCCCCCCAGATTTACTATTCAACACAAGCCCATTTTTAATTCTTTCTTTCTATTTTATTTATTTAATCAATTTGTTTAATAATTTTTTCTACAAAAAATTAATTACTTTTTTTATTAATCATAAAATCAACTAATCACAAAATCACAAAATCACAAAAAGATCATTTTTTCATGAAATATTTATTTTAATTTAATTAGAAAATTAGGTTAATTTAATTTCTTTTTTTAATTAAAAACAATTAGAAATTAGGGTTTAATTAATGTGCAATTACATTATTTTCTCAAATAAAAAATGTACAAAAATATTTTTTTCTCAATTAGGGTTTTAGGTTATTTTTTAAGCGTCCTCGTATTTGATTCGCCGCGCGTTTAATTATTTCTTTTCATTATTTTTGTAACTGCCAATGGTTTGTAATAGTTAAACTAGGTTTTTTTCATTTATCGCTTTGTCCCCCGATTTTGGTTATGTAATTAATCCCCATCCCTGAAGTCTTGTAATAGCTAGGTTTATTTTCCCGCACTTTAAATTCCCGCAATCTTTAACTGTCTAGACGCATGGCTATTAGGATTATATGGAAAGATTGTTTGAAAATTAAAACGGTAGATAACCTAATATGCAAAGACTAAATTAATTGAAAAATTCACATGCACATATTCACTCCTAAGGTTTGCCTCACTTTGGTTGCCTTCGGTAAAACAATCATTAAGCACAGGAAATTTTAGTGGTTTCCCTCCTGTCTAAAAGATCAAATGTCCCATTCGAATGTTGCCTCAGAAATGTTTCCTCGGAAAGATCTTATGACTCTAGGGTTACTACTAAGGTTTCCTACTCATTTCTCCGGTGACTGTACTTGTCCCTTTCGAACGTCCCTTACAAACTCCAACGGTGGGGCTACCTACTTCTTAATAGTAGGATAACGTTGTCTTAAGGAAACGAGAATAAACAACCTTTTTTCGAGTAGGTAGAAACTTTTAAGTACTTGCTCAAAACAATAAAAAATTTTTTACACAAACACTTTCAAAATAGTTTTCAAAAACAACTTTGTCACACCCTTGAGGACAGATACAAGGGTTACCACGAAGTTAAACTTTGTCCCTTTCTATAATCTACCCCCCCCCCCCCCCCCCCGGTACTCAGAAATATCTCGAAAAAGGTTTTTCTATTCTTTTTCCTTTTCCTTGTTGGATAAAATAAAATTCGGTGGTGTGATCGGTGGAAATAGAACTGACTGTTTAAAGCTGGATCGCGTATGTCGCGGTAAGCAAGAGTCGCCACCGTCTTTTATTTTCTCCAACATGGAAAGGACAAAAGCACAGCAAAATTCCTTCTTTGAGAATGTTTCTCGGTTCGGGAGGTAGATTTATAGAAAGGGAAGGTGTTAGCACCCTTTCTATCCATGGTTATCCATGGGCTCTTAGGTACTTGCTCTTATGTTTTCAAAATATTTGCTTTTCAAAATGTGAGTGGGTTTGAAAAAAAAGTTTCATTGAAAGATTTCTGAGTGACTCTTGTATCTGTCCTCAAGAGTGTTTGAAAAATTTGTTTTGAAAGCTTTTGAAAGTGTCAGTGTGAAAAGATTTTTGTTTTGTTTTTTAGAGAGCAAGTACCCATGAGTCATCTACCTACCCTAAGGAATTAGGCTGTGTAAAAGTCCTTAAGGTAGTGCCATCCCACCATTGAGAGGTAGGTAGCACCACCGTTGGAGGTGTTCGGGTCAATTCAATTGTAGGGACAGTGTGGTCACCGAAGCAATAGTAGGACACTTTAGAAGTAACCCTAATGTCCTAGATCCTTTTTAATCCGAGGCAACCATTTCGAGGCAACTGGATCTTAAACATAAGGGCGACCGCTAAAACACCCTATACTTGACGACCACTTTCGAAGGCAACGAGTGAGGCGTACCCTAGAAGTGGTGTGTGCGTTTGTGTGTTGTTTTCATGTTAACATTTATCTTGGATCATGCAATTGTAAGCTACGAGTTGTTTTTAATTATCATACATTCTTTCATGCAATTTAGCAGTTAAGAGTGCGGAAAATAAAATACGGAAAGGTAAAAGCTACGCTATTACAAGGCGCGGGTCTATACATCGCCAAAATACAAAGACCCGTTTTTGATAAAGATGCAGAAAGTAAAAAAGGCAATAAACCTAATTACTATTACATCCGGAAAGCAGTTACATAATAATCAAAAGAAATAAGAATAATGTGCGAAAGCATTAAAATCAGGACGTCCTCGGGTTTTGACCCTTTGCTTGAAATTAAATTAACCTAATTATTTAATTAATTAAAGAAAGATATTTTTTTGTGTTTTTTGTATTTAATGAAGTAAAGCAATTAAAATTAAAAGAAAACCCTTGTTCTAAGTTTATTTTAATTTATTAAGAAAATGTTAAAGTTGACCTAATTTGAGCTAATTAATTAATTTACATTTTTATGTACAAAAATAATAATTAATAAATATTAATAATGATGATTAATAAAATATGATTAAAATAGAAATCAAAACCTAATTCTATGCAATTTTATTTTTTATTAAGAAAAAGGATTAAAATTTAAACCTAAATTAAACTAAGTTAGTTATTAATATTTATTTACAAAAATAGGTTAATGGTAAATTTAATAAATAATTAAAAATAAAGCATTTTTTGAGTTTCTGATTTTTATTAGGAAAAACTATTTTATGGTGAATTAATAAAAATAATTAAAACAATTAAAAGAATTAGAAAAGAAAATAAAATAAAAACAAAACATGCAAACCAAGGGGGTTAGATGGCCCAAAGTGGAGGTTTATGTGAGAAATTCAGGCCCATTGAAGACCAAGCATGGTTGACTTTCAGGGATCATGTGCACGCTGTTTGACTGGGCACATGATGCTCCTTCTCTCGCAGCCCTTGGATTGATAGTCACAGCCACTTGGTAAGCTTAGGCGTGGGTATGTATGGTGGACCTTTGGATGAATACTGCACTAGAACGTGTTAAAACAAAAATCAACAATTATATGGGGGGACCTGGGAATCGAACCCAGGTCCCAGTACCTGCCAGCCACGTTCCCAACCAACTGAGCCATTCAAGCGCGTTTGTAGTATAACTGGACAATAAATATTATATATAAAAAATAAGTATTATGATGCAGAACAAAAAAAATACGCGCGCAGTTTGAACCACCCAACCATGCACTGCCACGCCATCTCCTTCTTCGTTGAACCTGTAAAAAGAAAACAAGATAGCGGGGGTTTTAAACCCCCACTAACTATAACCACGAAAAATAGCGACTAGAGTTAGGGACAATATAAAAAGGGCGCGATGATTCCATTCAGTTCGCCTTGAGCTTCTGAGTTTAATGGTATGTGTCTCAAGGTCTGATTTTTGCTCAGTAAGAAAGCCCTAATTTAAAAACTGGGAAACCCTAAAACGTGTTAATGGCAAATCATGATCCAGAGTGTTATAATGCAATTAGACTATTCCATTAGCTTCAGAAGGTTCCTGTGAATACAAAACACTCAACAATATGTATCAAATGCGCATGAATCATGATATGAAATTCTGGAAATATATGCAAACCGTGTGACTTAGTGTGGACGATTCTTTGCGTGTTAAGCTTCGTTCTTGATTGCAATGGCTTCCTGGCAATGTCAACAATGTATTGGAAACAATTTTAGGCCTTGAATCCACCTGCCAATAGGAAATCAGTTTCACACTTTTTATCAATTTTTTGCAACTTTTTTATGGAGTTCTATGGCAGCTTTCACGTGTCCTTGAGTAGGGTTTTCTTCAGCACATATATGTGAATGGAATTAGGTTAGAATTAAGCCCAAAAGTCCATGGTATTATGACTTGAATGTGTGATTGCCAATAATACATTTTTCAATCTTTTCTTTCATGAAACCTTGCCAATCATGGATATTTTGATGCCTTTGAGGTGCACACGAGTTGCCAGCTTGCCCTAGTCATATTTGCTGCACAAAAAGATCTAAAAAGCATATCTTTGAATTTTCCTATAATTAAAACCAATTAAATGAATTAATATTAATATAAATTCAATTAATTAATTAAAAATTAGAAAATAAATCAAATTAAGTTCAATGGGTCGTGCATAGGCCTTGGGTAATGATTCAAGAAAGAATTTGAGGCCCATTAGCAAAAATGAAGTGTTTTAGGCAAAGTTGACTTTTGAAAGTTCCCAAAAATTTCCCAACTTCTCCAATGCATATCTTGCTCAATTTTGAAGCTATGAACATGTTCTTGGACATTTTGGAAAGTTCTTGAAGTCCTCTAACCAATGCCTTTGGTCCCATGTCATTTTGATTTACCAATCTGAAGTTATTGTCTTTGACTTAAAGTGCCTTTTTGTTGACTTTTGAAAATGACCTATAATGTTGAAATTGATAACTTTTTGTGAGAGCATTTCTTGGACTTGGAGTGTGAAGATGAGTTGTAGGAAATGTCATCCCCTTCAAAATGAGCATTGGATGGGATTATTCTGATGAACCATGAAAAAGTTATGCCTTGGTCAAGTTGCAGTTGACTTTTCAACTGTCCTAAAATAGAAACTTTTGACATCTTGAGACTTTTTGAGCCATGCTTGTGGAGTCATGATCAAGAATTGATCAAATGATGATTGTGGCTTCAAGATAAGATGTTGACCAAAATTTTTGACTTTTGACTGTCAAATGACCATTTTGCCCCTGCTGTTGACTGTGAAGCATTTAGGGTTTTTTGACTGTGCAATTTGATGCTGTGAGTCTTGAAACTTGACATATGGATGCTTGACAATGGATATAGGCATATGGGACTTGATTGGACCCTTGGAAACCTCAATTTCTTTGCAAGAACCAAAACCCTAATTTTGACTGTGTTAGGAGGCAATTAGACTGTGCAATCCTTAATCCATTTGAAGCTTGATCTTGCCAAATCTTGAGGAATATGGGAGGGAAAATTTTGGGGTACAACAGTTGCCCCTGTTCAACCTTCTTAGACCTGAGGATGTAGATTGGCTTGCGTGCCTTTCGTAATCCGAAGGTGGAAGATGATTGAACACTAGAGTGCCCAGAAATTTGCACTCACATAGTAGAATGTTAGCAGTGTGATGGAGGGAATGGGCTTATAGATGCCATTTGGAGAGATGGTGGGTAGGGGGATGGGCTTATAGATGCCATCTGGAGGTGTCGATCGCGTAAGAGATTCCTTAGCGAGAACTTGCGTACCTGAAAAAAGAAGATAACTACCTGGCCTGTTACAGGGGTTAATCCTCCAATTCTTTATGTAGATGTGCCCTGGCTGGATACAAGTATCGAATCTTCAATCAGTTACTCACAGATGTGCCCTGGCTAGATACAGGAATCAAATCTGGAATTAGTCGTCAACAGATATACCCTGGCTGGATACAGGAATCAAATCTTCAAACTCTTCAGACGTGCCCTGGCTGGATACAGGAATCGAGTCCAGAAATAGTCGTCAACAGATATGCCCTGGCTGGATACAGGAATCGAATCTTCAAACTCTTCAGACGTGCCCTGGCTGGATATAGGAATCGAGTCCGGAATAGTCGTCAACAGATATGCCCTGGCTGGATACAGGAATCGAATCTTCAAACTCCTCAGACGTGCCTTGGCTGGATACAGGAATCGAGTCCAGAAATAGTCATCAACAGGTATGCCCTGGCTGGTTACAGGAATCGAATCTTCAAACTCTTCAGACGTGCCCTGGCTGTATACAGGAATCGAGTCCGAAAATAGTCGTCAACAGATATGCCCTGGATGGATACAGGAATCGAATCTTCAAACTCTTCAGACGTGCCCTGGCTGGATACAGGAATCGAGTCCGGAAATAGTCGTCAACAGATATGCCCTGGCTGGATACAGGAGTCGAATCTTCAAACTCTTCAGACGTGCCCTAGATGGATACAGGAATCGAGTCCGGAAATAGTCGTCAACAGATATGCCCTGGCCGGTTACAGGAATCGAATCTTTAAACTCTTCAGACGTACCCTGGCAGGATATAGGAATCGAGTCTGGAATTATTCATCTATAGATATGCCCTGGCCGGTTACAGGAATCGAATCTTCAAACTCTTCAGACGTGCCCTGGCAGGATACAGGAATTGAGTCTGGAATCAGTCGTCAACAGATATGCCCTGGCCTGATACAGGAATCGAATCTTCAAACTCTTCAGACGTGCCCTGGCAAGATACAGGAATCGAGTCTGGAATTAGTCGTCAACAGATATGCCCTGGCCGGTTACAGGAATCGAATCTGGAATTGCGGCAGTTGATAGTAATCATCTTTGTATTGACCCTTTTTCCTGAAAAGGCGAAACATTAGTTGTATGCGATGTCATGATGTATGAAATGCATGATGTCATGAGATGACTGAGATTGTATGTTCATGATGCGTATATGCATGCTATAATGTATGAAGATGCGATGTTTATGAATGTATTTTTGTCTAGGAAAATAAATCCTTGACGAATGCCGGGAAGTTAACTCCTGGGCTGATGTTGAAGAGTGAAGTTCTTCATTTCCGCTGGGGATGATGGTTGCAAGGATACACCGGTAGGAGAAGATGATTCCGTTGGTGAATAAACTTGTTGAGGAGATTACTCTGCGGGGAATTACTCTGTGGGAGAAGAGATACTTTGCTGAGGTGTTGATGATAACTCCGCTGGGGATACCGTTGATAAGCTTCGTTGAGGGAATTGATGAACTCCGCTGGGGATAGGAAGAACTTCGTCGGGGACGATCTTTCCGTGGCAATTGGCTGAGGATAACCCAGTTATAAACTCTGGTGGGGAAATAACCTATGGATAAAGCCGGGAGACGCGTTCGTGTTCTGCAGGTGATAAGCTTCCAAAATCTACTGGGGATAAGCTTCCGGAGTCTACTGAGGAGATTGACACGACTCTCCTGGGGGAACTTTTTGAACTGTACTGGGGAGATGCTCCACCAGGGTGTCTGGTATTCCGCCGGGGAACAATCTTAGATCAAGATTTGTCGGGGATGCTTGCTAGGAATGTTTGTGTACTCCGTTGGAGAATATTGAGATTTTTTGGGGATAATCCAACTTCCTTGAGGCTGACAGCAGACTAACTCTGCTTGGGGAGAGTGTTGCTGACTTGCTAGGGATACTGCGCCTTGTTAGGGCTTGCTGGGAGACCAACTCTGCTTGGGGAGAATTGTTGATTCTTGTCTTACTCGGTGGGGAGTGAAGGTATCTGGGCTACATTCTTCAGCCGAACTTACCTTAGTACCTTGGTGGACAGAGCAACTAGATCGCTTTAGACAACTCATTATTACCCCTGTTTCTAATGTCACCTGTAATTAATCCTTTGTTTCGCATGCAAATATTTATGAGTTAGCAATTAGTGTCAAATGCATATATCACAATTGAACATTGGACGTTCTTTACAAAACAAAACAGAAAAAGGAAAAAACAATTGGCAATTTATCTGAAAAGTGAATTTGTATTGATCTTTGAATTTTCCTGTAAATAGGCGTTTATGTACAAGAGGCTGACGTCCTAGTAAGAGCATGCCACCGAACAAACAGAGTTTATACAATTTTGTGAAAAAGGAAAACAAAACAGCTATGTGAAGAAAGATAATCCCACTGGGTTCCAACTCTGCTATCGCCTTTATATCTTCGAGCGTCTCATCACTTGGCTAATTAGTTGAAGATAAAGTTGATTGATCGATGCCGTCTGAACTTGATGTTTGATACCGGATTGTGGATGCAAGGTGATTCAATGAGACATAGTATTACACTTTAATCCCTAACTTTTGCCTGGACCGCCCTTTCGGGTTTTCAGTCCACCGGGATACCCATTTTTGCCCAAGCCGCCTTTTTCAGGTTTTCGACTTGCCGGGTGTACAGATTTTTTTCATTTTTCATCCCTTATTTTGCCCGAACCCTTTTGGTTCGCCGAGAAGCCCTAATTTTTGCCTAGGTATGTCAACCTAGCGGGTCTTTTATCATGCGTAGTATCTTTTTACTATGTCTGCATTGGCGGGGTGAGGAAGGTCGTCACCATCCATGTTGGTTAGAATCATAGCTCCTCCTGAGAAGATATGTTTAACCACAAATGGCCCTTCGTATGTAGGGGTCCATTTGCCCCTGGGATCACTTTGAGGAAGAATGATGTGCTTGATTACCAGGTCTCCGACTCGATACTCTTGTGGTCTGACTTTCTTGTTAAATGCCCTGATCATCGGTTTTTGGTACGTTTGACCATGACAAATAGCAGTGAGTCTCTTTTCGTCAATTAGGTTTAATTGATCAAGTCGAGTCTGGATCCAGTCATCTTCGCTCAAACCTACATCCTTCATTATCTAAAGAGAGGGTATCTGGACTTCAATTGGCAAGACTTCCTCCATGCCATAGACCAAGGAAAAGGGGGTTGCCCCGGTTGACGTTCTTGCTGAGGTACGGTACCCATGAAGAGCAAACGGTAACATCTTGTGCCAATCTTTGTAGGTCACTGTCATCTTCTGCACAATCTTCTTGATATTCTTATTAGCTGCTTCTACATCCCCATTCATCTTCGGCCGATAAGGAGAAGAGTTGTGGTGCTGTATCTTGAATTGCTCGCAGAGCTCAGTGATCATCTTGTTGTTAAGATTGGTACCATTGTCCGTAATAATCCTCTCTGGTACACCGTATCGACAGATCAGGTTGTGTCGAATGAACCATGCCACGACGTTCTTGGTTACGGTAGCGTAGGAAGCTGCTTCAACCCACTTTGTAAAGTAATCGATCGCCACCAGGATGAAGCGATGCCTGTTGGATGCCATAGGTTTAATCTCGCCGATCATATCAATGCCCCACATTGCAAAAGGCCAAGGTGCAGTCAAGACATTCAGAGGGACTGGAGGAACGTGCACCTTATCAGCATAGATTTGGCACTTGTGACATATCCGAGAATGTTGGTAACAGTCGGCTTCCATTGTGGACCAGAAATATCCTGCCCGAAGGATTTTCTTTGCCATGGTGTGTCCACTGGAATGCGTTCCGAAGGTACCTTCATGCAGTTCTACCATGATCTTTTCTGCTTCAGTCTTATCCACACAACGCAGTAAGGTTGAATCATGGTTTCGCTTGTAGAGAATGCCGTTGCTGAGGAAGAACTTTGCTGCGAACCTTCTCAAAAACTTCTTGTCGTTGACAGATGCACCCTCGGGGTATTCTTGAGCTTCCAGATACCTCTTCACCTCATGATACCAGGGTTTTTCAGTTACCTCTTCAACTTCAAGATTGCAGCAATATGCAGGTTCATCCAATTTCCAGATAATGATCCGGGGAGCCTCGTTATCCCATTTGACTTTGAACATAGAAGACATCGTGGCCAGCGCGTCCGCCAACTGATTCTCCTCTCTTGGTAAGTGTTCAAAAGTTATCTTCGTGAAATGGGGGATCAATGTCAACACATATTCTCTGTAAGGAATAAGAGTCGGATGTTTCGTATCCTACTCGCCTTTGATCTGATTGATCACGAGAGAGGAATCTCCGAAGACACTTAGAAACTTGATCCTTAAGTCAATTGCAGCTTGAAGACCCATGATGCATGCCTCATACTCCGCCATGTTGTTGGTGCAGTTAAAACATAGCCGGGCAGTAAGTGGAGTATGAGTGCCTTTGGGGGATATGATCACAGCGCCGATACCGTTACCCAAAGCGTTGGAGGCTCCGTCAAAGTGCATAGACCATCGGGATCCTTCCTCAGTTCCTTCATCCGGTCCAGGTACTTCACAATCAGTCACTACCATGATGTTCTCGTCAGGAAATTCAAAGTTCATTGGCTGGTAGTCATCCACTGCCTGGTGTGCCAAATGGTCTGCCAACACACTTCCCTTGATAGCTTTCTGAGTCGTGTACTGGATGTCGTATTCTGTCAAGATCATCTTCCATCTTGCTATTCTTCCAGACAGAGCAGGCTTTTCGAATATGTACTTTATTGGATCCATCTTAGAGATCAACATAGTGGTGTGAGTCAACATATACTGTCTCAGCCGGCGAGCAGCCCATACCAAAACGCAGCAAGTTTTCTCGAGCAGTGAGTATCGGGTCTCACAGTCGGTAAACTTTTTGCTAAGGTAATAAATGGCATGCTCTTTTCGGCCAGATTCGTCATGCTGCCCCAGCACACACCCCATTGAGCTGTCAAGTACTGTCAGGTATAGTATCAGAGGTCTCCCTTCAACCGGTGGCATAAGAATGGGTGGTTCTTGGAGATACTCTTTGATTTTGTCGAAAGCGGCCTGACATTCATCGTTCCAACGCACTACTTGATCTTTCTTCAGCAGCTTGAAGATTGGTTCACAGGTAGCAGTTAGATGCGAGATGAATCGGGCAATGTAATTCAGATGTCCTAGAAAGCCTCTGACTTCTTTCTCTGTCTTGGGAACTGGCATCTCTTGTATGGCTTTAACCTTGGCAGGGTCCACTTGAATACCTTTGTCGCTCACGACGAAGCCTAGCAACTTCCCAGATCTTACCCCGAATGTGCACTTGTTCGGGTTCAACCTTAGCTTGTATAACTTCAGACGGTCAAACAACTTCTGTAGATGGTCAAGGTGTTCCTCCTCAGTTTGAGACCTTGCAATCATGTTGTCGACGTATACCTCAATCTCATGATGGATCATGTCATGAAATAAAGCAACCATGGCACGTTGGTAGGTTGCCCAAGCATTTTTCAACCCGAATGGCATGACCTTGTAGCAGAAGGTGCCCCACTGAGTAACAAAGGTAGTCTTTTCCATATCTTCAGGAGCCATTTTGATCTAATTATAACCTGAAAAGTCGTCCATGAAGGAGAACACTTTGTGCTGAGCAGTATTGTCAACCAGAACGTCGATGTGAGCCAGGGGGAAGTCATCCATAGGGCTCGCCCTGTTCAAATCCCTGTAGTCAACACACATTCTGACCTTACCATCTTTCTTCGGCACCGGAACCACGTTGGCAACCCACTGAGGGTAAGAAGTTACTGCAAGAAAACCGGCATCAAATTGTTTCATAACCTCAGCTTTGATCTTCTCGGACATCTCTGGACGCATACGGCGGACCTTCTGTTTAACCGGAGGGCATTCTTCCTTGGTGGGCAGGTGATGAACCACAATGTCAGTATCCAACCCAGGCATGTCTTTGTAGGACCAGGCAAATATTTCCACATAATCATGCAACATCTGAATCAACCTTTGTTTCACGCTAGCCTCCAGATTGGCACCAATCTTGACTTCCTTTCTGTCCGTCTCAATACCCAGATTTACCGTTTCCACTGGCTCTTCATGTGGCTGAATGGCCCTCTCTTCCTGGAGTAATAGTCTTGCAAGCTCGCCAGGCACTTCGCAATCATCTTCACCTTCGTCTTCGGCTAAGTTGATCGGACTTTCGAAGTCATAACTGGTAGTAGCAGAGTCGTTACCAGTGAGATCCAGAGTGGATTGAAACCTGTATAGGTGAGTGTGTGTAAATATAGCTGTTTTGCAATATATAAAGAAAGAAAGAAAGGGAGCACAAGATTTGAAATGCGAAAAACATCCAATGTCTTTATTCATGATATATGGAAATGACAAGTAATAAGCCCTCACAAATGAAGCCAACGGTGCCCCGGGTAAGACACCGGGCCATAAAGTTTCGCATTATTGTTCGTTACAAATTTAAAAACAAAGGAGTTCATTACTGAGTAACAAAAGTAACATGTATGTAGTCTTTTGCAGTCCAATTATTCAGTCCACCGTCGGTCGTCGGGTAGATCCAGCTATCAAACTCAGATTCCTCCGCATCGCCTTCAATAGCATTCACTCCCGGGTTGGTGATGAATACGGGAGGTCTTCCAATCCTTGCTTTACGTACAGCCCTCTGAGCCTCTGCAGTGAAACCCAGCCCAAACTTGTCAGTCTTAGGAGTAAAATCAGGGAGCCTGCCCCAGTTTGCACATTCACCTTTTTCAATCACAGCCCGGGCGTCCTTCAAGGAATCCATCTTCAAAGGAGAGTCTTCTTCAATCACTGTCTCAGCTGACGCCAATGTTGGAGGTACCTCTTCAAAATGTTGAAAGGGGGTCTCAATGAACTCCCCGTCCATCTCTATATACCGGAACGAGTTCAGATGACTAACCATGTATTCTTCCTCCCCCTGCACTGTAACAATCTTCCCTCTGACAGGGTATTTAAGCTTTTGGTGTAGAGTGGAGGTCACAACCCCAGCCTTGTGGATCCAAGGACGACCCAGCAAACAAAAATAGGATGGACGAATGTCCATCACATAGAACGTTGAGTCAAAGACTTGAGAACCAACCCGGATTAGAATGTCCACTTCACCATGTACCATCCTCTTCGACCCGTCAAAGGCTCGGACAACGATGTTACTAGGCTTCAACTCCAAACCCTCACAATCCAACCTGTCTAAGGCCTTCTTGGGCAATACATTCAGTGAAGAACCGGTGTCTACCAACACGTGGGCGAGAGTAGTGCCCCTGCATTCAATAGAGACATGCAGGGCATCATTATGGTTCCTTCCCTTAGCGGTCAGATCAGCATCAGAGAAACCCAGCCCATTGTCAGCGGTCAAGTTGGCCACACAGTCAGTAAATTGATCAGCCGACGTTTCTTGTGGCACATGGGCCGTCTTTAGGAATGAAATCAGGGCCTTGGCATGGGCCTTCGAGCACAACAACAGTGATAGCATAGAGATTTTAGAGGGGGTATGCCCCAGCTGCTCAACGACGTTGAAATCACTTTTCTTGATGATCTTGAGAATTTCCTCCATCTCTTGCTGGGAGGCTTCAACACTAACAATCTTCGGTGCCTCCATCCGGGCAGGCACATCAGTAGCAATCCCCTTGCCCCGAGCGTCAGATGACTCGGCAGCAGGGGTAGAAACTTGATCAGGGGGGAAACAGGCACACTGGCAGGTGTGATGACAAGAGGCCTTCGGATAACTGGTGGCGCAATGTCAGGCGAGAAGAGCCTGCCACTGCGAGTAACTTTAGCGGGACCGGTGATGTTACTGATGCCGGTACTAGTGTTGAACTCCTGCTTCACTCCAAGCACATACACATCTGCCCCATAGTGCCATGGGACAGCCTTGTCAGATTTATAGGGGAGGGGCCCCGGAACAGTAATGATGATAGGTGCAACAAACATGATTTTGACTGGCTTCCTCGGGGGAGCCTTGGTAGGATTGTTGAAAATGGTGACAACGGATACTTCTTCAGTAGGAACAAAAGGAACATCGGTCTTCTTGAACAAGATCTCTTTGCTATCCATCAGGTTTTGAATGCCTGACTTCAGCAACAGACAACCAGTAGGTGAAACAACACATAGAAGGCAACCCTTGCTACAACCCGGAAATAAATCGGCTAGCAACAGGTTCCTCTTGACAGTCAATAAAGGAGTCACAATCTCATCCACAGAGCCTACATATAGATCTTCCTCCATAGCATTTACTCCATGCTGGGGCATAGGAGCAGTCACAACGTTGGGCCTTTCGGGCGCCTCAAACTGTATTTCCTTGGCATCGATAAGGTCCTGGACCTTATTCCTCAGGGCCCAGCAATCATCAGTAGAATTCCCCGGGCTATCAGAGTGATAAGCACAGCGGGCGTTGGGATTGTACTTCAGAGAGGTTGTGTTTACCACCTTCGGAGCTTCTCTGACGGTTACCAAGTTGGTCGATAGCAGTTGCGGCAAGATCTGCGACAAGGTCATACTAAGCCGAGTATATTCTCTTCTGGGTATCTCACCCCTTGGTTGGTTAGGTTGCCGAGGAGCGGCAGCAGGCTTTGCAATTACCACCGCGTTGACAGCTTGGCGGCGTTCTGGTTTATTTTACCTTCTGGGACCATACACAGCACTAGCTTCCTTCTTGAAAGGCTTCTTCTCAGAACTTGAGGACGCACCTTTCTGTATCTTCCCCGATTTCATGCCAGCTTCTAACCTTTCACCAGTCAGAATGAGGTCTGTAAACCCTGCAGAAGAATTTCCAATGAGATGATTGAAGAATGGACCAGATAGGGTCCCCAAGAACATGTCCACTAGTTCACGATCGGTCAACGGTGGCTGCACCCTGCCAGCCAGGTCCCTCCATTTCTGCACGTACTCTTTAAAACCTTCTCCCGATCCTAGCGACATACCCTGGAGTTGGGTACGTGTAGGAGCGAGGTCGATATTATACTGATACTGCTTATAAAAAGCAGTAGCCAAGTCCTCCCAGTTACGAATTTTGGTTCCATCCAGCTGATAGAACCATTCGAGATGAGTCCCTGAAAGACTCTCCTGGAAGAAATGGATCCATAAGTTCTTGTCCACAGTATATGGTTGGATCTTCCGCACATAAGATCTGAGATGTAGCTTAGGGCAGGACGCCCCGTCATACTTTGCGAAAGATGGTGCCTTGAACTTATGTGGGATTACCACCCCAGAAGATAAACCCAGATCTCCAAAATCCAACCCAGGCACCTGTTGAACTTCCATGGCACTCAGACAATCCTCTAACTGCTTGTACCTATCTTCAGCGGGAGGGTACTGCTTTTCATTAAAATCTGTCTCGTTGTCAGAGACCATAGGACTAGGAACCCTTCCCCCTTGGGGACTGCCTTTCCCTACAGAAGAACCAGCTTGATCAGCCTCATTTTGCAGTGTGTTGCCAAACCTCCGGCCAGTGTTGAATAGTACAGTTCTCTTCTTCTTCTTCTTTACCAGCAGAGCATTCAATTCCTCTTGACCTTGGGCTAAACTCATGATCAACTCTTGGAACTGGGCGTTTTGGGCCTGGAGGGCCTTGATGGATTGCTCAGTAGAAGATTCAGGATTCATGATGAGACGAGCTAAAATAAACAGCGAAGAAGATTAAGCAACCTGTAAAAAAGAGTACCTGCTATGCACATGATGCATGATATGCTGTTTATGCAATGCATTCAAGGGTTCGAAAGTTCAAATTTGTTGTAGACAAAAAGGAACACACGTTATCATTAATAAATAATCTGTTCAGTACATCAGGGCCTCATGGGCAAACATTACACAATAATTTAATCCCAAAAGACACTGCGCATCCTCTTTGGATCTATGTAAGTATTGAGAGTCTTTTCCTCATGCAGTAGGCAGGTGAGCTCCAAGACCTTCTTCTCACTGGCATGTAGACTGGATTCAAGAGAATTTCGTTCTTCCTTAAGCTGGATCCAGCTCTTCTGCATTTCTTCCCAGGATGTAGGCATGTCAGGATGTTGAATGGTGTACGGGACCTCTCCTTCCAACACTGGCTCTTTGATCACAGGGAGAACATGAGGATATGGCATTACCAACTTCTGGGAGCGGGCTCGTACCCACTTGAGATAAGGCTCCAACAGGATGGAGTTCTTGTGCCCCAGTGTCTTGCTATCTACCTTGTTGGGCATCCTCCAAGCTCTGATAAATCTCTGGCGAAGTCCTTGTGCATCGTTGTCGAAGTCAAAAACTATGTCAGGAAGCAACATGTCGTGAGGGCCATCCCTCCGAGCATAACCAAACTGCCTCAAAGCCAGACACGGGTTGTAAGTAATACCTCCTCTGATTCCAAGTAAAGGAACATTAGGAAACTCCCCGCAACGATCAATGATAGTGACATTCTCTCTGGACCGAGGACACCAATGTATATCAGCATGTGTAAGAGTTATCAATCGTTGTGACCATCTCAAACCCCGCTCGTTCTTCAAAACTGATTGTGGAAGGTGCGAAATAAACCACCTTGCCAGGAGAGGAGTGCAGCACATGAGAACACCTCTTTTTCTTATGGTTCGAGTGTAACATGAGTGGAGGATATCCCCAAGCAACGTAGGTATAGGATTCCTGGACATGAAGATCTTGACAGCATTGATATCTATAAGCTGATCGGGATTCGGGAACAACACCAACCCATAGACAAGGAGAGCCACAACTTCTTCAAAGGCTTGTAGGTCAAGGGAATTCCAACATTCTTGGGCCTTCTCAAACAGGAACTTTGCCAAGAATCCTTTGATACCACTTCTAATTTCCCAATGTCCCTTGATGTCAGATGGTTGTAGGCGTAATGCTTTAGCAACCTCTTCAAGTTTTGGTTCCCTTTCCATACCGTTGTAGGGTAGTTGACTAAGGATAGGGATCTTCAGAAGCTGGGAAAACTCTTCCAAGGTAGGCACCAGTTGATAATCCGGGAAAGTAAAACAGTGGTGCAACGGGTCAAAGAACTGGAAGATGACCTTTATCATATCTTCCTCAATGTTGGTGTTGACCAAGCTGATGAGTCTTCCATGTCTTTCACTGAAAGAAGAGCTCTCGGGAATCCTGGATGTAAGCTCTTTAAGCTGAGGAGGGACCTTTACAAGGTTGATCTGAATTGTCTTTCTGCGGGTAGTTTCCATGTCCTACAAAACAAGAACAAAGATGAAGATTCGAACCCCTGAAGTAGTTAGTGGATGCATATGATGCTATATGATGTTATGATATTATGATAAAAACACACCACAAGTATCCACAAAAAGCAAACATGGTAAGGCACACAAGTCACACAAGACAACCCTTAGAGTTTAGGCCAGCATGGGATCTAGGTATTACCCTCTTGAAGTTGGTGGGCTCAAAACCTGTCCTATCAAAAGTAACCGGGTTCTAGGGATCTCAATATCATTGGGTTGTTTTCTATGTTCATTGTTTCGATTTAGCCACTGAACTGGCGATCAAAATATTCCAAGAAAATAACCCTCAATGAGTGTAGTATCGAGTATCAACCAACTTCGGACTGCACCAACGTCAGTTATCTCACTACCCTAAAGAGGCCAGGATGGTCAAGTAAGGTTCGTAAGGTCAGTTGATGCTTCACGACACCATGCGGAGGCCCCGTACTCTCCTTGACTTGACTCAAGGGTTACCAGTACTCACCAAAGTGCCACATCAACATAGCAAACTGCTTCAACCGTGTCGGTATACCCCGCACACTTCCCTCACAGTTTTGTTGCTACTTTCTAAGAGGTATCCCCCAGATCCGGGTTAGGATCTATAGAACTCCCGAAACAGGCCCACAATATTAAAGCACACAAATCAGGCAATTGAAAACATAAGTATGATCTATCCTAAGGTACACCTCACTTTAAAATATCCACAGCAGAGTCGCCAGTTCTGTGATCGGTGGAAATAGAACTGACTGTTTAAAGCTGGATCGCGTATGTCGCGGTAAGCAAGAGTCGCCACCTTCTTTTATTTTCTCCAACATGGAAAGGACAAAAGCACAACAAAATTCCTTCTTTGAGAATGTTTCTCGGTTCGGGAGGTAGATTTATAGAAAGGGAAGGTGTTAGCACCCTTTCTATCCATGGTTATCCATGGGCTCTTAGGTACTTGCTCTTATGTTTTCAAAATATTTGCTTTTCAAAATGTGAGTGGGTTTGAAGAAAAAGTTTCATTGAAAGATTTCTGAGTGACTCTTGTATCTGTCCTCAAGAGTGTTTGAAAAATTTGTTTTGAAAGCTTTTGAAAGTGTCAGTGTGAAAAGATTTTTGTTTTGTTTTTTAGAGAGCAAGTACCCATGAGTCATCTACCTACCCTAAGGAATTAGGCTGTGTAAAAGTCCTTAAGGTAGTGCCATCCCACCATTGAGAGGTAGGTAGCACCACCGTTGGAGGTGTTCGGGTCAATTCGATTGTAGGGACAGTGTGGTCACCGAAGCAATAGTAGGACACTTTAGAAGTAACCCTAATGTCCTAGATCCTTTTTAATCCGAGGCAACCATTTCGAGGCAACTGGATCTTAAACATAAGGGCGACCGCTAAAACACCCTATACTTGACGACCACTTTCGAAGGCAACGAGTGAGGCGTACCCTAGAAGTGGTGTGTGCGTTTGTGTGTTGTTTTCATGTTAACATTTATCTTAGATCATGCAATTGTGAGCTACGAGTTGTTTTTAATTATCATACATTCTTTCATGCAATTTAGCAGTTAAGAGTGCGGAAAATAAAATACGGAAAGGTAAAAGCTACGCTATTACAAGGCGCGGGTCTATACATCGCCAAAATACAAAGACCCGTTTTTGATAAAGATGCGGAAAGTAAAAAAGGCAATAAACCTAATTACTATTACATCCGGAAAGAAGTTACATAATAATCAAAAGAAATAAGAATAACGTGCGAAAGCATTAAAATCAGGACGTCCTCGGGTTTTGACCCTTTGCTTGAAATTAAATTAACCTAATTATTTAATTAATTAAAGAAAGATATTTTTTTGTGTTTTTTGTATTTAATGAAGTAAAGCAATTAAAATTAAAAGAAAACCCTAGTTCTAAGTTTATTTTAATTTATTAAGAAAATGTTAAAGTTGACCTAATTTGAGTTAATTAATTAATTTACATTTTTATGTACAAAAATAATAATTAATAAATAGTAATAATGATGATTAATAAAATATGATTAAAAAAGAAATCAAAACCTAATTCTATGCAATTTTATTTTTTATTAAGAAAAAGGATTAAAATTTAAACCTAAATTAAACTTAGTTATTAATATTTATTTACAAAAATAGGTTAATGGTAAATTTAATAAATAATTAAAAATAAAACATTTTTTGAGTTTCTGATTTTTATTAGGAAAAACTATTTTATGGTGAATTAATAAAAATAATTAAAACAATTAAAAGAATTAGAAAAGAAAATAAAATAAAAACAAAACATGCAAACCAAGGGGGTTAGATGGCCCAAAGTGGAGGTTTATGTGAGAAATTCAGGCCCATTGAAGACCAAGCCTGGTTGACTTTCAGGGATCGTGTGCACGCTGTTTGACTGGGCACATGATGCTCCTTCTCTTGCAGCCCTTGGATTGATAGTCACAGCCACTTGGCAAGCTTAGGCGTGGGTATGTATGGTGGACCTTTGGATGAATACTGCACTAGAACGTGTTAAAACAAAAATCAACAATTATATGGGGGGACCTGGGAATCGAACCCAGGTCCCAGTACCTGCCAGCCACGTTCCCAACCAACTGAGCCATTCAAGCGCGTTTGTAGTATAACTGGACAATAAATATTATATATAAAAAACAAGTATTATGATGCAGAACAAAAAAAAAAACGCGCGCAGTTTGAACCACCCAACCATGCACTGCCACGCCATCTCCTTCTTCGTTGAACTTGTAAAAAGAAAACAAGATAGCGGGGGTTTTAAACCCCCACTAACTATAACCACGAAAAATAACGACTAGAGTTAGGGACAATATAAAAAGGGCGCGATGATTCCATTCAGTTCGCCTTGAGCTTCTGAGTTTAATGGTATGTGTCTCAAGGTCTGATTTTTGCTCAGTAAGAAAGCCCTAATTTAAAAACTGGGAAACCCTAAAACATGTTAATGGCAAATCATGATCCAGAGTGTTATAATGCAATTAGACTATTCCATTAGCTTCAGAAGGTTCCTGTGAATACAAAACACTCAACAATATGTATCAAATGCGCATGAATCATGATATGAAATTCTGGAAATATATGCAAACCGTGTGACTTAGTGTGGACGATTCTTTGCGTGTTATGCTTCGTTCTTGATTGCAATGGCTTCCTGGCAATGTCAGCAATGTATTGGAAACAATTTTAGGCCTTGAATCCACCTGCCAATAGGAAATCAGTTTCACACTTTTTATCAATTTTTTGCAACTTTTTTATGGAGTTCTATGGCAGCTTTCACGTGTCCTTGAGTAGGGTTTTCTTCAGCACATATATGTGAATGGAATTAGGTTAGAATTAAGCCCAAAAGTCCATGGTATTATGACTTGAATGTTTGATTGCCAATAATATCTTTTTCAATCTTTTCTTTCATGAAACCTTGCCAATCATGGATATTTTGATGCCTTTGAGGTGCACACGAGTTGCCAGCTTGCCCTAGTCATATTTGCTGCACAAAAAGATCTAAAAAGCATATCTTTGAATTTTCCTATAATTAAAACCAATTAAATGAATTAATATTAATATAAATTCAATTAATTAATTAAAAATTAGAAAATAAATCAAATTAAGTTCAATGGGTCGTGCATAGGCCTTGGGTAATGATTCAAGAAAGAATTTGAGGCCCATTAGCAAAAATGAAGTGTTTTAGGCAAAGTTGACTTTTGAAAGTTCCCAAAAATTTCCCAACTTCTCCAATGCATATCTTGCTCAATTTTGAAGCTATGAACATGTTCTTGGACATTTTGGAAAGGTCTTGAAGTCCTCTAACCAATTCCTTTGGTCCCATGTCATTTTGATTTACCAATCTCAAGTTATGGTCTTTGACTTAAAGTGCCTTTTTGTTGACTTTTGAAAATGACCTATAATGTTGAAATTGATAACTTTTTGTGAGAGAATTTCTTGGACTTGGAGTGTGAAGATGAGTTGTAGGAAATGTCATCCCCTTCAAAATGAGCATTGGATGGGATTTTTCTGATGAACCATGAAAAAGTTATGCCTTGGTCAAGTTGCAGTTGACTTTTCAATTGTCCTAAAATAGAAACTTTTGACATCTTGAGACTTTTTGAGCCATGCTTGTGGAGTCATGATCAAGAATTGATCAAATGATGATTGTGGCTTCAAGATAAGATGTTGACCAAAAATTTTGACTTTTGACTGTCAAATGACCATTTTGCCCCTGCTGTTGACTGTGAAGCATTTAGGGTTTTTTGACTGTGCAATTTGATGTTGTGAGTCTTGAAACTTGACATATGGATGCTTGACAATGGATATAGGAAATATGGGACTTGATTGGACCCTTGGAAACCTCAATTTCTTTGCAAGAACCAAAACCCTAATTTTGACTGTGTTAGGAGGCAATTGGACTGTGCAATCCTTAATCCATTTGAAGCTTGATCTTGCCAAATCTTGAGGAATATGGGAGGGAAAATTTTGGGGTACAACAGGTGGCGACTCTTGCTTACCGCGATATTTTGCAAACAAAAAACGCAAAACACAAACCAGTAAAAACAATCGGTTCTGCCACCGTATCACAGTGTGTGATACGCGATGATAAAGAAACATTCTTAAATTGTGTATAACTGATTTCTGATATGCATATTTAACTGGAAAATGAACACCAATTCCCAATAAGTCTATTTCTCTGAAACTTATCTTTTGTATTTTACGCATTTTACTTTTCGTCACTTTTAAACCAAACAAATCTTGAAACTTATCCTTAGAAATATAGAAATCGTTGAACGATTTTGATATCACTTCAATCCCTGCAGATACAATAAAACAATACTTTCATTTGATTATACTCAACATCAAATTGGCGTCGTTGCCGGGGATTGGCGTTTAAGATATTAAAACATCGCAATAGTTTCTATACTTCTAAGTTATGTAAATTTGTTATATATTATACATATTTGTTTTCATAATGTTTGTTAAAGTGTTTGGTTAGGTTGTGCACTTTTTGTTTATACATCTGTCATACCCCAAAATTTCCCTACTATATTAATAATTCATTCATTCTTTTTAATAAAATTAGTGTTATTATATTTCTTTGGTTAAATATAATTTATATTACACTAGTTGTTTATTTAAAAAAAATTGCTTCTAAATACATTGGGGTTTAAATAATAAAAGGGGTGTATTGTCTCAAAATAGAGCATCAAAATCTGATGGGCCATTAAGTTTTTTCTTATAATTAGAGAGGGGGTGTATTTATTGTTTCGATGTCATCCCATTAAAGGTTTTTTAAATAATAGAAAGATGGGTGTGTGGGTTATAAAGAGGGGTGTGTGTTTTGAGTAAGGGTTGTGGGTTTTCTAAATCAGAAAGGCCCATTTGGTTTCATTTGGCCCATTAAAGGTTTATGGTTCATTTTTAATGTTAAAGGAGAAAGGTGCATTATTGTATATAAGGGGGGGGGGGGGTGTTTCTCTTAAAAAACCTGATGGCCCGTTACAATTTTTCTAGCCCGTTTAGATTATAAGAAGGGTGTTATTTTCTGGCCCATTTCAGTTTAGAGGCCATTAAGATTATTATTGCATGGAATGGGGGTGTATTATAGTAAGAATTGAGAGTTGGTTTGTCCACAAGGCCCATTAAGTTTTTTAGTATGTACATGGATGCCTGCGAAATAAGGGCTGGCCCAAAAGATTGTGAGGCCCATTTTATAATAGGGAGGGGAATGTTTTAGTTGGGTAGAGAATTCGTTAAGATAGGACGCCCATTTTATTTTTTAGTCCACTGTCATTTATTGTTTTTATAATTATTACTATTCATTAGTTTCCAAATTAAACATTTTTAATATTATTAATGTTGAGACGTGTTGACCAAAGTCAAACAGGGCCCAAACCCAGTGAACAGGTATTGTACAGATAAAAAAGAAATGTTATTCATCAAAAAATGATTAAATATCAGTAATTCACACAGAATAAAATCAAATCGAATCTCGTTACAATCAAGTTATAAACAAATCCACAGTAGAACCTCAATCTAATCTCTAATTCTAAAACTAAAACAATTATACAAAAATCAGATCAAATCAAATTCCTAAATGGATTCAATCACTAAAAGTAACTACAATTACATAATAATTTCCTAATTGGATCTAAAACCTAAACTATATAAACCTAAGATTTCTAAAGAGAATGGAGGAAGAAATTTGGAGAAGCTGACTCAAAATTGAGGAAAGAAGAAGAAGCGTTGAAGCCTTGGAAGTTTCCTCTTGCTTGAGATCTAGGGTTTCAGAATCAAAAACAATAAAATCAGAACAATAAAAACTAAAAAACATAACAAAAAAAATAATCAAAAAAAACACAAAAATAAGTAAAACAAAAACAACATTCAAAAAACAAAAATCATCATAAATTCAAAAAAAATCAAATAAATCAATAAAAATTCAAAATACATCAAAAAAAAAATAAAAAAAAAATGGCTATCAAACAAGCACAACAAAAGTGTTAGGGTTCATTAAGGTTCTAACTAGGGTTAGGGTTCCTAGACATTAATGTTAGAGTCATCGTGTTTGAATTTCTGGGTTTCTGTTTGGGTTAGGGTTCATCCAGAATCCTAAGGTTTAGGTTAGGGTTTATGTAAGAACCCTAAGTTTGGGGTTTGGATTCATAGGGTCACGGTGGTTCTGGGTTTTTGGATTAAGGTTTGAATGAAGGTGGTGGTGCCCAGATGCAGCCGCCGACAGAAGCGATTTCCGATTGGTGGCACT